>CM073493.1:25145000-27545000 GCA_037074585.1 Biancaea sappan
GGAACCAATTTTGGGCTATATGCTAAAAATGTTTCGTAATCCTATAGGCTACCTAGGTCCTGTGGTGTTAGGAAATTTATTGTAATTTGCTTTATATGTTGTTGTAATTGTTTCCCAATGTTTTAGGCAATGGGATAACTTATTATGTAAATTTCTTTCCTTTGAAATTTATGATTTGTATAGTTGTAGATATTGTGACTGTTCAGGAAGATTACGGGTTGCCTTAGAGGTACACCCCAAGATTTATGTTAACTCATGTGCTTAATTTTCAGGGCATGACATGTATCTCTCACAAATATGATGAAATAAGTTTAATATCACATTGTGGCACTCGGTTCTTTTTTTAAAATCATGTAATCAAGGTCATATATATAGATTTACTTGAAATATAGTCGTTGGAAAAAAAAAAGAGCCATTATGTGACCATTATACAAAATTTTTCAAACTTAGGTCTACTTTAAAAATTCATAATGTTCACATTTGAAGTTTGTTTTAAGCAAAAAGTATATTGTTGGAAATCTAAGCAAATCTAGTTTTAGAACAAGAAATTTCATTCAAAAATACATTTCCTTTTGAGAGGTATGACCGAAATATTGATCAAATGTCAAAAGCAGTAAACTTACTGGTGCTAGCAGTCAACTTACATTTTTATATTTAATTTAAAAACTCATAACTCTCTAATTTAGACTTTGTTTTAAGCAAATAACATACTGTTAAAAAGCTCTTTGAATCTATTTTCAAATGAGATAGGTTCATTTACAAATTTTTTATATTTTAGGAGATATGATAAAAATGATGACCAAAAGTCAAAATTAAATTTTTGTAAAAATTTATATCTCACTATCTTTTTAATTTAAAACTTGTTTTTCATTTAAGATGTATTGAGCTAGTAAATGTAAATCTAAATCATTAAATTTATCTTAGCCTATTGTAAATATATCTAATTAAGCTCATCAAGTATCTTGATGCAACCAAACTTCAAATGTTCTAATTTTTCATTTATAGGAGCATCTTTCTTGCTTGGTGTTCTTTTGAGTAAAGCATGATGTTGATATTCTATTTTCATCAATCCAATACTCACTCTTCTTGTTTTGAACCAATCTTCGTAAAAAAAAATATTTTAACTTGCAAACTAAATGGTTAGTTCAATTCATAATAAAGAGCATGATTCTTGTATAAAACATTGCATATTAAATATTATAGTCATGCTTAATTACTTATAGCATATGATATTCAATCCACACATACGTCATCATTTAAAGCTACAATTCTTACACATTTGTCATCACCAAAAGTGATAGCATAATGCCTTAGGGCTAACGTTATCAACTATATCTTAAATATTATATGGCTATCTTGCCACTTTGACCCCTTCTTGGTAACATCCAGCTTCGATCAAGCCTCATAATTTCTCAAAATATGTTCAATAGCAAATGAAATCCCTTAGAAGCAAGGCATAGCCCTATCCCATTCAGGAAGTCACCTCTCTAACTCTTAAGCCCATAAAACCATTGTATCTAGTACTTCTTGAAATTTTGGTAGCATTTTCCCTTGGTTCGCTAAGTGCACGACAAGAGCGAAGAACCTCTACCTGCTCAGGTATGCACCTAGAGAGCATAAGAAAAGTGGCTGCACGAAATTTCAAAGTATCAAATAGAACACACTTTTATATGGGTGATCATTCCCTCCTACGCATAGGACGTTCTTATGCGTAGGATGAATCTAAAGGCTCTCATTCATCCGTATTTTTTAATATATTTTAAAACATAAGTTAAAAAATTTTATAATTATCATTTTAGATTTATTATATTGTTTATAATTATTATTAGATCAGTTGATACTTGTAAATTTTTTTATTTAAAAAAATACTTGATAAATGGAAACCATTGAATCAAACTAATGTAACGGTTCCCAGAGCCTTACCCCTTTTATATAGGATGTGAATCGTCTCCTTCGTGCGCTTTTAGCCACAATCTTTATAGCTACTATTATAATCATGGCTAAAAACCTGGAGATGATCCACATCTTTTTATATATGGGTTTAAGTTTGAAGAGGCGATTCTTCCAAACTATATAAGTTGGACAATTCAACATTTGATACATTGTCACAAACGTCCCTTAATAGGGACATATTGTCACTTTGCACCAAATCTCAAATGAAAAACTAAGAGGTCTCACTAAGAATATTCTAGGAATTCTACACCTAAAGGAAAACCTAAGTTTCTAATAATTCAAAAAATAAAAAAAAACTAAAAAAAATTAACAACAAAAGTTTCAAAATTTTCTGAACAATTAACAAAAAATGCAAATAACTGGAATAATTATAATTACTAGAAATTTTAGAATATTTACAAAATTGAAAAAGTACACAAAAATTCAAGAAAATGCAAAAAAGTTATCAAACAATTCTGAGAACATGGGGTATGTGCACTAACCTCAATTTGCCATGCAAAGAGTGTTAAGAATGCTCCAAAAATGTGAAAAATGAGAGTTGGAATCCTCTTCAGGCATTGGATGGCCTTTCAGATCTTTTTTTTTTTTAAATTAAAGCTATGACGAACCAAAATTTGACACATGGCATGCATTGGGTTTTGTTTTAAACCACAAGGTAAAAGTTGTAATACCAGCCTTCTAGAAATTAAAATGTTAAATCTAAAAATGCAAAATTAATTTATAAAAAATTAAATTAAATTAATTATGGTATTTAATTTATTAAAATTTAAAATCTCAGAAAATGTACATATTAATTCATAAAAATATAAAATTACAATAAAATTAAAGAAAAATTGTATTTAGTTGATAAAAATATAAAATCTCAAAACATATATACAAATTAATATATAAAAATGAAATATAGTTTGTATTTAGTTGGTTCGTCATTGTTTTTTTAAAAAAAAAAATATATATATATATATAACACCTTTCAATACCTACGCACCACATGGTACGCAAGGCTAAAGAATCTACCAAGGGAATTAATTAGCAAAGAAATATTTTCTTGTCATTCTTACGTCATATACTTGTAGAATCTTGGCACACCTTCATTGATTTGCTATTCAATGAGGTGTTGCGAGAGTGTAGACTCATGTGACAACATTATGGTTGCGTAGTAAGATACACTTGTGCATATATTTATTTGTACTTGTACGTGCCGAAATGTGTATTCTGATTGTAGTTGTGATTCTAGCATTTGCACTTATGCTATATATTATTTTATTATATAGTTATTTGCTCACTGAGTTTTGATGAACTCACATCCTCGTGGTTATTATTTTTCAGATATAGCAGTTGAGAAGAATGAGAAACTGTTGGAGATTTAATGGATTAAGGAGCTGTACTTCATTTTTGATCAGTGGGTTCTTGGAACCAATTTTGGGCTATATGCCTAGAAATGCTCTATAATCCTATAGGCCACATAGGTCCTGTGGTGTTGGGAAATTTATTGTAATTTGATTTGTATGTTATTGGAATTATTTCCTAATGTTTTGGGAAATGGGATAAATTATTGTGTAAATTTCTTTCCTTTAAAATTTATGATTTGTATAGTTGTAGATATTAGGAATGTTTAGGGAAATTACGTGTTACCATGGAGGTACACCCCAAGATTTATGTTAACTCAGTGCCTAATTTTCAGGGCGTGACATGTATCTCTCACAAATATGATGAAATAAGTTTAATATCACATTGTGACTCTTGGTTCTTTTTTTAAAGTCGTGTACTTGAGGTCATATATATAGATTTGCTTGAAATATAGTCATTGGAGAAAAGGGTTGTTATGTGACTGTTGCACAGTATTTTTCGAACTTAGGTCCATTTTAAAAATTCATAATTTTCACATTTGAAGTTTGTTTTAAGAAAAAAATATCCTGTTGGAAAGCTAATCGAGCCTAGTTTCAGAACAATAAGTTTCATTCAAAAATCCCTTTCTGTTTGAGAGATATGATCGAAATATTGATCAAAGGTCAGAAGTAGTAAACTTATTAGTGCTACCAATCAACTTGTATTTTTATATTTAATTTAAAAACTCATAACGCACTCATTTGGACTCTGTTTTAAGAAAATAATATACTGTTGAAAAGCTCTTTGAATCTATTTTCAAATGAGATAGGTTTCATTTACAAATTTTTTATACTTTAGCAGATATAATAAAAAAGATGACCAAAGGTCATAATTATATTTTTATAAAAAATCATATCTCACTATCTTTTTAATTTAAAACTTGTTTTTCATTCAAGATGCATTGAGCCAGTAAATGCAAATCTAAATCATTGAATTTAACATAAAATATCTTAGCCTATTGTAAATATACCTAGTTTAAGCTCATCGACTATCTTGATGCAACCAAACTTCAAATGCTCTAATTCTTCATTCATTGAATCATCTTTCTTGCTTGTTGTTCCTTTGAGTAAAACATGATGTTGATATTAACATGATGTTGATATTCTATTTTCTTCAATCCAATGCTCACTCTTCTTATTTTGAACCAGTCTTCACAAAAAAAATATATTTTAACTTGCAAACCAAATCGTTAGTTCAATTCATAGTGTAGAGCATGATTCGTATATAAAACATTACATATTAAATATTATAATCATGCTTAATTACTTATAGCATATGATATTCAATTCTCACATATACATCATCATTTAATGCTACATTTCTCACACATTTGTCATCATCAAAACTTATAGCATAATGCCTTAGGGCTAATGTCATCAATCATATCTTAAATATTATGTGGCTATCTTGCCACTCTGACCCTTTCTCTGTAACATCCAACTTCGATCAAGCCTCATAATGTCTCAAAATATGTTCAATAGCAAATGAAATCCCCTAGAAGCAAGGCAAAGCCCTATCCCATACAGGAAGTCACCTCTATAACCCTTGAGCCCATAAAACCATTGTATCTAGTACTTCTTGAAATTTCGGTAGCATTTTCCCTTGGCCTACTAAGTGCACGACAAGAGCAGAGAACCTCTACTTGCTTAGGTATGCACCTAGAGAGCATAAAAAAAGTGGTTGCTCGAAATTTCAAAAGTATCAAATAGAACACACTTTTATATGGGTGAGTCTTTCCTCCTACGCATAGGAAACTTTTATGAATGGCTCTCATTCATCCAGTATTTTTTAATATTTTTTAAAAAATAAGTTAAAAAATTTATAATTATCATTTTAGATTTATTATTATGTTTACAATTATTATTAGATCAATTGATACTTGAAAATTTTTTACTTAAGAAACAACAAAAAATACTAGATGAATGGGAACCATTAGATCAAACTGATCTAGCAGATCCCAGAGCCTCACCCCTTTTATATAGGATGCGGATCGTCTCTTTTGCGCGCTTTTAGTCACAATTTTTATAACCACTATTATAACCGTGACTAAAAACCTAGAGACAATCCGCGTCTTTTTATCTATGGGCTTAAGTGCTGGAGAGGTGATTCTTCCAAACTATCTAATTTGGACAATTCAACATTTGATACAATGCGACAATGGTCCCTTAATAGGGACATATTGTCACTTTGCGCCAAATCTCAAATGAAAAACTAAGAGGTCTCACTAAGAATATTCTAGAAACTCTACATCAAAAGGAAAACCTAAGTTTCACATAATTCAAAAAAATAAAAAAAAAATTAAAAAATTAGCAACAGAAGTTTCAAAATTTTCTGAACAATTAACAAAAAAAGGCAAATAACTAGAATAATTATAATTACTAGAAATTTTAGAATATTTACAAAATTGAAAAAGTCCACAAAAATTCAAGAAAATGCAAAAAAGTTTTCAAACAATTCTGAGAATGTGGAGTATATGCACTATCCTCAATTTGCCATGCAAAGAATGTTAAGAATGCCCCAAAAATGTGAAAAATGACAGTTGGAATCCTCTCCAGGCCTTTCAGATCTTTTTTTTTTAAATTAAAGCTATGACGAACCAAAATTTGACACGTGGCATGCATTGGGTTTTGTTTTAAGCCACAAGATAAAAGTCGTAATACCATTCCAGTCTTTCAGAAATTAAAATGTGAAATCTAAAAATGTAAAATTAATTTATAAAATATAAATTAAATTAATTATGGTATTTAATTTATTAAAATTTAAAATCTCAGAAAATGTACATATTAATTCATAAAAATATAAAATTACAATAAAATTAAAAAAATAGTATTTAGTTGATAAAAATGTAAAATCTCAAAAAATATACAAATTAATATATAAAAATGAAATATAGTTTGTATTTAGTTGGTTCGTCATTATTTTTTTAAAAAAAAATAGATATAAAACACCTTTCAATGCCTACGTACCACATGGTACGCAAGACTTAAGATCTGAACATGAAAAATAAACTCCACTCGAAACCAACACTCCAACTAAGCAAAACTTGAAAATCTTCGGTCAAATCTTCCCCAAAATGTTCCCAATGTGCCTCGACTTGGTTTGTGGTCAATCTCTGGCAATAAACATGCCAAATTTGGGGCCGATGATGGATGTGACTTGAGGATGAACAACATGCAAAGAAAATGAACCATGGGGCTGACTTTATTTTGCGAGTGAATACTAAGGGATACTGTATTGTCATTCCTTCGGAAAATTTAAATTTGAATTAGCAAGGGATTGACTATCTCTCGCTAAAAAATCTTCCAAGGGAATTAATTAGCAAAGAAATATTTTCTTGTCATTCTTACGTCATATACTTAGTATTAACGCGACAATGTTTTGACTTTTGTGCCATGTTCCCGCCATATGGTTCCATAATTAACAAGGACATTCTTTTTCCTCATCAATCCCTCGCTAATTAGAGAGGCAAAGCGTCGTAGACATATACATGCGTCGATAATTTTCCTAGCTATTTCACAATTTTCTTGTAGTGTTATTTACTCTTTATTTTAAATGAAAACAAAATAAAAGGAAAAAGGAAAAATACTCAAACGGACTGTAACTTACCCGTTTCATTATATACATATATAGAAGCGTATGACAATATAACAAAGTTATTTGTCATTGAAGCTTTTTTATAGGAAGCCAATTTTTTTGTATTCTAAGGCAATATGCAGCCACATGAACTGGTCAAGAGTAAGATACATTATACACTTGGCTGTTTCCTATTGGCTTAATCTACATACTCTTACATATAAGGATTACATGGATTCTTCCTTCAACTCTAGAGCTAACAGAAACTGATTTCCAAAACAAGAAAACATTAAAAAAAAAAAACTAGACGGAAACTTGTATTATAGTGACCAAAATGATCACTTGGAGGCACCAGCTTTGAGGAAGGGGACACTCTTTGTGATCTCACGCAAGGGCTTGTCTGTGTACCTTATGAGGTTGTACACCCATGCCCCTGCCACTGCACCCGCCACAGGTGAGATCAGGTATATCCATAGTCCTGTGTACTTGTGTGACACTATTGCTGGCCCTAGGCTCCTTGCAGGATTCATCGATGCTCCTGTTATTGTTCTGTAATTAAAACACGATAAGTCTATATTTTATAAAAATAAAAATGTATTAAATGTATTCCTTCCAATATATTACTATAGGATTAGTTCTTTCAAGGAATATTTTAAACAAATTTTATTTTTAATAACAAAAATATAAAGAGATTAAAACATGGAGGGTTCAATACTTCATTACTGTGGACTCTAACATCTACTTAATTAAATGTGAGTCCTAAATTGATTATGTCTTTCTCACTTTCTAAAATTTTAGAATGTAAAAGTAGTAGTAAATTATTAATTTGCCCTCAGAAGATTACATTTTGTTATGATGTCATCCCTTTGTATGTCTAAGTAAAGTTTTGGCAAAATTAATTTTAATAATTCTACAACAAAAATGACTAAATTGAGATTATTTTAATTCATCAAAACCTAAATTAAAACATTCAAATTTTTAAGAACCAAATTAAAATAATAATAATATTTCAAAAATTAAATTGATAATATACTCTTGATTTTTTTCCCAAATTTCAAGGAATATTAATCTCAAATATGAAAACATACAATTGACTTTTGTTGTTTTTGTCTCTTTCCTAAGGGATGACATCCTTATGCGTTCTCACTTCTCATTCTCAATGTGAATTGAAAACAAACACTTGAATTTTGTATTTTATTATTATTAAGATTTGGGATAAGCCAAATACCCTGCAAACATCACATTCAGCAGCAACGTAGCCCCCACGGCCAGACCAGCCAGCTCACCAATCTGCATAATTTAAAATAAAAGAAAAAATATTGGTCTCAGAATATCCAGATATAATTTATATGACACGCCTGAGATGTGCCCTATGATGTAAACTTGAAGCATTCATCCAACAGATTCAAAACATCAACAATATATCAAGACAATTGGTCAATTAAGTACCTCTTTTTATTAATATTATTTTTTCAATGACAAAGATCCAGGAGACTTGCAAGGACAAAACTTAATTGATTGCGTTTTTCTAATTAAAAATAACGCTTCTGAATTTCTTTTTAAATTGAATATCATATTATTGATTGATTATAATAAAAAAATTCTCTCCGTGTTATATTTATTGTAGAACTTGATAATAAAGATTAAAGAAAGGGCCCACATACCGCTCTGTTGTCGGTGGTGACACCAGAGATGACGAACATGAGGTAGAAAGTGATGATGAATTCAATGACAAAGGCTTGGAGGTCTGATCCTTGTGGAAGTGTCCCCGTAAACTGGTTTTCTTTGCCGTTAAAAAGAAGTCTCAGAGTTCCACTTGCAAGGGTGGATCCAATAACATGAGTCAGTATATAAATTGGCACCTGCAAGATCAAAATATTGATTTTTTTTAATTAATTGAACACGAAATATAGAGAATCCTTCTTAAACTAGTGCTGTTAAAAATTAATTATTATTGCTCTTAAGTTTGAATTGATATTACTATTGCAACTAATTAGAGGATTTTGATTCCAACATTTTTCTAGGTACATTTTCATATATGGAAGTGTTTTGGTTGGTAATCAAATAACCAAATAGCATAAATGTATGGGAAGTCATCGCGGAAAGGTCAATACTGTTGGATGATTATGAACCATCCATCAAATGTTACGTGTCAATCAAATAGTAGACAGTAGAGGATTCAGATAAGAAAAAAGGCGTTTAAAATTGTTACTTGTTCAGATCGTAATCGTTCGATATGTAAATTAAAAGACACGATCAACAGACAATTAGAAGATCGTAACGATCTAACGGTCATTATCAGAGTTAGTAAACAAATCGTTTCACTAATTTTTTTTTTTTGGCTTCACAGAGTCACTAATGATATCCCAACACATGTCCACCCTACTCAACCCATCCCTTGACCCACGAGTGCCAAGACTTGACCTGCCACTTTTGCCTGCATCTTCAGCTTCTCCATCATCTCTGATCGTCTGTGTTGTTGCTTATTTGTGTACATCTAAGCACAAGTTTCCCGCTGCTTCGTAGGGTATACTCCATTATTTTTGTTTTGTGGATGGTTTGCTGTTACACGTCAAATGACCACGATACGAACAAGCACACAACAAATCCAATCGCAAGAGAAAGAGGAGGGAAGATATTTCAGTTTTAAAGCAAAGTTGGGCTATGAATGGCCTCCCTTTCTTGTGGAGTTGGAAAGTTTTAGTGAATCTCCTATTTTGGTGTGGGGGCATCAATTGGGTACTTAAAAACATTTCCCACGTCATTATGGACTCAATAATTTATTTGTTAAAAAAATCATATAATATCAATACACTAATGAAACGTCAATGAGATTAGACCTTTAAATACTAAGATAATATAACGAATCAATTCATACTAGAATCATTTTTTAAGGATTAAAATAAACTTTTACCTTGACCATATGACGGAGCATGATACTATTTTTATCTAAACACACAAATTTATTTTTAAAGTTCCAGAAAATAAATATTACACAAGTATAAATTAGTCTTTTTACAAGACTAAATTATATAATTACTCTTTCTTTTAAGTATTAACACCATAATATATAGTGCAGAACAATATTCATCCGTTAAATTTTGAATATTTTGATTAAATAATTGATAAAAAATTACAATTATTTCAATTTGTGTGTAACAAGTATTAACTCCATAACAAGCAATACAATAAAATTAAAATATATATAATTTTTTACATTTTTTATCTTTCACATATATTATTTATAGAATTAATATTGTTTGTAATATTATTAGACACTAAATATCTCTTTTAATAGAGATTTGAATATATGTCCATGTTCAATATCTTATTAAGGGTATGTTTGGTTGCACGTCTAGTTTGCCGTTCTGTCTTTTAATGTGGGGCCAAACGTGTTTATCAGTCATGGAGAATGTTTGAGAGGAATGGAAGACGAACCACGTTAATTGGCAACCGAGGCTGGGAGGTCTGAAACGTGGGTGGTCTGGCAGCGTCAATTTCTGGCTTTTTAGGCGTGGTTAATGTGGTTGGCGCGGGTATCCCTAAGCAGAAGGTTTGGAAAATGGGAGGAATAATGAAAGAGGAGGAGAGAGATGGCAAAATGAGGAAGAAGGAAAAAAAGGAAAAAAGAAACATAGGAAGTAGCAAAAAAAAAAGTAAAATAAAATTTATTCTAAATATAAAAATGGTTGCACATCATGTATTTATCATACGCCGGGCGGGGGGGGGGGGGGAATAATTCGATTTGCACTCCATTGGCTTTAATTTGTGTTGGCTCATGTGCGCAAGAGCCCACCACTTTCTTAGTCTTGTATGAGCTCGATATCACATCTCTACTTATAAAGTCTCATTCCTCTCTTGATTTAAGCAATGTAAGACTTTTTAAGTATAAAAGGCTTATTTTTAATTTATTTGTCTTATCTCTTTAATGAGAAGCATGTTTTCATTAAATTATTATAAGTATGTTTTCATTAATTTTAATTGAGATAAAATTAATTTAATAGAGAAGACAAAAATTATATTGAAATTTAGTTAGAGATAAAATTAATTTAATAGAGAAGAAAAATATTTTGAAATTTAATTAGGGATCTTTAATTTATTATGAGTAATTAGTACATTACAAAATTAAAAAATTAAAAATGATTCATTAGTGATTATTTTATAATATTAGACAAATAAACAAAAAAATTAATTTTCATTTTAAATAAATAACAATAAATAATAATGTTATATCAAAAAATTAAATAAAAAATTTATGATTTTTTTGATAATTACACATCTCAAACTACGTTTGCATGCCAACATCCAAACATTATGGTCCTGCACCAAATCACGTTTATTTACTGCAAACCACATTAAATCATGTTTGCTCAAATGTCTCCCAAACATAAATCACATTCATTTAATCTTAATTTTTTTTCAACCACATTTAATCAAATTTAATTTTCTTCAACTACATTTAACTTACTAGACTCCTAAACACACACTAAATAATATAATAATTTGTTTTAATATATAAACCGAGAATCGAGTAATCAAGAAGGGAGAGTCAGAGTGGTTGACCTGTTTGAGTGGGAACCTTCCGGTGGAAGCAAAAGCGATGGTGACGGCGGGGTTGAAATGGGCGCCGGAGATATGTCCGACGGAGTAAACCAGCACCGTCACCGCCAGCCCCCACACTATGGAAATCCCCGGCTGCGTCACCACATTGTCGTTGTTCTTGTTCACCACCACCGCCGCACACCCTGCGAATATCAGAAAGTAGGTCCCCACCAACTCCGCCACCAGCTGCAACACCACGAAATAACAACCACCATTCACAATCACATCGACACAAGTTCCGATTTTGCAGAACCCCAGATTCATAGAATTTGCAAATTCACATGATTTTTGCTGAAACAGAGAGAAAGGGAAGAAAAAGGAGGAACCTTTTGGAGGAAGGGAACAGAGACTGAGGTGCCGGAGTCTTGGTCGGGTTTAGAGGCGGAGCGGTTGGCGTCGCCGTTGACGTTCAAAACGACGTCGTGCGTTACGGAATTCTCAGCCATCGCCTACAGAGAGACTGACGGAGGACGAGGAAACACAGAAATTTGGAGTTATATCGCTATAGAGAGAGAGAGAGAGAGAGAGAGAGAACTTGGTATCATTTCTGTGTCTGCTGCAGAACCCAGCAAGAGGCGCCAATTTATGGGAACCCCAGAGTCCAAAAAGTCCAAAGGGGGAGAGAGAGAGAGAGAGGGATTAGGAATTTTCTTCAGAGTGGGAAGAGGAGCTTCTCCCATGGAAACGACCCCTTAGAAATTCCTTCGGCACAGAATTATTCAATTAATTAATTTCCTTTTGTCTTTTTCCATAGAAGATATCGTTGAAGTTTTTTTTTTCTAGAACAGTTATATAATATTTAAAATCGATTAGTTTAAATTTAAATCAAATAATATTACAATAAAAATTTCGTTGAAGTACAATATATTATTTATTTAATTTTTAAAATATTAAATACTTTATTTTAATTGTTAAAAAATTATATGTGTCTTAATTTAATTTTTAAAAAATTAAATGTTTTAATTTAATCTATAAAAAATTATATTTATCTTAATTTTAGTTCATAAAAGATCGATATTTGTATTAGTTTGGTTCTTTTTGTTGTTAATTGTCAAATTTAAAGCTTATTTGGTTTTATCATTTTTTGTTTTCATTTTCAATAAAAATAGAAAATAAACTTAAAAATGTATTGGTTGATTTTAATGAAAATATTTTCTTGAAATCGCTTCTTAAAATAGGTTCAAATTTAAAAATACAAAAAAAAGTGTTCAGTGTTTTAAAAAATATATTTCAGAAAATGAAGATTGAAAAATAAAATAGGAAATATTTTCACAAACCAAACAAACTTCTATTTTTGTTAAATCTCAAATTTTTCGTTACTAAAAGTCATTTTGATAAATGATTAGACAAAAATTCTGAAAATCATAACTTCCAAAGACAAAAATGTGACATTCGAACTTAGACTAAATTGAGACAATTATGCTCTTTTGGGAACTAAATCAATAATCTTTTGAGGATTAAAAATTGTGACAAATACAATCTTTTAAAGATTAAACTATTGGGAACTAAGTTGAAATGTTAATTTTTTTAAGAACTAAATTTTAGAGATTTAATCAATAATTTAGTCTTATTTAAATAATAAATATACCATTAATTAAATAGGCTTTTTTGGGGAGTAATGAATGTGGCCAAAATAAGGAAAATATTTATAGTATTTTAAGTATATTGTCTAAGTAAATAATGGATAAAGAAATGAAGTGATTTAATAGATAATGATCATGCTAGATTAGTAAAATTGGTGTCTTGTAGCTTTTAATCGTCAAGTATTACCCAAAGACAACTGGTAAAAGCTTTGAATAATATTTGGATTTTTATCTTTCCGTCATGTGAACATGAGCCACGTGGTAATTAAAAGTGGATATGAGATAAGCAAGAAAAGTAATAGTATATACCTTTCTGGGCCTTTGAACAAAGTTTAATTTTTTTGTGTGTTAAATTTGATTAAGTAACAACATTAGAAAATAGAAACTAAATTTGTGTGTCAAATTTTTGGTAAATGCTGTTTTCAATGATTTGAGGGAGAGACAGTATTCCCGTTGATGGTGGGCCCGTTTGTAACAGAAACAGTGTTATTGACAGGAAAGCCACTTACTCCGTCACTCGGAAGGAACTGTTCCTCCACGCCTAGATTTAGAACATCGAGTGAAATTATTTAATGATTTAAATTAATTTTATATTTTTTAAAAAAATTATATGATTAATTTTAATAAATTTAATCTTGTATATTTTATGTTTTAAAAATTAATCACACAAATTTTTAAAAAAAATAAAAAATATAATATTAATCTAAATCGTTAAATGATGTCATCAAACAGTTCAAATCTAAATTTGAAAGAATTATTCCTTCTGGGTCTTGAAGGAAAGCCGCTTTCTACTGGCAGAGCTAGCCAAAATTAAACCCAAAAAAAAAATTGTTGTTCTTGCTGTTTAAATGAATTCCCTTTAATTATCAAAATATGTTTGCTTTTTTTTTTTGGTTCCCTTTCTTTTTTTGGTTTAAACTTTACCTACCTTTGTTCATAATTGTTAAAAAGAATAAATTACATTATCATTGTCTTAAAAAAATTATTAATTATCATGAGTAATTTTATATAAAATGCAATTCTACAGAAAATGAGATTATATTAAAATATCATAGTGAGCAGCAAAGCTCTTCTAACCAAGTTTTTATGCAATTAAATTTTTAGAAATTTAAACTCAAGACTTTTAATTAAATTAAAATAATCCTTAATTGATTGACTTATGTGTTTGGTGATGGATGAAAGAATTCAAGATTAATAATTTGATTCATATAAAACTTAATATTTGTAATAAAGAATCAGTGCATTCGACGGTTTATCTTATACTTCACCCATTGGAGTTATAGTTTCATGTTCATAAAACACATTAAATGAATATAAAGGAAAATGAGAGAAAAAGATCGGCGAGACTATAAGGAAGCATTAAATGAATTACATTTTTCAAAGTTGAAACGAGAAATAATGGACAAGTATTAAAGGGCCCTTCTAAATTCTGAAGGGGAGCGTTATTAGAGAGAGAGAGAGAGAGAGAGAGAGAGAGAGAGAGAGAGAGAGAGAGAGAGAGAGAGAGAGAGAGAGAGAGAGAGAATTTTGGTTCATTAATTAAAACAAAATCCTACAGAAAAATAAATTGATTTATGAAAGAGATATTGAAATGGGCCAGATTAATTATTATCGCAGGGTGTTAAATTTTACTCCTCTTAAATTTAACAAAGAACTTCAGACTTTCAAAAATATACAAATCAACCTAGTTATTGAATTCGTCAGTTAACTATTTAATAAATGTATACGTTAGCATGTTCAATTTATTTATGTAAAAAATAATCCAATAGATTAAACAAATTGACATATATATTGAGTAATTGTCATACTAGTTAATTTATCCACTAAAGTAACTGAAGAGATGATTTGTCTATTTTTAGAGCATTTTTAATGAAGGTTCTTAAAGAGCTCTTACAACATTTTTAATACCAGTTTTTAAAGAATTCTTAAAAATAAGAACTTGTCCTTAGTGAGTCTACCATTGGAGTACACCAAAGTGGTTGTCACATATAATAATTATTTTTATATAATAACTGATTCTTACAACAAAAGTAGTAGAGAGTTGTGAGACCAATTGTGAGAGTATAAAGATGTGGGATAACCTATCTGTCTCATTTGCAAGTTTTTTAGATAGTGTACGTTTGGTCGGAGGGAAATGGAAGGGAAGAGAGGGTAAGGGAGAGATTTTTTTTTTTTTAAATTGACTTTGTTTACTTTAAGAAGTTGGATAGGATGAGAGGGAAAATAGAGGTGAAAAATCCCTCCATCCCTCTCATTTCATTTCCCTCCGTAAACGAGAGGATTTGAAGAAGAGAAAAATTGTAACCATGTAAAAAAACGAGTGTCTTTAGTAAGTTTTTTAATACCAAAATTACTCTATAAACCTAATTTCCATCATCCCCTACCTTTGCAGTTCCCTCTCTTTCGCATTAGCAATTTTGCTACTTTCCCTTCTTGTTTTAAAAAAGTTATTTTAAAAAATTAATTGTCTAATGATGAATTATAGAAAAAAAAAAAGAAATATACAATTTCTAAATACTAGAGCATGAGTCCTTAACCAAATTAAAAAAAATTCTATAACTTCTATATTTTTTCTTTTTTTTATAAGATGAACTTATATTATGATGTCATATAATAATATATATAAAAAGTTTATTATTATTATTATTGTGAACACATAATTTTGGCCTTTAAAATAATCTAAAAATAAAAAGGTTTTTTTTAAATAAGATATCTTAATCCCAAATTTGAGCAAATTAAATATAAATATATATATATATATATATATATATATGAGTATATACAAATATATATGCAAGAGGACGTGGGAGACACAGTGCAATGATGTGAAACCATCTCCGAACTTCATGGAAGCAGTAACGCATGGGTACCAAGACTTGAGGAATGATTATCCATTCACGACCCTTCGGCACGTCAAGGAAATTCATTATAAAGCAGACAACAGAGGCTGTGAGAGGGAGGGGGAGTTTATTGTGAAAAGGAGAGACTGAGCAGTAGGGAGGAAAAAATAAGAGAGCACGGACTGAAGAAGGCAAAAGTCAAGAGCGCACACAATGAACAGCAAAGAAAACAGAGAGTCATGAACGAAAAGAGAAAAATCCGAGAGCAGCATATATCCTATGTTTTGTGTCATCAAGAACAGAGCACAACAAGCTACTGAAAGAAAAACAGAGCTATGACGGCGAGTACATGAAACACGAGAAATGAAGGTATTCAAAAATGGATGAAAATTGGGTCTTACATGTGCGTGAACTTTTGTGGTTTATATATATCCAGGTGTGTTATGTGTATATCGGTGTGACATTTTGTCAACTCCACTAGAGATAATGAGAGTTGATATTGAGTTATTAAGTATACAACTAAATTTTATTTTCACTTTAATTACCCTTTCATATTTTATTTATTTTTCAATCATTTCACTTTTGTACATATTTGTATGTCTTTCGTATATATATATATATATATTTATTTATTTATTTATATTTTTTCTTTTCTCATTTTTGCATAGTTTTAGAGATGTAAGTGGATTAGTTGAAAGATATTTTTGCTTCCCTAGCTCACACGTTGTGCACTAACACATCCCTCATACATATTAGCCTTATACCCGGGCTAAGCGCAACCATAAGACAGAAGGAAGTCTAGTGATGTCGCAGAGGGTCTATTCCTTGCAAGGATTCCGAAAGCTTCTGCTCAAATTATATCTCTTTTGTTAATATGAAGTCCACAGAGAGTATAACTCTTGCATTCTCAATGCTGACAATCAGAGTTCCCCATGAGTTTTGGCTATGGGGGGCAGTCTGAGGACCTTTAAATCCATAGGGTTATAGATCCACTTTGAAACATGTGCACTCTTAATTGGTCTATAAGACTGATGTATAAGAATCCTTAAGTAAGACATATGGAAAACACCCTTTATCATTTATCAATTTTGTATATCATTATCTTTTATTTTATTTTTTTAACTTCTACTTTTATTTCAACTATTTCTATTTTTTTTCTTTTCCAATAAAATAGTTTTCAAAAAACAATGGTCTTTTCCCCTTTTCTAATTTTGTTCAAAAATTTTTCACTCCTTTTTCCTCTTTTTTTTGAACAATATGTAATATCTTTTCTTTTTCTTTTTAATAAAATAGTTCTATTTCTTCTGTTACTTTCATTTAATTGGTGAAACACAAGTAAAAATGAATTCTTTTTTTTCTTTTTTTCGACAACTGGTTTTCTCTAAAACTCATGAAAGCTCAGAAAGAGTGCGAGAGTCACATTATGCAGAGTCATGGTAGATGTAGTAAATATTTTTAAAATATTTGTGTTCCAACAAGAGATCTTTTCAAAAAGAGGAAAAAACTTAATAACTTGATTAAATCATTTTCAAAAGGCTAACTCTTGATTTTTCTCTTCAGAGAGAAATAATAAAACTTTACCATTGCGCTTTCTAAAGGAAAATCGTCTAACCAGACCCTATCATCAACTCATGTATACAACACTCACTCACGAAGTAAGACAATGGAAGGCCAATCAAGAGATAATCAAAGAATGGAAAATGACTCCACCGCGCGCCTTGAGGCCTTGGAAAGGCAATTTGCTCAAATGACTGAAATGATCTTAGCATTAACAGAAGAAGTGAGAGGAAAGCAAGCGGGTGCATTTGCTATCTCTTCAATACCTATCACTATTGAAACTCAAGCTGAGACTGACAATCCCATGCCAGCATATGTTAATCCTAAGGCAAAAGCGAATGAGACAACAGTCATTCCAGTAGCAGATAAAGGGAAGAACCCCCACACCCAAACAGCAGATATACTCGACAATACTAATCAAAACATAGGGGAAGATGTCACGTAGGGACATCCTGGTGACGATCTCATTTACACACTCCAAATTCCAGCCTCAAGGATCAAGAAAGAAGATAAAAATCTTAAAGAGGAAATTGGAGAAGTCAAAGACCAATTGCGCGCCTTGCGAGTGCCAGTGTCTTGGGGGTTATTAGAGTTGGATGAATTGTGTCTAACTCCTGAGATAACAATTTTGAAAGAGTTCAAGATGCTAGAATTCTCCAAATACGATGGTACTGGTAACCCGGTTTACCACTTGAAGTCATATTGCACCAAAATGTGCGTATGGTCCCGTAAAGAGAGGTTCTTAATTAATTTTTTCCCTGAAAGCTTAACTGGAGCTGCATTATTGTGGTTTATGCAACTAGACCACTCAAAAATCCAGAAATGGAAGGACTTGGCAGACTTATTCATGAGGCAATAGAAGATTAATCTACAGACAGCTCTGACTAGAGAACAATTGAAAGCAATGACAAAGAAAAATTCTGAAACATTCAAAGAATATGCCCAAAGATGGAGAGTAATGGCATCGCAAGTGCAACGTCCATTGATCCAGTTTGAATTCTATTCCTACTTCATCCGCACCATGCTAGATCCTTTCTATAGAACTATGCTTGGAACATATGTCACTGACTTTGCGGACTTGATTGAGATTGGGGGAAGAATCGACGCTGATATTCGCGAAAGGAAACTCATAAGTCCCCAAGTAGAAAGTAGCTCAAAGAAGGGGCAACCTGCATAGAAAAAGGAAGAAGATGTGAGTTATGTACATCCGATAAGATCCTGCCCCAACAAAAATCCTATTCTTATCGAGTGAGTAGTCATGGCCAAAGTCAACTAGAGCCAAATAAACACACCTAAAGGGGAGGACAAAAGGGTTTACAGTCAATAGATAATCGCCCATGGCCAAAGTTTGGCACAACAAATGCTGAGCTATACAAAAGTCTTTTGACCGCTCATCTCCTGGCACCTCAACCTACTAAAATCCAGCATGGTATGATCCGACTACTACATGCGAGTTTCACATAGGAGCTATTGGGCATTCGATTGAGAATTGTACTACATTTAAAAGAGATGTGCTGGATTTGATCGACTCCAACCATATCCAATTAAAGGCAGGACAAGAAAGTGGCTGATGCTTCTTTAATCATAGGCCATAAACAATAATAGAGTTGAATCTTTGGTGTTATTTATCATCTTATTTAGTGCTTGTTATTTAAAATTTTGAAAGGACTTTATATTTTCATGTCTTGTTTAACTAGGGCAATTTGCAATTATCTCACTTCCATTATATTAATCCTTTTATTCCATCAGTAAAAAGTCATCATTTTCATTCCCTTATACTTGTCTATTCGTTTCCTTTCTCTATTTTTATTAATTTTATTTTTCATGTGATATTTCTTGGGAAATCTTAACTTAATGTGAATACGGATAAAATCTAAGGATGATGCGAATATAAGACCCCAAAGCTAATTCAAAATTCATTTAGGGTGTGTCCCATGAGTAAATCGAGTCCAAGATATGAGGCATTCATTGTTTTCCTAGACAAAAGAGAAGATTATCCCTAGTCATCCCATTTGAGCTAGAAGTAAGGTTCATTTCATTTATCTATCATAAATACCAGGGTGGGGTAGTTTTAACATGTTTTTATGTCAAAAATTAATAAAGGAGGAGAGATCTAATTCTTTCACTACCTATACACTAATTAATCTTTGTTATCCCCATTGTGCCTATGATTCTCTTCAAATCACCCATGATGTATCAAACATGGGAAACAATAAGTATTAAATTAGAAAGGTAGTTTTGGCATTTAGATGATCCATCCTAAAGATCAAAAAGCAAAAAAAGAAAGCAGAAGAAAAAGAATTGAGAAAAGATAAGAGATGAAAAGAAAAATGCCAAAGGTGAAAAATTGAAGAAGATCCATGACTATAAAAAAACTATAAAATTCATCTCTAGTTATGAAAATTGTTAAGGGAATAGTGCTCATCTTAACAGAAAGAAACTATAAACCCTCAAAGAAGGAGCTCAGTTAAGAACAAAGAGCTAAGTGAATGTTGCCAAGACTATATAGCACTTCAATGACATAATTCTCATTGTAACCCAACATAAAATTTGGGCCTTTATACCTTTCCTTCTAAAACTGTCACTGTTCACCCATTAAGTTGTGTTACAACCCATAAGTGCTCTCTCTTGTTAAAAGAATTTTTGGCATAAGATTCTAGGGAAGAAGATAGAAGTGAAGAAGTGGGATAGAGGTGTTGACCCTAAGGCTTTATGCCATAAGTTTTGATGATGACAAATGTATTTGAATTATAGCATTAATATATATAAAGATTAATTATCATAGATATGCTACAAGTACTTAAGCATGATTATGTTATTTAATATGTATGTTGCATATATTGAATCATGCTATTGAACTAACCATTGGGTTTGCAAGTAAGATACATTTTATAGATTGGTTCAAAACAAGAAGAATAAGCATTATATTGAAGAACAAGGAAAAATAATATCATGCTTCACTCAAGGAAGACAACATGGAAGGATAAAGCTCCAATAAATGAAGAATTAGAAGATTTGAAGTCTTGGAAGCATCAAGAGAGCAACCACCATGCTCTAAAAACAAAGAATTTGAAGATAACAAGTGATTGGTCGACCACCCTATCTTGACTGGTCGATCAACGAGCTCCAAAAGCAAAGTCTTTGAGCACTGGTCGACGACCCTATGCTGACTAGTCAACCAATGAGCTCCAGAGGCAAAATCTTTGAGTACTGGTCGACCACCCTATGCTGACTGGTCAACCAACGAGCTCCAGAGGCAAAGTATTTGAGCACTGGTCGACTAACGAGCTCCAGAAACAAAGATTCTTGAAAACCATAAGCGTTGGTCGACCACCCTATCTGCACTGGTCGACCAACGGACTCCAATAAGCAATATCCTGAGAAGGAACCATAAGCGTTGATCGACCACCCCATCTACACTGGTCGACCAGCGTGACTGATGAATCACTTCTGGACTACACTGGTCGACCATCGTGCCACACTGGTCGACCACTGACATCAGAAAATGTGCTATAACGGCTAGTTTTTGCTGACATCATTATGGAACCACCTTGGATTTGTCTCCAATGGTCTTATTCGTCCTTGGGCTATATATATCAACCTTGGAGGCTATCAAAACAGAAGAGAGAACACTCCTATTGCTGATCATCATCTGTAAATTCTCTCTATTGCAGATTATACCCTTGTGAGCTTATCAATATAATATATACTCTGTTTTTAGAGAGTTTCTCTGTAATTGTTGATTTTGATCAACACAAATATTATCTTGAGTTGTATTATCAAGGAGAGTATTCCTTGATAGAGTATTTATTGAGAGAGCTTTCCTTTGGGTTGTAGAGAAGCTAGTTTAGCAGAAATTCTCCTAAGGGTTGAGGAGGAGCCCGGATTCATAAATTCTCCGTTGGGTTGTGGAGGAGCCTTGGCTAACGAAATTCTTTGTAGTGGTTTGCAAGTACCTAGATCAAACTTGCAAGTATAGTGAAAATACTCAAGTGACTTCTTGAGGACTGGATGTAGGCTTGAGATTAGCCGAACCAGTATAAATCTCTGAGTTTGCTCTTTCTATCCCTTACTCCTTTATTTGTGTTTACTGTTATCTATTCTTTATTTCCTTGCTCCTCATAATTATTCATCTTGATAGCACATTGATTATCTGTGTTGTATTTATTATCCTATGCATTGTACTTTTACAGAAAATCATTTTAACTTCCAATAAAGTTTTGTGAAAAATTTATAAAACTCAATTCACCCCCCCTCTTGGGTTCCAATCATTACTTTCAAGAGGCATGCTAATCTTGAGTCTAATATCTTTTTAATTCAAAAGCCAATTTACCTTGGCCACATTACAAGCATTTAAAGTCCTCATTGAGGTTTGGTATTTTTAAACTGGGGCACATGCTTAAAAAAAAGATATATATAAAACGAAAGAAAATTTGAAATTGGGACAACAACTTAACTTAGACTAAATCCCTTTTGTTCACATTAATCAAGATTTGTGCAGGGAATATCTCAGTTTTGAAGTGGGGCATCTTCCCATATCTTCGCACTGCATACCTTTGTTTTGCCATTGTGAAACTATTAACCATTGTCTGCATATTAGTTTTCCTCAATATCTTTTAAATTCACAAGATTTCTTTCTTTAAATTCCATACCTTATCATTTTTTAGTGTTTCACGTGCATTGACTTAGTTAAACAAGATATATGTGTTTCACTTGATGACATAACAAGCACTAATAAGCTGAGTAATGATGTCAAAAAGATTTGATCACAAGATCTATGGTGAATGTGATTTGAAAGCTATTACCAAAAGGAACATTTTACAAGTCTGGATTAATCCTATAAAGATGACTACCATCATAGTTACATAACTGGGGCAAAAAGACCCAAATATCACTAAGCATCATTTTCAAAAAGGTGCCATCATTGGCCAGCTAGATCAGTCTTTGGCAAGCAGACTTCTTTCATTTCTTGAGGAATGCAAAACTAATGAATAACATGTCTCAACACTAGGGCAATGCCACCATCTATGGTTTATGGAACATATCTAGTTATATCTATTGGTTAAAGTCCTAGAGTGACAAGCATTATATCTCATGAAATCTAAGAGTACTGGCACAATTTCACATTGCGTGAAAAAGTCTTTATGTTAAAAAAGGCAAATCCACCCTTATCAACACGTTAGTGGACAACTCCGTCAAAGAAACAAATGTCAAGCCTGGGGCAAGGTCTCAGTTCACAATACAACAAGTTTTTCAAGTGATCTAAGCAAGAAGAGGGTTTGGTTTGGTTTGATGAAATTCCCCAAAGGAAGCGCAATCATTTTTGAACAAGTAAAATCTCTTAACCTGATTCTTGCATATCATGCATTTTTTGATATAACTCTGACACCTCAAGCCTTAGGCTTGCCCAAGTCTTTGGTTCATCCAAATCCAAAATGTCGTTTTGGCTCAAGTACCACCATATCTAGTAGCGGTGACAGCTTTTGCCTAAGTACTGCCATATCCAGTAGCAGTGACGGCCTCTTTTTAGCTCAAGTACCACCGTATCCAGTAGTGGTAACAGCTTTTGCCTAAGTACTACCATATCCAGTAGCAGTAACGGCCTCTTTTCAGCTCAAGTACCACCATATCCAGTAGTAGTGACAACTTTTGCCTAAGTACTGTCATATCCAGTAGCAGTGATGCCTCCTTTCGGCTCAAGGACCGCCATATCAAGTAGCAGTGACAACTTTTACCTAAGTACTACTATATCCAGTAATAGTGACGGCCTTCTTTCGGTTCAAGTACCTCCATATCCAGTAGTAGTGACAGATTTTGCTTAAGTACTACCATATCTAATAACAGTGACATCCTCCTTTTAGCTCAAGTACCTCTATATCTAGTAGCGGTGACATATTTTACCTAAGTACTGCCATAGCTAGTAGCAGTGACGGCCAACTTTTGGCAAACTACTGCCATATCTAGTAGCAGTGACGACACCCATTTAAAGCCTAGAGACAACCAGAACCTATTTTTTCAAAGCCCAAAGATAACTAGCACCCATTATTTCAAAGCCCGGAGACAACCGATACCCATTCTTTCAAAGCCCCGAGACGATCAGCATCCATCATTTTAAAGTCTAAAGATGACCAGCACCTAATTTTTCAAAGCACAGAGACGATTGATGCCTATCATTTCAAAGTCTGCAGACGACCAGCACCCATCATTTTAAAGCCCGAAGACAACCAATACCTAGTTTTTTTCAAAGCCCAAAGATGACTGGCACCCATCATTTCAAAGCTCGGAGACGACCGGCACCCATCCTTTCAAAGCCCAGAGACGATCGACATCTATCATTTTAAAGCCTAGAGACGACTGGCACTCATTTTTTTAAAGCCCAAAGATGACTGGCACCCATAATTTTAAAGTCCAGAGATGACTGACACCCATCATTTTAAAGCCTAGAGACGACCAGCATTCATTTTTTCAAAGCCCAGAGATGGCTGGCACCCATAATTTCAAAACCCAAAGACGACCGGTACCCATGATTTTAAAGTCCAAAGACAACCAGCATCCATCATTTCAAATCCCAAAGACGACCGGCACCCATCATTTTAAAGTCCAGAGACGACCGGCATCCATCATTTTAAATCCCAAAGACGACCGGTACCCATCATTTCAAAGCCCAGAGACGACCAGCACCCATCCTTTCAAAGCCTAGAGACGACCGGTACCCATCCTTTCAAAGTCCAAAGACAACTGGCACCCATCCTTTTAAAACCTAGAGACGACCAGCACCTATCATTTAAAAGCTCGGAGACGACCAACACTCTTTTTTTTCAAAGTCCAGAGACAACTGGCACCCATAATTTTAAAGCCCGAAGACGACCGACACCTATCATTTTAAAGCTTGGAAAACGACCGGTACCCATTTTTTAAAAGCCCAAAGATGACTGGCACCCATCATTTCAAAACCCAGAGATGACTGATACCTATCTTTTCAAAGCCCGGAGACAATTGACATCCATCATTTAAAAGTACAGAGATGACCGACACCCATTTTTTCAAAGCCCAGAAACGACTGGCACCCATCATTTCAAAGCCCAAAGATGACTATTACCCTTCATTTTAAAGCTCAGAGACAATCAGTACCTATTTTCTTCAAAGTCCAGAGACAACGATACCCATCATTTCAAAGCCCGGAGACGACCGGCACCCATCCTTTCAAAACCCAGAGACGACCAGCAGCCGTCATTTTAAAGTACAAAGATGACCGACACCTATTTTTTCAAAGCCCAGAGACAATTGGCACCCATCATTTCAAAGACCAAAGACGACCGGCACCTATATTTTCAAAGTTCGGAGATGACTAACACCCATCTTTTCAAAGTCCGAAGACGATTGGAACCCACTTTACAAAGTCCGAAGACGATTGGAACCCACTTTTCAAAGTCCGAAGATAACCAGTACCCATCATTTCAAAACTCGGAGATGACCGGCACCCACCATTTCAAAGTCTAGAAATGACCAGCACACGTTTATTTCATTTTCTTTTACTTTTATTATACCTTTAGCAAAATTAAGTGTTCTTTATCTTTACTCACTACTTAAACTATAATATTTCAATTTCATTTTCATACTCTAGTTTAAAAAATGAGTAAAGTGGGGCAACTGTGAACACATAATTTTGGCCTTTAAAATAATCTAAAAATAAAAAAGGGTTCTTTTTTAAATAAGATATCTTAATCCCAAATTTGAGCAAATTAAATATAAATAAATAAATAATTGAAAAAATGAATTAAAAAAGAGAAAGAGAGGAGTCAATTTTTTTTATATATATATATATATATATATATAAGAATATATAAATATATATATGCAGGAAGGCGTAGGAGACACAGTGCAAGGACGTGAAACCACCTCCGAACTTCATGGAAGCAGTAATGCGTGGGTGCCAGGAGTTAAGGAATGGTTATCCAACCACAATCCTTCGGCACATCAAGGAAATTCATTATAAAGAAAACAACAGAGGCTATGAGAGGGAGGGGGAGTTTATTGTGAGAAGGAGAGACTGAGCAGTAGGGAGGAAAAAACAAGAGGGCACGGACTGAAGAAGGCAAAAGTCCAGAGCGCACACAATGAACAGCAAAGAAAACGGAGAGTCGTGAACAAAAAGAGAAAAATCAGAGAGCAGTGTATATCCTCTGTTTTGTGTCATCAAGAACAGAGCACAACGAGTTACCGAAAGGAAAAACAGAGCTGTGACAGTGAGTACATGAAACACGAGAAACAAAGGTATTCGAAAATGGATGAAAATTGGGTTTGACATATGCATGAACCTTTGTGGATTATATATATCCAGGTGTGTTCTGTATTATTATTATTATTATTATAAAAGTGAAAAAATTATATCTCATATCTCTAACGTTTATAATCGCTTTCATTTATGTTTTTAAACCTTTTTTTTTTGTTAAATATATCCCACATGTTTCAAAATTTTTTAAATATGTTTTTTTTTGTAACACTGTTTCATTATATACATATATAGAAGCAAAGTTATTTGTCATTGAAGCTTTTTTATAGGAAGCCAATTTTTTTGTATTCTAAGCCAATATGCAGCCACATGAACTGGTCAAGAGTAAGATACATTATACACTTGGCTGTTTCCTATTGGCTTAATCTACATACTCTTACATATAAGGATTACATAGATTCTTCCTTCAACTCTAGAGCTAACAGAAACTAATTTCCAAAACAAAACATTAAAAAAAAAATACTAGATGGAAACTTTTATTATGGTGACCAAAATGATCACTTGGAGGCACCAGCTTTGAGGAAGGAGGCACTCTTTGTGATCTCACGCAAGGGCTTGTCTGTGTACCTTATGAGGTTGTACACCCATGCCCCTGCCACTGCACCCGCCACAGGTGAGATCAGGTATATCCATAGCCCTGTGTACTTGTGTGACACAATTGCCGGCCCTAGGCTCCTTGCCGGATTCATCGATGCTCCCGTTATTTTTCTGTAATTAAAACACGATAAGTATATATTTTATAAAAATAAAAATGTATTACTTCCAATTTATTATTATAGGATTCGTTCTCTCAAGGAATATTTTAAACAAATTTTATTTTTAATAACAAAAACATAAAGAGATTAAAACATGGAGGGTTCAATACTTCATTACTGTGGACTCTAATATCTAATTAATTAAATGTGAGTCCTAAATTGATTATGTCTTTCTCACTCTCTAAAATTTTAGAATGTAAAAGTAGTGGTAAATTATTAATTTGCCCTCAGAAGATTATATTTGTTACGATGTCATCCCTTTGTATGTCTAAGTAAAGTTTTGACAAAAGTAAATTTAACAATTCCATAATAAAAAGGACTAAATTGAGATTATTTTAATTCATCAAAACCTAAATTAAAACATTCTAATTTTTAAGAACCAAATTAAAATAATAATAATAATAATAATATTTCAAAAATTAAATTGATAATATACTCTTGATTTTTTTTTTTCCAAAATTTCAAGGAATATAAATTTCAAATATGAAAACATACAATTGATTTTTGTTGTTTTATGCCTCTTTCCCAAGGGATGACATCCTTACGCGTTCTCACTTATCATTCTCAATGTGAATTGAAAACAAGTACTTGAATTTTGTATTTTATTATTATCAAGATTTGGGATAAGCCAAATACCCTGCAAACATCACATTCAGCAGCACCGTAGACCCCACGGCCAGACCAGCCAGCTCACCAATCTGCATAATTTAAAATAAAAGAAAAAATATATAAAAATTCATGAAATTGGTCTCAGAATATCCAGATATAATTTATATGACACGCCTGAGATGTGCCCTATGATGTAAACTTGAAGCATTCATCCAACAGATTCAAAACATCAACAATATATCAAGACAATTGGTCAATTAAGTACCTCTTTTTATTAATATTATTTTTTTCAATGACAAAGAGCCAGGAGATTAGCAAGAACAAAACTTAATTGCTTGCGTTTTTCTAATTAAAAATAACGTTTCTGAATTTCTTTTTAAATTGAATATCATACTATTAATTTATTATAATAAAAAGATCTCTACGTGTTATATTTATTGTAGAACTTGATAATAAAGATTAAAGAAAGAGCCCACATACTGCTCTGTTGTCAGTGGCGACGCCAGAGATGACGAACATGAGGTAGAAAGTGATGATGAATTCAATGACAAAGGCTTGGAGGTCTGATCCTTGTGGAAGTGTCCCTGTAAACTGGTTTTCTTTGCCGTTAAAAAGAAGTCTCAGAGTTCCACTTGCAAGGGTAGATCCAATAACCTGAGTCACTACATAAATTGGCACCTGCAAAATCAAAATATTAATTTTTTTTTAATTTATTGAACACAAACGATAGAGAATCCTTCTTAAATCAGTGTTTTTAAAAATTAAATTATTATTGCTCTTAAGTTTGAATTGATATTACTATTGCAACTAATTAATATTGGGTATAATTAGAGGATTTTGATTCCAACATTTTTCTAGGTACATTTTCATATATGGAAGTGTTTTGGTTGGTAATAAAATAACCAAATAGCATAAATGTATGGGAAGTTATTGTGCAAAGGCCAACACTGTTGGATCATTGTGAACCATCCAATCAAATGTTACGTGTCAATCAGACAGTAGACAATAGGGAATTGAGACAAGAGAAAGACATTCAAATTTGTTACTCGTTCAGATCGTGATGGTCTAATGTGCAAATCAAAAGACACGATTAACAAATAATTAGAAGATCATAGCGATCTAATAGTCATGATCAGAATTAGTGAACAAATCGTTTCACTAATTTTTTTTTGGGCTTCACAAAGCCACTAATGATATCCCAACACATGTCCACCCCACTCAGCCCATCTTCTTGACCCGCGAGTGCCAAGACTCGACCCACCAATTTTGCCTGCGTCTTCAGCTTCTCCATCATCTCTGATTGTCTATGCTGTTGCCGATTTGTGTACATCTAAGCACAAGTTTCCTGCTCCTTCGTAGGGTATTCTCCATTATTTTTGTTTTGTGGATGGTTTGCTGTTGCACATCGAATGACCACGATACGAACAAGCACGCAACAAATCCAATCGCTCGAAAAAGAGGAGGGAAGATATTTCAGTTTTAAAGCAAAGTTGGGCTATGAATGGCCTCCCTTTCTTGTGGAGTTGGAAAGTTTTAATGAATCTCCTATTTTGGTGTGGGGGCATCAATTGGGTACTTAAAAACATTTTCCACGTCATTATGGACTCAATAATTTATTTGTTAAAAAAATCATATAATATCAATACACTACCTTAGAAGAATGAAACGTTAATGAGATTAGACCTTTAAATATTAAGATAATACAAGGAATCAATTTATACTAGAATCATTTTTTAAGGATTAGAATAAAACTTTACCTTGATCGTATCAAAGAGGATGATACTATTTTTTCTAAACACACAAATTTATTTTAAAAGTTCCTAAAAATAAATATTACACAAGTATAAATTAGTATTTTTGCAAGACTAAATTATATAATTACTCTTAAAACAGTAGTAACTCCACAATATATAGTGCAGAACAATATTCATCCGTTAAATTTTAAATAATTTGATTAAATGATTGATAAAAATTACAATTGGTTCAATTTAACTATAACAAATAATATAATAAAATTAAAAAATATATAATTTTTTACTTTTTTCTATTTTTCACAGGTATTATTTATAGAATCAATGTTATTCGTAATATTATTAGACATTAAATATTTTATTTAGTAGAAATTTGAATATATGTCAATTTTTAATAACTTATTAAATAATATAATAATTTGTTTTAATAATGAACACATTTTTCTAAGTTGATAAACCGAGAACCGAGTAATCAAGAAGGGAGAGTCAGAGTGGTTAACCTGTTTGAGGGGGAACCTTCCGGTGGAAGCAAAAGCGATGGTGACGGCGGGGTTGAAATGGGCGCCGGATATATGTCCGACGGAGTAAACCAGCACCGTCACCGCCAGCCCCCACACTATGGAAATCCCCGGCAGCGTCACCACATTGTCGTTGTTCTTGTTCACCACCACCGCCGCACACCCTGCGAATATCAGAAAGTAGGTCCCCACCAACTCCGCCACCAGCTGCAACACCACGAAATAACAACCACCATTCACAATCACATCGACACAAGTGCCGATTTTGCAGAACCCCAGATTCATAGAATTTGTGAATTCACATGATTTTTGCTGAAACAGAGAAAAAGGGAAGAAAAAGGAGGAACCTTTTGGAGGAAGGGAACAGAAACGGAGATGCCGGAGTTTTGATCGGGTTTGGAGGCGGAGCGGTTGGCGTCGCCGTTGACGTTCAAAACGACGTCGTGCGTTACGGAATTCTCAGCCATCGCCTACAGAGAGACTGACAGAGGACGAGGAAACGCAGAAATTTGGAGTTATATCGCTACACAAAGAGAGAGAGAGAGAGAGAGAGAACTTGGTATGATTTTCTGTGTCTGCTGCGGAACCCAGCAAGAGGCGCCAATTTATGGGAACCCCAGAGTCCAAAAAGTCCACTGGGAGAGAGAGAGAGAGAGAGAGAGGGCTTAGGAATTTTCTTCAGAGTGGGAAGAGGATGGACGAAACGACCCCTTAGAGATTCCTTCGGCATAGAATAAATTAATTAATTAATTTCCTTTTTTTTCTTTTTCCATAGGAGATATCGTTGAAGGTCTTTTTTTTTTTTTAAACAGTTATATAATATTTAAAATAGACTAGTTTATATTCCAGCTAAGTAAGACTACAACGAAAATATTGGTGAAGTTGAACTCTAGAAATTTTCGTGATTATAGCTTTCAGAGCAGAGAAAGCATTCAAGATCAAGGCTACCACAACTACCCACCGGAAATACAGAAAGAACAATGAATGCCCCCTCAAATTATTATTTATACATTGAATATATTATTTATTTATTTTTAAAATATTAAATATTTTATTTTAGTCAATAAAAAATTATATTTATCTTAATTTAATTTTAAAAAAATTAAATGTCTTAATTTAAAAAAAATTATATGCGTCTTAATTTAATTTCATAAAAGATTGATATTTGTTTTAGTTTAGTTCTTTTTGTTGTTAATTGACAAATTTAAGGTCTGTTTGATTTTATTATTTTTTGTTTTCATTTTCAATGAAAATAGAAAATAAGTTTGAAAGTGTATTTGGTTGAATTTAATAAAAATATTTTTTAAAATAGATTTAAATCTAAAAATACTAAAAAAAGTGTTTTTCAGTGTTGAAAAATAAAATAGGAAATATTTTCATAGACTAAACAAATTTCTATTTATGTTAAATCTCAAACTTTTTCGTTATTAAAAGTCACTTTGATAAATGGTTAAACAAAAATTCTGAAAATCATAATCTTCCAAAGACAAAAATGTGACATTCGAACTTAGACTAAATTGAGACAATTGTGCTATTTTGGGAACTAAATCAATAATCTTTTGAGAATAAAAAATTGTAACAAATACAATCTTTTAAAAACTAAACTATTGGAAACTAAGTTGAAATGCTAATTTTTTTTAAAGAATTAAATTTAGATAACTGTAATATTTTAGAGACTTAATCAATAATTAACTCTTATTTAAATAATAAATATACCATTAATTAAATAGGCTTTTTTGGGGAGTAATGAATGTGGCCAAAATAAGGAAAATATTTATAGTATTTTAAGTATATTGTCTAAGTAAATAATGGATAAAGAAATGATGTGATTTAATAGAAAATGATCATGCTAGATTAGTAAAATTAGTGTGTCGTAGCTTTTAATCGTCAAGTATTACCCAAAGACAACTGGTAAAAGCTTTGAATAATATTTGGATTTTTATCTTTCCGTCATGTGAACATGAGTCATGTGGTAATTAAAAGTGCATATGAGATAAGCAAGAAAAGTAATAGAATATACCTTTCTGGGCTTTTGAACAAAATTTAATTTTGTGTGTGTGTTGAATTTGATTAAGTAACAACATTAGAAAATAGAAACAAAATTTGTGTGTCAAATTTGATTAATTAACAGCATTGGAAACTAAAGCACGATATCCTCAAAATTTTTGGTAAATATTGTTTTCAATGATTTGAGGGAGAGACAGTATTTCCATTGATGGTGGGCCCGTTTGTAACAGAAACACCGTTACTGACAGGAAAGTCACTTCCTTCGTCGGAAGGTATTATTTATTTAATTATCTAAATTAGTTTTATATTTTTTAAAAAAATTATATGATTAATTATAATAAGTTTAATTTTATATTTTTTTATTTTTAAAAATTAATCATACAAATTTTTTAAGAAAGTATAAAAAATATAACATTAATCTGAATCGTTAAATAATTTCATTTAACAGTCCAAATTCAAATTCAAGACTGAAGAAACTCTTTCCTCTAAACCCTGAAGGAAAACCGCTTTTTACTGACAGAGCTAGCCAAAATTAAACCTAAAAAAAAAAATTACTGTTCTTGCTGTTTAAATGAATTCCCTTTAATTATCAAAATATGTTTGTTTTTTTTTTTTTGCCTTTTTTTTTTTGGTTTAAACTTTACCTACCTTTGTTCATAATTGTTAAAAGGAATAAATTACATTATCATTGTCTTAAATAAAAATTATTAATTATAATGAGTAATTTTACATAAAATGCAATTCTACAGAGAATGAGATTATATTAAAATATCAGAGTGAGCAGTAAAGCTTTTCTAAGTTTTAATGTAGTTGAATTTTGAGAAATTTATACTCAAAACCTCTAATTAAATTAGAACAATTCCTTATTAATTAACCTACGCATTTGGTGGTGGATGAAAGAATTCAAGATTAATAATTTGATTCATATAAAACTTAATATTTGTAATAAAGAATCAGTGCACACGACGGTTTATCTGTTATACTTCACCCATTGGAGTCGTAGTTTCATGTTGATAGGTGAGACTATAAGGAAGCATTAAATGAATTACATTTTTCAAAGTTGAAACGAGAAATAATGGACAAGTATTAAAGGGCCCATCTAAATTCTGAAGGGACCTCTATTAGAGAGAGAGAGAGAGAGAGAGAGAGAGAGAGAGAGAGAGAGAGAGAAGTTTGGTTCACTAATTAAAACAAAATCCTACAGAAAAATAAATTGATTTATGAAAGAGATATTGAAATGGGCCAGATTAATTATTACCGCAGGGTGTTAAATTTTACTCCTCTTAAATTTAACAAAGAACTTCTCAGACTTTCAAAAATATACAAATCAACCTTTAGTGAATTCGTTAGTTAACTATTTAATAAATGTATACGTTAGCATGTTCCATTTATTTATGTAAAAAATAATCCAATAGACTAAACAAATTGACATATACATTGATTAATGGTCATACTAGTTAATTTATCCACTAAAGTAGCTGAAGAGATGATTTGCCTATTTGAGCATTTTTAGTGGAGATTCTTAAAGAGTCCTTATAACATCTTTAATAACAGTTTTTAAAAAATTTTTAAAAATAAGAATTCGTTTTTAGTGAGTCTACCATTGAAGTACACCAAAGTGGTTGTCACATATAAGAATCATTTTTATATAAGAACCGATTCTTACAATAAAAGTAGCGCAGAGTTGTGGGATCAATTGTGGGAGTATAAAGATGTGGGATAATTTGTGTGTCTTATTTGTAAGTTTTTTAGATAGTATACATTTGGTTGGAGGGAAATGGAAGGGAAGGAAGGGTAAGGGAGAGATTTTTTTTTTAAAATTGACTTTGTTTGCTTTAATAAGTTGGATAGGAGGGGAGAAAAAATGGAGGTAAAAAATCCCTCCATCCCTCTCATTTCATTTCCCTCCGTAAACAAGGAGATTTGGAGAAGAGAAAAATTGTAACCATGTAAACAAACGAGTGTCTTTAATAAGTTTTTCTAATACCAAAATTACCCTCTAAACCTAATCTCCATCATCCCTACTTTTGCAGTTTCCTCTCTTTCGTATTAGCAATTTTGCTACTTTCCCTTCTTGTTTTAAAAAAGTTATTTTAAAAAATTAATTATCTAATGATGAATTATAGAAAAAAAGAAATATACAATTTCTAAATACTAGAGCATAAGTCCTTAATGGAATTAGAAAAAATTCTATAACTTTATGTTTTTTCTTTTATTTTATAAGATGAGGCTTAAATTATGATGTCATATAATAATATATAAAAAGTTTATTATTATTATTATTATTATTATTATTATTATTATTATTATTATTATTATTATTATTATTATTATTATAAAAGTGGAAAAAATATATCTCATGTCTCTAACGTTTACACTCACTTTTATTCATGTTCCTAAACTTTCTTTTTTGTTAAATATATCCCACATGTTTCGAAAATTTTCAAATATGTCCTTTTTTGTAACACCGTTAACTGTGTAAACAGAAAAGATGATTGGGTAGTCCACGTGGCACATATCACCTGCCACGTGGACAGACACGTGGATCATATTCTAAAATTATAAAAATGCTCTTATTTCTATCCTCACACACAGTGGCACATATCACCTGCCACGTGGACAGACACGTGGATCATATTCTAAAATTATAAAAATGCTCTTATTTCTATCCTCACACACACACACACACACACACACACACACACACACACACACACACACACACACACACACACACACACACACACACACACACACACACACACACACACACACACACACACACACACACACACACACACACACACACACACACACACACACACACACACACACACACACTCTCTCTCTCTCTCTCTCTCTCTCTCTCTCTCTCTCTCTCTCTCTCTCTCTCTCTCTCTCTCTCTCTCTCTCTCTCTCTCTCTCTCCCCTCACCCTTTCCCTCTATGTTTCCTCTGTGTGTGTGTGTTCCCTACCATCGGCATCTCTCTCTCTACTTCTTCGGTGAAGTCTCAAAGTCCCAAAGCTAATCGGGCATCTCTCTCTGCATCTCTCTTTCAATCAGACTCTCTCTTATTCTCTTTCCCTGTCTCCTTTTTCTCTTTTTCAGTCACTTGCAGGTTCTCTCTCTTTGTGCACGTCTCTCTCTCACTGATTGTCTCTTCTCTATCCCACACTCTCCGCATGTCTCTTTTAATCGAACTCTCCCTCTCTTGGCCTCTTCCCTTTCTCATCTTCTCTCCCCTTTCTTCTTCTTCTCAGGTGAAGTCCCACTGTGTCACCCAAGTCTCGTTGGCACACGCATACTCGAGAGGTACAACAAAGCAAGATAAGTTCCTCCATCCTTCGTAGGAGCATAAGACTGGTTTTTGTGCCCAAAAGTGAGAATGAACCTAAGAATGAAAGCTTGACATAGAAGAGATAAAATATAAGAGAAAAAAACTGAGAGGGGGAGTAAGAAAGGGAAGAGGTTGAGAGTCTGATTGAAAAAGATATGTAGAGAAAGAGATGTCCAGTCAGTTTTGGGACTTCATCAAAGAAACAGAGAGAGAGATGCCGGCGAGGAAGAAGTAGAAAGAGACACAGAGAGAAAACACAGAGTGGAGAGAGAGAGAGAGAGAGAGAGAGAGAGAGAGAGAGAGAGAGAGAGAGAGAGAGAGAGAGAAAGAGTGTGATTGAGGATAAAGATAAAGGCATTTTTGTAATTTTGGGATATGATCCACTTGGCGGGTGATATGTACCACATGGATTGCATAGTCAGCTTTTCCATTAACACAGTTGACGGTGTTATAAAAAAGGGCATATTTGAAAATTTTTGAAACATATGGGATATATTTGATAAAAAAAAAGTTTAGGGATATGAATGAAAGCAAGTGTAAATGTTAAAGATATGAAATATACTTTTTCCTATAAAAGTTATTATTATTATTATTATTATTATTATTATTATTATATGTAAATAATATATTATATGTATAAGTGAATAATAAAGGATAACCCAAAAAAAATAATCAAATTAAAAACAAATTGAGTAATAAGTTAGTTAAGTTATACTTCATTATCTTTTTTTTTTGTTTCTTCTAATAATGAAATTATTTAGCCTCTTTTCTTATTATGATAAGAATAAAATTAAAATTTTATATGATTTTTAAAACATATTATATATTTAAAATACTTTTTAGAAGAATCAAACTGAAGCTACTAAAATATTATATTATTTCACCATAATAAATGAACTAACTTCTTTGAATATAAGTGATAACATATTTATCACATTCTGTTAGTTATACAATCAGCACTTCCAAATCTCAAGTCTTATTGAATTATATATTTTGTTCCTACAACTTGCTTAAATTATTAATTTAGTTCCTATATTTTTTTAAATGAAATATTATACTGTTATTATTTTTAATTTAATCCTTAATATTAAGATTTATACAATTGACATGAAACATTACATTTGCATGCTAATTTGAACCTCTCATAAACTCATTGGCCCAAAGGCATCATTCTAATGAGTTTTGATATTAACAAGGTAGAGAGAAAACTCTATGATTTTTGTTCCTCAAATCCACCTTCCAATTGATGCATATGATTAAACTTATTTGAAGACTTTGAGCTTTTTATTAGTACTATGCTCTATGCTTGACTTACTAGTATATGTTGATCTATGTATGTACAAACAATTTCTAATGGTTATTTGTGAATCCTTTTGTGGACTATATTTTGGAGTTCTAAGTAATTAATTTGTCATGTTAAGTTATCATTTCCTCTCTATTACTTCATCGCTTATCAACATCTTTGTTTATTCGCTTACAAATAGTTTCAAGGCTTACTTTGTTTTGCTGCATATTTGTCTAAAATCAAAGAGCTATAATAATTATTTTGTTTTATTTTTCCTCCCTTCCCCTTATAAATTAAACAAATGAAAGTTTATTTTTCCTCGTCTCTCTTCTCCTCAAACTAAATCAAACAAAAAAAAATTATTTCCCTTCTCTTCCCTTCCCCTCATCTTTCCTCTCCTCCATTGAATCAAATAGTCTATTAGAGTTGCACTATTGAGTAGAGAGTTGTTTAAAACAAAAAGTAGTGATGTGATATTGTAGAACTCACAATAAGCAACTCATTAGAGTTGCACCATTAGAAATGCTCTTATAAGTTTTACCATTGGAGTGTACTAGTGTGAGTATCACATGTAAGAACCAATTTTTATATAAGCAACTAGTTTTTATAGCAAAACAATTAATAGAAAATCATAAATTAACCATTAAATAAAGATGTGGGGTAACTTGTGGAACTTATTTGTGAGTTTTTTAGAGTTACACTGTTGGAGTAGAGAGTTGCTTAAAGTAGTGAAAAGTTGCTTAAAGTAGTGAAAAGTTACTTAAAATAAAAAGTGGTGATGTGACATTGTAGTACCCACAATAAACAACTCATTAGTGTTGCACATTTGAATATGCTCTTTAAAGAGCTCTTTATTGAGCTTGAATTTTGAAAATTGAAGAAAATAAAATGAATTTTTTTAAAAAAGATAAGCAAAATTTGTATATTTTAGCCTAAAATTAAGTAATGGTGGGTTTACATTCAAAATTTTATTTGTTGCAATTCTTAAAATACAAAACAAGCATAATTTGAAAATATTACCTCTCAACAGTACTAGTTATTATGATAATCGACTCAAAATTCTTCAATCATTTTCACATTTGTAATCAGCCATGTTTGTATCTTTTTCGTGAAAATTTTGTGATACCCCATACATTATGGCTCATTTGGCAAAATACTACTATTTTGAAGAAAAAAAACTAATCAAATACTACCTTTTAAAAAAAAAGACAAATACTACTCTTTCTCGCTCATCAACTTTCTCTACTATTTTTATTTTTTAATTTGTCAGAAACCCATCCTATCAGTAGTCAAGTTTCTGATTGATTTATTTATTATTTTAAATTTGATTAAAACTCGACATGTAAGAAGTCGAGTCTCAGTATTTTAAATTTTCTTTTAATAAAAAATGAGAGACACAGTGTCAAGACGCTGTGTTTCACACAATATGTGAATCATAATATGATTCACATATTGTGACGCCGTGTCTCACAATTTCTTTTAAAAAATTTTTAAATAAATTTTAAAAATAAAATAATAATTTTTTAGTTCAAAATATTTTAAAAGAAAATAAATGAAGTTAAAAAATAATAAATTATATTACTTAGATAAACTATTTGATTTATTTAGAGAAAAAGTATATGATTATTATATAAAAAATAATGCAGAAATTTGAAGTTGAAAAACATATTGATAACTCTATTTTTTAGAGTTATTTAACCTATTATTTTTATTAATAAATTGAGTAAAATAAATAATTTCAAGTTTTTTCTGAATTTATTTTGTCTTTTTAATTATTTAGTTTAATTTGATAGGAAATTAATTTTTCTTTATGATTTTCCTTGGGATTTAGAATTTATTATAGTTATTTAGTTTAGTTTAGAATTCTATAATTCAACTTGAATTAGTATTTATTTTGGTTATATTCTTTTAGGGTTTAATTTAAGATTAAAATTTGTTAAAGTGATTTTTATATTTTTTGAATTGATTTTGATTTACAATTTTTTTCTGCAAAAATCAAATTTGAAGTATGGAGGTTGCTGCACATCTACTGGACATAAGATGAGGGAGGAGTTCTACACATCACTTCATTATTATTCTTCTTCTTTTCTTTTATTTTCTTTTAGTTTGGATGGAAAATTTCATACCTTGTGTTTTTATATATGGCTTGAATTTTCTTATGATAATTTAAGTTTATTTTTTTATTGAGCAATTATTTTCTGTGCCTAGTGCTTTCTTAGAAATAGGGTGCGACTTCAGCCAACTATCGGACCCAATTTGAAGTTAGATGTTTTGGCACCAGTCCCTCATATATAGGAGTTGGCAGCTCTAGTTTTTTCTCGTATGTGTGACACATGGGGCTGACAAGGTCGAGGAGTGATCGCCAGTGCAGATAAGAAGCACAGACAATGAGCGGCTCTTTGCAAGGCTTCTAGGCAGAAGGACATGTGAATGAACTAACTCTACATCAGAATGAGAGGTATTTTGAGACTGTACAGGTATGTCACTGTACAGTTGAGAAAAGCTTAAAGGATTTGATAGAAACTACCTATACCAACAAAGTGTACTTTTTTTTTTTTGTAAGCCTATTCCATAAGCACTCTATAAGGAGCATGCGAGTGAGAACAAAGCATGTTGTACGCAGTGGCGAAGCCACGACCCCCCACCCAGGGGGAAATTTATTAAAAAATAAATTAAATAATTGAATAAAAACATTAATATATATATATATATTAAAAAAATTAACATATTCCAGTCCAGATCTAGATCCAAAACTAAATGAAATTCACACAATCAATATATAGAAGTTTCGTATATATTAAAAAAATCACACTAAGCTTCGAGTTACAAAGTATGATGAGAAAAGAGCTCAATATCTACCTCTCAATCTCGTTACTCTACTCGGTCCCATGACTCTCTCTGCAATCCGTCATCACAACAGCTAGAGTCCCCCAAAATTCGAACACTCGGTCAATAAGGGATTTGGCAGAAGGAAATGAGAAAACGAGAAAGAAACCAGAAAGGTGAAGTACATATGGAAAAGTAGAAAAGGGAGGCCTTATCGTCAACGAGTTGAGGTGGCAGTTGAAATTAACCATCATTAAGAAAAAAATTCATAAAATTGACTTTACAATTATGTTACTCATGATCCTAATTACATAATCAATCAACCAATTTGATAAAATTAGACCTATGTTTAAAAACCCCAAATTTGAAGCTTTTATAACAATGGGGTCCCTAAATATAGAATGAGAAATTAAGCATAATCAAGAAAATATTTTATGAAATTAACTTCATAAATATGTTAATCATGATCCTAATTATATAATCAGTCAACCAATTTGACAGAATTAGATCTATGTATAAAAATCCCTAATTATTTTATTTTTACCCTAACAATATAATGAAAAATTAATCATCATCAAGAAAAAATTTCATGAAATTAACTTCACAAATATGCTACTCATGATCCGAATTATATAATCAATCAACTAATTTGATAGAATTAAATATGTGTATAAAAACTCCAAATTTCAAACTTTTACCTTAATAATAAAATGAGAAATTAATCATTATCAAGAATCAATTTCATGAAATTGACTTCACAAATATACTACTTATAATCCTAATTGCATAATCAATCAACCAATTTAATAAAATTAAATTCATATACAAAAACCCTAAATTTCACTCACCGGCTAAGTTCACTCTGACTCTCACTGACCAGTGACCAAGAAGATTGAAGAATGAAGAAGCTCCTCTGATGTGTTCCCCCTCAGCTTGGCTCCATTGACTAGGCGGCACGCTATATTAGATGAAGATGGTGGATTGGTGACTTAGTGTGGTGGTCAAAGCCCGAAAGTCGGTGGAGGATGCAGACTGGAGTGGTGGTCAAAGGCCAATGGCAGACTGGCATCTGGGTTTGGCGGTCGAAGGTGAAAGGCTAATGGTAGAACTGGTACTAGTGGTCGAAGGCCGATGCGCGATGGTGGATGCGAACTGTTGCTTGGTGTCGAAGGCTGGAAATGGATGCGGATACCAATTGCATGACTAGTGATCGAGAGGCAGAGATGGAAAGCTCAGTGGTCATGGTGGACCTAGGAGATAGGTACTGGCTCTGGGTTGGGGTCGAGAGGTAAAGACGGAGAGCTGGGGTCTGAGGAGTTGAGGAAGAATGAAAAGGGATTAAAAAAAATTAAAAGGGTCCAAAAAAAAGAGGGGTAAAATAAAAAAAAATTATATACAAATATGTAAAACTCAGGGTGTTTAGCTGCACACCCTGGCTACCATGTAGCTTCGCCCCTAGTTGTAAGGACCCGTGTCAATTTATGGAGATAGTCGTCAGTCTAGAAAGCAATCCGGGTCGTCACAGTATGTGGCAGCACCCCCAGATGAGGGTGACTTTTTTATTAGATAATACTGCATTTAGAATAAAATTTATGACACCGGCTTATATAATACACTCAGTTCAATCTCTTGTATTAAACATGGGATCGTGGAATCTTGATCAATCTCACTCAGGATCATGGGATTGTGGGAGTCAGAAATGATCTTGATTTTAGTATAGAAGATGTTTCTTCTAACGATGAATGAATCACAAAACAATATGAAGCAATGAGTGTATATAAAGAGGGAAGAGGAGAAAATAATGTAATTGACATTGAAGAAATAGAAGAGCTAACATTTCATGAGATAGTTGATGATTTAGAAATTAATGAAAATATAGAATTAGAGAGATTTTGATGATGATGATGATGATATGAATAGTGGTGAGAATGATGATTCATTTATATTTTATTTATGCTTGCTTTTATATGGTTTATGTATTTAGTATTTTAACTTCTTTTGTATTTGATACTTTGATTATCTATGTATGATTATGACATATTGATGTTTGAGATTGTTTTTATTGAAATATAATTTGATTTAGATATTTTTGTATTATATACAAAGTTTATATCGTTATTATGTTTTTTATATATTTAATAGAATCTTACGACTCCAATTCAATCTTGCTTGTGCCATTTTCGATCCAGTATATAATCCCGATCTTGACAACCTTGCTTGACGAATTAACTCTGTTAATCTAATTAAATATCCTAATTCATTAAACTAATTTAATCATGAAAAGACAATAAAAGCAAATGAATTCAGTCACAAACTACATAAACAATTTATTTATTCCTAGATCAAATTAATTCAATTCCTAGAGCAAATTAATTAAATATCCTAATTCACTTCAATTGGCACATTCATATATGAATTTTTCACTTCCCTACATGAACCCTGATTCAATTCTCAAGTAGCTAAATTTGAGAAAGCAATAGACACAGAAAATAATTGCTCAACAAGAGAATAAACTTAAATTATCATTAAAAAATTCAAACCATATAATAACATAAAGTATGAAATTTTCCATCAAAACTAAAAGAAAATAGAAGAAAAGAAGAAGAAGAATGAAGTGATGTGCAGAACTCTACTCCCCTCTTGTGTCCACTAAATGTGCGGCAGCCTCCACTCTTCAAATCTAAATTTTGCATAAAAAATCCTAAATCAAAATCAGTTCAAAAAATATAAAAAAAAATCCTTAAACAAATCCTAATCTAAAATTAAACCCTAAAAGAGTCTAACCAAAATAAATACTAATACAACTTGAATGATAAATCTTAAACTAAACTCAGTAACCACAATAAATTATAAATCTTAAGGTAAATCTTAAAGAGAAACTAATTTTCTATAAAATTAAACTAAATAATTAAAAAGACAAAAATAAATTAAAACAAACTTAAAATCATTTATTTTACTCAATTTATTAATGAAAAGTATAAGTTAAATAACTCTACAAAACAATTAAAGTTATCAATATGTTTTTTTTTAAATTCAAATTCCTGCATTGTTTTTTATATAATAATTATATACTTTTTTAAATAAATCAAATATTTTATCTAAATAATATAATTTATTATTTTTTAACTTCATTTATTTTCTTTTAAAAATATTTTAAACTAAAAAATTATTATTTTATTCTTCAAATTTATTTAATAATTTTTTAAAAGAAATTGTGAGACACGGCGAATGAGACACTGTGTCTCAAAATATGTGAATCACAATATGATTCACATATTGTGCGTGGGAGACACGACGTCTCGTATGCCATGTCTCTCAATTTCTATAAAAAAAGTTTAAAATACAGGTCGAGTGTTAGGTTTCTAATAAGGTGAGTTTCTAACAGATTAAAAAATAAAAAATAAGAGCGAAGGTTGATGGGACATAAATAGTAGTATTTGACTAATTTTTTTAAGATAAAAATATACTTAATGTCCCTAACGTTTATACTTTTTCAATCACGTCTTTCAACTTTTTTTGTGTGTGTTAGACATGTTCCACATGTTTTATTTGCTTTCAAATATGTCCAAAAATGACAAAAATACCCTTCCTTCTCTGTCACTTTCACTGTCTGTGTGTCTCTTTCTCTCTCTCCTCACTCTTTCTCTCTATCACTGCGTCTCTTCCCCTCTCTCTCTTTCTTCACTCCCTCTTTCACTGTGACTCTCTCTCTCCTCCCCTACGATCGAGCTTCAAAGACACAACAGAGGTTATAGTGGTCACCGGCGGACGATCTAGCTAAGGAACCATTCAGTTCTTCTCTTCGCAGCCACAACTCTCACAAAACGCAATGAAGAGAGAGAGAGAGAGAGAAAGAGTATATGTGGAGAAAACAGAGAAGAGAGACAGGTGGTGCTGGCAAAAGGGAGATGCAAAGAGAGATGCTGACTAAGGGGAGAAGAGAGAAAGAGAGATGGGTCAGGGGAGGAGAGAGAGGGAGTCGCAATGAGAGTGAGAGTGAGGAGAGAGAGATGCACTTAGAGTGATAGAGGAGGAAGGGTATTTTTGTCATTTTGGGGCATATTTGAAAGCAAATAAAACATGTGAGACATGTTTGACACAAAAAAAAGTTAAAGGATATAACTAAAAATGGATGTAAACTTTAGGAATATGAAGTATGCTTTTATCTTTTTTTAAAAGGTAGTATTTGGGTATTTTCTTAAAAATAATAGTATTTTACCAAATGAGTCATACATTACACGAGTCACCGTACTAGTTGTTGTACAAAGTGAAGAATATGCACTAAACGGCAGCGTTTTAACTTTTGTGTTTTACGTCGTCATTTCCTTTTGTTTATTCTTCGCTACTTTCTTTATGTATTAGTAGGATGACGTCGTTCTTCGGTTAGTTTAGGTAGTCATTTAGTTTCAGTTTTCTTTTGATTTCTTTTTTCTGCTATATATATTTTCAGTTTTGGTATGTTTCCGTGTAAGTTTCTTTTACGAAACTCTCTTATAACAATTTGTGTTCAATATTCAGTGTTATGCGAATATTTTGTTACGTATCTATAATTGTACATGGTATCAGAGCAGAGTAACGATCCATAAGCCTTTCATCCTCCTTCCTTTTCAAGATGACTTCCAGAGAAATTAATGACGCACCCAAAGAAGGTCCCCTTACTCTGCAGAACTCAGACCACCCCGGTATGATCCTCACCACATTGTTACTTTCTGGAAATAACTACTTAACTTGGAGTCGTTCCATCAAGATTGCACTCGACGCCAAGACGAAGCTAGGATTTGTTGACGGAAAATATAAGCAGCCAGAAGAGAAAGATTCAAGATTTGAACAATGGCAGAGGGTGGACTACATGGTAAGGTCCTGGATCCTTAATTCTATATCAAAGGATATAGTATAGGCCTTCCTGTATGTAAACTCGGCGAAGGAACTATGGGATGAGTTACAAGAAAGATTTGGAGAGTGTAACGGACCACTCTTATATCAAATACAAAGAGAAATTTCAACTGTCACCCAAGGAAATATGACAGTTGCATAGTATTATACTAAACTGAAGAAAAATTGGGACGAGCTTGCCTGCCTGAATCTTGTCCCTGAATGTACTTGTGGTGCGGCCAAGAAGATTACTGACACCTTTGATTCTACCAAGCTTATACAATTCCTTATGGGCTTAAGTGACACTTATGACTCCATCAAGAGTCAAATACTGCTTATGGAACCACTCCCCAATGCCAATAAGGCATATTCTATGATTCTCCGAGTTGAAAAGCAAAGAGAAGTGAATCTATCCTATCTTGGCGTTCAAGAAAATAACGCTTTCTTAGCCAAGACCTAACAATGGAGTACAGGAAGAGGAAAGTCTGCCCAAGGAAGGGGTAGAGGCATACAAAATCAAAGTTCTGGGAGAGGAAGGGGACGTGCTAGTGACAAAGCAACCAAGTTTTGTGACTATTGTAACACCCCGAGACATATAAGGGAGACTTGTTTTCAATTGAATGGATATCCTGAATGGTATCACCAATTAAAGGCGCAAAAGGAAAGTACCAATCTAGTAAAATCTGATGCAGAAAAACTCCCTTCTGACAACGCAGATGACTCAACTAGTAAGCAAAGTTATGTTGCAAGCATGCTTTAAGGATTGCAACAAGAACTTGACAAGATAAGAGGAAAATTACAGAATGAGAATCACAATGTCAATACAGCAAATACCAATGATGTGATAGGTAAAATTATCACGGCAAGACAAGAATACGCAGGTATCTCCATCACCACTTTTAATTCTGACATCCTTTTGAATACCACTTTTAAAAATTTTGAAAAAATGAAGTATGGATCCTGGATCATTGATTCAGGAGCCACCACTCACATGTGTTGTAATAAAGAGCTCTTTGAAAACATTCTTACCATAACTCACCCTGTCATTATCAACCTGCCAGATGGAAGTACTAAGCAAGTTACTCAAGTGGGAAATGTTAGATTAACACGTAAACTTTTATTAAAAAAAAGTTTTGTACACCCCGTATTTTAAATTCAATCTCTTATCTGTTAACAAAATTGATGTTTCTACTCAGTAAAGTTTATTTTTGCTTCTAATTACTACCTTTTGTAGGACCTGAAGACTAAGGAAGTCTTGGCTAATGCTAAAGTCAACAGCAACCTATATGTGCTAGAAGATTTTTCCATTCCTCTAACTAAAGAGAATATGTTTTGTAGTGATTCTATTTGCAATTCCAATATGTGTAACATTGATTCTGCTACTAATAGTACATCTTGTGATGTTGCTTGTATTGATTCTGAAAGAAATCATATTGAAAAGAGAGATTTAAGGGTCCATAGACTTACTGTCAATTCTGACACATCCCATTTATGTACTTGGCATAAGAGGCTCGCACATGCTTCACATATTCCATTACAGCATATAAAATTTCCTAAGCCTCTGGATGTTGTTACGATTGACAAAACAAAAATGCAAGCTTGTGATATTTGCCATAGGTCTAAGCAAACCAGGCTTCCTTTCCCTATCAGTAATAGCACAACCTCAACAAAATTCCAATTAGTACATATGGATATTTGGGGCCCCTATTCTGAACCTTCTTTAATTAATGCCAATTACATGTTAACTGTGGTTGATGATTTTACACGTCCTACTTGGATATATATGTTGCAAAATAAATCCTAGACTGTTGGTATTTTCGACTCTTTTATTAATTTGGTTAATAACCAATTTGAAACCAAAATAAAGGCAGTAAGAACTGACAATGGAAGAGAGTTTGTCTATATTGATTTTCTTTTTCTTTTGAACAGACATGGCATTGTACATCAGAAGAGTAGTCCCTACACTCCACAGCAGAATGGAATAGTGGAGAGAAAGCATAGACATCTGTTACAACTTGCCAAATCTCTTATGCTTCAGTCTGCCCTGCCAAAGAAATTCTAGCCCTTTTCACTTCTTACAGCCACATACATAGTTAACAAATTACCATCCCAAGTGCTCAAGTGGAAGACACCCTATGAACTCTTGTATGATAAAAAACTTGATTATTCCCCCTTAAGAATTTTTGGCTGTCTTGATTATGCTACTAATGTAGGGCCACAAAAGGATAAGTTTGAGGCTAGGGCACAAAGATGCATATTCATAGGTTTTTCACCAGGGCAAAAGGCTTATAAGATGTATAGCCTTGATTCAGGAAAGAATTAATATCTAGGGACATTTTATTTTATGAAAATATATTTCCATATCATAATATGATTGAAAATGAAATGTATTCTTTACCTTTAACCCTTATTTGTGACATGGATAATCTAATAAGTGAAACAGATAATGTTGAGGAAGAAATTACAGATGTTTTTCTACAGGAAGACCAGGCAGAGGTTCAAGAAGAGCTAGAAGAACAAGTTATGAATACCAGAAATATAGTTGGAATGCATAGACAAAGCTTGAGGCAACGAAGAGCGCCTAGCTGGATGAATGACTATGTTATTAATAACATTGTGGAAGATAAAAGTCAGAAAGAGAGTCTCACTATGAATTTAAAAGCACCCACAGCTTATACCCCACATACTTTTCCTTATGATATTTCAAACTGTTTTAGTGAAAATTATGTTAATTTTCTTACTAATCTTTCTGTTGTTAGTGAATCTAGTCATTTTCAGCAGGAAAAAGATGACTGTGAATGGCTAAAGGCTATACAGCAGGAGATAAAAGCATTAGAAGAAAATAAAACGTGGACACTCATTGAATTACCACCTGGGAAGATTGCCATCGGGAGTAAATGGGTATTTAAGCTTAAACGTAAACCTGATGGAAGTATAGACCAGTATAAAGCTGGGTTAGTGGCCAAAGGATATCATCAGATAGAGGGAATCAACTACACTGAGTCCTTTTCTCCCATAGCAAAAGTTGTTACTGTACGAGCTCTTCTGATTGTCGCTACGACTAGGAAGTGGGCAATACATCATATCGATATTAATAATGCTTTTTTACACGGGTTTTTAAAGGAAGAGGTGTATATGATTCCACCACAAGGATATACAAAAGTGAAGCCAGGCTAAGTATGTAAGTTGCACAGATCCCTATATGGGTTAAAATAGGCAGGACGTCAGTGGAAATAGAACTGTGCTGTAAGCTTCAAGATTTTGGGTTTGTTTAGTCGAATTCAGATCATTGTCTATTCCTTAAACGAAGTTTAGATTCTTTTATTGCTTTGCTTGTATATGTTGATGATGTTTTAATTACAGGAAATTGTGAAGAAGAGATAAAAAGGGTGAAAGGGTATCTACATGAGGCTTTCACCATTAAAGACATCGGTTATGCTCATTATTTCCTGGGGCTTGAGATTGTTCGTGGGGAAGATGGTATACACGTGAATCAACGCAAATATTTTTTAGATATACTCTTAGAAAAGTTGTGGAGACTCCCTTACCAAAAGGAGTCAAATTGGAAGCAAGTCAAAATAATTTAATGACAGAACCAGAGAAATTTCGAAGGCTTGTTGGGAAATTATTATACCTAAATTTCATAAGACCAGATATCACATACACAGTCCAGCAACTTAGTCAGTTTGTTGGATCACCTTGTCAGCAACATTGGAACGCTGCTATACACGTTTTGCAATATCTGAAAGGGAGTTCTTCTAATGGATTATTTTTACCTGTAGATAATAATTTACAACCGGCGGTTTATTGTGATGCAGGTTGGGCTTCTTGTCCAGAGAGTAAAAAGTCACTCACAGGCTTCTGTGTTTTGCTTGGATCAACATTAGTGAGCTGGCGAACGAAGAAATAGAGTACTGTTGCAAGTTCATCTGCCGAAGTGGAATATAGGAGCATAGCTTCTACAGTTTGCAAGGTGCAATGGCTCACTTACCTCCTAGAGGACTTAAGTGTTGATTATGATCGTCCAATAACTCTCTGGTATGATAGCAAGGCGGCTTTACACATTACAGCTAATCCAGTTTTTCATGAGCGAACGAAACACGTTGAGATAGACTGCCACGTTGTTCGCGAGAAATATTAGCAGGGACTCATTGTGCCATGTTATATCCAGACTCGGCAGCAGGTGGCAGATATCTTTAACAAGTCGTTAGCTCGAACACAATTCCAGTTGTTACGTTCTAAGTTGGGACTGTCGGATATACACCAGTCTTCAACTTGAGGAGGGAGTGTACAAAGTGAAGAATATGCACTGAACGGCAGCGTTTTAACTTTTGTGTTTTACGTCGTCGTTTCCTTTTGTTTATTCTCCGCTACTTTCTTTATGTATTAGTAGGACGACGTCGTTCTTCAATTAGTTTAGGTAGTTATTTAGTTTCAGTTTTCTTTCGGTTTCTTTTTTCTGCTATATATATATTTTCAATTTTGGTATGTTTCAGTGTAAGTTTCTTTTAAGAAACTCTCTTGTAACAATTCGTGTTCAATATCCAGTGTTATACGAATATTCTGTTACGTGTCTACAATTGTACAGTTTTAATGTTTAAAGTAACTTTTACAATAGCTTTTTTTGTCACTTTCTCACACATATCCTTTTAAAGCTTTATAGATTTTGGCAATTGACATATTTTTCAATGGCACTAAGAGGTGTTGCAAAGGAGAATGGATCTCATATTTGGTTTTGAAAGTCAAACAGAGTGTTTGACTTATATAAATTGTTGATATTTATAACTAACATTCCATATTTTATGATTATGTTTTTTAAAAAATAATATTTTGAAATCTGAATCATTAATTATAAAAATTAACATTTCAAATTGGCCAAATATCATACTTGACTCTCAAAACTAAGCAAAAACCAAACAAAAAATTCATTCACGTTGCAAAGGGCATAAATATGAGTTCACACAAAGGTCGTTCTCATTTCTCATGCAATACGGTTTCAAGAAGAAGAAGAAGAAGAAGAAGAAGAAGAAGAAGAAGAAAACCTAGACTTCCGGTATCCAATTGTTTAATCTTTCTCTCATTGGGATAAAAAACTGTGTCACTCTTTTCACACAAATCATTTGATAAAATCTGAGAACAAAAGAAACAGTTGGCAAAAACAAATTGAGTAGATAATTATTCTGATTAATTATGGAGATAATGATAAGTTAGAGGAATAAACTAAATTATTAGTCTGGTTACTTAGAATTTATCCTCACATTAACATCTCACTCATCCAGTATGAACAAAATAATAATAATAATAATAAGGGAATGATTATGCCTAACTAGAAGGACTCTTAGTTAAAACTTTTATATGTATGTATGTATATATACATAGTGAAAAGAACGGGTCAACGTGAGATTAAAAGTAGAAAATAATCATTATTAGATTATAAATTAATGGCTTATATTGATCCAAAATCACTTCATCCAAAAACTAAGGAAACTATTTTTAATTTGTATTTAAAAATTATGTATCAATTTAAATCATTAATTTGTAATATAACAATAGTTATTTTCTTTTTCATGTCTCATATTAGACCATTTTCTCAATAAATATGTACTATATGTATATAGGAGATATATTTAATGAGAAGAGTAGCTTAATATGAGAGTGAGAGAATAAAATAACCATCGTTAGATCACAAATATATGTTTCAAATTAATGTATAATCAATTTATGCGAAATCAAGGAAACTTTATTATTTTATATCAATAAATTATGTATTTATTTGAAATTATTGATTTGTGATCTAGCATGAGTTTTTTTTGTCTCTTATTTCTTATGTTAGATCACTTAGGTTCTATTTGAATAAACAACTTATTTAAGTGTTTATAAAATAAACACTTATATTCTATAATTGAAAAGTTTATTAGGACAAACATTAAATAAGTTGAAAACACATGCCATAAGTTATTTTTATCAGTTCTCCTAAATGCGTGCGTAAACGCTTATGACATCAGATAAGTTAGATAAGGTAAAAATAAGTTCTTGCAAATAGGCCCTTAATTTTTTTCACTAGATATGTTTTATATATATATATATATATATATACACACACGCGCGCGCGCAAATCACCAAATATGAGATATAGTATAATACAGGTAGTAAGGCGTTTAGTAGTTTGTTAAGTCTGTGTTTGATGTAGCTTTTATGATAATTTATAATTTATTTGACTAGTTTATAAGTTTGTTTAACCAAAATAAATGTGTTTAATAAACAAGCTTATTTAAATAGCTTATAACTTATTTTAAAATATTACTTTAAGTATCTTGTATCTTATAACTTATAACTTATATACTTTTCTTCATCTTTTACTTTTATTATTTTATTAAAATTCTTATTCTACCATTATTACTCATATATATTATATATATATATATATATATACACACATACACACACATATACATATATAATATAAAATATAAAATATAAAAATATATTATAATATCAAAATATAATATAATATAATATATTTTTTAATTAAATTATATATAAAATTTAAATTAATTTAATTAAAAATGATATGTTTATTTTATATTATTTTAGAATTACAAAATATTATATAAGTATGTTATTTTATATTATTTTACATCTATCAGCTAATTCAATAGTTATTTTCATCAAACACTTCTAATTCAATAAACTAGCTTAACAGCTTCTAACTTTTAACTATCAATTAAATATTAGCTTTTAAACTTTTAGCTAACTTATTAACTATTTTGTTCAAGTCTAACTTTAATATAGAATTTCAAATGATATTCAAATAATAATTTTATTAACTTTTTGGATATTTGGTTATAAATAACATCGTCGTGAATTCTCTGATGGGATGTCCATTTCAGACCAAGAAAGTAACGGACAGTTTAATTGGGAAAACGGTGGCATCTAAAAAAATATTGCATATCAAAATAATCCTTGTTATATCAAAAATATAATATTAATTGGTAAAATCTTAGTATGTTTTAACATTAATTTAATTGATCGATGACGTGCTCACTGATAATTTTAAAAAATTGCTTCAAACAAATAAAATAATTTTACATACACTAAACTTTATATTATTTGTACATAAAAAATTTATACGATTAAAAGAATTTTGTTTTGTCCCACGGAAGCCTATTAACCATCATCAATAATTATTTGATTTAAAGAAAATAAATGAAAATCAAATTAAAATAAACCATTTCTTTGATATGAGTGTAGAAGAAAAATTATAGGACTTATATACTTGATAATATTTTATTTTAATTGTACCCAAAAAAAATCTAAAACTTACAAAAATAGTAAAAGAAAATCATACAAAATTTTAACCACAATAATATATATAAAACATAAAGTGTCATCATCAAATTCAAGAATCCAGGATTCTCCTGGGATGAATTTCCTGGGATGTCTTATATCCATAAAATTAAAATATTTTAAATATTAAAATAATAAAGTACAAGCATAGTTACTAAGTATAATTTAATAATAATAATAAAATGTGTTTCATGAAAATATATCCTATATTTAAATCTTGAATCTTGATGTAATTTAAAAAAAATAGTTGGAAATGTCGTATAATATCCTTTTGATGAGACAGACACCATAAAAAGACTAAATTCACCGAACTGTACTATGGAGGAGCATTTTGGGGAACTTTAAACAGACAAAATAAAAGGTCAATGTCAAATTCGATGGCTTAAGGTTTTATTTCATGGTCTTTCTATGTTTTTTAAGAGAGCTAAAATTGGCTACTAATTAATTAACGCAAGAGATATGAGCTGACACCTCTTTCCAAAAACAAAATAGTTGTTTACTTTAGCAGAGAATATTTGATTTTTCAATTTAATGTTTATAATTTAGTTTGTTAAATCAATCTTTGATTACGCTTTGTTACGGTTTTCAATTTAATTCCAACGATAAGAATATATTGTTTTCAATCTTCCAGATATTACATCGTACTTGGCAGATTGACTTTATTAATGGACTTAAGACTTGTTTTCAGGTAATACTGACTTAAACTTAAAAATTATATATTTGATCATTATATTTTATTCAAAACTTGAATTTGATTCTGGCATAAAATTAATTTTTTTATACTCACTAATAACTAATTTGATATTATTTCATAATAAAAATTAAATTTTTTTATTATCCTTTTTTGAATCAAAAATTACACTTATCATGTAATTATAATATGCAGTGAGAGCACTTTTTTTTTCCTTTGAAAAAAAAAACTTGGTTCTGATTCTAAAATAATCTCAAATAAGTTCTAATAAGTTCTGTAGGTATGAAAAGTTTACTTTAATATCATCAGGAGCCAAATTGAAATTTGTGATGAATATAAGGACTAACTTAAAATTTAGGTAAAGACTAAATATTAAACTTTTACGTCTTAATATATTTTAACATCAAAGATTTTTCATCATGCTCTTTTTTTAATCAAAATTTACACTTATCATGTAATTATAATATGCAGTGAGAGCATTTTTTTTCCTTTGAAAAAAAAAACTTGGTTCTGATTCTAAAATAATCTCAAATAAGTCCTAACAAGTTCTGTAAGTATGAAAAGTTTACTTTACCAGTAGCCAAATTGAAATTTGTGATGAATATAAGGACTAACTTAAAATTTTAGGTAAAGACTAAATATTAAACTTTTACGTCTTAATATATTTTAACATCAAAGATCAAATTAAAAATGTTAATAAAGTATAAGGGCTGATTTTAAATAAATAAATTATAAAACTCAAATTAAAATTTTGGAAAACATTATGTGTACCAAAAATGTAATTATTCCTATGATGCATACATACATACATATATATATATATATATATTCATCATTAATTTTTCCAAGCACTAATTAATGTTACTCTAATCTTCTAAGTTAGAATTATTTTGATAAACTTATACTCACGTTATCTGATTTGTAATGTTCAAAAATTGACAATCAGATATATGATTATATAACAAATATGGAATTATTTTATATATATATATATATTCTATTGAAAAGTTTCCTTTATTCTTCAAGAATTCACATTCTTTCCTTTTTTTTTTTTTCCTTTTTTGCATGTAAGGGATAAATTTTTGAAATATAGCGATCACTTTAGAGTGGCCACAAGCATTGGCATAAGGGATAATATATATCAACAAATGTGATGGTGAAGATTCAGGTTATAATTAAAGTCCAAGCTAAATTATGATTTAGTGACTAAATTTTATTTATTTCAATAAAGTCTCTTAATTTTATCTTAAATTTTGACTCAGTCTTTATATTAGATATCCTTTAAGTCCTTCAATTTTATTTTGTCTCAGTCTAGTTCTTGCTTGCAAAAATTACTCAAATATTTTCTTCTAACACCGCCAAGATGTTAACATTAAAGTTTCATATGATTTCTTATTTAACTCTAATATAAAGCTTTTTGTTAAGCATATTGATGGTGTTAAAGAAAAGAAAACATTTGAATAGTTTTTGTAAATTATAGAACCAAAACAAAATAAAATTAAAGAATTTAAGGAAAACTTAAGATATATAAAGTTAAGAGATTAAAATGGAATAAAATAAAACTTAAGAACTAAAATAAAACCTAAGGTATATAAAGTTTAAAAAATAAAATTAGAAGAAAATTAAATTAAGCCAGGAAACTAAAAGATAAAAGTTAAGAAACTAAAATAATATGTTGACCTAAAAGTACAACAAACATTGAATGATCAGTATCAGGATAGAGATACAGGAGGTTGAATAATAACTATTGTGTCCTCATCCACTGTTGGAAAAGTGGGGCTAACTCTTAGTGTACGTGATAATAATTATAGATTACCAAAGATACGAAGAAGTGAAGGAAAAAAAAAAAATTAGTGGACTCATTTGTGGCTTTAAGTTTAAAAAACTAAGCTTGTTAAGCTTGTGGGGCCAGGCCGTTAATTTTTTTTGTCTTTAATAAAATTATATTATTTAATATAAATAACTTTATCTTATCACATTTTTATATTTTATAATATTACATTTATTAGATATAATAAATTTAGATATAAAATTTTTTGTAATTTAAAAAAATTAATATAAAATTTTTAAATTTAAATATAATATAATTAATTTAAAAAAAATTTTAAAAATTAAAATCATTAGTTATTTAAAAATATTAAAAAAAGTAATGTTTTACATATGTAAATTGTATTTTAATAAAAAAAATTTGATTTTTTATTAAAAATTTAAAATTATATTATTTAAATATAATTATTTTAAGAAAAAAGTAGCTCCTAGGTTAACTTAATTAGATTGGTAAGCCATGGTGAACAGTCTTGGACATTCCATTTGAGGCTCAATTTATAAACAGATCCACTTCTTTATTTTTGGCTCACAACAAATTGATCTAAGCCAGCCTATTTGACACTATTAGACTAAAGCCTTAGCTCTTTCGGGATCCGGATTTGCTGCTGATCAAAAGCGCTACCTTTGCTGCTTTTCACTTTTAACAACCATTTTTCCCGTTGCTAAAAGTTATGGCACCAGTTTTTTGGTTGCCAAAACTTTCAGCAACGGTGTTTACCGTTGCTGAAAGTGAAAATCAGCATATTAATCAGCAGCAAATCCCCACGCGCTCTTTTGGCAATCTTGAACATATGGGATTGAAGATTTGGCTCATGATAAGCATAACGTATGGCTTACTGGCTTATATAGCTATTTATCTAAATTACATTAAATTCATGTGATTATATAATAATGATAGCAATTATATACAAATTATATAATAATAATAGTAATTATATAATAATTTATTTTATTTTTTTATTTAATGTGATGTTATTAATTTACTAAATTTATTTATTAAATTTATTCTATTATACATAATTTAATAACTTATTGACAATCAATATTCTAGAATAAAATTATTTTAATTTATTATATAAATTATTTTAATCAATTATATAGATTTCATCGATAAGATATATTACTTTCAATCTTCCAGATATTACATCGTACTTGGAAGATAGACTTTACTAATGGACTTAGACTTGTCTTCAGGTAATACTGACTTAGACTTAAAAATTATATATTTGATCATTATATTTTATTCGAAACTTGAATTTGATTCTGGCATGAAATTAATTTTTTTACACTCAATAATAATTAATTTGATATTTCTTCATAAAAAAATTAAATTTTTTTTAATCATGCTCTTTTTTTAATCAAAATTTGCACTTATCACGTAATTATAATATGCAGTGAGAGCATTTTTTTTCTTTAAAAAAAACTTGGTTCTGATTCTAAAATAATGTGAAATAAGTTCTAATAAGTTCTGTAAGTATGAAAAAATTAACTTATTATCATCAGGAGCCAAATTGAAATTTGTGATGAATATAAGGACTAAATTAAAATCTTAGGCAAAGACTAGTATTAAACTTTTACGTCTATGCTGCTCTTGTCTAGCAACACATTAATAATCCATTAGTCAAGTTAGGTTCAAATTAAAGTAACGGTGTTTTAATATATTTTAACATCAAAGATCAAATTAAAAATGTTAATAAAGTGTAAGGGCTGATTTTAAATAAATAAATTACAAAACTCATTAAAATTTTGGAAAATATTATATGTACCAAAAATGTAATCACCCCTATGATATATATATATATATATATATATATATATATATATATAATATGATCAATTTTGTTTGGTATTGTTTGCCCTTGTATATTATTACTATCCTAATATCGTGGCATTAATATCTCTGTCGTCTTCAATTCTTGTGCATGTTTCTATAATTTTAAATTGATTTCACACCATTATTTTGCTTTGACTTTAGAATAGTAAGAATTTAATTAAATTTTTGGTAAATATTTCATTCTTTTAATTTTTTATTAAAAAAATTCAAAATCAATATTTCAAAAAAATTTAAAATAAAAGTAAAATATTCATCCATAATTGCATTATATATTCTATTATATTCTATGCTTTTTATGTAATTTTTAATATTTACAAAGCTTTCAAATTTTTAACATTTAATTAGTATGTATATTTTTAATTCTTGATAATTTAAAAAACAATGAAACTTTACACTTTAAAATTTATATCAACAAGATTATAATTAAAAGAAACAAATACGCGTTTTCTTGAAACTGAAAGCAGCGGAAATGGAGCTCATCCAGGCATCGCCATCTCTCTAATTTTTCATTTATGTCTTTGACTATTTCTATGATGTCTATATGGTTCAAATTGCGTGCGAGACCCTCTTGAGCGCCGGAGAGGAGCCGAATCCACCTTAGTAGACTCTTGAATTGAGGATTTTTATCTCATTTCATTTGGTATCATTCCATATTTGATATATATATATATATATATATGATTGTCAATTTTTGAATATTACAAATCAGATAATGTTAGGATAAGTTTATCAAAATAAGATTAGAGTAACATTGATTAGTGCTTGGAAAAATTAATGATGAATATATTCTGTTGAAGAGTTTCCTATCTTCTTCAAGAATTCACATTCAAATTTTTTTTTTTTGCTTGTGAGGGACAAGTTTTTGAAATATTGCAATCACCTAAAACTGGCCACGAGCTTTGGCACAAGGGATAATTGGTGCATTTAGGTAAAGAGTTTAATTAAGTATTTATACAATAAGTACTTATATATAAGTTATTTTTATAATTAAAGAATTTATGAAGATAAATTTTAAATAAGTTATTTTTATAAGCTATTCTAGACATATGTATAAGCACTTATATAATAAAATAAACCAGATAAACTTAAAATAAGTTTTTCTAAATACACCCAATATATATCAACAAAAAATAACATTGATAGATTGTTCATGAAAAATGATTAGAATAGGTAAAAATAAAAAATATTATTAAAGTACATGCATAAGGTCATCTTGACTTGGCTCTTGATTGATCTTTTTTTTTTTTCTGGTGAAAACTCTTGATTAATCTTTAAGAATAACAAATGTGGTGAACATTATGCTTATAATTAAAATCTAGGCTAAAATATGATTTGGTGACTTAATTTTATTTATTTCAATTAAGTCTCTTAATTTTATCTTAAATTTTGATTCGGTCCTTTATATTAGATTTCCTTTAAGTCATTCAATTTTACTTTATCTCGGGCTAGTTCTTGCTTGCAAAAATTACTCAGATATTTTCTTCTAACAACGCCAAGATGTTAACACAAAAGTTTCATGTGATTTCTTATTTATGAAGCTTTTTGTTAAGCATATTGATGTGTTAAAGAAAAGAAAACATTTGAATAGTTTACCAAGACAAAATAAAATTAAAGAATTTAAAGAAAACTTAAGATATATAAAGTTAAGAGATTAAAATGGAATAAAATAAAACTAAAGAACTAAAATAAAACCTAAGATATATAAAATTTAAGAAATCAAATTAGAAGAAAATTAAATTAAGCCAGAAAACTGAAACTTGAGATAAAAGTTAAGAAACTAAAATAATATATTGATCTAAAAGTTCAACAAACGTTGAATGATCAGTATCAAGATAGAGACACAGGAGGTTGAATAATAACTATTGTGTCCTCCGCTGCTGGAAAAGTGGGGCTATCTACGTGTTAATAATTACAGATTACCAAAGATAAGAAGAAGTGAAAAAAACAAAAAAGCAATGGACTAAAGTAGTAGTGCCTACTCGTAAATGAATGACCTTAAAGTTTAAAAAATTAAACTCGTTAAGATTGTAGGACTTGCAAATTGGCCTATTTACTTTTTTTTTTATAAAATTATATTATTTAATATAAATAACATTATCTTATCACATTTTTATATTTTATAATATTATATTTATTAAATATAATAAATTTAGATATAAAAATTTTTGTAATTTAAAAAAATATAAAGTTTTCAAATTTAAATATAATATAATTAATTTAAAATTTTTTTAAAAAATTAAAGTTATTGATTATTTAAAAATATTAAAAAAATAATATTTTACATGTATAAATTATATTTTAATAAAAAATTTAAAATTATATTATTTAGATATAAATTTTTTTTAAAAAAAAAGTGGCCCGTATGTTAATCTGATTAGGCTCGCAGGCTGCGGTGGACAGTTTTAAACATTTCATTTGAGAATCAATTTATAAACGGATCGACTTGTTTATCTTTGGCTCGTAACGAATCAATGCGAGTCAACTCATTTAACACTACTAGACTAAATCCTTAACAGGGCACTGTAGCTCGTCTGGCAATCTTGAACATATGGGTTTGAAGATTAGGCTCATGATAAACATAACATATGGCTTAGTAGCTTCTCAAGTCATATCGGTATATCTACTAATATGCATGGAGAACTAACAACTATTCACCAAGGCCAACGGCTCTTGTTGACCTTAGGATTATGAACGTTGAGCTGAAGTCGGATTCGCGAGAAGTTGTGAATTTCATAAAAATCAGAAATATTTCTAATCATGAGTTTGGTGTTATAATTAATGACATTAGACACATTTTTGCTATGAAGCAAATGTTCAGGATTAGTCATGTATTCAGAGAAGCCAATCGTTTACTGGTATTCTTGCTAAGATAAGTGTTAATAATTCTACCAACCTATAAGCTTATAGGAAGATCCCCTTAAGATTTGTCGTTACCACTTTTCGCTGACTACATATTCACAATATTTGTTAGGGAGTAGTTTTTTTTAATGTTGGTTTTGGTTAAATAGTAGAATTTTGGGGTCTAAGATTCACTTCACATTACCTTTTGATGGGATTTTGACTCAGAAAAAGCATAATCTTCAGAAATCACAAATCAAGCTGATCTCACCTTCCTGTCATTCCATACTTTGCCATTTGTAAATGTTGTAAATCCAAGTAATTATCTTCTCCACAAGTGATTATATATATTGCTTTGGTTTTATTCAACTCTATAATCATCTCTCCACTTAAATTGGACTTACTTGAAGTTGTCTTCAAGTTTAGGGTCTCTCTTTCTATGTCCGATTATGATTTTTTTTTGAAAAACTATTTATTTAGTCCAATAAAAACTAGTTATAGAATAATAAAAAATGCAGGAGCTAGAGTAGTGGAACTTGAGTCCAGCTAAATTTTAGAATGTTCAAAAATCAATCAAATTTAATGTATAATTAAAAATAAATATAAATACTTCCTATAACTTTGAGTCATTTATAAATATATTTGTTAATTTTAAAACAAAAATATAATTTCTTTTCACCACCAACTTTCATGACTCAGAGCCGTCTAGTCAATATTGTGGATTGAAATGTCACTTCAAACTTTTGTTTATGGTGTAAAGTTAAAGGTAATATTTACTTTCTTTTTTTTTGCTTTATTCAAATTTATTCATCTAATAAATGAATCAAGCACCAAACTTTAGAATCAACTTTATAATTAGATAAACTTAATATAATATAATATTTAAATTTATTCATTTATAAATAAATGGAGCTAACTAATTCATACTTTTTACCAATTATTATCAAGTATATAAGTGATGAATTACTTGATTTATTTCTACTTCTAACTGAAACTAAGGGAATTAATGGCTGTATTCTTTTTTCATCATGCAAAATTTCATATATCTTGAATTTATTATGGTTAATATCTTTGTAGAAGACAAAAAAGCAGCTCCTTTGTACATAGTCAAAAACAACATTCCAAAAAGTGAAACTAAAAAGTGGATAACTTTAGTGCATTTCTAACTTCAACCACTCTCCATGTTTTCATTTATGATTTGATCATTTTCACCGTTCGCAAGAGAAGACCAAGTCAAGTGTTGAAGCAAATAGAGATTAGTTCTAACCGCATGCAAGCATTTTCCAACCTCCCACCATTCATCATCAAGCCAAGACATCAAGCTTTTATTAATGGCACGTCCTGATCTGTACGTTTTCCTCTCTCATTGACTTTGTTTCACACTACTTTCATTAAATGTCAAATTGCACATGTTGCCCCACTCTAGCTAATTTGGCGACGTTAATGTGGGTAGTTATTATATATATATATATATATATATATATATATATATATATATTATATGGTTAAAATATAGTTTATTAAATAATAATTTTAGTCTTTATAGTTTGAAAATAATTATTTTAGTCCCTATAATTTTTAAAACTATAAAATAGGTCTCCATAGTTAGTTTTTCATTAGTCAACCGTTAGTTAACGTTGATTGGGATGCTGATGTCAATATTAAAATCTATGTCAATACTAACTGTGTCTCACTTATGCTTACATAAGCTAACCGTGAACTTGCTAAAAAAGAAGTTTCAGTTTATTTAGTAAGATCTTTAGTCAAAATTTTTCTTTTGTCTAATTTTTTATATAAACTTGTCTTCTACTTTGTCTAGGTTCATAGTTTAAGAATATAATTTTTCTTTGTCAAAATATCCCTTATAAACTTTTTAATTTATTCACTTTAGTCCCTATTTTTCACTTTCATACTTTTTTCTCACGGTATGGTCCTCCAAATCAATCCATAATTTTTTTTGAGTCATGATATGATTTAATCTATCATTTCTACTCCAAAAAAAATACAAGAAATGAATTAAAATTCGAGTTTTAAAGCTTTCCTTTTATTCACTTAGGTCGTTGGTCAAAATTTTCCTTTTGTCCAATTTTTGATATAACCTAGTCTTATGTTTTGTCCAGGTCCCTAGTTTAAGAATTTTTTTTGTCAAAATATTTCCTACAAGTTTTTCAGTTTGTTCAGTTTAGTCCCGGTTCTTCACTTTCATGCTTTTTTTTTCTCACCGTTTGGTCCTCTAAATTAGTTCATAATTTCATTTTTAGTAATGATATGATTCAATGTAGCATTTAAACCAATGAACAATACAAGAAATGAATTAAAATTCAAGTTTCAAAGTTTACCTTTTATTCACTTAGATATAAATGATAGATTATATTGTTTTTTGGTAGAAATGATAGATTTAATCATATTATGACTAAAAATGAAATTATAGACTAATTTGGAGGACCAAACCATGAGAAAGAAGCATGAAAGTGAAGAATAAGGACTAAAGTGAACAAACTAAAAAATTTGTAGGGGATTATTTTGACAAAAAATATATTCTTATACTAGAAACCTAAACGAAGTAGAATATTGGTTTATATCAAAAATTGGACAAAAGAAAAATTTTAACCAAAGACCTAAGTGAATAAAAGGTAAGCTTTGAAATTTAAATTTTAATTCATTTCTTATATTGTTTTTGGGTAGAAATGATAGATTAAATCATATCATGACCAAAAATGAAATTATGGATTGATTTTGAGGACCAAACCATGAGAAAAAAAGCATGAAAGTAAAGAATAAGGACTAAAGTAAATAAACTAAAAAATTTGTAGAGGATATTTTGACCAAAAAAAATATATTCTTAAGCTAAGGACTTAGACGAAGTAGAACATGAGTTTATATCAAAAATTGAAAAAAATGAAAATGTTGACCAATGACATAAGTGAATAAATTGAAAGTTTTTTTTTTAAGGGAGTCCATGTGGCTAGTCCATGTCAGTATAAGTGTACATAGTTAGCATTGACATAAATTTTAATACTGACATCAACATCTCCGTCAGCATTAACTAACAGTTGATTAACCAAAAACTAACACTGGGAACCTATTTCATAGTTTTGAAAACTATAGGAACTAAATTTATTGTTTTCAAATTATAATGACTAAAATCATTTTTCAATTAAACTATAGGGAACTTAAGTATATTTTAACCTATACATATATACCTTGTCCTACGTTAAAGCTTGAAGGTTCCCTTTTTTTTTTAATGACAATTTAGAATATTTTCAAACTTTTTTTTAATTATTTTAAGAGTAAGTTACTGATTTAGTCATTGAAAAGTTTTAGTTTTCTCAATTTAGTGTTTAAAAGATCAAATACCTTAATTTAATCTATAAAAGATTACATTTGTCTCAATTTAATTATTTTCGTTGCTCAATCAAAAAATTATCATTGTTAAATCTCAACTTTTTTGCTGCCAAAAATTACTTTGACAAAAAAAGAGACCAAATTAAGACAAAGACAATCTTTTAGAGACTATAATTAAGACATTTGATTTTTTAAGGACTAAATTGAAAAAATTATAATCTTTCTGAGGCTATAATATTGATTTACTCTTATTTTAAAGATTCATTCTTTGACGGAATTGGTTTAGTGTGTATTTGGATTGGAGTTGTAAAGCTTGCATGAGTTTGAATCAACTTATAAGAGTGAAATTGCATGGTCGTAATTTATATTTGGAAACTTACTTGAAGAGTACTTTCAAATAATGCCAACACAAAAACAAGTAAAATTCAAATTATTGTTCAAAATATTGTTTAAGACTTTGGTTCAGACGAGATTTCAAGGACAAATGTGATTTAAGACTTAAGAATAAATGTCAAACCAAATAGACTAAAAAAAACTGTAAACCTACGTTTTGGCAACTCAACTTGCTTTGTCTAGAGACTTGAACTTAAAACTTATCTAAAAAAGTAAAATTCAAATTATTGTTCATAGGAATTGAATTAATCTCTTCAAGTATGACTGAAGGCGTGTTTGAGAGTTTGATAGTAATTCCCCATGAATCATGGAGTGAAAAACTACTGACTAAAATTCACAAATGCAACTTGTTGGCTTATATTCTACATTGATATTTTATAAAATATGAGTGGCAGACAAAGACCCGTATGATTATTACTTTATGTGGAAAATTCCATTATACTTCCTTTTTGGGTCCTTTCACATTTAGTTTTTCTTTTCTGACTAACTGGCAGGACAGCTTCATTAGTTAGTTAACGTTTGGTCCAAAAGTGTCATTATACGATTAAATAATAGTTTGACCGCTTTCAGGAATTTTAATTCGTTTCGATATTTTTGAATAGTGATAGACTAGCTTTCTATTGGCATAAAATTAAATTTTATCGGAAAATTCTATGAAATTTGTACTTTGAATGAGGAAGAATAAGTAACTTAATGTTGTTCATGTTCAAGAAGCACAACATTTCTTTCCTCTCTTAACAATTCCCTTCCAGTATTAAGAAAATAGTTGTTTGCATGATGTCATTGTGATGTATTGCTTTGATAGGAGCTAGTTGGGTCCCATATACTTAAAACAAATCTTTGTATATTCTTTTACGTAATTATTTGTCAATGATTTCAAAATAGTGCATTCAGTAAAAACTCTAGGTTAGCCTCTTCTGCTACAAATATGAATACGTATCACTTTATGACAAGAAGAAGAAAGCTTCCTGTACTTATAAAATTACTTATAAAAATATCTTCAAAGATTCCAAAATCTATGAAAATTGCATGGGCTACATAATAAGAAGTGGACTATGCTGAAACCTATGGCATGACCCTGGATAAATAATCACCCTCTTGGACAACAAATTTCTAGCCCCCTCCCAAATATAAATATAGATGAAAAAAATGAAGTATCCTCCATCATTAAAGAGACAAATGGAACAACACACTGGAAACTAAACAGACTACCTTTTGTCCTACCTAAGAAACTACAAGATCAAATTGTGGCTATCGCCCTGCCAAACCACTCAAACACCTTGGAAGACCTACCTTTCTAGAACCAGACCCAAGAAGGTAACTTCAATGTAAACTCTGCCTATAATTGCTTCATTAAAAAAAAAAAACTAGAAATATGAACCTAACTTGGATTTGGCAGACTATAAACCAGCCGAGAGAGAAAATCTTTTGCTGATGCAAGAATCCAACATAAAGTTTTTGATTAATGCAACAATCAGGACCCTAGAGCAACAATCCAGACTCTGGAGCTTTGAAATCTAGAATCCAGTATAGGGGAGCAAAGACAAAGCTATCCAGCAACTATTACAGGGGAGCATCATGGATTACAAAGAATCGAAAAGGGGAAAACGATGGATCAAGTTTATGATTCTAAAAATCTAAGTAGTACCTACTAGAACCTATGAAGAATCTAGTAGTCAGGTGCACATTTAATACTATTAAAAAAAACCTAGCATGAATCAAGCTGCAAATCAAGGAACGAATCTATTGTTCACTCAAGTCAAACTCAGAAGATTTTTGAAGGATAAAATCATGTGCAAAAATCAGTGAGCAGATCTATGAAATCGAACATATTAAATTAAGAATGAAATTGATTAATGAAGAAGATCATGTATTAAATGTAGATTCGCCAATCAAGGAAATCCACGTGGACCTTGATATTTTGTAACACATTTAATACTGGATCGTGATAAAGTGGGAAAGAATCTTGTGCTCTTATCAAAGACAAACTAAAAATAATTCAAGGCCCCAATTAAGGAACACATAAGGAAGGTTCTTGCCCTTTAATGAAATGATTTTATAATGCATTGATAAGGAAAATCCATATAGATGGAAGGGAATAAATTCACAAAAAGGAAAGATCCTTCGTCAGAAATAAAATGCAATCAAAATAAATTCTTTCCATATTTGGCGCGAGGTGCCAGTTAAACAAGCAAGTGCATTTTTCATCATAAATAAGAGGTAATCAAGATGTAGCCATTTCTTTCCATATCTGGCACGAGGTACTAGTTAAGGAAGCAACTGATGATTTCATTCAAATTTATTTTCATAATTAATGAAGAGCGCTGGTGCGTATATTTTATAGCACATATAAAATTCCAGCAAGTATACTGGGTCGCAACAAGTAATAAAGTGATAAGTAGAGTATCGTCCCACAGAGATTGAGGTATCAAATAAAATTCAATAAGGCTAAGTGAAATGATATTAAGACTTATGAAGGAAATTTCAGAAATTACACAAAAAAGGGGGGTGGTGATTGAAACAACACAATATAAATGACTGAAATTTAAATAACTAAATAGAAAACAAAACAGAGAAAAGATGTGGACTGGTCACAAATTCCATGGAATTGTACATCATCATTCTTTCCTTTGAATATTCTTGGCTAATTTTATTATGTAATCTTCAATCTAAAATTCTTAGAAAGTCTTCTAAGACTGAATTATATTAAAATTATAGTTAGGAAGATCTTCACTAATCTATAACTCAAATATAATCCGATCAAGTCCTAATCATATCAACGCCCCGCAATCGCATATGACATGTTATCTCTTGTCCTACTAGTTACAAATACATAGCAATCGCATGCATGTATAAATAACAAGCTTCATAGAACAATAAATAAAATAGAACTTTGGCCAAGAAAATACTCATTGGTCCAAATGAATTAAAGTACAATTTTCATTTCATCAAATGACCGACTACACAAGAAAATGAGATTGATTTCGTTGGTCTAATCCGATTAATTCATAGACAAATTAATCTTTGAATCATTGAAGAACAATTCAATTAAATTACAATCCATTCAATGTTGGCCAATTTTCTAAAATATGATTGAATCCAAAAACTTTGAAATTACAATCTAACTTAACCAAAATAATTGACTAAAATCTTAGATCAACCATTCAATTAAGTTATGAAGCTCAAGAAAATTATTCAAGCCACATAAATAAAACTATCTATATCTAGTTAATCTAATTTATGGTGGAAATTACAAGGATAAAATCCATTCCATTAAACGAAAGTGCATTAAAATCGAAATTGTTCAGCAATAAAACATCATAGAACCAAACTACATCAATATTTAAACATCAGAAAATTACATGGAAGAGAATAAGAACATGACAGAAAACAGAAAATACAGTAGAAATCTAAGAAACTATGAAGGAAGATGCAAGAAAAGGAAAGAAAATGGGAGAAGGAGAGCCATTCCCAAGTGGGAAGGCTTCCTTTCCCTCAAACCAAGCTAGAGAGTTGCCTCTATGTTGTTCCCAGCCACTGCTGCTCTAGGAAGGTAGAAAAATGGTGCTAGGACTTCTCATCTGAAAAATGACTTAGCTCCCTTAATAAATTTCGATTTTCCAAATACAAAACTGATCTAACACATGCCTAAAGGGATATTCTGCCCTAGATGCCTCCTTGGATGCTTCTTCCATGATGTGGCAGCACTTTGACAGCAAAACAGCAGCAAAATTAATATTTTTGCAGCAGCAGATAGGTATGGCAGCAGCAGAATTAATATTTCTGCTGCAGAAAAGTAACAAACAGCAGCAGAATATCATGGAAAAATTAATATTTCAGCCATGCTTTTATGACCTACGAAAATTAATATTTCTGCCCAAAAATTCTGACTACATGGCATTGAATAAGAGTTCAAGTGGGCCCCACATCCAGCATATCCTAGTCAGCATCTGCATCACCCAAAAAGTGCCACATTAGCATCCTAATCAGCATCTTTGTCCATGTCAGCACTTTTCTCTCCAAAATTAAAATTTGTAGGAATTAAATTGAGCATTTTACCATTCAAGTTCTAAAAATATAAAATTGAGACACATTCAATCCATAAATAGTTTATACCCAATAAATTCCAAAACATAATAAAATTAGAGAATTGACAAAATTAAAGAGGCAAAAAGGACTAAAATAGGGACTAAAATAAATGAAAAAAGTATGTTATCAAATCCCCCACACTAGGCCTTTTGCACTCCTGGGAAAAATCAATTAAATACAACAGAGAATCCTAATAAGCACAGCAAGAAAAGGTGTAGAAAATATACAACAATGAAATAATTAAAATTTAGAAAGATTTACATTAGGAGAAATAAATCTTAAATTTCTAAAAAGTTCAAGCTCCATGGCAATTATTTCGATAAGAATGAATTCAAGTAACAATCTCCTCACAAGGTAAGGTGTCTATCCTCTACTCTCTCAAGTATTTAAGATGGAATCACTCAAAATCATCCTATCACAAATTTACTACCATAAGCTTGTCAAGAATCTAAATCTCCACTAATTGAATCCAATACATACTTGAATCAAAAGGACTTTACAAGGTTGTAATGTAGGTAGGAAAAATAGTGGGAAACAAAAGGGAAAGATTGAACAATGAAACAAAGTATGGCAACAACTCAACAAAATGAAGAGTATTTACAAGTGAAATATAAGAGATTGAGTATAAATAAATTTTGGGTCTCAATGTTCTACCTGCTCCTCTTTTTCATCATTCTCATTTTTTTTTTCAATTTTTTTATTCTTTCTTCCCTTTTTTTTGATGACGTCAGTCAAAATTTTTCTTTCTTTTTCTTCTTGATTGGCCAATCATTTTCTTTTGCTTGAGAGGAAGTAGAAGGAATATAGTTCAAAACAACCCAAAATTCACAAGATTTTTCAGCACATCAATCCCTTAAAAGAATTTAAAACACTCCTCAAATTTTAAGTTGGAAGAGAAAAAAAAAATTATTTTTGTACGAAGAAAAAGTGGTGGAAAAATGCAAGAAAGAAAATGGATAAGGCACAAAATGACATACAATGGGAACAACGTATGGAAGGCTATTTGGTTAAACAATGGTTACAAGAAACAAATGCCTAAATCATTTCCAAGTATGTACAAGATATGTAGCCTCAATCAAAGATTCAAGACAAGTTCTAGAGTGACAATCCATGATAGAGAACACAAAACAAGAAGAATAGCATTTTTCACTTAGGCTTAAATCCTCACAACTAAAAGACTATTACTACAAATTCATTAAAGTCAACGTCATTGCCATTTAACTTGAATTCCTTAGAGAAATAAGACTAAATTCTCTTCATGCTAAGTCAATCTACACTTTATCTATTTCATCATGCATAATTCCACACCAAAACTCCATCAAAAATTTAAAAAGTGAGTATCAAATTCGGACAAAACAGAGTAGCAAAATTCTGCAGTGCAGAATTTCTGGCGACACGGCTTTACCGACATAGAACGACCCCAAAATGGATGCGAATCACTCCAAATAAAATTCTACAACTAGAAGACATATAAAGGTTTAAAAACATGTAAATAAAGTGGCAAAAACCATAGCCAAACAGTACAGAATATTCATGCAAGATGACTCAAAGTTTTGCCAAAACAGAGAAAACAGAGAAAAAAATGGATAACAGAAAAAAGACAAACAAGATTAAAATTACGAAAGAAATACAACAAAAAAATTAAAAAGAGAAAGATTAGAAAAACTTGGGTTGCCTCCCAAGAGCGCTTGGTTTAAAGTTCTTAGCTAGACTTTATTTGGTGTCTATGCTTAGCGTCGCTTCTTCTTTGTTTTTCTTACTTTCTCTTTGATTTTTTTTTTATTTCCTTCATCAAGGAAAATGATCAAGTACCTCACATGCAACAAAGAGAAATAACATGAGAGATATATCAAATAAGCAAGGTAACAAGAAGAAATGAAACTAATAAAGACACTTGAAAAGCTAAAAACACTTGAAATTGAAAAAACTAAAACAAGAAAAGACAATGTCTAAAATAACATCACTTTGGCTTAAAAGAAAAATCAATTTGACAACCATCAATCCCCGGCAACGGCGCCAAAAACTTGGTGCGTATATTTTATAGCATATATAAAATTCCAGCAAGTATACTGGGTCGCAACAAGTAATAAAGTGATAAGTAGAGTATCGTCCCACAGAGATTGAGGTATCAAATAAAATTCAATTAGGCTAAGTGAAATGCTATTAAGACTTATGAAGAAAATTTTAGAAATTACACAAAAAAAGGGGGTGGTGATTGAAACAACACAATATAAATGACTGAAATTTAAATAACTAAATAGAAAACAAAACAGAGAAAAGATGTGGACTGGTCACAAATTCCATGGAATTGTACATCATCATTCTTTCCTTTGAATATTCTTGGCTAATTCTATTATGTAATCTTCAATCTAAAATTCTTAGAAAGTCTTCTAAGACTGAATTATATTAAAATTATAGTTAGGAAGATCTTTCACTAATCTATAACTCAAATATAATCCGATCAAGTTCTAATCACATCAACGCCCCGCAATCGCATATGACATGTTATCTCTTGTCCTACTCGTTACAAATACATAGCAATCGCATGCATGTATAAATAACAAGCTTCATAGAACAATAAATAAAATAGAACTTTGGCCAAGAAAATACTCATTGGTCCAAATGAATTAAAGTACAATTTTCATTTCATCAAATGACCGACTACACAAGAAAATAAAATTGATTTCGTTGGTCTAATCCGATTAATTCATAGACAAATTAATCTTTGAATCATTGAAGAACAATTCAATTAAATTACAATCCATTCAATGTTGGCCAATTTTCTAAAATATGCTTGAATCCAAAAACTTTGAAATTACAATCTAACTTAACCAAAATAATTGACTAAAATCTTAGATAAACCATTCAATTAAGTTATGAAGCTCAAGAAAATTATTCAAGCCACATAAATAAAACTATCTATATCTAGATAATCTAATTTATGGTGGAAATTACAAGGATAAAATCCATTCCATTAAACGAAAGTGCATTAAAATCGAAATTGTTTAGAAATAAAACATCATAAAATTACATGGAAGAGAATAAGAACATGACAGAAAACAGAAAATACAGCAGAAATCTAAGAAACTATGAAGGAAGATGCAAGAAAAGGAAAGAAAATGGGAGAAGGAGAGCCATTCCCAAGTGGGAAGGCTTCCTTTCCCTCAAACCAAGCTAGAGAGTTGCCTCTATGTTGCTCCCAGCCACTGCTGCTCTAGGAAGGCAGAAAAATGGTGCTAGGACTTCTCATCTGAAAAATGACTTAGCTCCCTTAATAAATTTCGATTTTCCAAATACAAAACTGATCTAACACATGCCTAAAGGGATATTCTGCCCTAGATGCCTCCTTGGATGCTTCTTCCATGATGTGGCAGCACTTTGACAGCAAAACAGCAGCAAAATTAATATTTTTGCAGCAGCAGATAGGTATGGCAGCAGCCGATAGGTATGGAAGCAGCAGAATTAATATTTCTGCTGCAGAAAAGTAACAAACAGCAGCAGAACAGCAGCAGAATATCATGGCAAAATTAATATTTCAGCCATGCTTTTATGACCTACGAAAATTAATATTTCTGCCTAAAAATTCTGACTACATGGCATTGAATAAGAGTTCAAGTGGGCCCCACATCCAGCATATCCTAGTCAGCATCTGCATCACCCAAAAAGTGCCACATTAGCATCCAAATCAGCATCTTTGTCCATGTCAGCACTTTTCTCTCCAAAATTAAAATTTGTAGGAATTAAATTGAGCATTTTACCATTCAAGTTTTAAAAATATAAAATTGAGACACATTCAATACATAAATAATTTATACCCAATAAATTCCAAAACATAATAAAATTAGAGAATTGACAAAATTAAAGAGGCAAAAAGGACTAAAATAGGGACTAAAATAAATGAAAAAAGTATGTTATCAAGCGCCTTCCACCAATGAGTATCTTTTGGAAAGGTATAAAATGCAGAAACAACAACATTCACAACACTGAAGCTGACAAAGATAATTTTTGTGTGATCATTCTTCTATTGTAACTCATTTTTCATTATGTGAGAGAGAGTTTTATATTGTTTATATCCACTATGTGAGATTTCTCTCTATCTTGAGTTTTATGTTAACTAAAAGAATTATTTTTACTTTGTCCTTGTTGGGACTAGTAATAGGTACCTGGTAGGGTATCTATATGTTATGGAAGTAATTGATGATTTCAATCAGATTTATTCTCATAATTAATGAGGGGCATCTTCCACCAATAGGTGTCTTTTGGAAAGGAATAAAAGGTAGAAACAACAACAACATTCGCAACACTGAAGCTGACAAAGAGAATTCTTGTGTGATCATTCTTTTATTGTAAATCATTGCTCATTATGTGAGAGAGTTTTATATTTTTCATATCCACTATGTGAGATTTCTCTCTATCTTAAGTTCTGTGTGAACTAAAAGAATTATCTCTACTTTGTGTACTTTGTCCTTGTTGGGACTGGTAATAGGTACCTAGTAAGTTATCTATATGTTATGGAGTAAAAGCTATTGAGCTGTGCCTTCCTACAGAGAAGGTTACTTAGTGCGCGTTTGCTAGGGATGTATGAAGACCTAGTGGTGTTGAACGTGTGCTAGGGATGTTTGAAGTCCTAGTGGTTAAAGTGTAAAAGAAGAGTCCTACTGACCTAGATTAAAGGTTGCTACTAGGTAGCATAAAAGTTAGAGGTTGAGCCTTAGTCTGGTTACTTTGTATTGGTAATCTTGTTTCCTTTATAAATTCTCATAATTGTGTGTTGTGAGGAGTGAATGTAGGTGAATCCTTGTGATTCTTCCGAACCACTGTAAATCACGGTGTCCTTTCTCTTCCTTTCTCTCTACATTTGTATTGTTAGTTATTTATTGAAAAAGATTCTTAACAGGACCTTGATAATATAAAGGACCCTAATAAGTTTTAAAATATAATTTTTCTTTTATTAAAAATTGCATATACTCTATTCACCCCCTCTGGAGTGTACTCTTCGACTAATAATTAGTATCAGAGTAGGTCTCAAGTATTTTTTGGATTAATATCTTAAAGTAAAGATCAAAAAGATGATGCAGGTTCCTAGTGCACAAGATTAGAGTGTAAATAGGCTCTCGTTCTTTGATGAAATGAACTACACAAACTAGAGAACCAAAATAGAGATTTTTCTAAAGTCTCTTAATGTTGATGTATGGCTGGTGATAGCAAAAGGTCCTTACACACCCATGAAGAAAATGGATGAGAAAGAGGTTCTTAAAGAAATGGAAGAAATGACTAATAATGAAGAGCATAAGATTAAATTAAATTTTAAGGCTATTAATTTCCTACTTTGTGCAGTAAATGCATAAATGTTTAAAAAACTATCAAGGTGCTATTTTGAAAAAGAAATGTGGGAGAAACTTCATATAGCCTATGAGGGAACAACTAAGGTCAAGAAGAGAAGAATAGACAGTCTTGAAGAAGAGTTTGAGAACTTCAAGTTGAAAGACGAAAAGTCCATAGAAGAGATGTTCCAAAGGTTCATGAAGATCACACATGAGCTTGATCTCATGGGAGTAATCTACAATTATGTAAAGATTGTTATAAAGGTCCTTAAGAATCTAACAGGACCCTAGAGAATCAAAGCCACAACTATTGAAGAATCTGGAAAGAGCGCCACAATGATAGTAGATGAACTTCATGGCAAGCTTATATCCTATGAGAATACCTATCTTTAAAGAGAGACAAAAGAAATACCACAAAAGACATGACATATACGTGCAAAGTGTCCAAAGATGGCAAAGAACAAAAGAGAACAAAGAAAAGTCGACGCATCATGGAGTGATGATGATCTACTCGAAAGTAACTCAGACCTTGAGGATCCTAATATAGTGAACCTCTATCTTATGGCAAACAATAAGTCTGATGAGGAGGAAGCTAAGGTAAATACACCCCTTACTTATGACGAGTTATCTCAAACTTTTGATGAAATAATGGAGGATTCAAAACATGTTTTAGAAAAATATTATGATCTTTAATTAGTCCAAGGATAAAAGAACTTAGATTTGATATTAGGTAGCCAGAAGAAATCATTTGACAAGGTAGGTGTAGGCTATATAAATAAGGAAAAAGAATGAAAAACTTGTTTTCAAAAGAGGAGCCTCAAAATCATCAAAAACATGTTATAACTGTGGAAAAAGTAGTCACATTTCTTATCAATTTATGAGCAATATAAAGAAGGTCAATGTGAAAAGAATCTAGGTTCCAATAGGTACAAAAGTGCTACCTGCTAACCTCCTAAGGACCCACATAATTGGGACCTAGTTTAGTCATTATGTTGATAAGTATGCTTAAGGACAAAAGAAGTTGAAGAATGGTTCCTTAACTCAGGTTACTCAAAATATATGTTGGGGAACAAATTCATCTCTACAAGTCTTGAAAATAGGACCCTAAACCTAAAGAGCTACCTGAAATCTATACTAATGGAATCCTTGTGTTTTCATATGTATTGCTTCTACATGTTCTTCCTATTGTTTCCTAGTACAGTTAAAAGAGGTATGAATTCTTTCTAATATTTTTGTACAATCTCATTCTTGTAAAAAAATGCTAAAAGTCTTGTTTTTAGATGAAATCATGGATTTGTATTGTTTTATATTGTCTTGTTTTAGTTCGATGTATCATGAGTTGTTTCAACTTAGTTTCTATTAACATGACAAGTTGTTTTGAAAACATGCATACATCCTTTCAAAGTAATGATTTGGAGGCAAAAGAAATTTGATTCTTATAATTGATTTTTCAGAGTTTTTCTTTTGAACTCACTTCTTCATCTTATAAGAGTGAAAGCTTTGAAACCTCTTTTGAAAAGAGTCATTCTAAATATTTTGAAATGACATTAAAATAGAAGCAAATGGATTTTTTTCAAAAAATTGTTTTAAATGCTTTTGTGTGAAATAGTCTCTATTCATATTGATATTAAATATTATTGGGGAATGTGTGCATGATGTATTTGTTGAGCTGACCCTTGATCTTGAGCAAGTGAAGTAGAACATATTAGTATGAAGCTACTTGCATCAATATCAAAAAGAATCATGAATTTGAAAATGGAGAACCAACTTTGCTCTATCAGTCTACTAAGCCAACCAAGCTGAAGGATGAAATAGGGCCTTGCTATGAATAAAGCATATGTATGAAGTTGCCTAAAGAGGAATCTAATTGAAAGAGCACTCAAAAATAGGTATCTAGTAAATGCTAAGAAAGAATGATAAACCAAAGTCTCTATGAGCTATAAGGTTTCCACTACAATAAAAAACATCAAATTAATCACCTGGTCCAGGAAACAAAGAAGAAGGCCATGCCAAAGGGAACCAGGAAACACAACAAGAACTAGGTGAATCATCACATCAGGACCCTAATACAATGGTATAGAAAAATCATCAAAATATACCTAGAGAATGGAAGGAGATACTGGATTATCCCTATAGCTATGTCATTGTTGATTTTACTAATAAATAAAGAACAAGGTTGTCCATGAAAAGAATGAACAACATGGCCTTCATATCCCAAATTGAGCCAAAAAGTGTAAATGAGGCCCTAGAGGATGAGTCATGGATAAATTCCATGAAAGATGAGCTCAACCAGTTTGAGTCATGGTTAACTAAGTTAAAAGTGAAAGTAATGGTTGGAACCCAAGAGGGGGGGTGAATTGGGTTTTATAAATTTTTCACAAGAATTAATTGCAAGTTAAAATGATTTTCTGTAAAAGTACAATGCTTAGGATAATAAATACAATACAGAAAATCAATGTGCTGTCAAGATAAATAATTATAAAGATCAAGGAATTAAAGAATAGATATCAATATGCACAAATTAAAGAGTAAGGGATAGAGAAAGCAAACTCGGAGATTTATACTGGTTCGGCTAATCCAAGCCTACATCCAGTCCTCAAGAGACCACTTGAGTATTTCCACTATAATTGCAAGTTTAATCCGGGTACTTGCAAACCACTACAACCACGCAAATTCGATCCGGGTATTTGCGAAACCACAATGAAGAATTTATGAATCCGGGCTCCTCCTCAACCCAAAGCAAGTTCTTCCAACACCGGTACTTGCGAACCTCAACTCATAATAATATATGTGTTGATCAAAATCAACAATACAAAGAAACTCTCTCTAAAGAGTAGATGAAAACAAATGAAGTTCTAATAACTCTAATGATAGAGAATATGCAAGATTTGGCTCAAGAATGCTTTCCTTTCTCTCAAAGATGATAGAAGAAGTTAATATCACATTGTAGGACTTTGTTCTTGCTCAAAATCGTGTATCTAAGGTCATATATATAAGATTTTACAAAACTAGCCGTTATATAGCCGTTACAGCACTTATAGTGCAGTCCAGATTTTGAGCTTTGTTTAAAAATTCATAACTCCCTCATTTGAACTCCGTTTTAAACAAATAATATACCGTTGGAAAGCTCTTGGAGTCTAGTTTCAAATGAGCCAAGTTTTACTCAAAAATTATTTTTATTTTAAAAGATATAATCAAAATACTGACTATAGGTCAAAACAGAATAATCAACTTTCAGTTTTTCAAACTATATTTTAAATAGTCATATATTTCTCATTTGGACTCCGTTTTCAATAAATAATATACCTTTGGAAAGCTCTTTGAGTCTACTATCAAATGAGATTAAGATACTTGAAAAAAAGGATTTTTGGTTTATGAGATATGATATAAACAGTGACCAAAGGTCAAAAACTAACTTTTGTAAAATTTCATATCTCACTATTTTTTTGTTCAAAATAATTGAGCCAATGTATGCAAATCTAAATCATTGAGTTGCACAAGTATACTAGCCTATATAAAATATACCTAATGTAAACACATAGGCTATCTTGATGCATCCAAGCTTCCAAGACTTCAAATCTTCTAATTCTTCATTTCTTGGAGCTTCATCCTTGCATGTTGTTTTCCTTGAGTGAAACATGATATTGCTTTTCCTTGTTCTTCAATACAATGCTCACTCTTCTTGTTTTGAACCAACCTATAAAATATATCTTACTTGCAAACCCAATGGTTAGTTTAATAGCATGATTCAATATATGCAACATACATATTAAATAACATAATCATGCTTAAGTACTTGTAGCATATATATGATAATTAATCTTTATATATATCAATGCTACTATTCAAATACATTTGTCATCATCAAAACTTATGGCATATAGCCTTAGGGTCAACAATCTCCCCCTTTTTGATGATGACAAATCACCACAGAAAAATATGTATTACAAGATAATGAATGCAATGTTATAAGCACGTATACATATTTTTCTATTGTTTCTTCTCCCCCTATTTGACATCAACAAAAAGGTGTAAGGAACACAATATATAGAAGTTAAAGCACATACCTTCTTTAAGTCAGGATGTCAGAAGATGTCAATATAGTATGGGGTAAGGATACATCAAAACTTATCATTGATTTCATTGACATGTAAAAAGAAAATTTTAGAAAAATTTTTCTCATGTCAAATGAAATGAACCAAAAGATAAAACTTGAAAGAGTTTTAGGCTTCCCCTTAAACCTTGCATAATTTGAAAAAGAATAATGAATAATGAATATCCAATTTTTCAATATATATTCTTTTTCAAAAAAAATACATTCAAGTGAGACAAAGCTCCCCCTGAATTTCATAACATTTTTCCTTTGAAAAAGATTGTCCAAATCATTATAAAGGAAATTCAGTTTTTGATTGCAGAATTTTGAAGTAAGATTTTTGAAGAAATTTCTGCAATATTTTCATTGAAAATGATTTCTGCTTGTTTATGAAGAGGCATTTTTAGTAAATAGCAGAAAAATTAAACTCTTTGAAATAAAAAAAATCATTTGCTGTCATATGATAGAAATATTTACAGCACACAGCAGAAGTATGATATATGGATTAGCAAAGCATGATATAAACAAGAATATTAATCATAATCCATAAATCGAATAATAATATTTTTCAAGATTTCTGAAAAACAATTTCTGCATATATGCATAAAATTATTTCAACATATAGCAAAAGTGATTTAAAATAAGGATACTCAAATCCTTTTCTTTTCAAAACAGATAATGCTTCAATATGGCAAAGCAATTTCAGCATTATGGAAGCAATTCAAGAGATTCACGATATTTTTCTAAAACATTTTGCTTCGAAGGAATTTAGAAACGTTTCATCTAAGGAAGCAATATATATGGATTAGTGTAATAAGATATATTCAAGCATATAGTTCATAATCCATATATGAAACATCAATATTTTTCATCCCTTTTGTTATCTACAACAAAAGAGATCTTTAAAATCTTTTCTTTTTCAAAAAGAATGTTGCTTCATATGATAAAACATATTAACATAACAGAAGCATTTTTAAAGTCCTTTTTCAAAACAAATTTGCTTCATAAAGGATAAGATAAATTTCAGCACAAAGGAAGCAATTTATATACCCATTCAAAATGAATTTATATATGTATCTTGAGGATGAGTACATGTAAAAATTTTGACAGCTCATTTTGTATGAGTGCATGTGGAATCATGAAATATTATTCTTAGCCATAGCCTTCGCTCATGATGCATGAATAGCATACACAACATATGTTCTTAGATACATATAATCACAGCATGATGTAATCATGTATGCTCTCAAGAACAACACAACAAAGCAGAGTGATACGGTTCTGAATATCACCATTTTATTAATCCTTAAAATTTCTAATCAAAACAAATTAAATCAGCCGCAAATCCACCGAAAATTGACTTTCGTGGTTTTGCCATTAATGTGACGCGTTATTGGTGTGCATGCGTACCCTAGACTTCTAGCTTCCAGCTTGCAGAAATCCATAGGATAAGCGTGTAGGGGTGCGGCGAAGAGATATCTTCGTTGGCTCTAAGTCACAATTTTCTCTCTATAAAGACTCCCCCAGAATTCTCAATTACCACACCACAAAGAGTATATCTCTGAGCCTATAACTTTTTGACATTCCTCTCTCTTCATACTCTTACAAAAATTTCTGAATTTTCCAAACCATGGCAGCAAGAAAGTTCATTGATCTCACAGTAGAGGCTAGGGAGGAAGAGCTCGACTTAAACTTGAGTCTAGGCAAGGACAAGGACAAAAGACCTTTGGAAGGATCTCAAGAGAACCGAAAGAAGAAGATGAAGATCGAAGAGGCTGAGGAGATTAGTACAGGCCATACGTCAGAAGACAAAATTGCTTATCTGGAGCAGGAGGTGAAGAAACTCAAGAAAATGATAGAGGACCAGGAGAAGTTAGCTAAACGCAACAATGCGGCACTAACTTCAATAATAGATAGGTTCTTCTATTGGTCTACCCAATGCTTCTGCAATCAACAACAAAGAAGTGTTGATTGTATGAATGGGATTTACACTACCCTCCGTGACATTGCTCAGTCTCTTGCTCTGAGGAATGGCCGAGGGGTGATGATTCAATACAACCCACCTAATCCGAGACCACCTCGCCTGTAGATTGCTCATCTATGAGCAAACCTTCCCTTTTTTTTTTTAATGCAATGTAATCCTTCGGTTTGTTTTTTTTATTTTAATGCAAGTGGTTTCTTTCAGATGACGGTACTTAAAAAAAATTATAATAATAAAGAAAGATAAAGAAAATCAGCCGCACAAATTTTGTACAATAGAAGGATATATATATTTTGAAAAATATATATCCATTTTAAAGATAGAAAGAATTTTCTGACATGGATATATATATCATCATTTCAAAGCAAAAGCAAGTTACATACTTACTCAAGATAAAACATATTATAATCAGAGTATGTAGTAACATAATTGAGGTAATATGGATTAATAAGATATAATCAGATATAAACTATAATCCATAAACAATGGTTCATAAGTTACAGCTTATGTAAAAGAGATGATATGTATAATGCTCAAACCATGATGTATTAAAAAAAATAATTTAAGTATTTAACATATTTTTATATGTCATGTTGTGATCAAGTATGTAAGATGTCAGAAAACAATAGTCATTGCAATGAAAGTATGACAGTAAAAAAAAATTTGCCAGAATGTTCAATTGAGATCAAGGAGTATCATTCAATTAAATAATGAAGAAGTAAAGGATAGAGATACTCATCAATTTTGGCAAACTTTTGTTGCTTCTTGAAGTTCCTCTTCAAGATTTTGATATCCTTGTTTTGCTCATTGCTCTTCTTTTGATCCTGTCTTCTTGCAATTTTAATGAACTTAATTTATTGATTATTTGCAAGATCCTCTTGAAAACAATCTCTCATAAGATCACTGTCAAGCATTGGTCGATCATTACGAATGAGCTTAGAGGATAGATTTGAGGACTAACTCCTGCAAAACACTTTTGGTGGAGCACTTTGATGTTCAAATCAGTAATGTTCAAATAAATCTCGAGTACTAGGAGCAACATTATGTTCAAGATATGCCATATTAATAAAAGTGCTATGCTTTCATGAAATGCAATTTTGCAAAATATTTGATTTCATTGAAAATATTTAAATAAGATTACAATAAGGATAAATACTATAAGCAAGAGTAATCTTATTATTGTGAAAGCAAAAGAAATATGCATGTGATGGACGAAAGTTTTCATGATGCGGCAAAAAGGAGAGTTTGAGCAGTATTTAGAAGAAAGATATTGGTTCAAAACAAAATTTGAATCTATAGGTCACACACATAAGAATTGTTTTCAGATATAGCATGCATGAATATCAAGGATAGATGTAAGACATATTAGACAACAGACAAAAGCATTAGAGAGCAGTAAACATATCAGTCAAAATTCTTACAATGCATTCCAGTTTATATGTTTACTTATCCATTGCCTCCTTTTGATGCAAGAGAGTGGAGTTTGAATGATGTAGCCATTGAAAAGTCATTTCCGCTCCTTGCTTCGAGGCAAATCTACAAATTATTCATTTATCTTTGGTACCCAAATTTCTTTGGGTTTGCCTGGGTCATGAGTTCCTTTTTGAACCCATTTCATTTTTACTCCATGAACAAGATTTTTCTTATAAAAACAGGAGTAAGATTTGTGTCCTTTCACTCCACAATAGAAACAAGTGCAAGTTGGACTATTGGACATCTTTGTAGGAACAAAGTAGTTTTCGAAATATTTCTGATTTGACTTGTTAAGAACAAAACAATTTTGTTAAAGCTACTACTTTGTTTCTCAACAGAAGAGTTTTGAATTTCTCTACCTTGAGAAAGTTTTTTAAGTGTGTTTTTAAGATCCTCATTCTCCTTTTTCAAGGAATCACACTTGGTACAAAAGTAATTTTTGTTGGTAGAGATATTTGCCTTTAAAATCAAATTCTCTTCTTGCAAAGTTCTGTTTTGATTTTCAAAAACAAAATTCTCTTCCTTGGAAATAGAAAATTCGTTTTTCAATGTTTCCAACTCATTTTCAAGAGAAGAGTTTTTCTGTTTTGAAATATTTAGTTTCTTTGCAAGTATAAGAGATTCTTCATGTAAATCATCAAAGGCATCTTGTAATTCTTCAAAAGAGTAGTCAAATGAATTTACCTCATCTTTATCTCTGGCCACAAGACAAGTGTTAGCTTCTTCATTTGTGTTCTCCTCATCGGAATTGCTATTTCCCCAAATGGAAGATAGGTAAGCTTTCTTTGATGATTCAGTTTTTGGTTGTGGTTTCTCTTTTTCTCCTTTTTCTTTTTCTTCTATCTCCTTGGTGATTTGAGATTTTCCTGTAAGTTCAACACCAAGAGCTTGCAATTGATTAAGCACAAGCCGTATCTCATTAATGGTTTCACAATTTTTCATTTGAGCGATATCAAGTTCATTAATGAGATTTCTAGACTTTAATTCCATTGCAACAAGATCTTCCTTATATGCAACTTCTAAAGTTTCCCACATTTCCTTAGCAGTTGCACAATTGGAAATTCTGAAAAATTCATCTTGACTCAATGCACAAGAAATAATCAATTTTGCCTTAGCATTGAGTTGCACTAAACTTCTTTCAGTATCATTCCATTCACTCTTGGGTTTTGGAATGTATTTTCCTTGTTCTTCCTTGACAGGCATATAAAAACCATTTTCTATAATTTCCCAGAGTTTATGGTCTACTGAAATTAAAAAAATTTTCATTTCATACTTCCAATATTGCAAATGATTAGCATCAAAAATTGGAGGTTGTGTGAAAGAACAATTTTCAGACATAAACCACTCACTAGATCCAACCATATTTACTCTTAGACGGTTAAGTCTTAAATCAAGATCCCAAGCTTTGATACCAATTGAAAGTAATGGTTGGAACCCAAGAGGGGGGGTGAATTGGGTTTTATAAATTTTTCACAAGAATTAATTGGAAGTTAAAATGATTTTCTGTAAAAGTACAATGCTTAGGATAATAAATACAATACAGAAAATCAATGTGCTGTCAAGATAAATAATTATAAAGATCAAGGAATTAAAGAATAGATATCAATATGCACAAATTAAAGAGTAAGGGATAGAGAAAGCAAACTCGGAGATTTATACTGGTTCGGCTAATCCAAGCCTACATCCAGTCCTCAAGAGACCACTTGAGTATTTCCACTATAATTGCAAGTTTAATCCGGGTACTTGCAAACCACTACAACCACGCAAATTCGATCCGGGTATTTGCGAAACCACAATGAAGAATTTATGAATCCGGGCTCCTCCTCAACCCAAAGCAAGTTCTTCCAACACCGGTACTTGCGAACCTCAACTCAGAATAATATATGTGTTGATCAAAATCAACAATACAAAGAAACTATCTCTAAAGAGTAGATGAAAACAAATGAAGTTCTAATAACTCTAATGATAGAGAATATGCAAGATTTGGCTCAAGAATGCTTTCCTTTCTCTCAAAGATGATAGAAGAAGTTAATATCACATTGTAGGACTTTGTTCTTGATCAAAATCGTGTATCTAAGGTCATATATATAAGATTTTACAAAACTAGCCGTTATATAGCCGTTACAGCACTTATAGTGCAGTCCAGATTTTGAGCTTTGTTTAAAAATTCATAACTCCCTCATTTGAACTCCGTTTTAAACAAATAATATACCGTTGGAAAGCTCTTGGAGTCTAGTTTCAAATGAGCCAAGTTTTACTCAAAAATTATTTTTCTTTTAAAAGATATAATCAAAATACTGACTATAGGTCAAAACAGAATAATCAACTTTCAGTTTTTCAAACTATATTTTAAATAGTCATATATTTCTTATTTGGACTCCGTTTTCAATAAATAATATACCTTTGGAAAGCTCTTTGAGTCTACTATCAAATGAGATTAAGATACTTGAAAAAAGGATTTTTGGTTTATGAGATATGATATAAAGAGTGACCAAAGGTCAAAAACTAACTTTTGTAAAATTTCATATCTCACTATCTTTTTGTTCAAAATAATTGAGCCAATGTATGCAAATCTAAATCATTGAGTTGCACAAGTATACTAGCCTATATAAAATATACCTAATGTAAACACATAGGCTATCTTGATGCATCCAAGCTTCCAAGACTTCAAATCTTCTAATTCTTCATTTCTTAGAGCTTCATCCTTGCATGTTGTTTTCCTTGAGTGAAGCATGATATTGCTTTTCCTTGTTCTTCAATACAATGCTCACTCTTCTTGTTTTGAACCAACCTATAAAATATATCTTACTTGCAAACCCAATGGTTAGTTTAATAGCATGATTCAATATATGCAACATACATATTAAATAACATAATCATGCTTAAGTACTTGTAGCATATATATGATAATTAATCTTTATATATATCAATGCTACTATTCAAATACATTTGTCATCATCAAAATTTATGGCATATAGCCTTAGGGTCAACACAAAGAGACCTTTGTATTTGTGGTCAAACCAAATACATAAAAGAACTATTGAAAAGATATGGCCAAAGAAACCAAGGCCTTGATGGAATCCACACAATAGCTAGAAAAAGATGAATATAGTAAGAACATAGACCAGAAGTTTTATAGAGGTATGTTTCATCCCTATTCTATCTTTATGCAAAATTCCAAATAGGACCTTGTTTTGGCTACTTGAGAAAACTCTTAATTACTTACGTGTGATGTATCTTGTTTGTACAAAACAAAATATAGTTGAAGATTCTTATAATTTGAATATTTGAATAAATCCTTGTTTTTCATCTATCTTGAATATCTTTCGTATGTTTTTAATGAGGCTAAATCTTTTTTGAATATGCATTATGCCCTTTTTTTGTCGTAATGTCAATGGGGGAGAAAATATTGATTTCTATGTATATGTATGGATGAAATTCAGTTTAATATATGTGTTCCATAAAATACTGCTGATCACTTGCTCTCGAGAAGGTTTGTAGTTTCAAGTCCCTGCCACTAAAAACTGGCACTTACTATGGAAGAGTTAAAGTAAATTTTATGCAACAATGCAATATTTATGGGGGAGAGTTATGAATTGGCACTAATCAAAAAGGGGGAGAACGCTAATGCAAGAATCCATCATGAAGTTTTTGATTAATACAACCATCAGGACCTTGGAGCAACAATATGGACCCTGGAGCTTTGAAATCTGGAATCCAGTATAGTGGAGCAAAGACAAAGCTATCTAGCAACTATTATGGGGGAGCATCATGGATTGCCAATAATCAAAAAGGGGGAGAATGATGGATGAAGTTTATGATTATAGAAACCCAAGTGGTACCTGCTAGAACCTATGAGGAATCTGGTAGCTTGGAGCACATTTAATATTGTCAGACAAACCAGCATGAATCAAGCCACAAATCAAGGAACAAATCTACTATTAACTTAATTCAAACTCAGAAGATTTTTTAAGGATAAAATCATGTGCAAAAATTAGGGAGCAGATCCATCAAATCGAACAGATTAACTCAAGCAAGAAAGTGATTAACGAAGAAGATCATGTATTAAATGTGGATTGCGCCAATCAAGGAAATCCACGTGGACCTTGATATTTTGGAACACATTTAATATTGGATCTTGATAAAGTGGGAAAGAATCTTGTGCTCTTATCAAAGACAAACTGAGCATAATTTAAGGCACCAATTAAAGAACACATAAGGAAGTTTCTTGCCATTGAATGAAATGATTTTATCATGCATTGATCAAGGAAATCCACATAGATCGAAGGAATATATTCAAAAAAGAAAAGATCTTTGTCAGAAATAAAATATAATCAAAATGACGTTGTTTCTTTCCATATTTGGCACGAGGTGCCAGTTAAGGAAGCAAGTGCATTTTTCATCATAAATAAGAGGCAATCAAGTTGTAGCCATTTCTTTCTATATTTGGCACAAGGTACCAGTTAAGGAAGCAAGTGAGATTTTAATCAGATTTATTCTCACAATTAATGAGGAGCGTCTTCCACCAGTGGCTATCTTTTGGAAAGGCATAAAAGGCAGAAGCAACAACAACATTGGCAACATCGAAGCTGATAAAGAAAATTCTTGTGTGATCATTCTTTTGTTGTAACTCTTTGTTCATTGTGAGAGAAAGAGTTTTGTATTGTTCATATCCTCTGTATGAGATTTCTCTCTATTTCAAATTCCATGTGAACTAAAAGAATTATTTGTACTTTGTGTACTTTGTCCTTGTGGGGACTAGCAGTAGGTACCTGCTATGGCATTTATCTATTTGGTGTAAAAGTTGCTAAGCTGCGCCTTCCTGCAGAGAAGGTTACTTAGTGTACATTTGCTAGGGATGTGTGAAGGCTTAGTAGTGTTGAACGTATGCTAGGGACGTTTGAAGTCCTAGCAGTTAAAGTGTAAAAGTAGAGTCCTACTAACTCAGGTTGAAAGTTACTACTAGGTAGCATAAAAGTTGGAGGTTGAGTCTTAGTCTGGTTATTTTGTATTGGTAATCTTGTTTCCCTCATAAAATTCTCATAACTGTGTGTTGTGACAAGTAGATGTAATTAAATCCTTGTAATTCTTTCAAACCACTATAAATCATAGTGTCTCTTCTCTTCCTTTCTCTCTACATTTATATTGTTAGTTGTTTGTTAAAAAAGATTCTTAATAGGACCCTGATAATATAAGTGGACCCTAATAAGTTTTCTTTTATGAAAAATTATATATACCCTATTCATCCCAATCTAGAGTATACTCTTGGACTAACATCTTTATATGGAAATGTTACCTTAATGGAATTCTAATGATATCAGATGTTTTTATATACAATTTAGTCCCTATCTTAGTCTGTTTGCATATCTATTCATGGGAACTTTCTAATACTATTATGATTTGGATTTTATTAGGATTAATATGCTTTAATTTTATATTTTTAGGACTTAAATGATGAGACCCAATTTAATCCAAGTGTTTACCTTGTAGATTTAATCATTAGAGAGCCTCTTTGCTGACATGGACGAAGGTGCCTATGTGGACACTGGCACAACTTGATGACTAGACTTGGGACCCAGTTACTGCAAAGATGCTCTAATTTTGCATGCATTCAGACTATATTTCCTTGCTGCATAACCCTTTTTTTTTTTTACCATAATCAGAAAAGCTACGAGACAGAAACAACAATACAACAAGACAACAAACAAAAAAGCAAGTCAGTAGCAGAAAAGGAACAACAACAGAAAAAAAAAGAAGAAAAAGTCAACTTCATCCCTCTCTCTTGGCTGGAGATAAAAGCACCTGCAGACCTTCATTTTGCCTTGTTGAAGAACCCTTCTTCTTCTTCTTCTTCTTCTTCTGCCTCGTTGTAGTTTCGTAGGTCTTTCTTTTGTATATTTTTCTTCTTTGTTTTGGCCTCCATGGAAGGTTGAAACTTGTGTTATAACCACTCCATGGATAAAATTGACATTGCAAAAATATAGTAATTTAGTGGCGGTGGCCGGTCGCCAACAACCGCCATATGTAGAAAGGATAGTGGCGATTTCAAAATCTATTTCATTTTCATACAGATAAGTATTTTAGTTATAAATTCTATTTCATTTTTGTCCTTGCTGAGGCTCTTTGTTTTATGTTTATTTTCTACTTTGGTATAACTAATTTAAGTATGAAATATGTTATGGAAGTTTTTATTTGAGGATTGAGCTTGCTGTGTATACATGAAAACGATTGTTGTGTATGTGTAGTGAGTTAGGACAAATTTGGCATGTCAATATGCGGTTGTGGCAATGTTTTAAAAACTGGATCGATCATTGAACCGGTAGAGGCATTGATTCAAGGGTCAATGGTCGGACCGTGATCGAATCGCGGTCGAACCGGTGATATTTAAAAAATATTAAAAATAAAATATATAATTAAAAATAATAAAATATTTTACATAATTATAAATTTTGTAAAATAAAGTATTCTCTATTTCTTTCTATTTAATTTATTCACCTATTTTTTACTATAACATTGCTTTTTTAAAAAAACACATAAGTACTAGTCTTTTAATTTTTATAATATTTAAAAATCATACTATTCTTTCTGTCTCCAGTATCAGTGTATCACGACTCCTTTTATTTTTTTTCCCATAGCTTCATAGGTCATCATATCACTCAGCAGCCACTTTTTCATTTCATCAGATTTAAATCTTCTATTTCCAAAGATCAGATCTACTTTTTCGGTTTTTCCATTCTACACACTACCATCAACACAACATTCTCTCCTTTTTTTCGTTTTGCAGCAAAACTTTCTCTAGTAACGTTACCGATGGAGCTTCATCGATGTGTTCTTTTTTCAGCAAGAAGATCACGAAGGCTTTGATGGTGGGGCATCGGAATAGCTTCTCTCTCTCTCTCTCTCTCAACTTTTTTCTCCATCCTTTTTTTGCACTGTGAAGCGTCGTCGAATGCTAAAGTAAATAGGAAAAAGTTAGAACCAGGGTGAACCGGTCACCCAGCCGGTTCCCTCGGTTTTGCCAATCTGAAATCGGTTCAACCGGTTCTGTACTAGTTTGAAAGAAAGACGGTTTTTTTATACAACTGGACCAGAGTCACCGCCGGTCGCCGGTCCTACCGATCCGACTGGTCGGTCCGATCTGATTTTAAAATCATTGGGTTGTGGGCTATGATTAGGTTAGGGTTTAAACGAATTATATTAGGTTATACATTTGTAGAAATCTCCTTAATTATAATTTTAATATAATTCAGTATTGGAAGATTTTTTGAAAACCTTAGACTGAAAACTTAATGGTAGAATTGGTAAGAAATTAATTAAGGGTAGGATTATGATAGTTACAATTTTAGTGAAACCATTAACTGATTGCATTTCTATTGTTTGTTGATTCTACTTTATAGTTATGTTTAATTATTAGTTTGTTTTTATATTATTTAATTATGTAATCACCCCCTATGTAACTAATAGTGTAATTAGTGTTAATTAGAGTTAGAATAGCCAATTAGATAATTAGAAGTGAGACTCTTTGAGGGAGAATGACTTATGGATCACTATATTGCAAGTTTGTCACATATTCAATTCTAGATGATTCAGCAATCGTAGTGGCATAGACCACCCAATTTCAACTAAACTCATTAAAAACCATTGATTTACCAAATTGTCCTCTTTGTGCCACTTATGAGGAAACCATCGTAAACATTCTAAGAGATTGTCATATGGTTAAAAGAATTTGGGATTCTTTTCCATACCTGCCCAACTTCTATACTCACGATTGACTTACTTGGTTAGACCGAATTTCCAAAAAAAGAAACCATAACAAATTTTATACAACATCAATTGGAGCACTCTTTTCCTTACTATTGTCAACACCATTTGGAAAGCCAAGAATTGTAAAATCTTCAGAAATGAACCTTTTCATTCTGAAAGTCTTCAAACTCACAAAACAGACTATAATTGAATTTTGGTTTATTCATGAATACCTAAAGCTCACTCCCTCTCAATCAACAAGTAATAGTCACTCGCCGAGGAAAAAACCACTAAATTAATGGATGAAACTTAATGTAGATGGATTCGGGAGAAAATCTCTCTTGGGAGAGTAGGAGGATGCATTCGCAATGAGCATGGCCACTGGTCTATTGGTTTTGTAATGTTCATAGGTAGAGGTAGTACTTTATAGGCAAAGCTATGGGCAATTTGTTTGGTCTAAAGCTAGCTGCATTCCTTAACCTCTCAAGGCTTGAAATAGAATCTAACTCCTTCACAACAATAAACCTAATTTTGCACAAGGATATTCAAACTCACCCCTTTCACTCTCTGATCATGAACTGCAAGTCCCTACTTTCTACTTTCTCTAGCAATAGACTCTCTTAGGTTCATAAGAGCAGCAACTCTTTTTATGATTCCAAAGTTATATTTCAAGAAGAAAATTCCTTTTAGAAGCTTGACTCAACAAATATTGATTTTCTATGACATGCTATGCTTGTTTAGCAAGAAATGCAATATAAGATCCCATCTTATTCATGTACAGAATATGAGGGTCTTGATTCATTAAGCCATCGATTTTGAAGATTGCCTGTCTAGGATTAAACTTTAATTTTAAAATTAATTTTATTTTAATAAAAGGACCAATAAAGTCCATGATCTTAGTCCAAATTAATAAAACATGACCCTACTATTCTATATAAGAAAAACAAAATTTGTTTCATATTCATAGCCTCTATATCTTTAAAGCCAAGACTCTTGTATTTATTGCTTTTTTTTTTAATTCCCAACTTTTGGACTGGCTCTAGCCACTTGATCCAATGTTTAGCTCTAAGTATTTGTTTTTCATAGAAAACCTTTATTTTTACAATTTTTTTTCTTTTGGTCATGACCATTTCAATTCATCGGAACCAAATTATAAGCTTAGTAACATGGGCCTGTTTTATCTTAGCCTTCTAAATGGGATAGGTAGCCTATACAAAGTGGGCCAATTCAATTAGCTTTTTCTTAGAAGTCTAATCCAATTCTTAGAACTGGCCAATGGACATAACAAAGCTAATGTCTGAAGCAATAGTGCAATGCCTAATCGCCAACCCCTCCAACCAAAAAGGGAAAAAAGAAAAAAGATGCCAGATGGGTCAATATATTTTACTTCCTTAAACTATCATGGAAATATTATAAATTGGTTGAAATTAATATATAAAAATTACGTGAATTTGAAAAAGTTAAAGATTATAAAAGAAAAAACATAGAGAAGTTAAGTATAATATAAAATATCATGTGACAAATCATATGACTTTTATATATTAATTTTAATTTACATATGATAAATTTACCTTTTGTAATAATTTTAAAAGGGTAAACTACCACTTTTTAAAATATAATTACTAAAATTATAAATAGACGATAACTTAAAAAATTATGAGTAGTTTTCTCAACCTCCATTTCCTAAAGCTATCAGTTTTTGGGGGAGTAATAAAGTGACATCACATAGAGTGGCACCAAAGCACTACAACCCAGAATCTCTCTTTCTATCATGACTTCAACACTTTGATCCTGATGCTTCAAATTCAAAACAAATACCTCAGCCACATGAAATGGCGACGTTCCTTCAATACCCATTGTTCTTGCATTGTTTGGGGCTACTGGTGCAGTGCAGAGCCTTCCTAAGGACACTCCCAAGGAAGGACTATGTGGGTTGCTCTAATGCCATTCCTGTGGCTGAGGGAGAAGTGAACCCCTTTATATATACATATGGAATTCATTAGAAAGAGAATGGTGCCACCTTCCCTTTTGGGATCCCAAGGTACCTTTAAGCATGTTCTTCTGTCTTCATCTCCAAATGAAAAAAGATTGTACTGTCATGGTCCTAGCAGGAATCACCCATCTAAACATGTAAGTGTGTTTGGAAAATAGTTGGAAAAACCATCTTAAGGAATAAAAACACTTCGATGGAAGGACTATGTGGGTTGTTCTAATGCCATTCTTGTGGCTGAGGGAGAAGTGAACCCCTTTATATGTACATATGGAATCCATTAGAAAGAGAATGGTGCCACATTCCCTTTTGGGATCCCAAGGTACATTTAAGCATGTGCTTCTGTCTTCACCTCCAAATGAAAAAAGATTGTCCTGTCACGGTCCTAGCAGGAATCACCCATCTAAACATGCAAGTGTGTATGGAAAATAGTTGAACAAGCCATCTTAAGGAATAAGAACACTCCCATGGAAGGACTATGTGTGTTGCTCTAATGCCATATTTGTGGCTGAGGGAGAAGGTGAACCCCTTTATATGTACATATGGAATCCATTAGAAAGAGAATGGTGCCACCTTCCCTTTTGGGAACCCAAGGTACCTTTAAGCATGTTCTTCTGTCTTCATCCCCAAATGAAAAAAGATTGTACTGTCATGGTCTTAGCAGGAATCACCAATCTAAAAACATGCAAGTGTGTTTGGAAAATAGATGGACAAACCATCTTAAGGAATAAGAACACTCCCAAGGAAGGACTATGTGGGTTGCCCTAATGCCATTCTTGTGGCTAAGGAAGAAGTGAACCCCTTTATATGTACATATGGAATCCATTAGAAAGAGAATGGTGCCACCTTCCCTTTTGGGAACCCAAGGTACCTTTAAGCATGTTCTTCTGTCTTCATCCCCAAATGAAAAAAGATTGTACTGTCGTGGTCTTAGCAGGAATCACCAATCTAAAAACATGCAAGTGTGTTTGGAAAATAGATGGACAAACCATCTTAAGGAATAAGAACACTCCCAAGGAAGGACTATGTGGGTTGCCCTAATGCCATTCTTGTGGCTAAGGAAGAAGTGAACCCCTTTATATGTACATATGGAATGCATTAGAAAGAGAATGGTGCCACCTTCCCTTTTGGGATCCCAAGGTACCTTTAAGCATGTTCTTCTGTCTTCATCTCCAAATGAAAAAAGATTGTACTGTCATGGTCCTAGCAGGAATCACCCATCTAAACATGTAAGTGTGTTTGGAAAATAGTTGAACAAACCATCTTAAGGAATAAGAACACTCCCATGGAAGGACTGTGTGTTGCTCTAATGCCATTCTTTGGCTGAGGGAGAAGGTGAACCCCTTTATATGTACATATGGAATGCATTAGAAAGAGAATGGTGCCACCTTCCCTTTTGGGAACCCAAGGTACCTTTAAGCATGTTCTTCTGTCTTCATCCCCAAATGAAAAAAAGATTGTACTGTCATGGTCCTAGCATGAATCACCCATCTAAACATGTAAGTGTGTTAGAAAAATAGTTGGACAAACCATCTTAAGGAATAAGAACACTCCCATAGAAGGACTATGTGGGTTGCTCTAATGCCATTCTTGTGGTTGGGGGAGAAGTGAACCCCTTTATATGTACATATGGAATCCATTAGAAAGAGAATGGTGCCACCTTCAGATTTGGGATCCCAAGGTTCCTTTAAGCATGTTCTTCTATCTTCATCCCCAAATTAAATAAGATTGTACTGTCATGGTCCTAGCAGAAATCACCCATCTAAACATGCAAGTGTGTTTGGAAAATAGTTGAATAAACCATATGGAATCCATTAGAAAGAGGATGGTGCCACCCTCCCTTTGGATCCCAAGGTACCTTTAAGCATATTCCAAATGAAAAAAAGATTGTGCTATCTTGGTCCGAACCACCCATCCAAACTTGCAAATGTGTTTCAAAAATAGTTGGGCAAATTTAGATTTAGACAAATCATCATTTGCAAAATTTATTTTGGATAAATATGATTTATATTTAAAAAACAGTTGAGTAAACTTAAGTTTGAACAGACCATGAACGTGAATTTATATTTAGATGTTCTTTAACAGAAGTAATTTTATATGTGTAATTACCAAAAAAGGGTATGAATTTATATTTTATTTTATGTACTCTTATTATGCATTTTACTCATTTAATTGTAATGTAATGAACTATATTAATGTTTTAATAAATTACATTTATTTTATAAATTTTATGTTTTGTTCTTATTTGTTTTTTTCATTTTTTTGTTTCAAATGATTATATTTAGAATTATTTAAAAACTAATCATGGATTGTTAAGGAAAATAAGAAAAATTAGTAATGAGTTATTTTTTGTTTGATCTTTTTCATTTTTGGTTTCAAATGTTTTTATTTAAAATTATTTCAAAAAACTAGTCATGCATCGTTGAAGAGAATAAGATAAACAACCTAAGACTAAAATAAAAAGTAACAAATAAAATGACTGAAAGAAATGCAAATAATACAAAAGAGAGGTTAATATAAATTATTAAAAACATAAATAGTTTAATATATTTCAAGTCACAACTGTAATTTGTAAACCCCTCTTTACTTTAGCCGATAGTTTTACTCTTTCATGGATCAATAAAAAAACATACAAATATTTTTTAAAATAAAAAAACTATTTAAACTATGGTCCCTGAAAAATAAAATATAGTGCAAAAAGCCTCATTCCATTAGTAGAAAGCAACAAGCCTAGTATTATGATCTAACTAATAACATGTTTGAGAGTTTGCAACCTATTTTTTACGTTAATGAGAATTTTGTTCTCAAACTATAATTTTGTGAATGTTTTAGATTGTTGCTTTTGGTTTGATGCATTCGTTTATTGCCAATTACTCCTTTACTCCTTAATTGTGTGTGGCTTCATTTGAACCATCGTTTAGTTACATTCCATCGCCCTGCATATGCATTCCTCCACTAAGTGTGTTCCTCTGTCGTCAATCGTCTTGCGCCGTTGGTCCTTGTGCTGTGTTTTCTCACTTGCCCTTTGGTTTTCCTTCATTTTTCGGCATTTTCCTATGCTTTTTGATATGTTTTCCTCTGTAGACATCCTTTGTTGATCCATGTTTTTCGTGTTGAGATGGTGTCGCAGCGAACCAAAAACAAAGAGACATAGTAGCTCTCTCTCACTCTGTTTCTTGCTCAAAGTTCCCTCTCCCTTGTGGTTTTTGCCCTCTCTCGGGTCTCACTCGCACTCTCTTTTCCTCTCTCTTCTCTTCTAACTCTGCTTTGTTTCTCCCGCTCACTCTCTCAGTTTTCTTTCTTCGTTCGTCTCTCTCTACCTCGCGGTCTGTCTCAATCACTCTGTTTTGTCCATTCGTCCCTCCCTTTGCCTCACGCTCTGTTTATTGAACGAAAAACAGAGGAGCTCTCTCTTAGTTTCTTCTCTCTTCCTACATTGCTTTTCTCTCTCTCAGCTCACTCCCTCTCTCAAGTCTCACTCAAACTATGTGTGAACATGCATTCTGAGTGTATGCTAGCGCGGAGAGAACAAAAAGAAAGTGGTAATTACTTAAGTGGTTATATGGGCTACTTGGTGAATTAATTGAGTGGTAATTAATAGTCATTAGTAATTAATTAGTAAATTTGATACATAAGGAAAAACATTAGGTGGTAATTTAATGAATTAGTAATTTAATTAGATATTAGTAATTAATTAATAATTTTGATACATAAAAAATATAATTAGTTAGTAATTTATTTAATTATTAGTAATTAAAAAGTTAATTAGTTAGTTAAATAATTTGATTCGTAATTAATAAATAATCAGCAATATAATTATAAATTATTTTAATTAAAAAATTAACTAAAAATGAAAAGAGAAAAAATCTTTAAAATAAAAGCATTTTATTAAAACATTGATATAATTCATTATACTACAATTAAATGAGTGAAAATGAATAATAAGTATACATGAAATAATAAAATATAAAATTCATGTCATTTTTTGTAATTACACATCCAAAAATAATTCTACATAAATCATGCTCATATTATGTCTAAACTTAAGTTTACCCAACTATTTTCTAAACATAAATCATGTTAATTCAAACCTAAGTTTATTCAAAATAAATTCTGCAAACCATAGTTTACCTAAAATTTAAGACTTGTTTGATTTGAACATTTCTTATTTCTATTTTTACTAAAAATATAAAAAAAAAGCTTGAAAATGTATTTGATTTAGTTTACTGAAAATATTTTTTAAAAAACATTTATTAAAATATGTCAAAATCAGAAAATACCAAAAAATGATTTTTAGTATTTCAAGAAACACATTTTAGGAATCAAGACTGAATTTTTTTTATTGATTGAAAAAGAAAAATAATTAAGGAAGCGAGAAGGAAACAAAGAATAAAAAAAAAACAAAACAATAAAAGGAGGACTAGGAATTCTCCTAGAAAAACAAAAGACAAGCATAAAACCAAACCAAAAGCCAAAGCAACACTAAAACATCAACGCCCTACCATCCCCAAGAGCATCATCAAGGGACACCTCCTTAAAACACCCATTGACTGAAATCTAAAAAATAGCAACGAAACGAATTATATCTCACAACAAATGAGGAGGAAGGACTCGCTGCTTAAAGACTCTAACATTTCTTTCTATCAAAAAACACCACAGAAGCAAACAAAGTCGCATTCCACAAAAGCTTATTCTACTTTCTCAAACCAAAACCTATAAAATTAGTGGCAAAAAAAGAATCAAGGTCATTCGGGCAAACCTAACCCTCCTCAAACTAAACTGACCTTAAGTTTTTCCAAATACAAAATAAGGAAGTCCCATCCTATTAGTAAAAGGCAACAAGTAACATTAAGACCCCATTAGAATGCTTATTTGAGTTTTTAAGTGCTTTTATGTGAAAAAAAAATTGTATTTGGACAAGTTTGAATAAGTAACTTATTAATTCCCAAAAAATTATTTTTAGTTTGTTTTCAAAAGTCAATTTTTTAGCTTCTTGAAAAAGCTTGTGCAAAATAAGTTGTTTTACATTTTTACAAAACAAATATGTCCTCAATCATAATTTGAAATTTCATAAAAATTAATCATTCACCTTCATTCTTCAATGCTCTCTCTGTCAGAACGGGCCAAAGCTTGCGGGTTAGCCATGACTACCCGTAAATGGATGGTCTTAGACATGTCATTTTAAGCCCATTTGGCTGGTCCGTTTAGCCTAGATGCTAAAGGGTCAAAGCTCGCAGGACGGCCTGTTTAAATTTTTTATTTTTTTAATTTTTTAACAAAAATTATATTATTTAGTATAAATAATCTTACTTTATTACACTTTTATATTTTATAACCTTATATTCAATAAATTTAATAATTTTGAGTATGAAGACTTTTGTAATTTTTTAACAATAAATATAGAATTATCGATTTTAAATATAATATAATTAATTTAAAAATAAAATACAAAAAATTAAAGTTATTCATTTTCTAAAAATATTAAAGAAGCAATGTTTTACATATATAAATTGTATTTTGAAAAATATAAAATTTGTCTAATGTCTATTTCAATAATTTTCATAATTATAAGTACTATACACTTATTTATCCAAATATTTTAAAAATAACTTATAAATTTTAAATGTACTTTTTCAAATATATATCCAAACACTTTGATCTATGTTTATGAGAGATTCAACAAAGTTTTATGTTGACTGTCGATGGCCTAACACAACCCTCCTTCTTTATCTAGGCTTGGGACCGGCTATAAAACATAGGCGAAATTTATTGTATAAAAATTTTTCACATAAAATTTTATTCTATAAGCGCTTAAATAAATTATTTACCTAATCAGGGTCTAAGTGAAACCTACCTTCTACTTCCCATTCTTTCGATCTTCAGTAGTTTTCATGCCAATAACAACTGATAGCTCACAAAACACAAAGAAATGAAGAATACGAGAGGAGAGACGACGCAAGGGATTAAAAAGAGAAGAAAGTAATTAGGCAAATTGATTCCAAAATTTCCAACGCAGAAGCAAGGAGAACTTGCTTTAGTGTAAACCTAGGTTTGATGGAAAAATGATTCAAATACACAACCAAATATTCATTTTTTCCTGCAGAGTCACGTTGAAGCTTCCAAACGTGGTTCTAGCCTCCCAATTGCAGTTCCAAACACACACTAAGCCAGATTGTGCTCTCAATGAGCTATACTATTTTAATCAACAAGCAAAAGCAGCAGATTGTGCAGTTTACTAATTCCATTGGTTCAGAGGAAAGTTCTATGCCTAGTGTTTGCAGGGTACTCTTGCTGTAATATAAGAGATTGATGATTCCTCTGGTTTTAAAATCACTGCTTTCGGTGCTACTAGGGCTGGACTGGTCCTTCTGTTTCTTCATGTCACTTTAGAGAGTACTTGCTTGAATCTGGTGGAGAAAGCTTACAGGTCTGTATGCCTTTCTTCATAATTTTATGCCATTTTGTTCTATTTACATATGGAAGCAATTTAAAAAGTAAAAACAAAAATTCACTGTAGTTTGTGTGCTTTTATGATTAAACAGTAAAACAAGTTGTTAAAGAGATGAATAGTCCCTTGAATATCCAGGATAACGTATTCAGCATTTGGAACATTGCAACTTTGCGGGCAAAAAATTCATTTAAAAAACATAGGTTTAGTGCCTTATATATTGGCTGCAAGTGAGGCTCTATCAACAAAATATGCAACTCATTTGCAATTAGTCCCCTTCCTAACAATACCAAAGTAACCTAGATTTCTTGCTTAGTTAGTAATATATTGGTTTTATACTTTAATTGCACTTTAATTCTCTCTCTGGTTTACTCAATAAAAGAATTTGGTATTTTATGCAATATTGTCCTTTTAATTTACTCTCAAGAATAATTAGCTTTTTTAGAATCAATAAAAGTAATATTTTCACACTATAAAATCAAAGCAGCTAAAAGGTAAAACTGACACAAAAGGAGAAATAGTTGCATTTTGTTAAGTCACACAAGGTAAAAAATTAACATTTTCGATTACTCATCAAACCCATTATTATCATCCGCCACATTGATCTACCACTACTTCCATAAGAAAAAAATATATATACATCAAACCCAACCCAAATAAAACAAATCCACCAATACTCAATCCCAGTGACAATCCAATCTTGGCAATGCTTCTCTGGTTAGGATCCAATTTTATGTTCTGATCCACATTTGAGCTAAAATCCCATGAGTATTAACTATGTCTAGCAGTCTGCAAAATCTAGATATTAAAGTAAACACGGGATTGAATAAACTTGATGAACCAGGGAGTTCATATAAGAAGGGAAGGAACTCGTGACTGAATACCATCTGAAAGGGCATATTAACAAAGATATATAACCAACTTTCTTTCCATTTTCAATTAGTCACAAATAGCATAAGGAACCATTTATTTCCTACAGAACAATGCCCACTGTGAATCTAAAATAGCATTTGCGACAACAACTTTCAGAATCCAACTTCCTCCACAGCCACCTTATGTTCTCTTTTGTCCAATCACATTTAATCCATTGATAGGTATCAAATCAAGACCAAAAGTTTGCAAGTTTGTAACCTAATTAAGCTTTAACCACTTGAGTAAAGAGAATGGAACAATAATAGACAGATTAACTACCAACATTGACAATAAAATGTATATTCAAACAAAAATGCTTTATAATTGGTAAAGGAACTGATTTGACAAACCTGATTAAACGATTTCACATTGAGTGCTTAAAACAACAATCAATATGCTGCTAATGAAACTAGTACATAGCCCAAATTGCTGCCCTTTTTACTACAATGGTTTAAAATCTGAAGCAAAACATAATCTTATTAAATTAAATAGCACCAACTAACAAGACTTCATTCTTTGATTGCAGAGACCAGTATGCATAACTTACTTTCTTTGTAGGAGACGAGGTCCCGATTAATGAAACACGCTCAGTCCGACCTTCTGGCAAACCTCTCAACCTTATCGTCCAAATTGAGCCCAACCATGGCCTCACCCAATCCACAGCTCACTTCGGCCAAAATTTCTGGGTCACTGTAATGTGTCACAGCCTGCACAATTGCCCTTGCCCGTTTGGCAGGGTCACCACTCTTGAACACTCCAGATCCTACAAAAACCCCATCACAGCCCAATTGCATCATCAGCGCTGCATCTGCCGGCGTTGCGACTCCACCGGCGGCGAAATGCACCACCGGAAGCCTGCCCAGTTGCTTCGTCTGCATCACCAAATCATAAGGAGCAGCAATCTTCTTAGAATAAGTAAAAACCTCATCATCGTCCATGTTCCTCAAATGCCTTATTTCTCCCATGACCGACCTCACATGCCTCACTGCTTCAATAATATTCCCCGTCCCAGCTTCCCCTTTGGTCCGAATCATTGCCGCCCCTTCGCGAATCCGGCGAAGCGCTTCGCCGAGATTCCGGCACCCACAGACGAACGGAATGCGGAAATTGTGCTTGTTGATGTGATTCTCATCATCGGCAAGAGTGAGAACCTCACTCTCATCCACATAATCAATACCAATGGCTTCAAGAATTTGAGCTTCCACGAAATGCCCAATTCGCGCCTTCGCCATCACAGGAATCGTAACCGCTCGCTTTATCTCCTTAATGAGCTGCGGGTCGCTCATGCGGGCGACACCACCTTGAGCGCGGATATCGGCGGGGACGCGCTCAAGGGCCATGACGGCGCACGCGCCGGCCTCTTCGGCGATGCGAGCTTGCTCAGCGTTAACGACGTCCATTATAACGCCGCCACGGAGCATCTGGGCGAGACCGACCTTGACGGAGAATGGAGATTTCTTGGTCTCCGTGATTGCTCCGTTACCGTACACAGTAACGACCCCAGATCCTTCCATTTCTGAGAGAAAGGAGAAAGAGTATCAAGTGGATAAGAAATGTATAGATACGATAGATGACCACCTCAGAAGTAGAAAGATAGAGAGATGAGAGCGAGAGGAAGACGAAGCAGTGGAGAAGAAGAAAAGAAGCTGTGAGGATTTTGGGTACCAAAAGGGGTTAAATAACCAAGCGAGATGAATGAATGGCTTCGGCGATGAGGTTGTTTAGGGCCACGCATTGGAATGCGATAAAAATAAATAAAATAAATATGCTTTTGTATTATTATTTTTTTTTTCAAACCTCACTAAATACAATTATTAATTGTCCCTGAATATATCACAAAGATTTCTTTTTTAAGTAGATGGACAAGGATCATTTATCTGCGTGGTTAGATTAGATTCATTCATATTTAAACCCAGAATATTTATATATGGAGTTTGGATATTTTAAGTGTGCTTCTCTCAACTCTATCTATATAGAAATAATTCTTTTTTCTAAAGAGGTAAATTTTTTTTTTTAAGTTTTGGTAAGATATGTAGGTTAATTATTTAATTTTTGAAAAACTATAATAACTAGTTGGCAAAAACACTATTTTCATCCTTAATATGATGTTAGTTTCAATTTTGTTTTGATGCCAATTTCGTCCCTTTTGTTTTCAATTGGTGTTAATTTCATCCTTACCACTAATTTTGTTTAAATTGTGGATGAAAATGCCGATGCCTCTATAGAACATGTCATTGTCAATATATTTCACTAATTGCATGTGTGTTCTCACTTACCTTTTGGTTGAGGGAAAATTTTACTCCGATGCAATTCTTCTTCTTTTTCTCTCTTCTCTCTCTCTCTCTCTCTCTTTCTCCCCCTCGTTATGTTCTCACTTACCTTCACCTCTATCTCTCTTCAAATTTGAAGAGGAAGGAAGAGGAGGACAAGAAGAAAATGGCACATACAAGGCACCAATTTAGGGCTTTTGAAAATTACAATCAATCCTCTCTCTCTCTCTCTCTTTCACTCTCTTTAAAAATTAGAAGAAGTAAAGGAGGAGGAGGAGATTTGTGAGGTACAAATTTAGAGCTTTTGAAAATCAAAATTAAATGAATTACTTTGTGGAGGAATTATTGTTTCATCGACTAATGATTTTTTTCTTTCCAGTCATCCAAGTTGGGTGCAATTCAATTTTGCATTTGAAATTAACAAGGAAACAATCCATAAATATACAAATTTTCTTGTGAATATTTGAAGCCATGTGTATTTTGTTTAATTGGTTTAGCTTTTTAACATTTATTCTTCAACTTCTTCAAATTTGTAGATAGAGAGAGAGGGAGAGAGAGAGAGAGGGAGGGAGAGGGAAAGAGAGAGAGGAGAGAGAGAGAGAGAGAGAGAGAGAGAGAGAGGAATAATTTAGAGGGTAAAATTGTCATTTTCTTTATGCATCTTTAAGGCTAATATGTTACAATTAGTTGGACAAGTTGATAGAGATGTGTCCCATAGAGAAGTTTGCGTCAACATTTTCTATTTATAATTTAAGTTGACATAGTGGTAGAATGAAATTGACACCAACTGAAAAAGTGGGATGAATTAGCACCAAAGAAACATTTGGGGCTAAATTGGAACTAGGTCAAATGTTAGGGATGGAAAATGTTATTTTTCCTAACGAATTAGTTTCCAAAAGATTTAAAATGTTAGCGCGGTTGTTCCTCCATTAGTGAGTTGAGTTATCCCTTAATTGTCCATCTAATATGACACGTTAATTGCTGACATACTAATCTAATTACTAATTATATGTAGATTAACAGTTAGGAAAGATACTTTTTGATCCATGAAAGATAATTGTGTTAACTATTTTGTCCTTAAAAAATTACAATACACTTTTTAATCCTGGAAAAATCACCAATTCCAAATAATTAATCCCTCTTTCTTCCTTTAAAACATACATTAAAGTTTCTATATTTGTTTTGACTTTCATCTAAGTTTCTATCTTCATCAAGTTTTTTTATTTTCATTTATCAAATTTTTATTAACACACAGGTCAACCCCTCTTTAATGCTTAGACATTCTTAACAAATTGCACAAACTATTTTTGTTGGCAATTGAATTAGAACAAAATTGCTCTTATTGATAAGAGCAAAATTTGATTATTTTAAACTATAGAAATTAGAAGGACAAGATGAACCAAAAACCAGTATAATAAATATTACCAATTATACAAAACACATTCATCGATAACTCCTAATTTCTTACCCCTCATTAACATATTCCATTTTTACTTGGACATACATGTAATGTTTATTGTCATAACCCAAAACTGGGCATGTGATCAGTGCGGACAATGCCTAACGCGCACCACCACCAGCCTAACTTTCACTTAGATCCCTTATTCTTTTCATTTACTTGACTATCTTTTGGTTTAAAAGCAAAGTAACTTACAGCTGGGAAGAATGGAAATTCCTTTTCCTTCATAAACTCGCATTCATAAACAAAGAAGTACTTTTACACTTAGCTTTTCATAATCTCAAATCATAACTTCAATATTTTGTACTAGTTCCTACTATATCCTTTACATAAATACATATTATAGTGTGGCCTATCAGATTACAGAGCTTTTTCTAAGATTACGTAATCTTGACATAAATCTAAAGTACTTTACCTTGCCCGGAACAATGAGGAGGTATCCTCGGCACGTATGTCATTAGGCTATAGAGTTTTCTATACCTGAATGAGAGGGTGAGCCTGACAACTTGACTCACTAAAGACAGCCCTATCCAACAAACATATAAGCTATACATGCAACAGATATATGAATACAAAAGGGCATGAACACACTAACGCTCACGATAACTCAACTAGTACAAGAGGTAATAGTACCTAGACTTTTCACTTCACATACACAGATACTTTATACTCTTCAAAGTTCATTCATGTACCATGCATAAGGAAAACATAGCACACGCTAGTGCGAGAAACAATAAGGCCTTAATGCACAATTACAATGTACAATCTCTTTGTCCCATGCTCGCATTAATGCTATGGGATTACATTGAAAAAATGAAAACATGATGCTGTGAGTATTCAACTAGGCTATCAACATCCAACATATCCTAACAACATTCCTCACAGAGGAGGCACATATATGAAGTGATAGCATTCATGAATCATCTCATATCAAGTGCAAGAATTGAATTGTCATTGATTAACATTAAATCCATATTCATATACTTATCACACAATATCATGCATGCTTAGTCAATCGGGTTGCTATGGCCATTGTAGTTTTCAGCTTTAGTAACCCATTAAGCCTTTTCAAATAACTTTGGGGCACTAGGAAAATTTAACCAGCCAAGCCCTTTTGCTAAAGGTGATGTTGTGGACCAAAGGCCCACCAAATCTCTCTTGTTACCAGGGTTGCTGTGAGTCTTGCTCGACCTAACCCCTCACCATGGCCAATGGCATTACGGGAGAATCAATCGCATCAAGAGTTCTTAGGCAACACTGTCATGTGCAAAATTTCAGTCAAGCCTTCATATGCATAATGCAACATCAATATACTTTTACCAAATTGGACTCACATGTTTGTCATGTATTATGCCCTTCACATTCAAAATAACTTTCTTCCTTATGCACAAGTGATATACATATAGAGATTTTCTCTAAATATGCTTATTACACATTCCAGGTAATTATTTATGTTTCATTTATAATATTACTCTTATGATTGATTTTCTTGGGTACTAGTTTCATTTCATGCAACTATTTGGGGCATTTAAGTATACTTAGGCACATACAAGAGTATATATGCACATGTACTCGAACAAAACCATAGTCTTAATAAATTTGCTTCACTAATCTTTTTGATGCACCTATGCACCACCTTAGCATAAATGTACAAATATTTACAAATATATCATTTACATACGATTTAGTGTCCTTAACTCACAAGCATACAAGAATCTCCTTCATCGATTAGAAATGTATGAATTGTCAACATGTAAATGTGTTTTACCAACTCATGGAGATAAGAACCTAGGAAATGAAATCATGCAAGATAAGGCTGTATCCCTCACCTGGATTTGAAGCACTTTCGGCTCCCGAAAATTACCCTAACCAAGCCTGCAAACCATAACCAAACCTATGGGACATCAAAATGCATCTCAAAACTCAAAATCCATGAAAATCCACACATGCCCAGGCCATGACGCCCTGGGTGCCAGCCTTGTTGCCATAGCCTTCTATGGCACAAAACACGCTTTAGGCTTGGGCGCCTGAAACTCTCAGCCATGAGCTTTAGGCTCCACCACCCTTGAGCTCTGTTGGTCCTACCTATTTCACGCCTTGGGCGCCACGGACAGTGAGCATGATGGTGGCTCGGTTTTGGTCCTAACTTCCTTAAATCTTCACCAATTTTCTTGATTTCATTATTGGGATTTCATTCTTAATGTTCTAGGATCAATTTGGCACCAATTTCTCAAGTTAAAACTAAGCATACAAGCTTGAATCATGAATTCCCCAAATTAAAACCCTAACTTTCTTCCTATCTCTTCATTTTTCTTGAAATTCACTTTTAATAATGTTAAATCCATGAATTTGTGGTTCCAATTCCATCAACAATCATCCTATAGGGTTTTAAAGTACTGTTTAAGCTTTAAAATTTATAAATAAACTCATTCCCATTCCAAAAGCCCAAAAATCCGAAAATGCTATATAGAATAGGGAAGGGAGGAGCTCACCTTAATTCCTTTTTTTTTTTGGTGAGAGGTGGCTGTCATAGGCCTACCCTTTCGCTAGTGATTGGTGACCAGAAGCTTGAATAGAGAGATTGAGAAGAGATGGTGAGGAGGTATGAACTTGAACATGGAAAAAAGGGAGGCCACGTTGGGTGAGAAGGAGAGAAGTTTGGGAGTTTTGAATGATGACTCATATATATATATATATATATATATATATATATATATATACCTATAGGGAGAAATTACTTCTTTGCCCCTCAGTCAACTTATGGTCAACTTAGTAATGGCAAACTCGTAATTTTCTCCAACTTGATATTTCTCATGTACCCAAAGCACCACACTCATCACATCACTGACTTTCACCTTTTCAAGAAAGCTACATCTATTTCTCTTTTATTTCAAATTAGTCCTTTCACGAATTAAAAATTCATCTGGCTCTCCCTGTGCCACACGTTTACCCTCATCCCTCGGCCATTACTCTTGTATATATCAAGCCACTCTTAAACTTGTATTTCCATCCTATACAGTGAAAAAATTTCCCGCCTCATGATACTTTAATGAGAAATTCCAATGAACAAATTCCCAAAAATAGCGAGTATTACATTTATAGATGAAATACACAATGATCATTGGGGTGCTTTAATAAGACTAATGAGACATCTAAGAGGTACCATAAATTATAATATCAGATATAATAGATTTCCAAGATATAATGACGCTAACTAGATTTTTGATTCATATGAGATAAAATTCACTAGTGGATATGTGTTCACTCTTGGTGGTGGCATAATATCATGAAGATTAGTCAAACAAACCATTATAACTAGATCAACCACGGAGTCTAAGTTTATAGCTCTAAAATTGGCTGGTAATGAAGTTGAATTGTTGAGAAACTTCTTGACAAATATACCATTGGATATGAAACCAAGATCGTCTGTGTCTTTGCATTGTGATTGACAAGCGGCAATAGTTATTGTAAGGAATAAAATTTTCAATGGAAAAAGTAGACATTTGTTTGGTAACGATGGGAAAAGTTTGTGATATATAGGGTTGGAGTGGGTTGAAGATGGTGATGGAGGTGTGGTGTAGTATGGGATACATGGGAGGATGAATATTTCCATCTGAAGAGACTCTATGTGCTTGTGGGTCATGAGAGAAACTAAAATGAATAGAAATAAGAGAAAGTTTCTCTATGTATTATTTATGAAGATTGAAGTTTAAATTAATAGTGGGAGTAGAAGGTGAGGTGATTTAGTGTGCCAAGTCGTGATGTGTGTGGTGAATATTTTAATTGAATACTTGATTTTGCCCCTTGAACTCCAACCTTATATGAAGGAGTGGCAAAATGGTAATTTTTAACCCATTTGGATTAAAATATAAACAAACACACGCAATAGTTGGGCAACACTTCTCACGCCACTCTCTCCTTTTCATTTACTATTCATTTCTCACACCCATGACAAGCTTCCACCACACAAGTCTACCATCACTTCTGGCAAGGATTGACTCTCCAACAATCACCTCTAGCACTAGAAGGAGCTTGGACAAAGGTAAGAGTAAATTATTTTCCTCTTTTCTTCCTCATTTTCGTCCCTACAAACCCTAGGATGAGAAATTGGAGGATTCTTGGTATTTATAGGTGTTTGATGCTTTTAAATCACCTTAGTCTTGGTTCTTTAGTGTTTGGGAAGTTGGGTTTTGGGAGAGGAGTGAAGTAGAAGGAGAAATTCATATTGGGAGGTTGAAAACTAAACCAGAAAAGTTTGACATTGAAATTAATTATGACAATTCTATTTTGGTCTTTCTTTATGCTTGATAGGAGTGTGATTTGAGGGTTTTAAGATGCCAAATCATGTAGGTAATAACCTATTTTGGTTGGGAGATGCTTTATGTAATAACCCAAGCTTATATGGGCTCATGTGAAAGGTTATTTTTGGGTGTGCTTGAAAATTTTAAAAAAAATTAACAAGTACGTGTAATATCCTGGGAGTTTATTATGCGTATTGGTACACAGAATACTTGTTTGTGCTCATTGTGATTATTTTACCATGCATACCTTGATATTTTAAAAGTTATGGAGTTATTAATATTATTGCATCATCATATGACTTTTTGAGTGCAATGGAGTAGAAGATGCCTATATTGATCACATGGGAAGGAGACTTAAATACATCCTTAAAAGAGGGATTTAACTAATTAAGAGAGAAATTATAATAACCCAAATGCTTAGTAATATTTTCTTGTGTGAATTTATTGCTTGAATTTTTTTTTAATAATTTTGGAGTTTCTAGTTATTCTGAGCATGCTTGTGTTTGATTGTGGGGATGAAACTCTTGCCTGGGGAATGTGGAGAGTTGGACTTGGATGTGGAGGGTCTTTGAGGAAGAATTAAACTTCATGAATATTAAATTCCTATTTTTTTGTGGTGTTAATGGGGATGGAGAAATAAAAGAGGAAAGTGTGATGAGGAGCCCTTATACTTAGTGATTTTAGTGGTGTGTGAAGTTAGGGCCACCAAAAAAAAATTATTTTTTATGAAGCTTCAAGACCCTTTGGGCATATGAATAAATTACTTAATGGTTAAAAATCAAATGGGCCCATGTAGGAAAAATACACAAGCTAAAAACACTAAGTTGAAAACCTAGCTCTCATTCCACACACCCAAAATCGTGCTTCTCTTCTTCCTATAGCTAGAGCTCATGCTCTCCAAGACCCTCATAGCAGTAATTTTTTCCAACCTTATCATTGCTAGTTTGAGAGGTAAGTGTATGAGACTTGCTTTCTTTGAAATTTATGGTTTTTGGTTGTTTTCAAGTGGGAATTTCTATTGTTTCTGGTATGTTTTAGACCTCCAAATGCTGCCCAAACCCCTCTCCCCTCTCTTGTTAGTTTTATGATGAAATTAGAGGTTTTGGTTGAGAGATTTGAGAAGAAAAACATATTGAAAAATATCAAGTACAGTTCATTGGTGAAGACACTATTTATATCCAATTTTTCTCTTCAAACTCCATGGTTTTAAGCTGATTCTTATGGGGGATTTGTGTATTGAATTTTTGGGTTGATTTGACATCCAAAAAAAATCCTCTAAATTAGTGCTAAAAAAATCTGCCAGCAAGGAAAATGAGACTAATATGGTGTGCTGATATTCACATGTGTTTTAGGTAATTAAATGAAGCCTTAAAGTTCTTAAAATTTTAGAACAACTACTTGAAAGGTTAAAGAACTAGACTGGAAAGTTTCATGGCATTTTGAGGAGTTTAACTTAGTAAAATACCTATAAACATAATCTGGTCTACTGTAGAGACAAACCTGGACAAGTTAGGAGTTTGGCTCTATTAGGGCAACTAAATGATATTATTTTGGTCTAAACATTTTATGACACCTAGTTAAGACATTTCTCTATCTTGCTATAAAATTTTGTTGCATTTGGACATGATTACCTAGGTCTAAAAAACATAAAACAGAACCTATGCAAAAATCTAACAATTTTGACCTGAGATCACTAATAAGGTTTGTAGAGGTGTCAAGAGAGTTTTAAGCTAAAATTTTTACCATAGTATGTTAATATATAAATAATTTTGTGTCAAATTTCATGATTTTTAGAGTTATGGATCAATACCAGAAATTTGCCAAAGATTAAACCTGAAAATAACCCCAAAACAAAAAAGAGTTAATATGCTTGGTGAATTATGTTCTTATTGGTGTTGCCACTTGCTTGATTTATTTTCTAGGCTTATAACGAGGTTTTTGGTGTCTTTCCTTGGGCTGGAACATGTGAAACTTGGCTCAGACCTGAGGTGAGGGAACCTTGCCTTGCTTGTTGGTTTCTTTTCCTAGGATTGTTTTTCCTAGAGTCTGTTTGGGTTGAAATGTGTTCTTAGTATATGATAGGCTGATTTTTATGTATGGTATACATAGATGGAATATTGTATGCTCTTGAAATAGACTTGCATAACTTTGTGTGGATTATAAATTACAGTTACTTTGCCATTGTGGGTGCAAGTGGCAATGGAGAGATAAAATTTTCTTGTGGCTTGTGATTGAACTATGGAGCTTTAGCCAGGAGGTGTTTTAGGGAGGTTTGGAGAAAATATTTTCAAAATTTAAAATCCTTGGTACATGGAACAACAAGATTAAAACCTGTGTATATGCATAGCTTTAAAAGAGTAAATGAGTTAAATTTTATGCTTACTAATCTATTGTTAATTGCTTGAATAGAGATTACACTTTTATGTGTCATGATTGTTCTTGGGAGAATAGTGGAATTTGTTAGCCCTAAGACATTTATGCCATAAGTTTTGATGAAGACAAATATGTGAGAAATGTAGCATTAATATATAAGGATTAATTATTATTTATGCTATAAGTGTTTAAGCATGATTATATTATTTAATGAGCAATATTTTATATATGAATCATGCTCTTTACAATATCTATGGGATTACATTTACAATATATATGTGGTTACATTGTCTAAGAATTGTAGCCTTGATATACTAGAAAAGTATTTCACATATGTATTTCTTGTGCCAAAATTTAAGTATGGTCATATTATTTGGAATGAAATAATTTATATTGAATCATGCTATTTATTATGAATTAAACTAATCATTTGGTTTGCAAGTAAGATATATTTTATAGGTTGGTTCAAAACAAGAAGAGTGAGCATTGAAATGAAGAAATAAGATAAACTACATCATGCTTCACTCAAAGAAACAACATGCAAGGATAAAGTTCCGAGAATTAAAGAATTAGAAGATTTAAAGTCTTGGAAGATTGGTTGCATCAAGATAGCCTTTATGTTTACATTAGGCATATTTTAAATAGGCTAGTATACTTGTGCAACTCAATGATTTAGATTTGCATACATTGGCTCAAGTATTCTGAATAAAAAGATAGTGAGATATGAAGTTTTACAAAAATTGATTTTTGACCTTTGGTCACTCTTTATATCATATCTCGTAAATGGAAAATCATTTTTTCAAGAAACTTAATCGAATTTAATAATAGACTCAAAGAGCTTTCCAATGGTATATTATTTATTCAAAATGGAGTCCAAATGAGAAAGATATGACCATTTAAAGTATAGCTTAAAAACTAAAAGTTGATTTTACTGCACTCAAAAATTAACTTATTCTAACCTATGGTCAGTATTTTAATCATATATTTAAACCATAAATAATTTTTGAATAAAACTTCTTTCATTTAAAACTAGACTCCAAGGCCTTTCTAATGATATATAATTTGTTTAAAACGGAGTTCAAATGAGGGAGTTATGATTTTTTAAAGAGAGCTCAAAAATAGTGTTTCGCTACTGCCACCTAGAGGTCGACTAGTAGCTTCTAGCCAGTCGACCGGTAGCCCCAAAAATGCTATATTTTGTTACTGTAAGCTGGAGGTCGACTAGTTGCCACCTGCACTGTACTATAAGTGCTGTAACAGCTCTATAATGGCTAGTTTTGTAAAATTATATATATATGACTTTAGATACACGATTTTAAACTAGAACAAAGTATTACAATGTGATATTAACTTGTTATATCATCTTTAGGAGAAAGAAAACAATTCTTGAGCCAAATTGTCACATTCCACCTAGGACATGTGACCAGCATGAGAGTAAGCATGACTTACCTCGGAACCTAATTCATTTTATCAAGTCGGCATATACAACAATCTAAAAATAGACAAATGAAATGAAATATTTATTTGAAGTAACTTTTCTTCCACATATTCATAAACAGCCAAATACATAAAATTATACCACTTTTTTTGTTGCATTCCTTTACAAAAAGTAAATTAAGTAAAATATTTATACATAATCTGAATTTACTACAGAGATAAACCTAGGTAGGTTGGGAGTTTGGCTATGTTATCCAAATAATGTTATTTTGACCTAAAAATTTTATGTCACCTAGCTAAGACATTTCCCCATCTCCGAACAAAATTTCATGGCATTTGGACATGGTTAGCTTGGTCTAAAAACCATAAAATAGCACTTATATGAAAATCTGACAACTCTGACTTAGGGTCACTAATGAGGTTTGTAGAGGGGACAAATAAAGGAGTTTTAATCTGAACATTTTACTATAGCATGTTAACATATTAAGAAGGCTCTGTACCAAGTTTTATGATTTTTGGAGCTACGGATTAATACCAATATTTTTCTAAAGTTTGGACCTAAAAGTAGCCTCAAAATAGAACGAGATTAAATGTTTGGTAGTTTTTGTTCTGATTTAGTATTGTTTCTTGCTTTCTTTATCTTCTAGGCCTTCATAAGATCTTTGGCATCTTTGTTTGGTTTGAAGTCTAGAAATTTTAGCTCGAAATTAAGGTGAGTGGATTGATGCTTCCTATGATTAATTATTTTCTTTAATGATCATTTGTATCATAGTGAAAACATGTAATATAATCCAAATTTGAAGATAATGATGATTTGTATGATTAGATTCATGTTGCTATTGTACTTGAATATAATGATGACATACAAGAAATTGTGGTGAAATCTGTATGCATAAATGTAGAGCTAGTGTTTGATATTGTGAAAATTCCCATATGATCAATCTTGTGGTTTTGTTTGTGTGGAGGTTTGAATTGATGTGTATATAGAAATGTGGAAATCGATTGAGTTATATGAAATGAATGACTATGTGATATTGTGAAAGGATGTATGTTATTGATGAATTATGTTGTATATATATATTCTGATGTTGTAATTGTGTTGAATATGCTCCAACTTGGAATGTGGATGAATGTATTATGTTCATGTTGCTTATGATTGTGATTGTGTTTGACTGGAAAAGAGAGGCATGGTGATGCACCCCATAGAGAAATCTATATGGAGCTATAAGGGTGGATATATATATAGAGCGATAAAGGTGGATGCAGCGGGGGCCGCAGGCAACGATCCAAATGTACTCTGAATGACCCAGTTGGTACGGAAAATTGTGTAATTGATTGACTTACTTGTTGTTATGTATTATTTTGAATTGTGTTATATTATGATATGTTTGTGCTATGGATGATTGATGCATGTTGTCATTATATGATACAATATAATTATTTTTCACATCCCATTTTGTCACATCCCACCTAGGACATGTGACTAGCATGAGAGTGAGCCTGATCTCACCTAAGAACCTAATTCATTTTATCAAATCGGCATATACAACAATCTAAAAATAGGCAAATGAATTGAAATATTTATTTAAAGTAACTTTTCTTCCACATATTCATAAACAACCAGATACATAAAATTATACCATTTTTTTATTTTGCTGCATTCCTTCACAATAAGTAAATTAAATAAAATATTTAGAAACATATTCAGCAATATGATTATTTTGTTACATACATAATTCTTCAACTCACAAGGACAGGAATCCAAATCCTAGGCTACCTATACAATCACAGAGCGACTCTAGAGTAGTAAAATAAAATATACAAGAATGAGAATTAAATTATCCCTGGATTCAAGTGGGGTCTTGAACTGAAAATCTATTTCTCCCTGCACAAATATTTGCCTTCAACTGTTAACTTTGAAAATTGTTAATAAGACAGTATGAGCAAACCACTTGCCCAATGAAGGGACAACACTACACTATGATGAAAAATAATTATATTGTATTATAATGACAACATGCATTAATCATCCATAGCACAAACATATCATAATACAATACAATTCAAAATAGTATATAACAACAAGTAAGTCAATCAATTACACAATTTCCCTGTACCAACTGGGTTATCCAGGATACCTATGGATCGTTGCTCGCGGCCCCGCCGTATTCACTCTTATCGCTCTATATATATATCTCCACCTTTATGGCTCCATGTAGATTTTTCTATGGGATCCACCACCATGCCTCTATTTTTCAGTCAAACACAATCACAATCACAATCATAAGCAACATGAACATAATACATTCATCCACATTCCAAGTCGTAGCATGTCCGACACAATTACAACATTACAATATATATACAACATAATTCATCACTAACATAGCATCCTTTCACAATATCACATAGACATTCATTTCATATAACTCAATCAATTTCCACATTACTATATACACATCAATTCAAACTTCCACACAAACAAAACCACAAGATTGATCATATGGGAATTTTCACAATATCAAACACAAGCTCTACATTTCCATATACAGATTTCACCATAATTTCTTGTATGTCATCATTATATTCAAGTACAATAGCAACATGAATCCAATCATATAAATCATCACTATCTTCAAATTTGGATTATATTATATGTTTTCACTATGATACAAATGATCATTAAAGAAAATAATTAATCATAGGAAGCATCGACCCACTCACCTTAATTCCGAACTAAAGTTTCTACACTTCAAACCAAACTAGGATGCCAAAGATTTTATGAAGGCCGAGAAGACAAAGAAAGCAAGAAACAATACTAAATCGAAACAAAAATTACCAAACATTTAATCTCGTTCTGTTTTGAGCCTATTTTTAGGTCCAAAATTTAGAAAAATACTGGTATTAGTCCCTAGCTCCAAAAATCATGAAACTTGATATAGATCCTTCTTAATATGTTAACATGCTATAGTAAAATTTTCAAGTTTAAACTCCCTCATTTGACCCTTCTACAAACCTCATTAGTGGGATTTGGGTTTTCTGCATTACTACTTTTAGCAACAATTTTTTCTGTTGCTAAAAGTTTCAGCAACATTGCAGACAACCCAAATCCTCATTAGTGACCCTAAGTCAGAGCTATCAGATTTTCACATAAGTGCTGTTTTATGGTTTTTAGACCAAGCTAGCCTTGTCCAAATGCCATGAAATTTTGGAGGGAGATGGGGAAATGTCTTAGCTAGGTTTAGGCCAAAATAACATCATTTGGATGCCCAAACAGAGCCAAACTCCCAACCTGCCCAGGTTTATCTCTGCAGTAAATTCAGATTATGTTTATAAATATTTTACCAAGTTAACCTTCTCCAAATGTCATGAAACTTTCCAGTTCATATTGATGGCATGTCAAGAGCACCTCCTAAAAATTTTAAGATTTTTGGACTTCATTTGACCAGTCTAACACAGCATTAGGTAAAACTAGTCAGTTTGGTTTGAAATTTGAGATAGGTTTTGATTCCTGTTTTAGTAAACCTACCAAAAGCTAACAAAACTCTATGAAATTTGGTAGGTTATTTGTCTAATATTTCAGCTAGGTGCTATAAAAATTTCAAATCAAAACACAGTAATTTAGCTACTAAATAATGACTAAGATCTAATTCTGTTCACGTTCACCTCTGCACAAAATTTTGCAGCAATGGATTCTATTATGTTTTACGCCCAAATCTATTTCCATGCTTCCATGCTTCCCAAAACCATTTCAAACATCTATTTAGCTACTCACATATTATGTTTAGCAGAGCTTTATGGTTCAGATTCACACAACACCAAAAACAAAAAATTGATTATGGCAGCACCACATAATGATGCAGAAAAACTCCAGCCTTAAGACTCCTATCCCCAAAACTTTTCCTCTTGTTATTAAGCTTATGCTTTTTATCACTTCAAAGACTAAGGATTCTAATTATCAATTTGACCTTAATTTTTGTTGGTCATCATTTAAGCTTTCAGTTAATAACTCCCAAACAACAGCTCGTGTATAAGCAAGAACAAAAAGGAAGAATTAAATCTAACAACAGTGTTCTAAACTTACACGATAGCACTCTGTTTTTGCTTTCTATTTTTGTGTTAAGCTTCAATCGGTATTATTTTGAACTCCCAGCCAATGTTTCTAGCCTTTTAATCGAGAGAAGTAGCTATGGTGACAGCAAAACACCCAGAAAAGTTCAATAAACTTCCTCTCCTCATCACCAATGATTTTGCTCTGTAAATGATGGTGAAACAGAGTGCTTCTTCCCTCTTTCTCCTGTTCTCTCTCTCTCTCTCTCTCTCTCTCTCTCTCTCTCTCTCGTGTAGAATGGAGGAGGAAAAGGGATACAACGTGATTAAAAATAGGGATGGCAAATGCTTTTTGTTCTAGATGTTTCTCTCACCGCCAAGAATGGAGTGAAGATTGTGGCTTCCATATATGATACCTCCATGTTGCCACTACAACCCTCTTTTGGTTAAAATATCAAGAGACTTCCTTCAATTTCTTTACTTTTCAATTAGATCCTTAACCAATTAAATAAAATTCTTTTTATACCTCTTAAAATTAATTTATAACTCTTTCCTTGTTCATTATTTTATTTCTCTGATTTGTTAATAATAATAATAATAATAATAATAATAATAATAATAATGATTTATTCCATCTTACTCTCCTTGCTAAAATTATACAAAATAACCTTTTCCAAAATAAATTTTCAATTGGGTCCTTAAAAATCTTCTAACAAAATTCAAAATTTTACCAAAGTCCCAGAATTATTTAACCATTCCTTACTGCAAATTACTCCTCAATATCTACCAATTTAAATTTTCCGTTCCTAAAAAAATTTCTTTTAAACTTGAAGGTTCCATACTTACTTTAAAATCTGGGATATTACACAAATCTTGCATATTCTTTATCATTTGAGTTATAAGAGATTCATTTGTATCCATCTATTTTTTAGAGAGAGTTTCTTTGTATTTTTCATTTTGATCAACACAAATCTTATTCAAAGTTGTGGTTCGCAAGTATCGGTGTTGGAAAAACTTGCTTTGGGTTGAGGAGGAGCCCGAATTCATAAATTCTCTGTTGTGGTTTCACAAATACCTAAATCAAATTTGGATGGTCGGCAAGTACCAACCAGTTACAATCTTGTAGTTGTTTCAACAAGTACCCGGATCGAACTTGTTGTGGTTGGCAAGCACGAACCGTTTATAAGCTTGATAGTGAAATACTCAAGTCATTTGCATGAGTACTAGATGTAGGCTTCGTTTAGTCGAACCAGTATAAATTGCCAGTGTCAATCCTCTTCTCCCTTACTCTTTAATTTGTGCAATTTATATTTGCTCTTTTATATCTTGCACTCTTTAAATATTCATCTTGATAGCACATCGATTTTCTATATTGTATTTATTATCGTAAGCATTACTCTTTTACAGAATATCATTTTAACTTCCAATTAAGTTTTGTAAAAATTTTATAAAACTCAATTCACCCCTCTCTTAGGATCTAACAATTACTTTCAATTGGTATCAGAGCCTGGTTTCTTGTTTTAAGTGCTTAACCATCTAAGAGTTGATATAGTTTGATATAGTAATTAGTTTGTATTCAAAAATAGTTCTTTCACAGAACCTCATGTTTTTTACGCTAATCATTTTCAATATTGGAAGTATGAAATGAAAATGTTTTTAATTTTAGTAGACCTTAAACTCTTGGATATTATTGAAAATGGTTCTTGTATTCCTATCAAGGAAGAACAAGGAAAATTCATTCCAAAATCCAAGGATCAATGGAATGATGCTGAAAGAAATTTAGTATGACTCAATGCTAAAGCGAAAATGATTATTTCTTGTGCATTGAGTTAAGATGAATTTTTCAAAATCTCCAAATGTGCAACTACTAAGGAAATATGGGAAACTTTAGAAATTTCATATGAGGAAGATCTTGTTGTAGAGGAATTAAAGTCTAGAAGTCTCATTAATGAACTTGATATTGCTCAAATGAAAAACTATAAAACCATTAATGAGATTCATCTTATGCTTAATCAATTGCAAGATTTTGGTATTCCTATTATAGACAAATCTCAAGATACCAAGAAGAGTGAAGCAAAAAATGTGGAAGAAGCAAATGAAGAAACTAATTTTTGTTTCATGGCCAGAGACAAAGATGAGGTAAATTCGTTTGAGTATTCTCTTGATGAATTGTAAGAAGCCTTTGATGACTAACATGCTGAATCTTTGAATGTTGCAAATAAATTAATTATTTCAAAGCAAAAGGCTTCACTTCTTGAAAATGAGTTGGAAAAACTGAAAATTGAATGTCCATTTTCAAATAAGAAAATTTCAAATTTGAAAAGGAGAATACAACTCTGCAATAGGAGAAAACAAATTTGAAAATTTGCATTTCTTCAACTGAAAAATGTTCTTGTTCTAAATGTGAAAATTTAGAAAGAGAAAATGAAATTTTAAAGAACACTCTTGCAAAGTTCACTCATGGCAAAGAAAATTTGAATACCTCAGTTAGGAAACAAAGAAGAAGTTTTAGAAAAGCTGGTCTTGTTTCTAAAAAGAAATCAAACCAGAAATATTTCAATAATTTCTTTGTTTTTGTAAAAAAGTCCAATAATCCATCTTGCACTTGCTTTTATTGTGGACTGAAAGGACATAAGTCTTACTCCTACTTTTATAAGAGAAATCTTTCTAATAGAGTAAAAATGAAATGGGTTCAAAAAGGAACTCATAATCCAAATGGACCCAAAGAAATTTGGTTACCAAAAACAAAGAATTGATTTTGCAGGATTGACTCGAAGTAAGGAGCGAAAATGACATTTCATCGGCTTCATCATTTAAACTCCACTCTCTTTCACTGAAAGGAGGCAATTGACATATGAAATATTCTCATAAGTAATCAAATGGTCGACCATCGTTCTTCAACAGGTCGACTGCTTACTCTCTGGAATAAACTGGTCGGCTACCTTGCTTCAATCGGTTTACTACCAACATTTTTAAACGATTATTTCTCACTAACATCATCCAGATCATTATGTGATCTATCACCAATGACTCTATTCCTTTTGGGCTCTAACATCTATCTTCTGAAGTGCTTTCTGACGGCTTTCTCAGAATCTACCTTGTATCTCTCACCAACAGCTATATTCTTGAGGAATGTCAAAACAATCAAGAAGAACTCTGATATGAGCGTTAGACATTAACACAAAGGCCAGACGCTGAGTCAATTTGCTACTTGAGTGAAGTGGTCAACCACCACATTCTAACCGGTTGATTGGCTTGAGACAATAGCAAATTCAATCCTATAGGCTACAAGCGGTTGACCAACTCATTCTAACTGTTCGACTGGCACGTGATAATATAACATAGAGTTATTTTTACCGCTAGGAGAGGTTCATGGATGATTTTTTAGGAGATTGTTTTATAGGTTCTTGCAAATAATCAATCAAAGGAGATCATTAAAGTTGCAAGAAGAAAGTATCAAAAGAATGGCAGTGAGCAAAACAAGGAAATCAAAATCTTGAGAATGAATTTCAAAAAGCAATCAGAGTTTCCCAAAATTGATGAGTATCTCTATCCTTTACCTCTTTATTATTTAATTGAGTGATACTCCTTGATCTTAATTGGCTATTCTGGCAAATCTTTTTATTGACATACTTTCATAGCAATGATATATTGTTTTATGAAATTCTTATTGCCAAAGTTTGTCTAATAAGCTTTTCTGAGAATCATTCTTTTAAAGGAAGAGTTTGTTTCAAAAATTGCCTTATCATGTTAAAGCAAAAATCATTTTGAAAAGAAAAGATTTGAGAAATCCTCATTTCAAAAGATTTTTGTCTCTTATGCTTTTTATGATATCATTCTTTAATGAAGAATCATTTCAAAAGGAATTAGAAAAAGGTATCAATCTTTAAAGAAGAATGATTTCTCTACAAACATTGCATTCCATGGAGGCATAGCATTTTGATTGATATAATACATTGTCTGAATTGCTTGAGAATTATAAACTAACCCATCAAGGATCCAATTTGGTTGGGTACCTAAGTATAAGAGTCACATTGTTTTGTGAGGAAAAGAATTTTCAAGCTTAAGCTTGCAATGAGAACAAATAGATCTTAAAGTTAGAGGACTCTATGATGAATATGGTGATTCTATTCAAGAGTGTACACTCAAAACATTGGTAATATCTAGCCTTGCTTGAAATAGATATTTAATCCATCAAGTATTATAAGCTTTATGTAAAGATTAGATGAATGGCAAGAAAGAGTTTTTAAACTGATTGAAAACCACTTTGAAAACTCCTATATTATTTTCAATGTCTCTTTTGCACCTCAAGCTAAATATGAACTATAGTGGCTCAATTTTCAAAGAAGAAAAACATTCTTTTTGCCACTAAAATTCTTTGACATAGCTTTCCTTGCCTATCATCTATCAATTTTTTTTATATTAATCACAACTTGTGCAAAGATTTCTCTTAGCCGATGAAGAAGACTAAAGATAAAAAATGACTTTCTCAAAAAGAATAGTCAAATCATATAAGCTTGAAATCTTCATCAAGGATCAAACAATCAAGAGTTGTAAAATAAATTTTGTCCATGCCAAGACAATTCTTGGATGAACAAGATCTTGAAAAAGAAAGGTAAGCATTAAAAAGAGTTTTGAGAGGTATGATTACTCATCTCAAAATTGATATTATGCTTAACTGATCAAATTTCATATCCTTCACTCTTTACACTTAATGGTTTATGGACTGTAGATTATTATGCTTATATCTTCTTACTAATCCATTGACAAATTGCTTCTACTATTATCTATGACATTCTCATACATATCTTGGTTATAATGTTTTATATCTTGTATGAGTATATAAATTACTTTTGTTGTGCTAAAATCGTTTTGTTATGTTGAAACAAAACCGTTTTAGAAAACGACTTGCTTTGAAAAGGAATTTAAAATCCCTTCTGCTATGCTAATATGTTTTATCATATGAAGCAACATTCTTTTTGAAAAAGAAAAAAGTTTTAAAAATTCTTTTTACTTCAAAGGGGAAGACAAAATATTGAAAAATATTGACGTTCGATGTATAGATTATAAACCATACCTTTGATTATATCTTATTGTACTAATCCATATATATTGCTTCTCCTGTTGAAATGTTTCTAGATTCACTTTAGAGCAAAATGTTTTAGAAAATGATATGAATATCCTTTCTTTCAAAATATTATAATGCATAAATTTTCAAAAGGTTTCATATCAAACTTCTACAGTTATAATGTTGAAAAATTGAATTTCCCTTATGCTTATTTAATACCAATTTCAAAGGACAAGGGATATGAAATTCAGGGAGAGCTTTGTCTCTCTTGAATGTATATTTTGAAAAAGAATATATCTTGAAAAATTAAATATTTATTATTCTTTTTCATAATATGCAAAGTTTAAGGGGGAGCCAAAACTCTTTCTAGTTTTATCTTTTAGCTCATTTCATTTGACATGAAAATTTTTCTAAAAATTGTTTTTACATGTCAATGAAAAAGATTATAAGTTTTGATGTATCTTCACCACATGCTATATTGATATCTTCTGACATCTTGGCTTAAAGAATGTATGTGCTTTAACCTATATATATATATATACTGTGCGGAACAGACTGGCTAAACCAGTTGTGGGCACACAAAGATACCTGAGAACATATTTCATGCTACAGCCTCTCGATTGAGCAACCGCACCGGTGGCACATAGCCGGTCTGGTCATGTCAGGGTAAGAGCTAATACTTTGCCCAGTTAAAGCCTCATACTATGAGAACCCCTGATCATGATTTTGAATTGTTTTATTGCCATCTTGTCAAACATGTTCTCATACCATACTAGGTTTGCAGATTGGTTAGCATGCTAAAAGGAGATGTTTTTTGTCAAAAATTATATAACTCCACACACACACACACATATATATATATATATATATATCCTATAACTATATACTGATCATCCTCATGGGCTGCGACCACTCAAACGGTATCACACGCCTCAATGGGTCATTATGCCCTACAGGTGTAATACCCGTTAATTTTGTAATATAATTCGCCTAAGAGTATTTTAGAATTTTACAACGTTACTTTAGTTATTTATTTTGGTCATTTTTAATTTTCATATTTAATTGTTCTCTTTGAATATTATTTATGAAAATTGAGTTAAATGACTGGACTAAATATTTGCACCATGTGGGATATATTCTAAGAATGGTGAAATTCATGGAAAAGTAGTTTAAGAATGGTCAATTAGTCCATTTATTGTAAATTGACTGGATGAGTTTGGATGTTGGGTTATGGATACCCATGGGTTATTCAATAACCCATTAGAAATATTTAATATAAAGATTCAATAGTACCCCCCTCATTTTCTCACGCATCGAAGCAGGCTGAAGTGAATAGTAAATTCACTTTCTCTCGTTTCTTCACCCTCTTCTCAAATCCTTTCCTTGATCTTCAGAATTTCGATTATTTGTTCGGTTCAAAAGCTTTTTAAGGATCAAAGGTAAGCTTTAATCTCATTATTTTCCTTAAATCTAAGTTTATATGGAAGATTAGAGGAGGTTTTGTTCTTGAAGATTTTGATGATAATTCATGAATCTCAGTTGTTTTAGAAGTTATATTTGAGTTATAATCGGTTAAAAGAGTTGAGATTCTGGTTTTGAATAAAAAAAAAGGGAAAGGATGAAAATTTTCTGGGAAGCGTCTGCAAATTCAAAGTTACTGTAGCGACCAGAAAGTTTCGAAAAATTTTTCGAGTTACTGTAGCAGTACTGTAGTGTCGGCAGTCAACGTTACTGTAGCAGTCAACGTACTGTAGCAAAGCATCACTGTAGCAAACAGTTACTGTAGCAATCAGAAAATTTTGCATATTTTCGTGATTTTGTTTCCTTTCTTATGTTTCCTTGTAATATATTTTACTAGGAAATTTTCCTACACAAATTTTAGTGTGGAACAAGGTAAACTTGGACAAACATCAAGGTAAGTGAATAACCTTGCTAAGCTAATTTGATATTACTAGTCAAAGTACAATATAAGTCCCATTTACAATATTATTGGATATTAATCAATCAATTTTTCATATGACAGTATATGATGATTGGTATATTTTTTTTTACAGAAATTCAAAGGAATAAGAGTATGTAGAAATTATTTTATTTCATGGCAATTGTACTATGTGATAAATTCTCACTATCTTATTAATGAGTAAAGATCTACGGGATCTAATACATGAGTTTGAAAGGGTTAAAGTCTCATACTACTCAGTGCATAATGATGAAAAACTATACACGAGTTTGAAAGGGTTAGAGTCCCATACTACTCGGTGTATATCTATGAGAACTTATTCACGAGTTTGAAAGGGTTAGAGTCTCATACTACTCGGTGTATATCTATGAGAACTTATTCACAAGTTTGAAAGGGTTAGAGTCCCATACTACTCGGTGTATATCTATGAAATCTTATTCACAAGTTTGAAAGGGTTAGAGTCTCATACTACTCGATGTATAAGACAATTAATTATATAAGTAAATGTGGTATTTGTACTTTTGATATTTTATATAGTACAGTTATTTACTTACTGAGTTTTTAAATAAACTCACACTCCCTATGATTATCTTTTCAGATATAGGAAACAAGGAAGAAGAGTATCCGTTTGAAGATTAGAAGCCCCTTAGAGTTATTATCTGTTTCTGTCTGGTGGGATACCAGTACAGTACTTATTAATGTGAATACTAGGAACGCTCTGTACTTACTATAGGTCTCCTAGGCTTGCGATGAGATAGAAACATCAGATTATATATGTCTATATTTGCTTATCAGATGAATATAATTCTGTAGTGTGGAATGAATGATTAAGGTTGAATGCAAAACCTTATAGAATATATGTAAATAACGTATGTTTGAGAATTTTATCAATGAGTAGTATCTTTTCACATGTTCAATTTTTAGGATGTGACAATTTGGTATCAGATGATAGGTTTTATAGGTCCCCTATAGAGTACAGAGCAAAGTGATCTTTGTGGGCCCTTCCCTATTGTCATGAGCCGCGGCATGACCATAAGATTAGGTTCCATAAAAGACCTTGTAGAGTATAACGTCATTTTATAGATAACTTTTCAGTGTGGCTAGTAAGTGATATTTTGTTTACGTGTGAAAAATTGTTTGTTATGTGTGTAGATCTTTGACAGTTCAATGTCAGAAGGATCTTCTAATAATAATGCATATGGGTCCAAGGAGGGCCATAATTCTACCAGTACATGGGCAAGATGATCCTAACAGTGGTGATAGTTTTCATGCTCAAAGTACTGAGGGCGCAACTAGTGATCAAGCAAGGAGAGTCGAACCTGACGCTCACATTGATAATGCAACTATTGCACATGTGATTAATTTAATGAATGAACGATTTGACCAATTTGAGGCTGAAATGAGAGGTCAAGCTGCACAAGCTAACCTGCCAGTGGATCCTCCTATTATTAAAGCTGAAATTGTACCACCAGCTCAGTTAGCTGAAGGAGGTAATGTAAGGGAGGTAAGAAGGTCTGAATTCCAGAAAATGAGGCCTCCTACTTTTTCAGGGGAAAATCCCAAAGAGGACCCACAATGTTTCCTTGAAGATTGTGGAGCAATCTGTGATGCTATAGGGTGTTCTCCTACACAAAAGGTAGAATTCACTTCATTTCAGTTAAAGGGTAGGGCTGGTAAATGGTGGAGGAACTGGAAGAAAGCTAGAATTCAAGGCGCACCGCCAGTTATGTGGATGGAGTTTTACAGATTGGTTATGGAAAGGAAGTCAAAGAATAAAGAAGAATATCGACAAAAGAAGAAAGCTAGATATAGGAGATCTTTTGATCAAGGGGAAGACTCAGGGACTTTGAAACCCTTTACTGCATCACAACATGCTCCAGCCACTCCTACTAAGTCATCTTATTCTACAGCCAGTGTGGCTAAGCCTCGTTCAGAGAGCAGGGGTGGTTTTAGTTCTTCTAGTAGAGGAGGTACTCAAGCTAGAAGGAAAAAACCTCAGTGTCCTGAATGTGGAAAGTTTCACTTCGGAGAATGCAGGTTAAACACTTTTGGTACAGGTTGTTTTAACTGTGGACAAAAAGGACATTTTATAAGGGAGTGTCCTCAACTCATGACAGGACCAGGTCAAGGGTCTACTTTGCCACCTCGACCACAATCTATTTCTGCTTCTATTACTCGAACACCAACCCCTTCAATAGGGGGTAGTATAGGAAGAGGTTCTGGAAGAGGCCAAGGTGACCATGGAAAATAAGCTGCTGGCAGAGGAAATGCAAGAGTATATGCTCTAACTCGACAGGATGCTCAAACATCTAATGTTATAGTTACAGGTATATTATCTATCAATACTTTTGCTGCACGTATTTTGTTTGATCCTAGTTCTACTCACTCGTATGTGTCACCCCTATTTGCCAAGAGATTTGCATTTGATTTGATTACTCTTAAGGAACCATTCTTGGTTTCCACACCGATGAGAGATACTTGGATAGTTAAAACATGTTATCGTTCTTGGAAAATAATTGTTGGGGGCATGGAAACTGAGATAGATCTTATGATTCTCAATATGTTAGATTTTGATGTGATTTTAGGGATGGACTGGCTATCTTCTTGTCATGCTACTATAAATTGTCGTGACAAAGTTATTTCCTTTAATATGCCGGGAATGAGTAATTCTGTGTTTCAAGGAGATCGAAGTGATGTACCTTGCAACATGATATCTATGTTACGTGCCCGGCGTATGTTGCGAAAGGGATGTCAGGGATTTCTAGCTTTTATCAAAGATTTAGAAAAGAAAGAACAGAAGCTAGAAGACATACATGTGGTTAATGAATTCCCAGATGTGTTCCCAGAAGATTTACCTAGATTACCGCCAGAAAGAGATATTGAGTTCAGTATTGATTTGGTTCCAGACACACGACCAATTTCTATTCCACCTTATCGTATGGCTCCTGTTGAGCTAAAAGAACTCAAAGAACAATTGGAAGATTTGTTGAACAAAGGGTTCATTCACCCAAGTTTTTCACCTTGGGGTGCTCCTGTCTTTTTGTGAAAAAAAAAGATGGTTCTATGAGATTATCTATAGATTATCGTCAGCTGAATAAAGTCACGGTGAAGAATAAGTATCCTTTACCAAGGATAGATGATTTGTTTGATCAGCTTCAAGGAGCAAAATATTTCTCAAAGATTGACCTAAGGTCTGGATATCATCAGTTACGAATTAAGAATGATGATATACCTAAGACTGCTTTTCGTACACGGTATGGCCATTATGAGTTCCTCGTGATGTCTTTTGGGTTGACAAATGCACCAGCAGTATTTATGGATTTAATGAACAGAGTGTTCAAATCATTCCTTGATAAGTTTGTAATTATATTTATTGATGATATTTTGGTATATTCAAAGAGTCATGAAGAATATACTGAACATTTGAGAATAGTGCTTCAGACCTTGAGAGAGCATCAGTTGTACGCAAAGCTCTCAAAATGTGAATTCTGGATGGAACATGTTATTTCCCAAGAAGGTATTCATGTAGATCCAAGTAAAATTGAAACAGTAAAACAATGGCCTAGACCAACAACTGTGTCTGAAGTACGTAGTTTTCTTGGCTTAGCAGGGTATTACCGTCGCTTTGTCAAAGATTTATCTAAGACGGCTCTCCCATTAAATAAGTTAACTTGAAAGAATGTTAAATACATTTGGGATGATTCATGTGAGCAAAGTTTCACCTAATTGAAAGAGTGTTTAACTTTTGCACCAGTTTTAATCCTACCATTAGGACCAGGGGGTTACTTTGTATTCTGTGATGCCTCAAAGATAGGCTTAAGGTGTGTGTTGATGCAACATGGTAAAGTCATAGCTTATGGCTCACGTCAGCTTAAAAAGCATGAATTGAATTACCCCACTCATGATTTAGAAATGGCAGCTGAAGTGTTTGCCCTAAAGATTTGGAGACATTACTTGTATAGGGAGACTTGTAAAATTTTTACAAATCATAAAAGCCTTAAGTACATTTTTTAGCAGAGAGATCTCGATCTAAGGCAACAAAGGTGGATGAAACTTCCGAAAGATTATGATTGTACCATCCTTTACCATCCAGGTAAAGCAAATGTAGTGGCTGATGTTCTAAGTCGAAAGTCTGTGGGAAGTTTTGCTCACATTGCCACTATAAGGAGGTCTCTAATACATGAACTACAAGAATTGGAAGCTGATGGAGTATTCTTTGATATCACTGAGTCAGGTACATTTCTGGCTCATTTAACAGTTAGATCATCCCTTGTTGAAAAAGTAAAAGTAACTTTAGAAAATGACATTGATATGGTCAAAATCAGAGATAAGGCAAGGCAAGGTCTAGCACCAAGTTTCTTGGTAGATGAAGAAGGAGTCTTATGGTTTAATGGGAGACTCTGTGTCCCCAACATTGAATCTTTGAAACATGAAATCTTAATGGAAGCTCATGGTTCGCCCTACGTTGTACATCATGGTGTTGTGAAATTGTATCAAGACTTGAAACAAGTTTACTGGTGGGAGGGCATGAAGCGAGATGTGTCTGACTTTGTAGCTCGATGTTTAACTTGTCAGCAAGTTAAAGCTGAACATCGACGACCACCTGGTTTGATGCAAAAACTAGATATTCCCGAGTGGAAGTGGGAAAGGATCACTATGGATTTTGTAGTAGGTTTACCTCGGTCGACAAAAGGAAATGACTCAATATGGGTCATAGTGGATCGACTTACTAAGTCAGCACATTTTCTTCTTGTTCATACCACTTTCAGTGTAGCAAAACTTGCTCGACTTTATGTTAAAGAAATAGTGAAACTCCATGGTGTACCAATATCCATTATGTCAGACCGAGGACCTCAGTTTACTTCTCGGTTCTGGAAAGTCTTTCAAGAGGCTTTGGGTACCAAAGTGAATCTTAGCACAGCATTCCATCCTCAGACTGATGGACAGTCCGAAAGGACAATTCAGACTTTAGAGGATATGCTAAGAGTTTGTGTGATGGATTTCAGTGGAAGTTGGGAAGATCATTTGTCTCTTATTGAATTTGCTTATAATAACAGTTACCAAGCCAGTATTCAGATGGCACCTTTTGAGGCTTTATATGGGAGACGGTGTCGATCTCCTATAGGTTGGTTTGAACTTGGTGAAACCAAAATACTTGGACCTGAGATGATACAAGAAGATATAAATAAAGTTAAACTGATTAGAGAGAAGTTGTTAACTGCTCAGAGTAGACAGAAGTCTTATGCGGACAACCGACGACGTGATCTTGAATTTGCAATAAGTGATATGGTTTTCTTACGAATCTCACCTATGAAGGGAGTAATGAGATTCGGGAAGAAAGGCAAGCTTAGTCCGAGGTATGTTGGCCCATATGAGGTTGTAGACAGAGTGGGTAATGTGGCATATCGCATAGACCTACCTTCCGATCTAGAGGGAGTTCATCCAATATTTCATGTGTCCATGCTACGGAAATATCTTCCTGATCCTTCTCGTGTCATTAAACCCCAAGAAGTTCATTTTGATGAAACTCTCACCTACGAAGAGGTACCAGTAGCTATTCTTGATAGAAAAGTCAAGAAATTATGTACTAAAGAAATTCCTACTGTCAAGGTTCTTTGGAGAAATCATTCTCGCGAGTAAGCTACGTAGGAGGCAGAAGATGAAATGTGGAAAAAATATCCACATTTGTTTGAAACTTGAGGTAAGATTTTAATTCGAAGGACCGAATTTTTCAAGGGGGTAGAATGTAATACCCGTTAATTTTGTAATATAATTCGCCTAAGAGTATTTTAGAATTTTACAACGTTACTTTAGTTATTTATTTTGGTCATTTTTAATTTTCATATTTAATTGTTCTCTTTGAATATTATTTATGAAAATTGAGTTAAATGACTGGACTGAATATTTGCACCATGTGGGATATATTCTAAGAATGGTGAAATTCATGGAAAAGTGGTTTAAGAATGGTCAATTAGTCCATTTATTGTAAATTGACTGGATGGGTTTGGATGTTGGGTTATGGATACCCATGGGTTATTCAATAACCCATTAAAAATATTTAATATAAAGTTTCAATAGTACCCCCCTCATTTTCTCACGCATCGAAGCAGGCTGAAGTGAATAGTAAATTCACTTTCTCTCGTTTCTTCACCCTCTTCTCAAATCCTTTCCTTGATCTTCAGAATTTCGATTATTTGTTCGGTTCAAAAGCTTTGTAAGGATCAAAGGTAAGCTTTAATCTCATTATTTTCCTTAAATCTAAGTTTATATGGAAGATTAGAGGAGGTTTTGTTCTTGAAGATTTTGATGATAATTCATGAATCTCAGTTGTTTTAGAAGTTATATTTGAGTTATAATCGGTTAAAAGAGTTGAGATTCTGGTTTTGAATAAAAAAAAAGGGAAAGGATGAAAATTTTCTGGGAAGCGTCTGCAAATTCGAAGTTACTGTAGCGACCAGAAAGTTTCGAAAAATTTTTCGAGTTACTGTAGCAGTACTGTAGTGTCGGCAGTCAACGTTACTGTAGCAGTCAACGTACTGTAGCAAAGCATCACTGTAGCAAACAGTTACTGTAGCAATCAGAAAATTTTGCATATTTTCGTGATTTTGTTTCCTTTCTTATGTTTCCTTGTAATATATTTTACTAGGAAATTTTCCTACACAAATTTTAGTGTGGAACAAGGTAAACTTGGACAAACATCAAGGTAAGTGAATAACCTTGCTAAGCTAATTTGATATTACTAGTCAAAGTACAATATAAGTCCCATTTACAATATTATTGGATATTAATCAATCAATTTTTCATATGACAGTATATGATGATTGGTATATTTTTTTTTACAGAAATTCAAAGGAATAAGAGTATGTAGAAATTATTTTATTTCATGGCAATTGTACTATGTGATAAATTCTCACTATCTTATTAATGAGTAAAGATCTACGGGATCTAATACATGAGTTTGAAAGGGTTAAAGTCTCATACTACTCAGTGCATAACGATGAAAAACTATTCACGAGTTTGAAAGGGTTAGAGTCCCATACTACTCGGTGTATATCTATGAGAACTTATTCACGAGTTTGAAAGGGTTATAGTCCCATACTACTCGGTGTATATCTATGAGAACTTATTCACAAGTTTGAAAGGGTTAGAGTCCCATACTACTCGGTGTATATCTATGAAATCTTATTCACAAGTTTGAAAGGGTTAGAGTCTCATACTACTCGATGTATAAGACAATTAATTATATAAATAAATGTGGTATTTGTACTTTTAATATTTTATATAGTACAATTATTTACTTACTGAGTTTTTAAATAAACTCACACTCCCTATGATTATCTTTTCAGATACAGGAAACAAGGAAGAAGAGTATCCGTTTGAAGATTAGAAGCTCCTTGGAGTTATTATCTGTTTCTGTCTGGTGGGATACCAGTACAGTACTTATTAATGTGAATACTAGGAACGCTCTGTACTTACTATAGGTCTACTAGGCTTGCGATGAGATAGAAACATCAGATTATGTATGTCTATATTTGCTTATCAGATGAATATAATTCTGTAGTGTGGAATGAATGATTAAGGTTGAATGCAAAACCTTACAGAATATATGTAAATAACGTATGTTTGAGAATTTTATCAAATGAGTAGTATCTTTTCACATGTTCAATTTTTGGGATGTGACAACAGGCCTCTTTCAGTATTATGCTATCAGAATATACATATACATGCTATATGGACTAAAACTATGAATAAACATAGTTCCTCGGTAAACATCTTCCAGATAACATACTAGCCAGTAGTTTGGCCCTTTATGAAATCATGGATCGCATATTAGAAATTAAATTCCTTTCTTGAATTTCAAAGGAATTTAGAAGGCCATTACCTTAATATCCAGCTTTTGAAAGTTTTTGTTGATGAAGGAGAGAGAGAGTATAAATACAGCTCAAATAATTTAAACTTCGAATATTATTGATGGTAAGATTTTACAATAGTGTTTGAGAGGTTACAAAGAGAGGATATTAGGTGAGTATTCGAAAGATTGAAGGCAAAGAGGTTGAGGAAAGTTCTCTCTTGTCTCTCTGCTGCTCATCTACATGTCTATTTATAGTAGAGGTCTGAGTTATATTGACTCAAGTTTACAAATCATAGTTTTCTTTTTCTAAACTAAGGTTACTTTGCCGCGTTTCCTTTTAGTATTGTCCATCAGCTTTAGTCACTTTTATCTCCTACTGTTGTCAAATCATTTTTTGCTTTAGTCTTCTCAGTCTGCTTCTGCTTTTACTGGTGTCAGATTCCTTCTTATCTTTTCTGATTTTTTCTGCCGACGTTTTTGTCTGGTTGTGCCAACAATCATAATTTCTGTCTTCAGATACTTTTTATTATGTGCCAAATAATTCTTTTTGTGGCATCTCTTTTTTTTATATAATACTGAAAGATCAATAGTGGGCTCGTCATAATCTTGGGCCTTTTCTTCTTTACAATATTTGCATCGGTGTCCTAAATTGTCTAATAATAATTGACATACACGTCTCTTAGTGGGCTCAGATAAATTCATTTCATTTTTTCTTATTTTTTCAGCCCATAATTGGAATTCTTTTGGTAATCTACTAGTCTTTCCTACTGAATAAATACATGTAGTTGGACCCGTTAAGTAAGTCCATTGTTGTTCTTCTTTTTCTGTTAATGTTCTGGATAGTTCTTGCATAATGGTAGCGACTTCTTGAGCTCGAATATTGTGCAGTCGATACTCAAGGTCTTCTTGGTCTTCAATAATGTCCTTCACTTGTTGGTCACATTCATATGGTCTTCTAGTTGTTCCAAGTTTAATGAGATTGATCGGGGGATAATATTTGTCTGGGGTTATTTCACAAATAGTTAAATAAAATCTAATATATATTTGGTATTGGGTTACAAATTTGGAATAGTGTTTAGCTGATTCTACTAGGTGTTTAGGTAATTCGGTTAGTTCGGAGAGATCTTTACAGGGGTATATAGTTTGAATGAATCCATAATCAAATAAGGTTTTTACTAGTTTTGGGTTAGTGCCAGGCATAATGTGAAGCATACTTAATGGTTTTAGATGGAATGGATAATGTACTGGTCCTCTTGATGAGGGTTACAAGGAACTCATATTGTTTTTTTCTCTGAAAATTGGATATATTTGGATCTGGTATAGTTCTTTTTGCCTTTTGGGTTTTACTGGTCTGGGCTTATTCTTGGATAATTTTTGAAAGAGGTGTTACTGAGGGTGTTACAACCATTGCTGGTGTAATTAATTTTGGTTCTTGGATTTTTAGCTTTATTGGGCTCAAATTTGGACTTAAGGTCCGATACTATTCTTTCAATACTTGTAACTCTATTTTCTAGTCCATCTAGACTAGATTTTACTTGGCTTAATGCTTCGTCAATGGTTGACGTTAAATGATATATTTCAGTATCCATTAATCCTTTCAAATAAAATATTTGGAATTCTAGGATATTAATTCTCAATACTTCTGAATCAACAGGAATTAACTCCTGGTTAATTTTCTACTTACTGGACTTGATGGCTGGTTACTTGCCATAATAGTATCTGCTCAAATAGTCAGCTATTAGATTATTTGTACCCTTAATATACTCAATAGTATAATCATAATATGCTAAGTCCATTCGCCATTTAATTAACATTTTATTACTAAGTTTACAATTACTTATTCCTTTATCTAACCAATGTTTTACTTGAGTATTATCAGTTTTTATAATAAAATATGTATTTACTATAAATAATTCGAATTTTTCTACTGCTTTTACTACTGCATAAAATTCTTTCCAATTATTGTGATATTTAACTTAGCCATCATTTAATTTTCCACTAGTGTATCTAGTAATATATTCGTTTCCTTTATATTCAAAATATAATGCTGCTCCCCAATAATTATCACTTGCATCAGTATAAATAATCCGTTATTTGTAGATTTTGGAATATATAATTTTGGCAAATTTTTACATAATTGTTTTATATCTTCTACTATTTTTTTCGGTTTGGTTATTCCAAATCCATGTACTTTTTTCTCCTACTAGTCTAGATACTTTAGAGGTTAATTTTAATAAATTTGGTATATAATGTCTAGCTTGATTTACTAGTCCTAAGAATGATTGTAATTCTTTCTTATTTGTGATTTTCTTAAATTCTAATACTTTTTTACTAATATGTTCTTGAAGTTTTATCCCGTCTGGTGTAATAGTTTGTCCTAGGAATCCTATAGTGGTTTTTTCTTAATTCAGTCTTATGAGGTGCTATATTCAGTCCTTTGTTTTCTATTATTTCTACAAATTTATTTAAATGTTGTTCATGTTCTTCTTTAGTTTCAGAGAATATTAGAATGTCGTCTATGTAAATTATTGCAAAATGATTAATTGGTTCTAATAATTTAGTTACATATTCTTGGAATATACTTGGACTATTATTGAAGCCCATAGGTAATACATTCCATTCATACAATCCTTCTGAAGTACTGAATCCAGTATACTTCTTGCTTTCTTCAGTTAATCTGATTTGATAAAATCCTGACTTACAATCAAATTTACTAAATACATTTTTTCCTTTTAGTAGATTAAATAATAAGTCTATTTTTGGGATTGGATATCTATTTTTCACAACTATTTGGTTAAGCTTTATGTAATCTATTACCATTCTAGATTTTCCTCTTTTTTGTTCACTATGTTTAATTACTATCATCGCTGGTGATGAATATTCCGATTTACTATTTCTAATTAAATCATATTTTTTAAGTTCATTAATATGCATAATAAATTCTTTTTTCTCTTTTTCTGTCCAAGGATAAGGTTTACAATTTATTTGTTTACTATAATCTTTTAATTCTATGGTTGCTAATGGCTTAGATTTTTCCCAGTGAAATAAAGGGTTTTCACTATAATTTTCTTTGATTCGTTGTTCTATTGTTTTTGTTATCATTATTCCTATTTTTGGTAACTTGTCTTGAATTTTTATAGGTTTATTATTTGGTATGAATTGTATTTCATTGTCATTATATTTTTTCAAAAAAGTTTCATCTTTTCTTCTATAAAGTCTAGTTATTCTTATTCCCCAAGCTTGGTGTTTACAAGGTGTTGTTAAGATTAATACTTTGCTATGTAAAGTTATTGGATAATATTGTTCTAAAAAATCTAATCCTAATAATATGTCACAACTAATTTCATTATATTGGTATACCTTTAATATTTTTAATTCATAGTTTCCTATTTGTATATATACTTCTTTTGCTGCTAATTCTAATAAATGAATTTCATTTCCTGCACTAGTCATTCTTAGTGGTGTATTTTCTTTTTGCCAATATTCTGGTGGTAATACATTATATTTCATAGTGGTTAGACTTGCTCCAGTTTCTACTAAAGCATGATACTTTCTTGATCTATATTTTTTATAATTTAATTTAACTAAGATGTAATATAACATTATATCAATCTTATTTTTGGAATTATTATTGTTTGGTAATTTATAGTTATATATATTTGGTTTTCTCTAAATCTATAAGGTTTTACTTGTTCTAAAAAGTCTTTTCCTAATATCATTTTATGTTCAGCATTATTATTGATCATATTATCTACCCATAATCTTACACTTATTTCGTCTCTTTTATTAAATCTTAAATTTGCATTAGTGGTTGTTCCTAATTCTTCAATCATAATATTGTCATCTGCTAATTGTAATTGCATATTACTATGTGCTATAGTAGGGTCTATTATAGCTATAAGTTCTTGCCATGTGTTATTTTTTCTAATTTCTAATAGTATATAACTCTTTGTATTAATTAAATCTATTTGTGGGGTTGATCTTATTTCTAGTAATCTAGAAGTTATTGGTATTTCGGCTAATCTTAATCTTTCAATGTTTGGATAATTTCTATGACTTTCGGTTCTAGATAAAGGTCTATTATTATAACTACTTTGTAGTCTTTCATATTCTATACTATATCTTGGTTGAGTTAGATTTATATTTATTGATCTATTTCCTAATGTATTATCAAATTCTATTTGTCTTCTTAATGCTTCTCCATTGGTCATAGTATTATCTATATTAAACTAAATTTCTGATGGTAATGTTATTTTTTGATTATCTAAAAGTACTTCTCTTAATACTAGCACAAAATATCTGTCTATTGATATTCTTCCTTGCCTTTTTCTATAAATTTTATGTTGATTGGTAAAAACTAATCCTACTCTTACTTGTATACTAATAATTTTACTATGAGGAGGCATTTTTATTCATTTAATTCTATGGTAGACATTTAATGTTTTGTCCATATTTCCTTCTGCTCTACTTATCGCAAAATTAGTATTTATTGTAAATTTTAGTTTCTGGTATATTAAGTTTCCACTAAGTATTCCTAAAATACTATTTATTACATCATCTATTATTCTTCCATCTGTTAATACTAATTCTACTGGTGTATCTATTCCTTCTCTATAATATATATATATATATATATATATATATATTGAGTTCCTCATACCTTTTTCTTGATGTCAAGTAGGGGGAGAAGAAATAGTAGAAAAATATGTGTATGTGTTCATTACATGGTATTCATTATATTATGATATATATTTTTGTTTGGTGATTTGTCATCATCAAAAAGGGGGAGATTGTTAGCCCTAAGACATTTATGCCATAAGTTTTGATGATGACAAATATATTTGAATTGTAGCATTTATATATATAAAGGTTAATTATCATATATATGCTACAAGTACCTAAGCATGATTATTTTATTTAATATGTATGTTGCATATATTGAATCATGCTATTATCATGAATTGAACTAACCATTGAGTTTGCAAGTAAGATATATTTTATAGGTTAGTTGAAAACAAGAAGAGTGAGCATTAGATTGAAGAACAAGGAAAAGCAATATCATGCTTCACTCAAGAAAAACAACATGCAAGGATAAAACTCCAAGAAATGAAGAATTAGAATATTTGAAGTCTTGGAAGCTTGGATGCATCAAGATAGCCTATGTGTTTACATTAGGTATATTTTAAATAGGCTAGTATACTTGTGCAACTCAATGATTTAGATTTGCATACATTGGCTCAAACATTTTGAACAAAAAAAAAAGATAGTGAGATATGGAGTTTTACAAAGTTGTTTTTGACCTTTAGTCACTCTTTATATCATATCTCCTAAATGGAAAATCAGTTTTTCATTATTCTTAATCTCATTTGACAGTAGACTCAAAGATATTTCCAACAGTATATTATTTATTGAAAACAGAGTCCAAATAAAAAATACGTGACTATTTAAATTATAGTTTGAAAAACTAAAAGTTGATTTTACTGTACTCAAAAATTATTTTGTTCTGACTTATAGTCAGTATTTTGATTATATCTTTTAAATCAAAAATAATTTTTGAGTGAAACTTTTTTTATTTGAAACTAGACTCCAAGAGATTTCCAATGATATATTATTTGTTTAAAACAGAGTTCAAACGAGGGAGTTATAAATTTTTAAAGAAAGCTCAAAATTTGTATTTTGCCACTGCCAGCCGGTGGTCGACCAGGCAGCTTCCAACTGGTCAACTAAGAGCCCTGAAAATGCTATATTTTGCTACTGTCAGTGGGTGGTTGACCAAGTAACCCCAACTGATCGACCAATTGACACCTGGACTGCACTATAAGTGCTGTAAAGGCTATATAACGGCTAGTTTTGTAAAATCTTATATATATGACCTTAGATACACGATTTTGAGCCAGAACAAAGTCCTACAATGTGTTATTAACTTGTTCTATCATCTTTGAGAGAAAGGAAAGCATTCTTGAGCCAAATCTTGCATATCATCAATCATTTGAGTTATTAGAGATTGATATTATATCATCTACTCTTCGAAGAGAGTTATTCTTGTGTTCATCTTATTTCTTCTCAACTCCTGAGCTGTATTATCAAGGAGAGTATTTCTTGAAAGAGTGTTTGTTGAGAGAACTTCCCTTGGGTTGTAGAGAAGCTAGTTTAGCAAAAATTCTCTAAAGGGGTTGAAGAGGAGCCCAGATTCATGAATTCTCCGTTGGGTTGTGGAAGAGCCTTGGCTAGCGAAATTCTTTGTAGTGGTTCGCGAGTACCCGGATCAAACTTGTAAGTATAGTGAAAATACTCAAGTGACTTCTTCAGGACTGGATGTAGGCTTGAGATTAGCCGAACTAGTATAAATCTCTAAGTTTGCTTTCTTTATCCCTCACTCCTTTATTTGTGCTTACTGTTTTCTATTCTTTACTTCCTTGCTCTTTATTATTATTCATCTTAATAGTCCATTGATTTTCTGTATCGTATTTATTATCCTAAGTATTGTACTTTTACAGAAAATCATTTTAACTTCCAATAAAGTTTTGTGAAAAATTTTTATAAAGCCCAATTCACCCCCTCTTGAGTTCCAACTATTACTTTCATATTTTATATATGAATCATGCTCTTTAAAATATATATGTGATTACATTTACAATATATATGTGGTTACATTGTCTAAGAATTGTAGCCTTGATAAGCTAGAAAAGTATTTCACATATGTATTTCTTGTGCTACAACTTAAGCATGATCATATTATTTGGAATGAAATAATTTATATTGAATTATGCTATTTATTATGAATTAAACTAACCATTCAGTTTGCAAGTAAGATATATTTTATTGGTTAGCTCAAAACAAGAAGAGCGAGCATTCGAATGAAGAAATAAGCTTTACTGCATCATGCTTCACTCAAAGAAACAATATGCAAGGATAAAGTTCCAAGAATTAAAGAATTAGAAGATTTGAAGTCTTGGAAGATTGGTTGCATCAAGATAGCCTTTGTGTTTACATTACATATATTTTAAATAGGCTAGTATACTTGTTCAACTCAATGATTTAGATTTGCATACATTGGCTCAAGTATTTTGAACAAAAAGATAATGAGATATGAAGTTTTACAAAAGTTAGTTTTTGACCTTTGGTCACTCTTTATATCATATCTCCTAAATGGAAAATTAGTCTTTCAAAAATATTAATCTCATTTGATAGTAGACTCAAAGATCTTTCCAATGGTATATTATTTATTCAAAACGGAATCCAAATGAGAAAGATATGACCATTTAAAATATAGCTTAAAAACCTAAAAGTTGATGTTACTGCACTCAAAAATTAACTTATTATGACCTACGGTCAGTATTTTAATCATATGTTTTAAACCAAAAATAATTTTTGAGTGAAACTTCTTTCATTTGAAACTAGACTCCAAGGGCTTTGTAATGATTTATAATTTGTTTAAAACAAATTCAAATGAGGGGGTTATAATTTTTTAAAGAGAGCTCAAAAATAAAGTTTGGCTACCACCAGCTGGAGATCAACTAGTAGCTTCCAATCAGTTGACCGACTACCCCAAAAATACTATATTTTGCTACTATAAGCTAGAGGTCAACTGGTTGCCACTTGAACTACACTATAAGTGCTGTAACGGCTCTATAATGGCTAGTTTTGTAAAATCTTGTATATATGACTTTAGATACATGATTTTGAGCTAAAACAAAGATTTACAATGTGATATTAACTTGTTATATCATCTTTAGGAGAAAGAAAACAATTCTTGAGCCAAATCTTGCATATTCTTTATCATGAGTTTTTAGAGATTCATTTGTATCCATATACTCTTTAGAGAGAGCTTCTTGTTATTATTGATTTTAATCAACACAAATCTTATTTGGAGTTACGGTTTGTAAGTACTGATGTTGGAAGAACTTGCTTTGGGTTGAGGAGGAGCCCAAATTCATAAATTTTTCATTGTAGTTTCACAAATACCCCAATCAAATTTACGTGGTTGGCAATTATCAATCGGTTACAATCTTGTAGTGGTTTCAACAAATACTCAGATCGTACTTGTTGTGGTTTGCAAGCACGAACCGTTCACAAGCTTGATAGTGAAATACTCAAGTAATTTACTTGAGGACTGGATGTAGGCTTGGTTTAGCCAAACCAATATAAATTGCTGGTGTCAATTCTCTTCTCCCTTATTCTTTAATTTGTACACATTTATATTTACTCTTTTATATCTTGCACTCTTTAAATATTCATCTTGATAGCATATTGACTTTCTGTATTGTATTTATTATCTTATACATTGTACTTTTATAGAAAATCGTTTTAACTTCCAATTAAGTTTTATGAAAATTTTATAAAACCCAATTCACCCCTCTTTTGAGATCCAACCGTTACTTTTAGAATTGCATATATATTACAAATTCCTTGGTTAATTGCTTGTATGGAAAAAAGCATGCTCATGGGAGATAAGGGGAACTTTATACTTATTGAATATGTGAGTAGTTAGCCCATTTTTGGAGTTTCTTTCAATGCTTTTAAATTACATCATGGGATATATGTATGATAATTTGTGATATATGTGGTTATGGAGAGTTAAAAGTTATATCTAACTTAGCCTATGAGCTATTCCTTACTTGATGCTAATTGTTGAGTGCTTGAATAATGTGTTAATGATTTGTTTGAAATGTTTGGAAGCTTAGTTAGGGTACCATGGAAGGAGAATGATCATGTAACATGGAGAATGAGAATGTTCATGAGAAATCCTTTGTGGTGGTTTTTGGTTAGGCATGAATATCTTGTTTGACACTTTGAAGTGCATACTTATAACGGGTCGTATTCCTGTATGTGTTTTATTTTTCATGTTTTGAAAATGGTATGGCCTCTTGCCAATTATACTTTGTGGCTTTATGTCGGAGACTCTACGACTTCGTGTCAGGAGGGAAGATAACTCAATTAGCCCTCGGGCTTGGAGAATTCTTTGTATATGTACTTTTGTCAATACATGATGCTAGGTTTAGATAAGATGTGTGCTTGCCTTCCTACGAGATATTTAGGAGTATAGGTAATTTCCCTCTTCTGGGAAAATCATTGGAAAGCCATTCTTGCTTGGCTTGTTATTGTTTAAGTCATGCATATTGATGTTACCTTGTTTATAGGGTGAAGAACTATACCCTAGGAGATCTATATTAACATAAATGTCAAGAGATATATCAATTTATGAGTCAAGAGATTTATATTGTTCGATAAACCTAGAGATACATCGACCTAAGAGCCGTAAGATTAAATTAGTCATGCGTCAAGAGGTATATCAGCCTAAGTTCCAGGAGATCTATATATATAAATAACATAAAACGGCCTTCGGACTAGGAGTGTGCATCTCATTACTGGAGATGTAGAGATATTATTGGCCTTAGGGCTTAGAACCTATATAGCAACCAACGAGCTTAAGAACATTGTTAGCCTACAAGCTTGGAGGTGAAATTAGCCTATTTAATGGTGTCGTTGACCCTCGAGTTAAGAGTTGGGAAATCACCTTGGATTTGGGGATATCAAATTTAATGTCGGTATGTATAGATGGGTAACATGAATTCGCCCATCCTAGAGTCGAGGTTGCCCTAAGCAACTGGAAGTATCATGTGTTCAGATAGAATGTCGGCTAGAGTATATTTAGGAGTGAAAGTGCTAAACCATATTATTACGAACACGTTCTTTGGTAAAAAGGTAGAGTGACCGAGTGAAGGAATGTCTACTTACTAAGATGATTGTATCATTTGTTATTGCATCTTCATAGGTTGCGTAAGTCACGATATCACCACCCGAGGAGTAATAGTGGTTCAAGGATTTCAACCTATATGTCTTAAAGGAAGGAGTTCGTCAGTCTTTCTAGGGTATGTTGCCTTTGTGTTGTGAGCTCTGTAGTCAGATAGAACATCTAGGAGGGAATGGTTGCATGTAGGGGGTTCCTGATATGGCATGTTTACACATTAATTCTGCATGTTTAATTGTTTCTCTGTATGGTTATGCATGTCACACGTTGCATGGGAACAAGGAGCTAAGAGAATTAGGCTTACAACATAGGAAAATAATCCTATGTCATGACAATCATATACCCCAAAGTTGGGTCGTGACATTTGGGAGTGAAATAGGAGTTTTGGAAAAGGATTTGGGGGCCAAAGTCGTGCCAACCGAGAGCACTCAGGTGTAGGTGCCCCAAGCACAATGGTTGGCACCCAGGGAGCCACACACATGGCTTCAACCCAAGAGGTTCAGGCTATGGCACCTTGAACATAGAGAGGTATGGGAGAGAGGTTTGTGGTGCATCAAGCACCAAGGTGGGTGCCCAAGGTGCCACGAGCTGGAGCTAGGCAGTTACTTAGACACTTTAAGCGCCAAGGTGGGCACCCAAGGTGCCACCAACTGGGCGACCCTTGTGATTTCTTTTTGTGTTAAATTTCGCCATGGTTTGTGACTGTAGATGGATTATAATGACTAGGGAGTTCAAAGTGCTTCTTGGGAGAGTATTAGAAGTGGATTTCTAAGTGAGTAGAGAACTCTACTTAGTGTAGACTAAGTATTATTCCTTGCACAATGATACTTGTTTGCATGCATGAAACTGTGATTAAATGATTTGATTGGATGCTTGTAAATCTAGTGGAAGTGTCATGACCCAAAACGGAGGCTGTGATAAGGGTGGACGGTGCAACAGCCACACCAATGCAAGCTTAATTTACCCTTAGTTTATCCCTAACAATATACCCAATAACCTAGGTGGCCTATTAGATTATAGAGTATACTAGAAATGATACTTTAAAAGTAAGTAAAATTACCTTATCCCGAGCAATAGGGAGGCATCCTTGAATCGTAAGCCATCAAACTAATCATCCTTCTGTACTTGCAACTATGGGGGGTGAGTATAACCCACTGACTCATCCAAAATATAGCCCTACTTTACACAAATAGACAATAAAGCATATATAATATATACAATATACAAGAACGCCCTCAAACAACGTGCACGCATGACCTCAAACCATCCCCAAATCCTACTTATGGCATTGTTCCTATGCTCCTAAGAGAGCACACATCCGATGCCAACATAACTAATCCCTCAAACTTGACCTCTCATGGTCGTAAACCTTAACCTTATTTCATGTTCCTAGCACCTTAAGCAGCCTGAACTCGGCCCTAACACATATCGGGTTACTAGCACACATATATACACATATTCATATCATAACAAGCAACACACATATGGCCATGCGTATATCTCATCCACCCTAAGTAAATCTACTTCCTTATGGGGAACTCACTCAAGAGACACGTCATTGGAGGTCTTCATTCCCGCAGATGTTATGCTTAAGAGTTCCGTCAGAGCTATGCCATCAGGGGTGTTCATTCCCGCAAACATTCTGCTCAAGAATTTTGCTACCTGAGTCTGCATTCCCTTAATTCTATTTCTCAAGACTTCATTAACATGGATCTGCATCCCCACAGATTTATCATCAAAAACCCATCACGTGGATCTCTACTTCTACTAACTATTCCTTTTCTAGGCACATACACTAATATAAACAACCCCAGCATGGTAAATCCTACATCTCAAGAATACATCGATGACAAGTTGCCCCTTTGAGAAATTTAATAGGCAATCTTGGCATTTCTCAAGTCTGGCCTCACCTTTTCATAATGTTGCCCCTTTAGAGAATTGTGTAGCCTACCTTGGCTTCCTTAATTCAGGCGCCATGTCACCATTCCACTCACAAACCTAATCAAACATATAAATCCTATGTACATTATTCCTTATTCCCAAGTTAAATTTCAATTATGCGTCAACCACACATTTATTGTTTCAATCATAAATTCATCCTCACATGCCCTCATTCCACCTATATACTCCTCCTATGTTATTTACATATGTGGATGAGTATATATATCCTCATATTTTATACACAACTATATACACCCGCAAGGGTGCTATTTACACCAAGTAAATATTTACACCAAGCAAACATCATCACAAGAATTTATTTTCCTTTGTCATTATTGGCATATCATGTAAATCATTTCCCGCATAAAATAAATGTGCTTAATTCATACATGTTAAATAAATTATTATTTTTCATGTAATTGCTTGTTTCCTCAATCCTAGGAAACAAAGTCCTAAATGCAAAAAAATTAAAGTAAGGCTAGATCCTTCACTTGGATTTGAAGCATTCCTGCTCCCGCAACTCGTCTCAAACAAGCATCAAATCAACACCATGCCTCTAGAATCACAACGTATTATTTCAGTACACAAACATAGGAAAGCACCATGCTAGCTACCACAACACTTCCCAAAGCTTCCCCCACACATTAAGCTTGGGTGCCCTGGGTGTTCACCATAGAGCTTGGGGCGCCCAAGCTTGATGCTCTTGGCTTAGGTAGTACCTTGGGCACTAGCCCTTCTCCTTCAAGAATTCAAGCTGAGTAGTGGCGTCTTGGGCGCCCCATGTTGTGAACCTGCAAATTTTCTTGGTTTCTACCTCTTTTCACCTAAATCTCCATCTTGTCTCTTGATTCTTTCCATGGGTTTTCATTAGAGATGTTTAGGAAGTGTTTTGACACCAAATCCCCTAATTAATTTTGAGATTCCAGGCTTGAATAAATAAATTTCACCCAAAAACCCTAATTTTCCTCTTTTATGATTCATCTCTTAAATCTTATCTTTAGTCTTGTTTTTTCTATCAATTCTTACTTCTAATTTCATTATTAACCATCAAGGGATGTTTTAAACATAACCCAAGATCCAAAACTCTCCAACAATCCTAATTCCTACCTGAATCCTCCTATATATGAAAATAGAGAGAAAATTGGGAAGGTAGAATGCCTACCTCGATTCCTTGCATTTTCGATGGTGGTTGGTCACCGGAGACCTGCTTCTCCATCGGAGGATGGTTACCAAAAGCTTGGGTGTGAATTTGAGTGAAAGGAATTGAGGAAGATGGAGAGAAATGGGATGGAGGATAGAGGGGGGAGAGAGATAAATTAAAAATGAAAGGGAAAATGTGTGTATCTTTATATATATATATATATATATATATATATATATCTATGGTGAAATTACTGTTTTACCCCCTGTCAACCTTAGTAACGTCAAATCTGTAATTTCTTCAACTTGAGTATTTCTCATACTCTAAGTACTAGATATTTTTCCTTATTACATATTTGTCCCTCCTTAGACTTGATGATCATCTGGCTCCTCAGTGCCATATGTACACTTCCTAGTCCCCAGTCATTAATTACTCTCCCCAAAATGCTACCTCTAACCTCACATTCCTTACTATAAGCGACTAGAAAAATTTCTCTCATATCTAAATTATCCCCTTAAAGTCAAATATACTAACACCCAAAAATCGCGGGTGTTACAAGAAGTTCCATTTGGACTTAGGTTACGGAGAATTATTGTTGATCAACAATTGACAAGCATAGTTGTTGTCTTTGATTCATTGAAAAATATATTTGTGTTGGATAGTGCTAGTGTATGTGCTACACATCATGGAGATTATGAGGCTTCATGCCGAATTAGATTTTGTGGCCTTAATGCCTTGTGACTTTACAGCATTTTTACTGAGGAGAGATGAATCAATTAGCCTTCGGGCTTAGAGAACGATTGTGTGGCATTAACTTAGGTGAGATGCAAATTATTTTGAGTTATGATACTTTGGAGTGGAGAGCATCCCTTCATAGGGATTTAGCATGTTGGAATTTGTCCTTGTTTGGAGTCGAAGTTGTTTAATTCTTGTGCCTTAGGAATTAATCGGCTTTGTGCCAAGGAGAGATAAATGAATTAGCCCTTGGGCTTAGAGAATTTGGTAAATGATAGGTGACTTGTATTATATATTGTAACTTCTCAAGTAAGGTGAATATGTGTTGTTGATTGATGTCAGAGCATAAAAAACTCCTAGTAGTGATTATGTATGATGAGGATTTCTCGTTTAGAATCAGAGTGGAGTTATTCATATCTTATAATATGATGTTTTGTCATTTTTGTAACTATGCATCGTTGGGGAGGTTACCCGTGTATCGATTGGTTGCATTGTCACACGTGATAATGAGAGATGTTCTACCTTCGAGTAAGGGAACAATGCCTTCAGGTATGGATATGTGTGCATACGACCTTCGGGCATTCGAAGTATTAAAAAGTTTTAGAATACTTTTCTTCTAAGTTGTGACTTATCTACATAAAACCTTTTTATATAAAACCACAATGGCAATTAAAATATATCAAGCAGCCATTAAACATAATTCAAAAGACACAAAATATGCTTTGGGTACTTTTTAATTATATTTTAATATATTAAATTGATATATATATATATATATATATATATATATATATATATATTATAATAAAAAACAAATAAGCATTAAAAAACAAAGTAATACATAAACAAAGACAAAATTTATATAAAATATGAGAATGAAAAATCAAGCGTACCTCAAAATTTCATATACAGAATAAATAATAAGACAAAATAAAAAAATGAGGCTAAATGCAAGACTTTTAGTTTTATATATAGAAGACCAAAATAATTTTTATCTTTGCTACCTAAATGGTATTATTTTCAAGAAAAATTAGCGAGGAAAAAAAAGGAACTATTTTAACTAATCTTTGTTGATTTTATTAATTTTTATCGATTCAATTAGTTCTTAATTATTTTTGTAAGATGGATTCACTGGTTATACCAGACCTAACAAGCATCTAATTCAACCAAAAAGTGAATTTTTGCATCTATGTTTAGAAATATTGTGATATCCCATTATTTTTTTTTAATAAACATAATGAATTAGACAGTTTCTGTTACTTCTGTGACTAACAGCGCCTCGCAATTAACATATTTCTGCTAACAAAAATTTACCAACAAGTACCAAACAAATGACTTTAATCCAAAAGCTTAATTATATGGCCTAAGTTAGTTATACACTCTTAATTTTAATTATTACTTATAAGAAATGACTCAATAATACATAAGATTGAGCTCAGCGGTTACAACGCCTTTCTATGTCAAGGATTTGAACTCATAAAAACATCTGTAGAAAAGAACAACCCCGATGTTATAAAAGAAATTAATTTTCACTCAAAATAGTGAGATATTTGTTAAAAACTAATGTTAACCACTCCTATTGATTTAGTTATACAGCTGATTTATTGACATGCAGGGGTAAGCAACAACCGTCACAATTTTAACTGATTGAATTTTTTCATATATTTTTTTAGAAAATTATATATATTTTATAACTTATAATTACATAATGAAATTATTATTAATTTAATAATTAATTACCTTAATGATTTCATCTGGAACGTAAGCCAGCTTCGGTCCTGTACCTACGCGTGACCGTTACTCCGAAGCTGGATTTAAATTTCTCTTGTTTCCAACCGTTCCCTCACCTCCGTTTCTCGTATCTCTGCCAAATCCCACTCCATCATTTCCTTCTCTCTCTCTCTCTCTCTGTATCTCCAAGACTTCATCAATGGTATCTAAGATCAAGAGAATCCCAACGAAATCCACCAAATCCCACGGATGCAGCCGCCACACACGGCGCCGATCTCCGATCAAACATGTGGTAGCCGTATCCTCTGCCGTTCTCTTCTCCATCCACCGCCGCCTCACAAAACTCTTCTCCAAATTGAAACAACTCGGTACTCCCAATCGCCGCAAAGGCTATCAGCATCTTCAAACGACACCGCATTTGGAAGAAAAAGAGGAAGAACAACAAGAAGAACAACGATTTCGTGAAGAATCCTTGGACTCCATTCGCAGAACCCTCTTCTTCTCCGATCCCTCACTATTACCGCCCATGATTTCACCTCACAGAAGAACCGTCTTCCTCGACCTCGACGAGACGCTGGTCCATTCCAAGGCCGATCCGCCACCGGACCGGTTCGATTTCGTCGTGCAACCGCGGATCGACGGCCACGTGGTGAATTTCTATGTGCTGAAGCGGCCTGGAGTCGATGAGCTCCTGGAATTCCTGGCGCCGAAGTACGAGGTGGTGGTGTTCACCGCCGCGATGGAAGAGTACGCCGCGTTGGTTCTGGATCGGGTCGACCCGAAGAGGTTAATTTCGCACCGGATTTACAGGGATTCGTGCAGGCAATTGGACGGGAAGCTTGTGAAGGACTTGTCTGAGGCAGGTAGGGATTTGAAGCGGGTGGTTATTGTTGATGATAACCCGAATTCGTACGCGAAACAACCCGAGAATGCGGTTCCGATTCGGCCGTTTATCGATGATATCGATGATCGAGAGCTATGGAAGTTGATAAAGTTTTTTGAGATATCTGATTCTTGCGATGATATGAGGGATGCTGTGAAACGGTACGTTAGATAAGAAGAATAACTTAACGTTGTTGAAGTAATGTTTTCTGTGTTCTCATGTATCATAACGAATTTTTTTTTTTAAATGTTGAGAATGATCATTTTTCACTAACTTTCATAATTTTAAATTAATAAACGAGAAAATTGAGGACATGAAAAGGACTCCAGTTTTTAGTTTGATTGTTTATAATTTTTTTTTTGGAACAAAAATTATGAGAAATTTCTTAGGGGCTTTTCAATTTGCACATTCACACTGATCGTTGCCATGCTCTGGCCTGCATCATTTTCAACGCTGTTGATATAATTTTCCTTTTATGTGAACTTTCAAATAGCAATTTCTTTTTTGTTTTAATGCACGATAGAGTAAGAGCTTGAACAGAACTACTTGTTCATCTTACCGCTAAACAAGTACTGAATAAGTTTTGTTATTTTGGTTGGCATAAAGGTATAAATGAGTAAAGCTGAATTAAGTGTTGTTGTTCCCAAGCCTGGGATGCAGAACTGAGCGAGATAAAAGTAAAACATGAGGTCAGTTCGTTTTGTTAAATGAGGGCTGCGGTATTGCTCAGATAAGCTTGTTTTGAGTTATACATGAAAGATTTATATGAATTTAATAAGTCATTTAACAATATAAATACTTTATAATTTCATTAATTTGTAATACATATAACTATCTTTAATTTTCGTATATTTTATATTATATTTTTAAACAAGTTATTTACAAGACTAAATATATATGCAATCCCTTGTATCTTTACTATTAAAGTTTTTATTAAAAATTGAACATGTATAAAAAATCATTTAAAAGAATCAATCATGTATTGTTTAGTTCCAAAAATTATACAATTATTTTTAAAAACTATACATTTATTGTATTCTAATAAAAAAATTGTGCTAACTAAAAAATAAATAACTAAGAACACGCCTAAATTTTTTATTTTGTTATAAACTAAACAAGTCAAACACCAAATTTTCAAACTGAACTCAATTAAATCAGCTTAATGTTATGTTCAAGTTTGTTTATATAATAAATGAACCAGGAATTAATTTAATTCAAGTTGCTCAAGAACAACTTAGTTCATTATATCTCTATGCATACCTTTACTTGTAACTGAGTTTAGATTCTCTATTAGGCGTACCATATTTAACAAGGTTTTGGACTTTCTAACACTGTCCAATTGGGGGAGACAGGTAGAATTCATGTGTGTCCACTCCAGTCGAACAGTGTCAGTCGTACACCGCCTAACAGAGAATCCTCATTCCTTGTAACTAATAGGCCCAATTGTTTTAATTAGCTAAATGATAAATTTTTAAGTAAATATCAGTCGAAATGAGGGGATGATGTGGACTTGTGTGTGAGCATTGGATTGCAATGAGCGGACGGTTACAATTTCATGTTACCATAACATAGCTCCCCTCACGTCAGACAAGCCATATTCTTATAAAATAGAATATATATATATATATATATATATATATATATATATATGAGAAAAATCAATTACAAAAATATATATTAATATGTTAAATGATATTTTTTTTTATATTAACAGTTGGTCTTTATAAAAAATTATGAATTAACTAGATTTTAGTCGCTTCATCAGATAACCAATAATTTTGTGTTCCTATACAGAGTAGTCCTTCCAATGATCACTAGATGAAGATGATGATGGTGAGAAATCCATCGTTGGTTGTGAAGCTTTCGATTAAGACAATGCCACGCACTTCTTCGAAGACAATGATGGCTATGAATTTGAGATGCTGGATCGACATCTTGCATATATATGAAGAGAAAGATCCAAACACTGACGGGCAAAAACATGCATAAATTAATGAAAAAGCAAAATTTAGTGAAGTGAGAAAGAATAACACAAATATTATCAAACCTCAGTACAGATACTATCTTACTAAGCTGATAAGTATAATGATTTACTGTTTGATCACCAGAAGTTGCGAGAACCTGGGTATCTTCTCGCAAAATTTGTAATTAATATATGTTGAAAAATGACGCAAACAAATGTCTTATATTTCAATTCATATTTATTTTTTTTTACTAGGATGCTATATTAGCTTCCTTATAAATTACAGAAGGTAAACTTTCTTTCATTTCATATGCATTTCAAACTAATATCAAGTGACCACACTAATGTGCTCAGGAGGTCACCATCAAAGGAATCATCAAAAGTAGCAATGTCATTGTATGATTGCAAAATTGTGGGTTACCTAATTAATATTGTAAACATAAAAAACAACCTTATGATGCGGAACCCAATCACAAATTTCTACTAATGATACAGAAAACAAATATAATAGTAAGCAAAAAGGTCTAACTCATTGTGTTAAAGAGAGAGAATGGCAATGGCAAGTGAAGTCAAATGGCGAACTGAAATCTCTTAAAACTGCTCAATAGAGTTTGAGTCGTTGATCGTTGACCACAGTAATTATGTTCAAATCAAATGGAAATTCTCTTACATAAAATGTAAGAATTTATAATAGAATTTACAATGAGTAAGAAATTGATAGGGGTAGAAATAAATTGAAACACCATAAATAAGACTTCTATTCACAAAAAAGACTTACTCCACTTATATTCATAAACTCAGTAACACTCAGCACTACTAAAGCAACAATAGCCAGCACTCACAGATTCACACAATAACAATAATCATTCAACACTCCTCACTATTTTTGTGTGCAGACCTTGTTGACTAATATTTTATGTTTGTTACTATCGTTGTACACTTTTGGAAAGTCATTGTCCTTTTGTAAGGATTGAAGTACGTGGTAGAGACTATTGGGCCTGATCACGGTTTTTGTGTGTGGCACTTGTATACCAATTTCAAGCTAAAATTCAAGGGTTAAAGTTTGAAAGATGAGTTGCTAAATGCTTGTTGGGCGACTACGAAGCACGAGTTTGATAACCACATGAACTTGTTGAAGGAGCTTGACAATATGACATATGATTGGCTAAACAAACATGATCCTCATTTGTGGAGCAAAAACATGCGTTCAACATCAGCATAAAGTGACATCATGCAAAATAATTTTGTAGAGACCTTTAATCCATTCATACTTGAGGCAAGGGATAAGCTGATGATCACCATGCAAGAGATCATTTGAAGGATGTTTATGAAAGTGGTATGTGATAAAAAAAAAAGAAGATATGGAGAAATATTGGGGTCGAATATGCCTAAAGATCCAAACCAAGCTACAGTAGGAATTTCATTTGCATGTGTTGGAGATGCAAGTTTAAGGTGGAAAGTCATTGAAAATGAAGGGGGCGTTTGGTAGGTGTTCGGATGCTGAAAAGGAAAGGCGCTTTCCACTACTGTAGCTTTTTTCTAGCGTTTGGTAGCTCATACTGTATATATTAGAAACGGAAGCAGGAAATCTCTCTTCCATCAAAATCAGCATTTTAGCTTCCATCGTATATTGGATGGAAAACCGGTCATTGACATGGAAAACAAGGTAAATTCTCTTATTTGCCCTTGCTTTGCCAATTCAAATACCAAAAATATCATGATGCCCTAAAAAATGTTGATATAGGTCTTCTAACTGCCGTTGTGACCTCCTGATATTGTCAAAATCCCTAATCACCGTTAGAGCTTCCACTACTTCACTGGCACTCACCCTTCATCTGCGACCGCACACGCTTCGTCTGAACATCCTCATCTCACATCTCACAGTAAGCTCCTGTTTTATGTTGTTAGTTATTTTTTTTGCGTTTGTTGTTAATCTACTGTAAGCAAATAATTTTTTTCATCTGTCATTGTAATTATTATAAGCACTGCCTAAAATCTTTTATAATTAATCTGTACTAATGCCAACAACAACAACATGAAAGAGTTCCCTGTTTGTACATGTCTAAGAGTCTGCAATTTGTCAATAAATGAAGCTATCTTTACAGTTTTTGTGAAGAATTAACATTAGCAAAACATCAGAAAACATCTTTGAAGTATGAAGCATTTTGGTGAACACTTATCTTATTGTAGATACCATGTTACAGTTATGGATGGATTGAGAAAGCAGATAATTGCAAAAGTAGTTAATTCAGTTGTGTCATGGTGGGTTCATATGGTAATTGCTATTCGAAAATACTATATCTCCATTAATGGGGTTGGTAGGCATCAGATCACTAGGATGCCTTACACAATTGACTTTCATTCTCATAGAGCTTATTTTAGAAGCTTGATATATAGTAGTGATAAAGCCTATTGTGACTTAACAATGATGAATAGGTCAACATTAGATAAACTTTGTGAGATGCTTAATTCTATAGGAGGACTTAAACCTACCAAGAATATGCTTGTAGATGAGCAAGTGTAAATATTTGCACATATTTTGTCTCATCATGTGAAGAATAAGGTTATCCAACAACAATTTAAGAGATCATGTGAGAGTGTCAGTAGGCATTTTAATAGGGTACTCAATGCAATGATGCATTTAGGAGGAGCACTTTTCAAATCACCTGATCGGGTGCCTGCTGATTCAGTAGATCCCAGGTGGAAATCGTTCAAGGTAATCTTTGTTTCATATTTTACTATGTGATTATGTGATCAAGTTATGTATAAATTGTAAATTAAGCCATGAATATGATTTTTCTATAGAATTGTGTCGGTGCCCTCGATGGAATACATATAAGACTTACAGTACCAATAGAGGATCAACTACAATATAGAAATCTAAAAGGTGAGATTACAACTAATGTACTAGGAATTTGCTCTCAAGATGGCCAATTCATCTTTGTCTTTCCTGGGTGGGAAGAATCTGCAGCTGATGGACAAGTTCTACGTGATATAGTTTCGAGGAGAAATGGATTGAAAGTTCCATCAAGTGAGCATAAAAAATTATTTTAATATAAGTTGATAGCCATATATGAGCACTGATTATCAGTTGTTGTTTTTGAAGGGTGTTATTATCTAGTGGATGCAGGATTTACCAATTCTAAGGGGTTTCTAGCACCTTATAGAGGACAGAGATATCACCTTAATAAGTGTAGACGTGGTTCTCAACCTTCAAACCCTCGTGAGTTTTTTAAACATGAAACACTCAGCTGTTCGTAACGTCATCGAGAGGTGCTTTGGATTGTTGAAAGGACGATGGGCCATACTTAAAAGCCCCTCATTTTATCCTATCAGAACACATAATCGAATTATAATTGCCTGTTACCTGCTCCATAATCTCATAATGTTGTATAACCAATTAAATCCATTTGAAGACCCAGAAGGAATAGAATTAGCAGAACTATCTGATGATGAAGATGATCTTACTGTAATTGAGCCTACCAATGAGTGGAGTCAGTGGAGAGATAGCCTAGCAGATGAAATGTATCGTGAATTTAGGCATAGGCGAAGATGAACTTATTATGTTTTCTGTGACATTAATTGCATTGCACGAGTATTGAAGTGTTATAAGATTGCACATTAAAGCCTTTTTTTTATATTTTGATAGTTGCTATTATTTTGGGTTGGTAGTTACCACCTCTTCTTGGTTTTTATAGTTTGATAAATAATTATTTACACAATTTGGTAAGTATTTGCTAGCTAATAGCATGGCACACCATTGGACACCTGAGGAGGATAAAATGCTAGTGGATGCTCTTATGGAACTAAAGGAGGCTGGAGAGCTATATCGTTGTGAAAAGACATTTCAGTCAAGTCACTTACAAAAATTAGAGAAGAAACTTGATGAGAAAGCCCCCGGCCATGGACTTCTAGGAACTCCACACATACTATCTAGAATGAAGACATTGAAGAACAGTTGACAAGCTGTGTATGACTTGCTTCATGCACCAACACTAGTGGGTTTGGATGAGATCATGTGTCAAAGTGTGTTGTAAATGAGCCTACTGTATGGGATGTCTATTTACAGGTGTATTTGATCATTCTTCTCTACTTGTACCTACTTTTTGTTTGACTTTGTAATATGTATATTATATAAATTTTTACATTTATTTTCCTCTACAGTCAAACAAGAGTAAAGCAGCTTGGAGGAACAAGTCATTTTCGCTATATGAGCGACTATGCATAGTCTTTGGGAAAGATCGTGCAACTGGCCAAGATGCACAAACTCAAGCTGACATCACATAAGATCTAGAAAGCCAAGCTACAGAGGTTGAGTACACTATTCCAGTTGAAGATGAACTACTGCCTGACTCTGCCATGCCTGATGACAATATCAGAATGTCGGAGGCTTTTTATGGTTCAAAGAGAAAGCAAAGAAGAAGCAATGGCAATCAAATTTTTGAAACTACTGAACTTAGTGATTCTATTCAAGCGGCATCCACTAGCATTGCCACATCCCTTGATAGGCTAACAGGTGAAATAAATCTGATAGAGAAGAGTATGCTTGAAAGAAGAGAAAGACTATTTCGAGACTTGATGAAGGTTAATGTTCTTACAGAAGAAGAAATACTTCAAGCTAACATAGTGATTGGAAGGGACCAATGTCTTCTAGTTCAACTACCCTCTATACCTGATGACTTGAAGGCCGTATAGATCAGATCTATTATCTAGTGTGTCATGAAGTAGCATATTTCTCTAGCTTAGTGAATGTTGGCTGTAAAAGTTTGAACATATGATATGCTTGTGACAGAGTTGTTGTCACTGATGAATGGATGGTACTTTTTGATATTTTTGTATTAGATGACAATGTTGACAATGTTTGTAGGACTGTTTTGTATTAGATGGCAGGACGTATGTATAATGAATCAATATATATATATTTGCTCACACTGTTTTGTATTAAATGGCAGGAAATATGTATAATATTATTGACATGAATTAATATATATATATATATATATATTTGTCTAGTAGTACATATGTTCAAAATTAATATGAAAAAAAATGCTTAGTTTGGCAAAAATTTTAGTGCAATTTCATCAACAGTTGCTTATATCCAGTCGAACGGCACAGTAGCCGATCGACTGGCCTCCTACAGCCAGTCGATCGGCTGTTGTATTACTAAACAGCCAGTTGACCGGCTACTCTTCACATGTACGATAGATCTAGGGTTTCAAAGCCACATCGGTCGACCTGTTACTCTCATTTTCAACCTCTTCTCTCCTCTGCGCCAACCATTCCTCTTCTTAACCAACCACTACTCTGTTTTAACAAGGCCCTTAATCTCTCTTAGATGGCTTCATCCTCAAAACGAGCACGGACAAAAATGTTGAAACCTCACTAGTAGTAGATCTTTTGCTAGAAGAAGAGCAAAGAGATAGGTATGCTCGAGATTATCAGTATAGAAAAGTTATTCCTAGTAAATATCTGGATTAGAATTACTTTGCCAAGAGGAATATGTCATTTATTACTTGTCTGGAACAATTTGGACTTAAGTAATTTGTCAAGTATGTAGGTAACTAGTCTGATGAGGTTGTTAGAGCATTTTACACTACTTTTGAGTATATACCCAAAGATAAACTCTTTACTGTTACTGTTAGGGGAACAAAAATCCTTATTAATGAAGAAAAATTTGCTGAAATTATTGGTGTTCCTCCACCTGATGAGGATGCTCTGTGCTTCAATGATAATTATTACTTACTGAATTCTACTCTTTATAGCAAAGAGGAAACTTATAAAACCATCACTAGAGAAGATGAGTTTTCTGGTGAAGGGATCAAAGTTGCCAGTATGGATGCCAATGATAGATTGCTGCTAAGCACTATCACACATTTTAGTTAACAAACCAGGAAATTGGGCTGGTGGCAGTGAGGCTGAGTTTTTTATTATGACATGTATTTTAAATGGTAGGCAATTCAACATTCTATATTTTGTGATGCAATGCATGGCCACTTGTTCAACTCAACAAAAGTCACCCTTGCCATATGCTGCAATAGTCTCTAAAATTATTAATCATTGCAAAATTAACTATCGCTTCAATGTTATGAAACCTCTCATCATTATTGATTGCAATTCTCTAAGAAGAATGAACTTTGAGTTGGTTGATGATGAATGAATGCGTGCACCAGAAAACTTAACTATGAAAAAGGCCAGAGAAAGACGAGAACAACATACTGGGGTAGAACAAGAAGTTGGAGCAAGTACAACAGGTCCTTCTGTATCAATTGGTAGTATGCTAAATAATATGTTGGATAATTCTAATCATATGTTGAGTTTGATGGAATCTATGAATAATAGACTAAATTCCTTTCAAGTCAACACAGCCTCAGAGATGGAGTCCATAAACACTCGTTTAACCAACTTTGAAGTAAACACAACCTCAGAGTTTCAACAAATAAAGGATATGATATGTCAACTTAAGCAGTAACCGAGGATTGAAGACCTTGATGATACATGGAGAAATTTGGGATTGTATAATATTATATTAGATCTTTATGAGCTTTGTATTTTGTGACCTTGGATTAGGAATTCCTCAAAACTTTGTTTACAATTGCAAATATATCAGCTTTTGTACTTATTTGTGTATTGTGTTAATGCACTAATTCAATTTCACTAAAAATGTTGATTCGGATCTGTTAATATTCAATTTAACTTATTCAATGTCACTGAAGTCAACAATTTTACTGATTCCATTAATTACATATAACAAAAGGTTTTTTACACTAATATACCAAACAAACAATGTCAGCACCATGCTACAATAACATAATCTATTGCTATTAAGTTGCATCTTCTTCACTTTTCAGTCTCACGTTTTATTACGGCCACATCTCTTTTTCAGCCTTGAACCCAACCATATCAATATCGACTGTTGTGACAAATTCATCTGGTGCACAACCAAAAATCGTCTGCAACACTTTACATATCAAACCATTAGGCATAATGTATTTATCAGTGAAGAATGAATAGTTGATAGCATTCATACAGCAATGCAAATTAATGAAGCACAGAACAAATTTTGAACATCAACACAAGCACAAACATTACAAATTGCATCTACAACCATGACTCTCTGCTCAAGAGGACGTCGTTGTTGATAAAGTTCATTGGCAGCGTCAATGAGAGGGAGGTAGGGTGGGATATCGACATGAGCTGGGTTTTGCGAATCAAAATTAGGTTAATAAACAGTAGGGGTAAAAATGTCATTTTTTTTCAATTTTTCTTTTTATATTTTTTTAAAAATACAAACCAAATATATAAAAAATTCTATTTCCACTCTATTTTCCATTACATACCAAACATGTTTTTTTTCCATCTTCTTTTCCATTTTCCATTCTCTTTTCCATTCCATTTTCCTATTTCCTTTCTATTCCCACCTTTTCCGAGATACTAAACGCCCCCGAAAAGTACTCAAGTTGTGTGGGAAGACTTGCACATGCAACTATTGAACTTGATCGACATACCTTGTGGACATGTTATGACTACCATATATAGGATGAGAGATATCCTTGAGGACTATGTCTACTAGATATTATAGTAAGGACACTTTCTTGCAGGCATACTCTAGCATCATAGGTCTTGTACAGAGTAAAGTGCACTGGCTTAAGACAAGTTACAAACAAATCTTATCTCCATAGTTCAAGAACTGAAGAAAGCCCTTGGCAGACCCAAAAATGTATAGCTAAGGTGAGCTAAAAAAAAACCCTTCTTGCTTAGAAAGAATGGTTCCACATTAAAGTGGGGTAATTATGGAGTACTTGATCACAAATGCACATGGATGCAAAGGACCAATAAACCATGCTACAAAGATCTACAAAAAGAAGCCAAGAAGACAAGCCAACCATTGGCTACTCAAGCACAACATGCTATACCCATGGTGAGCGATTGTATATATTTCAAAATCTAACTCATAATTTAATCAATTTATATTAATTGATGTACTAACATTTGTGTAGATGAGCCAACCACCCACTAATCAGAGCATCCAAGCATCCACACAAAGAGATTGTATAATGTCGTATGAGTAAGAGGACGCATGGGCACCACTTTGGCAATTATTGAAGTAATTGTAGATCAATTAGAGTATTTGTGTGGCATTTTTTTAATATATATACTGATATGTAGTGTTTGGTGTCTTTTTGTGGTATATATTTATATGTGATGTTAGGCACTTTTTGCTTTATATATATATATATATATATTATTTGGATATATGATGGATATATATAGAACTTCCTCCTTTCTCCCTACACACATACACATATATATAGAGTGGTGATATTTGATAGTGTTATTGAAGAAATAATAGCTGAAAACTGCTAAAAATTGTGATGAACATCCAAGTAGATTGTGAGGACTATTATTTATCCTTTTCAGATCAAGATAGTGCTTTTGTTAGAGACAATGCTTCTATATATATAAATCTTTGTACCAACCATTGTGATGATACACTACGATAAAGCAGTATTATGTCAGTGACACTACCATAACAAGAAGTGTAAACCATTATGGTGGTTAATAGATCTTGTGTGTGTATAGGTGAAGCACAAATTGTCCTTTATCTTATTCTTCTTATTTATAAAACTGTTATATCTATATATATATATATATATATAGCTATTGATATTAAACATTATACCTACTTATATATATATATATATATATATATATATAATCCTTTTTTCAAAAAGAGACATCATGATTATGTGTGTACAAAAGTACATACTACATATATAAAAGGACAACAACCCCCCAAAATTAATCTTTCTTTGAGGGATGGTCCACAATTTCTTTTTATCAAATAACACCAACAACATTACAATACACATTCCTCACTTATTCATAACATAAAACAAGAATTGTTACTTGTTCATTACATAAAACAAGACTCATTTGTTCATGACATAGAGCAACAAAATGATTCCAAAAATAATTACATTTGTTACAACAATCAATTTTGTCTCTTGACCAAAACTGACCAATCTAGACACAGCTTACCTAAGACATGTAACATCAGCCTTCAATGCATTGATATCATTTTGCATATTGAGAGTTCCCATTCAAACATCAATAGATTAGATAGCTCTTGTCTCTTCATTTATGTGAAGAGGCATTAACCATTCAAAGTATTTGCATCGTTTGTCCTCACAACTAGCATATAGTCTGTTAGGGTTATGTAATACTAATAACCAGTAAGTTACAAAACATATTATAAGACAAAATAGTTACAAAACAATTTGCACTAATATCATACAAACCAATAACTAGTAAGTTCATTGAATAAGACTGGAAAATCCAGTGATGAGTAAATTCACACAAACCAGTAATAAGTTTTATGCAATACCAATAACCAGTAAGTTCATTGACAAAAGAACTAAATGTGGTAACTAATAACTACAAACAAAGTAATGTGGTTAAGCTATTAGAATTTTATTTAATTATTTGATGGCTAAATTCATGGATCCAGGATCTAAAACCACTAAACCATCCATGGATTACCTGTTGTCGTGTGCACCAGGGAATAGAGACGAGAAGATTAAATTGAAGAATAGCATAGCAGAGCAAACGTGCAGCCGCAAAAACGAAATAGCATAGGCATAGCAACAGCAGACGAGGGACTGAGGGCAGAAACCTCCAACCGAAAGGAAGGCTACATGAACACGATGTCGATTTGGGGGTGGATGATTCAGTTTAGATGAGTGTGTAAATGGAGGAGATTTCGAATTGTGGCTCAAGCTTATTGATGATGTGGCTATTTGCTATTAAGGTTAGGTAATTCATTGTAGCCTGGTTGCTGGGCCAAAAAAATAAGCAAAGTGGGCTACTTCATATTGCTAAATTTCAATTCCAAAAAAAAAAAGTAAATCGGGCCGACCCGTAACCCAACCCGTCTGGCCCATTTTTTAAATGGGTCGAGACATTTTTAAACTGGCTAAGTTTTGGGGGTCCAAGCCGGCCCAAATAAGGGCAGGTTAGACCTAGGCCTGTATTGACAATGCTATGGTGTTAGATAACTCTTGATTTTCATCATTTAGGGTTGCTTCTATGTTTTTTTTTTTTAAGAATTTTAGACAAATAAATGAATATATATCTAACATTGGAGTCTCAAATATAATTTCTATTAGGTTTTAAAAAGACAACAATATTCCAGTTATCTAATTCATTTGAAAAATATGAGTTTGGACAATGCAATTATTGGTTTTTGTGGACTTACTGGTTATCAATTTGAGTAGACTTACTATTTTGTGTGGATTTATTGTTTTTGTCAATGAACTTGTTAGTTATTGGTTTGTGTCGATTTAGTATTTTGTCAACGAACTTGGCATTACATAAAACAGGTTACAGGTTTGTTTGTAGTTATTAGTTACCAAATTTAATTTTTTTTTATCAATGAACTACATGGTTATTGGTAATTCATAAAACCTGTTATTGGTTTGTGTGAATTTACTCATTACTGGATTTAATGGTCTTATTCAATGAACTTAATGGTTATTGGTTTGTATGATATTAGTGTAAATTGTTTTGTAACTATTTTGTCTTATAATATGTTTTGTAACTTACTGGTTATTAGTATTACATAACCCTATAGACTATATGCTAGTTGTGAGGACAAACGATGCAAATACTTTGAATGGTTAATGCCTCTTCATGCAAATAAAGAGATAAGAGCTGTTCAATCTATTGATATTTGAATGTGAACTCTCAACATGCAAAACGACATCAATGCATTGAAGGCTGATGTTGCATATCTTAAGTAAGTTGTGTCTAGACTGGTCACTGTTGTTCAAGATACAAATTTGATGTTGTAACAAATGTAATTATTTCTGGAATCATTTTGTTGCTCGACGTTATAAATAAATGAGTCTTGTTTTATGTAATGAACAAGTAACAATTATTGTTTTATGTTATGAATAAGTGAGGAATGTGTATTGTAATGTTGTTGGTGTTATTCAATAAAAAGAAATTGTGGACCATCCCTCAAAGAAGAATTAATTTTTGGGGGTTGTTGTCCTTTTATATATGTAGTTTGTACTTTTGTACACGCATAATCATGATGTCTCTTTTTGAAAAAAGGATATATATATATATATTAGTAGCTATAATGTTTAATGTCAATAGATATATATATATATATATATATAACAGTTTTATAAATAAAAAGAATGTGATAAAGGACAATTTGTGCTTCACTTATGCACAAACAAGATCTATTAACCACCATAATGGTTTACACTTCTTGTGATGGTAGTGTCATTGACATAATGCTGCTTTATGGTAGTGTATCATCATAATGGTTGGTACAAAGATTTATATATATAGAAGCATTGCCTCTAACAAAAGCATTATCTCGATCTGAAAAGGATAAATTACAGTCCTCACAATCTACCTGGATGTTCATCATAATTTTTAGCTATCATTTCCTCAACAACACTATCAAATATCATCACTATATGTGTGTGCGTGTGTGTGTAGAGAGAGAGAAGAAAGTTCTATATATATCCATCATAGTATCCAAATAATATATATAAAAAAAGAAAAAGCAAAAACTGTTGAACATCACATATAAATATATAGCAAAAAATGACACCAAACACTATATATCGATATATATATATATATATATATATATATATAAAATGCCACCCAAATACTATAATTGATCTACAATTGCTTCAATAATTGCCAAAATGGTGCTCATGCATCCTCTTGCTCATATGACATTATACAATCTCTTTGTGTGGATGCTTGAATGCTCTGATTTGTGGGTGATTGGCTCGTCTTCTTTGACTTCTTTTTGTAGATCTTTCTAACAAGGTTAATTGGTCCTTTGCATCCATGTGCATTTGTGATCAAGTACTCCATAATTACCCTACTTTAATGTGGAACCATTCTATCTAAGCAAGAAGAGTTTTTTGGCTCATCTTAGCCTTTCTCCTAAATTTTTGGGCCTGCCAAGGGCTTTCTTATACTCTGGAGACAATATTTGTTTGTAACTTGTCTTAAGCCAGTGCACTTCACTCAATATAAGACCTATGATGCTAGAGTATGCTTGCACGAAAGCGTCATCACAAACATTCTACTAGTTGCATTGGCCTTGCAACATTCTACTAGTTGCATTGGCCTTGCAACATTCTACTTGGGTTATTCTATATTAAATCTTATTAGAAACTAATCATATGGGTAAGGATAGCTATACAAAAAAAAAACAAATAAATTCTTATATATACACTCCCTATGTATACACACAAGTCCCGTATAGATGATGGCTAACTACCATAACAGAGGCTAAGAAAACAAACAAACTATGAGCTATACTTTTAACACAACTGCACTACAATTCATTGTTGTGTTATAAGAATGGAAATACGATCAGTCAGTTTATGAGTTATAATTAATAGATATTCATATGGGTAAGGACAGTTATACAAAAAAAAATTCCTATATATACACACAGGTCCTGTATAAATGATGGCTAACTACCATAACAGAGGCTGAGAAAACAAACAAACTATGAGCTATACTTTTCACACAACTGCACTACAATTAATTGTTGTGTTATAAGAATGGAAATAAGATCAGTCAGTTTATAAGTTATAATTAATAGATATTCATATTTTTTTTCACAAATCTATTGCATTATATATAGATGGGAAAAATGAAGCCTGAACTTATGAATTGAAGTTGATAGTTGAGCTAATTCAATCATTTCCACCATATTGAAACAAACATCAAAGTTGCTTATACCACATTGAAAAGGAAATTACAAATCTGTGTTGTTCTATGATAAGGAACCGTCAAAATGGAATGAATAGTTAAATGAAATAATTTGATCATGACATTATTTTTTTTATATTTTTTATTTTTTGTCCAAGGATCATTCCCTTATTAGTTTTATTCAACATCAACAAAAACATCAACTTATTTCCACCATGAGTATATAAAATTAAAACTCATGAGAAATGTCTCCAAAATTAAAGTACTACTATTAGAAAGTAGAAAGTATAAAAGCTTGTTGCAACTAACCTTTACCCAAAGCAGATTGCAAAATATATCTAACAATAGCAAACAAAAAAAAAACCCAACAAGTGCTATTAAAATGCTTACAAATAAGAAAAAAGACAACAAAATTCAAAGCCATATATAACATAATAGCAAGTGCTATCTAATAGCAACAAACAACTATCATAATGAATAGACAGACCGGAAGTTGAGAAAAAACTCACAAAATTCAAACCCACATAGAATTTAACAACAAGTGTAAAACAAAGTCAGAAATTTCAACCCCAAAACATACTAGAAAATTTGAAAATAACTAGGAATTTCGCACCCCATAACAGAATAGATATTGGGGGAAAATCACAAATTTCGAACCCTAAATAGCACTAAAATAGCAAAAGTAGCCAAAAAATATTTAAGCTAGATGAAGCAAAAGAGAAATCACAACCAAACCTAGAAATTTCACACAAAGAAATTGCGCCTTCAAACAAAAGGAAGCTACCTGTCTGGCTATCTTTGAATGATGGGGAAGAATGCCTTGGGTCGATGTTTGGGTCAAATGCGTTAGGGTGAGAAAAAATTCAACTTAGTTATATGGTTCAGGTAATTGGTGAATAAATGGGTTTTGGTCAGGTTGAGGTAAATGAGTCAATTACTAATGCATATAATTTAGGATTTAAAGTTTAAGATGTATGTATGTGTATAATTTAGGATTAATGTGAAAGTGTGTTTAACATTTAATATTAATTTGACTAATGAATTAGTTAACGAAATATGCCTTTGCACATGATGAAAATTTAATTTTTTTGAATTTTATAATTTATAAAAATACCTTGCACATTTATAAAGTTTATAAAAATAAAGCGTAAACTTATTATTCTCAATCATTTATAATATCATTTTTTGTCGCTAAATTTCTCATTAAATAATTTATTTTATGCTTAACTAGTTGTTCTTTCAACCATTTTAGTATCATCAATCCCAATTACATCTACCTTTGTTAAGCTCCATCCCTGCAAGCTTGTCCAAGAACTTCTTCATTAAAGAATCTATAGTAGTAGACATTCGAATCTTACTCCATTCACCATGCTATGATTCACAACCATAGCATATCTAATAATTATCTCAGCAAAAAATTTTCATATATAGATCAGGATCAGCAATTCACCACTGTAACATATCTAAAAACTAATTAAACTTCTTAACCAATGATTTACTTGAGAGAGCAAGCTATGAGATTAATGAATCCAATCTTCTCATTCTCATTGTAACCAAGATAGGTTTAAAATCAAGTAAAGAAAATGAGATTTCTATTTGAAATTTCAAACATCAACAAGAAAATTAAAGAAATTCATAAAGAAAGAAAGAAAGATCATAAGCCAATTTGAATGTGAAACAATAAGGGCCTGTTTGGTTTGGCCATTTCCTGTTTTCATTTTCACTGAAAACAGAAAATGGACTTGAAAATACGTTTGGTTGAGTTAACTGAAAACGTTTTTTTGTAAACATTTCTTAAAATAAGCCTAAATCTGAAAACACCAAAAAGATATTTTCAGGGTTTCAGGAAATGAAGATTGAAAATGAAAACAAGAAATGTTTTCACAGATCAAATAGACCCTAAAGTTGTGGCCATTTTCTTAAACATTGTAGACCTTGGGTCTTCATACAAGGAGAGATTGTAGCTTCACATATCATGGATCTTTGATGGCAAGAAGAATAAGGGGGTGTTTGGAAAATAGTTTGGTAAACTTAAGTTTTGAGCAGAATTGATTTTGGACAAACTTAGATTTATATGAACTGATTTATGTTTAGAAACTATTATCACAAAAGTGATTTTAAAAATAAATTTCGTTTGAATGTTTGTTAGTATAAACACTTTTAAATGTGTAATTACTATAAAAGATATGAATTCTATATTGTTTTATTTCATTTACCCTTATTTAATTTTTCTGTATCAAAATATAATAAAATAAATTATATTAATGTTTTAATGATAATTTTTTAACTATTAGTACTAATATTTGATTAAAAATATACATTTATGAATGTTGTAATGAAATGAATTTATTTTTTATCTCTAATTTTGTTTCAATTGTTTTTCCTTATAAATATCAAATTCTCGAATCTGAATTCAGTGACTTAGCCATTTTCTAAGTCACATAACATATTGAAATAATAGGTTATTTATTCTCTTAATTAACATGTTTTAAATGCAACAGAGTTATAAAAATAATAAAATTAAAACTTATTTTTAAACTTATTTTTAAACTTATTTTTAATTATTTTTTATTCTTTTTATTATGTTATTCTATATAATGCTTATTTAATTTATTTTCATCAATGCTTATTATAATTATTAAAACATGTTAATTAAGGAAATAAATAGCATATTCTTTTAGTACATGATGTGACTTAGAAAATAGCTAAGTCACTAAATCTGAATTCCAAATTCTCAATTCTCAAATTAAAAAGCCAACCATATCAAACCAAATAAATCCCAAATTTTCAGATTTCATTTCATAAACAAAAATTATAATAAGTCAATTTATAATCACCATTTGAGTCAATAAATAATCAAATGAAATTAAAAAAAATTAATCAACTCAGATTAATTTTTTATTTTTTCAGTAAGCATCATACATCCACCCAGCCATAATCATTTAGCCACACTCACACACTCACACCACACAATGATTTAGAATCCTCTTGAAGCCACACTCGAAGTAGAATAGAGGAAGACGAAGCAGAATAGAGGAATATGAAACAGAACAGAGCAACAAAGGCAAAGCAAAGCGATGAAGGAGAGCAAAGGAGAACAAAGGAAGTTTGAGGCATAAGTTGAAGAGAATGAAGAAGAAAAAATCATGAGAAGACAAAGGCATAAAGCAAAGCTAGACATAGACATATGGGGAGGAGGGAGAATGAGATGAATGACAACAAAGGAAAACGTAGGAGGTTTAAACCCTTAGGTTGTGGAGATGCAACAACGTGACATGACTTGCTTCACCTTCATGATCTCCTACAACCTTCATGAATCACGATGGGAAACCAAGCTTCTTCAATTGAAACCATCCCATAATAGAAAATAAGCTTTTTCAATTTAAAACCATCGATAGAAAACATAGACAAAAGAAAAATGAGAAGACAAAATGGAAGAGTATGACAAGAAAAGCTATCGCGGTCGGAGGATTGGTAGACCACGATAAAGGAATAGCAACACTGGACTGTGGTAAGAGAAACCTAGATTTTTGGATTTAGAATTGATTTTACTGAACAAACTAATGCAAATCCAAACAAGCTTATTTCGTGTAAAATCATGTTAACTATTACAGTGTGTTTATTTTCCCCAATGCCTATCCAAATAACCACTAAGACGTGGTTCTAAACAGGAAGACAGACATAATGAATAGATACACATTGGGATGTACATATTGATTTGAAAAGAAAATTGCAACAATAATTTCTTCTTCTTCTTCTTCTTGGATACACATTGGGATGTACATATTGATTTGAAAAGAAAATTGCAATAGTAATTTCTTCTTCCTCTTCTTTTTCTTCTTTTTCTTGTTCGATACACATTGGGATGTACATATTGATTTGAAAAGATAATTGTAATTGATTTGAAAAGAAAATTGCAATAGTAGTTTTTTTCTTTCTCTTTTTCTTGTTCTTCTTCTTCTTGGATACACATTGGGATATACATATTGATTTGAAAAGGAAATTGCAATAGTAATTTCTTACTATTATTATTATTCTAAATCCAAACAACGCTTGTCCCCAACGCCTATCCAAACAACTACTAAGACATGGTTCTAAATAGGAAGGCAGATATACTGAATGGATACACATAGCTTATTATTATTATTATTATTATTATTATTATTATTATTATTATTATTATTATTATTATTATTATTCTTCTTCTTCTTCTTCTTCTTCTACACATAGCTTCTTCTTACTATTGTTGTTTGGATAAGTAAGAAAAATGATGACTAGGATAAGTAATGTTGAGATGGATGAACAACATCCTCCTCCTCCTCCTCCTAGGCACAAATTAACATTGTTTACGAGTAATTTAATAGTATGGATGATATAACAAATGACTAGTAATTGTAAGGATATAATTAAAAAAATTAAAATGATAGGGACTAAATAAAAAAAAAAGAGATAAAGTATAAGACCAAAAGATTAATTTAACCTTAATATAATTACATTTTGTTTTAAAACTAAATTCACTGCATTGATTTATTATGTAACGAAAGACAACTATACATCTATCACTTATATAATATAAGATATATTAAATATGTATTTGACTAATTTAAAACAGTTATTATTAAATTTAAAATTTATCGTATCATTTGATAAAATAAAATATAATTATTGAAAACAAAAAATGTTTAGGAAATTTTTTAAAAATCAACTGAATAAAAATGATAAAAATAATAAAAGACATATTAAATGTACATTAATAAACATATCCATTATAAATTTAATAAATTTTTGGAATAAATTAAATTTTAAAAAAAGATAATATTAAAATAAAATTTCAAGAAACATATTTTTAATAATTTAAATTTATAATTTTTTATTTTAAGAGAGATTATGTATTTTTTAAAATTTTATTAAAAAAGTCATATACCTTAAAAGAACAAACTTTTCCCCAAAATTTTAAGTTGATGTTTCTTGACCAAGACTTTTGGTATCACCAAAGACCAAACATTTAGAAAATTGAAAAGAAAAATACTCATCAATCCCTCAAACCAAACATCCCTTGGTTGATCCAATAGATTGTAGTAGTCCCAGTACCCTCGACAATTTTTCATCTTGGATGGTATCGTCGCTTTCAAAATAGCTCAGAGCTCCGATTGGAGTGCTCTATATCTATGTTGGCAGGAAAAAGTTTTATCTTACTCCATTATGCTCTCTCGTCGCCTAATTTGTTTACGTCTCATTTTCTTCTCTTCCTTTATGATTGGATTAGGGCTTTGAAGTTGATCTTGTAGTTAATGATTACTTTGAGCTTTTGATTGATGCCTGCAAATTTCTGTTTATGTCATGTTGAGGCCTTATTATTGTTGGTTTCTATATGTGGGAATTGACTAGTATGAAAAAAAAACGATGGGACAGTGTGATTTTGGAGGAGATGTTAAACTAGATTTTGGTAAAATTGAAATATTGATATTTTTCTTTTGTTTATAAATAATTTTAGTAGTAATATGATCAGAGCATTTTTTTTCCTTATCTATTTTTTTCTATGGAAATTCATAAATCTACATCTTTGTATTAAAAATATTGAATATTCACCCTAGAACAAGCTTCTCATATGTGTTGAAAGATGAGGCTTGAACAATAATTTGAAAATTTTCAAATCAAATGCTTATTTAATAGGATATTAGGAAATTAAACTATGTTTTCCTGTCCTTTTTTTGTCTATTTTTTTATCCACTTTGGTAAATTTTTGTTAACCAAAATTCAAGTACCTATTTCTTCTTATGATTCACAAGAAGTCACAAGACCAACAATAAGAATTGGTGGTTGAATAAAAAGAAGTCCTAAGTTGGCCTTGAATTGTATAAAATAGAGCAATTTGAGCTAGTATGACAAAATTGCATGATTCTACCATTCAGAAATGAGTGAAGACTACGAGTTGGTATGGCATTATTGTATTATTGTTAAGTGTTGTCTATGCCTCTTGTAAAGAAGCAAAGCAGGATATTATTTAAGATCATTTAAAGAATTGATTACTTACAAATTTATGACTAATGAGCTCATCAACTAATGGTGAAGCACTTTCTAAACTCTTGGATTAAAGTTACTGTCTTGATTATTTGATGCATGTTCTAAGAATATACACGTCATGTTTATATTTCACGCTATTTCCAAAGAGTAATGAACTCATCTATAACTTATGGTGAAGCACTTTTCTTAACTCTTGGATTAAAGTTACTCTCTTGATTACCTTATGCATAATATAAGAATATACATGTCATGTTTATATTTCAAGCTACCCCAAGCACTTTTCAGTAAAACATGGTTTAACATCTACCCCAAATCACGTTTACCCATCATTTTTGTTCATACAAGTCAATTACATATAGGAACTAACAATAATAAGGTCTCAACATGACATAAATAGAAATTTGCATGCATCAATCAAAGGCTCAGAGTCATCATTAACTATAATATCAACTTCAAAGCCTAACCCAATCATAAAGGAAGAGAAGAAAATTAGACACAAACACATCAGGTGACAAGAGAGTACAATGGAGTAAGATAAAACCTTTATTGTTGCCAATGAAGATATAGAGCACTCCAATCGAAGCTCTAAGCTATTTTGAAATCGACAATATCGTCTAAGATGAAAAATTGTCGAAGGTACTGGGACTACTACAACTTGTTGGATCAGCCAAGGGGTGTTTGATTTGAGGGATTAATAAGTATTTTTCTTTTCAATTTTCTGAATGTTTGGTCTTTGGTGATATCAAAAGTCTTGCTGAAGAAACATCAACTTAATATTTCAACTACATATTATGTAGTTGAAATATATCATTTTCCAGAAATTAAAATAAAGGGTAGCCCATAAGCATATAATACATGATGTACCAATATGGTTGACAGAAATTTACTGAAGTGGATAAAAAAATAGACAAAAAAAAAGACAGGAAAACATAGTTTAATTTCTTAATATCCTATTGAATAAGCATTTGATTTGAGATTTTTCAAATTATTGTTCAGGCCTCATCTTTCAACACATTTGAGAAGCTTGTTCTAGGGTGAATATTCAATATTTTTAGTACAGAGATGCAGATTTATGAATTTCCATAGAAAAAAATAGATAAGAAAAAAAATGCTCTGATCATATTACTACTAAAATTATTTATAAACAAAAGAAAAATATTACTATTTCAATTTCAACAAAATCCGGTTTAACATCTCCCCCAAAATCACATTGTCCCATCGTTTTTGTTCATACTAGTCAATTCCCACATATAGTAAGGCCTCAACATGACATAAACAGAAATTTGCATGCATCAATCAAAGGCTCAGAGTCATGACTAACTATAATATCAATTCAAAGCCCTAACCTAATCATAAAGGAATAGAAGAAAATGAGAAGCAAACATATCAGGCGACTGGAGAACATAATGGAGTAAGATAAAACCTTTATTGCCGTCAACGAATATATAGAGCATTCCGATCGGAGCTTTTAGCTATTTTGAAAGCCACGATACTGTCTAAGATGAAAAACTGTCGAGGGTACTGGGACTACTACAACCTTTTGGATCAACCAAGGAGTGTTTGGTTTGAGGGATTAACGAGTATTTTTCTTTTCAATTTTCTGAATATTTGGTCTTTGGTGATATCAAAGGTCTTGATCAAGAAACATCAACTTAATATTTTAACTACATATTATGTAGCTAAAATATATCATTTTCTAGAAATTAAAATAAGGTGTAGCCCATAAGCATATAATACATGATGTACTACTATGGTTAACAGAAATTTACCGAAGTGGATAAAAAATAGACAAAAAAAAAGACAGGAAAACATAGTTTAATTTCTTAATATCCTATTAAATAAGCATTTGATTTGAGATTTTTCAAATTATTGTTCAGGCCTCATCTTTCAACACATATGAGAAGCTTGTTCTAAGGTGTTCTATTTTTTTTTTGTACAGAGATGCAGGTTTATGAATTGCCAAAGAAAAATAAGACAAGAAAAAAAACCATGCTTTGATCATATTACTACTAAAATTATTTATAAACAAAAGGAAAATACTACTGTTTCAATTTTAGCAAAGCCTGATTTAACATCTACCACAAAATCATGTTGTCCCATCATTTTAGTTAATACTAGTCAATTCCTACATATAGGAACCAACAGTAATAAGGCCTCAGCATGACATAAACAGAAAATTGCATGCATCAATCAAAGGCTCAGAGTCATCATTAACTCTAATATCAACTTCAAAGCCCTAACCCAATCATAAAAGAAGAGAAGAAAACGATAACCAAACAGATCAGGCGACTAGGGAGCCCAATGGAATAAGATAAAACCTTTGCTGCTGCCAACAAAGATATAGAGCACTTCGATCGGAGCTTTGAGCTATTTTGAAAGCGACGATACCGTCCAAAATGTAAAATTGTCAAGGATACTGAGACTACTACAGCCTGTTGGATTAGCTAAGGGGTGTTTGGTTTAAGGGATTAACAAGTATTTTTCTTTTCAATTTTCTGAATATTGGTCGTTGGTGATACCAAAAGTCTTGGTCAAGAAATATCAACTTAAAATTTTGTGGAAAAGTCTGTTCTTTTAAGGTATATGACTTTTTTAATAAAATTTTAAAATATACATAATCTCTCTTAAAATAAAAAAAATATAAATTTAAATTATTAAAAATATGTTTCTTGAAATTTTATTTTAATATTATCTATTTTTTAAAATTTAATTTATTCAAAAAATTTATTAAGTTTATAATGGATATGTTTATTAATATACATTTAATATGTCTTTTATTGTTAATATATTTATCATTTTTATTCAGTTGATTTTTAAAAAAAATTCCTAATCAATTTTTGTTTTCAATAATTGTATCTTTTTTATCAAATGCTACGATAAATTTTACATTTAATAATAACTGTTTTATATTAGTCAAATATATGTTTAATATATCTCATATTATATAAGTGATAGATGTATAGTTATCTTTGGTTACATAATAAATCAGTGTTATGTATTTAATTTTAAAACAAAATATAATTATATTAAGGTTAAATTAATCTTTTGGTTCTATAGTTTATCTTCTTTTTTTAATTTAGTCCCTATCATTTTTATTTTTTTAATTAGATCCTTACAATTACTAGTCATTTGTAATATCATCCTACTAATACATTACTCGTAAACACAATTAATTTGTGCCTAGGTGGAAGAAGAAGAAGAAGAAGAAGAAGAAGAAGAAGAAGAAGAAGAAGAAGAAGAAGAAGAAGAAGAAGAAGAAGAAGAAGAAGAAAGAGGAGGAGAATGATATTGTTTATCCATCTCAACGATACTTATCTTAGTCATCATTTATTTTACTTATCATAGTCTTCTTATTTAGAAACACATCTTAGTGGTTGTTTGGATAGACGTTGGGGACAAATGTTGTTTGGATTTAGAAAAAAAAAAGAGGAAGAAGAAGATATGTATAGAAAAAGAAGAATAAGCTATGTGCATCCATTCATTATATCTATCTTCCTATTTATAACCACATTTTAGAGGTTGTTTGGATAGGTGTTGAGGAGTGATTGTTTGGATAGGCGTTGGGGACAAGTGTTGTTTGGAAGAACAAGAAGAAGAAGAAGAAACTATTGTTGCAATTTCCTTTTCAAATTAATATATACATCCTAATGTGTATCCAAGAAGAAGAAGAAGAAGAAAAGGAAGAAGAAATTATTGTTGCAATTTTCTTTTCAAATCAATTGGAATTTGCTTTTCAAATCAATATGTACATCTCAATGTGTATCAAAGAAGAAGAAATTACTATTGCAATTTCCTTTTCAAATCAATATGTCCATCTCAATGTGTATCTAAGAAAAAGAAGAAAAAAATTATTGTTGCAAGTTCCTTTTCAAATCAATATGTACATCCCAGTGTGTATCCATTCATTATGTATGTCTTCATATTTAAAACCACGTCTTAGTAGATGTTTGGATAGGCATTAGGAAAAATAAAAACATGGTGACAGTTAACGTGATTTTATACAAAATAAGTATGTTTGGATTTGCATTGGCTTGTTCAGTAAAATCAATTCCAAATCCAAAATCTAGGTTTCGTTTACCATGTTCCAACATTGCTTCTTCCATTGCCACAATCTACCTACCCCTTCTACCGCGATCCCTTTTCTTTTCATACCCTTCCATTTTGTCTTCTTATTTTTCTTTTGTCTCTGCTTTCTATCGATGGTTTTAAATTGAAAAAGCTTGTTTTCTATTATAAGATAGTTTCAAATTGAAGAAGCTTGGTTGCCAATTGTGATTCGTGAAGGTTATAGGAGATCATGAAGGCAAAACAAGTCGCGTCGCGTCATCGTATCTCCACAACCTCAGGGCTTAGATCTCCTATGTTTTCCTCTATTGCCATTCATCTCATTCTCCTTCCTCCCGATACAACTAAGTTGAATTTGTTCTCACCCTAATCCATTTGACCGAAACATCAACCCAAGGCATTCTTCCTCATCGTTTGAAAACAGCTAGACAGGTAGCTTCCTCTTGTTTGAATGCGCTATTTCTTTATGTGAAATATCTAGATTTGGTTGTGATTTCTCTTTTGCTCTATCTAGCTTAAATATTTTTGGTTAGTTTTGCTATTTTCAGTGCTATTTAGTGTTCAAAATTTATGATTTTCCTCCAATATCTGTTCTGTTATGGGGTGCGAAATTCCTAGTTATTTTTAAAATTTCTAGTACGTTTTGGAGTTGAAATTTCTGACTTTGTTTTTCACTTGTTGTTCAGTTCTATATGGGTTTGAATTTTGTGAATTTTTTTCTCGACTTCCAATCTATCTATGCATTATGATAGTTGTTTGTTGCTATTAGATAGCATTTGCTATTATGTTATATGTGGCTTTGAATTTTGTTGTCTTTTTTTCGGTTTGCGAGCATTTTAATAGCACTTGTTGGATTTTGTTGTTTGCTGTTGTTAGATATTTTGCAGTCCTCTTTGAGTAAAGGTCAGCTACAAAAGGCTTTTATACTTTCTACTTTCTAATTGTAGTGCTTTAATTTTGGAGACATTTCTTCATGAGTTTTAATTTTAGATACTTGTGGTGGAAATGAGTTGATGTTTTTGTTGATGTTGAATAAAACTAATAAGGGAATGATCCTTGGGCAAAAAAAAATATAATGGCATGATTAATTATTTCATCCAACTATTCATTCCATTTAAACAGTTCTTTAGCATAAAACAAAATAGATTTGTAATTTCCTTTTTAATGTGGTGTAAGCAACTTTGATGTTTTGTTTCAATATGGGGGAAATGATTGAATTGGCTCAACTATCAACTCCAATTCATAAGTCAAGCTTCATTTTTCCTATCAATATATATAGAGCTACAGATTTGTGAAAAGAATATGAATATCTATTAATTATAACTCATAAACTGACTAATCTTATTTCAATTTTTATAACTTAGCAATGAATTATAATGCAGTTGTGCGAAATGTACAACTCATAGTTTGTTTCTTTGCTTAGTCTTTGTTATTGTAGTAAGCTATCATTTATACAGGACCTGTGTGTATGTATAGGGAGTGTATATAGGAATTTATTTGTTTTTTTGTATAGTTGTCCTTGCCGATATGATTAGTTTCTGATAAAATATAATATAGAATAATGCAACTAGTAGAATGTTGCAAGGCCAATGCAGCTAGTAGAATGTTTGTGAGGACGTTTTCTTGCAAGAATACTCTAGCATCATAAGTCTTGTACCGAGTGAAGTACACTAGCTCAAAAAAAGTTACAAACAAATCTTATCTCCAGAGTATAAGAAAGCCTTTGGTAGGCCGAAAAATGTTAGGAGAAAGGCTAAGATGAGCCAAAAAAAAACTTCTTACATAAAAAGAATGGTTCCATATTGAAGTGGGATAATTATGGAGTAGTTGATCACAAATGTACATGAATGCAAAGGACTACTAAACCTTGCTAGAAAGATCTACAAAAAGAAGTCGAAGAAGACGAGCCAACCACCCACTAATTAGAGCATCCAAGCATCCACACAAAGAGATTGTTTAATGCTGTATAAGAAAAATGAGGCATTGGCACTACTTTGGCAATTATTGAAGTGATTGTAGATCAATTAGAGTATTTGAGTGGCATTTATTTATATATATATATATATATATATTATTTGGATACTATGATGGATATATATATATATATATATATATAACTTTCTTTTCTCTCTCAATGAGCGCACACATACACACACACACACACACACACATATATATATATATATATATATATATACAGTGATGATATTTGATAGTGTTGTTGAGGAAATGATAACTGAAAACTGCTAAAAATTGTGATGAACACCCAGGTAGATTGTGAAGACTGTAATTTATCCTTTTCAGATCGAGATACTACTTTCGTTTGAGGCAATACTTCTATATATATAAATCTTTGTACCAACCATTGTAATGATACACTACCCTAAAACAGCATTATGTCATTGAGACTACCATAACAAGAAGTGTAAACCATTATGGTGGTTAATAGATCTTGTGCGTGTATAGGTGAAGCACAAATTGTCCTTTATCACATTCTTCATATATAGCTATTGATATTAACATTATAGCTACTTATATATATATATATATATATATATATATATATATATATATATATATATTATTTTTTTTTCAAAAAGAGACATCATGATTATGCATATACAAAAGTACATACTACATCTATAAAAGGACAATCACCCCCAAAAATTAATCCTTCTTTGAGGGATGGTCCACAATTTCCTTTCATTGAATAACACAAACAACATTACCATACACATTCCTCACTTATTCATAACATAAAACAAGAATTGTTACTTGTTCATTACATAAAACAGGACTCATTTGTTCATGACTTGGAATAATAAAATGATTCCAGAAATAATTACATTTGTTACAACAATCAATTTTGTCTCTTGAACAACATTGACCAATCTAGACACAGCTTACCTAAGATATGCAACATCAGCCTTTAATGCATTGATGTCATTTTGCATGTTGAGAGTTCCCATTCAAACATCAATAAATTAGACGGCTCTTGTCTCTTTATTTGTATGAAGAGGCATTAACCATTGAAGTATTTACATCGTTTGTCCTCACAACAAGCATATAGTCTGTTATGGTTACTAATAACTAGTAAGTTACAAAACATATTATAAGACAAAATAGTTACAAAACAATTTGCACTAGTATCATACAAATCAATAACCATTAAGTTCATTGAATAAGACTAGTAAATCTAGTAATGAGTAAATTCACACAAACCAGTAACAAGTTTTATGCATTACCAATAACCAGTAAGTTCATTGATAAAAAAAAAAAGTAAATCTGGTAACTAATAACTACAAACAAACCTATAACCCATTTTATGTGATTCCAAGTTCGTTGACAAAATACTAAATCCACACAATCCAATAACCAACAAGTTCATTGACAAAACAAAAAAAAAATCTACACAAACTAGTAAGTCTACTCAAACCAATAACCTATAAGTCCATAAAAACCAGTAATTGCACTGCCCAAACTCATATTTTTCAAATGAATTAAATATCTGGAATATTGTTGTTTTTTTAAGACCTTATAGAAATTATATCTCAAATCTTAGATATATATTCATTTATTTGTCTAGGATTCTTTAAAAAAAATAACACAGAAGCAACTCTAAATGATGAAAAGCAAGAGTTATTTAACACAGTAATACTGTCAATACGGGCCCAGACCCGGCCTACCCGTATTAGGACAGGCTTAGACTCCCAAAACTTGGTCTATTAAAAAATGGGCCAGACAAATTGGGTTATGTGCTGACCTCGGGCTGGCCCACTTTAATTTTTTTGGGTTTTTTTTGGAATTGGAATTTAGCAAGCAGCTCACTTTGCCTATCTTTTGGGCCCAGCAACCAGCCCACTATGAATTCCCTAACGCTAACAACAAATAGCCACAGCATCAGCAAGTCAGCAAGCCTGAGCCACAATTCCTCATCTGAACTGAACCGTGCAACCCCAAATCGACATCGTGTTCGTGTAGCCTTCCTTCCGGTCTGAGGTTTGTTTCGCTTCCGCCGGCCGCCGCGTTTGCTGCTTCCAGTCTGAGGTTTCCGCCCCCGGTCCCGAGTCTGCTGCTGCTGTGCCTGTGCTGTTCCGTTTCCGCGACCGCGCGTCTGCTCTGCTGTGCTGTTCTTCAATTTAATCTTCTCGTCTCTACTCCCTGGTGCACACGACAACAGGTAAAGTTTTAGATCCATGGATGGTTTAGTGGTTTTAGATCCTGGATCCATGAATTTAGCTTAGATCCTGAATCCATGAATTTAGCCATCAAATAATTAAATAAAAGTCTAATAGCTTAGCCACATTACTTTGAGTTTGAGATCATTGTGAAATATATTTTCTGCACATAAATTACAGTAAACAAATGTTGTTGGATATTATTATAAAATATTGAGAAATATTATTAATTTCCTATCAATTATTTGTTTCAATAGTGCTTTAAATCTCTTAAACGTTGGCATACAATCAAAGCTTCATAATTCATAGTCAATGGCTAAAATGTGAACGTTGGCGTATCAAAGCTTCTCTTGAACGTTATTGCTTTCATTATATGTTAATGCCTCCAAAAGCAATCAAATTGTGGCCAATGGGAAGAGATGAAAAGGATTATATATTATGTATTTAATATTTTAGGTAAAGAAAGGTGTGAGTGATCTAGATATACATTATGTTGTTTTTTCTAACATTACAATATTACATGCTTTCTTGAATTTGTTCTCCAAAATTTGAGAATTGATTGTGCTGCTAGAAGAAGAAAATGACATAGGATAGGGGTAAGACATTTGCTATTTTAGAGAAAATAAATTATGAATTGAAAATTTAAAATCCCCATTTTCTCTTTTTTTTCTCTTTAGATTTTAGATTCAAATTCTGTTCCTCCACCTCAAAGTGGAAATCAAAGTGCACATCTTGATTCTACTACATCTATTCCTCCTCCATCTAAAAAGAGAACTACATCTTATGTGTGTTCTTCTTTTACATACTTGGATGTGGGTGGGAATGGAAAACCTAGAGCTAAATGTAATGGATGTGGGACTGAATATATAGTTGGGGGTAGCACTCACCGTACTTCAAGTTTGACTCGTCACTTATCTAAGTGTTCGCAGTTAAACAGTTGTAGGGATGCTAGTAGCTTACTTGTTGATCAAGCGGAAAAACTTAAAAGTTGGAAGATTTCTCAAGCTGTTGTTCGTGAGAAAATAGTTATATTTGTTGCAAAGCATGATCTTCCTTTTTAGAACATAAAATAAAGCCTAACATTAGTCAAAAATAATTCCCAGGAGTACAACTAAATATATACTCATTATAAAACACAACTACACACACACACACACACACACACATTTTAGAACTTTTAACATTTATATATTGTACGAGAGGGCATTGGATTAAACTGCTCATAATTCTAATAACACTTAGTTAAAGGTTATTCTATGTATTCATCAAATTGATCCAATATATTATACTGTCTAAAGAAAATTTAAAAAAAAAGGATAAGAAAATAAATCTGTGAACTCATCTTCCTTTTGCTTGAATTGGCCTTGCAACATTCTGCTAGTTGGGTTATTTTATATTAGATCTTATCAGAAACTAATCATATGGGCAATGACAGCTATACAAAACAACAAATAAATTCCTATATATACATTCCTTATATATACACATAGGTCCTGTATAAATGATGGCTAACTACCACAACAGAGACTAAGCAAACAAACAAACTATGAGTTGTACATTTCACACAATTGCACTATAATTCATTGTTGTGTTATAAGAATGGAAATAAGATTAGTCAATTTATGAGTTATAATTAATAGATATTCATATTCTTTTCACAAATCTATTGCTTTATATATATTGATGGGAGAAATGAAGCTTGAACTTATGAATTGGAGTTGATAGTTGAGTTAATTCAATCATTTCCACCATATTGAAACAAAACATCAAAGCTGCTTATATCACATTGAAAAGGAAATTACAAATCTGTGTTGTTCTATGATAAGGAACCGTTGAAATGGAATGAATAGTTAAATGAAATAATTTGATCATGCCATTTTTTTTTTATATTTTTTTTTTGTCCAAGGATCATTCCTTTATTAGTTTTATTCAACATCAACAAAAACATCAACTCATTTCCACCACAAGTATCTAAAATTAAAACTCATGAAGAAATGTCTCCAAAATTAAAGCACTACAATTAGAAAGTAGAAAGTATAAAAGCTTGTTGCAGCTGACCTTTACCCAAAGCGGATTGCAAAATATATCTAACAATAGAAAACAACAAAATCCAACAAGTGCTATTAAAATGCTTGCAAACAAGAAAAAAGACAACAAAATTCAAAGCCATATATAACATAATAGCAAGTGCTATCTAATAGCAACAAACAACTATCATAATGCATAGACAGACCGGAAGTTGAGAAAAAACTCACAAAATTCAAACCCACATAGAATTGAACAGCAAGTGTAAAACAAAGTTAGAAATTTCAACCCCAAAACATGCTAGAAATTTCGAAAATAACTAGGAATTTCACACCCCATAACAGAATAGATATTGGGGGAAAATCACAAATTTCGAACCCTAAATAGCACTGAAATAGCAAAACTAGCCAAAAATATATAAGCTAGCTGGAGCAAAAGAGAAATCACAACCAAACCTAGAGATTTCACAGCCTTAAACCAAGAGGAAGCTACCTGTCTGGCTGTCTTCGAATGATGGGAAGAATGCCTTGGGTCGATGTTTGGGTCAAATGGGTTAGGGTGAGAACAAATTCAACTTGGTTATATGGGTCGGGTCATTGGTGAACAAATGGGTTTTGGTCAGGTTGAAGTAAATGAGTCAATTACTAATGCATATAATTTGGGATTTAAAGTTTAAAATTTACGTATGTGTATAATTTAGGATTAACGTGAAAGTGTGTGTAACATTTAATATTAATTTGACTACTGAATTAGTTAACGAAATGTAGTCTAGAACATGACATGTATATCCAAACAACCACTAAGACGTGGTTCTAAATAGGAAGACAGATATAATGAATGGATACACATAGCTTATTCTTCTTGTTCTTCTCCTTCTCCTTCTTGTTCTTCTTCTACATATAGCTTCTTCTTCCTCTTCTTCTTCTTCTTCTTCTTCTTCTTCTTCTAAATCCAAACAACGCTTGGATTAAAGTTATGGTGAAGCACTTTTCTTAACTCTTGGATTAAAGTTACTATCTTGATTACCTTATGCATAATATAAGAATATACACGTCATGTTTATATTTCAAGCTATTTCCTATTTGTTACTGAACCTTACAATTCAATAAAAGAAATATGCTTTCCAGTTTCCAATTCAAAATCTTAAACACGTCATGTTCTAGACTACATTTTGTTAACTAATTCATTAGTGAAATTAATATTAAATGTTAAACACACTTTCACGTTAATCCTAAATTATACACATACGTAAATTTTAAACTTTAAATCCTAAATTATATGCATTAATAATTGACTCATTTACTTCAACCTGACCAAAATCCATTTGTTCACCAATGACCCGCCCCATATAACTAAGTTGAATTTGTTCTCACCCTAGCCGATTTGATCCATCAACCCAAGGCATTCTTCTCCATCGTTCGGAGACAGCCAGACAAGAAGCTTTCTGTTGTTTGAAAGCGCGATTTTGTTGTGTGAAATCTCTAAGTTTGGTTGTGATTTCTCTTTTGCTCCATCTAGCTTAAATATTTTTGGCTAGTTTTGCTATTTCAGTGCTATTTAGGGTTCAAAATTTGTGATTTTCGCCCAATATCTGTTCTGTTATGGGGTGCAAAATTCCTAGTTATTTTCGAAATTTCTAGTGTGTTTTGGGGTTGAAATTTCGAACTTTGTTTTTAACTTGCTATTCAGTTCTATGTGGGTTTGAATTTTGTGAGTATTTTTCTCAACTACCAATCTATCTATGCATTATGACAGTTGTTTGTTGCTATTAGATAGCACTTGCTATTATGTTATATGTGGCTTTGAATTTTGTTGTCTTTTTTCTGGTTTGCGAGCATTTTAATAGCACTTGCTGGATTTTGTTGTTTGCTGTTGTTAGATATTTTGCAGTCCTCTTTGAGTAAAGGTCAGCTACAAAAGGCTTTTATACTTTCTAATTGTAGTGCTTTAATTTTGGAGACATTTTTTCGTGAGTTTTAATTTTAGATACTTGCGGTGGAAATGAGTTGATGTTGAATAAAACTAATAAGGGAATGATCTTTGGCCAAAAAATAATGGCATGATCAAATTATTTCATTCAACTTTTCATTCCATTTCAATTGATTAGTTTATGATAAGATCTAATATAGAATAACCCAACTCGTAGAATGTTGCAAGGCCAATGCTAGAATGTTTGTGATTGAAAAGTACCTAATAAGCGTAAAGGGAAGTTTTATCGAACTGCTATAAGACTGGCAATATTATATGGGAGTGAATGTTGGGCATTGAAAAGACAATAAGAACAAAAAATTGAGGTAGCAGAGATGATGATGTTGAGATGAATGTGTGGTCATACAAGAAAAGATATGATCCATAATGATTGTATACGAGATAGAGATGGAGCGGCACTGGTAGAAAATAGTTTAAAGTGGTTTGAACATGTTTAAAGAAGACAGTTAGAGGTATCAGTAAGGAGGATTGAGCAGATGATATGGAGTCTTGTAAAAAAAATGACCAAAGAAGATCAAGAAGGATATTTAGAGAAATCATTAAACGAGATCTTTTATTGAATGAGTTATCTAAAGAGTTGGTAATTGATAGAGCACAATGGTGCTATACGATCTATGTAGTCGACTCCAACTAGGGGAATAAGGCTGCTTGTTGTTATTGTTGTTGTCTGTAATAGTGCTGGTAGCCTATCAATATCTTTAACAGTCCTCCCCAAGCATCAGTAGAATGAAAAAATGGAGATAATGACAGAACTAAGACACATGTACAAGTAGCGTTAAGCGCCTAAGCCTGATAATACTAATATTGCAAATGGTGTTAGTAAATTTGTATGTCTGAACATTGAAATTGGATTAATGATTCAAATAGACAGTACAGAACCTTTACTATATACCCATTTTTTACTCCTATTACAATGTAGATACTGCATAGTCTCCGACAGACTCAGTTCTTACAGTCACATAATTGATGTATGGGTATAACCATGGGTACAAACAATGGACCCACTGCAAACACCATGACGTGAGAAAATCTCAACAAATCATATGTTATGAAGTGTCAAGTAGTGTCTAATGCGAGTGTTTGACACCAGTCCAACATAGCAATAGTTAATTTTTCTTTTCCTTCTTTTTCTTTTTATTTTGTTGTGCTTCATATTGCATACTTTTTCTTTTCAAATGTAATGTTATTAATTATTTGTGAATACAGAAATTAGTCATATATCCTTCATGTATTAATACATTCTACTTTTACGTAGCAGAACCTTTCCTCAACTTTAAGAACCTCAATCTTTGACGATTAACACATTAACTGTTAAATCTTTCCCTACTATGATTTTTTTTTTTTTTAACCCTCAGCACCCACCATATCTAAATCTAACAAGGGTCATTTTAATTTGATTTGTGTTGAGGGTACCAGGTCCATCTGGGTTACCAAACTTTGGAACAAAGAGCTCAGGAAGATTGAACATGGCTACTAGACGCAATTTCCGTTACACCCCTCTTGCCACAGATGAGGATGAGTATATTGGTAGTAGTGGCAACATGCCATTTGACCCTCGGTTCAGTTATACACCAAAATCCATGGACAGAGTTCCTTGGAAATCCATTGCCCTTGCACTTTTCTTGTTGTTTCTTGGAATCGTACTTCTTTGCCTTTCATACTTTGTCTTCACTGGTCACATGGGTGGAGATCGATCTCAAGCTTATGGCCTTTTAGCCCTAGGGATTCTCAGCTTTCTTCCAGGTATGTTAGATTCTTAGAACTTTAAATGCTTTGTTTTATGTACACTATGTATACTAGCTCTTGTTTCACACAGACCAAGAAAATTAATAGTTCTTGATAACTCATTGAGACAGCATATATGCTTCTGCAATGAGTCATAAACATAGTTCTTTTGCAACTGCTGTCTGCTTTACCATAAAAAGCATAAAAAGCATTTTGGTCAATGTTCAAGTTAATTTGTTCAAATTGGGGTTGGAATCTCAGTAGGCATGAGATATTAGTTGCCATATTCATCCCTCTACTTAATCTTGTTACTCCATATCTACTGTTTCATATCCCAGAGGTTGACAAAGAATCTTCAGTGCTTAGCCCCCACCCCCCCCCCCCCCGGGGGGAAAAAGAAAGTAAAAAATAAAAAAGTTGACTATGCAGCTTAGCTGTTTGTTCAATATCTTAATTAGATTTTTAGATAGAATGTCCAATATCTTAATTAGTGTACTGTTAACATCTCATATCAAATGTCTATTTAAGATTTCTGTGTCCGTCGTACTCTTTTACACACTTTTATTGAAAGCATGGATTTAAGCTTACTCCTTATTCTGAGAAACTGCTAAAAAGACACTCTTAGGGCACTCTACTTGCTCAATAGTTCCAGAATATAAATGGATCTTTTCTTTTGGGGCGGTCTGTTTTGTTGGGTATATTCTTCTTGGTTTGGAGCTGTTTCATTTATCACATTCTGTGTAGCCTGAAGTGGTTTGCATGGAAGGAAGGGCTAAAACAGTCTAAGGTTTTTGCTATTACTTTCTTCAATTTCAGTTTAAAATTTGCATGTACGGAATGGCAATAACAGAAGGAAGGAAGCAGATGAGAAAAATTGTGGGAATGAAAATTGACAAGCTATATGTTACAAGGCACTTGGTTAATTTGCATTCCTTCCATTTTCATTCAAGCCAAGCACACCCCTTGGCAGACATAGTTTGCATTTACTCTTAGGGTGGCTGTTATTATTGTTGCATAAGCATCTGTTCCAGTTATGTTTCTAGAACGGAACGGTGCTGGGTTGCTGGATTGTAACTTTGTTCCTTGATTAATTTGTTTTGGAGTATCATATATTTCCGTAAATGCATCTGCAATGGTAGTACCAGCCATGTAACTTGGGAACTTGGATACTTTATAGTTCTGGCGGGAAATGTAGAGTCTAGTCCTCAAATTTGGTCTGTCCATCGTAGTTTGGATGGTCTAAATCAAAAGAAAAATTTTTTAATAAAAAAAGTCTGGCTGCATGCAGTATGTTCTTTCCTTTGATCTAAACTTTCCGATTTGGAATGGATGGTTTAGATTTGAGTACTGGGCTCTATAATTTCCGTCAAAATTGCAAAGGATCTAAACTTGTAACTTAATGTTTCGTTGACTGGACTCAGCACATATTTCTTGGTTTGTGGATGCAGGCTTTTATGAAACTAGGATTGCATATTATTCATGGCGGGGTGCCAAAGGTTACCGCTTTTCAGCCATTCCTGATTATTAGAGCTGCAGCTGTACCTTTTAAATTATCGTTGTCTTTATGTTTGGTTGCTGCTTTCTTGTTCCAATGAGAGATGGTGCGAATCATCTTTGTTGTATTATTGTATAGTTACTTTATGCGGTTGCAAATTGTGAAAATTTATGCTTTGAATTTTTTTCTCCTGTTCATCTTATTGATCATTAGTCCACTTGTTTAGGCCCCAGATGGAGTTCAATAATACAAGGCTTGAGAGATTCTTAGAATCAATTTTAAGATTTTTTAGATTAGAAAGATATTATAATTAAAAGCATAACAATAAATGTTTTTGTGCTTGAAGGAGTTATTGGAATGCATATTTGAGACTTCTGCCAAATTGGAAGTTTTTTTTTTTTTTCCAGTCAATCTCTGTTGCTGCTAAAAAGAATTCATTCATGATGACATGACAAAAAATTCCCACATTTGGGGATCTCCCATATGGACTACGCCACTTCGAACTCTACATTTAGGGGTTTTTTCCCCTAAGAAGATAGGGATGGGAAAAAATATCTCTCAGGATAATTTGGAGACCGGGATGAGAATTATACTTTGCGACCCAATAAATTTACTAAAATATATTTTATTTTATATATTATTTATAAATTTGTAATTTATTACTTTTATATTTATAATTATTTACATAATTTCTATTCAGAGTTATTCAATTTAAATTTTGTGTTTAGTTATATATGTTTTTCTCACTTTACTGAATATTATATTTTTTTGGCTATTTTTAACAATATTTTTACTTAGAAATTTAGAGACCTCGTGAGAATTCAGAGAATGAGAATGGAGGGAAGAAAAAATTGTGGTGGAGAATGGGGACAAGGACTAGGAGCAGGAAGGTACTCTCACCCTGCTCCATGGGGCTGCCATCCCTAATGACTATGTCTAATATGAATGGGAACATTAGAGATTGTAATTCTAAAAAGAATGATGCAACATGTTCATTATTGAAATTCAGTACACTGTTCACTATTGTAAAAATTATTCAATGATTGTTGTTTTGCTTCCCTTCCTTTACAATAGAGTTAGGCAGAGGCACATCCTTATTTCAGCCAAATTTTTGTCCTTACAACATGCTGTGTAACTCCTATTACCTAAACCTAGTTTTTACAAGAAATCCCAAAAAATTATATTAAATGTATTTTACGATTTGTCATTTTAAGAAAATTACATCTACTCTCGGATTAAAATACAATTCATTTGGAAAGAACCTAACTTCTCTTAGTTCTCCTATCCAATGCCTTCTTTCTCGCTCTTGACTCTTTCTTCAATTAAGTTTTGGGAGGGCTTCACATGACACAGTCCTCTTCCTTCTCCTCCTTTCTTTTTGTTTTTAAATATATTATGTATATACATAGTTGTAGCCACAGCTAACACTTGTTTGCTTCTATAGAAGTTGATTACATAGAGCCTCACTAACATTGCATGAATAGAGGCTTGGATCTCATTCTTTTGAGCAGAAGAATGAGGTCGAAGGTTGTTGAGGATCACTCATGGTAAATACATATAAATAACACAATGTGCACAAGCACTGAGAAGGAACAAGATTCTTTCTTGTTCTTCTAATCTGGGTCATCGACCACAGTCCACAGTTAAAATTTAATGTTTTAAAAAAAATTTGTGAAATAAAAGATAAAAAAGACTAAAAACGTTAGAATCATTAAATTATCAAATATTTACAATAGACGACCATAATTAAAGAAACAGGACCCTCTTGTTCTTCAAGGAACAACAGAGGATTTTTTCCACAAGAAAAACATACAAATATGACAAGACATTGTGACACATAACGTTATAGTGCTTACATGCAAAATGCGACATCACACAACATACTCATGAAACGAAGTTACTTAATTACACGCATGTATAAGATATCGAATTTGGATAAAATAATTTTCTTAAACATTGTTTAAAAAGTAAATTATCCAAACAAATTATAAAATTATTTTTAGAATAGATTATTCAAATAATTTTTTATTTTTTATTCTTTCAAAACTAAGTTAGAATTCACTTCACAAAATTTTTTTAAAAACCAAAACAAAACAAAATCAAATAGACTCCTTATTTATGAAGTTCAGGACTCTAATGTTATTGGCGAATTCAATGGATTTGATATGTAAATAAAACATATATATATATATATATATATATATATATATATATATTTCTAGTATCTTTGAAAATAGTAATGAATTTTTATCCTATAGAGTAAATAAACTTTTAGCCGTATTTTAGATGAAAAAAAAAATTTAAGAATGCTTGTCTATTATTATTTGACCTGCAAATTCTGCAGCCGTTATAAGTGCAGTTTGGATTTTATTTTGTAGAATGCATTAGTAGGTTAAATACCTTTTATAAAATATATATGCAAAAATATCATTTGGGCCCCTTCACTTTGACCATTATTTCATATTAGCCCTTTACTTTGTTTTATGTTGATTCCTTAACTTTCAAAAACGTTCCATTTTGATCATTTATGCAAACATCATAATTTTGATGGATCGAAATTATTGACATGGCTGCCGACTCAATGAATATATAAATTTGTATTATTTCTCCTCACATTCAAATATATGTCTTCTTCGTCACATCTTCTTCTTCTCACATTCAAACATATGTCTTCTTATATTCAAACCTACCTTTTCATTTTGATCATTTATGCAAACATATGTCTTCTTATATTCAAACATGTCTTAACTTTAAAATGCGTTCCATTTTGATCATTTATGCAAACAATATCATAATTTTGATGGATAGAAATTATGACATGACTGCTGACTCAATGAATATATAAATCTCTATCATTTCTACTCACATTCAAACATGTCTTCTTCGTCAACATCTTCTTCTTCTCACATTCAAACATATGCCTTCTTATATTCAAACCTATGTTTTCTTTTTCATTATCATTCAAACCTACATGTGAAAAGTGCAAATAATTGGCAATGTGCAAGAATGCATTCAAAAAATCAAGCAAATCAAATTCTTCTAGTTAAAATAAAGTGTATAGAATTGCAAAATAATAGAAAACAAAGACCAGATATAACTTTCGGCTATGCAAAACAAAGTGCACGAAATTCTACTGTTTTTCAAAATAGAATGAGACGAATGAAGTATAAGGAATTGTGAAATTAAAAAAAAAATGAGTGTACGGTCCACACACCATTTCAAAAAGCAAAGCAAAATTTCAAGCACTCTATTTCAAATAGCAAAAATTAAACTTGTACTTGGTCTTCATTTTCAAGTATGCAAAATTGTGAAATAATAAAAAAAAATGAAATGTGCTTTGCTTTTCAGTATAAAGTTCACAGAATACTGCACACTCCTTTTTTTTTAATAATTTCACAATTTCGGGCAAAGCAGAGCAAAATTCAACCGAAGAGGGATGTCTCTTTGGCTTTGGCCTCCTTAGCCTCTTCCACATCTATTGGATGACTATAGGTCCACTTTAGTATGTGAGGCCCACAGACATTCAATGGTTGTGGAGAGTCAAGAAGTCTCATTAGCTTTGAGACTAATGAGGCACCCCAAATCCAAATTCAACGCACTTTATTTTGAATAGTAAAAATTTATACTTGGTCTTTGTGTTTTATTATTTCACAATTTTGCACACTATGTTCTGAATAGAATGATTTGATTCGCTTGATCTTTTTTTAACTGCACTCTTGCAATGTTGTTGATAATTTCACTTTTCCTCACACTAAAGGAGATATAAGTGAGAAGAAGAAGGGAAAGAAAGGATATATAAGAAGAAGAAGAAGAAGAAGAAGAAGAAGAAGAAGAAGAAGAAGATTTTTTGGATACTATCAATAGATTTTTAAGAAGAAGAAGAAGAAGAAGAAGAAGAAGATTTTTTGGATACAATCAATAGATTTTTAAGAAGAAGAAGAAGAAGAAGAAGAAGAAGATTTTTTGGATACTATCAATAGATTTTTTTTTTGAAGATTTTTTGGATACTATTGATAGATTTTTTTTTATTTTTCATAGGTATCCTCCACTCTCGAAGCACTTTTGGATACTACATGTGGGCTAGTAGGAATTTGAACTTTGGTTCACCAATTAATGAGAGACTAGTTTCTTCTATTAGACCCAACCATCGTTAGTTATAGGACAGAGATTTTAATATTCACTAGGTCAATAGTCATATTAGCCATTTCCATCCATAAAGTTAGTGTTGTTTGCAAAATGGATCAAAATGGGATGTTTTGAAAGTTAAGGGACTAATATGAAACAAAGGTGAAAGTTAAGGGATGAAAATGATATTTTTTCCAAAAAAATTTCTGAGATGTAAATTGGCTCATGAGTAGCACTGATTATCATATATAATCGAGGCTTTTAAAACTAATGAACTAGTCATGTCTCCAGTTCGTGCTAGCCTTGAGAGTTAATGAGCTTTTGAACTGGTGAAAAATTGGTCGAACTAATAAAACTAGCAAATTTATTAGTTCAACTGATTCAAATTTTATTTTTTTGAAAAATTTCTTATGATATTTCTTTGTTAGGTTGTTAATTTTTGTTGTAAACGTGTGATTATGAAGATTGTTTTATATTATGGGATATTATATCTTAGATTTGATTCATATCAATGATTGTTATAATGATTAATGATATTTCTTTGTTAGTTTGTCAATTTGTTTTGTAAACTTTTGATTATAGATGTTGTTTTATATTATGGGATATTAAATCTTTTTTGAATTGAATTTGTATATATATATATATATATATTGAGATATATAATTATTTATGACTTTATATATATTTTAGTATATTTTAAATATCATCAATTTGACTACGTTTCGACTATTGACTTTTGAATCGGTGTCTCAACCGATTCAATGACCGATCATGTTTTTCCTGAACCTTGTTTATTATACTCCCATAATATTGAAGAATTCAATACTATCTTCAATCATATTTTGACAAGTTTTTTTGGCCTTAAATCCAAGATCTAACTCAATCATAATTTAAAATTAGATTATGTGAATTTTATAAAAAAACAATAAATTATGTGGGAAAATATGAATGGAAGTACTAATGGAGGTTGGGTCTAGTGAAAAGAACTAGTCTCTCACAAGGTGACGAATCAAGGTTCAAGTCCTCTTTGAAAGAGGTGCTCACATTTAAGAAGCATTTGGTATAAGTAATCTTACATTTCCAAGAATGTTCACATTTGGGAATGTGATTCCTTGGAATGTGTCATTGGTTTATTACAAACATTCTTAGGAATATTTTTCTATATCCTTAGGAATTTGACTATTTTTTTTCTTGTTTCATGTCAACATTCTTAGGAATATTTGACAAATTTTTGAAATTACTCTTATCAATTTTCAACATATAAAAATAGTATTATTAAAATGGGCGGAATTGCATTGGCCAACAACGTACCACCAATAAATGAGTCAGTCGAAGATGATATATTTATTAAATGAGCTTATTTTTTAAAATCTATATCCACCTGTATTGGCCCATAAGATAATTAGGTCGACTGTAGGCCAATATCTCATTTGAATCGGACAAGCCATTTAAATCGAGCAATTTAACCTGTGTCTATTTGTCAAACAGTCCATTATTTATACTCACATACGCTTGCATGGTCCTTGGGCCACTTTTTTTTTAATTATTTACCTAATTAAATATTAAACATTTTATTAGTAAAAAAGCAGGCCAAACCACACCCTTATTTTTGAACAGGTCCCAAAAAGAAAAAGTCTAAACTGGTTTAGATATATATATATATATATATATATGTGTGTGTGTGTGTGTGTGTGTGTGTGTGTACATATATATATATATATATATATATATATATATATATATATATATATATATATATATCTTTCTCTCTCTCGAGTCAGCCTGTGAGTCAATCCATTTAAACTCGTTTAAATTGTAAACTAAATAGGTTATATTTTTAAGTGGTTTCAAAAAAACATATCTCTTTCTCTTCATGCATTGGTCCATAGCTTAGCCCATCCAAACATGTTTAGCTTGAGGCTAAACGGCCTTGCTCATTGAGGTCCATTTAAATGGGTCAATATTTTTTATCCAAACCCTTCATTTATCAATAAAATGATGAGGGTTTGATAATTAGGAGTAATAAAGAGGAATAAAATAGTAATTTTATGTCAAAAAAATATTCCCACTACATTCAAATCTATCATTTCTACCTCCTCCCATAAGAATGAAAATGAGACTTTTATGGGAATGTTTGATTCCCAAAAATATAATTAAAACCTTGTACCAAATGTGGGAATATAACATTTCCATCCAACAATCTCAAAAATGATTTAATATTAAACACCCCCTTGATATTAGATAATATTTCGAGTAAAATTGTTTCTAATAAAAAAATACATATTAAAAAAAAGAATAAAAGTAGTATTGAATTATTCAATACTACATAAGTGTCTAAAAGGTAGTCCAAAACTATTATTTAAGATGAGTATGGTAGAAATAATTATGATTTGGTTATTAACTTTAATGTTTGACATAGTGTTAACCACCCATTCCAATAATTAGTATTAGAGTCAAGGCGGCTAGTGGAATTCTAACTAGAGCAATCGTTGAAGAGAAGATTATTGACAAAAGTCTAATAACAACTCTCTCTCTCTCTCTCTCTCTCTCTCTCTCTCTCTCTCTCTAGAAAAGAATGTTTGTAAGAAGTTTAAAGCAATGGTTTAAAAAAAGATAATAAAAACGATTTTCTAAAATATTTTTAAAACTTTTAATTAAGTAAAAATTTAGATTGATAAAAAACTTTTCCTTAAATTTTTTCTTGTCTAAACAAACACACTTAAATTATTTTTTATTGTAAAAATATTTTCCAATGAAACCAAAGCCATGAGAAAACAACCTAAATATTTATGTATTAATTTTGTTATTTTAATACATGAGTAAAAATAGTGTTATTAAAATATTTTATGTATAAAGTATTAGTGTTTACATAACTTGATGTACTTATTTAGATTAATATTTTACTTTGTGCAGAAGCTACCTTGTGCAGTTGCTTCTACTGTAATCTTATGAGAAAGCTACATAAGTACTGAATCTGAACGAGACAGCTTTTTCTGTCTGTATCAATCCGAGTTAAGGAACTCATTCAAATAACAAGTCACACTATCAAATGGTCATTCCTTTTTTTTTTAATCACAAAAAAGAAATAAAATCAATAAAAAATGAAATTGTTGACTATTATTAATTTATTATTATTATTATTATTATATTATTGTTATTATTATTATTATTATTATTATTATTATTATTATTATGTTCTTCATCATCATCATATCATACTGGTCTTCTCATCATTCAAACTACCAAACCAGATAGAATCAAACCACGTGTTAACTTATCATCATAGCTGCTTATCCATCTGTTTCTGTCTTTTTCCCCCAAATGTGAGAAAAGTCTCCTTTTCTTTCGAAAACATAAAATAAAAAATTATTAATTTAGTTTCAAAAAAATTAGCAATCTCAATTTAATTTTTAAAAGATCAAATATCTCAATTAAATCTTTAAGAGCTTATATTTATTTGAATTTTATCCATCTATTTGTTAAAGAGACTTTGGTAACAAAAAAAAAAGAGATTTAATAACAATAAAATGTTTGATTGCATAACCAAAAAGACTAAATTAAGATAAATATAAGAGTAAATTATTGATTTGATCGTCAAAAGATTATAGTTATCTTAATTTAATTCTAAATAAATTGTTTGTTTCCATGTAATTATTGTGTTTGTCAAAATAACTTTTAGCAATAAAAACTTTGAGATTTAACAACAATAGATTTTGTCATTAAACCAAAAAATGACTAAAATGAAACAAATAGAATATTTTAGAGACTATTGAGACACTTATTTTTTTAATGGCTAAATTAAAAATTTATACTTTTTTAAGGATTAAATCAGTAATTTACTCTAAATGTAATTTTATAAAATAAAATTAAAATACTTGTTCTTTAAAGACCAAATGAAAAAAATGTAATTTTATAAAGATTAGAAATGGACCTAACGAGCTTATGACCAGCCTGATCGGATTGGAATTCACTCCATCGCCTCAAGGGCGTTGGAGTATCTAGCTCCAACTATGGCCGTTGGATTAATCCAGCAGCTGATATTTGGGATGTCTTTTTACTTTTTTGAAAATTACGCTATTAATTTTAAACTGCCTATTGTATTTTTATTACAATATTTAGTAAAAATATTTTTATAAATTAAATTATAGATTTATTGTAATTTTATAAAAATTTAGCATCAATGATAATAAGATTCAACGACTTGAAATATAATTTTATAAAATTTCAATAAATATAAAATTTAATTTATAAAAGTATTTTTACTGAATATTGTAATAAAAATACAATATTTAGTTGAATCTGATTATCACTGACTTTGATTGAATAGTCTAAAATTAATCACATAATATTTTTAAAAAAAATTAAAAAGATATCCCAAATATCAGCCATTGGATCTAAGAACTAATAATTGGAGTTGGATGCTCCAGCACCCTTGAGCCGCTGAAGTGAATCCCAAATCAGCCCGGTCTGAGTCACTCAATTAGACTTGTTTACAAATAATCTGGTCAAAACTTGGCGACCTAGTTGACTCAAAACCCAATCTTTTATTTAATAACTTTTTTTTGTTTAAATTCATAATGTAGTAGTGAAAGCAAAATGGGTCTTAAGGGAAATAGAATTCATGACAATATTATTATAAAAAATAAAAATGTAATTATTTTACGCAAATCATATTATTATTTATGTAAAATAATTTTAAATTATTAAAGTTGAACAATGTCAGCAAAAAAATATTTATAATTTCATTTAATATTAAAAATAAAAAATAAAAAATTAGACATTAGATTACTTTTAATTTTATTTTTATAATTTATTAATTTGATTATGAAGGATTATATATATTTATCAAATATAGAATGCTCAATTATTTTAAATACATTTTTTATGAGACTTTAATTGTGTAATTAACATATAAATTATTTATTTTATTTGCTTTAATATTTATTTGTGAACATATATAGATATATATAAATTTTTATTTATTCTCCCATTTAACAAGTGATCTGGTAATCTAACGGTGAGACTAGTGACTTGATGACCTGGCCTTCTCCTCGGGTCAATAACTAAATTAGTTTTTAAAACAATGCTCTAGATCCTCTTCAATGACTGCAAAATGTAGTTAGTGTATTTTAATATATGTGCTAGAATAAGGGATTAGAAGCGATGACTTAAATCTAAAATGTATAAAATTTAAATTTTTATTGTAAGATATGTACTAAATTAAGAGCATCTAAAGTACTGGTTCTTAATGAGTTTTTAAATTTAAGAATCGGTTCTTATACAAAAAATAATAATAAAAATAAATAACTTATAATAAATATTAGTGGAAAGTAATAAATACTAAAGTAGTAGAGAGTTGCTGAGGAAACTATTTGTAGGTTTTTAACAAGTTCACCACTGTAATAAAAAATTATTTAAACTAGTAGAGAATTACTTAACCTAATATAATATCATGAGACTCAGAATAAAAATTTAAATAAATTTTACCACATGCTCTAAGTGTACTCTGCAACTATTACAAAATATTTGTACCCGCACATCCTTATTTTTTGCAGTAGCCACCACTGCCCAATTGTCATCCTTACACTTAAGTTGAAAGAAGACAAAAAGGAATAACAACAACAACAACAACAACAACAACAACAATAATAATAATAATAATAATAATAAAAGTACATTATAGATGGGGACATCGGCCATGAGACATGAGAATAATCAATGTTCTTATTTGGAGTGCGTCTTCTTTTCATTTGTTCAAAGAAAGGTATGATTAACTATCAAGTTTTTTGTTATTTTGTAATGACAAGAAAAGAAAATCATGAGGACCAAATGACAAACAAATGAACAATTATCTTCTAATCAATTGTTTTGTATTATAATAAGTGTTGGTTTAGAAATATTTATTTTAAATTTATCTAGTTTATCTTATAAAATAAATGTTTATATACGTGTTTAAGAGAATTTATAAAAATAATTTATAATATATTTTTAATTTATTTTTATAAATTTTTTAAAATAATTTATAAAAATAAAATAAAAATAACTTATATAAAATTTATTTTTATAAATTTTTTAATTGTATAAATAATTAATATATAAATATTTATTCTATAATCGATTAAATAAGTTATTTTTAATTGTATAAATAATTAATATATAAATATTTATTCTTACGAATAATGAGAATTTAATAACTTGATTTGAAGTACGCGTGTCTAGAACTATTGGCATTACCTTTTGTCTTATCTAATTCACTTAATCACTTCAATGACTTTTTCTTAATTATTTCTAACCTACTTTAATTAGTTATTAAATAACCCTTTTGTTCTTTCCTTTCTGTTATACACACACATACAAACTAGGAGTCAAAAAAATTTTATTGATTGATTTACTTTTTTAAAAAAATATTAAAAGATTACTTCGAGTGAACTATAGTTTAAGTAGTTTGAATTAAACTTCTATAATTATATCCAATTCCAAGCTATATATGTTGGGCAAAATTTTAAACTGTAATAAAAAAATCATGAGCAAAATTTAAAATAAAAATTTCATAATATCGGCATGTTAACAAAATAAATAATTAAATCTTATTACTTATACTGTAAATTTCATAATATCGGCATGTTAACGAAATAAATAATTAAATCTTATTACTTATACTGTATTAATTTAAAATAAATAATGAAACTAGCTAATAATTTTGAATCATATGATTGAATTAATATTTTTTTAAAATATATTAACAATTTAATCTTTGAAAGATGCATAAGACAATCATTAAATTTTTAAAAACATAATTTTATATTATTTAATTTTTAAATATTATAAATTTATTACACATTATTATTGATTTGATTCTTCAAAGATAACTAAATATATATTTTAACCTTATCAAAGATTAATTTTTGATTCCATAATTTAAAGGATATATCAGTTATTTGTATATTTACTTAAATTAGAGAATAATCAATAAAAAGTGTTTATTTTAGAGGATCAACAAGGATGGTGACTTCTGCAATGCGTGCAATTTAAAAAAATTATTTGACAATATTTATAAATACATATATTCATAGTATTTAGTTTCTTATTGGCCATGCTTCCAAAGCTAAATTCTATTGAATAAATGAGTATAACCAATTGGTTGTTATCACTATCTCTAAGAAGTTGAATAATGGAGTGTAAATGATCAATTTTAAATTCAACTTCAATCTATTAAGTCCTAAACTCCAAAAGAGTTCAAGACCAACAAAAACACTCCAAACTTTCGCTTGAAAGGAAGAACACCATCCCATCTTGTAAGCAGACCCTTTAATCCACTCATGTACCCCAAACTTCCACTTCAAAGTTATTCAAATGAACTAAGTGTTTATTAACCAAAAATGGAGAAAGAGTATGTAAAAATTATATATTTTATTATTAGCGTTATTTTATTTTTAATGTGTGTATATATATATATATTACAAATATATTAAGTGTTAATAATTATTTGAGTGGACTTATATATTAATTGTTGTATATGTGTATATATATTATGACAGATATATTGTTATTTATAATTATGTCCAAATTAATGATCTTTATAAAGTATATTTTGGGTTGGACCTATTTAATATATTCAAGTTAGTTTGGGGTATTTGTGATTTAATATTATAATATGTGTATATGCTTGACCCAAATTAATAATCGTGATTGGACATTATTAATAAATATGATCAACCAATTGGGCCAACCTTTTGACCTTGATAATTGGTTATAGTTTCCATAGTTATAAGAATTTGGTTTTTAGGTTTAGAAAATATTTATAAATATGTGAGTGTGTGACTTAATACCTATCACCTAAAATCTTTTTTGTGAAAAACCATATTTACTAACTTTGAAGAGTCTAGCCTTTGAACAATTGATTGCTATGGATCAAGGTACTTTATATTTCTTACTATTGTTTTGAGTTATCGTTCTTATTTTCAATTTGTCTATCAAAGATCCTATTTATTTACAATTAAATCATGATTAAATAAATAACTTTGTAATTTTTACATTTGATTTTGATTATGAATTTGATTGGTTGTGATTATAATTTTTGTTATAACATCCCTACAATTAGTATCAGAGCTTGGTTCTAATAAATAAATTAAAAATAATTAGGATAAATTAGAGTTAGGGTTTATAATAGAGTTTTCTATAGAACCCTAAATTTGTATTTGGTTCATGATTGAGAAAATTTTTGAAGTTATTGATGGATTCAATTTGATCCCCTATGTCTACATAATTTTGAAAAAAAAATAGAATTACAAAATTATGATTATAATTATGATTATTATTGTGATTCGGGGTTATTGAATCTATGAATTTTGAATTGGATTTATCACATTTATGGGTGATCATGATGATATTTTCAATTTAATTGGTGATTACGTTGATTCTGCACAATTAAAAAAAAATTAACGCCATGAACGTGGGCATCAAGACTTAGCTCTAGCAAATAAGATGTTGACTTCTTATTCACATTTGTGCCAATCCTTGAATTATATATATATCAATATTGAATTAACCGCATAACGCGAATGAGTGGCTTCATCCAGACTGATTACGTAATTTTCAAATATGTGATCGCTTAAGTTCATGATTACCATGATATTGCTTACCGCAATATTGTTTTAATATTGATTTTATTTGGAATTGTATTATATATATTGGTTATGTAATATATATATATATATATATATATATTTCAGGATCGTAGTCAATTATATATATATATATATATATATATATATTTGGGATTGAAATTGTAAATTATATTTATCTCAATTTTATATATGCCTAAATAATTTTGATCATGAGTGTATTAATCAAAATTTTGAGTTTTTCCTATAAATTGGGATAACTTCTATTAAGAACTCTAATTTTTTAAATTTATTATTGTATGTATTTTGGGTGATTTAAAATATTTTTAACTAGTTACATTTAAGGTTTCATCAACCCCATGTGTGTTTTAAAGATTTAAGATTCATGAAAATTTTTAGGTGTGATTTGGAGCAAAAAAAAAATTATTTGATTGAGGTTTTAAATCACACCATTTGGATATTTCATGAATTCTAACCCTTTTAAATTGTGTTTTCTTGTTATAATTAAGTTGATTGAATTATTTGGTTGCCAAAGTGACTAATTTAGGTAAAATTAATTTAATTTTAACAAGAAAAATATGTTAAAGTCTATGCATATTAAATATCCCAAACGAATTTAATTGGCCAGACTAAGGATAGTTGCAAATATGAGACATATTTGGAAAACTTACTTATGATATGTCGGCCTAAAGGAAGGTGTATACTAAGTTTATTTGTTTTGTCTACATTTGCAAACTATATGTGAGGAGAGTGCCACTAATAAGGCACTTGTTTTGTCTAAGACTAATAAATGTTGTTGTACTGAGCATCTCTGTATACGGATGAAACCCTATATGTACATATAAGTATGTGTATTATTTTGAGCATGTTTATTTTGTTGTTTTATTTAGTACCTCCCAATATTTCTGTAAACTTATCATCTACTTATGGTACCAATTTAACTGCAAGGCTTGATAAAAGGGATGTGCCACTTAACTTTGTAGTTCTGATGTTAATTTAGCGTTAGTACCTAATGATACCTTATGGGTAGATTCGGGTGCCACTACTCACATAAGTGTATCAATACATAATTGCATAAGCAATCGAAAGCCACTTGATGCTAAAAGATTCATCTATGTGGGGAATGGCAAAAGAGCGACTGTTAAGACTATTGGTCACTTTAGATTATCTTTAGAGAATGAATATACTTTGGATTTAAAGAATACTTCTATAGTACCTTCATTTAGATGGAACTTAATTTTGGTTTCATGTTTGGACAAATTTGGGTATAATTGTTTATTTAGAAATGAAACTTTCAATATTTCTTTAAATTCAAAATTGATTGGTACTGGTTCTTTAATTGATAATCTATATCGTTTAAATTATATGAAATCCAATAGCTCTGAGATTATGCATACTGTTAATTATGGTACTAAACGTAGGCTTTGAGATGAAAATTCTGCTAAATTATGGCATAAGCGTTTAGGGCATATCTCTAAACAGAGAAACCAAAGACTTATGTCAGATGGCATTTTACATATATCTAATATTGATAATATGGATATTTGTGTAGAGTGCATTAAGGATAAACTGACAACAAGTACATCTGGAGCTAGTGAAATCTTGGAGTTAATACATATAGATATTTGTGGTCCATTCTCTATAGCTTCTTGAAATGGACAATAATATTTTATTAACTTCATTGGTGACTACTCTAGATATGGTTATATCTACCTAATTCATAAAAAGTCTCAAGCACTGGATGTGTTTAAAATTTTCAAAGTTGAAATTAAAAATCAATTATGCAAGAAAATCAAGGCTATCAGATCTAGCACTAGGAATACAGGCTAGCCCGGCCCGGACTGGCCCCGTGACAGGTCGGCCAAAAATGGGCCGGTTACAAGTCGGCCCGTTTTTGAACAGGTCTGTAGTAAGAAGTCCAGGCCCGCCCGTATATAGCCCGCGGGCCAAACTATTTTTTTAAAAAAAATTTACAAGATCAGAAATTCATAAAATGCATTTGTTTTCTCTGTAAAGCAAACTCCTACAAGGATATTTTCTTTTTGTTGCCTAAATTTATGTGACATTGGCATAAAAATTCATTCATAGTCCATTACTAACACTACAAAAAAAAAGACTTTTGGTGGCGACTAAAGTCGCCACCAAAAGTCTAAAAGTCGCCACTAAAAGTCTTTGGTGGCGACTTTTAGTGGCGACTAAAGTTGTTGGCGTAAGTCCGTGGCTGATTCTTTTGGTGGCGAATTTCAAAGTCGCCACCAAAAGTTACCTTTAGTGGCGACTTTAGTCGCCACCAAAAGTCATTTTTATTGCAAAAAAAAAAATTCGTGAAAAAAATGATTTTTGGTGTCACCAAAAACTACCTTTGGTGGCGACTTTAGTCGCTACCAAAAGTCACTCATCATCTTTTTAGATCCGGATTGGCCCGGAAGGTCGACCCGAGATCCATTCGACTCGTGCGGGTCTTGGCCGATCCAATAACTCGCTATCCCGAACTGACTCGATTTTTTTGTGTGCAATATTCAAGTTTATTTGAAATTAAACCAAACATGTGCATACCTGAGATTCGAACCTGGGTCCCTTGCTTGCAGCCATGTGTGTCTTGCCATTCTGCCACTGCTTCATTTGTGTTATGTAAGTGCAAAATATTATATATATCTATATATATAATCTGTTAAAAATATTTTAGGTCAAAAATATTATAAAACAAAAATAAAATAATATTAAACTTAACAAAAAGCAAATATATTATTACTATTGGAGTCACCACAAAAGTCCAACTTCAACTAATTTCATAAAAAAAAAACGATTTCGCTTAAAAAAATAGACTTCAGTCGTCACTGATAATCTAATTTTTTAAAAAAATTAAAAAATTAAAAAATTAAAAAATTAAAAAAATTAAATTTATTTTAAATAAAATTAAGAAAAATAAAAACAAATTGAATTTTTTAAGTAAAAAAATGACTTTTTTTTATTTTTTTAAAAAAATTCGACTTTTGGTGGCGACTATAGTCGCCACCAAAAGTCTAATTTTTTATTTTATTTTAAAAAATTTGACATTTTTTTTATTTTTTTTTAAAAAAGACTTTTGGTGGCGACTATAGTCGCCACCAAAAGTATAATTTTTTATTTTATTTTAAAAAATCTGACTTTTTTTATTTTTTTTTAAAAAATACTTTTGGTGGCGACTATAAGTCTAATTTTTTATTTTATTTTAAAAAATCTGACTTTTTTTTATTTTATTTTAAAAAATAGTCGCCACCAAAAGTCTAATTTTTTATTTTATTTTAAAAAATCTGACTTTTTTTTATTTTTTTTAAAAAAGACTTTTGGTGGCGACTATAGTTGCCACCAAAAGTCTAATTTTTTATTTTATTTTAAAAAATCTGAGTTTTTTTATTTATTTTTTTTAAAAACTTTTGGTGGCGACTATAGTCGCCACCAAAAGTCGACTTTTAGTGGCGACTATAAGAGTTGCCACCGAAACTCAACTTTTAGTGGCGACTTATTTAGTCGCCACGCGACTTTAAAAGTCGCCACCAAAAAGTCGCCATTGAAAGTCAATTTTCTTGTAGTGTAATCCTTTATCTTTTATATCAAGAGACTAAACATACAACAATACAAATATAAATTAACATTCAAAGTTCAAACAAGGAAACTCCTTAGCTCCAAGTGCCACCATCCTTTCCTTAGTTTGCCACCCACCAAGAGTCACCTAAACATTAATTTTAGATACAAGTTAATTAGTAATTATAATATTACATGTTAAATTCTTAAAAAAATAAAAAAGATACTAACAAAGGAAAAAAAATACCTTAATTAATCATTCTTCTTCACCTTAATTCATCATTCTTCTTCATCCTCATCAACATCTTCATCTATTGATATGAGATTTGAATTTGAATCAACCGTTGAAGTTGGAGGCACATTTTTTTTGTTAATGACATTAGTAACATTACTAGCATCATCTTCATTGAAATAAAGAAAAACAATTTAGCCAAGAATCTTAATAAACCAAAATCTATCATAAAAGCTAAATTATAAATTATACAATTCACACTATTTAAACAATACCTTCAGAAATAAATCCTTGCATCCAATTACATACACAAATTAATGCTTGCACATTTTCTGGAAGGAGACAACTACGATATTTGTTGAGGACACATGAACTAATACTAAATTATGACTCTGAAGCCACTGTAGTTATTGGTATGCTCAATATATCAACTGCCATCTTTGATAACTCTGGAAACCTAACACTCGGGTCCTTCCAAAATTGTATAACATTAACTTTGGAAAGTGATGAAAATCAAGCTTTGGTTCCTCCAAATAAATATCCAATTGAGATTTCCTTGCTTGACCCACAATTTGGGAATCCATATCTTGCAAAGCCTTTACAAAAAGGAAAAAAAAATCCACAATTCCACAAAACATTAAAACATGTATAAATAAAATAACACAATAAGCCAAAAAAGAAGAAATATAAATATATTAACATACCATTAAAGATGACAATAATCCATTTCTGTCATCCCTTTCATTATGTCTTGGTAAAGATGATAGAATTTGACTTGAGAAAGAACATGGTTGATTGATTGAGGAGTTTGTACTTGAATATGCATCAAAAAGTGCAAGCAATTTACATTTTACATGTGTTATTCTTGAATAAGCAATAGTAGGATCAATTTTCATGTAACAACCCTCCAACAATGCAAACTTGTTGCGTGGGTCAAGAATTGCTCCAAGTGCAAGAACTATACTATACTCACTCCAATATTTATCAAATTTCATCTTCATCCTTATTGACATACTTCTTATGACCTCATCTTCATTATGTGAGTTTTCAAGCAACATTTTCTCTATTTCCCATACTTACAAGAAGTATAAATTAGATATTGGATATGAAGAACCGGACGTCAATTTAGTGATCTCAAAAAATGGCCTCAAAAAGACATGTAGCCTCTCTCCTCTATCCCATTCTTCAGTTATTGGACAATGCTTATAACATTCATCCTCTAATTGAAAAATACCAAATGCATGCTTATACCTTATTACACTTTCAAGCATCAAATAAGTTGAATTCCACCTAGTTACTACATCCAAGCGCAAAGAAATACTCTATTCAATGTCAATTCCTTGTACACATTCATCAAATTTTTTCTTCTGTCCCTCAGACCCCTTGACATATTTTATACTCTCTCTTATTTTGTGCAAAGCATCATTACAAATTTGTAGACCTTCTTGGACAATCAAATTAAGAATATGGGTACAACATCTCACATGAAAAAATTCACCATTGCATAGCAAACAATTTTGCAAACACAGTTGTTCCCTCAACAATTCTTGCATACTATTATTACTTGATGCATTGTCCAAAGTGATAGAAAAAATCTTTTTTTCAATCCCCCAATCTTTTATAAGTTTCATCACTTTCCTAGACAATTCATGCCTTGAATGTGGAGGAGGCATATCAGAAAAAGCAAGAATTTTACCTTCAATGTCCAATTCTCATCAACATAATGAGCAGTAAGCAAATATACCCTTCAGTTGTGCAAGAAGTCCATACATCAAATGTAAGACAAATCCTACTAGGAATTCTAGTCAATTCTTCCTTCAACATTGCCTTCTTAGACTTATACAATTTTCCTATATTAGAAGCACATGTCTTTCTAGAAACTGAATTGGCATCCGGATGACAATAACTCAACAAATCAATAAAGGAATCATATTGAACAAATGAATAAGGAAGATCATGTTTTGCAACTAGTGTAGCTATTTCCTCACGAATAACTACTTGAGAAATCTTTCTACTTCTAAGTCTTCCAGCTTGATCAACAAGTAGGCTTCTGACATCTCTATAGCTGTTTAACTTTGGACACTTAGATAAATGACGGGTCAGACTTGAAGTACCACGAGTGCTACCCCCAGCTATATATTTACACCCACATCCCTTACATTTTGCTCTAGGTTTTCCATCCCTACCCACACCCAAGTTTGTAAAACATGTCCACACATTAGATGTAGTTCTCTTTCTAGATGGAGGAGGAACAGATGTTGTAGAATCAATATTTGCACTTTGAGTTTGAGTTTCACTTTGGGGTGGAGGAATAGAATCTAAATCCATAATCTAAAGAGAGCAAGCAGAGAAAAACAAAAGTTTTTAAAAAAAATGAAGAATAAAACCTAAAACCTCTAAACTTTAAAACTTAAAACATCTTGCTATTTAACAATTCACAAGTACATTCTTTTCCTACAAAATTCATAACTTAAAACATCTAAACTCCAATCATAGCTCACATCACATTCCTTCACAATTCCAAACTTAAAACTTCTCTATACCCATTTTTATCCTTAGTTAGAACAAAATTGCTATTTAACAACAAGTACAACAGAGTACATATATTTCTATTTAACAACAACATAGTACAAAAACTTCATGCTCACAAGTCACAAGTTAAAAACTTCTCTAAGTTCCTAAAATAGCATCAGCATTCACATTCACAGCAATCCAGCACATCTCAGCTTGACAACATAGAAATAAAAGGAGGGAAGATAAGAGGGAGAAAGATCGAACCTTTAAATTTCTGTCTGTAGCTCTTGGTTTCTATCAACCGTCACTCTCCGATTGTCTATCAGTACCACTATAAATTTTCAAATATTATCTCAACTTGACAACATACAAATAAAAATTGTATATTTACTTAATTTTTAGGGCTAACTAGTAACTAATAAAAACACTTATTTGAAGGCTTCTAACAAAGTTTCAAATATGCTTAAGTAAATTTGATTTATATATAAAAAATGTAAACTAATTTACTATATCACAGCAATTCAGCATGTCAAAAAGGGGATTTGCAATTCAATATTTTTAAAGCCGAAGAAGTAATACCATTCATTGACATTAGTTTACTATTTTATTCCTATTTTAATATATACCTTCTTCAACAAATTTCAGTAATATATTAACACACCAGAGAAAAGTTGTATCAAAACAAGAAAGTATGAAAGATCGGAAGGAAATTTCGAATTTGCAATTCAATAATATATTAACATACCAATTACCAAATCAAAGCTCTAGAAAATGAAAAGGACACTTACTGCATTTATTTTATTGATTCAATCCATAGACCATAGTTTCAGACTTGTTAAATACCAGTATACCGCGCATAACCACAGCAAAGAACAACAAAAAATCAAGTGGAAAATCGAAAAATCGAGAATTGAAAGGAAAGGCAAAGAACAAGAAAATGAAGAAATCAAAGATTTTTTTTTTATCCGTACCCTTGTCGAAACCAGAAACAGCATCTGTTCACAAGTCACAATTCACTGTCACTGCTCTGCGATCGACTGAGAATATAGAAGAGAACACCGAAAAACTAAGCCACCTGATCTATGACTGGCCATGGCCAGACGGCTGAGTGCTCAGGGAAAGGAAGGGGCAAAGACCGAAGGAGGGAGGGAGTCGAGGGACTGGAAGAGGAAGATCGAAATCGAACTACTGTCTCTCTCTCTCTACTGTGACTGCGGGCTGTGGCGTGGAGGAGGAGGAGGTCTAAAGATTGAAGGTAGGAAGGGCAGAGAGCAAGGAGGAGGGCTACTGGCTAGGGCAAGCCGTACACGCACCCATCTCTGTTATGTTCAGACTTCAGAGTATTTTTTTTAAAAAAAAAAACTATATGGCTCGGGGGCCTTATGTTCAGCAGTTTAGAGTTTTTTTTTTAAAAAAAAACTATATGGCTCGCAGGCCCCGCCCGTTTGAACCATGGTCTAAATGGGCTTGCCAGTTCAGGCCTTTTTTAAACGGGCCTGTTTTTCGGTGCTTTTAGGAGGGCGGGCTGGTCTTGGCTCGTGGGCTTTAGCCTGTATTCCCAGTTCTAATTAGATCTAACTGTGGTGGTGAATTTTACGGTAGATATACTGGATCAGGTAAACAATGTCCAAGGCCTTTAACCAAGTATTTGGCTGAGTGTGAGATTGTACCTCAGTGTACCATGCCAGGGACTCTTAGTCAAAATGGTGTAGCTGAGAAGCGAAATCACACTATTAAGGATATGGTAAGAAGTATGATTAGTCATTTTTCTTTACCGGAATCACTTTGGGGAGAGACATTAAAGAATATCCTTAACAGGGTACCCAGTAAAGCAGTTCAAAAGACCTCATATGATTTGTGGACATGCAAGAAGCCTAGTGTTAGATACTTACATCTCTGGGGTTGTCCGGCTGAAGCTAGGCCGTACAAGCCTAATGACAGAAAGTTAGACTCACGGACTATGAGCTACTACTTTGTGAGAAATCCTGAGAGGTCAAAGAATTTCAAGTTTTATGACCTTTTGACTAGGTCCGTCCTTCCTTGAGACTGAAAATGCCAAATTCATTCAGGATATTGATTACAATAAGAGTGATCAAATAAGGGATATTGTGTTTGAGGAGGAGGATGTTGGTATTTCTACAAATAATTTTTCCTGAAATAGCTGAACCCATGAATTTGGGTGAATTTGAAAATACAATGGAAAGAGAGATTACTTCTATTCATGATCAAGAGATTCAATCTCCTGAAACTAAAGGATCTCAACAACCTCATGATGAAGTGCCACTGTAGAGATCCACTAGAGAGAGGAGAAGTGCAATGCCAAACAAATATGTCATTTATTTGCAAGAACATGAGTTTGACATAAGCATGCAAGATGATCCAGTCACTTGCAAAGAAGCTATGTCATCTAGTAACTTAGACAAGTGGATTGAAGCCATGAGAGATAAGATCAAATATATCATTGACAATGAGGTATGAGATCTAGTAGAGTTACCATAGGGTGCATGACCGATTAGTTGTAAATGATTGTTTAAAACCAAAAAGGATTCGAGTAGTAATATCAAAAGGTATAAAACATGTCTCATAGCCAAAGGTTATACTCATAAAGAGGGCATTGACTTTAAGGAAACATCTTCTCTAGTTTCATCAAAGGATTCCTTTAGAGTCATAACAGCACTTATAGCTCATTATAACTTGAAGTTACATCAAATGGATGTAAAAACGTTTCTCAATGGAGACATTAAAGAAACAATATACATAGTGTAGAAAGAGAACTTTGAATCTAAAGATTTAAAGCACCTTGTATATAAGTTGAAAAAGTTCATTTATGGTCTTAAGCATGCATTTTGACAGTGGTACCGAAAGTTTGATGAGGTGATTTTATCTTTTGGATTCCAAGAGAATCCAATTGACCAGTGCATATACCTTAAAATGAATGGAAGTAAGTTTGTGATACTAGTTTTGTATATCGATGAAATACTATTAGCTAGTAATGATATGTCTTTCTTGCATGGAACCAAGTCTTTTCTTTCGAGCAAATTCAAAATGAAAGATCTTGGTGAGACATCTTTTATTCTGGGAATTCATATCCATAAGGATCGTACCAAATATACTTTGAGATTATCGCAGAAAGCATACATTGAAAAAGTCTTGAGTCATTTTGGCATGCAAAATTGTGCACTGGTGACATACCCATAGCCAAAGGTGACAGATTTAGCTTGCTTCAATATCCTAAATTAGACATAAAGATGAGGAAGATGGAAAACATCCTATATGCTTCAGCTGTGGAAAGTCTTATATATACGCATATATGTACGTATCTAGATTTGGCATACATTATAGGAATGTTGGGCAGATACCAGAGTAACCCAGGTATGGCTCACTGGAAGGCGGCTAAGCGGGTTATGAGGTACCTTCAGAAGACAAAAGACTACATGCTTACTTATTGAAGGTTGGATCAACTTAAGGTTGTGGGTTACTCCGGTGTCGATTTTTTTGGATACGTGGATACAAAGAGATCTACATCAGGCTACATTTTCATGTTGGTTGAAGGAGCTATATGTAACATCCCATATTTTCCTCTATTAAAGTTATATTTTCTTTATTAAGTTAGAAATAATGTTAGAAATTAGTAAAATATACTTTTGGGATGCCTAGAAGCAAGTCATCAAGAAAAGACATGAGAAACTAGGATAAATGAGCTAAGGATAGAAGAAAAATGAAGTTCTGAGGAAATTAGTCGACTGATAGCATCAAAAAATGAACTAGGTTGCTGATATCTACAATTGGTCGACTGATGAAGAGAGATCAGTCAACTAATTACTCTCTATCAAGATAAAATTTTAGGTGCTAAAGTAATCAGTCGACTAATTAGGTTGGATCAGTCGACTAATGGCACATCAGTCGACTAATAGTAAGTAATCAGTCGACTAATTGCCTACTAGAGTGCGAAAGTAAGTCGGTTCCAACTGAAAAATCAATGAAAAATTGACTAGAATGCCCTTAACATACCAAGGAAGCTCATAAATAAGAAAATAAGGTAAAAGAGGGACTTCCATGCTAAAGGGACTCTTTAAACCCTTTTAGAAGCAATAAGAGAGAAAGAAATGATATTTCTAAAATTTTAGAGAAGAGAGAAAGATAAACGTGGAGAAGAAGAAGAAGCAGAGAAGAGAGTTCTAGTTGGTTTCTAACAAGAGAAATCATCGAAAGGTAAGTTTCCTAACTTGATTTCTCTAGTTAGATGGATTCTAGAGCTTGAAATTGGTAGAATTATGGTTTTTTAGACTAAGGAAAGAAAGAGAAGAAGGAGTTTGTCTGAAAACTAAGGAAAATAAGGAATCTTAGAAGGAACTACAAGATATTACACATTCCAGCTTTAGGAAGAATTAAGTTAGCTAGTTATTCATAAAAGTAATTTATTTTCAGTTATTTATCATGCTTGTGTATGATATGCTGTAGTTTATGCTAAATCTTTTCATGAATGTTTAAGAATATGCTTTCTCATGATAGTAGAACTTGATTCCTCATAGGATGAAGTAATTCCTTATAGGATATAGTGAGTTCTCTCCATGAGATAGCTAGAAAGAAAATTTTTCAGTTATTTATCATACTTTGTATAATTTAGCAAGTGTGTATATCTTGAAGTTTTCTATGAGAATAAAGAATCAACTTTCTCTTGAAAAGTAAAGTTTATGTCCTCATGGGATGATAGAACCAGAAATTTCGCATGAGATGATAGGAATACCTCATAGGATGTAAAAATTCCTATAGGAAAACAGAACCTCAGAAATTCCTCATGAGATGACAGAATTCCTCATAAGACATAAAATTCCTTATGGAATGACAGAACTAAGAATTTCTCATGAGACATTGAGTACTTTTCTTGAGAAAGTAGCCAAAGTAGCTAAAGTAGCCAAAGTATAGTGCATTATGCTAAGAAAGAAGTAATGACACCAGTTATGTGTCCAGAAACCAATTTATGTTTTATGTAACGAGTTTGTTGTTGAGATTGCCTTATATTAAGTCTTTTATGTTCATGGAAGTGAGACATATTCATTGATAACTGCTTTTATGACTGGAATGGTTTATGAAATATTTTATTAGATAAACTAACTATTGAGATTATATATCTCATGATTTTGTATTATGACTAACCATTTCAGGAATTGAAGTAAGAAATACGAGAGAAAGCATAAAGAACAAGTTAGTAGACTTGTTAAGTAGTTATTTGTTGAAGAAGAGGTTATGTAGACTATTTATGTAAACTTTTAGAGATTTATACACATTTGGTGTGTATATATATAGAAATAGGTGAGTTGTATATAAACCTCATATATTATAGCTCCATTCTAGAAGTAAAATTGCAAGAAAGGTTGAAAAAGTATGGTAGATTACATGTATTTTGAAACCAGATGATTTCACCATATTTTCATGTTGATATTTTCTAAGGATCTGAAGTTTAGAGCACATCAGTCGACCGATGCTCCTTCATTAGTTGACTGAATCGGTCGACTGATGCCCCTTGGTTTTAGACATGTGCAGACTTAAAAACAATTAGTCGATTGATAGTCCCAGATCAGTTGACCGATCGCCTTCTGCCAAGTGCAGGATTTTATGTTCTTTGATATTTCAAAATTTCCTTATCTTCAAGAACTTAGATATTTTTCATAAATTTTTAGAAAAATCTCAAGGTTTTTAACTAAATTTTCACAAGATCCATCTTACAATTTTTCTTAAATTGTATAAATCTAGTAGACGTTACACTATATCTTAGAAAAATGTCAAACAGATACTTGTAGTTTCTTCAACTTATAGTTGAAGTCATTGAGAGACCTTTGAGGATGTACTGTGATAGTAGAGCCACCAAGTTGTATTGTAAGAATGACTGAAGTTCGTCAAAGTCTAAACACATAGACATTAAGTTTCTGGTTATGAATGAGAGAGTTCAAAGTCTCATTGTATCTGTAGATCATGTTAGTACAGACGCTATAATTGTGGATCTGCTAACTAAAGGTTTACCACCTATAAAGTTTCATGAGCATGTGGCTTGTATAGATGTGGTGAAACCTTTAGACGATTAAGTCTGTATTCAGTTTGTTATGTCCATTTGTGAACATTTTGATATATAAGTTTATATTATTCATATTTTTGTATGTGTGTGTGTGTGTGTTGAGTAATCTGAACATAAGTGATTGCTTTCTCTTGCAGTTTAGCGTAAAGTTGAGAAAGTGTAGAAACCAGTTAAAAATAGGCATGAATAAATATCATTTACAGGTAATTTCCCTGCTATACATCCAAACTAGATCTATATTGTTAAGTATATTGTAATTACTATTGGGTTTAGTTTCAATATTATTGATTACAAAAGCCCCCTTGGTTCTATGTTGATATGGTTAATGGACCAGATTGTTGTAATATATCTAATTAGATAGCAAGTTGTGCACACCAAGGGTTATATACATGTGTAATATGTACATATACAATATTTATAATCATATGTAATCCAACTGTGAAAATTGTTAGCGTTATTTTATTTTTAATGTGTGTGTGTGTGTATATATATATATATTTATAAATATATTAAGTGGTAACAATTATTTGGGTGGACTTACATATTAATTGTTGTATATGTGTACATATATTAGGATATATATTTTATTATCTATAATTAGGTCCAAATTAATAACCTTTATAAAGTATATTTTGGGTTAGATCTATTTGATATATTAAAGTTAGTTTGGGATATTTGTGATTTAATATTATAATATGTGTAGATATCTGATCCAAATTAATAACGGTAATGGAGCGTCATTAATAAATGGGGTCAACTCATTGGGCTTGATAAGTTGGTTATGGTTTCCAGAATTATAAGGATTTGATTTTTAGCAATGGCGTATCCAGGACTCTTGGATCAGGGGGCAGTATGTTTAAAAAAATTAATAATAATTAAAAACTATACATATAAAAATAAAGACATTAATGTTAAAATCATAAAATTTTAATATATCTAGTCAAATAAATTAAATACTTTATAATTGTCCTTTACGTAATTTCATGTTCTGAAATCGTTGAATGATCAGCTCATTGTCAATATTATTGAAGACATCTCTCTCAGTATAAGTCACTAGATAATCATTCATCCACGCATCTTCCATTTGATTACGTAACCTATTTTTCACAATCTTCGTAGCAAAAAGGGCTCTTTCTACAGTTGTTGTGGCAACATACAAAATCATTACTAATTTTAGAAGAAGATAAACTAATGGATAAACAATATGTCTTCTAGTTTCAATCAACTTCTCTGAAAGATCACTGATTCCTTTCAAAGATGCAAATTCAACATTCATACGCATATCAATGATGTAAGTCTCAAGTTGATTATTACGCATTACTAAATCAGTTGAAGAAAATTCACATAAATAAAACTTTACAAATTTAATCAGTCTTGTCTTATCAAAAGCAGAGAACAAATGGGTTGGATTCAAACAAGCCATACAAAGAAGCAACTGAGTATTTGTCTAACTGAAATGATCATTAAGTTCCCAAAGCTGTATATCCACAATAGTTTAAAATAATTCAACAAGATAGTGATACTTTATTATGATAGCTTGAGCTTTGCCTCCATGTCATGATCTTCCCTTAGAAAAAAAATATATCTTCTATATTAGGAATGTTAATAGCATGCATATTGCAAAATAAAGTTACTTGCAATAAAGACTCTTATTCATTATTCCTCGTAGTTTGTAACCGCTCTTTGTTATGTTAACAAAGTTCATAGAATTAATGATGTCTTGATCTTTCCTTTGCAATACGTGTGACAATTCATTTGAAATATCCAAGACAATTTTCATCAAATGCAATGTAAATGCAAAATCAAAATCCACTAACAAATGTAAAAGACCATTAGCTTCGGCTCTTTGATCTGCATTTGATCCATCTTCTTTCATAATTTTAAGAACACCAATTATAGCAAAATACATCAATATCAAATTGATCAAAGTTGTATAATGTGAACTCCAACGAGTATTAGGAGCTTGTTTAAGATTAGTTTCTTAATTCAAACCTTGCCCACTTAGAATTTCTCCTTTTCCCAATGCTTCTCTATCATTGACTATTTGTTTTTCACGAAGCATGTCATGTCGTTTGTAAGATCCCCCAACAAAATTTAATAATGTGGACATTATATTAAACAAAGAGGCAACTTCAATGTGATTTTTGGCAATAGTAACTAACATAAGTTGTAATTGATGAGCAAAACAATGTATATAAAATGCAGATGGATTCTCCCATAATATCAAACTTTTGAGACCACAAAATTCCCTTTATATGTTGCTAGCACTTTCATGACCTTGGCCACGAATTCTTGATATACTAAGCCCATGTTTGCAAAATAATGCATCAATTGTCATTTTCAATGATAAAGCTACAGTATCTTTAACATAAACAATACCAAGAAAATGCTCAACAATACTACCATTTTTGTTAACATAACGCAAAGCAACAACTATTTGCTCCTTATTTGATATGTCATGGGCTTCATCAACAAGAATAACAAATAGTTCGTCTCTAAAATCAGACACAATAGCAGCAGTGGTTTCCAATGCAATATCATTAACAATATCTTTTTGGATTTCTAGAGCAATTAATTGATGATTTTCTGGAGAATTTTTCAAGACAAGGGAATTTACTTATTCATTACATACAAAAAGAAATTTAAGAAATTCAAGGAAATTATCTTGATTAGAAAAATTGTTTGATTCGTCATGACCACAAAAAGCTAATCCCTGCTTTAATAGAAAGCGAATGCAATCAATTGACGTTGTTAAACGCCTTCGATATATCACGAACTTGTTTAGATTGATTAGATATTGCAACTTCAATATGTTGATTCTAATTCATCAATCTTGACTCATCTTCCAAGCAATGTTATGAGCACTATTAGGACCTCCAACATGAGATAAGAGCTTTTCTTTCTTATTCAATTTTGTGAATCCCTCTGTCACAAATGTATCACCACCTGATTGCTTTCCAAAATCAGGCCTAAAAAGATAACAACATAAGCAAAATGCAGCATCTTTTTCTATATTATATTCTAACCAATTGTCAAATTCACTAAACCAAGAAGGACAAAAACTCCTTAAAGAATTTTCAATTTTTCTTCGGGAAAAATTACGTTGAGTAGGTTGGCATGGTGTTCTTTGTAAATATGTATCTTATCTTGATCATTAGGATGATATGATAAAAATTTCATTCACTTTCGTAGATATGATGGCAACTCATCTAAATTAATTTCAATTTGTTACTTATTTGATGGTAATTTCTTCTTGAAAAATCTTTCCATTACAAAAATATTTCCTTTTCTAAATCCTAATAGCATAATCAATCAACAAATTTGATTGAATTAGACCTATGTACAAAAACTCTAAATTTTACAAAGAGGTCCCTAACAATGGAATGAAAAATTAACCATTATCAAGAAAAAATTTCATAAAATTGACTTCACAAATATATTACTCATAGCCCTAATTACATAATCAATCAATCAATTTGATAAAATTAGACATATATACAAAAAGGCCCTTAATAATGCATTGAAAAAATAACTATCATCAAGAAAAAATTTCATGAAATTGACTTCACAAATATATTACTTATGATTCTAATTGCATAATCAATCAACCAATTTGATAGAATTAGACCTATGTACAAAAATCTCAAATTTTAAAAAGAGGTCCCTAACAATAGAATGAAAAATTAATTATCATCAAGAAAAATTTTTATGAAATTGACTTCACAAATATGTTACTCATGATCCTAATTGCATAGTCAATCAAGTAATTTGATAGATTTAGAATTATATATAAAAACTTCAAATTTTACAAAGAGGTCCCTAACAATAAAATAAAAAATTAACTATCATAAAAAAAATTTAATGAAATTGACTTCACAAATATGTTAGTTATGATTCTAATTGCATAATCAATCAACCAATTTAATAAAATTACACTTATTTACAAAAACCCCCAAATTTCACTCAAAGGTTTCATCACTCTCACAACTAGGAAGAAGCTCCGTTTACCTCATTATCAATCAACTAATTTGATCTGCTAAGTACTAAGTTTGCAACTCTTCAATAAATGTTCAGTGTAGAATTAGAGATAAAGATGGTAAATTGGTAACGGAAAAGTAGATAGGAGATCGAGAGAGGAGATGAGTAGATGAAGATGGTTGTCGAAGGCTAGTGGCGGACTGGTGGTCCAAGGCCGGTGGTGGACTGGTGCTTGTGGTTAAAGGCTAGTGGCAGTGGGCTGTGGGCAATGGTGGACAAACTTGAGAGGGAGAATGAGAAGTTGATATGGGCGACCACGAGTCCTGGACTCTTGGGGATCAATCGAGACTTAAGAGAGAGAGAGAAGAGATGGATTAGTGGTGGAAGCTCGAAGGTCGATGGGTTGTGGCAGACTGGAGTCATCTAGCGATTGAAGGCATCTAGTAATCGAACTGTCGAAGGGGTCTTGTCTGGCGTCTTGTGTCTAGTGAGAGAAGAAAGGAATGTAGTGTAAGGGATTGGAAAATTTTAATAGGGAGGTAAAAAAAAAGGTGCCAAAATTTTAAAAAAAATTTAATGGTATTATATAAAATTCAAGGGATGCACTAAAGCACATGTGGCTTTGCCACTAGTTTTTAGGTTTAGAAAAGGTCTATAAATATGTGATTTTGTAACCTAATACCTATCGCCTAAAACCTTCTTTGTGAAAAACTATCATTACTAATCTTAAGGGCCTAGCCTTTTGAAAATTGATTGTTATAGATCAAGGTCCGCTATATTCTCTACTATTGTTTTGAGTTATTATTCTTATTACCAATTTGTCTATCAAAGATCTTATTTATTTACAATCAAATCATGATCAGAATAAATAACTTGGTGATTTTTGTATTTGAGTTTGATCATGAATTTAATTGGTTGTAGTTATAATTTTTGTTATAACATCCCTACATTTATAGAACATGCAAACAAAGAAAGGACAAACCATAAAAACTTACCAATGTGGGATTTTTGAAAAGTTTATGCCTCTGAGTCTCTCCTTGAGCTTCTCTTTATAAATACATAAATCAATTCAACCAATTATTAGATAAAAAAAGTTGTACATTGGAAGAAAAAACTATTTGAGAACATCAGAGAATTTTTAGTGAATAGATGAGCCTCAAATTAAAAGAAAACCCTAAATTATTTTGAAAGGCAAAGGCTTCGAAAACTAACAAACTGTAGGGATTTTATCATTGAACTTATGATCTTTGGAGGAGGTGGGACTATGTGAATGCAATTGTCACGACCCACTATCTTGGCCCTTGACCGGCACACTAACGACACTTCTCGTTACTATAAGCCTAACATATCCTCAAAATACCCTACGATTCTCATTGTAGTTATGTAAAATTTTAAAACAAATTAAATACATATCATCTAAATTACTATTAACCAAATAAAATTAAGGGTGTTTGACGTCACCTTATATGCAAAATTCTTCTTTCGAAACATTTAAATTTTCAAATGAAATAAATATCCTTTTAAAATAAATAAGTCTCAATGGAAAGTCTCTTTCAACATGAAACATTTCAGAATAAAAATTCATTTTCAAAATAAACTCAACGTCAATTTCCTTTTTAAAAAATATTCGAAATAAAATAGAAGCAAAAATTACACAGCGAATTATCCTAAAATCCCCTTAAGTGTCCTACGTAACTATATAGTAACCTAGCAACTTAATAACTAAAAAGACAATTGAACCTACTCGAGGAAGGTTCTCCACAAATCTTGCTACTTCTCAAGCAGGTGTTTTTCGTCGACAACCGAATCTGTAGAAAATGAAACATTGAAAGTGTAAGTCATAGACTCAGTGAATGATAAGGCTAATTCATAATACAATTCGAATACATCAATATCAAATAAAATGCCTATAGGACTAAACCTCAATACCGAAACAAGTAAAAAGATATATACCAGATATAGATAGCATCCAATCACAATCACCTAGCACATGTCTATGGCAAGATGTCTTATGGGTCCTTGCCCTACTATGATGATACTAATATACAACCAATTAGTGGCATACATTAGTGCCTAGACGCCCTATGGTTCCTTGCCTTCACCATGACGTTGGAAACCTTCCACCAGTCAAGTTGCCTTACGAGTCCTCGCCTTGACCTTGACGTTAAGAGTCACTACCCCCAATCACTGGTTAAGACGCCTATGGGAACCATAGCGGGTCTTCACCTTACCTTGCCATGAAAGAGGGGCACCACTAACACCAACCAAAGCATCCAAAGGGATTCATACAATCCATGCCAACACAAAATCATTATGAAAACAATTATAATAAATATCACAAGTTTCCCCCTTCCACATTTTCAAGGAATATTCAAGGAATCAATTTCCAACCCTCATATCTTTAATTTTTAAGTTAAGAGCATGAATAATAATGATCATAACAACCCTAATGTAGGACTTGTTAATTAACATCTAACCATGTCACGGTTCATCCTCCATTATAATAGACTAAATTACACTAATATTAATCACAATAGTCCTTTCAATTCATGTCTTATAAATCTTTAATTATTAAGAACATTAATATTGTCCCCACGGCTTATGTTTCAAATATTCATCATATTTCCTACCAATTCTGATGGTGCTATCCCACAGCATCTCATAAAGTGAAAGATGCTAAAATCATATTTATTTATAATACCCCTAACATGGAGTTTGTTAATGATCCTCTACTTACATCACAATTTATCTTTTTAATAACAATTCACGTTATATAAGTCACTCATTTGTCGTACGCTATTTTAATTTCAAATCTAACAACTTATTCATTGATTTAGTATTATCATTCCTACGACTTATACAAGAACAACCTAACCTATCTAGGTTACATTCTTAACTCATGCATAATAAAAGTAATAAAATGTGGATTTTATTAACAACCCCTTTTACCAAAGTAATTTATAATATATATATATATATATATATATATATATATATATATATATGTTATTCCTTATCGAGTGCCATCATAAATTAAATCTAACAATTGTTCATTTATTTAACCTCAAAATCCCCACGTTATCCATAAGAACAATCCCTACAACAAAGATTGTAGGGATTCCAATGCCATGTTTACCAGGTTTCAGATGTTAAAAGATGTATGTAAGATTTTGAGATAAATTTTTAACAACTACAACAAAGATTGTTGCGAAAAGTATTTAAAACCATGTTTATTACTATTATTATTAATTATTATTATACTATGGTAACTAACCATGTTTATTAGAGTGATTAGCCTTACTTATGTTCATGTAGGGACGGCACTGGGGACCCGAATTCAGGGATCCCAGCATTCAAGGACCCGTGGGGATGGGGGCTAGGAAAAAATTCTCCTTGTTATTGTTTCGGGGCTTAAAATATATATATATAATATTTTTTTAGTTAAATATATAATTCATAATATGATGATTTTAAATTAAAATAATTCAATTTAATTTAAAAAATAAAACCCTAATTCTTTCCTAATTTGTAATCAAACTTTTCTTCCTCAACTACGTCCCTCATCATTTCGTCTGGCTCTCTCCTCACTATTTGTAGTCATGCCCAAGCTTCTTGAATATCACATAATATAGTCAAAATCACTGAATCAATCACTTACTCTCTGTTGCAACTTGTCGTCTCGTCCTCTTTATCTGAAGTTTAAACCCTAAAATCCCAAATTGGTTCACACTGCTTCGACTCCCTACTTCATCTGCATTCATCATGAATGTCTCGTCTCGTCCCCATCTATCCTCCATCGTCTACTAATCACAGGTACTAAGTTATAGGACTTTGCAGAATCGCCATTTTTGTTCTGTGTTTGAGTTTTTTTTCTTCCTCCTCGTTCGTCAGTTCGTCTTCGTCCTCCTCCTTTTTCTAATGAGTTTTTGTTTTTCCTTGTCTTTTTTTTTTACATTAAAGGCTGCGCATGCCGATGATAAGGCTATATGAGCCGACGAAAAATCTATGCGAGCCGATGGCAAGGCTGTGTGAGTCTGTGATGAGTGTTCTACTTCTGTGCGAGCAAGGGGTTTACAAGGTAAGTGTAATACCCGTTAATTTCGGAATATAATTCGCCTAAGAGTATTTTAGAATTTTACAACGTTACTTTAGTTATTTATTTTGGTCATTTTTAATTTTCATATTTAATTGTTCTCTTTGAATATTATTTATGAAAATTGAGTTAAATGACTGGACTAAATATTTGCACAATGTGGGATATATTCTAATAATGGTGAAATTCATGGAAAAGTGGTTTAAGAATGGTCAATTAGTCCATTTATTGTAAATTGACTGGATGGGTTTGGATGTTGGGTTATAGATACCCATTGGGTTACCCAACTAACCCACCACATTTTAACTCTCTCTCTCCCTTCTAGCTTCATTTTCTCCCGTATCTTCTTCATTCACTCTCTCACAAGTCTCTCAACCTTCAACCTTCCCTCTCAACTCTCCTATAGATTTGGTGTTGTTTTTGAGAATTGTTCGGTTCAAAAGCTTGGTAGAGATCAAAGGTAAGCTTTAATCTCATTATTTTCCTTAAATTTCAGTTTATATAGAAGATCAGAGGAGGTTTTGTTCTTGAAGATTTTGATGATAATTCATGAATCTCAGTTGTTTTAGAAGTTATATTTGAGTTATAATCGGTTTAAAGAGTTGAGATTCTGGTTTTAAATCAAAAGAAAGGAAAGGATGAATTTTTGAAAGATTTTTCTGCAAAACTCGAGTTACTGTAGCGACCAGAAATTTCGGAAAAATCTGGAAATTTTCTTCGAGTTACTGTAGCAGTACTGCAGTGTCGGCAGTCAACGGTACTGTAGCAGTCAACGTTACTGTAGCGAACCGGCACTGTAGCAAACTGACACTGTAGCGAACCGTTACTGTAGCAAACCGTACTGTAGCAATCAGAAAATTTTGCGTATTTTCGTGATTTTGTTTCCTTTCTTATGTTTCCTTGTAATATATTTTACTAAGAAATTTTCCTACACAAATTCTAGTGTGGAACAAGGTAAACTTGGACAAACATCAAGGTGAGTGAATAACCTTGCTAAGCTAATTTGATATTACTAGTCAAAGTACAATATAAGTCCCATTTACAATATTATTTTGGATAATAAGCAATCAATTTTTCATATGGCAGTATATGATGATCGGTAGAAATAAGAGTATATAGAAATTATTTTATATCATGACAATTGTACTATGTGATAAATTCTCACTATCTTGTTAATGAGTAAAGATCTATGAAACCTATACACGAGTTTGAAAGGGTTAAAGTCCCATAGTACTCAGTGCATATCTATGAAACCTATACATGAGTTGAAAGGGTTAGAGTCCCATACTACTCGGTGTATACCTATGAGATTTTATTCACGAGTTGAAAGGGTTAGAGTCCCATACTACTCGGTGTATACCTGTGAGATCTTATTCACGAGTTTGAAAGGGTTAGAGTCCCATACTACTCGGTGTATATCTAAGAAATCTTATTCATGAGTTTAAAAGGGTTAGAGTCTCATACTACTCGATGTATAAGACAATTAATTATATAAGTAAATGTGGTATTTGTACTTTTGATATTTTATATAGTACAGTTATTTACTTACTGAGTTTTTAAATAAACTCACACTCCCTATGATTATTTTTCAGATACAGAAAACAAAGAAGAAGAGTATCCGTTGGAAGATTATAAGCCCTTGGGATTACTCTCTATTTCTGTCTGGTGGGATACCAGTACTTATTAATGTGGATATTAGAAACGCTCTGTACTTTCTATAGGTTTCCTAGGCTTGCGATGAGATAAAAACATCAGATTATATATGTCTATATTTGCTTATCAGATGAATATAATTCTGTAGTGTGGAATGAATGATTAAGGTTGAATGTAAAACCTTACAGAATATATGTAAATAACTTATGTTTGAGAATTCTATCAAATGAGTAGTATCTTTTCACATGTTCAATTTTTGGGATGTGACAATTTGGTATCAGAGGATAGGTTTTATAGGTCCCCTATAGAGTACAGAGCAAAGTGATCTTTGTGGGCCCTTCCCTATTGTCATGAGCCGCGGCATGACCATAGGATTAGGTTCCATAAAAGACCTTGTAAAGTATAACGTCATTTTATAGATAACTTCTCAGTGGGGCTAGTAAGTGATATTTTGTTTATGTCTGAAAATTGTTTGTTATGTGTGTAGATCTGTGACAGATCAATGTCAGAAGGATCTTCTAATAATAATGAGCATATGGGTCCAAGGAGAGCCATAAATCCACCAGTACATATGCAAGATGATCCTAACCGTGGTGATAGTTTACATACTCAAAGTACTGAGGGCGCAACTAGTGAGCAAGCAAGGAGAGTCGAACCTGATGCTCACGTTGGTAATGCAACTATTGCACATGTGATTAATTTGATGAATGAACGATTTGACCGATTTGAGGCTGAAATGAGAGGTCGAGCTGCACAAGCTAACCTGCCAGTGGATCCTCCTATTGTTGAAGTTGAAATTGTACCACCAGCTCAATTAGCAGGAGGAGTTAATGTAAGGGAGGTAAGAATGTCTGAATTCCAGAAAATGAGGCCTCCTACTTTTTCAGGGGAAGATCCCAAAGAGGACCCACAATGTTTCCTTGAAGATTGTGAAGCAATCTGTGATGCTATAGGGTGTTCTCCTACTCAAAAGGTAGAATTCACTTCCTTTCAGTTAAAGGGTAGGGCCGGTAAATGGTGGAAAAACTGGAAGAAAGCTAGAATTCAAGGCGTACCGCCAGTTATGTGGACAGAATTTTACAGATTGGTTATGGATGAATTTCTTCCGGCAAGTGAACGATCATCTAGGGCCAGGGATTTTCTGTATCTATGACAGGGAACCATGACTGTTGATGAATATTCAGCTCAGTTTGTTAAATTATCTGAATATGCCCCTGAAATCATTCCTTCTGAAAGGAAGAAAATAGAAAAGTTTGTGGAAGGGCTTCGTGATGCCTTATATGATCAAGTGGGTTCTAATATGAATGATTACTCTTCGTACTCAGAAGCTGTTGATGTGGCCCGAAGAATGGAAAAGAGGTTAAAGAATAAAGAAGAATATCGTCAAAAGAAGAAGGCCAGATATAGGAGATCTTTTGATCAAGGGGAAGACTCAGGGACTTTTACTGCATCACAACATGCTCCAGCCACTCCTACTAAGTCATCTTATTCTACAGCCAGTGTGGCTAAGCCTCGTTCAGAGAGCAGGGGTCGTTTTAGCTCTTCTAGTAGAGGAGGTACTCAAGGTAGAAGGGAAAAACCTCAATGTCCTGAATGTGGAAAGTTTCACTTCGGAGAATGCAGGTTAAACACTGTTGGTACAGGTTGTTTTCACTGTGGACAAAAAGGACATTTTATAAGGGAGTGCCCTCAGCTCATGACAAGACCAGGTCAAGGGTCTACTTTGCCACCTCGACCACAATCTATTTCTGCTTCTATTACTCGAACACCAACCCCTTCAACAGGGGGTAGTATGGGAAGAGGTTCTGGAAGAGGCCAAGGTGACCGTGGAAAACAAGCTGCTGGCAGAGGAAATGCAAGAGTATATGCTCTAACCCGACAGGATGCTCAAACATCCAATGCTATAGTTACAGGTATATTATCTGTTAATACTTTTGCTGCACGTATTTTGTTTGATCCCGGTTCTACTCACTCATATGTGTCACCCCTATTTGCCAAGAGATTTGCATTTGATTCAATTACTCTTAAAGAACCATTCTTGGTTTCCACACAGATGAGAGAGACTTTGATGGTTAAAACATGTTATCGTTCTTGTAAAATAATCGTTGGAGGCACGAAAACTGAGATAGATCTTATGATTCTCAATATGTTAGATTTTGATGTGATTTTAGGGATGGACTGGCTATCTTCTTGTCATGCTACTATAAATTGTCGTGACAAAGTTATTTCCTTTAATATGCCGGGGAGGAGTAATTTTGTATTTCAAGGAGATCGAAGTGATGTACCTTGCAACATGATATCTATGTTAAGTGCCCGGCGTATGTTGTGAAAGGGATGTCAGGGATTTCTAGCTTTTATCAAAGATTTAGAAAAGAAAGAACAGAAGTTAGAAGACATTCATGTGGTTAATGAATTCTCAGATGTGTTCCCAGAAGATTTACCTGGATTACCGCCAGAAAGAGATATTGAGTTCAGTATTGATTTGGTCCCAAACACAAGACCAATTTCTATTCCACCTTATCGTATGGCTCCTGTTGAGCTAAAAGAACTCAAAGAACAATTGGAAGATTTGTTAAACAAAGGGTTCATTCGCCCAAGTTTTTCACCTTGGGGTGCTCCTGTTCTTTTTGTGAAAAAGAAAGATGGTTCTATGAGATTATGTATAGATTATCTTCAGTTGAATAAAGTCACAGTGAAAAATAAGTATCCTTTACCAAGGATAGATGATTTGTTTGATCAGCTTCAAGGAGCAAAATACTTCTCAAAGATTGATCTAAGGTCTGGATATCATCAGTTACGAATTAAGAACGATGATATAACTAAGACAGCTTTTCGTACACGGTATGGACATTATGAGTTTCTTGTGATGTCTTTTGGGTTGACAAATGCACCAGCAGCATTTATGGATTTAATGAACAGAGTGTTCAAATCATTCCTTGATAAGTTTGTAATTGTATTTATTGATGATATTTTGGTATATTCAAAGAGTCATGAAGAACATACTGAACATTTGAGAATAGTGCTTCAGACTTTGAGAGAGCATCAGTTGTACGCAAAACTCTCAAAATGTGAATTCTGGATGAGTCATGTAACATTTTTGGGACATGTTATTTCCCAAGAAGGTATTCATGTAGATCCAAGTAAAATTGAAGCAGTAAAACAATGGCCTAGACCAACAACTGTGTCGGAAGTACGTAGTTTTCTTGGCTTAGCAGGGTATTACCGTCGTTTTGTCAAAGATTTCTCTAAGACGGCTCTCCCATTAAATAAGTTAACCCGAAAAAATGTTAAATACATTTGGGATGATTCATGTGAGCAAAGTTTCACCCAATTGAAAGAGTGTTTAACTTCTGCACCAGTTTTAATCCTACCATCAGGACCAGGGGGTTACTCTGTATTCTGTGATGCCTCAAAGATAGGCTTAGGGTGTGTGTTGATGCAACATGGTAAAGTCATAGCTTATGGCTCACGTCAGCTTAAAAAGCATGAATTGAATTACCCTACTCATGATTTGGAAATGGCAGCTGTAGTGTTTGCCCTAAAAATTTGGAGACATTATTTGTATGGGGAGACTTGTAAAATTTTTACAGATCACAAAAGCCTTAAGTACATTTTTGAGCAGAGAGATCTCAATCTAAGGCAACGAAGGTGGATGGAACTTCTGAAAGATTATGATTGTACCATCCTTTACCATCCAGGTAAAGCAAATGTAGTGGCTGATGCTCTAAGTCGAAAGTCTATGGGAAGTTTAGCTCACATTGCCATTATAAGGAGGTCTCTAATACATGAACTACAAGAATTGGAAGCTGATGGAGTAATCTTCGAGATCACTGAGTCAGGTACATTTCTGGCTCATTTAACAGTTAGATCATCCCTTGTTGAAAAAGTAAAAGCAACTTTAGAAAATGATATTGATATGGTCAAAATCAGAGATAAGGCAAGGCAAGGTCTAGCACCAAGTTTCTTGGTAGATGAAGAAGGAGTCTTATGGTTTAACGGGAGACTCTGTGTCCCCAACATTGAATCATTGAAACATGAAATCTTAATGGAAGCTCATGGTTCGCCCTACGTTGTACATCCTGGTGCTGTGAAAAGGTATCAGGACTTGAAACAAGTTTACTGCTGGGAGGGCATGAAGCGAGATGTGACTGACTTTGTAGCTCGATGTTTGACTTGTCAGCAAGTTAAAGCTGAACATCGACGACCACCTGGTTTGATGCAAAAACTAGATATTCCCGAGTGGAAGTGGGAAATGATCACTATGGATTTTGTAGTAGGTTTACCTCGGTCAACAAAAGAAAATGACTCAATATGGGTCATAGTGGATCGACTTACTAAGTCAGCACATTTTCTTCCTGTTCACACCACTTTCAGTGTAGCAAAACTTGCTCGACTTTATGTTAAAGAAATAGTAAAACTTCATGGTGTACCAATATCCATTATATCAGACCGAGGACCTCAGTTTACTTCTCGGTTCTGGAAAGTCTTTCAAGAGGCTTTGGGTACCAAAGTGAATCTTAGCACAGCATTCCATCCTCAGACTGATGGACAGTCCGAAAGGACAATTCAGACTTTAGAGGATATGCAAAGAGCTTGTGTGATAGATTTCAGTGGAAGTTGGGAAGATCATTTGTCTCTCATTGAATTTGCTTATAATAACAGTTACCAAGCCAGTATTCAGATGGCACCTTTTGAGGCTTTATATGGGAGACGGTGTCGATCTCCTATAGGTTGGTTTGAACTTGGTGAAACCAAAATATTTGGACCTGAGATGATTCAGGAAGATATAAATAAAGTTAAACTGATCAGAGAGAAGTTGTTAACTGCCCAGAGTAGACAGAAGTCTTATGCGGACAACCGACGACGTGACCTTGAATTTGTAATAGGTGATATGGTTTTCTTACGAATCTCACCTATGAAGGGAGTAATAAGATTCGGGAAGAAAGGCAAGCTTAGTCCGAGGTATGTTGGCCCATATGAGGTTGTTGACAGAGTGGGTAATGTGGCATATCGCTTAGACCTACATTCCGACCTAGAGGGAGTTCATCCAATATTTCATGTGTCCATGCTACGGAAGTATCTTCCTAATCCTTCTCATGTCATTCAACCCCAAGAAGTTCATTTTGATGAAACTCTCACCTACGAAGAGGTACCAGTAGCTATCCTTGATAGAAAAATCAAGAAATTGAGTACTAAAGAAATTCCTACTGTCAAGGTTCTTTGGAGAAATCATTCTCGCGAGGAAGCTACGTGGGAGGCAGAAGATGAAATGTGGAAAAACTATCCACATTTATTTGAAACTTGAGGTAAGATTTTAATTCGGAGGACCGAATTCTTTTAAGGGGGTAGAATGTAATACCCGTTAATTTCGGAATATAATTCGCCTAAGAGTATTTTAGAATTTTACAACGTTACTTTAGTTATTTATTTTGGTCATTTTTAATTTTCATATTTAATTGTTCTATTTGAATATTATTTATGAAAATTGAGTTAAATGACTGGACTAAATATTTGCACAATATGGGATATATTCTAAGAATGGTGAAATTCATGGAAAAGTGGTTTAATAATGGTCAATTAGTCTATTTATTGTAAATTGACTAGATGGGTTTGGATGTTGGGTTATGGATACCCATTGGGTTACCCAACTAACCCACCACATTTTAACTCTCTCTCTCCCTTCTAGCTTCATTTTCTCCCGTATCTTCTTCATTCACTCTCTCACAAGTCTCTCAACCTTCAACCTTCCCTCTCAACTCTCCTATAAATTTGGTGTTGTTTTTGAGAATTGTTCGGTTCAAAAGCTTGGTAGAGATCAAAGGTAAGCTTTAATCTCATTATTTTCCTTAAATTTCAGTTTATATAGAAGATCAGAGGAGGTTTTGTTCTTGAAGATTTTAATGATAATTCATGAATCTCAGTCGTTTTAGAAGTTATATTTGAGTTATAATCAGTTTAAAGAGTTGAGATTTTGGTTTTAAATCAAAAGAAAGGAAAGGATGAATTTTTGAAAGATTTTTCTGCAAAACTCGAGTTACTATAGCGACCAGAAATTTCGGAAAAATCTGGAAATTTTCTTCGAGTTACTGTAGCAGTACTGTAGTGTCGGCAGTCAACGGTACTGTAGCAGTCAACGTTACTGTAGCGAACCGGCACTGTAGCAAACTGACACTGTAGCGAACCGTTACTGTAGCAAACCGTACTGTAGCAATCAGAAAATTTTGCGTATTTTCGTGATTTTGTTTCCTTTCTTATGTTTCCTTGTAATATATTTTACTAAGAAATTTTCCTACACAAATTCTAGTGTGGAACAAGGTAAACTTGGACAAACATCAAGCTGAGTGAATAACCTTGCTAAGCTAATTTGATATTACTAGTCAAAGTACAATATAAGTCCCATTTACAATATTATTTTGGATAATAAGCAATCAATTTTTCATATGGCAGTATATGATGATCGGTAGAAATAAGAGTATATAGAAATTATTTTATATCATGACAATTGTACTATGTGATAAATTCTCACTATCTTGTTAATGAGTAAAGATCTATGAAACCTATACACGAGTTTGAAAGGGTTAAAGTCCCATAGTACTCAGTGCATATCTATGAAACCTATACACGAGTTGAAAGGGTTAGAGTCCCATACTACTCGGTGTATACCTATGAGATTTTATTCACGAGTTGAAAGGGTTAGAGTCCCATACTACTCGGTGTATACCTGTGAGATCTTATTCACGAGTTTGAAAGGGTTAGAGTCCCATACTACTCGGTGTATATCTAAGAAATCTTATTCATGAGTTTAAAAGGGTTAGAGTCTCATACTACTCGATGTATAAGACAATTAATTATATAAGTAAATGTGGTATTTGTACTTTTGATATTTTATATAGTACAGTTATTTACTTACTGAGTTTTTAAATAAACTCACACTCCCTATGATTATTTTTCAGATACAGAAAACAAAGAAGAAGAGTATCCGTTAGAAGATTAGAAGCCCTTGGGATTACTCTCTATTTCTGTCTGGTGGGATACCAGTACTTATTAATGTGGATATTAGAAACGCTCTGTACTTTCTATAGGTTTCCTAGGCTTGCGATGAGATAAAAACATCAGATTATATATGTCTATATTTGCTTATCAGATGAATATAATTCTGTAGTGTGGAATGAATGATTAAGGTTGAATGTAAAACCTTACAGAATATATGTAAATAACTTATGTTTGAGAATTCTATCAAATGAGTAGTATCTTTTCACATGTTCAATTTTTGGGATGTGACAGTAAGTATCATCAATAATCTGACTTATGTAGTCTTTAGCCTTTAGCATGAATCATTAGAGTATTTTTTGTTCTATTGGAAAGAAAGAGCGTCCTTCGTCCCAAGTAATATGCATTGTTGATTGCTTTGTAATTTTTTACTGAGTGCTTGAGTCTACTATCTCAGTTGGGATTTTCTTCTTGATGTGTGTCTACTGAGAATTTGTGTTGTCCCCACGAGGATCCGTGGGGAGATGGGGGATCAGGAGTAGGGGTTAAAATTTTCCCAACGGGGATCAGGGTCGGGGGCGGGGGCAAAATTGGCCTCCTTTGTCCCTGTCCCTGCCCTATTGCCATCCTTACGTTCATGATAATTTAAATATATAAATATTAACCCCAATAATATTTAGTCAAGCTAATTTTTTCATGTAAATCTATTTCGGGATATTAACATTTAAATATTAATCATCTATCTTTAAATATTAATCCTAATAATGTTTAATCATTATCTTCACTCTAATCATTATTTTATTTTATTTGATGTTATTATTATTATACTATAGACTATTATTCTAATTTTTATTTTTCAACTAAACTTATCATCTCTTAGTTTATTTTATTTTAATTTTTTTCCATGTTACTTGATAACTTGACTCTACCACCAAATTATTTTAGTTTGTTAATTAACTACCCACTCTAACCTCGCGAGCATATTTAATTAATTTACCTTTATTTTATTATGTGAGCTATTTCTTAATTTTGATTATTTTTTATTTTACTTAATTTTTGTTCACTATTTTTTCCCTTAGACCCTTACGCCACTCTTATTAATTTATTCATAAACCATAACCACTTTTGATGTATTTTATTTAATCTACACATAGTTTTAATTTTTATTTTAGTCCCTCTCTTACTTTTACCATCATTTATGAAGGAATAATCATCATAACCGTATTGCATTCAAGTTTTACTATTACAATACTAACACACATACATCATAAACATGTTAAAATAACAAACAAGACAAAATTTTACCTACGATTATCCGTATATTCACAAAAATTTTTTCATGTGCCCGAACTCATACTTTCTTATGTCATTGTAATACTCGGGGTATTACAACAATTCAGCATATGGTTGAAGTGAGCAACTTCTTTAAAAACACCAGTGGAATTTGCTTATGCCTTTGCATTCCCTTTTGATATGAACCTCGCCAACTTGTGACGAAACCCGTAACTGAAATTATTGCCTAGGACCGTTCTACTACAGATTTGGATGAAAACCGCAACCCGACACCTATAAAAAGGTGTGAACCTTGGTATGATGAAGACGCTACAATCAAGGGATGGAAAACTCGATTGATAAGTTAGGGTATGAACACAGACAAAGTTTGATAAGTTCGAAAGTTCTTCAAAGAACTAAAGAGAAATTTTCCACACAAAAGTATTCTGCTTCTTTTATAAATGAAAAGGCCTATTTAAAGGCATTACAAAGGAAACTACCAAAAACCAAAAAAGGAAACTAATAACTAAAAGGAAATTAATAGCAAAAAGGAAACTAATTGCTAAAAGAAAACTAATAGCCAAAAGGAAACTAATTCAAAAAAAAAATAGAAAAAGGGAACAATTAGCTTGCTCTCCAAGCTACACGCATCAGGAAAGTAAATCAAATGATCAACTCTAATTGGGCCACAAATATAACAAAAAGCTCAAATACATTAAATTAAAATAAAAGCATTTAATCTAATCTTCTTTGATCCAACTCTATCTTTGATTAGTGCTGCTTGGATTGTAGGAAAAATTTAGTCTCAAAATCAATGATATGAAATTGAGAATTTCTTCTTTCAGCATGGTAGTTGAGTTCATATCAATCACCCCCTCTTGAAAGAAGATTCGTCCTCGAATCTTAAAGATAGGATAAAATAATGCTTGAAAAATATAACTAGCTTCTTTAGGTAGAGAAGTATCAAAGATAGTGAGTGTGTTTTCTTTTTCTATTTCTCCAAACTCTTTTTGTTTTTCTCCCTGCTTTTAAGTCTCTGTCATTTCTTCAAATTCTTCCTTGTTCTCCATTATAAAAGGACTCTCTTGTTTTTCCGTCTCATCATTTTCCTTTTCATTTCCCTCAAAATCTTCTTTTTTTATACTCTCTATTTTTATTTTCTCTTCATTTTCAATCATTTCCTCACTCCTTGTGGTATTTTCAATTTCTTTCTCTTTTTCACTTTTTACAAGTTCACTCTCTTTTTTCTCTTGTTTTACATCTTCTACTTCGCTTGTATCACTAATAAAATTTTGAGCTTGAACCTAATTTACATCAGTTTCAGAAATCTCTTCCACCAAAGTATCTTTAGATATTGGCTTCTTAGGTGAATCTACGACTTTCAAAGTGAATTTTAGATTCTTGTAGTAATGGGTACTATTGTAGCCAAAGACTTGACACTTTCAGCATTCTTCATTTTGAGTTATGTCATACTTACGCCTGTGAAGTTGTGAATTTGGTGGCATTTAGTGTCTCCTCGTAGACGATCTTCTTTCAACATTTGCTCTAATCATCGGAATCTCTATCTTTGTAAGGTTTTCCTTTGCACTCTTAGAGCCTTGCGTGAGACTTTGCAATCTTTTATGCAATTCTCTATAATAATGTTGCGGAATAAATCGTTTCCTCATGACATACTTCATCTCCTCCCAAGTTGAAATTGGTCTTTCACGATTCCTCCTCCTACTCATCACAAGTTGATCCCACCAAATAATAGCGTAGTCAGTAAATTCAACAGTAGCAAGTTTTACCTTCTTTATCTCAGAATAATGGTGGCAATCGAATACTAACTCCACCTTCTTCTTCCATTCAAGATATGCTTTCGGATCATTCTTCCCTTGAAAAGATGGAATCTTCACCTTAATAATCCCTAAATTACTATCTCCCTGATTCCTAGCTTCTCTAAACCGTCCACCGTATCTTCTATGGTTTCCTATTGATTACCGATCATCCTCTTCATCAAAATCTTCCCCAAAATACTCCTCATTTTCAACTCTGACTTCCCTCAGTTGAACTCTCTCCCCCCTATGCACACGAGGTAACTCCACATGTTTATTTTCTACTCGGTCTAACCTTTTGTAAACTAGTTCCATCTTCGCCGATAACAGTCTCCCCATCTCTCTTGTCAAAGCCTCCATTATCAACTTTGTATCAACCATTGCATCTTCTGAAGTACTTCCTTTAGACATGTTTTTGCTACAAAGAAGATGTTAGTTCAAAATAAAAAAACCTCACTTTACACTTCTCACGTGTTTTACTCAAAGAATGGTTCACTCAATTTCACTCATGTTTCACACAATAATTTTGGCTTTTACCCTATTATATGCTCACTACTCTTGCCTTTTTCCACTTATAATTTCTCAAAAGTTTTTATCAAACTAATCAAACAAGGATCAATTTTTTTGTTGTGGCTCTCTTTTTTTTTTTTTTGCTTTGTATCCTTTTTTTTTGCTTCAGATCCTTCTTTTTTTTTTTTTGAACTCTTTTTTTTATACCAATGAATAGTACGCAGATGAACAATGCGTAATGAACAATACGTGGATGAATAGTAGCAGATAAACAATGCAATTTTTTTTTTCAAGTGAACTAAATTGAAGAAGAAAGCTAGAATTGAGATAGAAGAAAACGCAAATTATGATAGGCAAATTTGAGACTAGAACTGTGCTCTGATACCAAATGATACGAACCTCGCTAACTTGTGACGAAACCCATAATCGAAATTAGTGCCTAAGACCGTTCTACTACAAATTTGGATGGAAACCACAACTCAACACCTATAAAGAGGTGTGAACCTTGGTATGATGAAGATGTCACAATCAAGGGATGGAAAACTCGATTGATAAGTCAGGATAGGAACGCCACAGACAAAGTCTGATAAGTTCAAAAGTTCTTCAAAGAACTAAAGAGAAATTTTCCTCATAAAAGTATTCTACTTCTTTTATGAATGAAAAGGCCTATTTAAAGGCATTACAAAGGCACTACCAAAAACGGAAAAAGGAAACTAATAGCTAAAAGGAAACTAATTAAAAAAAATAGAAAAAGGAAACAATTAGCTTACTTTCCAAGCTACACGCATCAGGAAAGTAAATCAAATTATCAACTCTAATTGGGTCACGAATATAACAAAAAGCCCAAATACATTAAATTACAATAAAAACATTTAATCTAATCTTCCTTGGCTAACGCTATCTTTGATTAGTGCCACCCGGATCGTAGGAAAATTTAGTCTCAAAATTAATGATATGAAATTGAGAATTTCTTCTTTCAGCATGGTAATTGGGTTTATATCACCTTCATAGCTTGTGCCTTCCAAAGAGAAGAAAAAAAATGTGAAATAGAAAGAGAGAATTTGCAAGTAAGAGAGGCGAGAATGAGAGGGGAAAAATGAGAGAGTAGGAATTGAACATCCATTGGACATTTTAAAATTCATCTTTTAATTTAGTCTGAAACAATGTTTAGAAAATCAGACCAGTCATTGAACCAGTAGAGTTACTAGTTCAAGGGTTAATAATCGGATCGTAGTCGAATTGCGGTTGAACTGATAGTATTTAAAATATTAAAAAATAATACATATAATTAAATATTATATATATATATATATATAACTTCATATATAAAAATAATACATATAAAAAATTTAAATATAATGAAATTAAATTCACATGACCTGAGAATCTTGTAAAACTATCTTTAGACTAAAAATTTCTTCAGGCCTATTGAACGATGGAATTGTCCACAACCTCACTATCTAAACCTTAATTCTCTAATCATCCATTAATATATTAATATCAACAGCGTCACTAAATTTAGGCATATGCAAAGTACAAACAGAATAAAAATTAATTCTGCAGGAAGAATAAATAATACAAATATGAGAGCAATACATAATAGTTAAAATGATCATTTATTTATATAACATGAATACTGAACATAATAAATTGAATTTAATAAATAATAATAACGATAATAATATAGTAATTAATAATATCAATTATATCAATTATTAATTATTAATAAACCTAATAAAGAATGTATATATAATTATATAACAATCATATATGAACACTTCAGGACAACAGTAGGTTAATATTTATATAGAAAGTATATAGCAATTAATTATTTGATTATTTGTATATAATTAATGTTAATTTACTAAAGGACAACATATATATTTCAATTAGAAAGTTTACTTAATTTACCAATTATATAACAATTATTAAAATTATAGCAATTATAGCATTAATATGAGAGTGATTATGAGCTCTTCAGCATTGGAAATTATAGCAGGTGATTACATAGCAATTATAGCAATATATAATTTGACACTATACAACCCAGATTTTCTCCATTGTATTTTTCATTAAATGTGATTATATAACAATTATAGTAATTATAAAGGATGTGACTATGTGTAAATTCAATGCTATACAACCAAGATTTTCTCCCTTGTATTTTTCATTTAATGTGATTATATATCAATTGTATAACAATTTATTCTAATTTTTTAAAATTTATTTAATGTGATGTGATTAATTTATTAAATTTATTTATTTAAATTTATGTTATTATATATAATTTAATAACTAATCAATAATTAATGTTTTAGAACAAAATTGTTTTAGTCTATTATATAGAATATTTATATATTTACTTATAATTTTTTTAAAATAAAAAAATGAACGAAAATCAAGTTCCGATTAATTTCGAAGAAACTTCTCTTCACGGGTCAAAGAGAAGGAATCCTCCTTTTCTTTGCAACTTCGCATCTCCCTATCTGAGGTGCAACGCTCGAATTATCGAACCGAACGCTGATATTTTCTTTGATTTTTTTTTATTTGAATTTAAAATTTGTCTATTCCATTATTGTTACTTTACCTGCAAGCTTTATTTTTCAATAAAGATAAATTCCGTTTCCGTCGTGGAAAAATCAAACATCGGGACTGTTGAATACCGTTCAGAATTGTTTGAGCTTTTCGCAAGCATGGGGACACAATTTTGCTTCTTTGGGTATATATAGGTAACACGGGCAAACGGCTTTTATGCTTTTGCTTCCAATGATTTGGTGGCTTATGCTTTCGGCGACACACGAGGCTGCGTCTGCTCTCAGCCTGAATTGAATTGAAAAAAGTAAGCGCGCGTGCGTTGAATTTGAGGAGAATCTACTAGTGTAAATCGTGAAATTTCTGAAGGATATGTGGAGTGTTGCAATTTATAGCTATTCGTGATGAAACATAGCTTGGTTGATTCTGGTGAGGGAGGAGGAAGTTATTGTTGGTGTCTGCATGCGTTTGGGCATTGAGGATTCCCTTTTCTGGCAATTTGGGAATTGAAGTGGCCGTTAACTGACTCTTAGGTTTTGATTATTGAAAGCATAGGAATTGTCTTTGGGGTTTGAGTTTGCGCGATGGAAGAAGCTCAGGGAAGTTCGAGTTCCTTGCCTCCTTTTTTGGCGAAGACTTATGAGATGGTGGAGGATCCTTCCTCGGATTCCATTGTTTCTTGGAGTGCCAATAATAAAAGTTTCGTAGTTTGGGATCCAACAGAATTTGCGAGGGATTTGCTTCCAAAATTCTTCAAGCACAATAATTTCTCAAGTTTTATCAGACAGTTGAACACTTATGTAAGCGGATCCAATCTTCACTTTCTTCTTGTTACTGCTTGTTGGAATTTATTTCCCTTTTCTGTTTTTGATTGCTTAAACTAAGTTATGATCTTTTCTTTGAACAGGGATTTAGAAAAATTGACCCAGAAAGGTGGGAATTTGCTAATGATGATTTTATGAGGGGTCAACCTCATCTTTTGAAGAATATTCATAGACGAAAACCAGTTCATAGCCATTCTATACAGAATCTTCAGGGACCGGGAGCTTCTCCATTAACGGAATCAGAAAGGAAGAGTTTAAACGATGAAATAGGGAGGCTTAAACACGATAGAGAACGACTTGTTCTAGAGTTACAGAGATATGAACAGGAGTGGAAAACATGTGAGATACAAATACTTGGCTCAAAAGATCGTGTGGAAAGATTGGAAAAGAAGCAACAAAAGATGGTCTCTTCTGTTTCTGGAGTGTTGCAGAAACCTGGGGTTGCTTTAAATCTCTTGACACTTTCAGAATCCATGGATAGAAAACGAAGGTTGCCAGGAGGTGGGTTCTTTTGTGAAGAAGCTAGCATTGAAGATCCTATGGAAACTTCACAAATGCCTCTAAGAGAAAATGTAGAGAGTACCTCTGTTCTGACATCCAATATGGAGCGATTGGATCAATTGGAGACCTCTCTGTTATTTTGGGAGAATATTGCACATGAAATTGATGACAGCTTCATTCAAAGTCATTCAAACTTGGACTTCGATGAATCCACAAGTTGTCCTGATAGTCCATCTATATCGTGCGTGCAACTAGATGTTGAAATGCAGCCTAAGCCATCTGGAATTGACATGAACTCTGAGCCTGCTGCATCTGCTGTTCCTGAGCCTGTTACATCTAAAGAACAACCTGTGGGAACGACCACTGTGGCAACTGGTGTTAATGATGTATTCTGGGAACAGTTCTTGACAGAGAATCCTGGTTCATCGGAGATGCAAGAAGCACAGTCAGAAACAAGGGATTCTGATGCCAGAAAAAATGAAGGAAAGCCTAGTGATCAAAATAAATTTTGGTGGAGTATGCGAAATGTAAATAATCTTCCAGAACAGATAGGGCATCTTAGTCAAGCAGAGAAAACTTAATGGCATTTGATTTCTCCTTCCTGCTTTTGGTGCCCATCGAATTGTGAGTAACAATTCTAGGTATAAATTGTTTGTTTTGCAATACAAATATTTCATGTATTGGGTTGAATGCTGCGTCCTTTATTAATTTCAGTGAATTATACTGTTAACTAATCTCTGAGTTCTATGATGACTTAACCTTTATTGAATTGCAATATTGACATTTTTGTCTGCTTACTACGCAAATAGCATTCTGCTCTGCAGATGCCCATTGATGTCATCCTTGGGGACAGTGGCTTTAGAATTATATGAAAGACGATGATGTGATGTAACTGTCAAGAGTCAATGATAGGTTTTGGTACATGCGATCTAGAATTACAAATGTCCTAGGGAGGAAGGAAGATGACATATTTTGACAGTTGAAACTGGTCTATAAGTTCATTTCTGCATGACGTAATGGATGATATTAACTTTATAAGTGAGAAAAAGAATACATAGAGAAGATTTACAAATGAGAATAGAAAACACTCTTGATGTTATGTATTTATTTAGTGTATCAAATTTGGATAACAAGATGTTGCTGGAAACTTGGATAATTGGAGAATACAAGAAATTGTGAGTATTTTTTCTGTTTTATGTCTCAATTCCACTACATTCGCATATCCCACAACAAATTATGCAATAATTATGTGGCTCACCACAGATGAGTACTAGATGCAAGGAAGAACTTCAAGATGAGTAACGGTAAAAGTTCAGACTGATTAGTTATCAAGCAGTCAAACCCATTGTAGGTCAGATTGAACTAAATAATAGTTCCTACAGTTATATGAAACTAAGATCTTTTTTATATGAAGCTTCTTTGTACTATGGGTTTAAAACTTATCTTTGAAGACTTGAAAGATAATATTATAGAACTCAATAACTACTAGGGTGACTGATGAGGAAACTATGTTTGCACCAAGTGAAAGATAAAAAATTTCGGCTGACTGAAGTAGTGCTTTGTGTAGTTCAAGCTGCTGGAAAGAAAACTGAATCTGCTTTTGCAGATATGTTGTATTCGATTTTCCTATTATTCCATTATGCTATTTTAAATGAATATATTCCCCCTTGACTAGAACTCAGCTTCCATGTAAATTTATTGCTATCAAAACAAAAATTAATTGCAAGAAAGCATATCTGGCTTGCAGATAACTGCTAGATGAGTTTTATGTATGTATATGCTGAGTTCTAGTCTTGTACACTGTATAATTGATAAGATAATCCCATCAAATAATTATGTATCTCCAATTCTCTCGTGGTCATTAGAATCTTGATTTGCCTAATTAATAAGATTGATTATTTGTTAAGGTACCAAGTTTGACGGGTATGATGGCAATAATATAAACATCGTGGACAAGGATAAATTGACCACCTGAATATTTTTCAGAGGGAAGTATGAAATGTTATTCATCCAGCAAAAAGTTGATGAGTTTCTTTAATTTTATTTAAAAAAAAAAATTTAGTGCATCATGTGACGTAGAGGTAGAGTGACATGCATGCTGCTTGACATTTAGTTGCATTGCCATTGAGCGAGGCTGTTGGTAAAGTTCTGATATAATCACATTCGTTACTTGGCAAAGGTTCTCAAAACGATTGAATTTGTTTTTGGTCCCCAAATAAACAAAAAAATCCTATCATAAATCACCTATAAATATGATAAAAAAAGCTATATAACTTAAATAGGATTTCCTGGCAATGCAATGTCTAGTGGACTATTATATAAGATATTGCAGGGCTTTGATACTCAGTTTCATTAGGCTCCAAATCAAACTCCCTGAAAATATGTGCACAAGTGGATTGTCCGTCTGTGAGTAAGAGAGAGAATGTGGATACTTCAAGCTGGTGAAAGAGGGAAAATTGTTGGGTCATGGGTGTAAGCTACATGTGATACAGTTATGCAAATAGTTTTTCTCAACCTTGTTCTCTTTAGAAAATTAGGTACATGTTCTGCTTAGTTATGATGTCGTTTTTAAACCCCCCCCCCCCCCTTTTTTTCTATGTTTTGTTCTATTAAATAGTCCGATGATTTGTTTTCTTAGTCGTGTATGAATAACTTATTATCCCTGTACCCCTTTTGTTTTTCTGTGCAAAAATCAACCAGTTTTAATATATTGTTTTCAACTTTTGAGATTGAGAGCATAATCAAACAGAAAGACTGTTTAGTTGGCATGAAACTTTCTGCTTTACTATATGTTTGCTTGCTGTGAACCTACTTTCTTCATGGACTCATGCTTGCTAATTTTGCTGCTGGCTCCTGCATTAAGCAATTTTTTTAATATTAGTTTCTAATTAAGTTTATAAAAAAGAAGCAGACAGACTATGATTAACGTGACAAAATTTTTTTATCTTGCATTACTGGCTTGTGAAGTTAAGTTCATACTGATTGAATGCTTAATTTATTATGCTATTTCCTTTTTGTATTATGTAACTCTTGAAAGAATCTTGATTGGATTGTTAACCTTATTTCATTGAACTAATGTGGGAGCATGATTTTAGTTTCCTCTTAGATTGACAAAAAAAGTTAATTTGACGTTGGTCTTGGTGCAGGTTTCAGGATTTTGATCGACAGTAGCAGATAGTTTTGAATGGAAAGAGGACAATTGGATTGCAACCTGCAAGTGCTTTTGATGTCAGTCATGTAAATCAGATATTCAAAGCTTTCCATCTTTGTTAATCAAAACATGGATGCGGGACATTACAGGATACAAACACCGTGAGACTAGAAATTTCGTAGCGTCCAAATAAAATTTGAAGTGTGACATCGTGTTTGATATGTGTATTGGACACCATATGGTTTCATTGTTGAAATTTTGGTGCTTCACAGAAGTGAATGAAAACAACAGGTTCATAACTAGCAAATATCTTATCTCTGTTGGAATTTAAATTTATCAAAGCATTGCGTGGGATCACACTATGAAAGCTGGATCTGAGCTTAAATGGGTGTTAGAATCTAGATGTAATTGAGACTGCCTCCGACCTTTTCTTCGAAGAGATTCAGATGCTGTACACTCTCCACTCTCCATTTCCTTTCTTTTTTGTTTATTTGTTTACATTTTTGGGCTTTTTTGGTTAGGTACTCTTAGCATCTGGCCTCTCTATACTAATCTGCCTATTGTTCATTTACTATTTAGTAGAATCTGAAATCGTTCTCTAACCAGTTTCTCACTGTTATTACAGGACACCTGCTATAATAAGGTACATTATCTTTATAGAAGTATGATTTACAATTCATCTTCTAGTATCTCTCCAGATACTGTTGCTACTAAGCCGTTAAGTCGGGGCTCTTTCCTCTGGCTTTATGGTTAGAGGCACCATTTTGAGTACTATTCTACTTTGAGACTGGGAAAACACAGTAATTCTGTCTTTAGGCATTGAAATAGCTTTACATATATTTATTTTTCTTTTGCTTTTTCCCCTCACTTCCTGCCATACTTAAATTTCTTTAATGCTTACATGTGGGGTGAAACATTATTTTTGCCACTAGCTATTGACTCATCTATTTTGCCACAGCTCATGTAAATGTTTCTTTTAAAAGCCTCAGCTTTGGTTGGCTTTTCCTACTTCATTGACTGACTTATATCTATGAAACGAGTGATTCAAAAAATGCCTTTGAAAGAGCCTGCAAGTTGTATAAAAGTTAAAAGATGCTTCCAAGTTGGAATCCATATCCGTTGAGTGGAACAGACTGTTGAAAGTTGGTCAAAGTCATGGATCTGACCCAGTCAAAGGCAAAGTTCAACTTTCAACTGTGATCAAAGACAACGATCGCATGGCCAGGTCAATGCCAATAAATGATTATTGGAGAGTGGGTAGTTTGTCTTCATGGTGCTTTATTAGTCTATTGGTTAAAAAGAGTATGTGGTCAAGGATAGGCTAATGTCGTTTTGAAATTTATAATAAATAGTTTTTATAACGAGACACGAATAGGAAAAGATGAAGAATTTGAACGGACTTTATACTCACTAGGAAATAGAAAAGGTCACAGTGAAGAGGACATATGTATGGCCATAACGGTTTATCTGGGTGTGCGAAGATTGAGTTTATTCAATCTTATTTAAGTTTACAACAACAACAATAATCCCACTAGGTGGGGTTAGTTACATAGATCGTACAATACTATTGAGTTTTATCAATGATCAATTCTTCAGGTATCTCATTTACCAGAAAATCTCGTTTAATAACTTCTCTAAGTGTCTTTTTTGATTTTTCTTGACTTTTTTTTTACATGACTTCAAATCATTTGCTCAACTTTCCTTACTGGTGTTTATAACGGTCTTTTTTGAACATGTTCAAATCACCTTAAACGGCTTTCAATCATTTTTCCCTCAATAGGTGTCACTTCAACTCTATTTTGTATACGATCATTATGGATCATATCTCTTCTTATATGACCACACATCCATCTTAGCATCCTCATCTCAGTTAACTCAATTTTTTGTTCTAGTTTTCCTTTCATCGCTCAACATTTACTCCCATATAAAATTGTTGGTCTTATAGTATTACGATAAAATTTTCTTTTGAACTTATCAGGTACTTTTTAATCACAAACAACTCTGAATGCTATTTTTCACTTTAACCACCCAGCTCGTATTATATGTACCACATCTCCAATAATTTCGACGTCATCTTATATAACTGAACTTAGATACCTAAACTTTAACACTTGTAATACAACCTGATTTTCAATTTTAACTTCCAACTCCACTCTATCTTGTCGCTTGTTAAATTGTGCAATTTTAACCTAAACTTATTTGAGTTTAATTGTGCATTTTCTCCTTATTATCTCTGTAATGCTGCAACTCGGTCTTTTAAGTTATGAAATAGATTTTTTGTTTGGCTTTGAAAACTGGAAACTTATTCTTAGCTTGGCTTTCAGGGTGTTTAGTTTATATGTACTGTTAATTTTTACAATCAACACTCTAAATTTCAGGATGTTATTTTTTAAAAAAAATAAAAAAAATAAAAAACAAAATTCTTAAATCTACACTATTAATTGTAAAAACTAACGACTTAGTTGGGCTAAACATTTTGCTTAACTTTCAATGAAACTATTTGGCTTTGAAAGAAGTTTCCTTATGTTTAATCCCTAAAGTGTCGCTCAAATTTGGACGGTATTTGTAAATATTTAAACAGAATATTTTTGATGTGCTAATGAATGTAGGTGGGTGTTTTTTTAAATTTTTTTTAATTCACTAATGTTTTGAATTTTATAAATTTTTGACTAATTTAATTTGAATTAGGTTGAACTATAAAAATATAAATTTCTTTCAAAGTTATTTTTTTTTTACAAGATTTGAATACAAATTTTACTGAAAAAATAACAAATACAAAATTACTTAAATCAACGAATATAAAAATTGAATATTTTGTTTGCCACTTTCAATGACCTACTGAAAAGAATAAAAAATTTCGGGTCATAGGAAAATGTCAAATCAGCGAATTAGCTTTGAATTTTTTCCTTTAGCCTGTAAAATATTTGGATCACTTTACTAAAACAAATTTACGGAGACTGAATTCGAATTTTTCGCCAGTATCAATGATATCAAATTTTATCTCAGTTAAAATTTCTTAAAGATGCACTTTCTGAGACAAATTCAAATTATTACACAGAGATATTATATCCGTTTATCAATTAACCTAACCATTTTAAGTATTGAATTAGATATCTGATGAAGTTAAACGGATGAAATGCACGTACTTGATCTTAAAAAAAAAAATCTGGGCTTGAATTCATGTCGAATTTTAATCAAATTAAAATTTATTATTAAGCTTTACCCTGAGTACTTTACAAATAATATTGTAGTAAGTGGCCTTCGGTTAAAATTTGTTTTTATACTAAAAAAGTTTAACTCAGTAAAACAATACTTTTTTTTTCATGTATGTAAATATAAAACAAAATTGAAATGTATAAATTTTTGACAATCTATATATGTATTTTTAAATTACATTACTTTATTAATACCCATATATGAAATGAGTCTTTTGTTGTTGAAATTATTTTGGTAGGAGTGAGAATGGAAATAGAAATAAAAAAACTATTTATTTCTCTTGTTTGATTGGAAGAATTTATATCTAGAATATTCTAATATTATTAATTATTAAATATATACTTACATTATTATTTATTATATATTATTACATTATTAATTTATTACAGAAATGTATATTTAAAATATATTTAATATATTAATTCTAATCATAATGAAACATTCCTTTGTTTTTATTTTTAAAGATCAAAACCAAGACCCAAAAAAAAAAAAAATAGACCGTTCAAGTATTCCAAATTGCATGAGAAAAATGTTAGAAGAAGAGGCATATTATATATATATATATATAATATGTATATATATAAATTTATATCTACGTGTGTGTAATTTTTATATATAATAACATCGGTGAAGAAATTAAACAAAAGTATTTTTTATTTCTTTTTATTAAAAAAAAATAAACTTACCATTCACAATATTTTGGGTCCTTACAATATAATGAATATATAATTTTTAAAGAAGAATACAGAGATAAAATGTAATCTAGATAAAGTTCTTCCTTAACATTAGGTGATTTGTTTTTTTAGAAAATTCATCCTTAAGATTACTTTTAAAAAAAGATTTGGGATTTGATGGTGGTGAGTTCAATCTCAGTCCTCCTGTGTTTCTTTTGTAACAAAAAAAAGATATATTTGTTAACAATTACCAAAAAAAAAATATTAGAAGAAAACTCTAATTAAAAATTACGTAAAATTATAGAGAATGAAGCTTAGTTCTCTATTAATTAAAGTAACTATGTTATTACCATCTGATGACTTCAGAACTACAATGCTTATTACATGAAATGTAATATAGGTTGCTTCAGTAAACCTCACATATTTTAAGATGAAATCTCAATATTTTATTTCAAAATTTACAATATCTGACATTTTTTTTTGGGATGTAATTAAAAATATATGATTAAAATGCAATTTTCCTGGAATTATCAAGTAATTTTTAAATATATTGGACAATATTAAATATTACTTGATAATATATTAAATATTAATTTAAGAGGATATGATGGTAAAATGACTTCTCATTCTCAAGAAATGAGAAACCGTTACTCACATGAGCTCTGGTATGCCTATTTTCAGGAAAATGGGATTCCAACAACCAAACAAAAATATATCGATCATTTTTATTCCCATTCCTATTTTTTAGTCTTAATTTTAACACCCAAACATGATCTAAGTATTATATAGTTCGTAATGTTAATTGAAATAACGTCACACATCGAGTAATTAAAGTTATATGTAAAGATGCTTCATTTAAAACCCCAACAAGTCTAAATTAATTGAATCTGTATATTAATATATGTGTGTGTGTGTGTGTGTGTGTGTGTGTGTTTGTGTGTGTAAATGACTCGGATTTGGGCTTCAGGTTAGGCCTTTACAATTAAAAATTATTTGTCTAATTATTTTGGAAATTTAAAATGATGTGTTGGCTGAATTTTAAATTTTAAAATTAAAACAAGTATGTTATTTGAATTTTAAATATTTAAACCGAAATTTTAAAAGAGGCCTCTGTTTGTAATTGGATAAACATAAATGTTGAGACACTCTTCTTTCAAATTCCCCACAGAAGTTGCATTACATAGAAGATATCCAAAAAAAAGGTTCCAAAGGCTTTGTTATATCTTGAAAATTAAAGACGTGCCTGTAATTTTTCCAATATTTAGACATAAATTATTTAAAAACATTGATTTATTGGACATCATAGCCTATCAAATTAGCATTATTTCTAACACTAAGGTGTAATGGCTTGAATGTATACCTTGTACTCTCTTTTTTTTTTTTTTGACTTAGAATTATTAATACCTGAAAATTGAGTTGAACTACAAATATATAAAACTCTCAAAAATAATTTTTTTTTATTCACAAAACTTAAATTCAAGAGTCAAAGAAACCAACTACTAAAACATTTGAATGTTGTGATTTTATTCTCTATCAATTGGTCATTTGACATATGAGATCTTTGTTCTGCAACATTAGTACTTGCAAATTATTGGCATTGAGTTCATATTGGCAATTATAAGTATGTTTCTTTATTTCATCAACCATCTATACGTACCTCTATTCAATTCATATACAAAAGTCTCTTGCGTTTACATTTGCCACTTGGGAAGTTATAAAAAAACATTTATAAATATATTGAAAGAAATTAACACAAAAAATATCAAATAAAAATGAAACTAATATCAAATTCAAAAGTCGAAAAAAATACTTCTATATAATGTTTTAATTTATGCATTGAAAACAAAAGGAAGGTTCGCATTCAATGTGAACTTCCTCTTCCTCTTCTCTTACATCATTCCAAACAAACTTTTTAGTTCAAAAGTCTCAATTTAAGTGTAATTTTTTCATGACTTAATATTCAAAGAGAATTGCTGTGGTTGTTTGTTCGATCTTTCCTATATCATTTTCTCACTCCTCTTTTCTCATGCTTCATATCTCCTTTGTAATTAAAAAAAAAAACTTCAACTCCAAACTCGAGGACATCGACATTACATCAAAAGCATCAATCCTGCACCCTTAATTAATGAAGTAAGAGGAAGGATTGCCTCATGTGCAACTGATTCAATAACTCTTAGTCATCTATTATTTTTTTATTTTTTTAAAATATTTATAATTATCATTTCATATTTATTATTTTTAATCAGTTGATACTTGTAATATTAAAAGATTAAGAAAAAATATTGAATGAATGAATGAAAGCTGTTGAATCAAACATATGAAGCAATCTTTTTTTGAGAATAAGGCCAAAAGAAAATTAGAGAATCAATAAAATCCATTATTAAAGAATTTGTTCTCGCTTTCAACTCTCCAACTTGATCACTTCTCCCCCAACAATATTAAAATTATTAACTTCTTCAATGTTTTAATAAAATATTATTTACACCAATTATTATTATTAGTTTTTACCAACTGTGTGGGCTCACTCAACTTCTATACAATTACAGACACCGGGTCCTGGTTCTGTCTCTGGCGTCTAGTCTAGTAGGCCACTTACGTGTGGAAATCATTCAGCAACCTTGCAATGTAGCAATCACTAGTTCCTCTAGGATATTAATAAACAAATTATCATATGAATTTTACATATTTAATCAGAGTTTTGATCTACACTTTTTCTCTTTAGAATATGTGTATGAATACTGCACATGCTGCTGCAGTAGGAAAGAAATATAAAAAGAGGTGTAAATCCCAAATATATTCATAGGAGAGTAATATATAGTACTCACATTGCTTATTTTTATCCTTCTCTTAATACATCATATCAATTTCTTAGAGGATACAAACTAGTTAAAAGTCTAGCTGAGTTGAGTGCATTAACAAGTGAACAGACATTAATTGACATCATATAAACGTTGAATCACACATTCAACATTTCCGACGATATGATATAGTAAATGAACTTATATGAAAACCGTATAAATGTTTCATTAATTCAAAATTCATAGTCCATACAAGAGTCATTATGTCATGCCCAAAACATGTCAAGCAGACACATCATTTCTCCTAGTATCCCACCAACTCAATTACAGAGCAACCGCAGAGTTAATGCAAGAGCAAGTGAGTTCAAGGAAAAAATATTTTAATAAAATGTTTGTATTGTTAAAAATTTTGATTTATTTCTAATATCTCATAAGGAGAAAATTTTTTAAAATATTTTTATAATGTTACAACAATCTATCTTGAAGCTCCATATGAAATAAATCAAAATTTTCTCCTTATAAAAATATTAGAGGGACTCCAATGCAATGAAGTAAAAATTTTCAGCTACAAGGAAAAATATTTTAACAAAATAACAATACAAATATTCAACCAATAATAGTGGCAAGAGCCGCTAGACATCATGGAGTGAGAGGTCGGGGGTTTTATTGTGCTGGATAATGTAATATCCCAAGAATTTTTATGAATATTTAAAGTCTGATTTGAAGTTTAGTGAAAAATTTAATTATGTGGAAAATTTTCTTTTTGAATTAGTGAAGAAAATGTGGAAATAGAAATTTTTATTTTTAATTTAGGAAATTTTTACAAATTCTCAAGGACATGTGGGGAAGAGAAAGGCATGGCGCCCAGGCGCCAGGTGTGTCGGAAAACCTTAGCTCATTTTCAATCGGCCATAACTTCTTCATACGGACTCCGTTTTGGGCAAACTTTATATCGTTGGAAAGTTCTTTGAGTCTAGTTTCCAATGGTATAAGTTTCATTTAGATATTCATTACCGATTAGGAGTTATGACTTAAGATGTGAGTAAAGGTCGAGAGTAGTGATAGGAAATTTCTCTATTTCGTAACCCTAATGTTTTTGTCTGGTTACAATAGGAATGGTCAAGGTGCAAAGTGGGAGTGCCGAGAGCGTGAAATCCAGGTGAGTGGGTTAATACTTGCTATGATTAAATATCTGTTATTGACTTTTTGCATCATAGTGGAAATATGTTGTATATCCAAGTTTGAAGAGGATGATGTGGAACGATGAGGCATAAACAATTGTGGAACGTGTCTGGTAATGTATATAATTATATTTTCTTATTTTCCCATGAATGGAGGTTATATAATGGATTGTGAATGGCATGTGAACTGAGTTGAATAATTGTTCTATATTATGGGTTATGTTGTATACATGCTATGTTGCTGGAACCACATTTATTATGTTGTGGCTTGAATTGTAAATGACTGAGTTGTGTATGTGGCTCAAGATTATGATTGAGGATGTTTTTATATATGATTGTGATTGTGTTTGACTGGAAAGGAAAGGCATGGTGGTGCACCCCATGGAGAAATTTATGTGAAGTTATAAGGGTGGAGATTATAAATGGAGCGATAAGGGTGGATGCGGCAGGGGCCGCGGGCAACGATCCAGAGGTATTCTGGACGACCCGGTTGGTACGGGAAATTTGTGTGAAATTGATTTCACCGATTGTTATTGTGAACTTTTGAATTATGTTGAAATGTATTTGATTTATTTGGATATTGTCGTGAAGTACTACGAATAATATCATATCATATGATGATCGATTTACGTATGATTGCTGCATGTTATCATTATGATGTATGATATTTTTTTGTCATAATGTTGTGTTATCTACTCACTGGGCACGTGGTTTGCTCATACCCCTCTTATTGATATTTTTTTTCAGAGTTGACAGCTGAAGGTAAATATCGGAACAAGGAATTATGGATCCTTAGTCCATGATTACCTTTTCATTTGTTCAGGATAAAGGTATAATAGTTAAGTTTTATTCTAAGTTGTATAAATCTAGAAATCTCTGTAATCGGGTAGGTTCATTCACTGATGTAATGTGAGTAATTGTAGTATGTATAAAGAACTCGTTTTGGTTGCATGAAAAAGAATTGTATGATTTTTAAGAGAAAGATAGGCTTACGGAGGTGAAATGAAATTCACTTTCCGTGCCGGTCACGTGCTCAAATTTTGGGACGTGACAAGTTGGTATCAGAGCTTTGGGATTAGGTCTCCTACCGATTACAGAGTAAGGTAACCTTAGTGGGATCTCCTCTATCGTGGTGAACCCGGGCACGACTATAGAGAGATGGCTCCACTGAAGGTCCTGTAGGATGTTTTCATTTCCTTTTCCTCCAAGACTTGTCTTTTCTTATGAATTATGTTTTTAGTTTTAGTTTTAGAGAGTTATGGCTATACTTTTGAACTCGGTAAGGGAAAGGTTATTATTTGTTTTGATTCCGTTGCTGTCGGATCAAATTGTATGTATGGGGCTTTATATGTTAAATTCATGATTGATTTTGTGTGACTGATTTATTTTATCTTTCTTAATTTTATTATTACTATTTTTGGAGTACCATCCCATAAAAGAAACCACTGGCATTAAAAGCAGAAGGATTACATTGCAAAAAAAAAAAAAAAACAATTACTCATGCATGAGTAATCTAAAAGCGAGGTGGTCTCGGATTAGGAGGGTTGTACTGTATCATCACCCCTCGACCATTCCTTGGAGCGAGAGACAGAGCAATATCACGGAGGGTAGTGTAAATCCCATTCATACAATCAACACTTCTTTGTTGTTGATTGCAGAAGCACTGGGTAGACCAATAGAAGAACCTGTCTATTCTTGAAGTCATTTCTGCATGATTGCGTTTAGTTAACTTCTCTAGGTTTTCTATCATCTTTTTCAGATTTTTGACCTCCTGCTCTAGACAGGCGATTTTGTCCTCCGAGGTATGGCCCGTGCTAGTCTCCTCAGCTTCCTCGATCTTCTTCATTTTCTTCTCCTTCTGCTTCTCTGGAGACCCCTCAAAAGGTCTTTTGCCCTTGTCTTTGCCCAGACTTAAGTTTAAGTCGAGCTCTTCTCTCCTGGCATCCACTGTGAGATCAATGTACTTCCTTGTGGCCATGATTTGGAAAATTTAGAAATTTATGTCGAAGTATGAGAAGAGAGGAATGCTGAGAAGTTGTAGGCTTAGAGATGATTACTCTTTGTGGTGTGGTAACTGAGAACGTTGGGATAGTTCTTATAGAGGAAAAATTTGAACTCAGAGACAAAGAAGATATCTCTTCGCCGCACCCTATACGCTTAACCTATGGATTTCTGCAAGCTGGAAGCTAGGAGTCTAGGGTAGGCATGCACACCAACAACGCGTCGCATTAATGGCAAAACCACGAAAGTCAATATTCGGTGGATTTGCGGCCGATTTACACTTGGTTTTTCCATTTCTCTCGTTGGCATTTTCTGAAATTGAAGGAAGTCGACAATGTAGCCATTACAGAGTGTCTTGGATGTTTTCACGATGAACTAAAATGTATTTCTATGCTTTCTTGTATTGTTCTTGAAAGCCTTCAGTTAAGTATAATATACATGATTGATTGAATTATACTGTGATTATATGTATCTAAATACATATGATATGTATGTATGTTATTCATGCATAGAGAGTGAAGGTTATTTGTTATGGCCAGGAATAATATGTAATGATTCTACATACATTCAGAGAATGAGAAGTCTGAAATTTAAAAGAACTTGAATAGATGAAAATATATATAGATAATGATGTATCTCTATGTTTATACATATATACATATATGCTCGTAGAGGCAAGTGAAAGGTAAAATTTTTCTCTCACTTTATGGAACGATTGATGTGTAGATGTGAGAAGTTTTTATTTTAATATGTATGTTTGAAAATGTGTAAGCTTAGGGCAAAGCCACGGATTAGAAACCTAGATAAGGCTAGTATGAAGCTACCCGTTCATGGAGTAATATCTCGATTTAGAATTATTGGATAAGACAAATACAGAGTTAAGAAGCCATAAATTGAAGCGGCGATTAGTTTAATAATTTGAGCAAGAGTCAAAAGTTAGCCGAAATTTTTGAGAAAATCTTTTGTATTAGATTATATTTTGTTATTTTCTGGCATGCTTATCTGAGACCGTTGGCATTGCGTCGGATAAGGTCTGTAGGTCATCTTTAGAGTATGATGTAAAGGTTTTGTAGCCCTAAATTTCGTCTATATATAATGGATGCCCCATTACGCTGCTCACTACACTAAAAGTTTATATCTATAAGCTTTCTAGCATCAAACTTCTCCTTCTGTACAACCTTTATAGCTCAGAAAAATATGGCCGGCAATAAATCTTTCAATTTAAATTTTGAGGCTGGCAAGGTAGAGCTGGATCTAAATTTTAGCCTGGAGAATTATAAGAATAAGAGATCCATGGAAGAGTCACCAGAGGCTAAGAAAAGAAAAAGGGATGTAGTAGAGTTAGAGGATGTTAGCACAGCAACATCTTCTAATAATGAGCTTGCGCTTATGAGACAAAAGATTGAGGACTTGGAAAGACTGATAAACCGCCACTTTGAGGACCAGGGGAGATTGATAAATCGTCTCTTTACAGAACAAGAGAAGCTTTTGAACCGTCATTTTAGGGAATTGGCGAATAGAGTTGATAGACATTCGATGTTTGCAACTCAAAATTTTCGTGACCAACAAGCGAGATGTATTGACTGTATGAATGGAGTGACTTCTGCACTTCGCCAAATTTCCCAGACGTTTCCTCCAGAAACTCTTTCTAGGCTGCAACGATTAACTTCCTCCTTAAGGTCTGAAGCACCTTCTTCTTCTAGACCTGGAGCATCTTCTGCATTTCAAAAGCCTCCTCGTTCTTAATTTATCTTTTCTTTTGTTTGTACCTAAAGCTGATGTTTGATCTAATGTTTAAGTATTAAAATTATCTGTTTTGTAAATCAAGTTCAGCTTGTTGCCTGTAACTTATGTATTAGAAATAAAAATATGTTGAACTTGTTATATTTTGTACTTGATTGTGAAAATTCTAAGAGAGAGAATGAGATATAAACAAAATATTGGCATTTGCTTCAATCTTGAGGTAAGTTTTGAATTCGGAGGACCGAATTCTTTTAAGGGGGGAAGAATGTAATATCCCAAGAATTTTTATGAATATTTAAAGTCTGATTTGAAGTTTAGTGAAAAATTTAATTATGTGGAAAATTTTCTTTTTGAATTAGTGAAGAAAATGTGGAAATAGAAATTTTTATTTTTAATTTAGGAAATTTTTACAAATTCTCAAGGACATGTGGGGAAGAGAAAGGCATGGCGCCCAGGCGCCAGGTGTGTCGGAAAACCTTAGCTCATTTTCAATCGGCCATAACTTCTTCATACGGACTCCGTTTTGGGCAAACTTTATATCGTTGGAAAGTTCTTTGAGTCTAGTTTCCAATGGTATAAGTTTCATTTAGATATTCATTACCGATTAGGAGTTATGACTTAAGATGTGAGTAAAGGTCGAGAGTAGTGATAGGAAATTTCTCTATTTCGTAACCCTAATGTTTTTGTCTGGTTACAATAGGAATGGTCAAGGTGCAAAGTGGGAGTGCCGAGAGCGTGAAATCCAGGTGAGTGGGTTAATACTTGCTATGATTAAATATCTGTTATTGACTTTTTGCATCATAGTGGAAATATGTTGTATATCCAAGTTTGAAGAGGATGATGTGGAACGATGAGGCATAAACAATTGTGGAACGTGTCTGGTAATGTATATAATTATATTTTCTTATTTTCCCATGAATGGAGGTTATATAATGGATTGTGAATGGCATGTGAACTGAGTTGAATAATTGTTCTATATTATGGGTTATGTTGTATACATGCTATGTTGCTGGAACCACATTTATTATGTTGTGGCTTGAATTGTAAATGACTGAGTTGTGTATGTGGCTCAAGATTATGATTGAGGATGTTTTTATATATGATTGTGATTGTGTTTGACTGGAAAGGAAAGGCATGGTGGTGCACCCCATGGAGAAATTTATGTGAAGTTATAAGGGTGGAGATTATAAATGGAGCGATAAGGGTGGATGCGGCAGGGGCCGCGGGCAACGATCCAGAGGTATTCTGGACGACCCGGTTGGTACGGGAAATTTGTGTGAAATTGATTTCACCGATTGTTGTTGTGAACTTTTGAATTATGTTGAAATGTATTTGATTTATTTGGATATTGTCGTGAAGTACTACGAATAATATCATATCATATGATGATCGATTTACGTATGATTGCTGCATGTTATCATTATGATGTATGATATTTTTTTGTCATAATGTTGTGTTATCTACTCACTGGGCACGTGGTTTGCTCATACCCCTCTTATTGATATTTTTTTTCAGAGTTGACAGCTGAAGGTAAATATCGGAACAAGGAATTATGGATCCTTAGTCCATGATTACCTTTTCATTTGTTCAGGATAAAGGTATAATAGTTAAGTTTTATTCTAAGTTGTATAAATCTAGAAATCTCTGTAATCGGGTAGGTTCATTCACTGATGTAATGTGAGTAATTGTAGTATGTATAAAGAACTCGTTTTGGTTGCATGAAAAAGAATTGTATGATTTTTAAGAGAAAGATAGGCTTACGGAGGTGAAATGAAATTCACTTTCCGTGCCGGTCACGTGCTCAAATTTTGGGACGTGACAGATAACTTGCATTTGATTTTTTTTTCTTAAATTTTTTTAACACATTGGACACATGGCAATGCTAGAATCAATGTTAGTGAATCTTCAATAGTAGAGGATCACATAGCAAAATAATAGAAAAAAATAAGGTTCAAAAAATTGAACTGATCATTAAACTAATTGAAGTACCAATTAAATGGTCAATAATTAAATTATAATTAAATTGGTAGTACTTAAAATACATTAAAATATTAAAATAAATGATTAATATAAATGTTACAGATATTAAAATATATAATATATAATATTAATGTATTAAAATATTCTAAACATGTTATAAATATATATTTATATTAATAATAAATCTTCTTTTAATAGATTAATTTTTTAAAATTTTTTTAAAAAATACATAATTATATTCAGCAAAAATTTAAAAAATTTGAATGGATTAAACCAATTAAACTGATCAATTTTATTATTTTTACCGATTTAAGACCTGTTTAATTAATTTAAACACTCATAAATTTACTAGTATAAACTAATCTAGAAATCTCACCAATTCATTAATTCTCTTTTGAATCGGCTAGCTTGGTATGTTCTCTGCAAAAAAAAAAAAAAAGTGTCCTGTGCTACAGCTGTGTTGTTGTCGCTGCGGCATTAGCCTTGCCGCTTTCCACTCAGTTGCAGCGGTGGTGACCAGTTAGGGGGGCCAATTTCTGCGCAAATTCCATTTTTATGGGGTATTTAGCGTTTGCATTTACTTTTCTATTTCATTTTTTTGGTTTATTTGGGAATTGAAACGACTCCAGCACCCTCAAGCTAAAACTCATTGCTCATCTGTAATTACTTATCTAATGTTCGTATTTCTAAATGCGTAAATGAGGGCAAACAAATCTGGTTTTTTAATCTTATTTTATGGTTCCCATAATCAAAATGGATGACTATGGGAGCTTTTATGGGTTTTTGAGATTTGGCTTGACGTCTGTTATAATAGCAGGTTATTTTTCATTTTTGGATAACATGCACGCTGTATGCTTGATGAAATGTCCAAAAGGCAATGCCTATTGTTTGGATAGCCTGTTAAAGCTATGGGGTAGGAATTCCAAAAGCAATTCTATAGAGAAAGGTTCTATGCTTCAAGAATTGGTTGCTTCCAGACTAAAATGCATGAATATGGATACAGGCAACCTAGAGAAAATATATAATGTTTAACTACAATTTGAAATATTGTGTTGTATCGTATGGCTTTGTTTTTAAAGGATCTATTGCTCTGTCGCTTCCAAAAAATACTGAACCGTTGATCTAGCAGATTCCTCAATCTTGAAGGTCCGAGACATTGTCATCAAGCTAGTGCTATTTATGTTCAGTCACCAATATGTCTCTTCTGGTAGGAACTCGGTGTCGTCAAGCTAGTGCTTTTTATGCTCAGTCACCAATATGTACATTCATCTATGGAAAGATGGGTGTCAAGGGTGTGACACAAAATAAGTAACTCAAATTCAAGCCTGCTTGCAGCATGAGTAAAGTTGATGGCATTTATAAATGAGTCCCTGGAAGGTAGGCAAACTTTTTGCTTCTCCTTTATAATAGCCGCCTTGTAGAACTGCTTTGGTCTTGGACTTGAGAGCGTTTATTAGCTTGTTTGGCTTTGTGTAGCTGTGGCGTAATTGTCTGACTTAAAAGCAACTGGGTGATGACACAAATCATGTATTGCTTTCTTGGGGCACCCATCAATTCCTTATTTACTTTATTTTGTACCATTTATTAATCCCACCAAGATTATTACGTTAAACATGTATAATCCGTTAAATTCGGTGCTTCATATGATACTAGCAACTATATGATAGAGGGGGGAGCTCTTAATGAACAGTTAGAATTTACAGACAGGTTGATAACTTGGGATGTTTGATTTGAAGTTAACAAATGATGCTCGAAATATCAAAATACAGACGCTTTGATGATAATGTGCTTTCAGAAGAAAGAAAATTAAGTTCATTCAAGCAGATAGTGGGGAGTTTGATTTAACATTCTCTCATAGGAGGCACAAATTTGACTGGGACCATATTTATCTGAACTTAGTGATGTGTCAATCTACATGTATAACTAATGTAATATCTCTGTTTTCTAATGATTTTTCTGACCCCAAAGCTGAGCTGATAATATTGCTTGATGCAACTTGAATTTGATGCAAAAGATTTGAAGGAAAGAATAAATTCCGATTCAAGCGTTACTAGAACAACAAAAGTTTGTGAAGTAACTTTTTTCAATTTTGCTATAAACTAGATAAAAGTTGTTAATCATAGCAATATTACTTGTCTAACTTAACTCCCATACTATCTGAACTCATATCGAACCATACCTGTCGGAATACTTTGATGATGAGATTATGGTACTCATCAGAATTCAAAGTCAGATAACATGCCAAAAGCTCTTCCATTTCTTCTGGCTGGCTGATCTGTTTCTCTGTGATCATCTCGACCATTGAATCTCTGAAGTCTTGCTGTGGATTTAATGAACATTTTACCACAGCAAAGCTATCTAAACCTTCTATTTCCTCCTCCATTTTCTCTTTTGCTTTCATCTTTTGTTTTGATTTTCTCAAGTCTTCTATAGCCTTTATTTTGCAATTTTCAACCTTGGAGGCCATCCTTGGAGAATATACTCTGACCTTGGAACTGTGCCTTGTTTTCCTCTGGATTTCTTTGCTCACTTGAAGTGATTGCCTCTTCTTTTCAGTCTTTGCCTTGAAATCTAAGTTCAGCCTCTCAGTTTTCTGAAATCTCTGAGTATTAAATGCATGGTCTTCTCTGGTACCTCTATGGCTAGAATTCTTACAAGTTACTGACTGGCCAAAAGAAAGTCTTCTTGGTGTCCAAATCGTTCTAGGTGATCCAAATTGCAGCACATCTTTCTGTACTGATATAGTTGGTGCATTCTCTGCTTCTCTTTCTAATCTCAGCACTCGCTCTTTCAAAACTCTTTGTGATTTCCTCTCAAATCTCCTCCTCAAGTTTTCAAATTCCTTTTCTCGATTATACTCATCCACCTCCTTTGAAATCTTCATGACATTTGGTGATTTTCTTTCATCTTTCAATCCTCTGTCACTCTCCTTAAACTTTGAAGTCCCTTCTTTTCTTCTTTCCTGTTTCCTAGCATTCCATCTACCACCATTATCCAAACTGGACACTTCTGATTTTGGAGTATCTTTGCCTTTCTTTTGCTCATCACACTCTACACTGAATGAAAGTCTCCAAAAAGCATCATCATGCCCACCATAAAACCTACCACCGTTACCAAAACTATCATACTGTGGTGAAGTAACAGGTGGAGAATTCTGTTTTTTACCCTTTTGCTTCAATTGTACAGGAGCTGCCTCTGAACTGATTCTCATCTTCTTGAACTTGGACAGCCAAGAAAGGGGAGATACACGAGAGACAAAAGATGGTTTAGATGAAGAAGAAGCTGAAGCGGATCTTCTTCTACCCCACTTCATCCTTTGCTGTTGTTGGTAAGATGATTGTTTCTCTCTTGTGATTTTATTGGAATATTTATTGATTTGCTCAAGGCTTTAGTCCTAGTTTGGAACAGAGAGAACTAAAGCGGTGGAAGATATTGGTATAAGAATTAGAGGGACTTCAATACTTCATCAGGGAATGAATGAGTGAACCGGTTAGGCTGTTAAAATAGGAGCTGACTTTTTTTTCTTTTGGCTATCTTTCAAAAGAGACACCCGCCTCATTTCCTGTGACCACTCACCCACTTTTCATACTTTTAGTTTGTACTGGTAAAAAGATTGTGCTAACAATGGGACCACTTTTTTGGGCCCACAAAGTTATATGGGGCCCCCTTTTTCAGGCCTACGTAGTATAGCGCTCACAAGCTTAAAAACTTGACTATGTTAAATTTTTAGACTTTGGCCATAAAGAATTTTCTAATAAATTTATATTATTGAATATAACTTTCGAGTTTTTTTTTTACTCTCGAAAATCATGTTTCAATATATTTACAAAATAAAATATTAAAAAAGTTAAAATATATATAGGAGAGTGAAATAATATTTCTGAAAAAAATAATAGAAAGCACTATAATTTAATCTTTTTTAAAATATTTTAAAATAAATTAAAAAAATATTGTCATCCACTTTAGTGCATGTCAAGCCACTATTTTCTTAGAGTATGTTTGGATCAAAGAGAATAGAAAAGAAGAAAGGGAAAAGAAATGTTTGATTTTGGAATTTGCCTTCTTTAAAATATTAATCAAATATGTCTATCTTCCTCATTCTCAATGTACAGAAATCTTTAGTTCCAAACTGTATTGCTTGATTGTGATCGTACCAGAGAGATAAATTAGTTAAGTTGTTAGCATGAACCTAACACCCAAAAAAGGAAAAATATTAAAATTCAGAGGGGGTGTCATTATTACTTGCTAAAATTAGAATATCAGTAAGAGAGACAGAGAGGAAAGGACATATTGGATACTTACTAATATGAGGTTGTCTATTGCTTTAATATAAGCATCATAGATTCATAGGTAGAACTGTAGCCCACCAAGGGTCATTTTAATAAACAGCTAACATTGTCATTAATGGAGGTTAGTTTAGAAGATGACGTGGTTAGAAGATGCCTATGTGGTAGTTCGATTGAATTTTAGCAAGAAACCATGTGGAAGGATTTCGTAATTCCTAAAGAGACAAGAATAAAGGAGTTGTTAAGAGTGTCTTTTTGTACTTAGTTATGCACAGGATGAGTGTGAGTGTCAGTTCTACTGGTCATATTCTTGTGTCACCATAATCTTTGTTTCTCTTTCATCTTTTGCTTTTTCTGGCTTTATTTCTTTCCACATTGTACATCTTTTTATTTTTTATTTTTAAACTCTTCAGTCAAGACTTCAAGCCAGTAAAGTGGGCCATTGGGACTGGATATTGGGTTGGGCTGGTCTTGATTTGGTCCAGCCCGTCAACATGTTTACTGGGAATCATGCCTGGTCCGAGAAAGTGATCAACCTATTGGTTTAGCATGGACAAATGGTTTCGAGAACTGATATGTTACTTGTTTCCAAAAATAAATAACATATTTATCTCTATAAGAATCGTTAGATCTGAAATTCAACGGTCCAAATTTTAATATTTTTTCTTTAAAAAATCACCATTTCAAATCTAGATCATTAAATCTCAGATCTAATAATCAAAAAAAAAAAAAAAGCATGTTAAGGTTCCTTCCAGTTGGCTTGTAAGGAGGACTTGCCAGGGGGTTTTGGGATCTGGAGTGGCTGCTCTTCGTGTAAGAAGAGCAGCCAACTCTTCCCTTGTGGCGACAGTTTTAACTGTTGCCACAAGTTTCAGCAACGGTTTAAAACCGTTGCTATAAATTTTGTAAAAAAATATCACAATTAACACTTATAGCAACAGTTTTAAACTGTTGCTGAAACTTGTGGCAACAGTTAAAACTGTTGCCACAAGGGAAGAGTTGGCTGCTCTTCTTACCCAAAAGAGCAGCCACTCCAAATCCGGGGTTTTGACCCCTCAAGTCCCCTTTCCTCACAAAGAGCTCTGCTAGGGTTTTTAAAAACCCTCTGCCACACCCCCAAGCTGGCTTGTCAGGAGGGCTTGCTAGGAAGGGCTGCAGCTCTCCCTCTTCTTTAGCGGCAACCCTTCCCCATCTTCTTATGCTTTCCTTTCTTTCTTTCATGCTTTTAGGTTTGTTTTGTTCTCTCTCTTTATGGGAGTTTCCTCTTCTTAGATAGAAGATATCTCCTTTCCTCATGAAAGAGCTCATTTTCTTCTATGGAAGATGCTTCTCTTTATGGTTGGAGTTTATTTTCTAAGTTTTGCTGCTCTTATTCTCATAAATGCAAAATCTCCTTCAAATAAAACTTCGAAGGCTATGCAATTAAAGCTCCTTTATAAAAAGAGAGGAAGAGTGAGGGTGTTTTGCCTCCACTATTTTGTCTTAAGGTGGAAGAAAATTTTTTAGTTGTAGATGAAGATGCAAGGCTTATGATGAAGTTGCAAGGCAAAGATAATAACTTTGCTAAAAAAGGGTATGCGACTATGCGAAGATCATGGAATAGATGAGTCCAATAGTGGTTCGGGCCAATTGGGTGTTGAGTAGAATAGTGCTTTTGGCTAGTTGAGTGTGTCGCCCATGTTTAGTCTTGTTCAACTTATTTTCCAAACTTGTTTGGATTTGTTTTAGGCTAGTAAGCCTGAGTTCTTTATTTTTAATATTGTGGTTTGCATATACCAATTTTTTGGCCTCTTGGGCCTTCTATGTACCTCTATGACCCCAAAAAAAAGAAGAAGCCTTTTCCATGGATAAAATATGGCTAAAAAACATTGTTGTTAACCTTAAACTAAGCTTTCTTAGTGAAAATTTTATCTTTTTTATGATCGAAGTTTAGTTTTAGTTTCTCTAATTTATTTTTCTTTGTTTTGTGTCCGTTTAAGCTTAATTTTTGCCTAACTTCTTTATTTTTTCAATATTATAGGTTCACGTTAAGAAGAGAAAATTGTAGTTGAAGTTAAAAACAAAAGTTTTTAAGTCTCTTCTGTTGTCAAGTTGGGTGCTTCTGCACCTTAAGTATCCTTCTCCACTAAAGGATGACCTAATTTTTTGAGAAGTATACAAAAGGTGTAGATTTGGGTGCTTAATGGGCTAGGAAAAAGTAGGCTGGGCTGGCCAAGCCCTCATGTTGGCATGCTAGTGGGCTAAATGAGCCAGCCTGCCGTTTAGCCCACTAGCCCACTTTTTTTTTCATTATTTTTTAATCTAAAAAAATAAAAAAAATGTTTCCAGACCCAAATCCTTCTTCTTCATGTCTTTTTCTTCTTCTTCATCTTCAGATCTTCTTTATCTTTCTTCTTCTTCTTTATCTTCAAATCCTTCTACTTTCTTCTTCTTCATCTTCTTTATTTTTTTTTCATTTGATGGCAAAAGAGTCATTTACGGCCTGGAATCAACAACAATCAACAACAATGTCTGAGAGATGTCGAAGAAGAGAAAAAAGGAGGAGAACATCAATGTCTCCCACATCGCTGGTTACCGAACATGTTTGCAATGACTGCGATTTGCGATCGCCTGAAGCGTTAGCGAGGACCAAAGATTGCAATGTTGCTGTGTGAGTGTAGCTTCTGAGTTTGGGTTCTGGCCTTCTGTGTCACGACCCAAAACCGAACTCGTGACCAGCACAGACAATGTGTTGCCAACATTATCGCAAGTCTAAATTTCTACTGCAAGATATTATGTGGCCTATATGATTACAGAGTACACTTGAAAAATATAATAAAAATAAATTACCTTATCTCGAACAATGGAGAGGTATCCTCGATCTGCAAGTCCTCGATCTAACTGTCTTGCATACCTGTAACTACGAGGGAGTGAGTCTAAACCACCAACTCACCTATGTTAGCCTTATACTACACAGATATACAGAAATATATATATATATATAACCCACTCGGGACTTTATCCCGCATGATACCAAGCTATTCAAAGGCATACACATGGTATCATGTCCCATTATATTTTTCCCAAACATACATACACACCACACATTAAATGCACGCATTCTTTCATGAGGATCCATGCTTCTAATGCACATAACCTTACTTAAGGGTTTGCTCTTACATGCTACATCTCAAGAGTTTAATCAACGTGAGTTTGCATTTTCACAGATTATCACTTAAGAAATTCCAGTTATGTGTCCGGCCTCTTGGGTCATATCCATAGCCATAACATGCTTCTAGTCTCTCAAATTATTCCCTTACTCAGCACATATATCCCATATGATGCATTTTCCACATCTTATCACATTGAAGACCAACCCTCAATGGGTTTATTCAGAGGTCCACCCTCTTGTTCCCTCTCGTGATGTGGACAAATACAATATGCAATATTTTTCTCATTCTTATTCATTCAAGACCAACCCTCAATGAATGTATTCCAGAGGCACGCACCTCTAAATATCCACCACATGCAGAAAACCAACCCTCTATTTCCCTCTCATTTCATAATATAAATATGCAGATGATAATATGTAATACATTCATACCAAAACAATACAACAACCAATCCACTACTTCCACCTACATTCCATACAACAATTTTAGGAAAATAAATCATAAAATGTAAATATACATACATATACATATATATATATGTATATATATATATATATATATATGTACATATCCATATATAGAAGAGCTAGATCCCTCACCTGGATTGCACACTCTTTCGTCCCCCACTTTGCACCTTAATCATCCCTATCAAGTAACCATGCAAAAATTATCTAGGTTATGAAATGGAAAAATTCCATATACTAATCCCGACTTTTACCCACTTCTTCAATCATAACTCTTAGCCGGTAATGAATTTTCGAATGAAACTTATACCTTAGAAACTAGATTTAAAGAGCTTTCCAAAGATATAAAGTTTGCTAAAATCGGAGTCTGGATGAAAGAGTTATGGCCGTTTGAAGAAAGGCCAAGATTTCTTGGTATAGCCTGCACACATGCCTGGTGCCTGGGTGCCAAGGTTCTCTTCTCCCCCAAAAGTTTTGAAACTTGGCGCCTGGATGCCATCATCGCGTTCTTCGCAATTTCTTCTTGAATTTGGCCTTGATTCAGCCAAATCTCCACTGTTTTTCATGATTTCTTCTATGAGATCTCATCCTTGATATCTAAGGAGCATTTAGACGTCAAAAGCCTTAATTTTAATTAGGAAGCGAAGCCAGAATCTCGATTTTACGCAAATACTTTTAAAACTAGAAAATAAGAAAAAGTTCAGAAAATCATAATTTTTACCTCAATTTCTTGCTTTCATTACATTACTAGGCTGCTAGAGGCTCGTCCCGTCACTCGAGATCCGTCCCCCAAAGCTCGGTTAATGGATTTAGAGTAAAGAGAGAGTAGAGAGAAAGATAGGAGAGAATGTGAAGAGAAAGAGAGGATTAGGCCACTTATATATACTCGCCTATAGTGAAATACTTTGCCCTCTAATCGATTCTTGGTCAAGACTGGTAAGACCAAATCCGTAATATCCCACCTCGGATGTTTCTAAATCCTAAATATCCCATAGTTTTTCTTATTTCACTTTAGTCCCTCCTTGCATTCAACCAATCTCCTAACTCCCTCGGTGCCCTCAGTGCCATCAATACACTTCTCGACTCTCCACTACTCAATATTCCACAACCTTGCCACTTCTAGAACTTATATTTTCCCATGTCTAAAATTATTCCATAAAATTAATTTTACGTAATACTCAAAAATCACGAATTTTTCAAGATATTACATTCTGCGAGTGCGTTGAAGGCATGTTGAGGGTGATGACCAGATGTTGAGGAGGACGAAGGTCAAAGGAGCTTGAGGAGGACTGGGATGTAGAGGAAGACGAAGGACCTTAAGGAGCTGAGGAGGACTGGGATGTGACGACAGTCGACTATGAGGAGGACGAAGGCCAACTGCTAAGGTCTATACTGCTAGGGTTAGAAAATGAATTGAAAATGAAGGGGTCTCTGTCTCTCAGCACTTACCAAATTACCAAAAAAAAAAAAAGAGTTAACGGGTAACCTACGTTACCTAGGCTGGGCCTAAAAAACTTAGTGAAAAAATGGGCCCACTTTCACAAAAACTGCCCCACCTTAAAAGTGGGTTAAACAGGTTCAACCTCGTAGACTGGGCCTGTTTTGATAGCCCTACTAGGCACCCACACCCAACTTGACAACAAAAGGGACTTAAACTTCTATTCTTAGCTTCCAACTCTAATTTTCTCTGCTCAAGTGAAACCTATAAATGATATGGTACTCTTGTTAATATGTGACTAGTGTTTAAATTATCTTGAATTGTACCTTACGTAATCGTGATTGCCTTGAATCTTTTTGAGTACTCGTTAAGTTCTTGAATTGTTATGCTTACTCTTGGCAAAGTTTAGTTCAATATAGGAAGTTGTATTCTCATTAAAATTCAAAAAAAAAATTAAATTAAATTTATGAAAGCAAAATAGCATAAAGGGCATCTTGGTTCTAAGTTAAGGCATTGTGTGTATTAGGTGTATGGTATCTCCTCAACCAATAGACTGCGACTTCTCAAGTGAAATAAAGCATGAGATGGATTAGGACATTGTTGTGGATTAGGGTCACAGACATTTTCTTAATTTTTTAACCTTCTAGGGCAATATTTGATGGTTGAAGTGGAGTTTTGTGGATTAAGCACACGACTCTGCTTCGCCCCTTTTATTTTCTATCTTGAGAGTAAAATGCTTGATGGTAAAGAATGATTATGGTGTCTTTAGAGGCAAAAGGTTTTTACATTTGTTGCTATGCTAAGAATTCTTGAAGGTTTTCATAAAGTTTATTCATGCTTGGTTACCCTTGCCGCAGTGGAGTTTATCTTAATTTATTTTTATGGAATTGGTTTTATATTTGATATTTCTAGAAACCCTAGTGTAGCACCTATTTCCCCAATTTCTCATGAAAGATTTTGCATGCTTAAGTTTTAGAGTGTCAATTTCTTTAAGTTTGTTTGTTGCTTTTTTGTCACGTCCCAAAATTTGAGCACGTGACCGGCACGGAAAGTGAATTTCATTCACCTCCGTAAGCCTATCTTTCTCTTAAAAATCATACAATTCTTTTTCATGCAACCAAAACGAGTTCTTTATACATACTACAATTACTCACATTACATCAGTGAATGAACCTACCCGATTACAGAGATTTCTAGATTTATACAACTTAGAATAAAACTTAACTATTATACCTTTATCCTGAACAAATGAAAAGGTAATCATGGACTAAGGATCCATAATTCCTTGTTCCGATATTTACCTTCAGCTGTCAACTCTGAAAAAAAATATCAATAAGAGGGGTATGAGCAAACCACGTGCCCAGTGAGTAGATAACACAACATTATGACAAAAAAATATCATACATCATAATGATAACATGCAGCAATCATACGTAAATCGATCATCATATGATATGATATTATTCGTAGTACTTCACGACAATATCCAAATAAATCAAATACATTTCAACATAATTCAAAAGTTCACAACAACAATCGGTGAAATCAATTTCACACAAATTTCCCGTACCAACCGGGTCGTCCAGAATACCTCTGGATCGTTGCCCGCGGCCCCTGCCGCATCCACCCTTATCGCTCAATTTATAATCTCCACCCTTATAACTTCACATAAATTTCTCCATGGGGTGCACCACCATGCCTTTCCTTTCCAGTCAAACACAATCACAATCATATATAAAAACATCCTTAATCATAATCTTGAGCCACATACACAACTCAGTCATTTACAATTCAAGCCACAACATAATAAATGTGGTTCCAGCAACATAGCATGTATACAACATAACCCATAATATAGAACAATTATTCAACTCAGTTCACATGCCATTCACAATCCATTATATAACCTCCATTCATGGGAAAATAAGAAAATATAATTATATACATTACCAGACACGTTCCACAATTGTTTATGCCTCATCGTTCCACATCATCCTCTTCAAACTTGGATATACAACATATTTCCACTATGATGCAAAAAGTCAATAACAGATATTTAATCATAGCAAGTATTAACCCACTCACCTGGATTTCACGCTCTCGGCACTCCCACTTTGCACCTTGACCATTCCTATTGTAACCAGACAAAAACATTAGGGTTACGAAATAGAGAAATTTCCTACCACTACTCTCGACCTTTACTCACATCTTAAGTCATAACTCCTAATCGGTAATGAATATCTAAATGAAACTTATACCATTGGAAACTAGACTCAAAGAACTTTCCAACGATATAAAGTTTGCCCAAAACGGAGTCCGTATGAAGAAGTTATGGCCGATTGAAAATGAGCTAAGGTTTTCCGACACACCTGGCGCCTGGGCGCCATGCCTTTCTCTTCCCCACATGTCCTTGAGAATTTGTAAAAATTTCCTAAATTAAAAATAAAAATTTCTATTTCCACATTTTCTTCACTAATTCAAAAAGAAAATTTTCCACATAATTAAATTTTTCACTAAACTTCAAATCAGACTTTAAATATTCATAAAAATTCTTGGGATATTACATTCTTCCCCCCTTAAAAGAATTCGGTCCTCCGAATTCAAAACTTACCTCAAGATTGAAGCAAATGCCAATATTTTGTTTATATCTCATTCTCTCTCTTAGAATTTTCACAATCAAGTACAAAATATAACAAGTTCAACATATTTTTATTTCTAATACATAAGTTACAGGCAACAAGCTGAACTTGATTTACAAAACAGATAATTTTAATACTTAAACATTAGATCAAACATCAGCTTTAGGTACAAACAAAAGAAAAGATAAATTAAGAACGAGGAGGCTTTTGAAATGCAGAAGATGCTCCAGGTCTAGAAGAAGAAGGTGCTTCAGACCTTAAGGAGGAAGTTAATCGTTGCAGCCTAGAAAGAGTTTCTGGAGGAAACGTCTGGGAAATTTGGCGAAGTGCAGAAGTCACTCCATTCATACAGTCAATACATCTCGCTTGTTGGTCACGAAAATTTTGAGTTGCAAACATCGAATGTCTATCAACTCTATTCGCCAATTCCCTAAAATGACGGTTCAAAAGCTTCTCTTGTTCTGTAAAGAGACGATTTATCAATCTCCCCTGGTCCTCAAAGTGGCGGTTTATCAGTCTTTCCAAGTCCTCAATCTTTTGTCTCATAAGCGCAAGCTCATTATTAGAAGATGTTGCTGTGCTAACATCCTCTAACTCTACTACATCCCTTTTTCTTTTCTTAGCCTCTGGTGACTCTTCCATGGATCTCTTATTCTTATAATTCTCCAGGCTAAGATTTAGATCCAGCTCTACCTTGCCAGCCTCAAAATTTAAATTGAAAGATTTATTGCCGGCCATATTTTTCTGAGCTATAAAGGTTGTACAGAAGGAGAAGTTTGATGCTAGAAAGCTTATAGATATAAACTTTTAGTGTAGTGAGCAGCGTAATGGGGCATCCATTATATATAGACGAAATTTAGGGCTACAAAACCTTTACATCATACTCTAAAGATGACCTACAGACCTTATCCGACGCAATGCCAACGGTCTCAGATAAGCATGCCAGAAAATAACAAAATATAATCTAATACAAAAGATTTTCTCAAAAATTTCGGCTAACTTTTGACTCTTGCTCAAATTATTAAACTAATCGCCGCTTCAATTTATGGCTTCTTAACTCTGTATTTGTCTTATCCAATAATTCTAAATCGAGATATTACTCCATGAACGGGTAGCTTCATACTAGCCTTATCTAGGTTTCTAATCCGTGGCTTTGCCCTAAGCTTACACATTTTCAAACATACATATTAAAATAAAAACTTCTCACATCTACACATCAAGCGTTCCATAAAGTGAGAGAAAAATTTTACCTTTCACTTGCCTCTACGAGCATATATGTATATATGTATAAACATAGAGATACATCATTATCTATATATATTTTCATCTATTCAAGTTCTTTTAAATTTCAGACTTCTCATTCTCTGAATGTATGTAGAATCATTACATATTATTCCTGGCCATAACAAATAACCTTCACTCTCTATGCATGAATAACATACATACATATCATATGTATTTAGATACATATAATCACAGTATAATTCAATCAATCATGTATATTATACTTAACTGAAGGCTTTCAAGAACAATACAAGAAAGCATAGAAATACATTTTAGTTCATCGTGAAAACATCCAAGACACTCTGTAATGGCTACATTGTCGACTTCCTTCAATTTCAGAAAATGCCAACGAGAGAAATGGAAAAACCAAGTGTAAATCGGCCGCAAATCCACCGAATATTGACTTTCGTGGTTTTGCCATTAATGCGACGCGTTGTTGGTGTGCATGCCTACCCTAGACTCCTAGCTTCCAGCTTGCAGAAATCCATAGGTTAAGCGTATAGGGTGCGGCGAAGAGATATCTTCTTTGTCTCTGAGTTCAAATTTTTCCTCTATAAGAACTATCCCAACGTTCTCAGTTACCACACCACAAAGAGTAATCATCTCTAAGCCTACAACTTCTCAGCATTCCTCTCTTCTCATACTTCGACATAAATTTCTAAATTTTCCAAATCATGGCCACAAGGAAGTACATTGATCTCACAGTGGATGCCAGGAGAGAAGAGCTCGACTTAAACTTAAGTCTGGGCAAAGACAAGGGCAAAAGACCTTTTGAGGGGTCTCCAGAGAAGCAGAAGGAGAAGAAAATGAAGAAGATCGAGGAAGCTGAGGAGACTAGCACGGGCCATACCTCGGAGGACAAAATCGCCTGTCTAGAGCAGGAGGTCAAAAATCTGAAAAAGATGATAGAAAACCTAGAGAAGTTAACTAAACGCAATCATGCAGAAATGACTTCAAGAATAGACAGGTTCTTCTATTGGTCTACCCAGTGCTTCTGCAATCAACAACAAAGAAGTGTTGATTGTATGAATGGGATTTACACTACCCTCCGTGATATTGCTCTGTCTCTCGCTCCAAGGAATGGTCGAGGGGTGATGATACAGTACAACCCTCCTAATCCGAGACCACCTCGCTTTTAGATTACTCATGCATGAGTAATTGTTTTTTTTTTTTTTTGCAATGTAATCCTTCTGCTTTTAATGCCAGTGGTTTCTTTTATGGGATGGTACTCTAAAAATAGTAATAATAAAATTAAGAAAGATAAAATAAATCAGTCACACAAAATCAATCATGAATTTAACATATAAAGCCCCATACATACAATTTGATCCGACAGCAACGGAATCAAAACAAATAATAACCTTTCCCTTACCGAGTTCAAAAGTATAGCCATAACTCTCTAAAACTAAAACTAAAAACATAATTCATAAGAAAAGACAAGTCTTGGAGGAAAAGGAAATGAAAACATCCTACAGGACCTTCAGTGGAGCCATCTCTCTATAGTCGTGCCCGGGTTCACCACGATAGAGGAGATCCCACTAAGGTTACCTTACTCTGTAATCGGTAGGAGACCTAATCCCAAAGCTCTGATACCAACTTGTCACGTCCCAAAATTTGAGCACGTGACCGGCACGGAAAGTGAATTTCATTTCACCTCCGTAAGCCTATCTTTCTCTTAAAAATCATACAATTCTTTTTCATGCAACCAAAACGAGTTCTTTATACATACTACAATTACTCACATTACATCAGTGAATGAACCTACCCGATTACAGAGATTTCTAGATTTATACAACTTAGAATAAAACTTAACTATTATACCTTTATCCTGAACAAATGAAAAGGTAATCATGGACTAAGGATCCATAATTCCTTGTTCCGATATTTACCTTCAGCTGTCAACTCTGAAAAAAAATATCAATAAGAGGGGTATGAGCAAACCACGTGCCCAGTGAGTAGATAACACAACATTATGACAAAAAAATATCATACATCATAATGATAACATGCAGCAATCATACGTAAATCGATCATCATATGATATGATATTATTCGTAGTACTTCACGACAATATCCAAATAAATCAAATACATTTCAACATAATTCAAAAGTTCACAACAACAATCGGTGAAATCAATTTCACACAAATTTCCCGTACCAACCGGGTCGTCCAGAATACCTCTGGATCGTTGCCCGCGGCCCCTGCCGCATCCACCCTTATCGCTCAATTTATAATCTCCACCCTTATAACTTCACATAAATTTCTCCATGGGGTGCACCACCATGCCTTTCCTTTCCAGTCAAACACAATCACAATCATATATAAAAACATCCTTAATCATAATCTTGAGCCACATACACAACTCAGTCATTTACAATTCAAGCCACAACATAATAAATGTGGTTCCAGCAACATAGCATGTATACAACATAACCCATAATATAGAACAATTATTCAACTCAGTTCACATGCCATTCACAATCCATTATATAACCTCCATTCATGGGAAAATAAGAAAATATAATTATATACATTACCAGACACGTTCCACAATTGTTTATGCCTCATCGTTCCACATCATCCTCTTCAAACTTGGATATACAACATATTTCCACTATGATGCAAAAAGTCAATAACAGATATTTAATCATAGCAAGTATTAACCCACTCACCTGGATTTCACGCTCTCGGCACTCCCACTTTGCACCTTGACCATTCCTATTGTAACCAGACAAAAACATTAGGGTTACGAAATAGAGAAATTTCCTACCACTACTCTCGACCTTTACTCACATCTTAAGTCATAACTCCTAATCGGTAATGAATATCTAAATGAAACTTATACCATTGGAAACTAGACTCAAAGAACTTTCCAACGATATAAAGTTTGCCCAAAACGGAGTCCGTATGAAGAAGTTATGGCCGATTGAAAATGAGCTAAGGTTTTCCGACACACCTGGCGCCTGGGCGCCATGCCTTTCTCTTCCCCACATGTCCTTGAGAATTTGTAAAAATTTCCTAAATTAAAAATAAAAATTTCTATTTCCACATTTTCTTCACTAATTCAAAAAGAAAATTTTCCACATAATTAAATTTTTCACTAAACTTCAAATCAGACTTTAAATATTCATAAAAATTCTTGGGATATTACATTTTTTGTGTTGAAAAAAGCCTTCTATATATAAAGGAATTCGTAGATTAAATGTAAAAGAAAAATTGAAAAAGGCAATAGGATTTCTTTTTCAATTAATTCTTATTAAATGTTTATTATGGGGAGTTCAACCTCATAAAAGGATACATAGTAACAGAAAGAGGGAGATCAATTGATGCTAGTGTCAATCATGATTAATCTTACATCATTAAATAACTTTATATCGAAAAATTGTTTCAAGAAGTCTGAAAACGTATAATGTACATTTTAAGTATGACTTTATTATTATTATTATTATTATTATTATTATTATTATTATTATTATTATTATTATTATTATTCTTTACAAGGGAGTTCAAACTCTAACCCTTAACCCACAGTACCTTAATCCTATACCGCTTAAATTTTAAGTTTGATGATAGTAATAAATCATTATTTAAGTTGCAAGAGTGCATTCAAAACAAGCCAAGCAAATCAGATCTTTCTTTTCAAAATAGAGCATGCGTAAAATAATCGCAATCAAACGCCTGGTATAGGTTTCTACTATTTGAAATAGAATGTGCAGAATTCTTTTGTGGAAAACATACTTGAAAAGATCAAGTGAATCAAATTCTTCTATTTAGAATAATGTGTGTGGAATTGTGAAATAATAAAAAATTGAGAGCAAGTATAAGTTTTTTACTATTCGAAATAGAGTTGTAAACCACACAAAGAATTCCACATACTCTAGTCTAAATAACAAAATATGGAGACTAATTATAAGTCTTTGCATTTTGTAAAAGAGTCTGCAAAATGGAGTGTGCAAAATTGTAAAACAAGCGAAAACACAGACCAAGTTTTTGTTATGCGGAATTGAGACTGCGGAGTTCCAAACAAAAGAATTTTGAGCACTTTATTCTAAGAGTGTGTTTAGAAGAGTTTATTTTGAGTTTATCTAATTTATCTGATGGCATAAATATTTATACACGTATTTAAAAGAGTTTATAGAAATAATTTATAACATGTTCATAAACCACTATCTTATAAAAATAAATTTAAAATAACTTATTTGAAGTTTGTTTTCATAAATTTTTTAATTGTAAAAATAATTTATATATAAACACCTATATAATAAGCATTTATATGATAAATACTCATTGTATAATTACTTAATTAAATTATTTATCCAAAACGAGCCATAAATAGTAAAACCTTAAACTTGATCTCCACTTTTAATTAATTCACAATTTCACATACCCCACTTAACACACTTTTTTTAATAGAAAATTTTTGATTCACTTGACTTGTATTCGCAAAAGAATTTCATACACTCTATTTCATATGTCATAAACTTGGTTTCAATTTATGATTATTTCACAATTCTGCACACTCAATTCCGCACGCTCTGTTAAAAATGAAAGGATTTGATTCACTTGATCTTATTTTCATGTTAATTGTGTCTACGAAAGTGGTCAACATAAAATGTTTTTAAAAGTTAAGTGCATGAAACAAAATAAAAAAAAACTAAAATGAAACAATGGTTAAAATCAAGGAACCAAAATAATATTTTTTCCAAAATAATAAATACTATACTTAAGCTAAAATTACAAAGCAAATGATTGAGTATAGACCAAAAGATGTATGGTTAAGCACTATAAGAGGCTCCTGATTTAGCAAAAGATATCGATTCGTGAGTCAAATCGGGTCAACAAAACCATCATTATAGAGCAAATAACTCTATTCAAGTAAAGTTTAAACTTCACATGACCCCAAAAAAGAAAAGTTTGAACTTCGTTCTTATTTATTTCTGGAGAAACTAAATGTTGTCAAAATTTGTACATAAAACTTGAAGTGGATTCTACATTATTGCAGATAAGCAACTTTTTTAATTAGTACGACTTTAATAAACAACTTTTGTTAAAAAAAAAAATCATAGTTGTGTTGGCTGCCGCTTAGGCCTTTTGGGCCTCCGTCCCAAATAAAAAAAAGAAAATAAATATGTAAAACAAAAATATTAAATAGAATACATGATTTATTATTTATCTTATTATAGCATCTTAGACAAGATATTATGAGATACCAAAAGATTTATGATGCTTATATTTGTCCTCCAATCTAAGATACGATTAAACATTTTAATCAATGTTATTTAGTTCAAGATTTTTCAAAAATATCTTCAACTTTTTTTTAAAAAAAAAGTTGCATCTTATAAATTTATAATATCATTCTTATTTATGGATATAAAAATAATTCAGAAATTTTTTAGAAAAAAATTCTTTTTGCGTAATGTATTGCCTCTTCATTTGTTTGAAAATTAGAATTAATGCAATGTAATTTTTTCCCCAAAATTTCTGTATTATATTTTGCATGCTTCTAAAAATTCCGTAGAAATAAAAATTTTATATGAAGTTAATTATCGGATAGAATTGATAATATATCCCCAGAAAACCTAAAATCACTTTAACATGTGATATTATATTTTAACTATCATTAAATAACATCCTTTTTTTTTTTGGCTAAGATGTGATATCAAATATCATTTTTGTCATGACCTGTTATTCTGACAAGTGACCGGCATAGCGACGATTGCCTATGTCGTTGTAAGCTTAACCTATATCCTTAAGAAACCGAGATTTGGTATTAAAGTTAATGTTTTTCAAGATGAGAAATAATATAAGTAGTGCACTAAGTAGGTTTTCAGTAAAAAAATGTGGGTCACAATAGACACACTTAAATACTAAATATTTCCTAGCTAGAACATTTTTCTAAACATGTACCCTTACATTATTACACACTTTAATTTATATCGACCAATTCAATTACCTATAATCTAATTCAAAACAAATAATCTTATATGTATATTTGATTTCATTAGCTTGACTCTTCATGTTCATATAAGAAAAAGGGATCAATTGACATACCATAATTTTATTAAAGGAAAAATAAATCATAAGAAATATATTAAAAAATCCTTAAATCCAAAATAAGTTCATAATTCATTTGACATAAATAAAAACATAATCTCTCAAAGGATCTCTAGGTGACCTCATCCTAGACAAACGAAAAACAAATAAAGACATAGAATAAAAATGGAATCCGACCCTACAATGGGAAGGACAATAGTACTCTCCGTTATTTCTTAGACGGGAGCTCTTCAATAATCGAATAATCTGTACAAAAAATGTATAGGGAGGGTTATTAGCCCTAAGACATTATGCTATAAGTTTTGGTGATGACAAATGTGTGAAAATTGTAGCATTGATAATAACAAATATATAAAGATTAATTATTATATATACTACAAGTATTTAAACATGATCATATTATTTGGAATGAAATAATTTATACTTGAATCATGTTCTTTATTATGAATTGAACTAACCATTTGGTTTGCAAGTAAGATATCCTTTTATGAAGGTTGGTTCAATACAAAAAGAGTAAGCATTGGATTGAAGAAAAGGAAAAACAGCTTCATGCTTCACTCAAAGAAACAATATGAAAGAATAATACTCCAAGAAATGAAGAATTAGAAGATTTGAAATTTTGTAAGCTTGGATGCATCAAGATAGCCTATAAGCTTATATTAGATATATTTTTAATAGGCTAGTAAATTTGTAAAATTTAATGATTTAGATTTGCATCTATTGGCTCAAGGCATTTTGAACAGACATCATATGTTTTAAATTAAAACGATATGGAGATATGAATTTTTATAAAATTTGGTTTATAACCTTTGGTCACTATTTTTATCATATATCCTAAATAGAAAATTAGTTTTTCAAGAATCTTATCCCATTTAAAAATAAACTCAAATAGCTTTCCAACTATATGTTATTTATTCAAAATGGAGTACAAATAAGAAAGATATGACTATTTAAAATAAAATATGAAAAATTGAAAGTTGACTGGCTACACTAAAAAATTAATCTATTATGATCTTTTGTCACTCTTTTGATTATATCTCTTAAACGAAAAAAATTTTTTAGTGAAACTTGTCTTATTTGAAACTAGACTCCAACGATTTTCTAACAATAAATTATTTGATTAAAACGAAGTTTAAATGAGAGAGAGTTATAATTTTTTAAAGTGAACTTGAAAGTTTCAAGTCAACTAGATGTTTACAAAGAGCTAATGGTCGACTACTTGACTTCGACTACTCAACTAGTTACCTGGCAAATTTTGTATAATGGTCATATTTTGAATCTAATAGTCATATTTGAGCAACCAATCGATCGGGAACTTTGGGCAATTGACTGGTACTCTCCTAGATTGCTTTTTTAAATCGGTAATGACTCTTTAACGACTATATTTTAAAAACTCTATATGTATGACCCTATGCACACGATTTTCAATTAGAACCAAGCACTACAATGTGATATTAACTTGTTTCTATAATTTTTAAGAGAAATCCAAACATTCTTGAGCCAAAATTTGCATATTCTTAGTCATTTAAGTTATTAAGAGCTTCACTTATATCTATCTGCTTTTTAAGAGAGTTTGTATTTTGTTGATTTTAATCAACATTATCTTTTTTGAGTTGTTTTGGGTAGAGAGAAGCTCATATTCATAAATTCTCTATTGTGGTTCGCAAGTACTATGATTGAAATTGCAGTGGGTAAAGAGAAGTCCGGATTCATAATTTCTTTATTGTGGTTTCACAAGTACTAGGATCAAACTTGTGTAGTTAACAAGTACCAACAGTTTACAAACTTGTAGTGATTTCAACAAGTACCTGGATCAAATTTGTTGTCGTTTGAAAGCACCAACTGGTTAGAAGCTTGTTAGTGAAATACTCAAGTAGCTTGTTTAAAGACTGCATGTAGGCTTGTGATTAGTCCAACTAGTATAAATCTCCGAGTTTGTCTTCTTTATCCTTATACTCCTTACATTTCAAGTTATTTACTCTTCTTGATAGCACTATATTTTTCTGGTTTGTATTTATTGTCATAAACTTGGAATATTTCCAAAAAGATATTTTAACTTCCGAAAAGAGTTTAGTAAAATTTTTATAAAACTTAATTCACCCCCTTTTTGGGATTCAATTAATACTATCAAGGGTATGAGTTTTAAAAACTCAGTGAGTGGCATGGCGAAACCATAGCTAAACCTAAATACTTTGCAAATTAAACACAAGCTCGAAGGCCATAGTTATACATGAAAACACATAGCACAACAACATCATCAAATTCATCACTCAATCACAATCACCATCATATACACACGATGTACTCGTCTAGTGGCAGGGTGCCTTTTGGGAGCCTTGCTCAATCTGGGCCTCTTCTTCCTCCTACCTACTAATGCACAAATCCATCGTAACGGTAAGGTAACCTTTGAGAGCCCTGTTCAACCCGGTCCCATCCATCCTACTTAAGATGTGTCGGTCACCCTTACTTTGACAAGGCGACCCTTGGGAGCCATACTCAACTCGGTCTAATCTCTACTCCTTGATATTTCAAGTGAGGGTACCATTATCACAATTCAACATCATACAAGAAATAATTAAAATGCAATCATGATGCATGCAAGTCCCCTTGACAGGAATGTCATACCTGGAATCCTCGCCAACCTCAATAGTTAATATATGATGCAATGCAATATTATTCTGTATTCACATATCATACCACATGATATCATATACATTTAGAGCATATGAACATCAATAAAATATTTGTCCCTATGTTGTCATTATGTTTTCAGTCAACATAAACTTAAGTCTGGGCAAAGACAAGGGCAAAAGACCTTTTGAGGGGTCTCCAGAGAAACAGAAGGAGAAGAAAATGAAGAAGATCGAGGAAGCTGAGGAGACTAGCACGGGCCATACCTCGGAGGACAAAATCGCCTGTCTAGAGCAGGAGGTGAAAAATCTGAAAAAGATGATAGGAGACCTGGAGAAGTTAACTAAACGCAATCATGCAGAAATGACTTCAAGAATAGACAGGTTCTTCTATTGGTCTACCCAGTGCTTCTGCAATCAACAACAAAGAAGTGTTGATTGTATGAATGGGATTTACACTACCCTCCGCGACATTGCTATGTCTCTTGCTCCAAGGAATGGTCGAGGGGTGATGATACAATACAACCCTCCTAATCCAAGACCACCTCGCTTTTAGATTACTCATGCATGAGTAAACTTCTTCTTTTTTGCAATGTAATCCTTCAGTTTTTTTGTTTTTAATGCGAGTGGTTTCTTTTATTGGGTGGTACCCTAAAATAATATAGCTACACAAATTCAATCATGAATTCAGCTTATAAAATCCACCATATAAAAATTTGATCCAACAACAACGGAATCAAAACAAGTAATAACCTTTCCTTTACTAAGTTCAAAAGTGTGGCCACATTTGTCTAAAACTAAAACTGAGAACATAATTCCTAAGAAGAGATAAGTCTCGGAGGGAAAGGAAATAGAAACATCCTACAGGACCTTCAGTAGAGCCGTCTCTCTATAATTGTGCCTGGGTTCACAACGATAGAGGAGGTCCCACTAAGGTTACCTTGCTCTGTAATCACTAGGAGACCTAACAACCATTGCTCTGATACCAACTTTGTCACGACCCGTTTTCTGGGCACATGACCGGCACAATGATGAATCTCTCATCACTGTAAGCCTTCCGATAAATATATCAAATTTTCTTATCTGAAAATCATAGATTATCAATTTAAAATACATTATTATACTGACATACAAGCCAAATGTCGAACCCCTGAACTAGATGTCCTAGACGATTACAGAGCAACATAATCTATAACAGAAGAGAGGTCTACCCGACAACGGGAAGGTCCAAAGTGATCTACTCCTCTAGCAGATATTCTTCGATGGCAACCTGATCTGAACAAAAAGGTTGTACAAACAATGTGAGCTTTTAAACTCAATGAGCGAATCGGCCTCGCATTAATAAAATTCAAATACATTACCAGTCATGCAAGCATATCCAAAGGCTCATACTCAACCAATAGACAGAAGATAAAAATTTATCCAATTCAACAAACGTTACTAGTACTCGTCAATGGCAATATATCCCGGAGAGCGCACACAGGCCGGCTCACCAATTATGTATATTTCCGCCATGACGCACAACATCATCCTCTTACATACAAGATAAAAATTCATCCAATTCAACAAACGTTACTAGTACTCGTCAATGGCAATATATCCCGGAGAGCGCACACAGGCCGGCTCACCAATTATGTATATTTTCGCCATGACGCACAACCTCATCCTCTTAGCTAGGGCGCCTCACGGATTTATCACCAATCCGGGCTATATCCCTACTGAGGGAATCGTTGTCTCCACACTCATTGGTCAAGACACCCTGTCAACCGGGTTTTCCGCCTTGCCGTGAGAGGGGGTACTGTCCCGCTCAATCACAATCAATAGCATTTCATATCATAATCAGAAGCTCAATATAATATTCATCCATATAACAGGTATAGTATATTACTATATTATGGATTTATAAACCACATATCAAGATAACAATTAATCCATTTTTGAAAACATTCTAACTTCACATCATCATAAGATACTTATTTCATTTTATCCATACTTATGGATTAATTATCTCATTTAGATTCGTCATTCTGAATCCAATTTCCCCCTATGAATCTTGGGAGTGTCCTACGACATACTTTTTATTACCAGTAATGCTAAAACTCTATTAAAACGGGGTCGTTTCACTCACCTGGATTCCGTACGAACATCGCTTCTCTAAGTCATTACAGACAAGAGTTCTCAGGTGAATTTCGGTGTTCTGCTACGGAGATTTTCATGAAAGATTAGAGAAAATATGTCAGGATTGTTTTCGTACAGATACTGTTCATATGTACGGTTATTATTCATACGATCACTATTTATACGTACGATCACTATTCATACCAGAAATAGAGAATACAATCTGTAAAAGAGTACACTAGGTAAGTTCCCAGGAAAGAGTGGAGGGTCACACTGGACACACTTAAAAACCAGGTCTTTCCTTAGCTAGAACTTTCCTAGACATGTATTCTTCACAGTTTACATTCTATTTCGGTAATCAGAGAATCAAAATAACATATAAACAGCTAAGGACAATTTTTCTGATGTGGAAGATCAGCCAAGGCCGCAACCACAGAGCATACTTAAGAAATTAACTTCTAAAATTTGAAAGACATAGAAAGGGCATAGTATCCTTACCTAAGCTGAAAAGGAAAGGCCCAAAATCTTAGAGGCCTAGCTTTGGAGTAAGAGAAACTTAAGGAGAGAAGAAGAGAAGTTGAAGGTGTGAGTTTAGAAGTGAAATGGAATGGCCTATTTATAGCAAAAGTCAAGGGTACTATTTGACACTATGCGCTAATAAAATATTCAATTTACTATTCATAAAAATGACATTTCTAATAATGTAGTTTCTGTGCACCTCACGCGTACCATGTAAAATTTTTCAAAGGGAAAAATATCCTTTCACCTTAAACCTTTAAGTTTCTTTTCAATTCAGTCCTTTCACTTTAGTCCCTAAGGGTATTTTCACACATAAAACGTCAGTTTCTCCTACGAACTTCTTTCTAGTTTTCTCTTATGACCAAACAACATCTAGTACTTGACATTTCGATTGTATAAATGAACAGTATCATATACGTAAATAATATTATACAGGTGAATAGTACCGTATACTGAAATAGTAACAGTAGTTTGTAAACAAATATTTATATTTTATTTTTCTTGGGTATTACAGGAATCATCAAAACCACTCACCCAGATTCCTTGTTAAACCCTTTTTTTGTTTTATCAAGGTCTCTTGATTAAAGGATATTGTGATCGGTTCTCCTATCCTTCATTTGAAAAGGAAAAATTAAAACTTAAAACAGGAAAATTGTTTATCGTTAATTATGACCTTTGCTCATTATTTCGGTCATATCTCGCATACGGTGTAGAATTTTTAAATGAAACTAGTATTGTTTGAAACTAGACATAAAGATCTTTCCATTGATAGGTATTCGTTAAAATTGAAGGTTTTGTTTGGAAAATATGAGTAATTCAATCGAATTGAAAATTTAAGTATGAATTTCGGATTGATTGATCTTATTTTGTTTGTGTTTTTCTCTTGAAGTGTTTTCCTTAAAGCCTTGCTTAGGATTTCAAATTTGCAGAAGCTAAGGTGTGTTAAGGATGTTGTTTGATGGTGTGGAGTTGGGATTTTGATTGTTAGAGAGAGAGAGAGAGTGAGTGAGTGAATAAAGGCCGTACGTGTGTTTGACGCTAATTGGTGTTTAATACAAGTTTTGAATTTTAAGAAAGAGGGAGATCTAGGGTTTGGGATGTGGTGGCCGAAGGATGTTTTGAGTGGAGGGATTTTGATTCTTGGCTTCCAAAAGTTGTAGCCGTAGGGAAGGTGTGGTCCTTTTATATAGGTGGTTTGGTTAGGTTTAGTTAGATTTTGATTTCATTTGTGTTTGAATTAGAGTTGGTTTGGATTTAAGATGAAATTGGTTCAGATCCATTTTATTTATCTAATCCTATCTTTTTATTATTTTATTGTGGGTTGGATGTTACTGAAGGATTTGGGTTAGGGTCTAATTAGTTTAGTCTAGTTAAATTAGATTTAGGTAATCCTAATAGATTATCCAAATCTAAATTGGATTTCTTTTAAGGTTGGTCTTATTATTATTTAATATAGTTTTACTTATCTATTGTTGCAATCCCTATTATACCTCCTTATTTTATTCATGCATCTACTCTTTTTCCTATGGTTGGCGTCCCAGCGTGTGCCTACTATCACCATTTTATGTTTTATTTTTTCCGTTAGTTGGATTCAATTTAGCCTCTTATTTGTTTATACATTAATTGCTATTATTTGTTATATATTAGCACCTACAATAGTAGTTTTTAAGGAGTTTTTAATTTAAGAACCAATTTTTATTTTAGTTTACTATTGTAGTTTGCCACGTTGACTACCACGCGTAAGTACGGTTATTATACAAAAAAATAATAAAATATAACTTACAATAAATATTAATGGAAAGTAATAAATGTTAAAATAGTATAGAGTTAATTGTAGGACTAATTTGTGAGTTCTTAAAAGGTTTACCACTAGAATAGAAAATCACTTAAAGTAGTGCGGAGTTACTTAAGTTGATGTGGCACTGTAAAACCCATAATAAAAATTCAAGTGAGATTCACCACTGTAGATGCTCTTATGTATTTTCACTATTTTTTAAATTAATTATTACTATTTATTATTATTATTATTATTATTATTATTATTATTATTATTATTATTATTGTGTTAAATATTCTGAATGTCACATTCAGTGTTTTATTGTATTTTTTGCTATATTTGATTCAGTCTATTATTTATTATCTACTCATCCAAGTCTTGTTTAAATTATTATTTAAATTGTCCATTCTAATCTAATTCATTTATGCTTCCTGTTTTTAATTTAATAAGTTTTACATATCCTATTGTTTGTTATTCTCGGCCTATCCCTTATCTTGCTAATTCCATCAGTTGCTATTATATATCTACTATCATTTTTTACACATTAATTATTTTAGGCGCCGCATACATGTATTATTTCTTTATTTTATATTATAATCATTATTATGTAGTTTATTTACTTTTTCGTCATCCCATATATATATATATATATACACATACATTTATTATCTTGATTATCATTATTTTTATTTTCTACTAGTATGATTTCACAACTCTGGATTAGGTTTCACGCCTAACCCTTTTCTTGAATGAAAGATTTATTTATTTCTTTTTATATTTTACTCTTCCTAAGTTATTACTTATTTTTAATGTAAGGGAAATCTTTCTTTAATTTTTCGTCCAACTCTAATAAGTTTTATTTTTTATTTTAATCTATTTTTATTTTTTATTTTAATCCCTCTAGTCTAAATCACATTTCATTCATAGGAGAAACATTATATCATATATAATTTGTCGTACCACATTATTGAAACAGCTACAAAAGGAAATCACTATTTTTACTGACACATAAGAATAAGATGATGAAACTCACATAGACACACAAAAAATTCAAGCAAACGAGGTAAATTTGACTATTATTATTACAATTTTGACCTTGTTCATCTAACTCCTCTCCTTCAGCTTTGTTAAACTTCGACAAATTTCCAGTCCTCACTGTTCCTCTACTCTTCAATGCCCAACCCTAGGGCTTAAGGTCGATGGGACAAATAATTGTAAACTTATGATGGAATCAAAATTAGTTTGGTTGTTCCAACAGATTAGTTCAAGTGGTTCAACACTTATTTTTCTTAAGTAAAATATTATAATTATATTTTGTGAATAGAAAATATTAGTCTTGGGTGAACTTTACATTTTTATAATTTAACTTGACTCGAATTAGATTAGTCAAAATTCAGTAAAATTCTATGTATCGATGTTTTAAAAAAAATAAAATTAGTCTGGTTCTATTGGAAAATTTTGTCAATAACGAGGTCATCAATTTGATTTTTGAGTAAATTATTGATTAGGTCCAAAAAAAATTACGTTGGTTTTAATCTAGTGCCAAATAGATCAAGTGTTTTAATTTAATTCATAAAAAATTGTGTTTATTCTAATTTTGTTCCTCCTTTTTTTTTCAAGTTAAAATAATTTTTAGCAACAAAAAATTTAAAAATTACCATTAGTACTACATTTTGTGATTTAACATTAAAAATACTTAATTGAAGCAAATCTAATATTTTAAGGGCTAAATTAAAACACATGATCTTTCAAATATTGAATTGAAAAAATGTAATCTTTCAGACATCAAATTACTATTTTAGTCTTGATTTTTTCACATAGTCAAAATAAAAAAATAAGAACACTTTGATTATTCCTGAAGATTAATGGTGTTCATAGGCTCGATTTGGTTCGGTTTTAAGCTTTAATCAAACCAAGTCGAAGTTGTTGGTTTTGCAAATTATGAACATATTTGGTTTTAATTTTAAACGGTTTGATTCAATTTTAAGTGATTTTGTTACAATAATTTGTAGTTTTTAATTTCAATAATATATATATATATATATATATAAAGAAAGAAACCAATTAATTAAAATGTATATATAAATAATTTTTGTGACATAAATATATATAATAATAATATTCTAATATTGTTTTTGATTTTGTTTACAAAAATTTTGTTGACATAAAAATATATAAATATAATGTTTTGTAAACATAAAATATATATTTTTATATATAATTGGTTTATTTTAGTTCAATTTTAACCGAATTAAACCAAACCAAACTAACAACTGAAATGAAACAATTAAAATTCATATTTTAAAAACCAATTTGGTCCTTCTTTTTTTTTTTTTTTTGGTCGATTTAATTTGATCTGATTAGTTTAGTTTGATTTTGAATACTCTTACTACAGAAGACTTTAAGTGTGGACCCCTTGCCTCTATGTGTCAAATTACAGAATAAATAAGAATTCCTTTGTCTCTCAGAATCACATTCTTCTTTTTGACTCAGACGTGATCCAACGCAACTCTCACTAACTTGGATTCAAAGGGGAGCTTTGTTTTTCTTGCTTTCCATTTCTCGTAGTACCAAAAGACATCTATATATGCACTTCCAAAACGTATGAGAAAAGGGTATTACAGTTACATTAAGTAGGCACATCACATACATGACCAACATACAAACATTGCAACACAACATAATTATAGTTTCATTTATTATTGTTATTCAAACATGTGTTGGACATATAATAGAGTGTGTGTGTGTTCCTAATTTTGCTTATGTTACAACAGGTCTTGATCAAGTATAAGTTAAGCGGGTTCACTTCACTGATTTGTTATAAGTGTGTTTACCTTAATTATCACATTGTAGATCACTAGATCTTGCTACAGATGAGACCATCCAAACAATGACTCAATTAACCAAGCATAAGAGGCTCCTAACATATAGAATGATGAAAACATCATCTCAAAATAATCTATATATATTGTCTTATATAATACACTTGTTTTTGTTTTTTTTTTTTTAAAATAAGATATCAAGTTCGAGCCTTATAAATAAAGAAAATTAGTGTTATAATAGTTTTATGCATTTTTAGTCCGACTCATCTCAAATTAAAATAGTCGAAGTTTAATAAATTTTTAGATACTAATAATTTCAACCAAAATAATATTGACTTTTTTCAAATTAATTAAGATAACGTTTCCTTACTTCTTACTCGGTCTTATTTTCTCATTTACATTTGCATCAATTCCTTACTAATTTGACTATTAAAGTTTGTGTGGCAGTTCTATTTCCATATTTAATAAGGTTTCTTCTATTGTATGGTTGACAAATCATTCACTAGGTGTCATGTTTCCTACCAATTTTGTTATGCAAGCAAGTGAAGTTTTGTTTTGCACCCCAAATATATGATTAGTGTGGCAGAGAGGTTCTTTTCAGAATCACTTAAAAGATATAATTGAAAAAGACAGTTCCTCATCAAACTCGTAGCTTATGTGATATATTTGTAAACCCCTTGTAATTAAAAGAAAATGAGAAGGTCCTCCTAACTAGATGGTACTTTTGTTCATGTTTCTTTTTTTTTTTTCGCTAATTAAAATCTTTGCTCATCAAAAAAAATTATTTTCACATGAATTGGTGTGAGATAATGGATATAGATTGGGAGATACCAAAACCAAATCAACGATAGTAAGTCATTAATTAATTGAAAAACAATTAATGTGTATTTTTTATATTTTTGTAATCAAATTTTTTAATCAAAATACAACAAATATATAATTTTGAAGAATCACATATACATTTGTGGTGTTTTGATTGAAGAACTTTATATTTAATATGTTTTAATTAAGAAATCCTATAATAAATATATAAAAAATTGTATATAAATTTTTTTCATTAAAAAAAATTGCATATAAGTCTAGTCTATAATTAATCACTTGCTTCAACTATGGTGCCTTTGGAATTTCCTTGGCTTTCGCACCAAACAACTTGACAATAGCTTTCCAATAAAAGTGGAATTCAACTTTTCAACAAAAGCTCCAAATTAACAAAGCACTTTCATTTTATAGCCAATTACTTAACTAATTAGAAGTGCTTTTCACCAATTCAGAATCTAAGCCAAAGTGTTGATATGAATCTGGAATCTTTGCAATAATTAGAGAGTCATTCCATTATTGTTGTTTGGGTTAAGAATAAGGTAAAATTAAGGTTAAGAAAATTGGATAAGTTATTAAACTGGTTGAAGCACCAATTTATAAGTTAATAGTTGAACTGGTGGTACTTAAAGTATATTAAAATATTAAAATATATAATTAAGGTATATATTACAGATATTAAAATATTAATATTTTAAAATATTCAATGCATATTATAAATATATATTTATATCAGTCTTAGATGTTCTTTTAATAGCTTAAATTTTTAAAGATTTTTTAAAAATACATAATAATATTCAGTAAAAAATTAAAAAATTTAAAATTCAAAAAGCGAATTGAATTGATTGAACTGTTGAATCGGTCAATTTTACTGATTTGAGATATGTTCAATCAGTTTTCTATTGATTTAAACGTTCACTGATTTTCAAGATCAAACTAAATAAGAGACCTAACTGATTCACTAATTTTTCAGTCAAACTAACTAGTTTGGTCTAATTTTTTAAACTATGAGTAAAATTTAAATTTTCTTTTTTTACCTTGGCTTCATCGCATGTGCTAAAATCAAAATCAAAAGTAATTAATAGACTGTCTTTACCGAACAAGGAATAAGGAAAAGTGTAAAAGATAAATGGGGAAGCAGGGTATATGCCTAAGTAAAAAATGATGAATCCATTATTGAGTATTATCTACACCTAACATTTTATTCCATTTATTACATTAATGTACATAGACGCATCATTTCCTATGTAATTGATTGCCAACCACTAATTATTGATGGGATTGAGTATGACATTGAAGATGGTCAATGTCACTAGAAACATTTTTCTGTCGTTTCCTATTCAACTAGGAATGCTTGTATTTTAAGCAAACGTAGATTAAAATAATAACTAGTGGAAAAAATCTAAATACTTTTTTATTTAAAAAAAAAGTGAGCCATTTACTTATATTCTAATGAAATATTACTTTTTAGGATTTAGAATTTTAGGTCTCTTTTAATGCAGAAAATCATTCTTTATTTATCAAGTGGCACACTCTAAATGGTTTACAGCTAACATTGGTGGCTACAATATTCAAAAAAAGAAAAAGTTTTGTAAGAATGACATGCTTAGCCCTAAATCTTATTCAATAGAAACCTCAATTTCAGTTGTAGATTGGACAAAATTTTTTTTTTTTAAAAAGAAGGCCTAAACTAGATTCTCAATTAACATAACAGGAAACTTAACATATTTAGAAGGTTTTTAAAAAAAAAAAAAAATTGATCGAAGGTGTTTATAAATAACTCAAATTTTAAAAACAAAAAATTGCAGTTTCCTTTATGAATAAGTATGCAAATATACTAAGCACATACACATATTTATTTGTTACTAATTTGACCTATTTATTTTCTAAGTTAATCTCTTTTCAGAATGTCTCCAAATGATACATGTATCGCTTGGTCTCTGGACAATTATCTACTAAGTAAGAACTTCTGGACAATCTTGTACTTATAAACCAAGCATAGTTCTTCACTTTCTTCCTCGGTTGGTAAGTGGTTTGACAAATTTGATCAAGAAGTCAAGAACCTTGTATTTTTTCTTTTCCCTAATAAAAAAATGTATGACAGTGCAATAGGGAAATTATGGGCTCCATTTAACATGAAAGAAAGATCATTTGCAAAAAGAGAAGTGTAGTTGAAAAACCATAGTCATTTCTTCCACTCTTTCTTGACTCTTTCTTCATGACCAAACAGAGGAACCTCTGTTTTCTTCTTCTTCTACTGGTTTTGGAGTTCGTTTCTGCTAGAGTTTTTGTAAATGCTTCTGGAGAAGAGTATGTATCAGGTGTGGGTGATCCAGGAATGAGAAGAGATGGTCTGAGATTAGCCATAGAGTCTTGGAATCAGTGTAATGAAGTTGGAGATGAAGCTCCTCATATGGGAAGCCCAAGAGCTGCTGATTGCTTTGATATTCACAATGTTTCTCTAAAATCACAAGGTAAGCTTTTACATCTCAAGTTTCTTCTTAGTATTCTGCCTCAATATCACATTGTGCAAACCCAATCATATCATATATGATATATTTTTTGACCTTTGTATCAACACCATACTCATATCCATACTTATTACTCACATGATAACTGAAGAAGAATTTGGGCCTATCTCAACAATGCAGTCAAAAATAAAGAGTAAGATCTCATTTTAGTTATCCTAAGATGATTCCTTCTAATTTCTTCCTTTTGAAAGTAGTAAAAAGACACTATATATATATATATATATATAATCATTCAAAAGAACAAATATGAGATTTAAACAGAATGAAACTGTCAAGTAGTAAATTGATAAAAAAAAAAAAATCTTGGCTAAATTGCAAAAAACCCACCTCAATTTTGGGATTGTGTAAATTATCTCCCTTAACTTCAAACACTAAAAATAAAGCCTTTTAAACTTTCATTTTCGGGTAGCATAATCCTTCTCTTGATTTTTTATCCAAAACTAACACTACTTTTCATGCATACTAAAAAGAACCAAACCAACAAAAAAATACATCTAACATATTATCCTAAGAGATTTTTTGTTGCAAAAATTAAAAAAAAACTGACAAAAAAACCATTATTTTGTCAATTATGATGATAAGTCGAATATATATATATATATATAATTTAGCTTTTTTTATTTCGTATGAACAAGTAATATTAGAGTTTTGGATAAAAAAAAAATCAACAAAAGAGATATGCTTCACAAAATTGAAAGTTTTAACGTGTTTATCGCCAACTTTTAAAGTTGAGGGAATAAATTGCGTAACTCCCAAAGTTTTTGCATTTTGGTCAAATTAAAAATCTCTAAAAGAGAAACAACTAATACTCAAATCAACTTGGGAGAACTAAAATGAAATTTTCTTTTGGTTCATATTATCTTTTGTACTCTGCAAGTGTCTAACATTATTTGTTGTTGCAGACAACAAGTGCTCCCTCTGCAATTATCCTCCCTACAAGCTAATCCACAAGGTGACAGAGGAGGACAACGAGCTAGGAGCTGGAGACTCCTTCATTGGCCTTCAACAAAACGCCCTACACAATGCAGATCTCTATGCTGCAGAGAAAGAACTGTACTTGGGATCAAAATGTGAAGTCAAAGGAACCCCAAATCCATGGCACTTCTGGATGATCATGCTCAAGAATGGAAACATGGACACCTTAGCAGCCAAGTGCCCCAAAAATGGCTTCAAAGTGGGGCCTTTTGTGAATGATGGAGCCTTTCCTTGCTTTGGAGTGGGGTGCATGAACCACCCACTGATTCACCATGAGTATACCTCATTGGAAGGGCCCAGTGGAAGAGTGATGAAAGGAAGGTTTTATGGGTCATGGGATTTGGATTCTGATTTGGGATTAGGGCAAAACAATGAGTCTTACTACTCTGTGAGTTGGAAGAAGGAGATTGGGAAGGGAAGTTGGGTTTTTGAGCATGTTTTGAGGACCTCTGTCAAGTATCCATGGCTGATGCTGTACTTGAGATCAGATGCTACCACTGGTTTTTCTGGTGGCTACCATTATCCAGGTAGAGGCATGTCCAAAATTGTAAGTCACTCTGTCTTCTTTTTTATTTTTTGGGGTAAACTTACAATTTTTATCATTTAGCCTTTAAAACTTGAATATTGAACGAGTTAATTCTTATAAGTTACAAACTTAATATAATTTATTTCTTTTGTTGGACTAAATTATATTTATTTATCTTTGAGTGATTGATTCAATTGATTAAAATGTATAGAGTTAAACAATCGACTAATGTATCTTTTAAGGACTAAATTATTGATAGTCTTTTTTTTTGGTTCCATTTATAGTATTTTTAATTTGATCCTTAAAAGATTAAGCGTCTCAATTTAGTCCCTAAAAGAAATTGTATTTATTTTAACTTGGTCCTTTTTTGTGGCCATATCACAAAATCTATTATTGCTAAATCTCAGAATTTTTGTTGCTAAAAGAAGAAAAATTGAGACAAATATAATCTTTCAGGGATTAAATTAAGACACTTAATTTTTCAAAAACTAAATCAAAATAATAATAATTTTTTAGAGACCAAATTAGTAATTTACTCAAGTCTTAAACATACTCTTTGCATAATGATACAAAGATCAAGTGATCCTTAAATGATTACAATTTTCTCAATTTGATCTTTAAAAGATCAAATGTCTCAATTTAATACTTAAAAGATTGGGATTATGTCGATTTGGTCATTCTCGTTGGTAAATCACAAATTTTATCATAATTAAATCTTAAATTTTTTTATTGCTAAAAGTTAATTTGACAAAAAAATGACTAAATCTTAAATCTTAAATTTAATTTTTTTATTTCAAAAGACTAAACTAAAATAATTATAATTTTTTAAAGACCGAATCAAAAATTTAGTCAATTCTTAAATTTACTCTTTGCATAATAATGATACAAAGAGCCAATTAAAAATTGACTAAAGGGGGTGTGTTAGCAATTTTTATCAATTCATTATATAATCAACAGGTATATTATGTGTACTAAAGAATTTTCCTTACCTTCTTCCTGAACATTTTATACAAGTCTGTACAAATATCAGGATATTGCACAACCATTGACCTGTATGCAGTGTCTCTGTGTCATCACCATTTTATCGATACTTGCATGTTCTTCACTCGTATCAGATTAATTTACCAAGTTATACATTATTTGGAAGGTTCCAGAATCACCAAACTTCAAAGTAAGATTCACCCTGAATATTCTAGAAGGTGGGGGTCCTAACAGCCAGTTCTACCTAACTGACATAGGAGGCTGTTGGAAGAACAACGGCCAACCGTGTGACGGCGACGTGACGTCAGATGTGACCAGATATAGTGAGATCATCATCAATCCGAACACGACCTCATGGTGCCACAAAGACAACCTCAACGTGTGTCCACCCTACCACACCTTCGCCAACGGGACACGTGTCCATCGCACCGACACTCCTCGCTTCCCGTACGAAGCCTATCACTTGTACTGCTCTCCTGGGAATGGAGAGAATCTTGAAGAGCCGTACAGTTTGTGTGATCCCTTCAGCAATCCTCAGCCACAAGAGATTTTGCAGATTCTGCCTCATCCTGTTTGGGGAGAATATGGGTATCCTACCAAGCAGGGACAAGGTTGGATTGGAGATCCAAGAACTTGGGAGCTTGATGTTGGAAGATTGTCACACTCACTTTTTTTTTACCAGGTTAGGAATTTTTTTCGAATATAAATTCTTTTAAATTTTTAGAGCAAATTAATAACTTAATCTCTAAATGATTAGAGTTGTCTAATACCAAGAGGTAGAGGATAAAATGCAAATTTCATATAGTCAAGTGGTTAGAAAAAAAAAAAAAGACAAACATGAGGACTGAGATGACAGGATGAGTTCAATATATATAGAGTAGAGGGAAGGCAGCATGGGGTGTGATAATCATAATTTTGGGTTTCTAAAGTTGTGTCAATTTGATCCTACGATCCATTGCGGTGCTCAATAGAAAACTATACTTTTTATTCACGATTTTAACTCTGACTATCTAGAATCGTGGTTAAAATTTAAATTTTAACCGTGGCTAAACATTTTTTTAACTACAGTTAAAATCGTGACTAAAAAGTACAATTTTTTATCACGCGCGAATCCTAATCCATTTGATAATAAATACTTAAAAAGTTATTGGTGCAGTGTAGTTTGTTGGCTCAACTATTTGTATCCTCATGTGTGGTTCAAATATTCCCATGGCTAGTTAATAATCGTACTTAGTAGTAAATCCTCAAAAAGATCTCCTAATGCCTAAATGATATAAGTAGCCTTTTTTTCAAATTAATGATCAAAGATCCTGACAGATAACATTTTGAGTTGAATATCTGCTTATCTCTGAAGTCTCAAGTACACCATTAGATTAACTTATATTTATACTATTATTATTATTAAAAAGAGAAATTATCTCAAATTTGTCCAATTTGAATATGGCTCATATTGACATTGGATGTTAGACTAGGAGAGGAAAAAAAAAAAGGGTAGATTTACATATAGTGTTCTTGAGGCCAAGATATTAAAGTGACCTAAATGGTTAATTTGACCACTTGCAGGAGCCAGGAAGTCCACCAGCAAGAAGGCAATGGACGTCTGTAAATATAGGAACAGAGATTTTCAAAGATCCTCTCCAAACTGCTATTTGGACTGTCTCTGAGTTTGACATCCTTATTTCCAAACAATGAAAACCCATTATTGGACTCAATCATTAGCTTTTTCATCCCATAAGCATTGAGTTCCTATACCTTATGTTCCCCAAGGGACAAAGATTTTATACGCTGTTGACAATTGAATCCTTAAAAAGTAAATAGACCAACCGTTGCTTCAAGTTTCACTTTGAACGACTTGGTTTTTGAATATTATAAATTTGTTAAATATTTTGAATTAATTCTTTAAAGTAAGTAATTGCATAATTTAATCTTATAAAATGACTAATTTGTGATAAGTCTGTAATTTATAAGGAATAATTTATTTAATATTTAAATTTCAAAGACTAAAAGTAAGAATTATATATTTCAGAGATAAGTTTGTGTATTTAGTCATTTTATAAGACTAAACAATGTTCTTCATCATCCATCCTTGACGATAGCTAAGGAAATTATATAATTGATTTATGAAAAATTATAATTACCTTAATTTGACCTCCATAAGATGAAATGTTTTAATTAATTTCTTATAATCATTTGTCTAAATTTCACCTTTTCATTTGTAAAGTGATCTTTAGAAACAAATAATTAGAAATTTGGGAATGACAAAAATTTAATAATTGGCAAACGTATTATTCAAGTGTTTAAACTTTGATCCATATTTCAATTATAATACAAAATTTTATGTCGTGTCAATGATAATCCATATGTTTTCAATTAGTTTTGATTATGCTCCTAAGCTTAACATCGTTCAAATATTTAACAGCAAATATTAACATAGTATTTCATCTTGCACACGTCCACATCTACTTGTCTACAATAACTTTGGCATATGAAATTGGAATTGATAATGACCAAAATACTTATCATTTTATTTTATATCTGATTATTTTAGCCATTATCAGTTTCAATCCTACATGGCAATGCCAAAGTAAATTAAAAGAACTAGTATATGTAAAATGAGATATTATGACAACGTTTTTCGTTAAATATTTTTATGGTATTAGATTGAGATGCATAATCAAAACTAATTGGAACACATATAAGTTATAATTAATGCAAAATAAAGTTTTGAGTTATAATTAAAACATGAACTAAAGTTCATGAGTATAAGTAATACTTTTACTTAATAATTTAACAAATAAAAGGACCAAATTAAAAAAAATATTTCAAAAAATAAATTAAAACATTTGTCTTGTAAAGATAAAACTATGACCAATTAAATCAATAATTTACTTTACATATACCATTGTGAGAAATATGAAGTACATGGCTTGGTTACTGAAAGATTGCTTTATTTAATCATATATTTAACAAAGAAGTAAACTCTCAGGTATGGGTGTTAAAATTGACCCAAAATAATTTGCCCAACCTAATTTAACTCATTCACTCTTTGATCTTAATTTAACCCTCCCATATTTGACTCAAGTCATAAATGAATTGGGTCATGGGTTGACCTATAGGTAACCATTTAACCCAACACACACACACACCCACCAACCAAAGGCTAGAGCGCTATTAGAGGTTGGAGCACAAAAGTATTCAAACTTTCAAATCATTGCAATTCTTAGCTTTTATATACCTACTGTTTGGTTGAAGGAAAAGGAGGGGAGGGGAGATATTTTTTTTAAAATGACCTTATTTGCTTTAATAAGTTGAAAGGCAAGAGAAGAAAAATAGAAGTAAAATATCTCTCCATCTCTCTCATTTTCTTTCCATTCAAAAATGAAAAGATTTGGAGGAAAGAAAAATTATAACTATTTAAAAATATGGAAGTATCATCAATAATTTTTTCTATTACTAAAATTACTTTCTAAACTTAATTCCCATCCGTGTAGTTTCCTCTCTTTTGTATTAACGATTTTGCAAGTCTTTTTTTTTTTTGCCCCTATCTGATAAGGCTCTGTTTGCATATTCAAAATTATTCACAAATACCGAAATACATTCCACAACCATACACATAACATTTTTTTTTTTAAGACATATGTCAAGTAGACATGAGAAAATTCTCAGCTTGTATATTTATGTAGGACGATGACACCGATCTTAGGAAAGCAAGCGTATTTTAAATAAAATATTTATGTGTGTCCAGCAACCATATTGAGAAAGGATTGCGCAAATGGTTCAAGGATAGTGACACGAAAGATTAATGTTTCATAAATGAATAATTCTATCATCTAAATTCGTTATAGATGAGTAATTGAAAAAACTTAAAATGAAGAAAAGCGATATGTAAAAAAAAAAAGATGTCATATTATCTTGTTATATTTTAGTTTCTCTCTCTCTCTCTCTCTCTCTCTCTCTCTCCTCTCCCTCATATCTCCCATATCAATTGTGCTGCCAAAAAAAATGTAATTAGTTTATTTTGCATAAAATTTATCTTCTAAACTAATGCAACCAAATAAAAAAAAATTAAGCAATTCAAACTTTTTTTTTAAATTTTTTTGTTAAATTACACTTAAAATTTTTTATTTTGGGAATTTATTATCTAATTTGTTTTTAAAAATTTATTTGCTTATTTGTTTACAAACAATTTCATAGCTTACTTTATTTTGTTGCATGTTTATCTAAAATCAAATGGCTATAATAGTTATTTTGTTTTATTTTCCCTATCCTCCCATTACAAACCAAACAATGTAAGTCGAAAAAACTCTAAATTAAGAATCTTGGCTTTCATGATTCACAAAAAACTGAACCATAAGCATACCTGAATCCAAACTTTCCTTGGGCGAATTAGAATCCTTGTTCTTTTCTCTGAATTTCTGCCTTTAGATCTTCTTGATGGTTAGGAGAGGAAAACAGTAATAACGGTAACTTTTCTGGACAACATTTTTTTTCCTTTTATTACTGTTATTTTATATTTAAAATTAGAGTAAAAGGGGTAAATTATTTTTTAACCCCTATAAAGTTTTTAATTACGTAATAGTCTCTCAACCATCACAAGAAAACCTCAATATATTAAAAACTTATCATTCATGTCCTTCAATGTTATAATATGTGAATTTAATAATTAATGTCATTAAATCTTAATACATGGGTCATGTATTTGAAAATAATCTAACAAACAAATAAAAACTTATTTTCTCTCACCTTCCCTCGCCTCAAACTAGACTAGACAAAAAAAAATTTATTTCCTCTCCCCTCCCTTCCCCTCCGTTGATCAAAACATGTTGAAGTCTCGAATAAAAAGTATGATTATTTAAGAAAAAAATCCAATTAATTATGCAAAACTAACTCAGCCGGTTGGATTGGCAATCAGAGAGTTAATATTGTTAAAACCTATTGCTTTGAAAAGAAATATATATAAATATATATATATATATATATATATATATATATATATATATATATATATATATATATATATATATTATGTTTTGATGATTAGCAAACAAATTAAAATAAAACATATTCTTGTGCTTCAATTTTTATCTTTTAGGAATATAAAATAAAAATACATGGATCAAACCAAGGCATCAAAACCAAGAGCAAGAAAAGAGTATATTTGTCTTTAGTGCCTTAGGTTCTTAGAATTCATGTAAAGTATTTGATGACAAGAAAATAAGGTTTAAAGAGTTCATTGAAAATGTTTTTAAAACCTTATTTAAGTTGGAAAATGTTTTTATAAAAGCTAGTAAAGGTTTATGAGTCTTAGAACTAATTTTTCTAAGTCCAGTAGCTATTAGTCGACTAATGTATTAGAGTTAGTCGACTGATTGCCTTCTGGTACCTCTTTTAAGAGAGTCAAAACCAGCCAGTCGATTGATGGTTATCCATTAGTTGACTGGTTCCTCTATTGGAAATTAAAATTAATTCTAGGAGTTACTCGTTGACTAATATATAGTTATTAGTCAACTAATAAGATCTGGAGTAATTTTAATTATGTAACAGAGAGTTATCAGTCGATTGATTGAACTTGATGAGTTGACTGATTGTTCATTAAGGACAATTAGTTGACTGTTGAGGTCCTATTAGTTGACTTATTGTAACTGACATAAGTAATAACGGTTAGTTTTTTAAAAAGGTTAGCATAAATCTTTTGTAAAACACCTCCAACGGCTATGTTTTAACTTAGGTACTTATATCCAGTCTAAAACTAATGAGGAGAAGATAAAAATTTCTACTATTACTCTGCCAAATTATCTTATCAATCATTTACTCATAAGTGAGTTTCATTTGTAATATCTACTCCTTGAAGATAGTGTATCATTATATTTTTAATCTCTTATCCTTTTGAGTTGCATTCCTAAGGTGGTTAAAGAGTGATTGAGTGTATCACATATTTGGGTAGTTGAGAAGCTCAATTTTATAAATTCTTTATAGTGGTTTCACCAACTACTCAAGTCAAACTTGTTGTGGTTTGCAAGCAGCAACCATTTATAAGCTAGTAAGTAAAATAATTAAGTGGTTTGTTTGAGGACTAAATGTAGGCTTGAGATTAGTTGAAGCAATATAAATCTCTTATGCTCATTCTCTCCTCCCTGACTCCTTATCTTGCATATTTATTCTCTCTTTAATTCCTTATACTCTACATCAATTTATCTTGATAGCATATTATTTTTCTAGTTTGAATTTACTGTTTTAAGCATTGTGCATTTTTAGAAAATCATTTTAACCTTCCAATATAGTTTTGTGAAAAATTTATAAAACTCAATTCACCTCCCTTCTTAGAATCCAACCATTTCTATCAAATATCAATTTATTTGAGTGCACACACCCTCACATGCACACACTCATGGATCCATGCACACGCGTGCATGCATATACATACATATATCCTACAAACACAGGCAAGTGTACATATACATAAACACACACGCGTACCCATGCATACATACGCTTGCAAGCCCATACATATATACATTGAAGGTCCCACCTATATGTATGTATATACATATATACGTACATATACACACACACCCATGCATAAGCCCGTTTGCAAGCACATACATATTTCTACAAATACTCTCGTATATGCACCCGCGCACACACACACATACATATATTCATAAATTTAGATTTTTTTTAAAACAAGTTTAGAATTCTTTAATTTTTGTCATACTTAGTTTTTGAGTATATATATATATATATATATATATAATTTTTTTAATTTAATTAATGACTTGGTAACCAACAATTGGACTAATGACATAGTGACCCAAACTCATCACCGAGTCATCAGTCCAGGTCTTTTGTGTCTCTGTGTGTGTGTGTGTATATATATATATATATGTAGTGATATATTTGTATAAATATGTCCACTTTATTTGACCTTAAAAAAGTAACCATTACAATATTTTTAAAATTGAAAGTGATAATTCTTTATGTAGGATGAAAATGGATTAAATTGTTGTTAGGCACTTTATTTAAAATTCAAATGAATTAAACATACTTTTAAAAAAAAAAGGGTCAATGTTGGGTTGGATTGACCCTAATAAAATGGGTCATGGATCAATAAATCATAAAAAAGAAAAAAAATTTAGTAGCTATTTTTGATCCATCTATCTTTTACCCAACCCCGCCCATATATTTGACACCCCTATTCTCATGCTTACAACAGATTACTTCGCATATTACTTAGGGGCGAGAGCAACAAATATTGTTCTTTCAAATTCAATTAACATAAGAGTAAAACAGAGGCAATGTAGAACGTCGGTGTCGTGGTGTAGTTGGTTATCACGTCAGTCTAACACACTGAAGGTCTCCCGTTCGAGTCCGGGCGACGCCAATTATATGTTTAATTTCATTTGGGCCTTTTTCAGCCCAAAAAAAGGTGATACTGAAAACCTTGGGTTGGGCCTGATGAAACTTTTTGTTGTGTAAGAGAAAAACACATTGAGTTTAAGACCTTTCCATTCTTTTGACCAAAACAAAAAAAGACCTTTTCATTCACTTTATAATTTGTTATAAGATTATGAAAAAGCACAAGCCGGCTGAGTATATAAAATAAAAGGAACTAAGATTGCTTAATTTTACGAGACTTCTTGAAAGAAGAAAAATTATATGACAATCATCATAGCATATGTGAAAACTGTAGCAGAAAATCTAAAAAAATATGAGGACTTAAAAGCTCTAGGGATTTAATCTCATGCATTTGTAAGTTCAATCACCTGTTCACCAAAGCTATTTGAGAAACCGAAATATTTCTATTTCTATTTATATTTTCATAAATAAGTTATTTTCACCTAAAATTTAGATCCGAATTAACTATAATTTAAAATTAGATTATGTAAAATTTATAAAAAAAAGTATAATAAAATATATAGCAAAATATAAATAGAAATAATATTGAATTATTCAATACTACTTGAGTACTGAAAATGGACTCACTTGTTCACCAAAGCTATTTGACAAACATAATTCTAATCTATAATGTGTTATGAATGCATAAATGTGTTAATAGTAGTTAACATGAATATATGTATATATATAAAGATGCAAAAAATTTCCACCAACTTAGGAGATTGTACAATTTATTCTCTTAACTTTAAAAGTTGACATTAAACTCCATTAAATTTTTAATTTTGTGAAACATAGTTCATTTGTTGATTTGTTCGTCCAAAAGTCAAACATTACTTATTCATACAAGTCGAAAAATGCTAAATTAAGAAGAAGAAAAAATACATACAAACTACATACGAGAAAAAAAATGAGTTTTTTTTTGTCATTTTCTTTTATATTTTTACAACAAAAATTGTATTATGATAAGTTAAATGTATTTTTTTATTAAATTAGTCTTTTTGAGCCGACGTGAATAATTAGTGCATGGATTTTAAACAAAATGTTAGTGAAGATACTATGCTAAATATAAATGAAAGCTCAAGTGAGTTTATTGTCAAATTTTAATTTACGTTATTGTTAATAATTTAAACAGCAACAAATATATTCATTGAAACTATGGTACGTTGCCCATTTGATCCTAGTTACTGTTATTCTAAGCAGGACAGGACTACTTATTCTATGAATATAAATAGATATGGATATAGATACAGATATAAATTACTGTCTTTTTAAAAAATTATTTCATGAATGTTAATTGTTGATTTAAGGTTTTTGGCAGAGTAAATCAAAAGATTTTAATTAAGAGTTCACATTGATTACAACCATTTGTCTAAATATTGGGCTTAGCTATTAAAAAAAAAGGTATCATTTACCTAAATATTGGGCCAAGGCACAAAACTTGTTTTATAAAAAAAAAATCCAATAAGCTTAACATTTAGCAATTTAAATTTGACCCAATTTTTACTTCACTTCGGCCGATATCCTCCTTCAGCTTTAAATTTAAAGTCGCCAATAATGCTATTTTTCTTAAAAGAGGTGACTTACATAAAATTATTACTAATAATGTGTTTATGTTAATTTGCTATTAATAAAACTAACTATCAATCCATATAAAAAAATTATGTGAAATTCCTTATTTATTTGTTATCAGATTTTCCAATCAAAACAAGTATTTAGTTCTCCAATAAAAATATGACAACTATATAGTTTTAAAAAAATAAGTTTATATTATTTACAACTCATCATTAATATATGATTGATTTTTCAAAGAAATTTTTATACAATTTATACTTTTAGTGGAGAACTTGATAGTAAAAAATGAGTAATTTTATATAAGTTTTCTCCATCTACTTATTATATAATAGTGACAAAGTAATAACCTGCCAAAATAAATGGTACATAGCATCAAGTTTGTTAATTTCATTTATAAATGTTTGTTAATTTCATTTATAAATTGGACTGAAAGGATATTATTAATAACATAGAGAGAGAGAGAGAGAGAGAGAGAGAGAGAGAGAGAGAGAGAGAGAGAGAGAGAGAGAGAGAGAGAGAGAGAGAGAGAGAGAGAGAGAGAGAGAGAGAGAGCAAGATGTCAAAAACCAAAAAGCGACTATACATTTTGGAATAGGATTCACAACTTGAAAAAATAGGAAATTGGTGGACAAAATGGCAAAAGCAGGCTAGAATCTACTGAAAAAGCAGTGCACACATTGGACAAAAAGAATGCAAGTAGAAATATATTGGGCAAAGAAATTGGCTCATTGAGAAGAGATTCTTTTCAAATATTCAAAATTCCTCGTTGCCAAAATCATATTTTGACCAATGGGGATTGGATTTAGCAGAATGGATCAATCTTCCACAAAATGGTGAATTCAGGTTTGAATTTCTGCTGGAAGAAGTACTCACATTTAATACTCGATAATGTTTCGAATATGATTGCTTCTTGTGGATGATGCTTATATATGAAAAACAAAAAATCACTCAGTGTTTCACTCTATTCTTCAACGGAGGGTGCAATTGAAGAAAGAAGCATCCTAAGCATTCATGGAGGCAAACTTGTAGGTTGGAGCAATAATGGAAGATTTGTTCATTCAAGAGAATTTAGACTTTCTTTATTTCTAATGGGAAATAGAGAATTTTTTTTAAAACACCACCATTCATTTTGGATTAAACATTCAAGATCGGAGAATGGAAATGCTGCATGAAGTTTGATTTTTTTTTCTTCTTTCAATTGTGACCATTTAATTCAAAATAGATTATTGCAATTGAAGAAATGCGCTCTCCATTTTTAGTCAAAAATGTCGAGAATCCAAGATGGAGTTTTTTTAAGAACTAGGCTTATATACAATTCATCATACTTTTGTCTCAGATTCTCAACTAAAAATAAAATCATGTGTATTAAATTCTTTAAAAGAACTAAGTATCATACAATGTTGAGTTGTGAAAAACATACAATTATTTTTTAGATTATACATTTCCCGTGTTTTGATTAAAAAACCAGACACTTATTATGTTTTGATTGAAGAATTAAATAACAAATGTTTAAAAAAAAATTGTATTGTAATTTTCTCCATTCTTTAATTAGTGAGCTTAAAGATCCATTTATTGCTCTTATTGAGAGAGAAACATTGTTGGGTTTACATGCGAGATTGAGTTTCTAACAAGTTTAGAAAATTTTGGTGTAAAGCTAACAATGTTTGCTAGAGTTTGCCAGGTTTTTGTTAAATGTACTAACAATTATTTAAGGCAATGAAAGTTAAGTTAACCCTTTTTGTGAGAATTATCTTGTATTTTTTGTGATTATCTGAGTGTTACAAAAAAGTCTCTTTGTGTTTGAGAAATGAAAGACCAATCTAGTATTGGAGATAAGAATAACAACCAAAATAAAAAATAAAAAAATTGAGGTTAGTATTAAAATATAAAATGCATGATACTGGGCTAAGATTTGAGTTTTTCATCTTTCTTTAAAATAATTTTACGTCTGTCACAAGTTGATTTTGTTATATCACCCAGTGCAGTAGGTACACAAATATGTTACCTCTAAGATAAACTACAAAAGAAAGGGTGAATCTTGTGTTACCTCTAAGATAAACTACAAAAGAAAGGGCGAATCTAAGATGAAATTACATTCAACCTCAAAAATGTTACAAATTCGCCACAAATCCATTTTAAAAGAGGAGAAGAAACCTTTTAAAGAACACTATGAGATAGAATGTGTTATGTCTCACAATAATTTGTTACAACTTGATGTTCTATCTTTAGTTTTATTATTCTATTTTGAGATAGAATATTTTGTGCTAAAATTGGTCTTAAAAATCCAAGACAGATGGTATTTCTAGCAAAGTACATGTCTGATTTCGATTGTGAATTGTTATTATTTTTTTCCCATGGGCGTGTTTCCATCTCAAATTTCATGTCAATTTGAATCTAATCTAAGATGAATTCTAATTTCGTTGCAAAATCTGTCCCTAATTGTCAAGTTAAAATTTGTTAATTTTTTGAATTTTGGTTTCAGAAGGAATTTTTTTCTCAGTTTAAACCTAATTTCACATGGATCATGGCTGCATTGCAAAATCTGTACCTAAGAGCTGCCTTAAATTTATTATCTTTCAAATTTCAACATGAGATGGAAATTTTGTCTCTTATAAAATGACACTATTTCAATGTCAAATTAAAAGTCCTACCCGTCCATTTTCACTTATTTTTTCCTGCCACACGTCTTGACTTCCCTATTCCTACTTGTTGAAAATCTTCATAGATCCATCCTTCGTGGCTGTACATCATCAATCTCCACCATCCATTCATCCTCTAGTAAGTGTTCCGTTAGGGTTTTGACTTCACTTTTTCTTTTTAAGGTTGTTCGGCCCTTTGTCTAAACCATCACTAGTGAGGCACCACCTCTATCCAATATATGTGAAGTATGCCTCAGTGGGTTTTTTTTTCTTTTTTTGAGGTGATTTTTATTTGTTTTGTGGCATCTATGAAATTTGTGTTGTTGCTTTAGTGTGTCTTGAGTCTGTGATGCCTTTTTGGCTAGCCAATGTTGAATGGGAAGAAGATGATGAGGTGGAGAAGCAAGATATTAAGTGTGTGCTTGTATTGAAGTTAGATGAATTTGATTTTGGATTAACTTGATTTTAGTTATAAATAAGTCAAAGTAACTTGAGACAAACAAGGACTTGATAATAATAATAATAATAATAATAATAATAATAATAATAATAATAATAATAATAATAATAATAATAATAGTAAGTTGATTTAAGAAGTGAGATAAATGCCAAATCAGACAGATACTATTTTGTCTAAAATTATGTTTAAAAAATCCAATAACTTTTAAAGAATACATAGGCTAAAATAAACATGCTCTAAATAATAATAATAATTAAAGTAGTGTCTGTGTGTGTGCGCTTTTTTTTTAAAAAAAATTCATTGGAATTAAACTTTTAATCTTAGGATCAAAGTTGTATCATACAATGTTTTGCGACAAATTTTCTCATTTGGGGGGGAGGGGGGCAACAGCTCTAGTGGGGGCCAAGGTCCTTTTTCTAGTGGTCAATTGCAGGTGAAGGTGTCTCTTTGCTCGCTGGCTGCTAGGCCTACCCATTCCCATCCTTCATCTTCCCACCACTCACAATCAGTGCATTCATAACTTGCGAGTCCTAGGGTGGGAGTTGCACATGTTCCCCTAGCACTAAGACAAAGGTGTTGGAGACATAACCAATAGATTTACAGGGTCATCCTATCCTTACTGCATCTTCATCGTTGCCTCAGCCTATAGTCTACCACAGGTCTTCCTCAAAGACTCCTCGACCCCATGCAACACCTTGCATCCCCAACATAAGCCATGGGGCATGGATCCCATATATGGTTAGGAATGGATATATCTCGATAAAAAAAAAATCGTAAGTGCTAATTCTTTTTTTCTATTTTTGTTTTTTTCTATTGTTTGGACTAACATGTTTATTTTAAGTTGTACAAGTTCAACCATGTGGTGGGGACAATGTCGACCATAATCCCCATCATAGAGGCAAGGTTTGACGAACCTGCCTACAACTTGAGTAACATGAATGAGGAGCTGTGGTTTAGGAGTAGGTGGTAAGAAACTTGGTTTATATTTATTTTCTTTGTTACTCCTCTTGTGACTTTCACTTTAATAAACATACTTGTAATTTACTTGTGCAAAAAAAGATACAAGTGGCTACCTCAGCACAACCTTAATTAAGATAAGAATGAATAGAAGTCTAAGTATGCTGAGGCCCTCCGCCACCTCCTGTGTAGGGTCCATAAGGATTTGGAGGAAAAGAACATCAGGCCACCTTGGATCTTAGAGGACATAATGGAGCGATTGATCCAAAAGTAAGCGAAGGAGGAGTATAAGAAGAAGAGAGAGAAGAACAAGAGTAATCAGACCTCCACTATTGGCTCTAAGATTTCAAAACAATGATTTTTTTAAAATATTGATTAGATGATAACAAAACTCATTAAATTAGGTTATTTGTTTGAATTATTTTTAAAATAAACCATTAAATATAAATATGATAGTATAAATTAAATTGAATGATTATACTTATCTTGTAAAATAAGACTTAGCAAATTTAAAAAAGGAAGTTGATTATGGTACTAAATTAAAAAAAAATAATGATTAAAAAAATTAAATCTTATTGTGGTAAATTTGAAAAAGGAAAATGATTGTTGTAGTAAAGTTAAAAAAGATGAATCTTATTGTAGTAAATTTTAAAAAAAAGAAAATTAATTATGGTAGTAAAGTTGAAAAAGAATGAATCTTATTATAACAGTTTTGAAAATAGAAAATGATTGTTGTGTTAAAGTTGAAAAAGAATGAATCTTATTATAACAGTTTTGAAAATAGAAAATGATTGTTGTGTTAAAGTTGAAAAAGAATGAATCTTACTATAGCAAATTTGGAAAAGGAAATTATATTAATTAGGTTGAAAACAATGACTCTTATTGTAGCAAATTTGAAAAAGGAAAATGATTGTTGTAGTAAGGTTGAAAAATGATAAATCTTACTGTAGCAAGTTTGAAAAAAGAAGATAAATGAAGAATTATTGTTGTAATAAGTTTGAAAAGGAATGGTTAAATGATAAATCTTATTGTAGCAAGTTTCAAAAATAATGATTAAAAGATAAATCTTACTGTAGCAAATCTGATTATATTTTTACTGTAACAATCATTGTAGTAACAAAGCTTCGCTGTAAAAAGGAGACTTCACAACACCATTGGAACCAAACTTCAATTGTTCATTTCTCGCATTATCATGTGTTTCATTTTCTCTAGTTGCTAAAGAATAGTTCTGAGCTTAGTTTTTGGATCATATATATTTTGAAAGAGTCCACATTATTGTTATTCAAGCCTTTTAATTTAATTGCTCAAGGATTTGGGTTCCTTTAGTGAGTGATCGGGAAAGTCACATTGTAAGAGAAAAAAAACCCTGGTGAGGAAATGTTCTTTGGAGGTTGTACTATGGTTCACAAGTACCTATTTTAAATCTTGTGGTTTTAGTTAAAAATCTCAAGAGCAATCTTGAAGATTAGATATAGGTTTAGAAATTCTTAAATTGAACTAGGATAAATCTTTGTGTTTGATTTTTTTTATCCTTATTCATCTTCGATTTATTACACTTATTTGTAATTCTTTGAACTTCATAAAATTTTATCTTGACCAAGCTTTCAGTTTCCTCGTATAGAACTTTGTTTTTAATCTAGTTTTGTGCTTTTAAGCTTCACTTACTTTTCAACAATTTTTCAAAAAAAAAAAAATTTTAATCACTCAATTCACTCTCCCTCTTAGGTATAAGCCATTCTTAACATTTTTTTTCATATTTTAGGCTTATAGTAAATTTGATAGCTTAGGACTTATTGTAACATCCCACGATTTCCGGTTGTTAATGTTGTTCGGTTCTCGACGTGTGCATATTGTTATGTGAGAAACCATGTGATTAAAGACTTTTGACTTTTGAATTCAAGCCTAACGTATACAATAAAGAAACCAAATTCAAGAGCAACGTTCATCCAAAGCCAACATTCATATTATTAGGCACTTTAATATATGCTTATCGAAGGAGCCAACGGTTAGGAAATTAAAACATTTTAATTTATTTTATAATAATCCTCCCAACACTTGGTATGAAGTTCTACAAATTTTTGGCTTTTTTATTTTTTTCATTTTTGTGGTATTCTCTTTTTCCTGCTGTTTTTTAACATCAATCTATTTCACATATTTATGTTTCTATATTTTAAATAAAGTCATAGGTAGCATCTTCAAAAGTATTGATAAACTAAGCTTTGAATTTCTTTATGCTTTCTGATTTTCCAAACACACAGATTTGAAGTCTTTCTCTTGAAAAAATCCCACAATACTCTAAACCAGCAATCTAAAAAAGGGGCTCAGATAATGAAGTTTTAAAAGAAAGAAAAACAAAAATTAAGTGCCAATACAAACCTCCTTCATGACTAGTCCTTGCACTAACATTAAATATTCAAGCTACTTTTCTAAATTGCAACTAGGAAATCAAAAAATAAAAACAAAAACAAAAAAAAACAAAATATTGGGGACCCATTGTACAATCCACTTGATTTTCTACTTAGTCTTTAGTATTGTAGAAGAAAAGAGATGTGGAGTGGAATCAATAAAGCAATTGAGAATCTTAAGTTAGTTAGTAACGATTATTTGAATTTCAAAAATAATAATAGTTCGTTTTCTAAAAGTTAACTTTGGAAAAAGTTTTATCTTATGTGTTCAATAAAATTGAAAAGAAGTTAATCTTCTATTCTATTAGAAAAAGATATTTTTTAAAAATAATAAATAAATAAAGTAACTGAGAATTATATAGACTACAATATTGATAGAATTATGATTCTCTCCTGTTCTTTAAAGGAAGAGGAGACTTGTGTTATTCGTGAGACATTGATTTTTACAATAAATAATCCACAATTAAACTTTATTTTAAAAAAAAATAAAAAAAAAGACTAAAAAATCTCACATTTTGCGAATAAAACTTTCAAATCTTTTGTACAAAATAAGAGAGAATCTTACTCGTTGTTGTCATTAGCATTCTTCTTATCTCAATTGTAGCATAGCAGAGAAGATCATCTCAACTCCCACCATCTCTAAATACTCAAGATTTTGGAGAAAATCCAATTGCTTAACAAGTAAGTGTCCTCTTTGTGCCGGCACTTAACTTCTTTGCCATCTATTTAGTCGTAATTATTAACTATAATCTCATTATAAAGATGAAATCAATATCAATAAAGATCTATTATAAATTCATATCACTTTAAAAAATTGACTCAAACATGAAGAAACTTCTTCAATTTAAAAGATTGAATAATTTACTACCTTAAGTTTAAAAGTCGACAATAAATTTATTTAATCTTTCAATTTTTTGCAACGTAACCTTTATTAATTTTATTTGTCCAAAATTTTAATACTATTTGTCCATATGGATTAAAAAATGTGAAGTTAAAACAAAAATCAAACCTATCATCTTAAAAGGTTTTTTAGTTGCAAAAAAGAAAATGAGAAATTGAAATTTAAAAAATATTGCTTTGGTACTTGAGATAATAGACTGGATACACTTTTTTATTAATTTGGCCTCTCTAAGGGTGTGTTTGATAAGGCAAAAAATGAGCTTATAGCTTATTTTAAAACATTATTTTTTGTAACTTATAACTTCTATACTTTTCTTCTTGTTTTATCCTTATTATTTTATTTAAATACCCATTATATCCTTGTATTTTATTCATATATGATACTTTTTCAACCGTAAGTATATATTCGTAAGTATAATATATAAAATATAAAATTATATATATATATATATGATATAATAATATATATTAATTAATTTTACATATATAATAATTTAAATTAATTTAATTAAAAAATTAATATGTTTATTTTATATTATATTAAAATTATAAAACAATACAAACACTTTTATATCATTTTATGTCATTTATACTTTTCAACAACTTTAACAGTTATTTTTACTAAACACTTTTAATTCAATAAATTAGCTTATAAGTTTTCAACTTTTAACTATAAGCTTTCAATTAAAAATTAACTTATAAGCTTTTAGTTAGTTTATAAGCTTTCAGCTAGTTTGTCAGTTATTTTTACCAGACATACCCTAAGTCTCTATGGACAAGTAATGTTAACATTTTGAACAAAAAGTTAATAAAAGGGTTATATTGCACAAAATTGAAAGTTAGGAACAATTTATTACCAATTTTTAAATTCGAAAAGTTAAATTGCACAACTTCCTAAGTTATAGGAGGTATTTTAACATTTTGGCCGCAAAAATTCAATCTCATTATAATTTTATCCTTTTAGAAATTTTAAAATGGTACTTTAATCTTTCCCAAAAAAAAAATCAAATATTTTATGAGATTAAAACAGAATCAAAATTTTCAGTATCAAAATAATACCAAAAAATTTCAGTAAAAGAATAATACAAAAACTTTTTTTTGAAGAAATCAATTAATGCTAAAATTTTGAAGACCAAATATTTAATTGATCGATATTAAAAATAATATCAATGTCAACCAGCACTTCTAGAAATTTGTATATCTTTAACGAATAAAAAATTCACTTATTATAATTTTATCCATTTTGAGATTTTAAAATGATACTTTTACTTTCGAAACATTTTTTTTTAGATGGATGTTCTCAAGTTTTTGTGGAAAATTGAGAATTCATTTTTCTCATCTAAATCATTTATTTTATAATAAATTATTCAGATTGAAAGTGCTTAACTTTTTTTGAACGCGGGGTCTCTCTCTTGTGAGAGAGTTTTTAACGCCCCATAGCATATCCGGGTGGGACTCACAGCCAATCAATGGCTGTGGAACGCTATCGTGTCTCCTTAGCGTACGGCGCTAAGGAAACACCCGCGACTCACTTTTTTTCCTTCCATTTAAATCATCTATTATAAAATAGATAATTCAAATAAAAAAATCGACTTTTAATTTCTCGTCAAAAAATAAAAAAATGCAAAATCAAACTTTTGTGGTATCAAAATAGTACAAAACTTTTTTTTTGGAGAAACTAATAAATGCAAAAATAATAAAGATCAAATTTGATATAGAAGGATGTTACGACATGATTAGGGTATTTGGCTTTAAAAGTTAAATATAATGTTTGATTTATTCAAATTATTAATTTTTATAATTAATGATCTAAATTTTAAGATATTATTTTTTTAATTTTTTATTTTAAAAATAACTATAAAATATGGACTATAAATTATAAAAATCAATTGTCCAAATAAATTAATATGTTTTCGCCCCGAACCCAATTCAGTAGATTATGAGTTTGCGGTGGAAATGGAATTGTTGTTGGCAACGACACATAAAAATTTGCGTGTCTTACCCGCAACTTCACTTTTCAAATACAAACAAACCAACTAACACTCCAGTCACAGCAAAAGGCAACCAAATAAACCAACTGAAGCATTTATGTGGAGAGGTTGAAGATCGGAAGTTTGATATTTTTAGAGGTCGAATTCTTTTGTAAACTCATTCAAATTATTCAAACAGCTCCTCGTCCCTCAACTATTTGGATCGCGAGGAAAAAAGAGAGTTAATTAATTTAGTTTTTAAAATATTATAATTATTTTGATTTTATCTTTAAAAGACCAAATCATTATTTTTTGACCTACACTAACCCAGATGGTTTGATTCGAAAACTGGAGATCCAAAGTCTAACTTGGTCTGGGTCACTTAATTGGATCATTTTTCAATTGGTCAAGTTAAGACCCGATTAACCTAGGTAGGTTTTAATTAGACACGCTCTCGAGTAATTTTTTATTTTTCAGATTTCAACAAAAAAGACTTATATAAGAAAAAAAATAATTTAACCAATATTGAACTCCTACCTCATAGGAGAAAAACAACATTTTAACCAGAAAAAAAAAAAGTTAGAATTATCCTATAAGTGCACCAAAAAAACATATATAAGAATAAAAATAGTATTTTAAAATAAAAAATATTATTATTTTATGTATATTATACCATTATATTATCTTAAATGATTTTAATTTGTAAAAGTTGAACAATAGTAATAACAAATTTTATAATATATTATAAAATTAAAAATCATTAAATAACCATAAGATATTCAAAAATAAATTATTTTTAATTTTAATTTTATAATTTATTAATATAATTATAAAAGATTTTATTTATTTATTTATTAAATATGATATTAGTGTGCTAAAATCACCTTAAAATGCATTTTTAGGATATTTTGATTATTAAATTTTTATATAAGTTATTTGTTTTACTTAATTTCATATTTCTTTTTGAGTATATATATTCTCCAATTTAGCATTTGACTCGGTAACACAAAAACTTCCTCAGATCAATGATCGAACTGGCCGGTTCCTAAAACTATGGATCAAACGTTCTAATTTAGCATATCAAATATTGAATTTATCTTGAATTTATTCTTCCATTTTTGGCAAAAAAATATATATGAAATTTAGAAATGATAAATTTAGTAATTTAACAACAAAATGATCAAATTAAGACAAATGTATTCGGACTCAATTGAAATGCTTCTTTTTAATAAAAAAAATAAAAATGAATTTACTCCAAGAAAAATATCTCCTAATTTAATTCGACAATGTCCTTGGAAACAGAAGTTAATAGCGAGACACGTAATTATATTTATTAAAATTAGGAGGAATTATACTACAGTATGAATGAATATTGATCACAAAACAAACGCACGAGGTTATGTATTAGTTTTGAATCAAATCAGACGATCATATACCACAATTTATTCTATATTCCCCAGGCCCCCAAAAGCTCTGAATTCTGTCTAGTATTTACCCATTCAATTTAATTTCTTCCAGGATAGGCCGAGGAAATCTATGAAATTGTTCCGGATATGAAATCATTCATCATTTTTAATATTTATGTGATTACTTTTAAAATTAGGATTGAAGAACCATCGCGTCAAAGAATAAGTCAGGACCATCGTCCACCACTCAAGGGGGGTAAGGCACTTTAATATCCAGAATAGAATAATGCCCATTCTTGAAATATCTTCGCAACTTTTCTTCTTCTCAGAATCTTCGTATGATGCTGCAGAATTTTATCGATAAACAAATAGACTACCCCTTTTGACAACACCCAGTCATAGCTGCTTACTTTGTATGAGCACAAGTGAATCATTTAACAAAGCAAGGAATAAAAGTCATCACTTCTGTGATCTACCTTCGTTCTATGTAACTTTTTCGTCAGAAAAAAACCCACAGATGTCGTTTTGGCTAAAAAGAATTGAACATTCATCTTTGGACTATAGATTCCTCTTGGGACAGAGTCAGTGGACTATACTAACCGAGAATCCTGCATGTTCCATATTTGAGGCAAACTCAGACAGGAATCTCCAGTAAGACGCAACTCAGCGAAGACTAGCAAGTTGATGACAGAAGCCTGCAGAATAAGTTGAACGTATACACACTTTATGCCAAGATGACTTCTGCAAACTGCACAATGTTATGACACAACAGAATTTTTTTTTTTTTTTCAAACAAGTATGACAGAAAAGACAGGTAACGATACCATTAACGAAGCCAGTAACATGTGAAAGCTACTTTCAGACATGTTAATGACTGCTAAATTCTGTTAGCCAAGGTGTGGCAAGAATTGTCCTATGGCTGAGGCCTTAGGAGGCCAAGTTATAGACAAATCATAGCATTTGGGCATTTGTTCTACTAAGAGCTAAGAAATTAAAATCGTACCTTAACTAACAACTATATTTTTTAGCCTCATAGTAAACATTTGATCGTAAAAATTAGTATTAGAGCTAAGGTTATTTCCAGCAAAGCAATTGCTAAGAGGGAAATTGCTGGCCAACTGTAACAATAATTATCCTGTGGCAAAGACCTAGGAAGAGGGCCAAATCATGATTGAACTATATCGCTTAGATGTTTACTCTATTGTGAGTTAAGAAAATAGAGTTATATTGCATTCTAACTAATAATTATAACTTTTAGTCTAGTAATAAGCACTTGATTCTAACTAATTCACAGTACACAATTCTAACATAACTTGGAACGGTTTTGAACGAGAGAAAGAAGCGAAGAATTCTCTTCTCGATTCTGAAAGGACAGCTTAGGATTTAGCCACCATAAGCTAATATGAGCTCATCAAGTCACAACTAGATAACTGCACACTAGTTCCGTCAGAGTTTACTAGAATTCTAGAAACGAGTTTTAATGGAACTGATTAAATTTTAATAAGAAGATGAATGCGTTTGTAGCAATTGATACCATGAAAGAGAAATTTCCAGATTTACCTGCAGTGAGGACCAAAAGGGATAAAAGGATAAAAGGAGGCTGCAATGGTCTAATTCTTTTGTTATCCATTTTTGCTTCCTATAAGTTAAACGTTACAAATGTATGGAAGCCAACTGCTCAACAACACTCACGGATCTCTCAGAATACATATGGTATTCCTATAATTTCTTATGATTATAAATTTCAATGAAAGAATCTGTAACAACTTGCAATAGGAAAAATAAAAAAAAAAGGATGGCGAAAATGAGAGGGCTTTGACACTACACAACAGGTACAGAAATGGACATTGGTACCGAGACATCGCCAGCAAAGCTTGTATCCCTATCTGTAGCTGAATTGCTAGCAAATGCATAGCCAACACCTAAACCACCATAATGTAGAGCTGCATTTTCACATCTCTGAAAAACTCTAGCCAGTGAAGCTGCTTTTCTTCTTGCACGCTTTGTCCCGGTAAAAAGTAGGGTTTGAAGTAATCCAGCCAAAGCCGGGGCCCTAATCACCCTTTCTGTTGCAGCTGCCCCACCGCTCCGGCACAACTCAAGCAAGGCTGCAACTGCATTCTCTTTACCTCTTGGTGTCCCACAGCGCATCATTCCAATCAATCCAGCTACTGCTGCTTCCTCCCTAACCACAGCCTTGGCCCCAGTTGGCTGCCGAACGATCAAGGCCAAGGAACCAGCTGCTTCCTCGGCAACTCCTTCATTTCCCAAAGCCACTACTAGAGCTGCTACAGCCCCTGCCTCGATCATTCTAACACAATTCTCGGAGTGGGTGGAAAGATTAAATAAAGCTGTTACAGCATCCTTTTTACCTCTCGGGGTTCCCTCTTGCAACAAATCTGCCAGGGCTTCAACAGCTCCCATCTTATCCGCAATTCTCTTCTTATAGTCATGGACTGCAGAAAGACTGAACAATGTTGCTGCAGCATTTTCCCTTGCCTCGGTTGTGTGTCCAAATCTCAAAACATCAACTATCGATCCCAGACACCCTTCCTCATTCATAATTCTACTTTTGTTTTTGTCATAAATGGACAAATTGAGCAATGCAGTCACGGAATTCTCCTGAGCAACAGCATTAAGAGATGAAAGTAACTTTCGAAGATGGGGAATTGCCCCAGCTTCTGCAATGAAAGCACGATTTTCTTTGCCAGTTTTTGCCAGCAATCTTATTTCCCGAGCAGCTACGGTCTTTGCAGCCTGTGACCCATCTGCAAGCTGCTCAATGAGAAGTGTTGCTGTTGCCCGGTTGGCTTCAAGAGCAGCTTTGGTAGGAGAAGTCGATGCAAAAATTTCAAGCGAAGGATCCATCATCTCTGGTGTGTCATAGGGGATTCCATGTGCAGTACACCATTGCATGATCAAACTCCTCAAAGATCGATTAGGAACCAGGCGGGTGTTAGCAAGCATTTGTCCAGTCTTTGGGCAAGTGCAATGGCCTTCTTCTATCCACCTGGATATGGAGCTCCGCTCATAAGTCTGTCCTGTAGAGATTATTACTGGGTCTCGCATCAAATCCAATGATATTGGGCAGCAAAAATCCTTTGGAATTGTTATAAAAGTTTCAGCAATCTCTTGACTAAGCAATCCCCTTTTGGGTTTTTTCTGATTTCCACTTCTTAAATTTAGCTCATCTTCCTGAAAACCGAAAAGCAAAAATCTGCAATACCGGGTCAAAGCAACCAGCCCATTAAGCACAGAAATTGTTGGCTCAACGTCTCCCTCGTGATTCACAATCTGCTCCTCCAAAGACTCAATTTCACTTCTGCAAATACTGGCATCGAGAATCTTCAATTTTTCCACAAAGAGAGATCTTAGTTCTGATGAATCAGGAATTTTTCCATTTTCAAAGTCATCAAGAAATGAAAAGAAGCGAATCCTTAGCTCATCATCATTCTTGTCTATGAACAACTTAGCCCTCCTTGACTGTTCCTGCAACAGCTCAATCTGTTCTTTAACATCCTCACTCAATATAACATCGTCAATCGGAAATACATCCAGGAGGGTCGATACTTCTTGGTTCAAATCATGAAAATGCCCAGAAATTGAATGGTTTTGAAGCAAAAGCCATAACTTACTAGATTGCGCGCAATGATCGAGAAGAATCTTCGAGCGGTAGAGTAGTAAATACAGCTCCTTGAAACAGAGCACCGCCGTCGGTGGAAGACACGCGCCGGTATCCTTCAGATACTCCAAAAGCAACTGAAAAACCTCGACCTTTCGGATTAGCGACCGCGAATTCTTGCGCTGAAAGAAGAAGGAACGTCCGGAGAAGCACGAGACAATCTCGCTGGAGACAGAGAATAGGGTTCGAACCAGGGCAACATCGGAAAAGTCAACCGGAGCAAGAAAGGCCTCCAACGACGGCGACCTCCTCCGCCGGAGCGACGAAAATATAGCCCCCGAAGCCATATAAACCCGGAGTGAAACTCTAGGGTTTTCAAATTGACAGACTCCACCACGATGAACCCGTGAAGGCGATGACTCCAACGAGCTCGAATCTCCACTTCGGTGAAATTATCGGCGAAATCCAGAAACAAATTTCAACAATCGCGCGATTTCTGATCGAATAATCAGATCTGAGAAATTTTCCGGGAAAAACTTTCCGTGTTCCGAAACGCCAAGACGCATAACCGTAGAGAAGAGTATGGAATAAGTGTTGTTGGGTGGAAGGAAATTTGAATCTTCAAAGGGGTTACGAGCTATTGACAAACCCGAAGAGGAAGACGGGGATTAATTAATTAGGCCGAATCCGCGTATGAGAAAGATAGGAAAAAGGGACTGAATTTCCAAAGGCTTTTTGTTTTTCTTCGCCTCCGATTTCAATTTTCTTTTTCTCTCTCTTGCTCGTAGGATTTTCAATGCAGCCTTCGTGAAAACGACTTTCCTAACTTTGACGAGTGATTATGCAGATTCTCGTCCATTCGTTTCCTCTCCTCTTTGCTTTCCTTTGTCGATAGGAAAGAGAAATAGAGAAAGCAAAGAAATGAGATTGCGAGAAAGACAGATAGATGGGAGCTTTGGGAAAATTACGATTCTGGGGCTTAGCTTGCTCTGAGGTCAGAGATTTCAAGATAAGGCCTAAAAGTGGGTATCTTTGCTGGTTTCGGTGTTTCTTTTGAGATTTGAGTTTTGACTTTGTGAGTGAATTAGGGTTTGACTGTGAGATTCCCTTAATGCCCTTCTTCTTCCTTCTCTCTCTGGCTTTTGAGGTTATGACTTCTTTAAAAGCTAAAAAGCCCGGCGTTTCCATCTCATTCATAAGCGCGCTTCATGCGTTTGTATTTTTCATTAGATTTAATTTTAATACTAGATTTTTTTTGCTAAAAATAGATATGTGTAAAAAAAATGTTTTTAAGAAAATTAATTATATAATATTGAATTGTAAAATAATATATAATTATTTTTAAAAATCATATATTTGTTATATCTTAATTAAAAAATTAAAAATAAAAAAGGTAAAAATACTTTTAAGCTTTGATTCAAATTTTAATTATAACTTAAAATTTTATTATGTTATAATTGAATCTCTTATCTTTCTAATTAATTTTAATTATTTTTTAAGTTTAATTTTGTCTAAATTATTAATAGTAAATACAGGTATGGTCATCTACATTTATAAATATGAGAATATATTTAAAATTTTCAAAAAATTTTAGAGACATAAATAAAATTTTTAAAAAATATCATGAACATTTCTTACACATATAATAAGCATGAGAGACATTTTAAATAAACATGGATAGTCACATTAATGTTTATTATTAAAAAATTGAACAGTATTATGTTCAAATGTATAATAAAATTAATTAAAAAATGTAGAATATAATTTATATAAAATAAAATTTTAAATTGTAATAAAAATCTGAGTAAAAGTTTAAAGGCAAAAATATTGTTGTCCATATAAAAATTAAAAAACTTTATAGCGTTGGACTCTTTTATTTATAGCGTCTTTTGCTTTAATTCAAATGAATAATGATCAAAGGTTTAAAAATTACATTTCAATTACTGAAATTTTTTATAGATTATATTTTAGTAAATTTTCAGATTTCAAAAGAAAAAAGAAAGAAAAATTCATTCACTGTGCTAGAGACCATACAATTATTAATTGTTTATATTTTTATATTAATATATATACTTATATATATATAATTTTATAACTTTTCAGTCATTGGTCTCAAATTATATATTAATAAGTACTTAAATAAAAATAAAATTATAATAAAACTTACAATGCATATAGAGAAAAGAGAATTTAAATTTTTTTGCTATTATTATTATTTTTTAAAACATAAAAATCTTATTACAGTTTAAATATATATTAAAAATTATTTCAAAATAAATTAAAAAAAAGAACTGTCACTGGTGAAAGAAAAATACTGAAATAAATTCTATTTCAATAATTGAGTACTCATGTAGACGTAATCTTTCCGCGTTGATGGTTATAGACAGTTACATGATCACTGATTGAGCTATTGATTATATAGAGATCTTACTCTTTTATTAACAATTAATACTGGTCTGCGCGGATTAGGAGATTGAAAAATATACTAGTTTAAAAAGAATTTAAATAGATCAGTCCGTTTAACCCGTGGATCAAATGGTTGGGGCCCATGAACTTTACGAGTCGGCTTGTATTTTATTAAAAAAATTACAATAAATTTGTAATTTCATATTGTATAATTTTAAAATTTATCCTAAATTTTTTAATTTATCCTACAATTTTGAAATTTATCCATCGATTCTTAGCTTTTTTTTTTTTGCTTAACTTATAAATTCATTTTGAAATTTATCCTAAATAATTGATTTAGATGAGTTAACATATAATTTTGGAACGGATAAATTCAAAAATTCTAGAAAATATACAATTTTGTAATATATTAACTTTTTTTTACTTGATATATTTTTTATTTTTTATCCAAAAAAATAACTAAATTAATTTTATATTATATTATTAAAAAAAAGCTTAGGCCGGGCCGGCCCGCAGGCTAGCATGGGAGGGTTTGGACATAAGAAACTAAACCCGTCCAAAAACGACCCGACCCAGCCCAGTCCATTTTTTAGCCTAGCCTGTTATGGGCCGGGTCGGGCCGGACAGGGTCGAGCGGCCCGTTTTCCCAGTGCTATTAACAATAGAACATATATTGTAATTAATTGTATAATTTGACAACATTAGATTAACTACTTTTCCTTTCTTTTTTTTATTTTTATCATTCTAAAACAATTCTTAAGAACCTTTATTATTAATTTGATGAAAGGTCATAAGTTTAACATATGATCACCATAAAATGAGAACGATTCTTCTATATTTGGTAGCAAAAAATGAGGAATAAAGTTGAAATCTTAATTATCTGATTATCAAATAGACAATCAAAATTAAATGAAATTAGAGACACAATTTTTTTTTATCTATTTAATCTTAATCATTCATTTACGATTAAAATTTTAACTTTATTCTATTTTTTCTTTCACCAAATATAAAGAAACCATCTTATGGTAAAACATTTGATTTTGGAAAAAAGGGACTACATTAAGTGTTGTACCTTGAGGTACTAACTTCAAGGTATGAATCTAAATATTAAAGGTAAGAAGTAATTTCCTTGATAATTAGATCCATTTTTGAAAATTAAATAAAATTAGGAATTAATATTTCTAGTTTTTCTTCCGAAAGATAAAGGGTGTTTTTTGCATTTTTATTGTAAATTATCATTTACGTGTGATTATGATAAAATTATTAAATTATAAATATTTTACCCCTTCAATAATTTTATAGTCTAATAAAACTCCTAGCAATACTTTGAGAATTTTAAAACAATTATCTTTATTTAATTCATAAATTCAAACCTACAATAGAATGCAATAACAATACTAGAAATGAGTTTGACTGCTATTCTGTATATGTATGTATAAGACATTATTGACTGCTATTCTGTATATGTATGTATAAGACATTATTTTGTCATAAACAAATCCGCTATTTGGACTAATTTTATATATTTCGTTGCTTAAATGACACTACTTTTTCCTTTTAAATACATCGGACGATATATAGTATCTAGAGTTTCAATTTTATATATGACAACATAAGAAATAAAAAATTAAAACTTTTATCTAAATCATTGAATTACTTAGGGTCTATTTGGTTTGCGAAAATATTTTCTATTTTCATTTTCAATCTTCATTTCTTAAAATGCATTTCCTGAAACACTGAAAATATTTTTTTGATGTTTTCAGATTTAGACTTATTTTAATAAATGTTTTCAAGAAAACGTTTTCAATTAACTCAACCAAATATATTTTCAAGTCTATTTTTTATTTTTAATAAAAATAAAAATAAAAAATACTCAAACCAAACAGAATATTAATTTTTCAAAGATCTTATTGAAACCCGATCTCTAGTCTTTTTCTTCCACTTACCCTCGTCTTTTACTTTTTTTTTTCTTTTTAAATTTAGATTTTTCTTTCTCGTTTTGATGGGAAGGCTGTAATTGTTCTATTTATTTTCTGTACCATGAAACTACATCGCACGAGAACTTTGTAGAAAAACATTATTTTATAATTTAGTCATGATAATTTGTAATTTAAAATACTTTATCATAAACATATGTTAAATAAGCTTTTAAAATTATATACAAAAAAAAAAAAGAAATGACAGAGGATAAGTTGGCAGAGGATTTGGTCGAGGAGTTGACTTTAACAAAGTGGGCCCACGCGATTTCCAGGAGCGTGGAGGTAGAAACTTTGATTTTTGCTATTTAGACTTTAGTGAGCGTCCGGACCGCAAGTTGACCAACGAGAATCTCAATAACATCGAACGGTCCTAAATTTACAATCGTGTAAACGGCAGTCTCTGGTTAAGAAGCTTTTCATCCGAAAGTTGTGTTAAACGGCAGTGTAAATCAGTTGCTGAGGGATACAATTTACTCGTCTTGAGTGATGATAACTTTGTTGAAAATGTACAGGGCCTGCTTGCTAATTCATCTACTTGGAGAAATTTCTAGAAACTGAAGATGCCTACTTTTAGCGTTATTAATTTAATATATATGATTATATATTTATTTATTTATTTTATAAATAATATTTAACACTGATAATTATTAAAATAGATTAATATTTTAAATATTATATTGTACATATTTTTAGAATATGTATAAAATATTATATATAATTAAACCCATTATAAAATCTTCACAAAGTTGAAAATGTTGAAATGTACAGGGTCTGCTAGCTAATTCATCTACTTTTCCTTGGAGAAATTTCTAGAAATTGAAGATGCCTACTTTTAACGTTATTGATTTAATATATATGATTATATATTTATATTACTGGAGTGGATTAAATATTATATGTGTACTGAGACATATATGAAATGTTATCTATAATTAAGCACATTATAAATCTTCACAAAGTTTGTATTGAGGGACTTATTTAATATATTTTATAATTAATTTGAGATGTTAGTGAAAAATAATTTTATGTGTAGATGTTTGACTCTAAATAATAACAGTGATGAGATGTTATTATAAAATGAATCAATACATGAGGTTGACCCATAGGTATAATGATGGGTAGTAGTTTCTTGGGTTATATAAGGTGGTGGATATTAGACAAAATACAGTGTGTCATTCGTTCCATCAATCCAGTTCCATCAATCTAAAATCATTGCGAGAGAGTTGCTCATATTTTTTCATAAGAACCTACTCTTATTTTGATTTTTGGATTACAATAGATTAATGTATGCTCTTATTATTTTATTTTTATGTGTTTTTATTGTTTGTTAAGATTAACAAATAATAAGATTATAACTAGAACATTTATATTCTTATTTGAGAACTTTTCTGCATGTTTTATAATTCTGAACTATTTAGCCTTTGTTTGCATAAAATTCCTTTCACCTACAAGGTCTCTTTTGTTCTTATGGAGATTAAGGACTAATGCTTTCCAACCATATGATAATCTAAAGAAACATCATTTAAATGTCAATGGTAGTTCTGTGTTCTGTGATCAACAAGACGAGATCGTTGATGCAGTCTTTTTACGCTATGAATGGGCAAAACCTCTACATCTCTTCCAATGTTTGAGAGAATAGTTTTTTCTAACGTTGAATCTTGATTTTTGGATAATTTTATTTAACAATTATTGTTAAATTTTATATTTTTTTATAAACTATATGATTAATTATTAAAAAAAATAAGATTAGACTTATTAAAATTAATCATATAATTTAAAAGAAACGTAAAATTTAACGATGATAAGAGGATGTTTCTTTCAAACCTGATTCCCTCTCGCAAATTTCCTTATATAATTGGCTTGATTGGTGGATTGCTTAGTAGTGGGTGAAGCAGAAACAAGGGCTTTATCATCCCAGTATCCTACTGCTCTTGTGATTATCCTTTTGGAAAATATCTAGAGAAATAAGATTTTGTTTCACGGCGGGCCCCTTTTTTTTTGAAAAGAATTAATTATAATAACTATAGTAATTTTAAGTATGAAAAATTTTGTAATTTTTTTTAAATAAATATAGAAATTTTAAATTTAGATAAAATAATATTGTGAATAAAATTAAATTATGTTACAACATTGTTAAAAGTGATTAACTTAATAAAATTAAATTCTTAAAAAATTAAATTATGTCATAACATTAATGTAGCCTATATTTCATTCAAATAATAAGGTCATATTTGAGTATTAATAAAAATAATATTTACGTAATTAAATATAAAATTAAAGAAAAAAGTAGCATAAGGATAGCCTGTTTAGGCTCACAAGCCACAATGATTGGGCTGGGGCATGATGAACTTGGCCCATTTATTAAATGGGACCGCTCGAGCTATTCGTTTTGACAGTGTTAGTTATTTTATTTACTTTTGTAATTAATTTGGCATTATGATCTTTGTATAGATCTTTGGGTAGTTACAACTCTAGTGTTTAGTTGTGTTATATAACTATTATAGTTTCTAAATTTTTTTGATGAAATTCTTGTTATTTGAACTGTGATATCCATCATAAACTGGTTGTTTGTAGGGGCGAGTTGATAAGTCCCTTACAATTGTTATTTTGGGTGATATATTTGTGGCGGGCTATTCATTTTGACAATGTTGGTTATTTTATTTACTTTTGTAATTAATTTGGCATTATGATCTTTGTATAGATCTTTGGGTAGTTACAACTCTAGTGTTTAGTTGTGTTATATAACTATTATAGTTTCTAAATTTCTTGATGAAATTCTTGTCATTTGAGCTGTGATATCCATCACAGACTGGTTGTTTGAAGGGGCGAGTTGATAAGTCTCTTACAATTGTTATTTTGAGTGATATATTTGTGGCAATTTCCTCTTATTTTTGCTTGAGTTTGAGTTTTCTTGGCAAAATTTCTTTATTTTCTTTGTTTGAACCTTAATTTAGTTGTCTTAATGTTTTTATTTATATTGACCCCTTTTTATCTCATTTTTTTCTTAATCTTTTGATGTTTTTAAAGATGGTACAAGTTGGAGGAACAAGTGAAAATTGATGATGAAGTTTTTCCCAGATTTTGAAGACCAAAAGGACAAGGATGAAAAGTTGGTGCCCCAGTTGCCCACACCTGTAGTAACCCTCTTCTCTATTTGCCTATCCCCTTAGGCACCAAGTTTAGTGCTTAAGCACTCAGACTTCAACTAGCACATGACAGAGGGCATAAAAGCAAAAAATAAAAAAAAGGCAAAAATTGGGGATCTTTTGGAAGGGAAAAAAGCTTGAAGGTGGTTGGAGTCAGAGGAGAGTTGGGAAGCTCTTCTACATCGAGTTTGAAGTTCTTCTACTTGTTTTTTTTTTTGATTCGTATCATGTAACTTATGATTTTGAATGTTTTTTTTTTGTTATGCATTTTCTATCATGAGTAATTAGACCCCTTAGGCTAGGGTTTTCATATAGGTTCTCCTTGATACTTCGTGAACAAGTCCTTTACTTAATCAATATTAATTCCTTATTGAGTGTTTAATTTTGTGCTTATTGCTTTTTATGGTTTGACCAATCATAAATATGATGTTTAGTTTATGTATAAGTTTGCAAAAGCTATATATAAACATGCTCTATATTGAACTCCACTATAAATTGAGCCTAGTAATAAAGTTTAATTATTGTTTAAGTTAAAAGATAGTTAAATTGGCAACTAATTGAAATTTAATTATCTTAGAAGAAAACCATCAACTATGGAGTTAATAATGGATTAAGTAAAGAGTTTTTCACTAAGTTAATATGTTAAGTGAAGTTGAAACTCAAGCACCTTTTATTAATTGCTTTTTTTGAACAAGTTATTTCTCATTGTTTTTTCTTGTTGCTTATGTTTAATTTACTTATTTTCTTTAAGCACTTTTGTTTGATCTTCCTTCATTTGAAACTGACTATCTAGATAATAAGATTATGGTTTCTTAAGTACTTGACCACCTTAATCCATATGGGAATGACTGTTACTCACTTCTTATACTACTCGGTACACTTGCCAAGGTCCTCAATAAGTTATTAGTATCATTGCTGGGGATTGGCGGCTTTTGTCAATACTCATAAGGACCACAAAATTGCTACTTTAGACATTTCTTTCCTTATTTGTAAATTTTTTCTTCTTCAAAGTTGTTTTGTTTGTTTATTTGTTTTAATCTCTTTCTCTTGTTTCTCATAGTTTTCTCCTTTGTGCATACAAGGTATTGTTGATCCTTCTTACTTTTTGAAATTGAAATTGAAAAGCTTGCAAAGAGGATTAGAAAGAAACAAAAGCTAAGAAGAATGCAACAAGGCCAAAACATCTCAAGAAGAGATCATGGAGGGACATGATCATAATAATATTGGTGATCATCGTCTAGAAGTTGTGAGAGTAGAAAGACGAGCTTTGGGTGATTATGCCACCATGAATGCTTTGGGATGCACTACAAGTATTCTGTGGCCTCCCATTCAGGTGACTAATTTCAAAATCAAACCCTCACTCCTTCATCTCGTACAACAAGAGTAGTTTAGGGGAAATTCCTTGGTAGACCCAAACTTGCACATTGCCAATTTTCTTCACTTGTGTGATACTATAAAGGTTAAAAAGGCCATATATGATGCCATCAAACTAAGTTTGTTCCCTTTCACAGATGATGCCATCAAACTAAGTTTGTTCCCTTTCTCCTTGAGAGATAAAGCAAAAAGTTGGCTCCAAGCACAACCCCAAGGGAGCATCACTAGTAGTTGGGATGATTTATTGAAGAAATTTTTTACTAAGTACTTTCCTCCCTGCAAATTGGCTAAGATGAGGAGTGTGACCACATCTTTTTTTTTTTCAAAATGGAGAGTCTCTATGTGATGCATGGGAACACTTCAATGATTTATTAAGAAGTGTCCACATCATACAATCTTGGAATGGTTGCAAATTCAAACATTTTGGAATGGTTTAACACCTACTACTAGAGTTGTGGTGGATGCCTCATCTGGAGGGTCCTTGAACAACAAGACACCTGAAGAAGCTATGCAACTAATAGAGACCATGGCAGTAAATCATTACTCAACCCCTAGTGAGAGAACCTTGATGAAAATATGTATGATGGAGCTAGACACTGGCAACACTATCTTGGCTCAAAATCAAGCCTTGTCCCAACAATTGAATTGAATCACTAAATTAAACAATTGGGGAAAATTCAAGTTAATGCTATTACTTCTCCACCCTTAGTATGTGAATTTTTTGGAGGCAACATGTTAATGGGGCATGTGAGTCTACAAGTTCACACGAGCAAGTTAATTATATGGGCAACTCTCAACGGCCTCAACACAATCCTTACATAAATACTTACAATCCGAGTTGGAGAAATTATTCCAGCTTCTCTTAAGATAATCAAAATGCTCAAAGACCATCTCCTTCAAGATTTCAAGCGCCTCATGTACAATCTCCATAAGAAAATTTTTCTTTGAGTTGGGAACAAGCAATTGAAAAGCTATCTCAACAAACCTCATTAGTTAAGCAGCAAACTTCCAACTTCATGAATGAGACTCGAGCCAATTTCAAAAGTCAAGAAGCTAGAAATCTTGACACTTAACTCAAGGCCACAAGGGAGTCTACCTAGTGGCACCTCTAATCCAAGAAGAGAAGGTATAAAAGAATGCAAGGGAATCACTTCAAGAAGTGGTGAAACTTTAGAGTCCTCACTCAAGGAAGACAAGGAGAAGAGAGAGGAAGTTCTAGGTCCTTTTGGGTCGGAGGAGTTGGTTGAGGATGCTACTCTTAACCTTGAACCAAGTGTGTAAAAGAATGAATAAGTGGTTGAAAAAGAAGAGGTATTTCCATCAAGAAGAAAGAAGAAGGAGGTGGATAGGGACAAGCCCTATGTTCCAAATCCGTATGAGAAAATTTCCTTTCCGAAGAGTCTCAAGAAGCGAAAGCAAGAAATAAATAAAAGACACTAATTCCACGCCATTTGAGTTTTATGCTTGATGATAACTAAATCCCTTTTTGTTAAAATGAGAATATTACATTTCCATTAAAACTATGGACAATATTTTAAAAAGAAATAAAACTAAAAACAAGAAATAAATAAAAGATGTTAACATCAACCAACACCTATGGTAACTAAGGTACTTCTAAGGCAAAGATAGATGCTATGAGAGGATAACCATAATAAAAAATAATTTGAGCGGAACATTTTTTTAATGATTACTTTGCTTGATTAATTTTTATTGTCATATTTGTTTGTAAATGAATTTATATAAAAATATTATTGAAAGTATATATTTATTATAAATCTTTTTATTACAATAAATTATTATTAAATATGATTTTATCATTATATGTTAATAGTTCCAAAATTATATGTTAATAGATAAAATAAATATAAAAGATAATTACAAAAGTTAAATTGCTTGTCTGAGACAACTACGCGTATGTTTGGAAATCTAGTGCAGTGGAATTAAACCACGTTTGAACAATATAAATGTGGTTTGCATCAAAATCAAAGTGTTTGGTAAAGCGTTGGCAGCATAGCACCAAACCACGTTTCCTCCTTAGACCATGTTTGACCACTGCGCCATTGAGTTGCTTCTTAGAATCATAAATGCTATTTCATCCCCTCATCTAACATGTTTTCCCTCTACTGCCTTTTCCATAATTGCATTTTATGTAGAGTTTTTCTCTGTGTGTGTTTCTGTGTGCCTTTCTTAACATTTCTTTGAGTTTGGAGTTGGTCTTTCTGTGTGTTTGTGTCTTTGAAGGTTGTTTGTGCATTTGCTTATTCTTATCCCTATTGGTCATGAGTTGCCATCGGTCCATGTTCCTTCACTTTCCCTTTGGTTTTCTGACATTTTTCTATCATTTTGGTATGTTTTTTCCAACATTTTTCCTACACAATTATCTCTGTTTTTTTGTGTGGTTGAGCGTTGTTGCACAATCTGATTCTTTCTGGCCATTTCTTGCCTTTTGTAGTTCTCTGTGCCACTGGGAAGGTATGGACGATGACGAGAATCGTGGAAAGCGCTTCTTCAACACATTTCTAGATGAAAAATCAGCATGTCATGAAGTTGGGTCTTTCGTGACCTGCCAACCAAAGAAGATGATGACTTTGCATACTCTTTCTCTCATTGCTCTTTCGCATGCTTTGCTATGGTGGTTGGTGGAGGAGGGAAGATGGAGGAGGAAATGGAGGAACTTTGTTGGTGAAGGCAAGAATATGGTGGTTGTAGCGTTTGTATGTTGTGCTCTCTCTTTCTCTCTTGGTCTCTCTTGCACAATAGAGAAGCAAAAAAGAGTATATTGTAGAGGGAAGGGAAAATAACTTTGGGTTCCCGAAAACTTTGACATATATAATGGTTTATGTCCTTTCTCCTTTTCAATTTAGTCCCTCTTACTCTTCTTTCTTCCCATATCTTATTTAATTAATTCCAATTCTTGTATATAGTCATTCATGTGTGTATAAACTATATTATTATATATAATTAAATATTTTTTACTTCTTTAATTAAATTTATTATATAATTTAAAAACTAAATTAATAAACTAATAAAGTAATGTTGTTAATATAATTAATTGAATTATATTAATTATATAGTTGTACAATTAAAAAAACTTAATAATTTATTTTATTTTATTAACCTAAAAATTGAATGTATATAATTAAGTCACCATAATTAATCTGGTCAATACAATTAAATGATTAAATTAATTATATAATTAAATAACCACAAGTGATGTTGTTAATATAATTTATTGAATTATATTAAATATATAGTAATAATGGTACGTCAAAAAATATAATATAAAATTAATGTCCTTTCTGATAATTATACATTTAAAATTACGTTTGATTAACCAACATCTAAATATAAATCCATTTTCATGGTTTACCCAAACTTAGGTTTACTCAAACCATGGTTTGTCCAAATATAAAACCACGTTTGCTGAATTGTTTTCCAAACATGCACTACTTTTTTTTTTAAATATAAAAAACAAAAGTTACTATATTTTGTTTTTATATTTTTTTAAAAATTATTTGAACATATATATTGGGCAAAAGTACTTTCCCTCCTAACGTTTACTTTGAGTTTCAATTCTGTCCTTAATTTTTTTGTATCAATTTCGTCCCACCTATATCTTTTTCCTTTCAATTTTGTCCCCAAGATCAATGTCGTTAACAAATTTAACCAAAAATGCTGATGTGGACTCCGTCATGACACATTGGCTATTCCAAATGACATGTAAACTCTTTCATATGATATGTCAAAAATTTAAATGTTGATTTAGGGTGAAAGGAAGAAATGAAAAAAGACCAATTAGGACAAAATTAAAACTAAGTCAATTAGTATGATACGTTCATTATGGACGTGTCACAAGAAAAAGTCTATATCATCATTTTCCATCAATTGTTGTTGATGCAAAATTCTAGTATGTAGATTTTTTTTATTAATGCAATCTTATCAAAAAAGGATAGATCACAATTTAATACAAATGAAGTAAATAAGGAAAGATTTGCAGCAGATATGGGGAGCATTAAATTAGCACGAAGAGTCAAAATTTTAGAAAATACAATTAGTCAATAATACATAAAAAGACCATATAAGGAGGGGATATTATCAGTGCGTAAATTAATGGTCCAAATCAGAATTTGTATCTTGATGGAAAAGGAAAAAACCAAAAGTATATTTCATGTAGAATAATTACTCACAAAAGTTTCATATTTGAGTATCCTGATTAGTCAAGTAATAAATGTAGAATTAGTAAAAGGAAGGAAGTATTATAACTGATTTTGAGGAAGCACCCAAAAAAGAAATAAACTGCACTGAATCAGAATTAAGAAGCTCATGAAGTCAACAATGCAGAAAAGGAAACAAATCATGATCTAATGAAATAAAGAAACAATAATGCAATCAAGTCAAAGGTGATTTATAACCTTACAAGAAGCAACAAAACTTTCCTTGTTGGAGGATCATGAATTGAAGACAAGATCCAAGACATTAAAGAGAATCAAAGCATTTAAGGAAATGATCCTATGCACAACAGTCCTATCTTCAGGCTATATAAGAAGCATTCATCGCAATTCTCTACACATGCTTGCCAAGAGAAAAACAATTTGAAAGAGCTTGAGTCATGTGCATTTTATTCTCTTGTATTTTCTGAGAGAGACTTATATTGTTCTCTATCCTCTCTGTGGCCTATCTCTCTGTACTTGAGTTCTAAGTGAACTTTCATACTCCGTTTTTCTTGTACTTATCCCGTGGGTGGACTCTCTATGGCTGAGCCTCTCTAGGGGAGAGGTTTCTTAGTGTAACAGTAGCTAAAGACATGTGAAAACTTGGCAGATTTGGTAAGCGTAAAACCAGGGGCCTACTGAGACAAAGTTTAAGGTTATGTAGTTAGCATAAAAGTGGGCAGCTAAACCTTAACTTGGTTGCTTGTTGTACTGGTTGATTCTTTCCCTTAATAAAGTCTCTTAACTATGTGTTTTGAGAAGTGTACGTAAGAGTATCTTTGTGATACAAAAAAACCACTAAAAATCTTGGTGTCCTCTCTTTACTTTGTTATATATTGTTTTCATATGAATAGTTGTCTATTTGATAACTAAGATAAATTTTAAGTCTTTACCAGGACCATAATTTATAAAGGAAGAACCTAATCATCATTTTAAAAAGAAAAAATATCCAAGTTTTTAGAAGAAGTTATCAATACTCAATTCACCCCTTTTTGAGTATTTTTCTGGACTAACAATTATGTTAACAACATTATCTTTAGGGACAAAATCAAAATAAAAAAGAAACATGTGGAACGAAAATGACACAAAATAAACATTAGGGATGTAATTGAAATTCGAGATAAATGTTAGGGATAAATAAGATACTTTAGCTTGAATATTATTTAGAAAATGGCATGACCTTGTTTCTCTCTTTATATATATATATTGATTAGAACTATTAATACATCATATTGATTAGAACTATCAATACATCAAAAATATCTACAAAACTTTGACTTATTGGGTTTAAATGAAGTAAAACTGTAAAATATAAAAATTTTTAAATAATAACTTTAGAAAAAATTGGCAGTGACCCAAGTGTAAAAAGAGCAACAAAGGGGAAAAGGAAGAAAAAAAATGTTGCCTCACTGCTCACCGAAAAACAAAGTTTTGCGGCTCAATGGATCAAACCAAGACTCTTTACCTCAATAGGGTTCTCATCAAATTTCCTTGACCATGGTTGTTTCACAACCACCAGTCAGCTATAAATAAAGCCTAGGGAAAAATGTAACAAAAAAATACTCAGACTCCACACATCTTGACAAAAGGAGACAAGAACATGGGTTTCACAACATCAAGAAAAAATTTGACATATCAGGTAGAAGAAACTAAAGACACCAATCCAGGCAACGGAAATTTCCACCACTTGATACGATCGTCATATAAAGAAGCACTAACTCAAGGAGATACGAAGAACTAGAAGTCAAACCAAATCTACATTGTGGAAAAGGAAAGGACATTAGAAACCAACCTTAAAATTGTGAAAGATGCCATAAAAAACATACCAACTCTAGTCTTTCTCGAATAAATTAGACACTACTAGATCATTGCCCTAATCATTAAAATAACTAGAAACCACTCGAAGTTAGCTACCTCCAAAGTTGACCGCTCATACTTTGGAAATTGAAGAAAACACTGGAATTTGCTCATTTAAGCATGGGTTTCTATGCTATTCATAACCTCTTAGAAGATGATAGAGTTAAAATCATAACATCACAGTGGAACCTGCAAAAAATATCATGTGCCCTTCTGATTAGATGCTGGCGACCTAATTTTGAACTTGCAAAGATGGTGGCGATGCAAATCACAACAATCTACATTTGGTTGCCTTAAATGAAAATCTTACACCCTCATCAGATCTAGGGCTCATGAGGACTTTTTTGCAATCATGACAGGAAAATGTTTTCCACGCAGCTTTTCTAGCCTTCTTCTTCCAACCTTGCTGAAACCTCTATTAATTACGACCACCCTATCACTTCAATTCTGTTTTCTAAAAATACCATCACATTACCTTCGAGCCAAGCAAAACTTAATCATGACTATAATACCACTCACACAAACTTGACAACTGACTAAAACATCTTATTAAATAAATTTGACACTAAATTAACTAAAGCTACCAATGAAATTCTTTCCTTGCTCTTAGCTACCTGCGCCTTTCTCTCTATCACCGATCAAACAACCACTCGACAATGAACCATGAAACCATGAACCTTATTCATCCTTCTACAAACTTGAACAACAACACCCCCATCTCCACCGTCTTTCCTAGCACCACAAAACTTACCCATGAACACCCTGTCAAACTCCATCAGCAACCAAAACACCCCAAACAACTCACCACAAACACACTAGCTATTGAATCAAAACCTTGTTTACCTTGTCATTCCAATACACATTCCTCCACCTTACCTTAGATACCTAGATTCAAATCCACAGCAAAATGATTCCTCCTTCTATCACCTTATCAACCTTTACAAATATCTTTTACATTACTATACCCCCTTAACGGGCCCAACAATCTGTTGTATGAAACTTGTCCAAGGACTTCTAAAAAACTATACCTGGACTCACAGATAGGCCAAAATGATGACGAGTGCCATTGCGAACTCTTTATCTAATCCCCAGTCACAAATATCAATTCATAATCTCCAACTCTAAAATTTCTTCCTAATACCCCCACCAAGACTCCCAATTGTACAACCACCACACAATTGCTTTCCTTTAGCACCTATTTCGATAAGCTCAATTGTAAGACCTGTTCCATTGCCTCTACCTATGCCTTACATTCCCTTTTATAGAAGGGGAACCATTGTAGAGGTGTACGAAAGCCAAAGCCTCACTATGCTAACCAGTCCACCACAGGGAACAACAGAACTATTCATCCTTGTATCCTCATCTTTTAAATATGAGATTGAAATCTTCGACTACCAGTTGATTTTCACCCCATCTAGATTCGTTTACTTTGCTAGACACCAAAATCTTATTAGGAATCGAACCTTAACTTCCTTAAAAATGAATATTTTAAGCTAGAATGTATGTGTGCTGCTGGTGTTGATTTCAGAAGAACCTTCTGAGAAATTACCAATACACATTAACTTGACATTGTCATCTTGACTGAAACGACAGTTAGTGGTGACAGAGCTGATAACATTATAATCAGTCTTGGCTTCGAATGCTACAAAAAAATAGATGTGATGGGTTTTTGCTAAGAGCATGCAATTTTTATAGAGTCAGTTATAATACTCGCTATATTTTAAAATTATATGTATTTAAGAATTACGATAAATTTATTTTCAAGAAAATAATTTCCTTATCTGTTTAATTTTTGTATGATCGTGCATATTGTTGAAAATACAGATTTTCATTTATAGATTGCATAAATTGTGGGGTATAATAGATGTTATAATATGAAATTTATTCTATAAATAAAATATGGCTTGAGCTTAAGAAGAATCTAAAAGAAATTGGGAGAAAAATAATGTTCTATATGAGAAAATCCCCTTAGGGACTAAATTGAAAAGGAAAAAAGTGAAAAGAAACTTAAAGATTTAGGAGAAAGGATAATTTTTCCTTTAGTTCCCAATAGTAATCAATAATTCACCGTCGTCGTGAAAATCATATGCGTACAGTAAACCAAATTATTAAAGTGAACAGTAAACTAAATTATTAAAGCGCATAGTAAAATGAATATTTGTTAGCGCATAGTATCCTGACTTCTCCTATAAATAAGCTATTTCATTTCACTTCTAAACTCATACCTTCAGTTTCTCTTCTCTTCTCTCCTTAAAACTTCTTTTGCTCCAATGCTAGGGCTCTGAAATTATAGGTCTTTCCTTCTTAGCCTAGATCCAAGGTGAGGAAACTATGCTTTTTTAAATTCTTGTAAATATTTAGAGATTAAATTCTTAATATATTTTGTGGTTGCAGCTTTAGCTGATCCTCCATATCAGAAAAGAATTATCCTCGATTGCTTAAGAATTATTTTCTGATCATCAGAATAAAGTATAAAACTATGAAGAATACATGTCTAGGAAAGGTTTGGCTAAGGAAAGATTTGGTACTTGAGAGTATTCATTGTGACCCACCTCCATTTCCTGAAAACTTTCCTGATGTACTCTTTTACGTCTTATGTTCGCTATTCTTGAGATAAATAGTAACCATACATATAAATAGTATCCATACATAAATAGTATTCATATGTATGAATAGTGATCGTACGTATAAATAATATTTGTACAAAAACAACCGTGACCTTCTTTATTTGATCTTCGTGAAAATCTCTATAACGGAACTTGAAATCCAGCTACGTGCTCTTCTCTATAGCAACTCGAAAAAGTGACTTGGATACAGAATCTATGTGAGTAGATGATCTTACTAACAAATTTTATTTATTTTTATTCCACGTACAATATAAATCCTACCTCATATTACAATTAGATTCCCTATTTAATGATAATAGTTAGATGATGAAATTTATTGTTATATTGATGAGAATTATGATTAATAATTTAATGATACACATGGAATAGTTGAGGACTTGACCTAAGATACCAATGCATGCAAATATATACATAGAATGGTTGAGAGCTTGATCCAAGATACCAATGCATATAATTATATATATGGAATGGTTGAAGGCCTGATTCTCCAAGATACTAATGCATGTAATAGATTTAAATATGAATACAATAGAAACTGAATCCTTGAATATAAATCAAATACAGAGGTATAAAAACCCTATATATGAATATAATTGTTCTTATTGTGATAATGATTATGGTATTTGTACTTGTAACATATTTATTATTGCACAGTCATTTAGTTACTGAGTTTTGATGAACTCACAGTCTCTATGAATATTTTTTTAGATACATTGGATGAGAACAAAGGAAATCCGTAGGAGGAATAGTGTTCCTTGAGGATACTTTCCAAGTTTTCTGGAGGCATATGAATCTAAAAGCTTAGGAAATGCTTTGTAATCTCTATAGGTCACTTAAGCTTGAAAAGTGCTCTGTAATCTAAAAGTGGATGATATTTGGCTTATGTTTACTGCTTTATTATGTTGAACTTTTTATATGTATATATGCAAAATCTCTTTCTTGAAAAATTATGTTATGCATTAATATTGATCAGAGATTTTATGGGATACCATAGAGGTACACCCTCGAGTTTATAGAATTACTCACATGCCCAAAATCGAGATATGACAATTTTGGTATCAAAGCTTAGTTTTTAGGTCCCATATAGATTACAGAGTAAAGAGTTTTTTGTGGGCCCTTCTCCATTGTCGTGAGCCGCAGCATGACTACGGGATTAGGTTCCATGAAAGACCTTATAGAGTATAGTATCTTTTGTTTTTTATAACCTATTCCTTGGTAGGTTAATATAAAGTAATCTTGTTTGATCTGAGAAGAATTTGTTCTCTGTAGACTTTTGACTTTACAATATCAGAGAAATCCTTAAATCATAACGAGCATATAGGCTTAGGGAAGATCTTAATTCCATCGATTAATACGTAAGACAACCCTTCTGACCAAGCAGATAATTCACATGCTTCAAATATTGAAGGCTCAACTGGTGGTTGGGTGGAGGGATCCAGAGTCACCCCACAAGTTGATGTCACTGTAATTATAGAAATGTTCAACTTGGTAAATGAGTAGTTGGACAGAATGGAGGCAGAAAGGCGAGAACAAGCAGTACAAGTTAACACATCAGTGGTACCTCCTATTATTGGAGCTGAAATTGTACCACCACCTCCTCTAGCTGAAAGAGGTAATATTAGAGAAGAAAAGATGTCAGAATTTCAGAAAATGAGGCCGCATATTTTTATAGGGAAAAATCCCAATGAGGATCCACAATGTTTTTTAGATGATTGTGAAGTGATTTGTGATGCTCTAGGGTGTTCCCATATTTAAAAGGCTGAGATCATTTTCTTTCAGTTGAAAGGAAGGGCAGGTAAGTGGTGCAAGAATTTGAAGAAAGAAAGAACCCAAGGCGCACCACCAATTGCATGGGCAGAGTTTCACGGTATAATTATGGATGAATTTCTTCCACCAAGTGTGCGGTCATTAAGGATAAAGGATTTTCTATACTTAAGACAAGGACATATGTCTGTTGATGACTATTCAGCTTAGTTTGTCAAACTGTCTGACTATGCCCTTCAGATGATTCCTTTTGAAAAGGCAAAGATGTAGAAATTTGTAAAGGGACTTCGTGGATTCCTTTTCTTGCAGGTGGGGCCAAATATGAAAAATTACTCTTCTTATTCAGAAGTTGTGGATGTTGCTCGTATGATGAAAAAAGATCAAAAAATGATGAAGAATTTAAGAAAAAGAAAAAGGCTAGATTTGGGAGATATCTTGAACAAAGAGGAGATGCAGGAACTTTAAAGCCTTTCACCATGTCACAACAAGTTCCGGCCACATCTGCTAGGCCATCCTCTTACATAGTAAGTGTATCTAAACCTCATACAGAATCTAGAGATGGCTATAGTTCTTTGAGTAGGGGTGGTTCTCAGGCTGGGAGAGGGAAGCTTTAGTGTCCCAAATGTGAAAATTTTCATTTTGAAGAATGCTTCAGGAAGATAGGGACAACAAGTTGTTTTCATTGCAGACAAGAAGGGCACTTCAAAAGGGAATGTCCTCAACTCATTTTTGAATCTGATCAGGGATCTATTTTCCCATCTCACACCCAGTCGGAAGTTGCTTCAGTCACTCGTGCACCGACCACTTCTACTAGAGGTAGCTTTGGGAGAGGATCTGGCAGAGGCCAAGGAGGTCGTAAGCAGTAGGCAGCCAGTAGAGGAACTGCCAGAGTGTATGCCTTGACTCAACAGGATGTCTAAGCATCCAATGCCGTTGTTACAGGTACTTTATTAGTTGGCGCTTTAGCTGCACATATATTGTTTGATCCTGGTTCTACACATTCATATGTGTCACCTATGTTAGCCAAGAGATTCGAGTCTGAGCCAGTTATACTGGACGAACTATTTTTGGTAGATACACCGATGAGGGAAACCCTAGTAGTTAGATCAGGGTATCGTTCTTGTAAAGTAACTGTTAGGACGTAGAGACGGAGGTAGATTTCATGCTTCTTAGTATGACAGACTTTGATGTGATCTTAGGCATGGACTGGTTATCCTCATGCCATGCTACATTGAATTGTCATGACAAGGTTGTTTCTTTTAGTATACCGGAGGAGGACATAATTTCATATTTCAGAGAGACCAGAGTCAGGTGCCCTGCAACATGATATCTATGTTAACTGCCCGATGTATGTTACAAAAAGGTTATCATGGACTTTTGGCCTTTGTTAAAAAAACAGACAAGGAAGAACGAAGTCTTGAACAGATACCAGTAGTTAGCAAATTTTCAGATGTATTTTCAAAAAATCTACCTAGTTTACCACCGGAGAGGGATATTGAATTTAATATTGAATTGGTTTCGGGAACTAGACAAATTTCAATTCCTCCTTACTGTATAGCACCCGCTGAGTTAAAAGAGCTTAAAGAGCAATTACAAGACCTGTTAGATAAAGGGTTTATTGGCCTAAGTTTCTCACCTTGGGGTGCCCTAGTACTCTTTGTGAGGAAGAAATATGGCTCTCTAAGATTATGCATAGATTACTGACAGTTAAACAAATTCAAGGTAAAGAATAAATATCCTTTACCAAGAATTGATGACTTATTTGACCAACTTTAGAGGGCATAATGCTTCTCAAAGATAGATTTGAGATTCGATTACCATCAACGAAGATTAAGGAGGAAGACCTACCCAAGACCGCCTTCTAGACGCGATACGAGCATTATGAATTTCTCATAATGTCATTTGGGTTGACTAATGCGCCAATAGCATTTATGGATCTTATGAACCGAGTGTTCAAACCTTTCCTTGATAAATTTGTGATCGTCTTCATTGATGACATTCTGGTTTACTCCAAGAGTCTAGAGGATCATACAGAACATTTGAGAACGGTACTACAAACATTGGGAGAACATCAGTTATATGATAAGTTCTTAAAATGTGAATTATGGATGAGTCAAGTAACATTGCTGAGGTATGTAATTTCCCAGGAAGGTGTTTATGTAGATCCAAGTAAGATCGAAGCACTGAAGCAATGGCCTAGACCAACAACTGTATATGAAGTTTAGAGTTTCTTTGGCTTAGGGGGTATTACCATCGCTTTGTTAAGAATTTCTCTAAGTTGGCTCTTCCACTGACTAAGTTGACCTGGAAGAGTGTTAAGTATGTTTGGGATGATGCCTGTGAGCAAAGTTTCTCTGAGTTGAAGAAGTGTCTGACTTCAACACCGGTTCTCGTTCTACCATTGGGACTGGGAGATTACACTGTATATTGTGATGCTCCGAAGGTAAGATTGGGATATGTGTTAATACAACATGGTAAGGTCATTGCTTATGACTCTCGACAGCTTAAAAAGCATGAACTCAATTATCCCACTCATGATCTAGAGATGGCAATTATAGTGTTTGCTTTAAAGATTTGGAGGCATTATTTGTATGAGGAGAAATATGAGATTTTCACAGATCACAAAAGCCTCAAATATATATTTGATAAAAAAGATCTCAATCTAAGGCAACGGAGATGGATAGAACTCCTGAAAGATTATGACTGCACCGTCCTCTAATATCCAGGAAAGGCAAATATGGTAGCAAATGCCTCAGTCAGAAGTCTGTGGGGAGTGTAGCTCATATTACCACAGTAAGGAGGTCCTTGATTCAGGAATTGCAGGAGTTAGAGGCTAGTAGGGCAAAATCTCTTTGCTGGAAAATTATGTTATGCATTAGTACTGATTAGAGATTTTATGCGATACCACAGAGGTACACCCTCGAGTTTGTAGAATTACTCACATGCCCAAAATCGGGTTGTGACATCGATTGTCTCTTCTTTCCAAGAAATTCACCTTGAATGCAAGGTATGCAATCTAACCTTTCTCTTAATTGCAATTTATGCTAGCCCTATTTATGAGAGAAGAAAATTGATGTGGTCTTCCTTTTCAAACCTTTCCTCTATTTCAAAAACACTATGGTTAATTATCGATGATTTCAACGACATTAGCTACCCTTCTGAAAAGTTTTGCGGGGGACCATCGTCTGAACAAAAAATGTGAGTGTTTAACAATTTTCTTAACAATCGTGGTTTAGTTGACCTAGGTTTCTTGGGCCCCCCTTTCACTTGGACCAAATGTAGGGAGGCTATTCAAATAGTTAGAACATGTATTGAAAGGGTGCATGCAAATGTAGATTGGATTTCAATATTTTCTGACACTAAAGTCTATCTTTCTCGGCCTAGGTTTGACCACTGCCCTATACTCTTCAAAACTCAAACCTTCACTGGCTCTGGTCCAAAACATTTCCGTTTTGAGACCATGTGGATGAACTACCATGAATTTAACAATTTAATCCTTAATTCTTAGAATCAGCAACACCTCATCCTTCATAACACCATAACTGCTTTCACTCAAAACCTTTCTGAATGGAATAAAATAACCTTAAAAAATATTTACCAAAATAACGTTAAAAAAAGAACATTAGCCATAATTCTGGGAATACAAAAAAGCTCTATGCTTCAAAATTGACAACCAACTTCTCAATCTTGAAAAAGAACTCCAACAAACCTATTACAACATTCTTAGAGACGAAGATGAATTTTGGATATTTCAATCTAGAATTTTTTGACTAAGCAGGGTGCTTTTCGGATTAGCAATGGTTAAAACCGTTACTAAAATAAAAGCGTGGTTAATTTTCGCAACGATTTTTATCTTTTGCAATGCTTTTACTTTAGCAACTTTTTTTACTTTTAGCAACGGTTAAAACCGTTGCTAGTCCGAAAAGCAGGGACATCGAACTCGAATTTTTTGGCTATCACTAAGTGATAAAAAATACAAAATTTTTCCATTGTGCCACTTTAATAAAAAGGGAAAAAAAATAGAATTTCACATATTAATTGGATAGAGGTAATTGGATTACAAATCCTTTGCAAATTTCACAAGAAATTAGATCAAACCTTTCAAATTCCTTTTGCACCTCACCTGTTACCAGTCCGCCAAACATTTCTATTATTTAACTTCTCCCTAAACTTACACCAAAACAAAAAAAAAACATGCTTACAACCCCACCTGACCTGTGTAAAACAAAATTAGCTTTATGGAACATACACCCTTTTAAAACTCCAAGGGATGATGGACTCCACGCTATTTTCTATCAGAACAATTGGGATCTTACACACCAAAAAATCCTTTTAGAATTTCAAAACATTTTCACATCTTGGGAAATACCTAGCTCCTGGTGCAACACCTTAGTCTGTTTAATCCCCAAAAATATTAACCCCTACATAGTTAACCATTTTAGACCCTTGGGTTTATGCACAACTCGCTATAAAATTCTAGTCAAAGTTCTGGTTAATAGGTTATGACCACATCTCCAAATTCTAATCTCTCCCCATCAAGGGGACTTTTTAAAAGGAAGACAAACATTTGACCTCTTCCTTCTGGCTCATGAAACCCTTCATTCAATGAATACATCTAAGAGTAAAAAGGGTTGGTTTATCCTAAAACTTGATATAACAAAAGCCTTTGATACCCTCACATGGACCTTTATGACCACTATTCTTCAAGCTTTTTAATTTTCCCCCTCAATGGATGAACCTCACTCATTTCATCCTTCTTTCAAAATATGGAATACACCTCAATTATAAATGACATTAAATCTGACCCCTTCAAACCTTTAAGGGGAATACATCAAAGGAGCCCTCTATTCCCCTGCCTCTTTATTCAAGCACTGGAGTATCTCTTTACCCTCATCCCTTCCTTTCAACCTGAAAAACCATACCTATAATATCTCTTATTACTCTTTGCTGATAACATCCTACTCTTTGCCAAAGTTAACAAATGATATGTTTCTTCCATAAAAAATGTCATTGACAACTTCTGTATGGTTAGTGGTATGAATTTAAACTGGAAAAATCAAAACTTTGGTTATCTCCAAGCATAAGTGATAACAGGAAAACACAAATTTCTCAAACCCTTCAAATAAGCAGTGCCTCTAGTATAAGTTCTTACTTAGTTTTCCTCTCAACTGAAATACTCAAGCTCTGGCTTTAATTTCATCATCCACAAGCCAAGACAAAAACTCCAAGGATGGAAAACGAACCTGCTATCTTTTACGGGTCGTTGCTAACTTATTACTACAACTCTCAATCAAATCCTAAACTATCATATGAAAGTTTCAGTTTGCCTAACTAACAAAACCTTGCTTTGGGGTCATGTTGAGACTAAAAGAAAAACACATCTCATTGAATGGGAAAAAGTCACAACCCAAAAAAGAAGGTGGTTTTGGTATTAAAAACAATAGTTTACAAAATACAGCATACATGACCAAACTTAGATGGGACCTCCACATGAACATCCACAAACCATGGGTTAACTTTTTAGGACAAAAATACAACTACCCAAAAATTACCATGCCACACTCTAACTCCTCTTTTATTTATAAGAGCATCTTTAAAGATAAGAACATCTTCAACTCCAATCTCTCTTGCACCATCAGAAATGGTTTAACCACCAATTTTTGGTATGATCGTTAGATACATAACCAACCTCTTCGTAGCCTTTTGATTGACCCACTCCCAATAGAGGAACACCTTAAATCTGTTTCCTCCATTTTAATTTTCACAAATGGTAATGCTCAATGGAACCTTGATGCTATACCGTTTCCCATCTCCACAAAAACCACTCGTGAAATTCACAACATCCCCTACCCTTAAGCTCCTCCAATTCGTCAGACTCAAAATTTTAGAGCCTTACAAATGATGGCACCTTCAATCTTAAATCAACATACAAGTATATTAACAAATCCAAATCAATTATAGTTAATTTTAAATTAGATCTAGCATGGCCTATGTAATATAAGGGAAAAAATTTTTATATGGAAAGCCTATAAACGAGGCATCCCTACATCCAAAGCTCTCTACAAATGCAAAATTCTAACAAGTCCAAATTGCCCCCTGTGCAACCTTCATGAAGAGACCACCTTGCATTCTTTACGCGGCTACTACTGTCACATCCCAAAAATTGAACATGTGAAAAGATACTACTCATTTGATAAAATTCTCAAACATACGTTATTTACATATATTCTGTAAGGTTTTACATTCAACCTTAGTCATTCATTCCATACTACAGAATTATATTCATCTGATAAGCAAATATAGACATACATAGTCTGATATTTCTATCTCATCGTAAGCCTAGGAGACCTATAGAAAGTACAGAGCGTTTCTAATATCCACATTAATAAGTACTGGTATCCTACCAGACAGAAATAGAGAATAATCCCAAAGGGCTTCTAATCTTCAAACGGATACTCTTCTTCTTTGTTTTTTATATCTGAAAAAAAATAATCATAGGGAGTGTGAGTTTATTTAAAAACTCAGTAAGTAAATAACTGTACTATATAAAATATCAAAAGTACAAATACCACATTTACTCATATAATTAATTGTCTTATACATCGAGTTGTATGGGACTCTAACCCTTTCAAACTCATGAATAAGATTTCATAGATATACACCGAGTAGTATGAGACTCTAACCCTTTCAAACTCGTGAATAAGATCTCATAGGTATACACCGAGTAGTATGAGACTCTAACCCTTTCAAACTCGTGAATAAGATTTCATAGGTATACACCGAGTAGTATGAGACTCTAACCCTTTCAACTCGTGTATAGGTTTCATAGATATGCATTGAGTAGTATGAGACTCTAACCCTTTCAACTCGTGTATTAGATCCCGTAGATCTTTACTCATTAATAAGATAGTGAGAATTTATCACATAGTACAATTGCCATGAAATAAAATAATTTCTACATACTCTTATTTCTACCGATCATCATATACTCCCATATGAAAAATTGATTGCTTATTATCCAAATAATATTGTAAATGAGACTTATATTGTACTTTGACTAGTAATATCAAATTAGCTTAGCAAGGTTATTCACTCACCTTGATGTTTGTCCAAGTTTACCTTGTTCCACACTAGAATTTGTGTAGGAAAATTTCCTAGTAAAATATATTACAAGGAAACATAAGAAAGGAAACAAAATCACGAAAATACGGAAAATTTTCTGATTGCTACAGTAACGATTTGCTACAGTGACGGTTCGCTACAGTAACGTTGACTGCTACAGTACCGTTAACTGCCGACACTATAGTACTGCTACAGTACTCGAAGAAAAATTTCCAGATTTTCCCGAAATTTCTGGTCGCTACAGTAACTCGAGTTTTGCAGAAAAATCTTTCAAAAATTCATCATTTCCTTTCTTTTGATTCAAAACCATAATCTCAACTCTTTTAACCGATTATAACTCAAATATAACTTCTAAAACAACTGAGATTCATGAATTATCATCAAAATCTTCAAGAACAAAACCTCTTCTGATCTTCTACATAAACTGAAATTTAAGGAAAATAATGAGATTAAAGCTTACCTTTGATCCTTACAAAGCTTTTGAACCGAACAGATAATCGAAATTCTGAAGATCAAGAAAAGGATTTGAGAAGAGGGTGAAGAAACGAGAGAAAGTGAATTTACTATTCACTTCAGCTGCTTCGATGAGTGAGAAAAAATGAGGGGGGTACTATTGAAACTTTATATTAAATATTTCTAATGGGTTATTGAATAACCCATTGGTATCCATAACCCAACATCCAAACCCATCCAGTCAATTTACAATAAATGGACTAATTGACCATTCTTAAACCACTTTTTCATGAACTTCACCATTCTTAGAATATATCCCACATGATGCAAATATTCAGTCCAGTCATTTGACTCAATTTTCATAAATAATATTCAAAGAGAACAATTAAATATGAAAATTAAAAATGACCAAAATAAATAACTAAAGTAACGTTGTAAAATTCTAAAATACTCTTAGGCGAATTATATTCCGAAATTAACGGGTATTACATTCTATCCCCCTTAAGAGAATTCGGTCCTCCGAATTAAAATCTTACCTCAGGTTTCAAATAAATATGGATATTTTATCAACATTTCATCTTCTGCCTCCCACGTAGCTTCCTCGCGAGAATGATTTCTCCAAAGAACCTTGACAGTAGGAATTTCTTTAGTACGCAATTTCTTGACTTTTCTATCGAGAATAGCTACTGGTACCTCTTCGTAGGTGAGAATTTCATCAAAATGAACTTTTTGGGGTTGAATGACATGAGAAGGATCAGGAAGATACTTCCGTAGCATGGACACATGAAATATTGGATGAACTGCCTCTAGGTCAGAAGGTAGGTCTAGGCGATATGCCACATTACCCACTCTGTCAACAACCTCATATGGGCCAACATACCTCGGACTAAGCTTGCCTTTCTTCCCGAATCTCATTACTCCCTTCATAGGTGAGATTCGTAAGAAAACCATATCACCTATTGCAAATTCAAGGTCACGTCGTCGGTTGTCCGCATAAGACTTCTGTCTACTCTGAGCAGTTAACAACTTCTCTCTAATCAGTTTAACTTTATTTATATCTTCCTGAATCATCTCAGGTCCAAATATTTTGGTTTCACCAAGTTCAAACCAACCTATAGGAGATCGACACCGTCTCCCATATAAAGCCTCAAAAGGTGCCATATGAATACTGGCTTGGTAACTGTTATTATAAGCAAATTCAATAAGAGACAAATGATCTTCCCAACTTCCATTGAAATCCATCACACAAGCTCTTAGCATATCCTCTAAAGTCTGAATTGTCCTTTCGGACTGTCCATCAGTCTGAGGATGGAATGCTGTGCTAAGATTCACTTTGGTACCCAAAGCCTCTTGAAAGACTTTCTAGAACCAAGAAGTAAACTGAGGTCCTCGGTCTGATATAATGGATATTGGTACACCATGAAGTTTCACTATTTCTTTAACATAAAGTCGAGCAAGTTTTGCTACACTGAAAGTGGTATGAACAGGAAGAAAATGTGCTGACTTAGTAAGTCAATCCACTATGACCCATATTGAGTCATTTCCTTTTGTTGACCGAGGTAAACCTACTACAAAATCCATAGTGATCCTTTCCCACTTCCACTCGGGAATATCTAATTTTTGCATCAAACCAGGTGGTCGTCGATGTTCAGCTTTAACTTGCTGACAAGTCAAACATCAAGCTACAAAGTCAGTCACATCTCGCTTCATGCCCTCCCACCAGTAAACTTGTTTCAAGTCCTGATACATTTTCACAGCACCAGGATGTACAACGTAGGGCGAACCATGAGCTTCAATTAAGATTTCATGTTTCAAAGATTCAATGTTGGGGACACAGAGTCTTCCATTAAACCATAAGACTCCTTCTTCATCTACCAAGAAACTTGGTGCTAGACCTTGCCTTGCCTTATCTCTGATTTTGACCATATCAATGTCATTTTCTAAAGTTGCTTTTACTTTTTCAACAAGGGATGATCTAACTGTTAAATGAGCCAGAAATGTACCTGACTCAGTGATCTCAAAGAATACTCCATCAACTTCCAATTCTTGTAGTTCATGTATTAGAGATCTCCTTATAGTGGCAATGTGAGCTAAACTTCCCATAGACTTTCGACTTAGAGCATCAGCCACTACATTTGCTTTACCTGGATGGTAAAGGATGGTACAATCATAATCTTTTAGAAGTTCCATCCACCTTCGTTGCCTTAGATTGAGATCTCTCTGCTCAAAAATGTACTTAAGGCTTTTGTGATCTGTAAAAATTTTACAAGTCTCCCCATACAAGTAATGTCTCCAAATCTTTAGGGCAAACACTACAGCTGCCATTTCCAAATCATGAGTGGGGTAATTCAATTCATGCTTTTTAAGCTGACGTGAGCCATAAGCTATGACTTTACCATGTTGCATCAACACATACCCTAAGCCTATCTTTGAGGCATCACATAATACAGAGTAACCCCCTGGTCCTGATGGTAGGATTAAGACTGGTGCAGAAGTTAAACACTCTTTCAATTGGGTGAAACTTTGCTCACATGAATCATCCCAAATGTATTTAACATTCTTTCGAGTTAACTTATTTAATGGGAGAGCCGTCTTAGAGAAATCTTTGACAAAGCGACAGTAATACCCTGCTAAGCCAAGAAAACTATGTACTTCAGACACAGTTGTTGGTCTAGGCCATTGTTTTACTGCTTCAATTTTACTTAGATCTACATGAATACCTTCTTGGGAAATAACATGTCCCAAAAATGTTACATGACTCATCCAGAATTCACATTTTGAGAGCTTTGCGTACAACTGATGCTCTCTCAAGATCTGAAGCACTATTCTCAAATGTTCAGTATGTTCTTCATGACTCTTTGAATATACCAAAATATCATCAATGAATACAATTACAAACTTATCAAGGAATGATTTGAACACTCTGTTCATTAAATCTATAAATGCTGCTGGTGCATTTTTCAACCCAAAAGACATCACAAGAAATTCATAATGTCCATACCGTGTACGAAAAGCAGTCTTAGGTATATCATCATTCTTAATTCGTAACTGATGATATCCAGACCTTAGATCAATCTTTGAGAAGTATTTTGCTCCTTGAAGCTGATGAAACAAATCATCTATCCTTGGTAAAGGATACTTATTTTTCAGTGACTTTATTCAGCTGACGATAATCTATACATAGTCTCATAGAACCATCTTTCTTTTTCACAAAAAGAACAGGAGCACCCCAAGGTGAAAAACTTGGGCGAATGAACCCTTTGTTTAACAAATCTTCCAATTGTTCTTTGAGTTCTTTTAGCTCAACAGGAGCCATACGATAAGGTGGAATAGAAATTGGTCGTGTGTCTGGGACCAAATCAATACTGAACTCAATATCTCTTTCTGGCAGTAATCCAGGTAAATCTTCTGGGAACACATCTGGGAATTCATTAACCACATGAATGTCTTCTAACTTCTGTTCTTTCTTTTCTAAATCTTTGATAAAAGCTAGAAATCCCTGACATCCCTTTCGCAACATACGCTGGGCACTTAACATAGATATCATGTTACAAGGTACATCACTTCGATCTCCTTGAAACACAAAATTACTCCTCCCCGGCATATTAAAGGAAATAACTTTGTCACGACAATTTATAGTAGCATGACAAGAAGATAGCCAGTCCATCCCTAAAATTACATCAAAATCTAACATATTGAGAATCATAAGATCTATCTCAGTTTCCATGCCCCCAACAATTATTTTACAAGAACAATAACATGTTTTAACCATCAAAGTCTCTCTCATCGGTGTGGAAACCAAGAATGGTTCTTTAAGAATAATCGAATCAAATGCAAATCTCTTGGCAAATAGGGGTGACACATATGAGTGAGTAGAACCGGGGTCAAACAAAATACGTGCAGCAAAAGTATTAACAGATAATATACCTGTAACTACAGCATTAGATGTTTGAGCATCCTGTCGGGTTAGAGCATATACTCTTGCATTTCCTCTGCCAGCAGCTTGTTTTCCACGGTCACCTTGGCCTCTTCCAGAACCTCTTCCCATACTACCCCCTATTGAAGGGGTTGGTGTTCGAGTAATAGAAGCAGAAATAGACTGTGGTCGAGGTGGCAAGGTAGACCCTTGACCTGGTCTTGTCATGAGCTGAGGGCACTCCCTTATAAAATGTCCTTTTTGTCCACAGTTAAAACAACCTGTACCAACAGTGTTTAACCTGCATTCTCCGAAGTGAAACTTTCCACATTCAGGACATTGAGGTTTTTCCCTTCTACCTTGAGTACCTCCTCTACTATAAGAGCTAAAACCACCCCTGCTTTCTGAACGAGGCTTAGCCACACTGGCTGTAGAATAAGTTGACTTAGTAGGAGTGGCTGGAGCATTTTGTGATGCAGTAAAGGGTTTCAAAGTCCCTGAGTCTTCCCCTTGATCAAAAGATCTCCTATATCTAGCTTTCTTCTTTTGACGATATTCTTCTTTATTCTTTGACCTTTTTTCCATTCTTCGGGCCACATCAACAGCTTCTGAGTACGAAGAGTAATCGTTCATATTAGAACCCACTTGATCATATAAGGCATCACGAAGTCCTTCCACAAACTTTTCTATTTTCTTCCTTTCAGAAGGAATGATTTCAGGGGCATATTCAGATAATTTAACAAACTGAGCTGAATACTCGTCAACAGTCATGGTTCCCTGCCGTAGATACAGAAAATCCCTGGCCCTAGATGATCGTTCACTTACCGGAAGAAATTCATCCATAACCAATCTGTAAAATTCTGTCCACATAACTGGTGGTGCGCCTTGAATTCTAGCTTTCTTCCAGTTCCTCCACCATTTACCAGCCCTACCCTTTAATTGAAAGGAAGTGAATTCTACCTTTTGAGTAGGAGAACACCCTATAGCATCACAGATTGCTTCACAATCTTCAAGGAAACATTGTGGGTCCTCTTTGGGATCTTTCCCTGAAAAAGTAGGAGGCCTCATTTTCTGGAACTCAGACATTCTTACCTCCCTTACATTATCTCCTCCAGCTAACTGAGCTGGTGGTACAATTTCAGCTTCAACAATAGGAGGATCCACTGGCAGGTTAGCTTGTGCAGCTCGACCTCTATTTCAGCCTCAAATCGGTCAAATCGTTCGTTCATCAAATTAATCACATGTGCAATAGTTGCATTACCAATGTGAGCATCAGGTTCGACTCTCCTTGCTTGCTCACTAGTTGCGCCCTCAGTACTTTGAGCATGTAAACTATCACCACGGTTAGGATCATCTTGCATATGTACTGGTGGAATTATATCCCTCCTTGGACCCATATGCTCATTATTATTAGAAGATCCTTCTGACATTGATATGTCACAGATCTACACACATAACAAACAATTTTCAGACATAAACAAAATATCACTTACTAGCCCCACTGAGAAGTTATCTATAAAATGACGTTATACTCTACAAGGTCTTTTATGGAACCTAATCCTATGGTCATGTCGCGGCTCATGACAATAGGGAAGGGCCCACAAAGATCACTTTGCTCTGTACTCTATAGGGGACCTATAAATCCTATCCTCTGATACCAAATTGTCACATCCCAAAAATTGAACATGTGAAAAGATACTACTCATTTGATAAAATTCTCAAACATACGTTATTTACATATATTCTGTAAGGTTTTACATTCAACCTTAGTCATTCATTCCACACTACAGAATTATATTCATCTGATAAGCAAATATAGACATACATAGTCTGATATTTCTATCTCATCGCAAGCCTAGGAGACCTATAGAAAGTACAGAGCATTTCTAGTATCCATATTAATAAGTACTGGTATCCCACCAGATAGAAATAGAGAATAATCCCAAGGGGCTTCTAATCTTCAAACGGATACTCTTCTTCTTTGTTTTCTGTATCTGAAAAAAAATAATCATAGGGAGTGTGAGTTTATTTAAAAACTCAGTAAGTAAATAACTGTACTATATAAAATATCAAAAGTACAAATACCACATTTACTCATATAATTAATTGTCTTATACATCGAGTAGTATGGGACTCTAACCCTTTCAAACTCATGAATAAGATTTCATAGATATACACCGAGTAGTATGAGACTCTAACCCTTTCAAACTCGTGAATAAGATCTCATAGGTATACACCGAGTAGTATGGGACTCTAACCCTTTCAAACTCGTGAATAAGATTTCATAGGTATACACCGAGTAGTATGGGACTCTAACCCTTTCAACTCGTGTATAGGTTTCATAGATATGCACTGAGTAGTATGAGATTCTAACCCTTTCAACTCGTGTATTAGATCCCGTAGATCTTTACTCATTAATAAGATAGTGAGAATTTATCACATAGTACAATTGCCATGAAATAAAATAATTTCTACATACTCTTATTTCTACCGATCATCATATACTCCCATATGAAAAATTGATTGCTTATTATCCAAATAATATTGTAAATGGGACTTATATTGTACTTTGACTAGTAATATCAAATTAGCTTAGCAAGGTTATTCACTCACCTTGATGTTTGTCCAAGTTTACCTTGTTCCACACTAGAATTTGTGTAGGAAAATTTCCTAGTAAAATATATTACAAGGAAACATAAGAAAGGAAACAAAATCACGAAAATACGCAAAATTTTCTGATTGCTACAGTAACGATTTGCTACAGTGACGGTTCGCTACAGTGACGGTTCGCTACAGTAACGTTGACTGCTACAGTACCGTTGACTGCCGACACTTCAGTACTGCTACAGTACTCGAAGAAAAATTTCCAGATTTTCCCGAAATTTCTGGTCGCTACAGTAACTCGAGTTTTGCAGAAAAATCTTTCAAAAATTCATCATTTCCTTTCTTTTGATTCAAAACCAGAATCTCAACTCTTTTAACCGATTATAACTCAAATATAACTTCTAAAACAACTGAGATTCATGAATTATCATCAAAATCTTCAAGAACAAAACCTCCTCTAATCTTCTACATAAACTGAAATTTAAGGAAAATAATGAGATTAAAGCTTACCTTTGATCCTTACAAAGCTTTTGAACCGAATAGATAATCGAAATTCTGAAGATCAAGGAAAGGATTTGAGAAGAGGGTGAAGAAACGAGAGAAAATGAATTTACTATTCACTTCAGCTGCTTCGATGCGTGAGAAAAAATGAGGGGGGTACTATTGAAACTTTATATTAAATATTTTTAATGGGTTATTGAATAACCCATTGGTATCCATAACCCAACATCCAAACCCATCCAGTCAATTTACAATAAATGGACTAATTGACCATTCTTAAACCACTTTTTCATGAACTTCACCATTCTTAGAATATATCCCACATGATGCAAATATTCAGTCCAGTCATTTGACTCAATTTTCATAAATAATATTCAAAGAGAACAATTAAATATGAAAATTAAAAATGACCAAAATAAATAACTAAAGTAACGTTGTAAAATTCTAAAATACTCTTAGGCGAATTATATTCCGAAATTAACGGGTATTACAACTACTTTGCCACTTCCATCTGGAGAAACTTCCAAACCCCATCAAATTTTTATAATGAAAACCAAAAGACATGGCTAGACTCTAATGCAAAGAACTCTACCACAAACAGATAAAACATCCCATGGTGCACTATTTTTTTGTACACTCTATATGCCATTTGGTTAGTAAGGAATAATTTTATTTTTAAAAATTCTCCTATGAACCATGACTAGACTGTAAAATCTTCCCTTGTTCATGCAGTTGATTTCTGGACCAATTCCTTGCTGGATAACAACCCCAACCTTAATAGTAACCAAAACCATTCCTTTCTTGTTACTCAAATAACCACCACTCCCTTTTGGCAACCCCCCTTGTAAATTGGCACAAACTTAACCCTGATAGTTCTTCATTAAATTCCCAAATGAGTGTTGGTGGATGCCTACGAGATGCACCCAGAAGATGGGTTATTGGTTATGCAAAATATGCAGGAATAAGAGGAGCACTCGAGTCAGAAATTAAAGCCATTCTCCTTGGGCTATAGTGTTGAATTTTAATATAATATATATATATATATATATATATATATATATATATATATATATATATATATATATATACATATATACATATCCTATTTTGGATTAGCATTAATCAATTATTAAATATCATTAACATATTAACTATATTATTATGATATATATCCTTTAATATATGAATATTATAATTGGGCTTTTACATTGTGAATGGCCCATGATGGGTTAGGTCTATCATATAGCCTGTTGAGAAGTCTCTGCTCTCATCTGATAATAAATAGACTGACATTTCATTAATCAGTCTAACCCTAGACAGAATATTTATCAGACAGAGAGTAGTACCACTCTCACATAACTCAAAATTCCCTCTGTTCTATTGATCGAGATGGATACCGCGATGATGCCAAGTACACCTTTTGTTCATCCCTTTTATATTCTGATATTTAATATGTTGTAGTTTGTATTTACACCGATCTAGGATTAGAAATTAATCCCTGTTAATTCCTTCAATGGTATCAGAGCAAGGTTGTAGTACATACTATGGCTATTAATTAGTTATTTAAATCTGATTTTCGCAATTCCCTAAACCCAAATTTTAAAACAAATTTCGTTTGCCTTAATTTAGTAGGTTAATCTTGAAATTGTTTTAGGGCTTTGATTCAAAACATTTATGCAAATCAAATAAGTGAAAATCAGACTGTATGAATAACATTTTAGAGAGTTTAAACAATTTTTTCGGTTTTCGTTTTCCCTAAGTTTATTTCGTTTTTGATTTCTCCCAAAACAACCAATGTTTTTCGAAATTGATTTAGGGTTTCTAATATATGTTATTATTCGAACAACATACTCTGAAACGAGGGGTTTTCATCGAGGCCTTTGGGAGATCTAAGCTTTTTTTAAAACTGATTTTTCTCCCAAATTTTCAAAAATGGCTTCTCCAAAACCACCCTCTATTTTTCAAAATTGATTGAGGGCTTCACTTTTCCATTAGATTTCGAACAAAAGACCTAAAAAATTGTGGTTTTTCATGGCCATTTGAGGAAGAACAAACCGGGTCGCGATCCGGGTCGCGCGACCCGGTTACAGGCCAGCCGGGCGAAGGGGATGACCTCCCCGGGCGAAGCCCACTCACGGGCCAGGCGCGTGTGGCCGCATGCTGCACTTTCTAGGCCCCAAATTTTTTTATTTTTTTTCCTGAAAAATTAAAGAATTAAATAATAGTATTTTTGGTATTTTTTGAAAATTTTTTGAGACCCCTAAGTATTTTATTTCATTTAATCCGAGACTATTCTGCTATTTTAATTATCGTACTCTCGGATTTTTGGACTGAAATTTTTTGTGGTAGTTCCTCACTCTATTAACAACATCCAAGTACGTTGTACTCTCCCTAGTAAGATATCCTAATGATGGAATTAATTTCAATCCATATGTAAATTATTCTCTTTTATTATTTTTTTATTTTCTGTTATTTATTTATTTACCTCTTTTTCCTCATTAATAATTATTTATTCTGTAGAATATAATTGCCTTTTGTTTTGTATGATTGTGAACTCACCTATCGTAGGCACAGTTATGCAAAATCTTTGATTTAAATGATTAAAATTTTATTTATTTTACTTTTTAATCATTATTATTAGTCTAATTTATTGCATTAATAGTAATTATATCCTATCGATATATTATTATTAATGTAATTTCTTATACAATGTCATGTTAATCAACACATCTATCAATTATTTTTGAATATCCTATCGGCATTCAAAATTTGTTCGATGATATGAGGTTTAAAGCATTGTATTATTATATTTCTTGTTTATTTTGGTTCGGGACCCTTAGGCGGGACCAGGTAGATAAGAAATTCTCTCTAACAGGCTTGATTGGCTGTGCACATAGAAACATTTAATTCTCTTATAGCATAATGACATTATGCATATTAAATGTTTTCTTTTGTTGTTTTAATGCCAGCCTCCCTGCCTATGCAATTAACTTTGTCAAAACACTAAATGGGACCAATTTTGAAGACTGGAAAGAATCTCTGGATTTGTATTTGGCCATCACTAATATGGACTTGGCCTTGAGAGAGGAAGAGCCCCCAGCTCTTACTGCTGAGTCCACTGTTGCTGAAAGGGCTTCTCGTGAAAAATGGGAGCACTCCAACAGGGTGTGTCTCATGGTGATGAAATACACCATGGAGAAGTCTATTAGACAGAGTATTCCAGAGAGCAAGAATGCTAAGGATTTTTTGAAGTCCGTTGGTGAGAAATTCACCACTTTTGATAAAGCTCAGAAGGGCTAGTATCTCTCTCTGATTGAGAAGACTAAATATGATGGTGTTAGTGGAGTTCGTGAGCACATCATAAAGTTAGTCCACTATTTTAATAAATTGAAGTCTCTCAAGGTTGATCTTGGTGAGAGCTATCTAATCTGGCAAGTACTGGAGTCACTCCCTTCTCATTTTGACGTTCTGAAAACCTCTTATAATACTCAGAAAATTGAATGGACGATTGATGAAATGATTGCCATTGTCTCTCAAGAAGAGGATTCCATAAAGAAATAGAAAGCACACAATGTTCAGTTTTCTGCTGCTTCTTCTTCTGGTGCTAAGTCTGAGAAAAGGAAAGGTCACAAAGGAAAGTTTCAACATGACAAGAAGAAAGGGGGAAAAGTTTCTCAACACTTAGAGCCAAAGAAGAATTTTTTCAAAGGAAACTGCAAGTATTGCAAAAAGTATGGCCACAAGGTGGATGACTGTTATACTTTCAAGAGAAAACTTGAGAAGAAAGGCACACTCCTAGCTTTAGTTTGTTATGAATCAAATATAATTGATGTTGCTCCCAATACTTGGTGGTTTGAATCAGGTGCAACCATTCATGTTGTGAATTCTTTACAGGGGTTCACAAGCCTGAGGAAGCCAAGTGATGCTGAGTCCAATATCATTGTGAGAGATGGAGCTAGAGTATCGGTGGCAGAAATAGGAGTTGTTACATTGCTTTTACCTTCTGGACATACTTTATTGTTAAAAGACACTGTTTATGTAACTTCTATGAGAAGGAATTTGATTTCAATTTCAGCTTTGGATATATATGGCTACACTTTTGAATTCAGTAATGGAAAAGTTTTTATTCGTTTTAATTCTGTTACTGTCGGTTCAGGAGTATTATGTGATGGGCTTTACATGTTGAATTTGAATGATATGTCTGTTAATTCTGTTGTTGGAAATAAGCGTAATAGGACTGATGAAAGTTCTTCTATGCTGTGGCATAGACGCTTGGGGCACATTTCTAGGCCCCGGATTGAAAGACTGATTAAGGAAGGTATTCTTCATGATCTCAATTTCTCTGATTTTGACACTTGCATCGATTGCATTAAAGGCAAGCTCACTGCCAAGACTAGGAAGAAAGGAGCAAATAGGTGTGATGATGTGTTGCAGTTGATTCACACGGACATATGTGGACCTATTACACTTACTGCTATGGGTGGATATAGGTATATCATTACCTTCATAGATGACTTCTCGAGATTTGGTTGGATAGATCTCCTCTAAGAAAAATCTAGTTCCTTGGATGCCTTCAGATCCTTCAAGGCTGCTATTGAATTAAAGACTGGAAAGAAGATTAAATGCGTGAGGTCCGACAGAGGAGGTGAGTATTATGGCAGATACAGTGAGATTGGGAGAAATTCAGGACCATTCGCCAAATTTCTCGATGAATGTGGGATTGAAGCTCAATACACTATGCCTGGTACTCCTGAGCAGAATGGAGTTGTAGAGAGACATAATCAGACACTCATGGATATGGTAAGATGCATGATGAGTCATACATCGTTACCAGTTTTTCTTTGGGCAGATGCCTTAAAGACAGTTGTGTACATTCTTAATCAGGTACCTAGCAAATCTGTGCTGAAAACTCCCTACGAACTGATGAGTGGAAGGAAGTCGAGTTTGAAACACTTTCATGTGTGGGGTTGTAAAGCAGAGGTTAGACCCTATAATCCTCAATTGATGAAGCTTGATCTTAAAAATGTTAGTGGTTTCTTCATCGGCTACTGCGTGGGCTCTAGAGGTTGCAGATTCTATTACCCTTCTCATTCTACGCGAGTCATTGAGTCTGACAGAGCGATATTCTTTGAGGATGATTTGGATAGTGGGAGTCATACACCACGACCAATCACTCTCAAAGAAGATCAGACTACAACTCCTGCGTCGCCTGTTTTACTTCCCATGAACATTGTGGTTCCAGTCGCTCATGATGATGATCAGACACTTCAAGGAGGACATGATGTAGTGGCACCACCAGTTATTGAACAGGAAACTGATGATACTGCTGAAATAGGTGTAATGGCACCACAAGATGTGGTGGCACCGCCAAATGACATTGCAGAAGCACCTTTATTGAGAAGATCTCCGAGAGTACGCAAGCCTTCTATACCAGTTGATTATGTGGTGTATCTTCAGGAGCATGAGTTTGATCTCCATAATGATGACGATCCTATCACTTTTCAGGAGGCTATTTCTAGCTCTCATGCTTCTGATTGGCTGAATGCCATGCATGATGAAATAGCTTCTATGTCTCATAATGGTGTTTGGGATCTCGTAGAATTGCCAGATGGTTGCAAACCGATTAGGTGCAAATGGGTCTTTAAGACCAAGCTAGTCCAGATGGAAAAGTTGAGATGTATAAAGCTAGACTAGTAGCGAAAGGCTATAGTTAAAAGGAAGGCGTCGATTATAAGGAGACATTCTCACCAGTTTCTACGAAAGATGCATTTCGAGTTGTTATGGCTTTAGTAGCTCACTTTGATTTAGAACTTCATCAGATGGACGTAAAGACATCCTTTCTGAATAGAGATCTAGCCGAGGATGTCTACATGGTTCAAGCTGATGGTTTCATTGAACCAGGTAAAAAGCATTTGGTTTGCAAACTTAAAAAGTCCATTTATGGACTAAAGCAGGCATCCAGGCAATGGTACTAGAAATTTGATCGTGTTGTCACTTCTTTTAGCTTCAAGGAAAATGCTTCAGATCAGTGCATTTATTTGAAGACTAGTGGGAGCAATTTTATAATTCTTGTTTTATATGTTGACGATATTCTGCTTGCAAGCAGTTGTGTTAACCTTTTGACTGAGACAAAATTGATGTTAAATAGCCACTTTGATATGAAGGACCTTGGTGATGCTTCAGTTGTTCTAAGCATCCAGATTTACCGTGATAGGTCATGTGGCATCCTTGGATTGTCTCAGAGAGGGTATATTGAAAAGATCCTCAAGCAGTTTAACATGCATTCTTGCTCCCCATGTGCTGCACCTATTCAGAAAGGTGACAAACTATCTAAATCTCTATGTCCTCAAAATGATTCAGAGATATCTGAAATGAGAAAGGTCCCATATGCTTCCGCTGTTGGCAGTTTAATGTATGCTTAAGTTTGTACTCGTCCCGATATCGCTTTTGCTATTAATGCTTTAGGGAGATACTTGAGCAACCCAGGTTTGGGTCATTGGAAAGCCGTGAAGAAGGTCATGAGATATTTGCAGGGAACCAAGGATTACATGTTGACCTATAAGAAGTCTGATCAACTTCAGGTCATTGGTTATTCTGATTCTGATTTTGCAGGTTGCCCTGATGACCGAAAGTCTACTTCCGGCTCTATTTTTATGATGGCAGAAGGAGCTATTTCTTGGAAGAGTGTTAAACAGACTCTTACAGCTACTTCTACCATGGAGGCGGAGTATGTCGCTTGCTATGAGGCTACTTCTCAAGCCATGTGGCTGAAAAACTTAATCTCTGGTTTTCACATTGTTGAAAGCATTTCTAGGCCACTTGTGATATACTGCGACAACACTGCTGCTGTTCATTTCTCTCAAAATAACAGAAGCTCTTCTCGATCAAAGCACTTTGATATCAAATATCTGTTTGTTAGAGAGAAAATTCTGGAGTTTCAGACTCGTATTGAACATCTTGCTACAAAGAACATGTTAGCGGATCAACTAACTAAAAGCTTAACTGTTAAGGCTTTTCAGAATCATGTAACCCATATGGGATTAGTTAAGTCTTTTGATGTTTTGGGTTAGTGGGAGTCTGAAAGTTTACATCTACTTGATTATTATTCTTATGAGATATGTATGCGATGACGTCACTTTGTTATCATATCTCTTGTAGCATTTTCAGATGCTTGGACTATTCTTGGATTGCATATTTATTTTAATTAATTATGCTTATTCATATTCATTATTCTTTATATGAAATATGGGCTTTTACTTTGTATGATCTATGTCACGACCCGTTTTCTGGGCACATGACCGGCACAATGATGAATATCCCATCACTGTAAGCCTTTCGATAAATTCTACCCATGAGTTTAGTCATTATCAAAATAACCATTCCTGAAGAAAATATATCAAATTTTCTTATTTGAAATTCATAGAGATAATTTGCACATAATAATAGATTCTAAAATATATTATTATGCTGACATACAAACTAAATGCCAAACCCCTGATCTAGATGTCCTAGATGATTACAGAGTAACATAATCTACAACAATAGAGGGGCCTACCCGATAGCGGGAGGGTCCAAAGTGATTTACTCTTCTAGCGGATATTCTTCACTGGCAACCTGATCTGAACAAAAAGGTTGTACAAACAATGTGAGCTTTTAAACTCAGTGAGCAAATCGACCTCGCAATTATTAACAACATATTTAAGATCAAACCAAATCACATTTCAAACAATTCAAACAATTCATACAATTCTAAATCAAGTTCCCAGACATTTTTCGGGTCCCGTCCACAATAAGTGGCCGTTGCCCCACGGCCCCTGCCGTATCCTCCCTTATTTCACCCCTGTCCTCAAAGGGACAAATCTGTAGTCTAACCTTATTTCACCCCGTCCTTAAAAGGACTAATATCATATTCAATATCACGTGGCTATAGTGATTTCATTCCATCCTTATTTCATCCTATGGGATCCCATAAACTTTATTTCTGTTTCTATCAAGATCAAACACAACCACATTACACAATCATAGGCAACCATATGCATCCCATTTCAGGAAAAGTTCACAACAGAATCATATTTACACATTTCAATGTATAACATGAATGCATGAATTTCATGTCACATATATATATAGAGTATACTTTTAATATATACATTAAATAAGCAAACAAGGTAAGGTAGGATCTCTCACCTCGATTCCATACGAGTATCACTTCTCTAAGTCGTTACGGACAAGAGTACACAGATAAATTTCAGTATACCGCTACAGAGATTTTCATGAAAGATTAGAGAAAACAAGTTAGGATTGTTTTCATACAGACATTGTTCATACATACGGTACTATTCATATGTACGGTCACTATTCATATATATAGTCACTATTCATACGTACGGATACTATTTATATATACAGATAATATTCGTATATATGATCACTATTTATATGTATGAATATTATTTTTACGTACGGATACTATTCATATGTACGGTTACTATTTATACAGTTACTATTCATACGTACGGGTACTATTCATACCAGAAATAGAGAATACAATCTGTAAAAGAGTACACCAGGTAAGTTCCCAGGAAAGAGTGGAGGGTCACACTGGACACACTTAAAAACCAGGTCTTTCCTTAGCCAGAACTTTCCTAGACATGTATTCTTCACAGTTTACATTCTATTTCGGTAATCAGAGAATCAAAATAACATATAAACAGCTAAGGACAGTCTTTCTGATGTGGAAGATCGGCCAAAGCCGCAACCACAGAGCATACTTAAGAAAATAACTTCTAGAATTTGAAAGACATAGAAAGGGCATAGTATCCTTACCTAAGCAAAAAGGAAAGGCCCAAAATCTCATAGGCCTAGCATTGGAGTAAGAGAAACTTAAGGAGAGAAGAAGAGAAGTTGAAGGTGTGAGTTTAGAAGTGAAATGGAAGAGCCTATTTATAAGAAAAGTCAACGGTACTATTTATCACTATGCACTAATAAAATATTCAATTTACTATTCATGAAAATGACATTTCTAATAAAATAATCCACGTTAATCATTTACAGTTACTGTGCAAATTTCTCGGTGGCTTACTATTGAAAAACTTAAGGGGAAAACTATCATTTCACCTTAAACCTTTAAGTTTCTTTTCAATTCAGTCCTTTCACTTTAGTCCCTGAGGGTATTTTTACACATAAAACGTCATTTTCTCCCACGAACTTCTTTCTAGTTTTCTCTTATGACCAAACCACATCTAGTACTTGACATTTCGATTGTATAAATGAATAGTATCGTATACGTAAATAGTATTATATTGGTGAATAGTACCATATACTGAAATAGTAACAGTAGTTTATAAACAAATATTTATATTTTATTTTTCTTGGGTATTACATTATCACCCCCTTAAGAGAATTCGGTCCCCCGAATTCAAAACTCATCTCAAGACTGAAATAAGTGTGATTACTTCGTCTATATCTCATCCTTTGTATCTCTTTCTTTCCAAACCTCTTCACATCCTTGGTAAGATTTACAAGAACACTATACTATCGACTGTGAACTCTAGACCGCATTATCAATAATTTGCATAGGACTTTCCTTTTCTAAACGGTAAACATTCTCTTCCTCATCAGTTTGATTTTTTTTCCACAATCTTTTGTACCATAAAGTGTCTCATCCTCATAACCTTTACCAAACTTAAACCATCTGATCAGAGACGAACTCTGTTTCTATGTAAAATCTCAAATAGGTGTCTTCTCAAAAGTGACACATGGTCTTTCTAGTTCATACTGAATATCAAAACACAAGCTATCATACACATAGCTTATAACTTTTACGAATACAAGTACCCTACCCGAAGGCATCATTTTGGTCATAGGTAATACTCTTGCCCGAAGGCGATCCTTCTACCTTAAGGCAACACTCTCAGCTGATGGCGTCATATAAAAGGAAAAATCACGTAAAATTATTACATAATTCTCTAGGAAGAACAATCTCAGAAAATGAGTTAAGTAAATAACATACTCCTCATGCATAATTATAAAATAAATATATGTAGAAATTCCTCTCACCTCAATGACTCATATAGAGTCGTATCCCTTCAATGCTTAGGGCAAACCCATAGTTCTCTATATATAGGTTCATAAAATACTTATTCAGCATTCCTCTATAGCTCAGAAGTGCAATGAAATATCATTTTAGTAACTCTGCTCAGTCAAAAAGATATTACTATACTATGCTTTAGAATCAAGTATGAAATATAACAAGTCCAATATCTTCTCATTCCTCAAGTTCTTTCAGTAAAATGAATCACTTCAACAAAGAAGATCTAGATACTAACTTAAATTTTATTTCTAGTACATAGATAATTTTAATACGTGAAGCTTACACCAAATGTAGCTTTAGGTACAAACAAAAGAAAAATAAATTAAGGACGAGGAGGCTTTTGAAATGTAAAAGGTGCTCCAGGTCTAGAAGAGGAAGGTGCTTCAGACCTTAAGGAGGAAGCTAATCGTTGCAGCCTAGAAAGGGTTTTTGGAGGAAGCGCCTGAGAAATTTGGTGAAGAGCATAAGTCACTCCGTTCATACAGTCAATACACCTTGCTTGTTGGTCACGAAAATTTTGAGTTGCAAACATTGAATGTCTATCAACTCGATTGGCTAGTTCCCCGAAACGACGATTTATCAGTTTCTCTTGGTTTTCAAAGAGACGACTTATTAGTCGCTTCTGGTCCTCTATCTTGTATTCCAGGCTCTCTATCTTATACTCTAGATTTTCGATCTTACGCTCCAGGAACGTAAGCTTATTTTCTGAGGATGTTGCAGTACTGTCCTCCTCCAACTCTATTACATCCCTCTTTCTCTTCTTAATTTCTGGTGACCTGTCTACAGGTCTCTTCCCTTTGTTGTCTCCGAGACTTAGATTTAAATCAAGCTCTACATTGCCAGTCTCAAAATTCAAGTTGAAAGACTTATTATCGGCCATTGCTCTAGGGATCTCAGAAATAACTTCGAATGAGAAAGGAATGGAGATTGAGAAATAGATATGTAATGAAAGAAGTAGGTTTGCTTGGTGCGATGAGTAGGGTAACGGGCATACAAGATTTATAGACAACCCGAAGCCCCTTGAGCTAAAGCCACCACAACCTATACGCCGCTCGCTATAAGGTTTACAGATCACATATGTCGCAATGCCAGCAATTAATGTCGGACATGTAGATAAATAGTAAATGCAATTAACATAAGTCAAAGATTTCCTCAAAAAATTTTCGGCTAATCTTGACCTTTCTCAAACTTTTGACTAACTACGCTCTTCAGTCTGAGATTTTCTCCCTCTAACTTATTTTATCCTGTAATCCCATATCACGATGTCCCTCTATGATCGGGTAGTCTCATATTAGCCTTATCTTAGATTCTGATCGGTGTCTTTATTCTGGATTTACACATAATATATGTATATCAATATATATATATTAAAACAAAGTTAACTGCTTACGGTCACATGCAGTAAGTATTATCATGATGTAAGGAAATCACTGCCTTTCATTTGCCCACAAGAGCATTATATGTAAGTATGTGTAACCATGAAGATATATCATCATCTACACATTTTATTCTATCCAAGTCATTTTGATTTCACATCTCTATGAGTATATGTAGGATCATCACATATTCTCCTTGATCGTAGCCTTCACTCATTATGCATGAATAACATACATACATGTAATTACAACATGATTCAATCAATTATGTATATTATACTCAACTGAAGGCTCTTAAGAACAACACAATAAAATGGAGAAATGTATTTCAGTTCATCATAAAAGCATCCAAGGCAATTTTTGATGGCTATGTTATCAACTTCTTTGAATTTCGGAAAATGCCAACGGGAGAAATGGGAAAACCGAGTAAAATCGGCCGTAAATCCACCGAATACTGACTTTCGTGGTTTTGGCATTAATGCAACGCACTATCGGTGTGCACGCCTACCCTAGACTTCTGGCTTCCAGCTTGCAGAAATCCATAGGTTGATCGTGTAGGGATGCGGTGAAAAGATATCTTCTTTGTCTCTAAGTCCTAATTTTTCTCTATAAAAACCATCCCAGCGTTCTCAGTTACCACACCACAAAGAGTAATAATCTCCGAGCCTACAATCCCCCAGTATTCCTCTCGCCTCATACTCTTACAAAAATTTCTAAATTTTTCCAAATCATGGGCTCAAGGAAGTACATTGATCTCACAGTAGAGGCTAAGGAAGAAGAGCTCGACTTAAACTTAAGTCTGGGCAAAGACAAGGGCAAAAGACCTTTTGAAGGGTCTCCAGAGAAGCAGAAGGAGAAGAAAATGAAGAAGATCGAGGAAGCTGAGGAGACTAGCACGGGCCATATCTCGGAGGACAAAATCACCTGTCTAAAGCAGGAGGTGAAAAATCTGAAAAAGATGATAGGAGACCTGGAGAAGTTAACTAAACGCAATCATGCAGAAATGACTTCAAGAATAGACAGGTTCTTCTATTGGTCTACCCAGTGCTTCTGCAATCAACAACAAAGAAGTGTTGATTGTATGAATGGGATTTACACTACCCTCCGCGACATTGCTATGTCCCTTGCTCTAAGGAATGGTCGAGGGGTGATGATACAATACAACCCTCCTAATCCAAGACCACCTCGCTTTTAGATTACTCATGCATGAGTAAACTTCTCTTTCCTTTTTTTTTTTTGCAATGTAATCCTTCAGTGTTTTTTTTAATGCAAGTGGTTTCTTTTATTGGCTGGTACCCTAAAATAATATAGCTACACAAAATCAATTATGAATTCAGCTTATAAAATCCACCATATAAAAATTTGATCCGACAGCAAAGGAATCAAAACAAGTAATAACCTTTCCTTTACTAAGTTCAAAAGTGTAGCCACATCTGTCTAAAACTAAAACTGAGAACATAATAGAAGAGATAAGTCTCGGAAGGAGAGGAAATGGAAACATCCTACAGGACCTTCAGTAGAGCCGTCTCTCTATAGTTGTGCCCGGGTTCACAATGATAGAGGAGGTCCCACTAAGGTTACCTTGCTCTGTAATCACTAGGAGACCTAACAACCTGGCTCTGATACCAACTTTGTCACGACCCGTTTTCTGGGCACATGACCGGCACAATGATGAATATCCCATCACTGTAAGCCTTTCGATAAATTCTACCCATGAGTTTAGTCATTATCAAAATAACCATTCCTGAAGAAAATATATCAAATTTTCTTATTTGAAATTCATAGAGATAATTTGCACATAATAATAGATTCTAAAATATATTATTATGCTGACATACAAACTAAATGCCAAACCCCTGATCTAGATGTCCTAGATGATTACAGAGCAACATAATCTACAACAATAGAGGGGCCTACCCGATAGCGGGAGGGTCCAAAGTGATTTACTCTTCTAGCGGATATTCTTCACTGGCAACCTGATCTGAACAAAAAGGTTGTACAAACAATGTGAGCTTTTAAACTCAGTGAGCAAATCGACCTCGCAATTATTAACAACATATTTAAGATCAAACCAAATCACATTTCAAACAATTCAAACAATTCATACAATTCTAAATCAAGTTCCCAGACATTTTTCGGGTCCCGTCCACAATAAGTGGCCGTTGCCCCACGGCCCCTGCCGTATCCTCCCTTATTTCACCCCTGTCCTCAAAGGGACAAATCTGTAGTCTAACCTTATTTCACCCCGTCCTTAAAAGGACTAATATCATATTCAATATCACGTGGCTATAGTGATTTCATTCCATCCTTATTTCATCCTATGGGATCCCATAAACTTTATTTCCGTTTCTATCAAGATCAAACACAACCACATTACACAATCATAGGCAACCATATGTATCCCATTTCAGGAAAAGTTCACAACAGAATCATATTTACACATTTCAATGTATAACATGAATGCATGAATTTCATGTCACATATATATATAGAGTATACTTTTAATATATACATTAAATAAGCAAACAAGGTAAGGTAGGATCTCTCACCTCGATTCCATACGAGTATCACTTCTCTAAGTCGTTACGGACAAGAGTACACAGATAAATTTCAGTATACCGCTACAGAGATTTTCATGAAAGATTAGAGAAAACAAGTTAGGATTGTTTTCATACAGACATTGTTCATACATACAGTACTATTCATATGTACGGTCACTATTCATATATATAGTCACTATTCATACGTACGGATACTATTTATATATACAGATAATATTCGTATATATGATCACTATTTATACGTATGAATATTATTTTTACGTACGGATACTATTCATATGTACGGTTACTATTCATACAGTTACTATTCATACGTACGGGTACTATTCATACCAGAAATAGAGAATACAATCTGTAAAAGAGTACACCAGGTAAGTTCCCAAGAAAGAGTGGAGGGTCACACTGGATACACTTAAAAACCAGGTCTTTCCTTAGCCAGAACTTTCCTAGACATGTATTCTTCACAGTTTACATTCTATTTCGATAATCAGAGAATCAAAATAACATATAAACAGCTAAGGACAGTCTTTCTGATGTGGAAGATCGGCCAAAGCCGCAACCACAGAGCATACTTAAGAAAATAACTTCTAGAATTTGAAAGACATAGAAAGGGCATAGTATCCTTACCTAAGCAAAAAGGAAAGGCCCAAAATCTCATAGGCCTAGCATTGGAGTAAGAGAAACTTAAGGAGAGAAGAAGAGAAGTTGAAGGTGTGAGTTTAGAAGTGAAATGGAAGAGCCTATTTATAAGAAAAGTCAACGGTACTATTTATCACTATGCACTAATAAAATATTCAATTTACTATTCATGAAAATGACATTTCTAATAAAATAATCCACGTTAATCTGCAAATTTCGGAAAAGTCGCACGTGGCTTACTATTGAAAAACTTAAGGGGAAAACTATCATTTCACCTTAAACCTTTAAGTTTCTTTTCAATTCAGTCCTTTCACTTTAGTCCCTGAAGGTATTTTTACACATAAAACGTCATTTTCTCCCACGAACTTCTTTCTAGTTTTCTCTTATGACCAAACCACATCTAGTACTTGACATTTCGATTGTATAAATGAATAGTATCGTATACGTAAATAGTATTATACGGGTGAATAGTACCATATACTGAAATAGTAACAGTAGTTTATAAACAAATATTTATATTTTATTTTTCTTGGGTATTACAATCTACTTCCCTATCGGATACTATTTTTGCATCGTTAAAACTTATGTTTCATGACATGTGCTATAAATATAGTTGGTATTTTAGCCTTAATGATTGTTGCAGTTTAATAATTGACTATTGCTATCCAAGTGGGAGAATTGTTGAATTTTAATATAATATATATATATATATATATATATACATATCCTATTTTGGATTAGCATTAATCAATTATTAAATATCATTAACATATTAACTATATTATTATGATATATATCCTTTAATATATGAATATTATAATTGGACTTTTATATTGTGAATGGCCCGTGATGGGTTGGGTCAATCATATAGCCTGTTGAGAAGTCCCTGCTTTCATCTGATAATAAATAGACTGGCATCCCATTAATCAGTCTAACCCTAGACAGAATATTTATCAGATAGAGAGTAGTACCACTCTCACATAACTCAAAATTCCCTCTGTTCTATTGATCGAGATGGATACCGCGATGATGCCAGGTACACCTTCTGTTCATCCCTTTTATATTCTGATATTTAATATGTTGTAGTTTGTATCTACACCGATCTAGGATTAGAAATTAATCCCTGTTAATTCCTTCATATAGATCCTTACTTGTTTATCTCAACTTTGCAATACTGTAATTGAAACTGACTCTTCTAAGGCCGTTAAGCTTCGTCTTCATGATATCCCTGACTATCACCCCTTTGCAATTGTAATTGAAAATTGTAGGTGCATTCTTTCTAAGCTAGGACACTTCCAAATCCTCAAAGTGGATAGGAGACAAATTAAATACATGCGCGGATAAGGTTGCGAAAGAAGGGAGGCAGCAGATGAAGCAGTTAACAGTTTATCATCAAGTTCCAAATACTATTTTGCGTCATTATCAAAATGAAAGACCATGTCCCTCCTCTTCATGACAACTCGTTTGTTAAGAACCCAAAAATAATAAGAGAAATAAAGTATAAAATGAAGAAGATAGAGATGAGGTAAATGGAGATGACTGCCTGATGATGGAAAATATGCAACAAGCATTCCCACTTTCGAGTAGGGGAAAATACTCCAAGCAAATATGCTTTTACAAAAAAAATGATCTGCCTAATCCCTCACTCTCTAGCTCTTTTATTCAAGCACTAACAGAAAAGTAAAAACGAAAAACACAGTACCTCCTTCACAAAGGCATAACAGAATGGTGATGGTCCCCTCATGTGGTCCCCTATCCCAAATGACAATCACGTGGCCAATGAGTGCCTTTTTCATTCTCATAGATCTCTTCCCAATATTCTTTTCCTTCACTTCAGTACCCAACTCAATAGAATTAATAGCCAACTCATTCACTTCAGCCATGTCAGCATCCTTGATAGCCTCCTGTGCCACGAAAACCTTCTTGTATGACTCCTCTGCCTCATCCAAAGAGTGATTCATATCATCGTTCCTGCTGTTGCTTGTTGACTATGGCAATTTGCTACAGAACTTCATCGACTTCGTTAGCTACTTTTTGAATTATTATGTTATCATTTTGGAGTTCATTATCCATGTCCTTTTGCTTTGCCGACAACTTATGCCCCTAGTGTAGCACTGCTACTACTGCTGTTGTACTAAAACTTTCTATCCAATTTTTTTTTTAAAAAAAAACTGATTTTTCTATTCACAAAAACCCCACTTAAAACTCTATCTAAACGAGACAAGTGTGAAATCTTTTCAGTTAACCAGCGATGATCTTTCTTAGTATGTTTGCTTTCCCATAAGATCCAATGAGTGTTTATATTTTCCAGTCAACGCTTTGAGAAATCGTTATAAACTTATAATTAAGGACGGCCTAATACCCTAATAATTTGATTATACAAGAGGCCCCCTCATAGTTTGCTTTCATTAAGATTTTCAAGTTTCAACACGCCTTTTACATTGAAATTTTCTGAATTAGAAAGGGAAAGCATAAGTGTAATACTATCGATGACTTTGGTCATATATTGCTCGTTTTATTTATTTATTTTTTTGCAGTCGTATATTACTTTTGTTAGTAATTGTTTTCTTTTTTATGTTTCTTGAAAGTTCACTAATGTTGAAAATCATAAATGTATTATCTTCAAAAGGATATCTTCATTTTTAGATTAAATTTGTGCACATTTTTTCTAAATAAATTTTATAATATAAATATTTATACTATTATATATGACTTGAGGACTTTCAAATCAATAATTTCTAAAACTATATGTTAATAAGTTGACAAAATACAATATAAGACGGAGAGATTAAAATATGAACGAGAAATTGAAAAATTAAATAACCTCTCACTACCTTCTTTTCCTTTAAATTTTAAAATATAAAAAAAAACTAATGTATATTATTTCCATTATACTAAAAGTTTGAAAACTAAATTTAAAAAATTAGTATTCATTTTAATAAATACCAGTGGCTTGTCATTTACTTTAGTACATGTCAGTTTATTTTACTTTTAAAATTTTAGAATTACATTTTGAATATAAAAATAATTAATCATAGTCATTTTATTATATTTTTAAATTAATAAAAAATATTAAAAAGTTATATAACTGTTTGTGCATGTTCTTCCACTCTCAAATTTATTTTATTTCAAATAGTTGAAGTCTTCTATTTTTTAAATCATAAAAAAGTAGTAAAAAATTATTTAACTTCTCATTTTTTGACTCTCACATACAAGTACTTTATTATTATTATTATTATTATTATTATTATTATTATTATTAAAAGAAGATTCAAATCCTAACCTCTAAGATATAGTATTTCAACTTCATATCACTACAGCTACAAATTTAATAATCTCTCACATGTGCTTTTATTTATGTGATCTGGGAAACTTATTGATCATAAAATCCAAGAGTATATATAATAGTGTAAAATAGGCGATTGCTCTCTTCAATGCGCAATTGCAATAGATGTCAATAAAGAATAGGGTTTTGGAGGGAAAGTTTAGTCTAGGATCTGATATAGACTTTTAGATAAGATTATCTGTCTATATTAATTTTATATTTTTAAAAAGATTATATAATTAATTTTTAATAAATGATAAAAAAATACAAGATTAGATTTATTAATTATGTGATTTTTTAAAAAATAAAATAAAAAACTTAAAATTAATTTAAACTATTAGATGATCTTATCCAATTGTCTAGATATAATCTTGGAAGAAAAGTTCCCTTTAAAACTTTGGAGGAAATTCACTTTGGCCAATAAATCTCTAATATGAAGAAGAAGAAGAAGAAGAAATAAGTATTATCATGTATTAAGAACATAAATAAAGGATCAAATAAACACGAATTTGTATATCTTTATTAATAGGTTTTTTAAAAAATAATATATATATATATATATATATATATATATAAATAATTACATGGGATAACTAATTGTACAACGTGAGGGGTAAAAATTATATAATTATTATTTTAATATTATACACTTGTCTTTTACCGAAACGCGTGTGGAGTATTATTATGACTATGACTTGTCTGATTTCTGATGCCTCCAAAGTCGTCGCAGATTGCAGCATACGTTCAATCTCGTCAATGCACAACACAGCGCCGACGTGGCACCTTCTCAACTATTCGTGCCGGGCTTAACGTAATTAATTCAAAGTCATTCTAATCCGTACTACTTCTGATAATGGACGATTAAGCAATAACTAAAGTTCTGAAAATCGTGTTGGCTGTTCAAAAGTCAGTTATCAAATTATAATTGAATTCATCTATTTTAAAATATTAAAAAATAATATATATAATTATAAATTATAAATATAAATTTATAAATTTAATTAAAATTATAATTTGATGTTAAATTATATAAAATAATATTTATAATTAAAATTTTATAGTTAAAATTAATAAAATAATAAAAAAATATTATTAATTAAGATAATATTCACTCATATTAAATTCATAAAATATTAATATATTGATATCTCTACTAAAATTAAATGATCTGTAATATTAATTTCTTTGTTATATGAATATATACTAAGAAAAATTTTAATTTTCAATAAATCAGTTCAGTGAGTTCATTTAATACTAATTCTTATCTAATTTAATTAATTTTTAATTGATTCATTTACTAATTTTAAAAATTATTTCGGATTGATTGTACAAGAGATTTTTTCCTCTTTACATTATTTGCAGGTGTCATCAATCAGTCTTAGTTTATGAGTTATATCTTTCTCTGTACACTCTATTTATTACTAACTTAAACATTAAATGTGTAAGCAGGAGACCTTGTCCCTTATTTAATTATTCGTAGGTGTCATTAACCAGTCATTGTTTATCAGCTCACTCATCTAATCGCATTTATAACCAACTCGTCAAAACTTAAATAGTAAACTCCTAAATTTTAAAAACTTAGAGCCTTGTATTCTTAAATATAGCGGTTTGTATTGTTATCATTTAATTATCTTGTAATTATTTATTCTTAATTTTAATCAAAATAATTATGTGAATATTAAAATAATGAAGAGTTTTTTGTTAAAAGTATGCTTTACTTAATCTTATAGCCTTTTAAAACTAATACTTGAATGAATTTGACATTTTGAAGATGATATGATCTCAGCATTTGCCTGAAAATATTGGAAAATATCCAAAATATAAATTAAACAAATTGTCTATCATTTTAATATATACGTATTTTTTTGTTGAAATTTTGAATATATAATACATAATGTGATTAAGTAATAATCAAACAAGCCATATTATTGTACATGATACATCTTAATAAATTACATGAGACAAATTGATTTGGCCAAACGCCAAAATGCAAAGAAGTCTCTTTAAATTATAAAGTTGTGCAATTTATCTCTTTAATTTAAAAAGTTGATAATAAATTTCTTTAAACTTTTAATGTTGGGTAGGATACCCCCTTTGTTAATTTTTTAATTCAAAACCCCTCTATATAGTGTGTAAAATGCTAAATTAACAAAAAATTGTATCTAAACCTATCTCTTAAACAGACTTTTTTAATTGCTAATTAATGTCAAAGAAGTTGATTAAAAAAAGCCATTATTTGTCATTTAAGTTAACAAGTTAAATGATGGGTCTTGGTTAAAAGGATGGGTTTGGAATTTGGAAATGAAAATTCACTCTTACGTTATCTTAAGTGGAAATATACACTTTCATGTTTGTGGTGGGAATATGCATGACCTTTGTGTTTTTGATCAAAGTCATTCATTTTGGATTGTTCAAATCAAAGAAAAAGAAACTAAAGAAAATGTCAAACCTCTTGAAGTATTTTATGATCGAGGGTCATATTTCTACCATAAACATGAGATGATCCATTTTTGGGCATCCTAAAACCTTCTAGCCACTGCCCAAAGCCCTTTTGCTTTGGGGCCAATGACTAAAATTTGCCAATTCTTAATTTTTTGAGTAAATCATAAATTTGCTTTCTATAAAATTATATTGATTCAATGTCATTTCTTTGTTGTCAAAATATTTTTGGCAACAATAGGTTTAGAATTTAACAACACGTGCTTTAACAATCAAAAAACTATCAAATTAAGACATACAATTTTTTAATAGTTAAATTAAAATATTTAATTTTTTAAGAATTAGTTTAAAATAAATTTAATTTTTTCAAGGACCATCTCATTAATTAATTTACTCAAAATTTTTCTTCTATTAATTTAGATTCGAATTTATTGAGAGGACATTTAAAAAAATAAAATAAAAGTTTAACTGTATCAAATTGATTTAGAGACATTTTTACTTAAAATAAATTACACCCTTAATTATAACATTAAAAGAATAATGCAAAAATATATTTTTATCTAAAAAATTAAAAGTTTGTTCCAATTTGTTCTACACTCTTATAAAAATTCTCAACACCTTCTTAAATTCAAACAATATTCAAACAGTTAGCAGAATTGTGTACGTGGTCAAATAGTAATTAGAAGATGCAAAACGTAGATTTTACACTACCTACGTGGATATTTTTCAATATATCAATATAGTCCCCAGACAGTACCATTGTTTTAATTTTCTATCCCAATTAATCTAACTTATTTGAGACTCGCCTCCTGGTTGCAATAATAATTTTTGGCATTCTTTACTGGAATAATTAGTGTAGACATATTTACAGGGATACATGTGTTGGGAAAAACTTTAACTTTCCCTTGAGAATTTTTAGCTTTAAATAAATTAGAGAAATAAAATAGAACAAAACCATAATTACAATATAAGAGATAACATGAAAAGCTCCAAAATGAGAGAAAATCACAATGATTGTTAAAGACAATCAGAGAAAATATTATGTGAAAATTTTTACAATACATGAAATATCTCTCAAGTAAGTATTTAACCTACACCTTTCATTATTCTAAAATAAGAGAATAAAAGAAAAATAAAAAAAGTCAAATACAAATTTAAATTATATTAACTTAGCGCACCTAGAAACAAAGACTTTGGCTCCTTATATATGCTTAAAAACTCTTTTCCTTTTGTATTCTAAGCAATATGAGACTTCTTAAGACCTACTTTTCCTTTGTTTTCTAAGCTATGTGAGACTTCTTAACACTTACTTTTCGTTTGTTTTCTAAGCTATGTGAAATTTTATTTTCAATTAATTCAAACAACATGTATAACAATAATTTAGTTAATTTTATTAAACAGTTGAATTAACGTGAATTTTATTTATCTCTTGAACTCTTAAAAATGATAATGGTAAACATATTTTGTCCCAAAAAAAAAATAAAAATACAGCAGCTGGTAACCTATTAATTTCGGACATAGAATCATCAAAATCGGCTAACCCATCGGCTTAAATTTATTTTGATGGCTCTAGTCAGGCACATTTATTTCCACATTTTATCTTACTCACACGTCACATATAAAATGATTTTTAAAATTTTTGTTATGGAGCTTATATTAATATTCTTTATACAATTAATAAAAAGTTAAGCCAAAGGTGGGAGTTGTTGTGGCCATCATATGATTAAAATTTAGTTAATATATCTTTAAGGAGTTGTAATTTAATGAGTAAGAATAAATAATATTTTCTAATTATATATTATAACAATTATTCTTGAGGAAAACAAGTATTTCCTGTAACTTCAAATTATCTAGAAAAAAACTGTTTGAGAAAACTTAATTTTGGTTAAAAATTGCATAATTGAAGTTCTTGTTCAAAAACTTGTATTGAAAAATGATTTTAAAAATGTAAATGCATAAATAAGTGAAAGACTAAAACTCTGTTTTAGTCCCTCACAAATACTTTTTTTTTCAATTTGGTCCATCACAAATTTTCATTATCTAGTTAGTTATTCACATATGCCCTTTTTTTCTTTTGGTCCCTCACATCACATATGCCCTTTTCTTGAATTTGGTCTATCATAAATTTTTATTCTTAATTTGGTCCTTTACAAATCCAAATTCAATTTGGTTCATTTGTACAGTTGCTGTTGAATAATAGAGGTGTTAAGAATGAAAGTTTGTGAGGGACTAAGTTGAGAACATTTAGATTTGTGAGGGGCCAATTCAAGAATGAAAAAAATTCATGAGGGACCAAAATGAGAAAAGAGATATTTGTGAGAGACCAAATTGAGAATAAAAGTATGTTAGGGACCAAATTAAAAAAATGGACATCTGTAAGGGACCAAAATGAAGTTTTAGTCATAAGTGAAAATTATTTTGAGCCCAACGAAATTTTAAAGACAAATATAATTTAAAATTCAAATACAAACAATAAACCAAACAAATTAATTTTATGGTAGTGAACCCATTTTTTGACAATTCCACACGTTTTTTAAGCATCTAAACACTAATTTAAACACAATAACCTTAGGGCTAACCCACAAAGTACATATTGGAACACGAACCAAGCGACGCATTCAAAGTTTGATTCCATATTCATGGGATGTGACACGTTCAAAGTTGTAGCCATGCATGTGTTGTTTTTTTATTTTTAATTTTCGTCCCTTGTTTGTTTGTTTTCTGACATATTCCTAGCCGACTGAGGTTATAATCACCTGCTTCGCCGGCCTTGTTCATTTCAACCACACCACTTGCGTGTGTGACATATTCCATTTTGTCCTGCTTACTTTTATTACTCATGACTTATTTTCATTTAATGGTGTATATAAATTTAGAATCGAAACTTTTATTATATTAAATTATACAAATAAATATATATTCCAATTCAATTGGTATTTTTGGTGATTAGTGATTAATCAAACAAATATATTGTTAAACAATACATTCCATAATTGTATAAAATTGCTGATCCTTTGTCCATTGCTAGGCTTTGCTTATTGAAGAGTGAATTTGGAGTGTGTGAAGCCTCAGAACAGTCTCAGTTTACAGAGAACTGAAGGCAGATAATAACAAATGTTAGTTAAAAAGTCAGTTACGTCGGTGTAGCTGGCATGCGAATCAAGTATAGCTCATGCATTCAATGTGATCTTGCGAAAAACAGGGGAGAAAAATAGGGAGAGAGAAGCATCGTAATATTGCTTGATAAATGAAATAATTCTGAATAAATAGATGAGTTGGGTAAATGGTCATGGATAATCCGGAAAAAATGGGTATCCACCTGAATCGACCCAACTAAATATTACCCAACTTCAGTTTCACAATATAATAGCTCTCAAGTCTATAACTGCGAAGTGTATTTGCAGTAAAGAATCAATATAAAATCTCAATCTTTAATTTCCATATCATTCCTTTTCTGCGTCATCTTCTTTCTTTGTTTAATTCTCAAAACTTTATCAATGCTTAAATTGTTTCAGATATTGGCTGTAATATGAAATTGAAAATGTTAGAAATGATGTAGATTGGATAAATTTTTAGGCGTGATGTTATGTTTGTGTATCAGAGAATTATAGACAAACTCTTTCATGATATAAAAAAAAATTTAGAATTATTATCTGGATATTTTTTATCCCTTTGTATATAGGTCTCAACAATTATATCTATTTTAAAGAGGCACATCAGTTAAATAATTGTGTTTTCCAATTCTTAATAGACATATCAGTTTAAATAATTGTGTCTTTTTAATTTTTAATATATGTGTCAATTTATATTTTAAATTTAAATTAAATAACTTAATTGTTAAAATTTTAAAATAATTAAATTTCAACAACCACATCGATTTAAATTTTTTAAAATATATAAAATTCAATCAACACATTATTTTAAACTAACATATTAGTTTAAAATAAAATTAAATAGACAAAATTTTAATTCTACATACTACAAACTATACAACGTATGTTCATGTATACTTGCAAACATAGCGCTAACATACACATATATGTCAGGACTGATCACTAAGACCTGTTACAAATTGGGAAGATATCAGATATGATATCTTAGTACCTAGTATGAATAAAGCAAAGTCACTTCCCACATAAAAAATGAAAATCATTCTCTAAACATTTCAATGAAAGTATAGCAAATAACATCAATTTTTTTTTCTCATGTCTCTTTTTCAAACTCAGAGAGTTTCTTTGTAGAATAAAATATATGGAGATATATACAGAAGTAAAATATTAGAATGAAATATCATTGTTGTTAACATTTTTTTGGTACATATATATGTGCGTATGATGACACATAGGCTAAAATTAGAATCATCGTTTACAAATTATTTAAATTTTTAATCTGAGCGAGCTGCATTGGTGGCTTGAATCATAATTATTAACCATATATATTGAATGGCCTTAATGTTAGTTTTTGTCAATTTAATTAGTTATGTAATTTGAAAAATAATGAGTATAACATCTTATATTACATACATCAATACTAAATTATTTATTATAGATGAGCGATGTTAAATATCAATTTGAAATAATTTAAATTTTGTGTAATTTTTTCTAAACTTAAAATATATTTTTAAAAATTATACTATAATTTAATTATTTTAAAAAATATTATTCCTTCAGGCCAATGACAACTTCAAGTCTTCATAAGAGTCTGAATCTTCTATCCAATAGGCAACGGTCCTCTCCTGCTGGCCCCAGTGGAAAAATTCATCAAACAAGTGATCACGGAAATTTGATAATTTAATAATTTAATAATTCATCAAAAAATAATTTAATAATTTAATATATATATTAAAATAAAAAAGACATGGCTGTTGTGTCTTGGGCTGCGCTACATTCGTCAGGGACCGACCACGGAGATTTGAAAATGGTTACTGAAATCACAAATGGTTACGTACTGACGAAGAGATTCAAAAGTCAACATTTTAAAATTGCTGCAATAAATATTAAATAATATTGTGAACTGAAAATCGAACTTTGAAGTGGAGAAAGGGTTCGAATTGGACACCTCTGCTAATACGCGCCACATGATCATTGTGGACCCATGCCACAATTAAATGCATGTTATCTTCTTTGACTGAAAACTGAAAAGTATGCTCTACACTTCTGACACTCTTTAATAGTCTACGATGTTTAATTCAAATAAAATTAATTTAGTTGTGAAGTGTGTTCATGTGTTGTAAACTTGTAATATAAATGCCGATCAAGATTATATATAAATATGTTATTGAAAATTTTCTAATAAAGATAAGAGAAATATATTTATTCACTATGACACTAGACTACTTGTTTTAGTCAACACCCAAAATATGATCAAGTGAGATTGAGTTGGGTGCGGGCTCAATCATGAGCTGAAAATTTTGTCTATAATTTAATTCAAAATAAAAAAGTTTGATTTTAAAAAATGCTCAAAAAAATACAGGCCAAGTTCAAACATTTTTCAATCCTAGCCCAATGAATAAAAATCACACATTTCAGTAATACAGTGTTATACATATGGATATAAATTATATATTGTAGTATTTAGAATATTCGATATACATATGTTATCATTTATATAACATATAATGTATGATTTGTACATAATTTAATTTAGATACTTAACTTGATGTTCAATTAGTTGCTTTTTATGTATTAATTTATATAATATGTAGTATTATTTCAATATATATTACTTATAAATTTATGAGTTATGTTATATCCAAAGACTTGTGATGCATTTGTAGAATTGTCCTAATTTCCATTGTTGTGTAGTTTATTTTAAATTTAAGTGAATGAGAGAACTCTCTTTTAATTATATCACACCTCTTTAAAATAAATATTTCAGTTGTATAATATTGTGATTAAGGTCCCTTATTTAAAAAACTCATTTTTTTTACAAGTTAAGATGTAATTAAGAATATGAAAAAAAATAATTAAGAAAACAGGCCAGTTTTAAATTCGGTCCATATTCTCTTTTTGGGCTAGGCCTAGCATGAATGACACTAGGTTCAGGCTTGGTCCGAGCCCATATTTTATTAGTTATTTAAAAAAAGCCCGACCCGTTTCATAACTAGCCTGACCTGCTACCTTCAGTTGGGCGTTTTTTTTTTAAAAAAAATAGAATTTAAATGAGAGGGAGATATATATATATATATATAGCTTGGCCCAAAATAAATCTCGCCCGATGCCAAGTTTTATATAGTCAACTGTGGTTCTTGATCCAATTCATGCAAAATTAAACCCGATCCAATTTTGATATCAATAAAAGTCAGTTCAAGCCTTGTACACACATGCAATTAATACAATATTTTTTAAGAAAAAAACATATGTAATCGAGTGATAACGTATACATAACATCGCATTAAAATAAAGGCATACATGTAATATCATAATGAAGTCACATTCTTCTTTCTTGTTTACAATTTTATGCAAATAACCACTTCAATGAATTTTTTGAAATTAGATCGGGAGAGTCTCACTCTATCTCCTAAATGATGATAACTTATGCAATATATTGTATAGTGTTCTTTTTGTCATTTATGAAAATTGTGACGATTTTTAAAGTCTTGGCCTTTAAATTATCTATTTTGTTCCTAAAGATTATCCTTAATAAAATATGTTAGTATCGTAGCCATCTTGCTAAAATTTGTGTGTTTTAGCGAGATGATAAAAAAGAATATTGCCCATGAGAGGAGAACTGTGTCATCTCAATTTAATTCTTCAAAGATCAATTGTCTCAATTGAATATTTAAAATACTACATTTGTCTTAATTTTATCTGTTTTTTTGCTAAATTATCAAATTTAACGTTACTAAATTTTATATTTTTCATTGACAAAAACTATTTTAATAAATAGAAAGATAAAATTAAAAAAAATATAATCTTTCAAGAATTAAATTAAAATATTTAACATTTGAAGAACTAAATTAACAATATTTCAGTATCCAATCAACAATTTAATTGCTCAAAAAGCATTTGTGAATTTTATTCCGAATTCTTAAGTGGAAATAGAAATACCAAGGTGCTTGAGTTTGAAAAAAAAAACACTATGTATTAAGTACATTCATCAAATATAGTACCCACAAATTGCTATTATAATTAAAGGCAAATTATGGAGAGCTACAAAAGGTGGGCAACGAGTGATAATTAAATATCAATGTTCCCCTTTTGGGTTGTCAAAGTAGGTTAATAACAACACTATCTAAAATTTATGTGAGTAAAAGATGCATTTAGAACAATTAATGTCTAAAATGCTTTCAGACGTTTTGTGAGATCTGGTTTAATAGCTATTAAGCATGTAATAAAAATGAAAAACAAAAGCATGTAATGGTTTGAAATCTAACAAATCAGATTATGAAGAGACAAATTAAGAGAAAAGAAGAGGAGAAACAATGGAATAAAAACAGAGCTTCAAAGCCCTAAGCTTTAGGGCTTCAAAGTGTCAACAAAGGAGGTCATTATTTTGGCAAACTTTGCAATTTTTGGCCTGCAAAAATACATTCTTGAGCTCCTTTTTTTCCCCAAAATATTCACTTTGACCCCAAGTTAAAAACTGTCTCTTCAATTTAGTCCTTGTATTATTTGCAAATTGATACTTTGTGCTTCATTTTATTTTTGGTTTCGTCCATTGTTTTTTTTTTAATTTGTAACTAGACCTTTAGATTTTAAATTTCCTTGAAATTAGGTCCTATTTTTGTATTATTTACATTTTAGTCTTTTCAATATCACTTTTTATTTTAGCCTTTACTTGTATTAATTTTTATGTGAGATTTTTTATCTTATTTTGGTGATAATCCAAGAGTAATTTTTGAATAAATTCAAATAAAAACAATTGAAACAATAAAAGATGATAATTTAATCAAAAACAATTAGAACGTCAGCGGTTCACTTGTCCTATAATCTTAAAAGTCTATTGTTTATTTTCTGAACTATATCTCTATAAACCTGAGACCTATTTTCATATTCCATTTTTTTTTTAAAAAAACCCAACTTATGAAAGTAAATAAAAAAACAAAAGGCTACCCACCGCATACATATAGAAATGTATATATGGTTTAAGAATTTTTTTTTTCTGTCCATAAAGAGTGGATTGTGTTATGCCCAAGAATGACCAAGGAAAAAAAAGGTAAATGGACCGGCCCATTTAACTCAATGTTCAAAAAGTTTTTATAACAATTAAAATAGTATTTACTCATTTTTAATGAGGATTTTGTCATTATTTTCCTTTAAAACAAATTTTTATTTGAAAAAAAGCCATGTAAAACTAGTTATAGTCTGCAAATGGGTTATTCAAATAGCAGACTAACGTGTAATATGCTTTTCATATTTTTGGCCTAGGCCATAGATATGGTACAAACTATTTGCAAAATTAACCAAACATCTCAATAAAATAATTGGAAACCTCACTATTCAACTCTCACTTTATATTTTTGAAGTATTTACTTCCGATAAAAATTAGTGTTCAGCATTTTTTTAATATTTATGAATCAATGTGTCACTTTAGCTACGTCCTAGTCATGTGCCTAGATCTGATTGCAACATGTATTACATAAGAAACAACTTTTTTTATTATTGAATTATAATAACAAAAAAGTTCATAACTCACCAAAATAAAAAAAGAAACCCAAAAGAAACCCACAACATATATACATATTTCCCTCTCTTTCAGACATGATTTCATTCCCGGCTAATTAGTACAAGCCACTGACAAATCAACCAAACAGCGAAAAACAAAATTATTGGGTACTCATTCCATCAGCCTCCAGTTCATATCATGGCTCCACCTAAATACGCCATTCCGAGGACAATAGGCACTTGCAATATCACCACTAAGTTGAAATTCATAGAACCTGCAGAGGCTTCCACCGTATCAGAATTACCAGCCTTATCATCATTGTTCCCACTACTCTCATCTGCAGAAGACGACGTCGTTTTATCATTAGATTTAGGTGAATCTGCTTTTGTTGCTACTGGTGAAGGTGCTGGAGCCTTAGGAAGCACAATGTCAAGTGGAAGAAGCACCTTGTCCACTTGATATATGGCAAGCTTGTTGTCGGTGTACACAGTGCCTGTCACGGAGGCGTTAACGGCACCAGTGGTCATGCTGACTCGGCTGCCATCGTAGGTGGTGACATTGAGTTGGAGCCTTCTCGAGTCGTCGCCGGCCTGGGTCTGAACCGGGTTAGTGAGGGTATCGAAGTTGGAGATGGAGATGAACGAAGAGATGGTGTGGAACTGAAGAAGCTCCACCTTTTGCCTATCGTTGAGAGAGTTCAAGAACCCTGCTTTCAGTTTGGAGAAGGCGCTGTCCTCAGGGGCGAAAATGGTCAATCCGCCAAATCCTGAGGTCATGAGTTGCGAGTTGAGTTGGTTGGTTAATTGGGTTGTCTTCAACAAACGTATCAAAACAGAGAATCTCTTGGCCTTCCTTAGAATCTGGACAATGTCAATGGAGGGAGCTTTGGGGATGGCGGGTGTTGGGGCTCCGTTGGGTGAAACAGGTACAAGGGGAACCGTACTCATTCCCGGTGAAGTGGCGGCAGGTGGAGTGGCAGGCGCAGCCGCCGCAGTTGACGGTGGTGATGTTTGAGCTGGAGGAGATGCAGTAGGGGCTTGAAGTGGTGACAGTTGGGCTGAAGTAGTGGTGGAGAAAAGGAAGACAAGTAGTAGACTTGAGGCAAAGAAGAGTGACATTTGCATTGTCATTTTTGTTGTTGTGGAAGGAAGGGTTGAGATGCTATGGGAAATAGAAGTTACCTAGTGATAGTGTGGCACACTAGAATGAGTTGAAGAACTTGCCCTTAGTGTGTTAATTTTGCTGCGAGGAAAAGGGTACAAGATTGGTGTCAAGGAAACACTTCCACAGCCGCAACCTCCAGCTAGCATTCATACCTCCACATGCACCTACCTCTGTTTTTCAACATCCACCTACCTTCCAGATCCAGAAGTCCACATTGTCTGCACCTTCCAAGCTTCAATCTTCAACCTCTGCCAGCTACGTCCATGTGCCATTGTTCCCCTAGAATTAGTATAAATAGGTTAAGGCTTCATTGTAATAGAGATGAGAATCAGATTAAGCTTTGCATTAGAAACTTTAAGTTTCTTTTTTTCTTCTTCTGCTCTGCCCCCCTTTTCCCTGAGCCATATTTGGTATCAGAGCAAGGTTCCAGAGAGAGGGAACGCCTGAAAAGCTGCCTGAGATTCACTGTCGAAGTTTTCCGGCGACGATCGAAATCGGCCACCTTCGAAAGTCCCATCTCCGGTACTCTTTCAGGAAAACGGACGTCGGAATCGTGATCGGAAGGTTCCAAAACCTTGGACTGGAGAAGATCAACGCCGCCTGACCTTCCACGCGCCGTCACGCGCCATAATCGGAAGACCACGCGCCGGCCATCTGCTCCCACGCGCTACACGCGCCTGCCAGAGGTTGAAGACGACCACGTCAGCACGCCACGTCATCAGCCACATCATCCACCCAGTCAATCAGAGGTTGCCACGTGTCACAACTGCCACGTGTCCTGCTCATCCGGATTGACACGTCATCGAGCCACGTCATCATCCACGTCATCAGTCCTTGCAATCAAAGATTGCCACGTGTCAGACTGCTGCCACATCATCATAGAGGTAGCCAATTACCGATCGCCACGTGTCAAGTGGTTGCCACGTCACCCCAATTTTCCAGATTCTCATATTGACCCGGAAGTTTTGTAAAATGTTATTTTGACCCCAAAACTTTCTAAAATCCCACTTTGGACCCATATCTTTCTGAAATTACAAATTTGCCCCAGATATTTCTGAAATTCCACTTTGGCCCCAGATATTTTTGAAATTTCACTTTGTGCCCCAGAACTTTCTGATATTACAATTTAACCCTCACAACTTTCTAAAATTTTATTTTTTTGCCCACAATTATTTTCGAAATTACAGTTTGACCCACTTTTCATAAATTACCTTTTGGGCCCCTTAAGTTTTTTTTTAGAAATTACAGATTCACCCCAATTCTTTCCAAATCATAGATTGGCCCCAATATTTTCCAAAAATTACAGATCAACCTGACATTTTTTTTTTAAAAAAAAAAGTTTATTTTAGCCCCTAAATCTTCTAAAAAAAGAAATTTCACTCCAATCCCACAATTTTTCTTAATTTTCTTATCCATCCCCAATTTTCTACAACCAAACTTCAAACTTTTCTCCTTCCCTAGCCAACAGAAATGCCTCCAAGAAGCAGGCGTGCACAAGAAATTGAATTGAACGAGATGAGAAATCAACTTCAACAGTTGCAAGAAACAGTGTATGCCCAGCAAACATGGCTTGAGACCCAGAAAGATCGTCGATGCAAAAATTCAAATAACAGCAGTTCATCAACAACTTACAATCGCTACTCCGACAATGTTAGAATGAAAATTCCTGAATTCGATGGGAATAACCAACCTGAAAAATTCAAAGACTGGATTAAAAAGGTTGAACGGATTTTTGAGTATAAGGAGGTCCCCGAAGATCAAAAGGTGAAAATTGTTGCCACTAAACTCAAGAAGTACGCTTCTTTTTGGTGGAAAAATCTTAAGAGAAAGCGCGAACACGAAGGGAAGCGCAAGATTCGAACTTGGAAGAAAATGCGACGCAAGTTAACCCGTAAATTCTTGCCTGAACAAATAGGGTTTATGGGAGTGTCACTTATTTCTATCCCTACTTCGTCACAAATTCCTGAAAAGGAAGAGGAATCTATACCAACAGGGTCAGTGCATGATAGTGATGTCATACCAGATGACGATGATGACATATTAACAGAGCCAGTATATGACAGCGATATCATGCCAGAAGAGCCAGTATATGACGATGATATCATGCCAGAGGAGTCACTGTATGATAGAGAAGTCAAGTTGACAGAATCAGCGTATGACAGTGATGTCATGATAGCAGAACAAGCATATAACGGTGATTTCTTGCCAACAGAGCCAATATATGCTAGTGATGTCACTCCAGCAGAGCCAATATATGATAGTGAAGTCACATTGACAGACCATGATGAGACACTGGTAATTCATCAAAGCCTACATATAACGCCAGCAAAAGACGAGTCTTGGTTAAGTCACAACATCTTCTATCCTATTGAAGATAAAATTTGTGATATCAACATTGGCAACAAAAGTTATGACAATATTGTGACCAACTACATGGTGGAAAAGTTGGAGGTATTATCCGTTAATCATTCGTATCCTTACAAATTTCATCAAAAAGAAGTTTGTTGTGATATTGTGCCTACGGATGATTGTCATCTTCTTTTGAGAAGACATTGGCAATTTGATCGTTGTGTCCAAGACGACGGCCATATAAGCATATACTCTATTAAAAAAAATGGAGTAAACGAGATGTTAGTGCCAATGCCACCTAATGAATGCAATAAGAACAAACTAGAAAGATACGATTTCACTTTTTTACCGGTCTTTCTAGTTGTAATTCCAGAAGACAATCCACCAGGAGTGCCACCTAAGAGAGACAACGACATCCAGCAAGACTTGAGAGCAAGACTCGAGGGCGAGTCTCGTCCAACCCAGGGAGAATGTCAAGGAAACACTTCCACAGCCGCAACCTCCAGCTAGCATTCATACCTCCACATGCACCTACCTCTGTTTTTCAACATCCACCTACCTTCCAGATCCAGAAGTCCACATTGTCTGCACCTTCCAAGCTTCAATCTTCAACCTCTGCCAGCTACGTCCATGTGCCATTGTTCCCCTAGAATTAGTATAAATAGGTTAAGGCTTCATTGTAATAGAGATGAGAATCAGATTAAGCTTTGCATTAGAAACTTTAAGTTTCTTTTTTTCTTCTTCTGCTCTGCCCCCCTTTTCCCTGAGCCAATTGGGCTTTTATAAGGATATGGATATGAATGAGAATGATTGGAAGATACAAGGTTTAGTTAGGAGGAAAAGTTTAACAGTTTGAACTTATTTGTCGGAAACATCTACTTTATCTATTATGGAAAGGTATATAATATTACATTATTGATTTAATGTATTAGATAGTAGCAAATTGAGATTTGGTGATGAAAGATGAGTTGAGATCGGAACCGAAGGTACCCATCATCGAACTGCTTTACTTTCACATTGTAGGTTGCTATCAATTGAGATGCACCTAATTACATGAAATGTAATTTGAGAGGTGTATTCTTGATGCTTACAAGTCGAAAACTTCCATCAAACAGCTGGAAGAAAAAGAAACTTAAGTAGCAGTGTCTTTGTTTCCCCCTTCTTTGATGTGAGGTGGAAGAAACAGTAAATTGGTGGTGAAAATGAAGAGGTTTGCAATATTAGGAGTGTGAGTTCTCTACTATGAATTCTCTGCTATGGACTTTTAGCAACATTTTTTTGTTGTTAAAACTTTTAGTAACAAAACAAACTGTTGCTAAAAGATGTATGGCACTCTGCCATAGATAATTCATGGCAGAGAACCCTGATTCCAATATTAGCAGACCGGGAGATTAATTATAATTTTTTTAATAAATCAAGTAGGAAATTGCATTTGAGAACAAACGCAAGAGTATTAATTACCCCTCAATTATATGCTAATCAAATACTAACGATGTGTCAGAAAGTCAAATTCCGATTTAACAATAACAAATAACAACCATTGTTAATTAAAGTTACAGAATTCATATTTTTTACTGTGCTTGATCTCAGTTAAAAATTCATCTAATTCGATTCTAATTTATGAAATTCGGTTGATTTTGTATGTTTCACTTTACCTCTAGACCAACCGATAACTATTCAAAAGCCAAAGAAATTGGTTTTATGCTCTCTTGTACAATACATCCAGAGTTATAGCCTAATTAACTAAACGCATTTTAGGAGAGCTCTACCTTTGCATTTAAACGGATTTTACTTCCAACCAATTAGGTAGAAGGATAAAGTAAAACCAGGAAAAAAAACTAAACACATTTTATTTTCGTAGGTAGAATATATTAGAGATAGTGGAATTTTATTTTTGTAGGTAGAATATATTATGAATAGTGGAAAAATTACATTCAAAGTTTAGTTTTTTTAAAAAAAAAACATTGGTGGATTGTGTAGTCATTGAAAGTTTAACTTTGTACTATTAATTTAGTTCTTAAATATTTTGAGCTCGTTAAATATTGTTATTGAGTTAATTTCTCAAAGATAACTAAATCTACAGTAGTCTTAGAGAAGGAATAATTTGTAGTAATTTTGTAAATTATAGAGACTAACATGTTCAACACTTAAATTTCAATGACTAAACAATAAAGAAAATAAATATTTTAGGGATCAGTTTATATGTTTACTCATAAAAAAAGGACAAGATCTATATGCAGTCATTTATATCTTTGTTATGATATTTTTCACTAAAAATAAAACATGTATAAAAAGTAACTCAAAAGCTGAGTCATGTAATGCTAAGTTGTAAAAAAATGTACAGTCATTTTTTAAAGACCATGTAATATTGTAGTTAAGAACCACCTCGAGACCAAGAGGATGAGAGTGCAGTGAGTTGAGGTAGAAGAGAACCGTTAAGAAAATGTGAAGAAGGAACTTCAGAAAATGGATAAAGAGATTTAGAATAAGAAAATTGGAACAGAGAGCAACTAGCTAACCTCTAGGGACCAAGGTATTATAGGGTGCTATGTCCCACATCGAATAGTATGAGATGTTTAGTGGAGAACTTAAGTGGTTTGGTTCTTCCCCTTCAACAGCTAGCTTTTAAAGGAGGGTTTTCTAAGTTGTTTAGATGCTTATCATTAGTATTAGAGCTTAGTTTCTAGTGCACTGGAAGGGGCTAACCGGAAAGGCCGGGTGAAGCAATGTCAAGTGAAGCACCGTAGAGTGCAGCTGCCAGGATATCGACTGTCCAGGGGCAATACTGTGATAGGGACTAAGGTATTATGGAATGCCTAAGTCCCACATCAAGTAGTATGAGATGCTTGGTGGAGTACTTAAATAGTTTGGTTCTTTTCCCTTAACAACTAACTTTAAGGCAGGTTCTCCAAGTTAATTACTTGGGTGCTTATAGAAAATTCAAAACTAGATTCTGCTATGGTCCAAGAAAGATTAGCTCTAATACCAATGATAAGCACCCAAACAATTTGGAGAATCCTTTTTTAAAAGCTATCTATTAAGAGAGAAGAACCAAGCCACTTAAGTACTTCACCAAGCATCTCATACTACTCAATGTAAGACTTAGGCACCCCATAATATCTTGGTCTAGTCAACTAGCTGTTAGCCCTAATGTATTATGCTATAAGTTTTGATGATGACAAATATGTGGGAATTATAGTATAATTTATTCTTCTTGGCCCAAATGAATGATTTAATCTTCTTGGCCCAATGTATGATTTAATATCTTTCTCAGTCCAAATAATATGATTTAATCTTCTTGACCCAAATGAATAATTTAATCTTCTTGGCCCAAATGCATGATTCAATTTTTCTTGGCCCAAATATATTTAATGCTTTATATATTTATATATAGTAATATAAATTGATTTTTGATAAAATTTATTGGTTGTTTTAATATAATTTGAAAAAGAATGTTTTTTTACTGTAGCACTTTTGAAAAAGAAATTTGATTGTTGAAAAAGCATAATAAAGTTTATTGATTGTTTTAATATAATTTGAAAAAAATGCTTTTTACTGTAGTACTTTTGAAAAAGAAATTTGATTGTTGAAAAAGTATGATAAAGTTTATTGGTTGTTGTAATATAATTTGAAAAAGAATACTTCTTACTGTAGCACTTTTGAAAAAGAAATTTGATTGTTGAAAAAGTATGATAAAGTTTATTAGTTGTTGAAAAAATATGATAAAGTTTATTGGTTGTTGTAATATAATTTGAAAAAGAATACTTTTTACTATAACACTTTTGAAAAAAGAAATTTGATTGTTGAAAAAGTATGATAAAGTTTATTGGTTGTTGAAAAAGTATGATAAAATTTATTGGTTGTTGTAATAAAATTTGAAAAAGAATATTTTTTACTGTAGCAAATTTGAAAAAGAGTATTGATTGTTGAAAAAGGTTGATAAAGTTTTTTGGTTGTTGTAGAAAAATTGAAAAATGATGATGAAGCTTACTGTAGCAATTCTGACTAAAGCAGTCACTGTAGCAGCAAAGTTTCACTATATAAAGGGGACTTCACAACACCATTTGAATCAAGTTTCAATTGTTCATTTGTCATGTTATCTTGAGTTTCATTCTCTCTAAATTGCTAGAGAAAAATTCTGAGCTTAATTTCTGCGTTATCTACACTTTGGGAGTATCCACCATTATTTTCCTTAAGCCTTCAAATTTAGTTGCTCAAGGATTGGTTCCTTGAGTTAGTGTTTGAGAGAAAACACATTGTAAGGGGGAGAGACACCCTTGAGGGGGAAAAAATCTATGTTGTAGTGGTTTGTAAGTACTCGGATTAAACTTGCAATTATAGTGGAAATACTCAAGTAGTCTCTTGAGGATTAGATGTAGGCTTGGGATTAGCCGAACCAGTATAAATCTCTGAGTTTGCTTCCTCTATCTTTACTCTATTTACATTTGAAGTTAATTAATTAATGCTTTGCGTTTATATTTGATTTCTACCTCAAGTATTAATTAATTTGTATAGATTTATATTTGCTCCTTAATTCTTTGCACTATAAGATTATTCATCTTGATAACACTTTGATTTTCTGAATTAAATTATTATCTTTAGCATTGTCCAATTTCAGAAAATCATTTTAACTTCCAATTAAGTTTTGTGGAAATTTTTATAAAACCCAATTCACCCCTTCTTGGGATCTAACCATTTCTTTCACTAGCAAGTCTAAAACTCAAAATAATTCTCAAGTCGAGAGAAAAGTAGTTAATCGCTGATAAGTCCTTAAAGTCCATTAAATTATGCTATTAAAAGTGAGTTTTTGTTCTTCTCTTACCCTTATTTTGCTACCCTTTAGCCTTTTTTTTTTAATCTTTGCTTTAATTATTTTACCTTGTGTAATGTAGTTTTCATTTTATCTATATTTAAGCATAATTTCTTGTCTTTTTAAGTAACTTTTGTTGTGATCTTTTGTAGGTACAAATTTGGGAGAAGCAAGAGAAGTTGAAAGCTTTTGCTGCTACCCAGTAGGTTGACGCCCAGGTTCTAGACGTGGCACCCAGGTGCCAAGCCCGCTTATTTGCAGTTGCTCTCTATCTAGATGGCACCTAGGTGCCATACCTCAATATTCACTATGCAATCTTTTTGACTTGGCGCTCAGGTGCTCAACAACGAATCTGACAGTATAAAAGTTACTTTAGGGGTTTCTGACCTAATTTTTGATCTGGAACTTTGGGGCTTCTAGGAGGTAGCACATAGAAGTGATTTTCTAGAGCTAGTTTGAGGGGAAGGAGGCCTCTCTTTTCTTCATGTTCTCTTAGTTTCATGTTGTAATTTCCATTTTTGTTATTTAAATAGTTAGTCTTCATTTCTAGGGTTGTATGAATTTCGAGTAGATTTTATATTATTTCTTGAGCTCTTGTAATCAATGGTTGATTAATACATATTTATTCATTCTAATCTTAATGCTTTCCTTTAATTTGGTCAATTTTTGGATTGTTATGGTGTTTTGCTGAAGTTGGGAAAGAGAAGTAGAGACTAGGATATAGGATGAATAGTATGAGTTATTGAACTTTAAAAGTAGGGGGATTGATTTGTTAATGTTATAGGAATATAGACATTAGCCCCATATAATCAAAATTGGGCTTGTTCATTAATTTAACTTAATTTTTACATAAAGGATTATGAAAATTTTAGTTATTATCTTAGTTGAGGTTTGGAAAATCTTTCTGAGAATTGTTGTGCCTTAGATTAGCATGTACAATCGGCGAGATCAAGAGTGAGAGAATTGTCGCATCCCAAAAATTGAACATGTGAACAGATACTATTTTTAAGAAAATCTCAGTGGTATCCCGAAATCTTGGACAATCTTAATATTCACAATTACTCATTTGATAAAATTCTCAAACATGAGTTGTTCACATACATTCTATAAGGTTTTACGTTCAACCTCAAACATTCATTCCACACAACAAAATTATATTCATCTGATAAGCAAATATAGGCATACATAATTTGATGTGTTTATCTCATCGCAAGCCTAGGAGACCTATAGAAAGTACAGAGCGTTCATAGTATTCACATTAATAAATACTGTATCCCACCAGACAGAAATGGAGAATATTTCTAAAGGGCTTCTAATCTTCAATCGGATACTCTTCTTCCTTGTTTACTATATCTGAAAAGATAATCATAGGGAGTGTGAGTTTATTTAAAAACTCTGTAAATAAATAACTGTACTATATAAAATATCAAAAGTACAAATACCACATTTACTCATATAATTAATTGTTTTATACATCGAGTAGTATGAGACTCTAACCCTTTCAAACTCATGAATAAGATTTCATAGATATACACCGAGTAGTATGAGACTCTAACCCTTTCAAACTCGTGTATAGATTTCATAGATATACACTGAGTAGTATGTGACTCTTACCTTTTCAAACTCGTATTTATGATTTCATCTATTTATACCGAGTAGTATGAGACTCTAACCCTTTCACACTTGTGTATAGATTTTCATAGTTATATACTGAGTAGTATGAGACTTTAACCCTTTCAAACTCATATATTAGATCCCATAGATTTTTGCTCATAAATTAAATAATGAGAATTTATCACATAGTACAATTACCATGAAATAAATTAATTTATACATACTTTTATTCCTTTGAATTCCTGTAAAAAATATACCAATCATCATATACTGTCATCTGAAAATTGATTGCTTAATATCCAAATAATGTTGTAAATGAGACTTATATTATACTTTGACTAATAATACCAACTAGCTTAGCAAGGTTATTCACTTACCTTGATATTTGTCCAAATTAACCTTGTTCCACACTAGAATTTGTGTAGGAAAATTTCCTAGTAAAAGATATTACAAGGAAACATAAGAAAGGAAACAAAATCACGAAAATATGCAATATTTTCTGATTGCTACAGTAACGGTTCGCTACAGTGACGATTCACTACAGTAACGGTTCGCTACAGTGATGTTGACTGCTACAGTACCGTTGACTGCCCGACACTACAGTAACTGCTACAGTAAACTCAAAAATTTTTTTCAAAATTTCTGGTTGCTACAGTAAATTCGAGTTTTGCAGAAAATGTTTCAAAAAATTTTATCCTTTGATTCCTTGTTATGAAACCAGAATCTCATCTCTCTTAACCGACCATAACTCAATCCCAACTCAAAAAGAACCTCGAAAACAACTCAGATCCATGAATTATCATAAAAATCTTTAAGAACAAAATCTCCTCAATCTTCCCTATAAACTTAGACTTAAGGAAAATAATGAGATTAAAGCTTACCTTTGATCCTTATAAGGCTTTTGAATCGAACAAATGATCAAAACTCTGAAGATCAAGGAGGATTTGTTAGCAGGATGAACAAATGAGAGAAAATGAATTTATTGTTCACTTCAGCCTTTGCTTCAGATGCGTGAGTAATAAGAAGATACTATTGAAGTTTTATTTTAAAGATTTCTAATGGGTTATTTGAATACCCATGGATATCCATGATCCAACACCCAAACCCAACTAGTCAAATTACCAATAATTGACCAATTAACTATCATTAAGCCATTTTCTCATAAATTTCACCATTCTAAGAATATACCCCACATGATTGAGAATATTTAATTTACTCATTTTGCACTATTTTTATTAATAATAATCAAAAAGAAAAAATAAATATGAAAATATTAAGTGACTAAAATGAATAAATCTAAACAACACTATATATATATATATCAGAAAATTCTCAAATGTATAATTCTAAATTTGACGAGTATTACATTCTACCCCCCTTAAAGAATTCGGTCCTCCGAATTTAAATCTCACCTTAGGCTTCAAATAAATGTGGATACTTCATCCACATATCATTTTCTGCTTCCCACGTGGCCTCTTCGTAAGAATGATTTTTTTACAAAAACCTTAACGGTAGGGATTTCCTTCGTGCGAAGTTTCTTGATTTGTCTATTAAGAATGACTATTGGTACTTTTTCATAAGTAAGAGTTTTATCAAAATGCACATCTTGTGGTTGAATGACATGAGACATATCAGAAAGATACTTCCGAAGCATTGACACATGGAATATCGGGTGCACTCCCTTAAGGTCTGAAGATAGGTCTAGGTGATATGCCACGTTACTCACTCTGTCTATAATTTCATATAGGCCAACATACCTCGGACTAAGCTTCTTTTTCTTCTCGAATCTCATTACTTCCTTCATAGGTGAGATTCGTAAGAAAACCATGTCACCTACAGCAGATTCAAGATCACAACGTCGATTATCTGCATAAGACTTTTGTCTACTTTGGGCCATTAGCAACTTCTCTCTAATCAGTTTAACTTTATCTATGTCTTCATGTATCATATCAGGTCCTACCATTTTGGGTTCTGTGAGTTCGAACCAACCAATAGGAGATCGACATCGTCTTCCATATAAAGCCTCAAAAGGTGCCATTTGAATACTAGCTTGGTAGCTATTGTTATAAGCAAATTCAATAAGAGACAAATGATCTTCCCAACTTCCACTGAAATCCATCACACAAGCTCTTAGCATATCTTCTAAAGTCTGAATTGTCCTTTCGGACTGTCCATCAGTCTCAGGATGGAATGCTGTACTAAGATTCACTTTAGTACCTAAAGCCTCTTGAAAGACTTTCCAGAACCGAGAAGTAAACTGAGGTCCTCAGTCTGATATAATGGATACTGGCACACCATGAAGTTCCACCATTTCCTTAACATAAAGTCGAGCAAGTTTTGCTACACTGAAAGTGGTATGAACAGGAAGAAAATGTGTTGACTTAGTAAGTCGATCTACTATGACCCATATTGAGTCATTTGTTGACCAGGGTAAACCTACTACAAAATTCATAGTGATCCTTTCCCACTTCCACTCGGGAATATCTAGTTTTTGCATCAAACCAGGTGGTCGTCGATGTTCAGCTTTAACCTGCTGACAAGTCAAACATCGAGCTACAAAGTCAATCACATCTCATTTCATGCCCTCCCACCAGTAAACTTGTTTCAAGTCCTAATACATTTTCACAGCACCAGGATGTACAACGTATGGCGAACCATGAGCTTCCACTAATATTTCATGTTTCAAAGATTCAATGTTGGGGACATAGAATCTCTCATTAAACCATGAGACTCCTTCTTCATCTACCAAAAAACTTGGTGCTAAACCTTTCCTTGCCTTATTTTTTATTTTGACCATATCTATGTCATTTTCTAAAGTTGCTTTAACTTTTTTAACAAGGGATGATCTAACTGTTAAATGAGCCAGAAATGTACCTGACTCAGTGATCTCAAAGAATACTCCATTAGCTTTCAATTCTTGTAGTTCATGTATTAAAGACCCCCTTATAGTGGCAATTTAAGCTAAGCTTCCCATAGACTTTCAACTTAAAGCATCAGCCACTACATTTGCTTTACCTGGATGGTAAAGGATGGTACTATCATAATCTTTTAGAAGTTCCATCCACCTTCATTGTCTTAGATTAAGATCTCTCTACTCAAAAATGTACTTAAGATTTTTGTGATATGTGAAAATTTTACAAATCTCCCCATACAAGTAATGTCTCCAAATATTTAAGGCAAACATTACAGCTGCCATTTCCAAATCATGAGTGGGGTAATTCAATTCATGCTTTTTAAGCTGACGTGAGCCATAAGCTATGACTCTACCATGTTGCATCAACACATACCCTAAGCCTATCTTTGAGGCATCACATAATACAGAGTAACCCCCTAGTCCTGATGGTAGGATTAAGATTGGTGCAGAAGTTAAACATTTTTTCAATTGGATGAAACTTTGCTCACATGAATCATCCCAAATGTACTTAACATTCTTTCGAGTTAACTTATTTAATAGGAGAGTCGTCTTAGAGAAATCTTTGACAAAGCGATAATAATACCTTGCTAAACCAAGAAAACTACATATCTCAGACACAATTGTTGGTCTAGGCCATTGTTTTACTACTTCAATTTTACTTAGATCTACATGAATACTTTCTTGGAAAATAACATGTCCCAAGAACGTTACATGACTCATCCAGAATTTATATTTTGAAAGCTTTGCATACAACTGATGCTCTCTCAAGGTCAGAAGTACCATTCTCAAATGTTCAGTATGTTCTTCATGACTCTTTGAATACACCAAAATGTCATCAATAAATACAATTAAAAACTTATCAAGGAATTATTTGAACACTCTATTCATTAAACCATAAATGCTGCTGGTGCATTGGTCAATCCAAAAGACATCACGAGAAACTCATAATGTCCATACCGTGTACGAAAAGCAGTCTTAAGTATATCATCGTTCTTAATTCGTAACTGATGATATCTAGACCTTAGATCAACCTTTGAGAAGTATTTTGCTCTTTGAAGCTGATCAAACAAATCATCTATCCTTGGTAAGGGATACTTATTCTTCACCGTGACTTTATTCAACTGACGATAACCTATACATAATCTCATAGAACCATCTTTCTTTTTCACAAAAAAAACAGGAGCACCCTAAGGTGAAAAACTTGGGCGAATGAACCTTTTGTTCAACAAATCTTCCAATTGTCCTTTGAGTTCTTTTAGCTTAGCAGGAGCCATACAATAAGGTGGAATTAAAATTGGTCGTGTGTTTGGGACCAAATCAATACCAAACTCAATATCTCTTTCTGGCAGTAATCCAGGTAGATCTTCTGGGAACACGTCTGGGAATTCATTAACCACATGTATGTCTTCTAACTTCTGTTCTTTCTTCTCCAAATCTTTGACAAAAACTAGAAATCCTTAACATCCCTTTCGCAACGTACGCCGGGCACTTAACATAGATATCATGTTGCAAGGTGCATCACTTCGATCTCCTTGAAACACGAAATTACTCCTCCCCAGCATATTAAAGGAAATAACCTTATCACGATAATTTATAGTAGCATGACAAGAAGATAGCTAGTCTATCCCTAAAATTACATCAAAATCTAACATGTTGAGAATCATAAGATCTATCTTAGTTTCCATACCTCCAACAATTATTTTACAAGAACGATAACTTATTTTAACTACCCAAGTCTCTCTCATCGGTGTGGAAACCAAGAATGATTCTTTGAGAGTAATCAGATCAGATTCAAACCTCTTGACAAATAGGGGTGACACATACGAGTGAGTAGAACCGGGATCAAACAAAATACGTACAGCAAAAGTATTAACAAATAATATACCTGTAACTACAGCATTGGATGTTTGAGCATCCTGTCGGGTTATCATAAAAATATTTAAGAACAAAATCTCCTCAATCTTCCCTATAAACTTAGAATTAAGGAAAATAATGAGATTAAAGCTTACCTTTGATCCTTATAAGGCTTTTGAATCGAACAAATGATCAAAACTCTGAAGATCAAGGAAAGGATTTGTTAGCAGGATGAACAAATGAGAGAAAACGAATTTACTGTTTACTTCAGCCTTTGCTTTAGATGCGTGAGTAATAAGAAGATACTATTGAAGTTTTATTTTAAAGATTTCTACTGGGTTATTTGAATACCCATGGATATCCATGATCCAACACTCAAACCCAACTAGTCAAATTACCAATAATTGACCAATTAACTATCATTAAGCCATTTTCCCATAAATTTCACCATTTTAAGAATATACCCCACATGATTGAGAATATTTAATTTACTCATTTTGCACTATTTTTATTAATAATAATCAAAAAGAAAAAATAAATATGAAAATATTAAGTGACTAAAATGAATAAATCTAAACAACGCTATATATATATATATCAGAAAATTCTCAAATGTATAATTCTAAATTTGACGAGTATTACAAGAATGATAATAAAACCTATAAGAAATAAAAGGTTTGGAGATTGATGTAACTTGACTTTTATGAAGTTTTATTATTGAATGATTCATTTCAATTACATTTCGTATTTTGTTGGAGTTATTGATTTTAATGCTTCTTGAATGATTAGCTACCATTCAATGAGATTTAGATTTTTTATTTAAGTTAGGGATAGCTTGATATGAAATTTTCGTTGTAACTTCTACCATAAATCGAATTAGTCTAGGAATAGATGATTTTATTTATGTGGTTTTTAATGAGTTCCTAATCTTAATCACCAACTTGTTAGAAAGGTGCTCTAAAGGCAATCATTTTTAGCATCAGATATACAAACTCAATTATTAACCCAAAAATATTTTCTTCGTTATTTATATTCATATTCATAAATTCAAGATTAAATTGTAAAATAAATAATGAAGTCCTTGACACAAAACATAATATGAAAGAAACTATGATGATGACCATAATGTGAGATTTCTATCATGTATAATTATGTATGTATCCAAACTATTCCTAGGATTAGGATCACCTGAGACAGGACATCAGTGATCTGGATAGACTAGCACATGTTATGCTTTTTGATTTGATCAAGTTGTTGTCCTCACAAGCTGTAAGCATGAGATATTTTGAGTGAACATGTGAATGCTTGTTAATGGTAACAAGTATATTAGATGACCTGCATAAGACATCACATAGATACTTATTCAAATGTTAGTGATAGGTCTTATGGCAGCTAACAGTGCAAGTATCATTGGACTTGAGGAACTCAAGTTATCTTGGATATGGATCCTGTGTTTTGACTCCATTCCTTATTACCTATAATGGGTCTCTTTTAGGGTGTTGATTGGACATAACATGAAGTATCTGAAGATATTTGAGTACTTAATAGAAGATTCATCACTCCTGATAGAAAGAAATATACCCATGGCCACTTGTCAGGAAAATCGCTAAGAAGTCTTTGGCCAAAGCATACTTGTCACGAAGATGGTTTTTAGTGATATAGTTTATAGTGATTGATCCCATAAGACAAAGAACTAATTACTTGAGTTGGATATGATGTAATCAAGTCTAGTGGGAGTTGACACATAAGCCATACTCTAAACCAAGTGGGTATAAGACGATGAAAGGATATACTGTATAGACATGCTTTAGCTGCAGAAAAGTTTAAAGTCAAACAACTAACTTTTTGGTCAATTGGGGGGTCACGATGTGTTGCTAGATACCACTCATAATCTATTTACAATCAAATATTGATTGTGTATGACCAACATAGCTAGAAACCTAATGAGTCACACGCATAGAAATTCACTAGGAATGTAAAATGAGTTTGAACATTTAATTCTAAATTGGAGAATTAATTAAAAGGAGATAAGAGAATAAAAGGAATAAAAATATGTTTCTATTCCTACGCAAACAAAGAAAAACCCAAAACAAGAACCTCTTAGGCATCACTCTCTCAAAAAGATTGGGCTTCTTAAGATGTCACTTTAAGAAGCCCAATAAGGAAATGACGTTTACTAAGAAAATTAGGATTTTAGGGTTTGTGATTGCACCTATCACTTTAAATATGATAGTCAGAGTCACACACTACCTACCACTCTCTCTCAATTGTTCAGTATTTGTTTTAGAACACTCTTGTTCTTTTCTCCTTTAACCAAGAAGGTTTTCTCTAGCAAGAATGAGAAGAAACCCAGTTACCTTAAGAGGTTTTTCTTTTGTGTAATTTCACCTGGATTACCATTAGAGTATTCTACTTTGGATACTTACTTTAGCTTGGAGAAGTTGCTGTACTATAAAAGGTATTTCTCTTCATCTTCTTTTTCATGATTATTGTAATGGTGATATAGGTTGATCCATCGGTTAATAAGTTTTAGAGAAAATTTTAAATTTCGTTGCATTCTATCTGTAAAATCATACACTACTTGAATGATTGGACTAAGGAATTAGGAAATCCTTTGGGTTAGGTAGGTTTGTTTCTCCAAGAAATTGAGTTCAAACAATTTTGAGAGCTTAACCAATAAAAAAAAAATTGTAATTGGAGTCAGTCATTTTTTTATCAACTCAAAGATTAATTTGTTTATGAATTAGTCGGATTAAAAGTCAAGTAAAGTCAATCCCATCAACTCTAGGCTTTTGTTTTTAGTATTAATTTCCTCGTAGTTAATAGAATTAATTTAATTTGTTGAGTTCTTTTAGAATCAAGCTTTTGTTTAAGTTTACTTTTTAAGTTTCTTTAATTTACTAGACCGTCTAAATAGTATTTCATTTAGCTTCGCGGGTACTTAGTACCTCAATCCTCGTGGGAATGCTATTCTTACTTATTTTTCATTATATTACTTGTACGACTTGTACACTTACCAAATCGCAAACAAGTTTTTGGCACTGTTTTCGGGATTGATGATTGTGCCAATATTTATTGAGGCCGAAGTAGTGCTATTTTAGAGATTTTGCTTTTATTTCTATTTTAATGTCTTATGAGTCTTTGTAATTTTTGTTTCTTCTTTTGTTCATCTTATTCCCCTTTTTTTTTTATATGTCTCTCACAATGTTCTTCTTTGCTGAGTGCGAGGTTTCATGATATGTCCTCCTTGTTGGAGAAATTGAAGATGAAAAAGAAGTAAGGACAATAAGAGAGGAGACAATGCTAAGCAAAGGACAACAATAAAGTCTGGCTAAGGACTATAAATGTGACGCTCTTGGGAGGCACCCCAAGTTTCTTGACCTTTCTATCTTTTTAATTATGTTTGTTTATATTATTTCATAATATTAATTTTGCATTGTTGGTATTTAGTGCTTTCTGTTTGATTTTTTTTGTGATTGAATTTGGTTTTTCTCTGATTTTGTTCTTAGTTTTTATTTAATATTGTTTGCTGAGTGTTTTTGCTGTGTTATGTGTTGTTAGCTGAGTTTTTATGAATCACAAAATCCCAATTTTCATGGGTGATCAAATTCTGATGTTGTAAGCTACTGCTGATATGAGAAAATTGGATACTATCAAGATGGTGCCCAGGCACCACACCGGGTGCCCTGAAACTAGAAAGAGAATTGGCTACTGTCTAGGTGACGCCCAGGGGCCTGAGATTGACCAATTAGGGATATGTGATGTTGGCGCCTAGGCGCCATGTCCATATAAATCCTTTCTTCAAAAATTTCCTCTCATTTTTACATCTTCATAAAACCGTAGCAGCCGCCTCCCTCAACTCTGACTTCTCCTATGTGATTCCAATGTCCTTTCTCAGGTTTTCCTTTGTCTTTCCTCCTTATTTCTCTCCCTTTTCACTCAAAGTCAACTACATAGCATCTTTTCCTAAGTCTTTTTCGTCCTTCACCAACAACCGTTTCCCTCTCCGATTTGTTCATGTTTTGGGTGAGATTTTCAGATGTTAGAGGTGTTCTTCATAGATTTTCTGGTTTTTCTTGGTAAGTTCTTACATCTCATCTCTTTTATTTGAATTTCAAAAATAAAAAAAAAGGGGAAGAAAATTTATTTCAAATCTGAATTTTATTTTTTCCTTTTAGTTTATTGTCTATCTTTTTCTTCATTGTGTTATACTGCTCGTGAAATCTCTTCCCTTTTTCTTTAGATTTCTTAAAAAAATAAAATTCTAATCTCAAATTTTGAAATTTAGGGTTCTTGATGCTTTACAGATTTTCAAAAATTCTGAAAATTTTGAAATTTGCTTTCTAGGTCTTCAGAAAATTTTATCTTTTAGAGGTTTTAGAAATTTTCTTTCTTGTTTTTCTGACCTTTGAAACTTTGTTATATTTCAAAATTTCAGAAATTAAATTTGTGATTCTTGCATGTTTAGGATTGTCTTTTATCTGCTGCAAACATGTCTAGTAAACGTGCAAGAAGACAATAGCAAGTTGAATCCTGTTCCAGTGGAGATTTTGATACCTCTAGGTTTAGGAACCTTGAAAAAGAGCAAAGATATGATGAGCTTAAATCTAGAGAATTTATTAGGGAGAGAGGATTTGATTTAAGAGCTAATCAGTACCCTAACATTTAAGGTAGAATTAGGCATTGGGGTTGGAAAATTTTGGTAGGCCAGCTTCCAAATTTTTCCCCAAGATTGTAAAAGAATTTTATACAAACATATTTAAGGTTGGCAATGAAAGTGTGAGGGATAGAAATTCATCTTTTGTTAGGGAGAAACTAATTTTTTATACTCCTATTAATATCTATAATCTATTTGTTCTTAGATATGGTCCTAATAATGATAATGAATGTAACGAATTAATGAGGCACAACATTTGAGGTCCCATTCTATTATAAACATTCTCTGTAAAGTGGGAGCGAGGTGGGAATTGGATACTCAGGGGAACGAATCAAATTTTAAAAAATCAGATAAGAAACAAATCCCTACAGCGTGTTCATCCAATCCAACATTTTCCCCACTTTGAATCGTTTTAAAGTGACCATAGAAAGAGCTATGGTCATTTACCTAATTGTTAAAAGGAATGTTTTTAATATTAGATCTCTGATATCCCAAAATTTAGAAAAGTTGGTTCAAAAATAAGGAAAAAGATTAGGATACCTATGCCTCATCAAAAATCTTTGTCAAAAGTATAAGGGGCCCATGTTTGATAATGTTTTTCGTGATCCCGAGGGCCTACCACTATTCAAGTGATAGATGGTATGGCTCCACGTGCCCCCGCGAATAACCCACTAGTACCTATCTTTATACCATAGACACCATCTAAACCATGCGCTATACTTGCACCTCAGGAATCACATATGTCATAGCACATTATTGATATACAAAACTCCTTAGATGAATTGAGAGCCTCCCACAACACTTTTGTTGTCTCCCATAACACTTTTGTAGAAACACAAAATGAACACGGCAAGGGCGTAGCTTAGGCCTTGTATTCTATGTCTAGACTTTGGGGTGTGAGCACAGAGGGTTAGACTTTTTAGGATCCTTCCCATGATCCAACAGTCAACACTAATTATGATCCTACAGTCAACTGTGGAGCAGATGGTGACAATACCATGGACGATGATGACGTTGATGACACGAATTAAGGAGCTATGATTCGTTATTTTTTTAATTTCTTTTGATTATTGTTCATGTATTGTATTTTATTTGACAACACTATGTTATGAGATTTTCATGTATTCAATTGATTCCTTTTTGAATTGTTTTGGTGTATTGCTTTTCTATTATGAGATAGAATGGTTGGGATTATTTTTTTTGTTCGTTTTCTTTTTATTTTTGTTTTGCAAACATTTGTATTTTATGTTTTTAGTTAATTAAGATTTGAATTTCAATGTGTATGCTTTTTCTGCCTTTTAATTTAATAATGCTGTTGATGATGGTTTCTTTTGGTATTGACGCATTCTTTTGGAGCCCCACTCCCCTGTTTTTGGTTGTCCCTTTTTCATTTTATATCTTTTTGGCTATGACATTGAGAAAAATGTTTTGTTTAGGTTTGGGGGAGAAGAGTGGTGGTTTTAAGATTAAGATACCTCTCTCTTTTGGATGACCCTTAGCTTTTTGTCAATAAGAATGCCTTTCTTTTTATTGAACCATCATGTTTGTAGGATTTGTTTTTTGATATTTTGGAAAGTGATGTACAGGTTTTATGTTATTCCAACTTTGGTTAAATTCATGTTGTCATCTTGTTTAAAATTTAGCTAATATATGGGTTTTCAGAATTCTCTGATTAACTTAAAATTTCAAAAATTTTTAGAAAATAAAGGTTATAGGCCCTCTTTATTTTCTTTAAGCACTCCTTAAAATTTTAGATAATGTTTATTCCTACTTATGACAGGTAATTGCTCAATAAGGAAATTTTATATTTAAAAAAAAGTATAAAATAAAATAAAATAAGAGTGTAATTTAAATTAAGGAAGTGTAATGTGGATTGAGTGCACAACATTTTTCTCTAATCAATGAATCATATCTTCTTAGCAAATAAAAGTGATAGACAAGGTATTGATGTGTGGATTAGGCGCATAGACAATTCATTTTTTTCTTAGCCTTGCTAACAAAATTTTGTCTTTGTTGAGGGGAAGATATGTGGATTAGACGCACAGTCTTCACTTTGATCAAATTAGCATTAAAGTTCTTTTCTTGGGTTATTTTCCTTGAGAGCCAAAAATCATCATGGTAAGATAAACCTTTTTTTTCCTTGAGAGCCAAAAATCATCATGGTAAGATAAACCTTTTTTAAGCTTTTGAAGGAGTAATTGGATAAAGTGGGCATCTTTACAATTTTTGATTTTGAAAGTTTCTGAAAATATTCAATCTTTATCTTTGAATTTTCGAATACTTATTGCTTAGCTTAGCTTTATTTAAATGATTGCATGAAATTGACTTGTTCTGGTGCTCGTTTTTCAAAGTTGTTCAACACTTCTTCTATATCATGAAAAATTTGTACGTTTAGTTAGAGTTTAGATTAGTTGTGTTAGAAAGAAGTTTGCTTGAGGACAAGCAAAACTATAGGTTTGGAGGAGTTGATAAGTCCTTAAAATTCATTAAATTATGCTATAAAAAGTGAGTTTTTCTTCTTCTCTTAGCCTTATTTTGTTACCCTTTAGCACTTTTTTTATCGTTGTTTTAATTATTTTACCTTGTGTAATGTAGTTTTCATATTATCTATATTAAAGCACAATTTCTTGTCTTTTTCCAGTGATTTTTGTTGTGATTTTTTATAGGTACAAATCTGGGAGAAATAAGAGAAGTTGAAAGCTTTTGCTGCTGTCCAGGCGCTAGATGTGGCGCCCAAGTGCCCAACCATGAATCTGATAGTATAAAAGCTACTTTTAGGGGTTTCTAACCTAATTTTTGATCTGGAATTTTGGGGCTTCTTGGAAGCAGCACAAAGGAGCAATTTTCTGGAGTTGATTTGAGGGGAAGGAGGCTTCCCACTTGGGTTTGGCACTTCTTCCCCCATTTCTTCTCTCTTTTCTTCATATTCTCTTAGTTTCATATTGTAATTTCCATTTTTGTTGTTTAAATCGTTAGTCTTCATTTCTAGGGTTGTATGAATATAAATTTAGAGTAGATTTTATATTATTTTTTGAACTCTTGTAATCGATATTTGATTAATGCATATTTATTCATTATAATCTTAATGTTTTCCTTAATTTGGCCAATTTTTGAATTGTTATGGTGTTTTTGCTGAACTTGAGAAAGGGAAGCAGAGACTAGGTCATAGGATGAGTAGTATGAGTTCTTAAACCTTAAAAGTAAGGAAATTGATTTTTTAATGTTATAGGAATATAGACATTAGTCTCATATAATCAAATTAAGGCTTGTTCATTAATTTGACTTGATTTTCACAAAGGATTATGGAACTTTCAGTTATTAACTTAGTTGAGGTATGAAAAAATCTTTCTGAAAATTGTTGTGCCTTAAATTAGCATGTACAATTGGTGAGACCAAGAGCAAGAGAACGATAATAAAACCTATGAAAAATGAAAGGTTTGGAGGTTGAAATAACTTAGACTTTTATGAAGTTTTGTTGTTGAATGATTCATTTTAATTATATTTCATATTTTGTTGGAGTAGATTTTGTTGGTTTTAATGCCTCTTGAATGATTAGCTAATATTCAATGAGATTTAGATTTTGTATTTAAGCTAGGGATAGCTTGATATGAAACTATCCTTGTAACTTTTACTATAAATCATATTAGTCTAGGAAAAGATGATCTTATTTATATAGCTTTTAATGAGTTCCTAATCTTAATCACCTACTTGAATGATTGGACTAAGGAATTAGACAATACTTTGAGTTAGATAGGTTTGTTTCTCAAGGAATTGAGTTTAAACAATTTTGAGAGCTTAACCAACATCAAAAGGATTTGTAATTGAAGTGAGTCATTCTTTAGTAACTCAAAGATTAATTTATCTACGTATTAGTTAGATTAAAAGCCAAGTGAAGTCAATCCCATTAACCCTAGGCTTTTATTTTTAGGATCAATTTCCTCTAGGTCTTAGTTAATATAATTAATTTAATTTGTTTAGTTTTTAGAATTAAACTTTTGTTTAAGTTTACTTTTAAAGTTTCTTCAATTTAATGAACCCACTAAATAGTATTTCATTTAGCTTCGCGAAAACTTGGCACCTCAATCTTTATGGGAACAATACTTTTACTCATTTTTCACTATATTATTTGTTCGATTGGTACACTTGCCAAATCGCCAACAATCGCTAGCAAGTAGCCAATCGACTATCGACTCTGGGACAAATTTGAGGTAGCAACTATTTGCCATTCAAATGGTGAAAATCTACTAAATTGGCCCTAGGAACACCTGACAGAGATAGGGAGACTCCAAGGCCAAGGAAATGTAATTTTACGGTGAATTGGGTGTGCGTACATATAGGAAAGTTGGAGAGAAAACATAAACAGTTGAAAATAGAGCATAAACCAAAGGTGAGAGAGAGATTAGAAGGATGAACTTATGGCTGGGAGAAGGATAACTCATAACTTTAGTTGAGAAGAATCAAAAGTGTAGAGAAACCATAGGAAATCTTGGGTGAGAGTGTAGGTATAAAGGGAGAGATTAGAAAAGAGATAGATAAATGAGTTAAAAACTTAACTTTCCAAATAACTAGCTAGCTTTTCTCCCATAAAAATTTGTTCTACTTTGTTTGAATATAAATACCTGAAATATTTGATGTTTGATTGTATGTTCATGGTATGTTTGGGTATTTATAAGCTTGACTATGTGAAGGACAGTTATTGTTGGCTTAAGGGGACCTAGGGGATGGCGGTACGCAATTGTCACACTCTATCCAAGGGCATGACCGGTACAAATAAAGTCTGCCTCTACCCGTAAGCCTTGTCTAAAGAAAACTACCCAACACCTATTCTTTTAGTAACTGTGATACAATCTTAAGTTGCTCTATTAACAAATCATATTCTATTTCATAACTGTATCAAGATATCAAAGAAACATCATTTGATATTTATTTATATATATAAATATTTCCATAAACTGTTTACAACTGTATTTAAAGCAATTTGTAACTAGGCACACCTACCTCTGTACATAATCATATTCTGATAACAATTATACTTAACAAAAAAAAATCATGATTAAACATATTAGCCTTTGTACAATAATTACCCAAACCATTTATAACTATAGATATACATAACATAGGTCGCATGATCCTGTCCATGGACTTACATAGATTAAAACATAAAACAAATTACCAGCCGAAGAATCAATTTGGGCTTCAGCCAACTGATACACTTCTATAGGTTACTCAGTAGGAGGAACCTCTCTAGCTTGACTTCCCTATCTGTGAAAAATAAATAGGATGAGCTGAAAAGCCCAGTGAGTACTAAACTCATGGCAGAATAATTGCGGAGGAAATAACTCAAGGTTATAAAACAAGTCATACTGGTTCATATAGTATTTCAAATAATATATATACTCATTTTCAAGAAGATATATATAATATCAAGTAATATCTAATATATAAAATTAAGTGATCATGAAATAGTATAAATAAAACATATTTTGAGGAACTTCATTCAAAACCTTGAATCAAGTACCCTCCATATCTGCCTGCCACAACACCATAATCACCACACTCACCATTTGGTGTCACCCGACGTGACCCTCACATACTATCTCTACATATCATAAAGCCTCCCTCTCGTGAGTAGCTTTTGGTCACAGGGCTAGCACACTCCTTGATCCCCTGCCAACTGAAATATTAGAATACCAAGTTGCGCCAAGGACTACAGTACCATTGTAGTACTATCGTTCTAGAATGGGTTCCTCTCATGTACACATAGTAACTTTCTCGAATACACATCTTAATAGCAATAAGAGTTCAACATGCATATTTACAAATATATCATACTCCGAATAATTCAAATCATACTTTTACCACATTCATCACAAATCTTTCCTCATATTGCATTATAAAGAGAAATCTCAAATCACAATGTTTTTCAGGATAAAATGAACCATTGCTCATAGATATTAAATCAAGGAATTTCAAATCACATAACTTTTTGTAGCTATATAAATTCCAAAAAAAGTGTTTCACAACAAATGCTTATCTCATATCTTTGCTCACGAAAACTAAGATCTCTTAAAAACTTTAGAAATCAACATTTCAATTTCCTTCCAACCCTCAATAAGGAATCTTTGAAATAAGCATACATATACATGTAAAGTAAGAAATTATAACTTGTAAATTTAGTTATTCTAGAAACATTAAGTATTTTTCACTAAGCTATTTCCACAAGACTTACATGAGTAGATTACTTACTTGGATTTCGACACAAACCCTTCCATTTTCACTTATCCAAACTCTTATGAAGAGGACTTGACTGACTTGAGACTTCCTAGAAGCTACAACTGAAAGGAGTAATTAAGGAGTCAAGACATGTATGAAATCAGAGAATTTTTTTTTTTTGGTATTAAAACAAAGATTTCTCCTCTACTGACTACTGAGACTATGCTACAGTTTTCTTTATGTTCCTTTGCTGTCCAGCCCCTTTCTAGCACCCCCTTTAATTCTATAGTCCGTATACCACACTTCCACCATTCTTTCCCAACCATCACCTGACTTCTTGAAAAAAATCTAGAATTAAATTGGACACAAATTTGCACACAGAAATCAGAATATTTTTACTGCAGTATTATCTTTCTCAGTTGCATCCTTTGTTCAAGTTTATGTCCATGTTTCTTAGGTTACCAGATGTACAACCTTCATGAAGCTAAGCTTCATGTATTACCATTGTTATTAACTTTTTATGAGCTTTATAAGATCATTCACAACCTAAATTAAGTGCAGTTTTAAATAAATCAGCAAACTCATGAAAACTTTGTCCATTCTGCATTCATTCTAATTCTGGACAGATTTGGGTACCAATATTCTGAAAATTTATGAGAAGAACTGGAAATTCCAAAAATCACCAAAACTGGTAGGAGTTCTTATTGACATGTTAAGTAACTATGGTAAAAATTAAAAAAGCTAATTCCATCATTTGACCAATATAAGACCCATATGAACAACCAATCATCAAAGCAATCTCAGATTTGCTGAGGTTCTGATAATCACACCATAGGTGCACTAAATCAATTCCAAATGTCATAAAATTTGGTAGAGAGTTGCCTTGGTGCCTTCTCTAGGTGACATAAAAATTTGGGGCAAATTACGCTTATTAGAGTAGTGAAACAAAACCTTATGTTACAAATCTTCCAACCTTGTTCTGTTTGAGGCTGATTTTGGGTCCTTATTTTTAAAAAAATTCTGGAATTAATCTATAACTTCAAAATTGATGAAATTTGGCATAGAGCTATCTCCACATGTTGGTAGGCTAGGGTAAAAATTTCATATCAAAACTCTACCGTTGACCCCTCTAATGGTCAAATTAGTGACAACCTATCAGAATTGTCTAAATTTTCACAGGTTTGGTTTCTTCTATTTATTTCACCAGACAAAACACATCTAACTGTGACCAAATTTGGTAGGCTAGTAAAGTCTTAACTAGATGTCATAAAAATTTTGTATTAAAATAAGATCATTTGTTCCCAAATAAGAACTTGAAATCTACAGCTGTACAGATTGGTCTCTGCACAAAATCAGATTGGCCAATGACCTCCACTTACAACTACTTGAATCCAGCTCAATTATATGATTACTATGAATGTTCTTTATTCTATTATAAACTAGAGACAACAATGTAAATATGCATATGAAGATAATCAAAATCGAGCTCTTATATAAGATCGAAAAGGCATAGAAAAGATTGAATCGAACATCGTAAGATTCTATGTAATTTTAAAAAATAAATTTAAAAAATATTTATATAATTTGCTAAAATTATTAAATAAGCATAAATTTATCAAAAATCAAAATATCAAAATATTCACAATCAGATAACAAACAGATTCAAGCATTCAGTAATCAGCAATTCAGCATCAGTATCAACAATCCCAAATTCCCAATTCGAGTTTGACAACAATCAACAAAATATAAGGAGGAGGACCAGTGGGTATTATCAGGCTATTAGCATTAGTTCAGTAACAAAGAGTAGTGGACTGTGGAGTCTAACCTAAATGCTTAAGACTTAAGAGTTAAGACTTTAAGGTTAAGACTTTAAGAGGTAGAAATAGAACTTATCGGCACGATGACCACACTGGAGCAACGAGGAGGAAATCGAAGCACAACTGCACACAAACCAATTGAGCATGATGAATGGACGAGGAACTGGCTGAGGAAGTAGATTACGGCAGAGGAAGGAGGAAGACTGCCAAGGTGAGTTTTCAGTGACTGAATCGAACGGATGACCACAAATGTGACGGTGGAGGCAGATACACATGACTGAGAAAGTGAGAAGACAAAGACCGGATTCGAATGAGGAACAAAGAAGATGAAGACGTGACTTGGGGGGCTAGGGTTCAGTCCTTATAGTTGCACGACGTTGTTTTAGGAGGCAACAACTAAAAAAAAAAATTTGAACATAAAACAATATCATTTTGGAGCCACATGAAAAAAAAAAAAAGGTGTGAACAAGATCACATGATCACATGGGATCATGTGATCTTACAATTCCATGATCAGGATCATGATCCCATGCAATCTTGATGCAAAAAGATCTTACCTACAATCTTGCGCAATCTTGTTGGCAGGATCTCGATTTTATACAATCTTACGAGAAAGATCTAGATCTTAATTACCTCTATTTAATCAATTAAATTCTCACAACACTTTGTTAATTCTGCACTTTTCAGATCAATTCCCAATTCTTGGCCAGCCCTTATTTCAGCTTGTTTCTTGGCCCCAAACCAGGTAACCATCACTTATATAGCTAGTATAATGTTTACTCACTTGCAACCCAGCAGACACAACAAAGAAATTTGTAGTAAAAATCATTTTGGACAGCCTAAATCCTTAGCTTTTCATTATGCAGAATTTCTCAGCATTATTTCCATTTAACTCGATGAACATTCAGCCCTTAATTATATAGTCGTTAAGCCTTAAATCCCCAATAAAATTCCACCTAAACCGCAGCTCACACATGCAAGCACAAAGAAACCAATTTAGTCTAGAAAGATTAAGATTTCGCTTACCTCTCGTCATACTCTGTTTTCGTCTCTCCGTTGCTCTCGGTTCTATAGCTTCATTCCTCCCAAATGTTCCCTTCTAAACTCGGTCACTACTCGTCACCCAGCCCTCATAATATGCATGCGGCCCAGAATACAACTCAAAGACGAGATTCTCCTTTCTGCCGAGAAGGGTTTCGCGTGAGTAAATTAGAGAGGGTTTCAAGGGGATGGGTTTCGAGCTTTGTCTTACGAAAATGGGAGAGAAGGATTCTGCAGAATTTGATGATAGAATGTCCAAAGTAGAATCTTCTCGGCTAAGTGGAAAGAGGAAAGAGAAGGAAGATACGTGTATCGTCCTTAGAGTGCCACCAAATATGTCCTTGGCTAAAATAGTGGAAGACTCTCTCGATATTCTTTACTTTTCACTTAAGACCATAGCAATTTCATAAAAATTTCCTTTTTGCCCAAATAAATATTGAATATTTTTATTTCATCCTTCCATAAATTTATTTAACTCGGGTCCTTATATTTCTTTGGATCAAAATTTTATATCACAATTCAAATTAGTCCTTAGGTGTTCGGGGAAAACTTCATATAGGTCCTAAAGGGAAAATTAAATTTCAATCCCAAAAATTCAAATTCATTACATGAAATATCCTTATGTCGGCTTTAAGCAATATCTCTCTCTTCCATTTCACTTTGGTCCTAAAAGACTTAACTTAAGAATTTCATTTAAGTCCTGGTTATTATAGCAATGCCCAGTTGAGTCTTCGTTGTTGAGTAACTAAAAAGCTAAGAGAAAATGTATAGGGTTGGCGGCATGTAACAACCACATAGCTGGAGACAGAGGGGTGTAATGCCCAGGGAGGATGGAGACACGTGACGTATATGAAATATCATTAATGTTTCAAACATATTTTTACGCTGAAAATTGTGTTTTTGTGATATCACTTGATGCTAGCTACTAAAATTATATTATCTCATTGTTTTTCTATAACACTAACCATTTTCAGGAGAAAAGGAATTTGAAGAAGATAGAAGTGGAATTTGAAGTTATGTAGTTAACTAAAGATAAACTAAAATAGAAGTGGAATTTGAAGTTATGTAGTTAACTAAAGATAAACTAAGTGTGATATAGGGCTAGTTTTGTTGTATTCAATAGCTTTTGTTGTTGCTCTTTTGTATGTTGTAATTGATGAGTTATGATATACACGAATTAAAATGTTGTAATAGGTAGTTGTAAAGATGTTTGAATCCATTTGAGCTGAGCTTTCCAATGTATGGTCTTATGTATGCATGGTTAAAGGTGGCTAAAGTATATGTGTAATTCACTTAGCAAGCTACGTTGATGAGTTATAAGATTTTCATTGGTGTTTGATGACACTCAAAAAGAGCTGAAAAATGTGAGGAATAGGTCCGTCTAGAAACTAGTTGTTGACCATTACTAAGCAAATCATCAATCGCTAGCTCTCTATTTGCATATAAAAATTGTGTCAGATACTAACCAGTTGACCGATTCATTAGAAGTAGTCAATTGATCAGTCTCGAGTTTAGTATTCTAGTTTAACCAGAAACGAAGTAGTTGAAAGGATGCTACATTTTAGTTAATCGGATGAGGTTTATAAATTTAGATTTTGGTAGCTATTTCTGTATATTTGTCTTTGATATGGACATAACTACAACAAATAATGAACAAATGTAAGAGGTCAATTAGAAACTAGAACTAATTAGAGTAAATTAATGTGGTTAAATGTTAATTTAATCTAAAGCTAAAAGAGTTTAACGATAAAATGACTAAACTTAACCTAAAGTTACATGTTTGAGACATATAGTAGATGACAGTATACCATATACTTATCATATTCTGAATGAAGAATCATAAATTTATGATATTTTGATTAGAGAACTTAATGATAAAAATATAAGCAACTGAACCAAAAGAAGAAAAAAGAAAATATTACCAAATTGAATGAAATATATGAGAGCAACTCTTTTATCTACCCCACCATTATACTTTCTTTTATTTTTTTTCACATTTTTCTATTTGATATTTCTTCTATATTCTTTGCCCCACTTTCTTTTCTTTCTTCTATTATTCTTCGATGTTATTAGTTCTATGAATCTGGTCTCCACTTTCTTCCTTCCTTCTTTGTTGTGGTTTGATGAATCCACCTTTTCCCCTTATTTTCTTTGTACAAATACAATTTGTGATAATAATCCGAACAACCTTGCTCTGTAATCAAAATTAAGAAACGATTTTCATCATTTGAACAAATAAATAACAAAAAGAAGTTACAACTCATCAACATGAAAAATAAAAAAAGAAAAGAAGTGCACCACAAAATTAAGTAGACAACAAAACAAAATTATTGGGTACTCATTCCATCAGCTTCCACTTCATATCATGGCCCCACCTAAAAATGCCATTCCAAGGACAATGGGCACTTGCAATATCACCTGTAAATTGAAATTCATAGAAGCTGCAGAGGCTTCCACCGTATCAGAATTACCGGCTTTATCAGTATTGTTCCCATTATTCTCATCTGCAGATGATGACGTGGGTACATCAGATTTAGGTGAATCTGCTTTTGGTGCTGCTGGTGAAGGTGCTAGAGCCTTAGGAAGCACAATGTCAAGTGGAAGAAGCACCTTGTCCACTTGATATATGGCGAGCTTGTTGTCGGTGTACACCGTCCCCATCACAGTGGCATTAACAGCACCAGTGGTCATGCTGACTCGGCTGCCACCGTAGGTGGTGACGTTGAGTTGGAGCCTTCTCGAGTCGTCGCCGGCCTGGGTCTGAACCGGGTTAGTGAGGGTATCGAAGTTGGAGATGGAGATGAAGGAAGAGATGGTGTGGAACTGAAGAAGCTCCACCTTTTGCCTGTCGTTGAGAGAGTTCAAGAACCCTGCTTTCAGTTTGGAGAAGGCACTGTCCTCAGGGGCGAAAATGGTCAATCCGCCAGATCCTGAGGTCATGAGCTGCGAATTGAGTTGGTTGATTAGTTGGGTTGTCTTCAACAAACGTATCAGAACAGAGAATATCTTGGCCTTCCTTAGAATCTGGACAATGTCAATGGAGGGAGCTTTGGGGATGGCGGGTGTTGGGGCTGCGTTGGGTGAAATAGGTACAAGGGGAACCGTACTCATTCCCGGTGAAGTGGCGGCAGATGGAGTGGTAGGCGGAGCTGCCGCAGTTGACGGTGGTGATGCTTGAGCCGGAGGAGATGCAGCGGGGGCTTGAAGTGATGACAGTTGGGCTGAAGTAGTGGTGGAATAAAAGAAGACAAGTAGTAGACTTGAGGCAAAGAAGAGTGACTTTTGCATTGCCATTTTTGTTGTTGTGGAAGGAAGGGTTGAGATGCTATGGGAAATAGAAGTTACCTAGTGATAGTGTGGCACTAGAGTAAGTTGAGGAACTTGCTCTTTGTCTGTTAATTTTACTGCGAGGAAAAGGTTATAGAAGATTGGGCCTTTTATAAGGATGTGAATGAGAATGATTGGAAGATACAAGGTTTAGGTAGGAGGAAAAGCTTAATCAGTTTGAACTTACAATTTTTAGGAAAAATCTACTTTATCTATTATGGAAAGGTATATATATATTACATCATTGATATTAATATATTAGAGAGTAGTGATGAAAGATAAGTTGAGATCAGAACCGAAGGCACACATCATAGAACTGCTTTACTTTCACACTGTAGGTTGCTATCAATTGAGATGCACCTAATGACATGAAATGTAATTTGAGAGGTGTATTCTTGATGCTTACAAGTCGATTACTTCCATCAAACAGCTGGAAGAAAAAGAAACTTAAGTAGCAGTGTCTTTGTTTCCCCCTTCTTTGATGTGAGGGGGAAGAAACAATTAATTGGTGATGAAAATGAAGAGGCTTGCAAGATTAGTAGACCGGGAAAATATTTATATTTTTGTTAATTAATGATTAAATGGGAAATTGCATTTGAGAACAAACGTAAGTGTATTAATTACCTCTGAATTATATGCTAATTAAATACCAACGACGTTTCAGAAAGTCAAATTTTGATTTAACAATAACAAATAACAACCAATGTTAATTAAAGTTGCAGAATTCATAATTTTTACTGTGGTTGATCCCAGTTAAAAAGTTCATATATATATATATATATATATATATATATATATATATATTAAAGTCAACCGAATTCCATAAATTAGAATCGAAGAATATATATATATATATATTCTTCGATTCTAATTTATGGAATTCGGTTGACTTTGTATGTTTCACTTTGCCTCTAGACCAACCGATAACTATTCAAAAACTAAATCAAAGAAATTGGTTTTATGCTCTCTTGTACAATACATCCAGAGTTATAGCCTAATTAACTAAACAAGTTTTAGGAGAGCTCTACCTTTGCATTTAAACGGATTATACTTCCAACCAATTAGGTAGAAGGTTAAAGTAAAACCAGAAAAAAAAAAAACCAAAGTACCAAACACATTTATTTTTGTAGGTCGAATTCATATATTAAAGATATAGTGGAAAAATTATATTTACTCTAATATTTTTATTTATTTAAAATTTATCTTCAATAATTAATCATTTAATTGACATCTTAATTTATTTGCCTCATTATAATATTGCCGAAGACTAAATATAACGTTATCTAATTAGCATCATGTGCGTATTATATGAAAAATATTAATTACATTTACACACCTTCTTTGTCTCAGTCTCAAATTACAATTTTTTTCCCTTGGGGCCGTGAAGGGATTGCCCTCCTGCACGCAAGGAGGCAAATATCATTCATCCAACATTTTTCTCTCTTTTGTTTTTAAATTAAAATAATTACAAGTATCAATTAATTGTAAGTACAATAACAAATATACAATAATAATTATAAATCAAGAAAATAACATTAAAAAATGGTGCGCAAGAGGCAACCTTTTCTCCCTAGGGCCACATGTCGGCAATAACCCAAATAAATGACATGGTTCAAATATTAATGGATTAGGAGAAATTATAATTTTGACAAATTGGATCTCTTCATGTTCTAGTGCGAATATGAGAGTCCTATTTTTAAGTTATTTATTTCAAATCAGACGGTTCAAAATGAAAGAAAAAATGTATATCTCTTATTTTTGTTTTATTTTTATTTAAATCTTATATTCTAAATGAAAAAATCAAAATTTAAAAAATAAAATCTTTGTGTTAGCATCAAAACATTAGAAAAACTAAATTATAATTTTGGGGTGGGAATTATGGTGATAAAGTTCAATTTTTTCTTTTTTCATAAATTATGGAGAATATTGATTACCAAAAGTCCAGGCAAAAGATCAAAAGGATAGTTTGATTTAAGCCTAATAATATGTTCACGGAAAGGTCCTTTCAAGCCCAACAATGTGGTGGCTTGGTTGAAACCTGATTGAGCCCATTTTCGAGCCTAATTTTACTCGTTTTAGTGACTTTTTAGCCCTTTTATTATTTTTTTTAATTTTAAGCATATTTTGTTTTATTTTATTTTTTCTAATTTTTTAATTTTATTTTCAGAAATTATTTGTTCTCAAGTTTTTTTTCCCCCTACTTTCTGCTTGTGCTTCACTGCTTCCTTTCTGTAATTTTTGGTGATTCAAACGACTGAAGTAGTTCCATAGGAAGAGACTGAAGCTGAGGAGAAATAAGCAAAGAAAAAGAGAGAGACTAAGCAATCAATAATTTGGCAAAAAAAAAAAAACTGGACGAAATTATTGATTGGTGTACTATTTTGGGAAAAATTGTTTTTGAAAAAAAAAAGATAATTCATCGTCCTGCTTGGTTGTTTTTAATTTTTTTTCTTGTAAAACTATTTTGGAAGCTATTTTGCAAATTAAATTGTAATACCCCAATAATTTGTATGAAAATTTAAAATCTATTTTGAAGTTTAGTGAAAAATTTAATTACGTGAAAAATGTGCTTTTTGAATTAGTGAAGAAAATCTGGGAATAGAAATTTTAATTTTTAATTTAGGAAATTTTTACAAATTCTCAAGGACTAAAGTGAAAAGAAAAGAAAATATGGATTACTTTTGAGAAATGACCAAATAGGAACCTGAGAGGAAGAATAAAGCTTATGAGAATGAATTATGAGTCCGGTACCGAAAATATGATGAATTCGAAGTTAAAGTGGTATTTGAGACATAGAGAGGGATTAAAGTGAAAAAATCTTATAAACTAAGGTGGCTATGAGCGATTTTATCGAAAAAGAAATTGGTGAGGCCCACACGTATACATTTCTCTCTTATTCTTTTCTTTCTCTCATTCTCCCGTAACTTCCTCACTCTCTCTCTCGGTTATGCTTCGAATTTCTTCATCAACCATTTATGCAATTTTTGCATGGGGAAGGAAACTATGAAAGTTAGGATGATTGGTAAGTTGATGTTCTTCTTCTTCCTCCTCTTATTACAAGACCAAATCCTTGGTTATCAATTTACAAAATTTTTGTAGAATATTTTAATGGATGAATTTAAGTGTGGATGTTAATCTAAAACATTCCTAGGTGGTTTATGACGTTATTAGACCAAGAAATTTGGAGAAAACTAGGAGAAATTCGTAGAATTTGGATATTTGAAAAAAGTTAGTGTTCTTGATGAAATTTGAGATTTGAGCTTGGATTGTTGCTAAAAATTGGGGGTTTTGGTGTTAAAACACTCCTTAGACATTAAGGATGAAAACCCATAGAAGAAATTAAAAGAAATGTTGTTTTAGATGTGATTTTAGGATTTTTTGGATGAAGAACACGAAGAACTCACTGTAGCATTGACTCGGTCAACGTTACTGTAGCATTGACTCGATCAACGTTACTGTAGCATTGACTTAGTCAACGATACTGTAGCTACGTTGACCGTTGACCTTTACTGTAGCATTAGTTTTTTTTTTTTATATCGTTGAAAAGCTCTTTGAGTCTAGTTTCCAATGGTATAAGTTTCATCTGGATATTCATTACCCGTTAGGAGTTATGATTTGAGAAGTAAGTGAAGGTCGGGAATATTAGTAGGAAATTTCTCTATTTCGTAACCCTGATAGTTTTTATTTGGTTTCAATATGAATGGTCAAAGCGCAAGGTGGAAGTGCTGAGAGCGTGAAATCCAGATGAGTGGGTTAATACTTGCTATGATTAAATGTCTTTGTTATTGACTTTTTACATCATAGTGAAAATATGTTGTATATCCAAGTTTGAAGAGGATGATGTGGGACGATGAGACATAAACAATTGTGGAACTTGCCTGGTGATTCTTATTTTCTCATGAATGGAGGTTATATGATGGATTATGAATGGTATGTGAACTGAGTTTAAATATGTCATACTCTGATTATTGAGTTCATCCATATGCGGATAGTTGAAGTATGTTATTGTTGAATAATTGATCTATATTATGGGTTATGTTGTATACATGCTATGTTGCTGGAACAATATTGATTATGTTGTGACTTGAATTGTAAATGACTAAGTTGTGTATGTGGCTCATGATTATGATTGAGGATGCTCTTAGATGTGATTGTGATTGTGATTGTGTTTGATTAGAAAGGAAAGACATGGTGATGCATCCCATGGAGAAATCTACGTGAAGCTATAAGGGTGGAGAATATACATGGAGCGATAAGGGTGGATGCAGCGGGGGCCGCGGGCAACGATCCAGAGGTACCCTGGACGATCCGGTTGGTACGGAAATATGTGAAATTGATTTCACTGTTTGCTGTTGTGAATTATTTGAATTATATTGAAATGTATTTGATTTACTTGGATATTGTTGTGAAGTATTATGAATTATATTATATTATATTATGATCGATTACGTATGATTGCTACATGTTATCATTATGATGCATGATATTTTTTTGTCATATTGTTGTGTTGTCTGTTCACTGAGCACGTGGTTTGCTCATACCCCTCTTATTAACATTTTTTCAGAGTTGACAGCTGAAGGTAAATATCTGTACAAGGAATTATGGATCCTTAGCCCATGATTACCTTTTCATTTGTTCAGGATAAAGGTATAATAATTAAGTCTTATTCTAAGTTGTATAAATCTAGAAATCTCTGTAATCGGGTAGGTTCATTCAATGATGTAATGTGAATGACTGTAGTGTGTATAGAGAACTCGGTTTGGTTGCATGAAAAAGAATGGTATGATGCTTAAGAGAAATATAGGCTTACGGAGGTGACATGAAATTCACTTTCCGTGCCGGTCACGTGCTCAGATTTTGAGACGTGACATAAATATATATATATATATATATATATATATATATATATATATATTTGAATGGTTTAAAAAAAATTTTAAAACTAATTAAATTAAAAAAAAACATTTGAAAGATTTGTTTTAATTTAAAAATGATTTAAAAATTATTTGATACAAAATTTTTATATAATATTTTGATCAATTCAATACAATGAAATAAATAATAACGACATTTAAATAAGTGAGTAGAGTAGTAGTAGACTTGAGGCAAGGAAGAGAGATCTTTGCATAATAAAGATCTTCAATACACAAGTTCTCATTAGTTTTACTAGTCTGTTATACAACACATGTATTATTCTCATTAGTAGGTGTGTATATATAGGAGTCATTCTTGTAAAGCAATACACTGTGATTCATATTTCAATACACAAGTTCTCTCTATTCCGTTTAATAGGGTTGGATGTATCCAGGAATATTCATTCTTCGAAGAAAGAATACTTCACATAAGTCCTCTTCTATTTCTATTTCCTTTCCTTGGCCCTTACTCTTATAATTCACATGGTATCAAAAGCAGGCAACTAATCTGTGATTTTTTTTTTCTTTTCTTCCTTTACATGTTATCTTGGTTTCCTTTCCTATCAAGAAAATCAAATGTGTCTACAGAGCAGAATATATCACCCATTACACCTACAAAACGTTAGGTACGTCGGGATCGAACATGTTCGATTCAATTGACTTGATCTGAGAATTACGATCTTTGGAGCAGAGCTATGGTTTGGGGTTCATTGATGGATCTTGCAGAAAAGATTCGCTCGACAAACATCTTCACGGATATGAGATAGATGAAATGCTCTTGTTCTCTCCTGGATTTTCAACTCTTTTTTTTAAAGGAACTAGCTTCTGAGAGCTTGTACTCTAAGTTTGCGTATAATGTGCGTCGAAAAGAACGCTTCGACTGGGTCAAACAGTCCCCGCATCTATCACATTCATCAGCAAATCGCCACTCTTGGGCAAGGGACGTCCTCGATATCCCATTATTTTATTCGGTTAAGGCAGTTATGGGAAAATACTCTTCCCCTATAGAAGATATGTATAACTCCCCGAGAAGGGTACGTGGAGAAGCATCAGAACCAGAAGTTGTTTCATTTCTTAGTGGGTTTGAATGAAACATATGGACCCGTGCGTAGCCATTTACTATTGATGTTCGTTCCCCCTACTTACGGTAAATAAGGCGTACTACATGTTAATCCAAGAAGTGAATCAAAGAATAGTCTTTAGCGTTCTCGCTGTTGAAACACTAGTGGAACCTACTGTGTTGGCCTCTGTTAATGATAACACATAATTTTAATTTAATAGAAAGATCAAACAAAATATAATGCAGATTTGACTGCAGTATAATGCATTTTTTTTGGGCCTAAGTTCTATTTTTTTTTTCTAATTCAATTTATAACTTATGCCAATTTAATTGTTTTTTATTTTATTAATTTTAACTACTTGACTTATCCGAGTTACATTGCTATCTTATTTTATTAGACCATTATACTAATTAAAATATGTATTATAATTAAAATAAAAATTAAATGGGCATAAGCTATAAATTGAATCAGAAAAGAAAAAGAAAAGATAGAATTTAGGCAAAAAAATTACATTATACTCCAGTCAAATCTGTATTATATTTTGTTTGATCTTTCTATTAAATTAAAATTCTGTGTTATGATTAAATAAAAAATTATTAAATTATAAAATACAACGAGATAACAGTGTAATTATGATAACCGTGCAGCAAAATGTTGAATTGCACACAAAAGAAGTTTGTATAATTGCGTTGCGTCTATTATGATTGCTAAATAATAAAAGATGAAAGGGTTTTATTTATACTAAACCAACATAATCAGCTTAAAATTGCACAAATCTCACGAAATAAATTCAATGGCCTAGGATGCTTGGATTAGGTTTGCCTCCCAGCCATTGGATCTCCCTATTAATTAGTGTTTTTTAAAATTTTTAAACAAAAAAAATTACAATTATTATTTCTTTTTTATTATTATGCTTATAATTATTATTAGATTCGTACTTATAATTTTTTTAATTTTAAAAAAATAAAAAAAATTAGATAAATAAGAGCAATTTGGATCCAATTTATCTCTTAGGCACAGGAGGCAAATCATTTCAGAAGTAAATTTGTTTAAAATTGATTTAACGATTTTTATTTATTTAAAAAAAAAATTAAAATTATTATTTTATAGTTATTATTGTGTTTAAAATTTTTATTAAATCAATTAATACTTATAAAAAATTTTAAAAAAATAAAATAAATAAATAAATAAATAAGAGGTGTTGAATTAAAATTCAACTATGTGCGCACGGGCAAATATGCTTCAAACCATTTCCTGGATGCTCGACCGCAAAGAGGTAGAGCATTTTGTAGCTTCACCGTATTACGATTGAATCATAAAGCATTGCTTTTAATTATGTTCTGGCATTTTCTATAATACCTCAAGAATTTATATTAATTTTTATATATATATTTTTTTTATTTTTTTAGTCAATTTTGAAGCCGCCTGGGCTGATCGTCATTCTCACGCGGACAAACTGATAGATAGCTCATCACCATCACCATTTTTCACTCTCCAAATCTTTTCCTTTACTCACCCTATATTCTCTTCTCTTCTACACTCTTCTATGCTTTCTCCAATTCCCTGAAACACAAAGCAATCATTAGATCCATCTGATTTTTTTCACTCTCTGTGTCCTCCATAGAAATCATCCAAGCAAATTCAAGAAGGGGAGCCTCCAGGACGCTCAGTCAACCCCTCTGCACTTGCGCCTCTGTGTTTAACTTCGATAATCTAAGTCTAAAGCTTTCTCGGAATTTTCTGAATTTACTTGCTGGGTGTTTTCACTTTTCTGTATGTGATTGTGGTTTTTTTTTTTCTATCAAAACCCATTTAGATCCTAACTCAATCGTTCATACTCTATTTATATATGTGACATGAAATTCATGCATTCATGATATACAATGAAATGTGTAAATATGATTCTGTTGTGAACTTTTCCTGAAATGGAATGCATTATGGTTGCCTATGGTTGTGTAATGTGATTGTGTTTGATTTCGAAAGAAATGGAAGTGGAGTTCCATGGGATTCCCTGGGATGAAACAGGGGTGGAATGAAATCACTATGGCCATGTGATATTGAATATGATATTCGTCCTTTTAAGGACAGGGTGAAATAAGGTTGGATTACAGATTTGTCCCTTTGAGGGCAGGGGTGAAATAAGGGAGGATGCGGCAGGGGCCGTGGGGCAACGGCCACTTATTGTGGACGGGACCCGAAAAATGTCTGGGAACTTGATTTGGAATTGTATGAATTGTTTGAATTGTTTGAAATGTGATTTGGCTTGATCTTAAATATGTTGTTAATAATTGCGAGGTGATTTCAATGTGTGTGTCTTGATAGATATCTTGTACACCAAAACTTAGATGATTATACCGTTAGGTCAATTATATATATCTACATGAATATGTGTATACCTATATTGTGTGTGAATGTGGTAGGATTCTCTCAAGTAGAAGCTGTTTTTAGTTTCAGGTATGGAGAACTTCCTAATCTGATGACGTTCACGCCAAGATTACCTTTTATTTGTTTAGGACTTATTCTGATGTGTAAATCTAGAAAAGCTCTGTAATCGGGTAGGTTTGTTCAGCGATGTAATGTGTATCATTGTAACGTATATGAGAAACTCGGTTTAGCCATAATTTCTTATCATTTTGTGAGAAAAGAAATAGTTTTGTTTTATTTCTTAAATTATGTAATTTAAATTAATTGCATTTAAAAGAATAACCAAAATAAGGTTTAGTATTGTGCTTAAGAGAAAGATAGGCTTACGGAGGTGAGGTGAAATTCACTTTCCGTGCCGGTCACGTGCTCAGATTTTGGGACGTGACAAAGTTGGTATCAGAGCCTGGTTATTAGGTCTCCTACCGATTACAGAGCAAGGTAACCTTAGTGTGACTTCCTCTATCGTTGTGAACCCGGGCACAACTATAGAGAGACGGCTCCACTGAAGGTCCTGTAAGATGTTTTCATTTCCTTTCCCTCCGAGACTTGTCTTTTTTTTAGGAATTATGTTTTTTACAGATATGGCTATACTTTTGAACTTGGTAAAGGAAATGTTATTTGTTTTGATTCCGTTGCTATCGGATCAAATTGTATGTATGGGGCTTTATATGTTACATTCATGATTGATTTTGTGTGACTAATTTCTTTTATCTTTCTTAATTTTATTATTACTATTTTTGGAGTACCATCCCATAAAAGAAACCACTGGCATTAAAAGCAGAAGGATTACATTGCAAAAAAAAAAAACAATTACTCATGCATGAGTAATCTAAAAGCGAGATGGTCTCGGATTAGGAGGGTTGTACTGTATCATCACCCCTCGACCATTCCTTGGAGCGAGAGACAGAGCAATGTCGCGGAGGGTAGTGTAAATTCCATTCATACAATCAACACTTCTTTGTTGTTGATTGCAGAAGCACTGGGTAGACCAATAGAAAAACCTGTCTATTCTTGAAGTCATTTCTGCATGATTGCGTTTAGTTAATTTCTCCAGGTCTCCTATCATCTTTTTCAGATTTTTCACCTCCTGCTCTAGACAGGCGATTTTGTCCTCCGAGGTATGGCCTGTGCTAGTCTCCTCAGCTTCCTCGTTCTTCTTCATTTTCTTCTCCTTATGTTTCTCTAGAGACCCCTCAAAAGGTCTTTTGCCCTTGTCTTTGCCCAGACTTAAGTTTAAGTCGAGCTCTTCTCTCTTGGCATCCACTGTGAGATCAATGTACTTCCTTGTGGCCATGATTTGAAAAATTTAGAAATTTATGTAGGAGTATGAGAAGAGAGGAATGCTGAGAAGTTGTAGGCTCAGAGATGATTACTCTTTGTGGTGTGGTAACTGAGAACGCTGGGATGGTTTTTATAGGAAAAATTAAGACCTAGAGACAAAGAAGATATCTCTTCGCCGCACCGCTACACGCTCAACCTATGAATTTCTGCAAGTTGGAAGCCAGAAGTCTAGGGTAGGTGTGCACCGATAGCGCGTTGCATTAATGCCAAACCACGGAAGTCAATATTCGGTGGATTTGCGGCCGATTTTACTTGGTTTTCTTTTTTATTTCTCTCGTTGGCATTTTCTGGAATTCAAAAAAGTACACAATGTAGCCATTACAGATTGCTTTGGATGCTTTTATGAGAAACTGAAATGCATTTCTCTATTTTATTATGTTGTTCTTGAGAGCCTTCAGTTGAGTATGATATACATAACTGATTGAATCATGTTGTAATTACATGTATGTATGTTATTCATGCATAATGAAGTGAAGGCTACGATCAAGGAGAATATGTGATGATCCTACATATACTCATAGAGAATGTGAAATCAAAATGACTTGGATAGAATGAAATGTGTAGAGGATGATATATCTTCATGGTTACACATACATATAATACTCTCGTGGGCAAATGAAATACAGTGATTTTCTTACATCATGATAATGCTTAATGCATGTGGTGCATATAATTTTATAGCACATAAAATATTCCAGCAAGTATACTGGGTCGCAACAAGTAATAAAATGATGAGTAGAGTATCGTCCCACAGAGATTGATGTATCAAATAAAATTCAATTAGGCTAAGTGAAATGCTATTAAGACTTATGAGGGAAATTTCAGAAATTACATAAAAAAGGGGGGGTGATGATCGAAACAACACAATATAAATAACTGAAATTTAAATAACTAGATAGAAAACAAAACAGAGAAAAGATGTGGATTGGTCACAAATTTCATGGAATTGTACATCATCATCATTTCCTTTGAATATTCTTGGCTAATTCTATTATGTAATCTTCAATCTAAAATTCTCAGAAAGTCTTCTAAGACTGAATTATATTAAAATTATAGTTAGGAAGATCTTCACTAATCTATAACTCAAATATAATCCGATGAAGTCCTAATCACATCAATGCCCCGCAATCGCATATGACATGTTATCTCTTGTCCTACTCGTTACAAATACATAGCAAACGCATGCATGTATAAATAACAAGCTTCATAGAACAATAAATAAAATAGAACTTTGGCCAAGAAAATACTCATTGGTCCAAATGAATTAAAGTACAATTTCCATTTCATCAAATGACCGACTACACAAGAAAATGAGATTGATTTCGTTGGTCTAATCCGATTAATTCATAGACAAATTAATCTTTGAATCATTGAAGAACAATTCAATTAAATTATAATCCATTCAATGTTGGCCAATTTTCTAAAATATGATTGAATCCAAAAACTTTGAAATTACAATCTAACTTAACCAAAATAATTGACTAAAATCTTAGATCAACCATTCAATTAAACTATGAAGCTCAAGAAAATTATTCAAGCCACATAAATAAAACTATCTATATCTAGATAATCTAATTTATGGTGAAAATTACAAGGTCAAGCTCAATATCTAGCTAACTCTAGCATAGACATCAAAATCCCAAACTCATTGAAGGTTCATCAAACATTCAAGAGGAAGAATAATCGGTAAAATCCATTCCATTAAACGAAAATGCATTAAAATCGAAATTGTTCAGCAATAAAACATCATAGAACCAAGCTACATCAATCTTTAAACTCAGAAATTACATGGAAGAGAAGGAGAACATAACATAAAACAGAAAATACAGTAGAAATCTAAGAAACTATGAAGGAAAATGGAAGAAAAGGGGAGAAAATGGGAGAAGGAGAGCCATTCCCAAGTGGGAAGGCTTCCTTTCCCTCAAACCAAGCTCTGGAAGTCGCCTCTGTCTGCAGCAGCCGCGGGTCTGAAGTCTGGAGGGAAGCCTCCTCTTGTTTTGACCTAAAAATTGCATTTATAGTGGCTCTCTGCGGCGCCAGCGCCGGGCGCTGCGATCTCAGCGCCGGGCGCTGGCTTAACCTAATTGTTCCTCTAAATTCCACGTCATCCTAAAAGCGCTGAAAAATGTGAGGAATAGGTCGGTCCAGAAACTAGTTGTTGACCATTACTAAGCAAATCATCAATCGCTAGCTCTCTATTTGCATATAAAAATTGTGCCAGATACTAACCAGTTGACCGATTCATTAGAAGTAGTCAATTGATCAGTCTTGAGTTCAGTATTCTAGTTTAACCAGAAACGAAGTAGTTGAACGGATGCTACACTTTAGTTAATCGGATGAGGTTTATAAATTTAGATTTTGGTAGCTATTTATGTATTTTTGTCTTTGATATGGACATAACTACAACAAATAATGAACAAACGTAAGAGGTCAATTAGAAACTAGAACTAATTAGAGTAAATGTGGTTAAATGTTAATTTAATCTAAAGCTAAAAGAGTTTAACGATAAAATGACTAAACTTAACCTAAAGTTACATGTTTGAGACATATAGTAGATGACAGTATACCATATACTTATCATATTCTGGATGAAGAATCATAAATTTATGATATTTTGATTAGAGAACTTAATGATAAAAATATAAGCAACTGAACCAAAAGAAGAAAAAAGAAAATATCACCAAATTGAATGAAATATATGAGAGCAACTCTTTTATCTACCCCTCCATTATACTTTCTTTTATTTTTTTTCACATTTTTCTATTTGATATTTCTTCTATATTCTTTGCCCCACTTTCTTTTCTTTCGTCTATTATTCTTCGATGTTATTAGTTCTATGAATCTGGTCTCTACTTTCTTCCTTCCTTCTTTGTTGTGGTTTGATGACTCCACCTTTTCCCCTTATTTTCTTTGGACAAATACAATTTGTGATAATAATCCGAACAACCTTGCTTTGTAATCAAAATTAAGAAACGATTTTTATCATTTGAACAAATAAATAACAAAAAGAAGTTACAACTCATCAACATGAAAAACAAAAAAAGAAAAGAAGTGCACTACAAAATTAAGTAGACAACAAAACAAAATTATTGGGTACTCATTCCATCAGCTTCCACTTCATATCATGGCCCCACCTAAAAATGCCATTCCAAGGACAATGGGCACTTGCAATATCACCTGTAAATTGAAATTCATAGAAGCTGCAGAGGCTTCCACCGTATCAGAATTACCGGCTTTATCAGTATTGTTCCCATTATTCTCATCTGCAGACGATGACGTCGATATACCAGATTTAGGTGAATCTGCTTTTGGTGCTGCTGGTGAAGGTGCTAGAGCCTTAGGAAGCACAATGTCAAGTGGAAGAAGTACCTTGTCCACTTGATATATGGCGAGCTTGTTGTCGGTGTACACTGTCCCCATCACAGTGGCGTTAACAGCACCAGTGGTCATGCTGACTCGGCTGCCACCGTAGGTGGTGACGTTGAGCTGGAGCCTTCTTGAGTCGTCGCCGGCCTGGGTCTGAACCGGGTTAGTGAGCGTATCGAAGTTGGAGATGGAGATGAAGGAAGAGATGGTGTGGAACTGAAGAAGCTCCACCTTTTGCCTGTCGTTGAGAGAGTTCAAGAACCCTGCTTTCAGTTTGGAGAAGGCACTGTCCTCAGGGGCGAAAATGGTCAATCCGCCAGATCCTGAGGTCATGAGCTGCGAATTGAGTTGGTTGATTAGTTGGGTTGTCTTCAACAAACGTATCAGAACAGAGAATCTCTTGGCCTTCCTTAGAATCTGGACAATGTCAATGGAGGGAGCTTTGGGGATGGCGGGTGTTGGGGCTGTGTTGGGTGAAATAGGTACAAGGGGAACCGTACTCATTCCCGGTGAAGTGGCGGCGGATGGAGTGGTAGGCGGAGCTGCCGCAGTAGACGGTGGTGATGCTTGAGCCGGAGGAGATGCAGCGGGGGCTTGAAGTGATGACAGTTGGGCTGAAGTAGTGGTGGAATAAAAGAAGACAAGTAGTAGACTTGAGGCAAAGAAGAGTGACTTTTGCATTGCCATTTTTGTTGTTGTGGAAGGAAGGGTTGAGATGCTATGGGAAATAGAAGTTACCTAGTGATAGTGTGGCACTAGAGTAAGTTGAGGAACTTGCTCTTTGTCTGTTAATTTTGCTGCAAGGAAAAGGTTATAGAAGATTGGGCCTTTTATAAGGATGTGAATGAGAATGATTGGAAGATACAAGGTTTAGGTAGGAGGAAAAGCTTAATCAGTTTGAACTTAAAATTTTTAGGAAAAATCTACTTTATCTATTATGGAAAGGTATATATTACATCATTGATATTAATGTATTAGAGAGTAGTGATGAAAGATAAGTTGAGATCAGAACCGAAGGCACACATCATAGAACTGCTTTACTTTCACATTGTAGGTTGCTATCAATTGAGATGCACCTAATTACATGAAATGTAATTTGGGAGGTGGGTATTCTTGATGCATATAGGTTGATTATTTCCATCAAACAGCTGGAAGAAAAAGAAACTTAAGTAGCAGTGTCTTTGTTCCCCCCTTCTTTGATGTGAGGGGGGAAGAAACAATTAATTGGTGATGAAAATGAAGAGGCTTGCAAGATTAGTAGACCGGGAAAATATTTATATTTTTGTTAATTAATGATTAAATGGGAAATTGCATTTGAGAACAAACGTAAGTGTATTAATTACCTCTGAATTATATGCTAATTAAATACCAACGACGTTTCAGAAAGTCAAATTTTGATTTAACAATAACAAATAACAACCAATGTTAATTAAAGTTGCAGAATTCATAATTTTTACTGTGGTTGATCCCAGTTAAAAAGTTCATATATATATATATATATATATATATTCTTCGATTCTAATTTATGGAATTCGGTTGACTTTGTATGTTTCACTTTGCCTCTAGACCAACCGATAACTATTCAAAAACTAAATCAAAGAAATTGGTTTTATGCTCTCTTGTACAATACATCCAGAGTTATAGCCTAATTAACTTAACAAGTTTTAGGAGAGCTCTACTTTGCATTTAAACGGATTATACTTCCAACCAATTAGGTAGAAGGTTAAAGTAAAACCAGAAAAAAAAAAAATCAAAGTACTAAACACATTTATTTTTGTAGGTCGAATTCATATATTAAAGATATAGTGGAAAAATTATATTTACTCTAATATTTTTATTTATTTAAAATTTATCTTCAATAATTAATCATTTAATTGACATCTTAATTTATTTGCCTCATTATAATATTGCCGAAGACTAAATATAACGTTATCTAATTAGCATCATGTGCGTATTATATGAAAAATATTAATTACATTTACACACCTTCTTTGTCTCAATCTCAAATTACAATTTTTTCCCTTGGGGCCGTGAAGGGATTGCCCTCCTGCACGCAAGGAGGCAAATATCATTCATCCAACATTTTTCTCTCTTTTGTTTTTAAATTAAAACAATTACAAGTATAAACTAATTCATTGATGATTGTAAGTACAATAATAAACATATAATAATAATTATAAATTAAGAAAATAACGTTGAAAAATGGTGCGCAAGAGGCAACCCTTTCTCCCTGGGGTCACCTGTCAGCAATAACCCAAATAAGTGACATGGTTCAAATATTAATGGATTAGGAGAAATTATAATTTTGACAAATTGGATCTCATCATGTTTCTAGTGCGAATATGAGAGTCCTATTCTTAGGTTATTTATTTCAAATCAGACGGTCCAAAATGAAGGGAAAAATGTATATCTCTTATTTTTGTTTAATTTTTATTTAAATCTTCTATTCTAAATGAAAAAATCAAAATTTAAAAAATATAATCTTTTTGTTAGCATCAAAACATTAGAAAAACTAAATTATAATTTTGGGGTGGGAATTATGGTGAGAAATTTTTTTTTTCATAAATTATGGAGAATATTGATTATCAAAAGTCCAGGCAAAAGATCAAAAGGATAATTTGATTTAAGCCTAATAATATGTTCACGGAAAGGTCCTTTCAAGCCCAACAATGTGGTGGCTTGGTTGAAACCTGATTGAGCCCATTTTCGAGCCTAATTTCACTCGTTTTAGTGACTTTTTAGCCCTTTTATTATTTTTCATAATTTTAAGCATATTTTGTTTTATTTTATTTTTGCTAATTTTTTAATTTTATTTTCAGTAATTATTTGTTCTCAAGTTTTTCCCCCCCTACTTTCTGCTTGTGTTTCACTGCTTCCTTTCTGTAATTTTTGGTGATTCAAACGAATGAATTTGTTCCATAGGAAGAGACTGAAGCTGAGGAGAAATAAGCAAAGAAAAAGAGAGAGACTAAGCAATCAATAATTTGGCAAAAAAAAAAAAAAACCGGACGAAATTATTGATTAGTGTACTATTTTGGGAAAAATTGTTTTTGAAAAAAAAAAACAAAAGAGAATTCATCGTCCTGTTTGGTTGTTTTTAATTTTTTTTCAAAAACAAGTTTTGTAAAACTATTTTGGAAGCTATTTTGAAAATTATATATATTTTTTGAATGGTTTTAAAAAAATTTAAAACTAATTAAATTAAAAAAAATTTGAAAGATTTGTTTTAATTTAAAAATAAGATTTAAAAATTATTTGATACAAAATTTTTTATATAATATTTTGATCAATTCAATACAATGAAATAAATAATGGCGACATTTAAATAAGTGAGTAGAGTAGTAGTAGACTTGAGGCAAGGAAGAGAGATCTTTGCATAATAAAGATCTTCAATACACAAGTTCTCATTAGTTTTACTAGTCTGTTATACAACACATGTATTATTCTCATTAGTAGGTGTGTATATATAGGAGTCATTCTTGTAAAGCAATACACTGTGATTCATATTTCAATACACAAGTTCTCTCTATTCCGTTTAATAGGGTTGGATGTATCCAGGAATATTCATTCTTCGAAGAAAGAATACTTCACATAAGTCCTCTTCTATTTCTATTTCCTTTCCTTGGCCCTTACTCTTATAATTCACATGGTATCAAAAGCAGGCAACTAATCTGTGATTTTTTTTTTCTTTTCTTCCTTTACATGTTATCTTGGTTTCCTTTCCTATCAAGAAAATCAAATGTGTCTACAGAGCAGAATATATCACCCATTACACCTACAAAACGTCAGGTACGTCGGGATCGAACATGTTCGATTCAATTGACTTGATCTGAGAATTACGATCTTTGGAGCAGAGCTATGGTTTGGGGTTCATTGATGGATCTTGCAGAAAGATTCGCTCGACAAACATCTTCACGGATATGAGATAGATGCAATGCTCTTGTTCTCTCCTGGATTTTCAACTCTTTTTTCTAAAGGAACTTGCTTCTGAAAGCTTGTACTCTAAGTTTGCGTATAATGTGCGTCGAAAAGAACGTTTCGACTGGGTCAAACAGTCCCCGCATCTATCACATCCATCAACAAAATATAATGCAGATTTGACTAGAGTATAATGCATTTTTTTTGGGCCTAAATTCTATCTTTTTTTTTTCCTAATTCAATTTATAACTTATGCCAATTTAAATTTTTTTTATTTTATTAATTTTAACTACTTGACTTATCCGAGTTACATTGCTATCTTATTTTATTAGACCATTGTACTAATTAAAATATGTATTATCATTAAAATAAAAATAAAATGGGCATAAGCTATAAATTGAATCAGAAAAGAAAAAGAAAAGATAGAATTTAGGCAAAAAATTTACATTATACTCCAGTCAAATCTGTATTATATTTTGTTTGATCTTTCTATTAAATTAAAATTCTGTGTTATGATTAAATAAAAAATTATTAAATTATAAAATACAACGAGATAACAGTGTAACTATGATAACCGTGCAGCAAAATGTTGAATCGCACACAAAAGAAGTTTGTATAATTGCGTTGTGTCTATTATGATTGATGAACAATAAAAGACGAAGGGGTTTTATTTAATACTAAACCAACATAATCAGCTTAAAATTGCACAAATCTCAAGAAATAAATTCAATGGCCTAGGATGCTTGGATTAGGTTTGCTTCCGAGCCGTTCGATCTCCCTATTAATTAGTGTTTTTTAAAATTGTTAAAAAAATAAAAAAATTACAATTATTATTTCTTATTTATTATTATACTTATAATTATTATTGAATTAGTACTTGTAAATTTTTTATTTTTAAAAAAAATAAAAAAAGATTAGATAAATAGGAATAATTTAGATCCAGTTGCCTTCTCGACACTCGAGGCATATCATTTTAAAAGTAAATTTATTCAAAATTGATCTAACGATTTTTATTTATTTTTTTAAAATTTAAAATTATTATTTTGTGCTTATTATTGTGTTTAAAATTTTTATTAAATTAATTAAAATCCAACTATGCGCAGGAGCAAATATGCTTCCAACCATTTCCTGGATGCTCGACCTCAAAGTGATTGAGCATTTTGTAGCTTCACCTTATTACGATTGAATCATAAAGCATTGCTTTTAATTATGTTCTGGTATTTTCCTTGTATAAATATAATTTGTGCTAATTGGAACAAATTTGAGGTCGAGCATTTTGTAGCTTCACCCTATCACAATTGAATCATAAAGCATTGCTTTTAATTATGTTCTGGCATTTTCTTTGTATAAATATAATTTGTGCTAATCCGAACAAACTTGCTCAGTAATCAAAATTAAGAAAAGATTTTTTATCATTTCAAATCAATAAAAAACAAAAAGAAGTTACAACTCAGCAAAATGAAAAAGAAAAAAAATAAAAGAAGTGCACCACAAAATTAAGCATAAAACAACACTTTATTTGGGACTCTTTTGTATAACCTTCCACTTCACATCATGGCTCCAGCTAAAAACGCCACTCCAAGAACAAAAGGCACATTCACTATCACCTCTAAGTTGAAATCCACAGAACCTGCAGAGGCTTCCACCGTATCAGAATTACCGGCTTTATCACTATGGTTCCCATTATTCTCATCTGCAGACGATGACGTCGGTACATCAGATTTAGGTGAATCTGCTTTTGGTGCTGCTGGTGAAGGTGCTAGAGCCTTAGGAAGCACAATGTCAAGTGGAAGAAGCACCTTGTCCACTTGATATATGGCGAGCTTGTTGTCGGTGTACACTGTCCCCGTCACAGTGGCGTTAACGGCACCGGTGGTCATGCTGACTTGGCTGCCACCGTAGGTGGTGACGTTGAGTTGGAGCCTTCTCGAGTCGTCGCCGGCCTGGGTCTGAACCGGGTTAGTGAGGGTATCGAAGTTGGAGATGGAGATGAAGGAAGAGATGGTGTGGAACTGAAGAAGCTCCACCTTTTGCCTGTCGTTGAGAGAGTTCAAGAACCCTGCTTTCAGTTTGGAGAAGGCACTGTCCTCAGGGGCGAAAATGGTCAATCCGCCAGATCCTGAGGTCATGAGCTGCGAGTTTAGTTGGTTGATTAGTTGGGTTGTCTTCAACAAACGTATCAGAACAGAGAATCTCTTGGCCTTCCTTAGAATTTGGACAATGTCAATTGAGGGAGCTTTGGGAATGGCTGGTGTTGGGGCTGCGTTGGGTGAAGCAGGTACTAGGGGAACCGTACTCATTCCCGGTGCAGTGGCGGCGGGTGTAGTGGCAGGCGGAGCTGCGGCAGTTGACGGTGATGATGTTTGAGCTGCAGGAGGAGATGCAGTGGGAGCTTGAAGTGGTGACAGTTGAGCTGAAGTAGTGGTGGAATAAAAGAAGACAAGTAGTAGACTTGAGGCAAAGAAGAGTGACTTTTGCATTGTCATTTTTGTTGTTGTGGAAGGAAGGGTTGAGATGCTATGGGAAATAGAAGTTACCTAGTGATAGTGTGGCACACTAGAATGAGTTGAGGAACTTGCTCTTTGTCTGTTAATTTTGCTATGAGGAAAAGGGTAGAAGATTGGGCTTTTTATAAGGATGTGAATGAGAATGATTGGAAAGATACAAGGTTTAGTTAGGAGGAAAAGCTTAATCAGTTTGAACTTATAATTTTTAGGAAAAATCTACTTTATCTATTATGGAAATGTATATATTACATCATTGATATTATTGTATTAGAGAGTAGAGATGAAAGATGAGTTGAGATCAGAACCGAAGGCACACATCATAGAACTGCTTTACTTTCACATTGTAGGTTGCTATCAATTGAGATGCACCTAATTACATGAAATGTCATTTGAGAGGTGGGTATTCTGGATGCATATAGGTTGATTATTTCCATCAAACAGCTGGAAGAATAAGAAACTTGTGTAGCAGTGTCTTTGTATCCCCCTTCTTTGATGTGAGGTGGAAGAAACAGTTAATTGTTGGTGAAAATGAAGAGGCTTGCAAGATTAGTAGACCAGGAGATTAAATATAATTTTTTTGATGTATATAGGTTGATTATTTCCATCAAACAGCTGAAGTGTCCTTTCTTTTTTTTTTTTTTTAATCTTTTAGAATGTGCAGTTATCCCTCAATTATATCCCAGAAGGCTAAAGACATTGTTTATTTACTGTTTTGGAGCATGTGTCATAAATTTAAAATTTGATTAATCAAAAACAAATAATTCAAGTAAATAAAAGTTACAAAAGTCGTAATTTTTTTCACTGTTTTATCTCATTTAAAAATTAGTAAATCTATATTCTAATTTATATGATTTGGCTAGCTATATATGTTTCATTTTATCGATAGTCCGACACCAATTAAAATGTTAGGAAACTGGTTCTATACTCTTGAACTGTCTAGAATTATAAGAACTGAATTTGTTTTTGTTCTGATCTAGATCACCAATTATGGTCTAGAACTTTAAAAAAAAAATTCAAAATTAAAAGAAACAAATCTTAAAAGATTAAAGTAATTGTTCTTGAATCGACGACTCTGATGATGAGAACTCTGAGAATTTAAATCATTATTAATTGATAACGACAAATCTAAATAGAAGGTCTTCTCACAATATATAAATTATTTTTTTATAATTGACATCCTAATTTATTTGCCTTATTATAATATTTTCGCAGTCTAATTTTAACGTTATTTAATTATCACCATGTGCATATGAAAGAAGATGATGCACACTTAATTGGATCTTTGTCTCAAATTACATGATGTGCCCATTAGTAAATTGACTGCAATGAGACAGATAAAAATTAATGAATTAGGGGAGAGTATAACTGGGGGCAAAAATTAAGGTAAGAAAGTGAAACACTTAAAAGAATTTATATTCTTAATTGTACCATGCGGATATCAGAGTATATATACCTCTAAGAGTTGTCTGAAATCTTAGTCAACACACTAGCTGACTTGAAAATATTTTTTTTAGACAACAAAGTAAAAATAAACTCTATAATTGAAAATTTTAGGCCCTCTTTAATGCTTTTTTTTTAAAATAATTTTTTTGTTTCCAAAAATTAAAAATGATAAAAATATTTTGTACAATATTTTGAAGGAATATGTTTTAAAAATAGTTTTTGAAAAAAATTTAAAATCGAAAAAAATGCATATTTTATATGTTTTTGAAAACAGTGTTTGATAAACAATTCAAAAACATAGTGGCATTTTAATACATATATTAATTGATTACTGGCATTTATGTAGGCATAATTTGCAGGCGGGAAAAAAATATATCTTTAGCAATGTTTGAACCGCTACTAAAATAAAAAAAAATCTTTCTAACAAATATTGCGGCAATTATTACTAACGCAAATTATAATATTTATTATTTTACCTTTATATTTTTTTAGAGAGACTTTGTGTTTTTTATCTACTTTTTATAAAATGATTGCTTTTGATATTTACCTTTTTATTTCCATTTTATATATTTTTTGACTAATTTATACCAATCTATTATACATTATTAAAATTATAATTATTTTAAGTCATTGTATAAAGAAATTCTTAATAATTTATTTAATTAGATAATAGATTTAACCAATTCATTAAATCAGATTATAACCATTAATCTATTTGACTTATATTTGCCTTTATTATCTTTTCAAATATCAGTATTGATTTATTTTATTTTATTGAACTTATCACAATATAATATAGCATGGAAAACTTTTATATTAACTGAGTTTTAATTTTTCTTTTCAAAAAAATTTCCTAGGGCATTTGTTTTTGTTTTCAGTAGTTTTAAACTTGTTTTTAGAAGACATTTTCCAAATAGATTTTTTATTTTTTATTTTCAAAATTATTTTTTAAAATAACTTTACAAAACTGATTTTCAAAATATATATATATATATATATATATATATAAAAGAAATACGTCAAAACATGCCCTTAGAGTGGGTGAATAAATGGATTTGGCTTGCTTGCCTTTTGGCTTTTTGCTTCTGTAGATCACCAATTACTCTTCTCAACTTTCCAAGGATGGCATTTTTTTTTAAACCATGATAATTTAAAAAATTTATTGGACTTTAATTTGAAATTTTTCAATTGAGTTGGATTATAATACAAAGTTATAAACCTCTCATAATGAAATTGTAAATCATTGTTGAAACTTACTGTTTACTTTTTTTCTCATTCATCATCAGATATGTTATTTCAAACCTTTACTAAACGCCACTAAAACTTAATTTGTTTTTAGTGAATCATTGATGTTTCATAGAGTTCTAATTATCTATAGTACCACTTTAGGGGTCCCAAAAAAAATCTTGCAAGATAAGAATCAAGCAAGAGTCTAATTATCTATATATATTAGTAGATTGGAATACACAAAAGTTCATGTCAATTTCTTTTATATTTTAAAGGTACTAAAAAATAAAGAAAGTCAAATAACTTCTCATAATCTCATTTACATTTTATCATTTTTTTAAAATTATTTTAAATATAAAATATCATAATAATTTTAAAATTTTAATAATGAAAAAAATGAAAAGTTAAATGCCTTCTCACCCTCCCATTTTCATTTTAATTTTTCTTCTTTACATTATAATATATATATATATATATACACACACACGCATATATGTATATGTATATATTACTTCACTATCATTTTTTTAAGAATTAATAATATGCTTTCTTCTGCTAAAATAAGTTTAGTTATACTAATTATTATTATTATTACTATTATTACTTTTTATTATTATTAAACTATTAAAATTAATATTATTTACTTTTATATTTTAAAATTTTGCTTAAAAAAATTAACAAAAGAAACAAACAAACAAAATTATATGACTCATATATGATCTTTCATTTTCATACCAATGCTTAGTTAAAAACGCCACTCCACTACAGATGGGAAACGGATATCCTCCTACGCAGAGGAGGTCCTAGTCCTACGCCCTATTTATTTTTTTTAGAGTTTTATTATTTTTTAAAATCACAAAGAATTTTTTTTTTTTTGGGTTTAATATTTAGAGTTAATTTAGAGTTTAGAGTTTAGAATCTAAGATATAAGATTTAGGGGTTAGAGTAATATTTAATTTAAGATTTATAGTTTAGGGATTAAGGTTTAGGGTAATATTTAATTTATGGTTTATGATTTAGAGTTTAAGTTTTAAGATTTAGTGTTTACAATAATAATTAATTTAGTGTTTAGGGTTTAAATTTTAAGATTTAGAATTTAAAATTTAAAATTTATAATAAAATTTAGAGTTTAGAGTTTAAAGTCTATAATAATATATAATTTAATTTATTGAGTTTAGAATTTACAATTTAAGATCTACAATAATATATAATTTAATTTATTGAGTTTAAAATTTACAATTTAAGATCTACAATAATATATAATTTAATTTATTAATTTTTAAATTTTAAAAAAAAATTAATTATTTTTTAAAAAAATAAAGATATAAAAAAAATTTACAGTCGTTAAATCAATTTAATCTAATAACTAAGCACACACATGCGACCCCGCTTCCCCACAGAAGGCACCGCCTTCCCCGGCATAGATGGTCAAACGACTAATTTATATGCATTATGTATTGTTACTCAGAAAGATTCTATCATGATATATTAAAATTTTCAATTTTCTTTTGTTTTTTCGTACAGATTAAGATTTGCAGTTTACAATATTCCCAAATGAAATTAAAACATATAAAATCAAATGTGCTAAATTATGTTATGATATCTTCTTTGTGTATAATTTGTTAAAGTCCGAAGAATGCCCGCTCAATCTTTCCAATTATAACAAACAACTTTTTTGTCCAAAAAAAATAAGAAGAAACAACTTTTCGTTATTTGATTACAACAAATAAAAAAAAAACTACAAGTCATCGAAATGAAAAAGAAAACCAGAAGAAACGCACCACATACATTTTCCCCACTGCACATATGACGACTCACAAAATTAACCAAACAGCAAAGCAAAATTATTAGGCTATTCTATTGGCTTCACCTTCATATCATAGCTCCGCCCAGAAACGCCACTACAACAACAGGAACTTGCATTACAACCTTTGCACTAAAACTCACAAAAGCACCAGAGACTTCCGCATTATCGGCATCATCAGCCTTAGCATTATCATCTCCACTACTCTCATCTACAGAAGACGACTTAGTTTTATCAGACTTCGGCGAATCTCCTTTTGCTGCCATTGTTGGCGCTGGAACCGGCGCCGCCTTAGGAAGCACGATGTCAAGAGGAAGAAGCACCTTGTCCACTTGATATATAGCGAGCTTGTTGTCAGTGTACACGGTGCCCGTCACGGTAGCATTAACGGCGCCGGTGGTCATGCTGACTTGGCTGCCGCCGTAAGTGGTGACGTTGAGTTGGAGCCTTCTCGGGTTGTCGCCGGCCTGGGTCTGAACCGGGTTGGTGAGGGTATCGAAGTTGGAGATGGAGATGAAGGAAGAGATGGTGTGGAACTGAAGAAGCTCCACCTTTTGCCTGTCAGTGAGAGAGTTCAAGAACCCTGCTTTCAGTTTGGAGAAGGCACTGTCCTCAGGGGCAAAAATGGTTAACCCACCCGAGCCTGAGGTCATGAGCTGCGAGTTGAGTTGGTTGATTAGTTGGGTTGTCTTCAACAAACGTATCAGAACGGAAAATCTTTTGGCCTTCCTTAGAATTTGCACTATGTCAATGGTGGGACCTTTGGGAATGGTGGGTGTTGGGGCTCCACTGGGTGAAACGGGTACTATGGGAACCGTATTAATTCCCGGAGAGGCCGCAGCGGGTGGACTGGCTGGAGGAGCTTGCGGGGTGGACAACTGTGGTGTCGGAGCCGGGGGAGATACTGCCGGGGCTTTAACTGGTGACAACTGGGCCAGTGTTGTGGTGGAATGGAAGATGGTGACTAATAGTATAACTGAGGCCAAGAAGAAAGATTCTTGGATTGCCATTTTGTTGTGTGTTATTTGAAGACAATAGTAAGTATAATTGTTGGTGTGGCACGTGCACTTGAGAATGAGTTGAGGAAATTGAGTTTTGCTGTGAGGGAAAAGGAAGAATGGGTATCCTTTTTTATAATGGAGGGAGGGAGAGCGAATATTGATTAATTGGTTGGTACAGAAAGAGGTGAAGTTAGAAAGCAAAGCTTAATTAGTTCCAACTTTCCATGAGAAAAAAATATGCTTTTTATTATCATGCAAAAGGTGGTGCAACATTGATGATTGTTTAGTGGTGAGAGAAATTAGGATATTTGAGATTGAAAGAACAATGTCACGTCATCAAAATTATGTTCAGACCTGGATTTAAACAATTGTTTCAAATCATAGGTTGCTATCAATTGGGATGCATGTAATTGATATGAGTATGACTTTTGAGAGGTGGCTATTCTATCTGTAAAAAGTTGTATTATTTCCATCAATACGATGAGCAGGAGGAAAATGACACTGATTGTTGGGTTCCTTATAATCAAGTGGCATTGTCTCTGTCTGACGGAGGTTGTGGTAAGGATTGGGGAACTGGTTAAGATTGATACTACCTTAAACCCACCATAATCATACGTATCATTTCTTCATTTAATCATATACCAGAAACATAGGGAATTTTTTTTTTTTAAATGTTGGAACCATCCATACGCAAAAATTTATTAGGCTTCAATTGATTTTATTCAAGTTGGTTGAAACTACAAAAGTATAAAGCTTTCCTAACAATAATGTTCTCTAATTATAAGAGTTAAACCCGTAATTTTGTTTAGGAGGTACAGGAAATTGCATTTTAAAATTCTTAATGAATCTGGGCTTTTCTTATTAAAAATAATTGAATTAACACTCATCATGCATGAATTGTGGCTGTATATTAATGAAGGGGTGGAATTAGTGAGAAACCTATAACACCTTGACCACCTGATCAGACATTGTGAGTGTAAAAAATTAGGGAGTGGTACATAGATTTCATCGTCCATTTTATGTTACCGCCTTCTAGATTAGTGCTACCTAGACAACTTTTTTAGCCTTGGACAATGATTAAAAAAACAAATAAAAGATAAAGACAAAAACAAAAAACAAAGCAGCCATTAAAAATAGAATATGCCTACTGTCTAGAAGATGAAATTGAGTTTTGAAGCTAACATAATATTTTGATAACAAACTGTTAGAAGGATGCGTAGCGATAAATTTGAAAAGAGATAGGAAGTAACAAACGGAAGCATTAAACATGAACACAAAAATTACGAAACTAAATCATAGGAAAAAGAAAATAAAATAAAACTTGAAAAAAAATCTTTTTGATAATGTGATTTTCTTCTAAAAGTATAAGGCATGTGAGAGCTGTTAAGTTATTTCAGCCATTGAACCGCAATTCCATCATCATCTATGTTAATTCTACTTAGGGAAGCACAAGGAAGCTTTCCCAACCAAAAAATTCTCATCAAGAACTCAAAATCTCACATCCACAATAGTGAAAGGTGGGTCCCTCCATAAGTGAGACCCATAACTTATAATATTAAAAAAAAAAAGGGCCAAGTTGCAATTTAACTAAAATTACAACCAAAATTTTGTAATTTACTCCAAAGTCAAAAAATGACAAAGGAGTTTGGCGCAGCCTGAGGAAAAATTGAAAAAGGAGAGGCTGCTGCAGAAAACGCGTGAAGAAAATTGAAAGCAGCAGGGGGGATGCATCTTAAGGCAAATGACTCTATAAATAAGAGTCTCTCTTCATCCCTCAGAATAATCCCTTCATCCCAGAGAAGCCTCACCTTTTGAGAGAAAAAGTGAGAAGAAAAATAGAGAGAGTGCCTCAGAAAGTTTCTGAGAGAAAAAATAGTGAGTCCAATTTGTGAGGGTTATTGTTCACAAATTGAAGAAATACTGTTGTAGTATTTTTTTTTGTGAGTGAGAGGTCCACCTAAGGGTGAAGATTATATTCCCATTATTACTATAGTGGAAGATTTAAGCGGCCTACGGGTCCAGTGGTTTTTACCTAATTTGGGTTTTCCACGCTAAAATTTTTTGATGTTATTTTTGTCTATTGTATTTTGGGAATTATCCTGGGTCTGTGGAATTATTTTGATTCTGCGCACACCGCCGTTTTTCCCAACAAGTGGTATCAGAGCTTCTGGTTAGAGTACCATTGAAGAATACCGTACGAGTATTATTCACAAATACTGTACGAAGACATATGCATACTATTCATGTATACAGGTATTGTTCATACATACTAGTATTTTCATATGTATTAGTATTATTCATATATACTGGTACTGTTCATATATACGGAAGTGCTGTTCTCATATACGTAGGTATTGTTCATACGTACGTAGGTACTGTTCATACATATAAAGTATTGTTCATACATACATAAATACTATTCATACGTACGAAGTACTATTCACTGCCAGAAAAGTTTTGGGATCAGCTAAATCTGTTGTCTACTGATCTCAATGGAGACAAGAAACATCAAAATGATCAGCCTAAATGGCACAAATTATCACATGTAGAGAAGCAAGATGAAGGATCTCCTATTTGTGATGAAAATGCATCTACCAGTGTTTACATCAAATAAACCTGAAGGCAAGACGGATGAGGAATGGGGGTTTGAGCATGAGCAGGTGTGCGGTTTCATCTGACAATATGTCGAAGACAACGTATACAACCACATCTGCAATGAGACTCATGCCCGGACGCTATGGAATAAGCTTGAACAGCTTTATGCGTCAAAAACTAGTAACAATAAATTATTTTATTTGACCAAATTGACGTAGTTGAAATACAGGGAAGGGACTTCTGTAGCAGATCATCTAAATGAGATGCAAGGGGTCGTAGATCAACTGTCCAGAATGGGAATAAATCTGGACGATGAAATATTTGCTCTGCTAGTATTGGGCTCTCTACCAGAGTCATGGGAGACTCTGAAGATTTCCATCACTAACACTGCACCTGATGGTGTAGTTAATATGGAGTCTGTTAAAAGCAGTATCTTAAATGAAGAAATGAGAAGAAGATCTCAAATCTCATCTTCTTCATCACAACCAGATGTTCTGGTTTCAGACTTCAGAGGGAGGAACCAGTCTAGGGATCAAAAACCTAGAGGAATGAGCAGAGGCAAATCCAATAGATATGCCAATGTTGAATGTCATTACTATAAAAAGAAGGGTCATATCAAAATACACTGCCGCAAGTTCAAGAAGGATCAAGAAAAGAACAAAGGCAGAGGACAGAAGAAAAACAATAGTAGTGATGATGAGCAAGCAGATGTTGCTGAGGAGTTCAACATTGTCTATGATGATGATGTAGTCAATCTTACAACCCATGAGACAAGCTGGGTGATTGACAGTGGTGCCACCATTCATGCTACATCTCGGAAGGAACTTTTCTCATCTTACACACCAGGCAATTTTGGTGTTGTAAGAATGGGAAATAATAATCTTTCAATAATTACAGGTAAGGGAGATGTTTGTTTAAAGACGGAGAATGGTACGCAATTAGTTCTGAAGGATGTAAGGCATATTCCAGATATGCGCCTAAATCTGATCTCAACAAGCAAGCTAGATGATGAAGGTTTCTGCAATACCTTCTTTAATGGCCAATGGAAGCTCACCAAAGGATCATTGGTGGTGGCCAGAGGGAACAAAGACTCCAAACTGTACATTATGCAAGCAAAGCTCTCCAAGGATGTTGTGAATACAACGGAGAATGATAGTACAGTTGAGCTATGGCACAAACGTCTCGGTCACATGAGCGAGAAGAGCATGATCCATTTAACTAGAAAGAATTCTCTACCTGGTTTGGATCAAGTTCACTTAAAGAAGTGTGATGACTGTCTGGCAGGAAAGCAAAATAGAGCTATGTTCAAAAGCCACCCTCCTTCTAGAATGGCGAATGTACTGGATTTGGTACACTCGGATTTATGTGGACCAATGTTAAAGTCACTTGGTGGTGCTCAGTACTTTGTGACTTTCATTGATGACCATTCAAGGAAGATATGGGCATACACTTTAAAGACAAAGGATCAAGTGCTGAGTGTCTTTAAAGAATTTCATGCCTCAGTTGAAAGAGAAACTGGGAAGAAGCTAAAATGCATCCAGACAGACAACGGTGGAGAATACATTGGGCCTTTTGATGCCTACTGTAAAGAGCATGGTATTCTGCATCAGACAACACCTCCAAAAACACCGCAGCTGATTGGCCTGACTGAGAGGATGAACAGAACTTTGATGGAGAGAGTCAGATGTTTACTCTCTCATGCAAAGTTACCAAAGAAATTTTGGGGTAAGGCTTTACTAGCAGCAGTACATGTGCTGAATCGCTCACCTTGTGTCCCTTTAAAGTTAGATGTTCCAGAAAAGGTATGGTCGGGAAAAGATGTTTCCTACAACCATCTGCGAGTGTTTGGATGCAAAGCCTTTGTACATATTCCAAAGGATGAAAGGTCCAAACTTGAAAGTAAGACACGATAATGCGTGTTCATTGGATATGGTCAAGATAAGCTTGGCTACAGATTTTATGATCCAGTAGAGCAGAAACCAGTCAGAAGTCGTGATGCTGTGTTCATTGAAGATCAGACCATTGAAGATATTTCTAAAGCCAACGGTGATTCAACTGATTCGGAAGTTATTCCTCCAACACCGGTGCCAAGACAAGTTGGAGATGAAATACAGAATGATCAGCCTAAGATAGGTGATCTAGATGCTCCCGTTGAGATTCCATCAGAAGATTCTGATGATGGTGATGGTGTTCATGATCAACCACCAGTTCCAATGGGTTCTCCAGAATTGAGAAGATCTACTAGAGTTCGACAACCCTCTACTAGATACCCTGCAAATCAGTATGTGTTGTTAACTGACGAGGGAGAACCAGAAAGCTTCGAAGAAGCAATGGATGATGAACACAAGAAGAAGTGGATTGAGGCCATGCAAGATCAGATGAAATCATTGCATGAGAATAAAACTTTTGAACTGGTGAAGCTGCCAAAAGGCAAGAAGGCTTTGAAGAATAAATGGGTGTTCAGAATCAAGCATGAAGAGAACAGTTCCCATCCAAGATTCAAAGCCAGATTAGTTGTCAAGGGATTCAGTCAAAGAAAAGGGATTGATTTTGATGAAATATTTTCACCAGTGGTGAAAATGACATCCATTCGAACAGTGCTAGGGTTAGCAGCAAGTCTTGACCTTGAGGTTGAGCAAATGGATGTCAAAACTGCATTCCTTCATGGTGATTTGGAGGAAGAAATATACATGGAGCAGCCAGAAGGTTTCAAGCAAAAAGAAAAAGAGGACTACGTTTGCAAGCTGAAGAAAAGCCTGTATGGCTTGAAGCAAGCACCAAGACAGTGGTATAAGAAGTTTGAGTCTGTTATGGGGGAGCATGGTTACAAGAAGACTACTTCAGATCACTGTGTGTTCGTGCAGAAATTCTCTAATGATGATTTCATTATTTTATTGCTCTATGTGGATGACATGTTGATTGTTGGCCAAAATATTTCTAGAATTGATGACTTGAAGAAGCAGTTGAGCAAGTCTTTTGCTATGAAAGACTTAGGGCCAGCAAAACACATTCTTGGCATGAAGATAACTAGAGACAGAAGCGCCAAGAAATTATGGTTGTCACAAGAGAAGTATATTGAGAAAGTACTTCAAAGGTTCAACATGGACAAAGCTAAAGTGGTTAGTTGTCCTCTTGCTAATCACTTTAAGCTAAGTTCTAAGCAGTGCCCTTCCACAGATGAAGAAAAGGAAGAGATGGACAAGGTTCCATATGCTTCAGCAGTTGGAAGTTTAATGTATGCCATAGTATGTACACAGCCGGATATTGCTCATGCAGTTGGAGTAGTGAGTAGGTTCCTTTCAAAACCTGGAAAGGAACATTAGGCTGCAGTAAAGTGGATATTCAGGTATCTTTGGGGTACTTCCAAAATATGCTTATGTTTTGGAGATACCAAACATGTGTTAGTTGGATACACAGATGCAGATATGGACGACGACATAGATTCAAAAAAATCTACTTCGGGCTACCTGATCACTTTTGCAGGGGGAGCTGTGGCATGGCAGTCAAAGTTACAGAAGTGTGTTGCACTGTCCACCACTGAAGCAGAGTTCATCGCAGCAACTGAAGCCAGTAAGGAGTTGCTATGGATGAAAAGGTTCTTAAATGAACTTACTTTCCACCAAGAAAAGTATGAGCTATTTTGTGACAATCAAAGTGCAATTCACCTTGGAAAGAATGCCTCCTTTCACTCAAGATCAAAGCACATTGATATGAGATATCACTGAATAAGAGGTGCATTGGAGAAGAAGCTACTACAGCTTGAAAAGATCCATACAGATGAAAATGGATCTGATATGTTAACTAAGACTCTTCCAAGAAGCAAGTTTGAATATTGTCGATCAGCTGCAGGATTGGTGGAACCCCCCACTTAAGTCGGGAGGGGGAGAATTGAAAGGTGGGTCCCTCCATAAGTGGGACCCATAACTTATAATATTTAAAAAAAAAGGGCCAAGTTACAATTTAACTAAAATTGCAACCAAAATTTTTGTAATTTACTCCAAAGTCAAAAAATGACAAAGGAGTTTGGCGCAACCTGAGGAAAAATTGAAAAAGGAGAGGCTGCTGCAGAAAACACATGAAGAAAATTGAAAGCAGCAGGGGGGATGCATCTTAAGGCAAATGACTCTATAAATAAGAGTCTCTCTTCATCCCTCAGAATAATCCCTTCATCCCAGAGAAGCCTCACCTTTTGAGAGAAAAAGTGAGAAGAAAAATAGAGAGAGTGCCTCAGAAAGTTTCTGAGAGAAAAAATAGTAAGTCCAATTTGTGAGGGTCATTGTTCACAAATTGAAGAAATACTGTTGTAGTATTTTTTTGTGAGTGAGAGGTCCACCTAAGGGTGAAGATTATATTCCCATTATTACTATAGTGGAAGATTTAAGCGGCCTACGGGTCCCGTAGTTTTTACCTAATTTGGGTTTTCCACGCTAAAATTTTTTGGTGTTATTTTTGTCTATTGTATTTTGGGAATTATCCTGGGTCTGTGAAATTATTTTGATTCTGCGCACACCGCCGTTTTTCCCAACAAATAGCTAGGGTTTGGTAGAGTGAAATTCACAATGAAAAAGAGGGAAGGAGTAATCTTGCCTCAATAATGAGTTACAAAGAGAGAACCTTCACCGGAAAGCAAGGTTATTAAGATTGAGATCTTACTTAAAGATTGAAATTGTATCAAATTGAGGATTAGAAGATTTTACCTTTAAAAAATATAATAATTAAAAACATATTTATTCCTATATAAACTACAAATAAGCATAATATTATATTAAAATAATCAATCAACGTACAATTTCAATAAATAAAACTCAAAATATGATAATAGAAAAGACATTTTGCAACAATAACAAGAAACATTGTTATACAAGATATAAAAATATTTAATTAGTAAAGAAAAAAAAGTGGAGCTCATAGTTTCTATTGTATTTAAAAACTTCTCTTTTTCTCACACAATAGACATTTCATTCTTCAAAATCTACAATATTATAATATTTTATTGTTAGACTTCAAAATTGAACAAATTGTGAGTAATATGACTTTAATTGTGTAGTATTAATAGAGATTTAAGTTAGTTTAATGACTTTTTTTAATTTCAATTGACCTAATAAATTAAAAACATACTATAAGAAAATCAGAGATCAAAGACAGATGTTTTCCATCTCTGATTAAGGAAAAATTTGTCTTTGATTACTCATAGACTGAAAAAAATCTGTTTTTGATCCTTTTGTTCCAGTAAATTCAAAATAGAAAAAAAAATTGATCCCAAAATTAGGGATGATATTTTTCCATCAATAAAATAAAATTCTGTCTCAAATCAGGATGGAAGTATTCATCCTTGATTTTGTCTCATATCAAGAAAAGAATATTCCATCTCTGATTCTGTCTCAAATTAGGGACGAATTTGTTCGTCTCAAATTAGAGACAGAACTTTTTGTCCTTGATTCCATTTATGAATATCTGACAAATATATATATATATATATATATATATATATATATATATATATATATATATATATATATATGTTAATATTTACCCCAACCTAATTTAAAATCTATGAAAGACACAAAATATATAAATTTATGAAAAGAAAATTTATCATATAATTAGTCAAATATATAAATTACAAGTTCTAATCACAAAATACAATGTGTAACTATCATAAAAAATTCAAATAAAATTTTACAAAAACAAACTAATTTGCTATGGGGGAATCTAGGTGTTGTGTGTTATTATCATTTGCAGAGAGGTTTGTTGGTTCAAGAAGCGGTTAATGACTTTCTGGATATCCTAAAGCATGGCCGCCTGAGTTGCAATCATCTTCTTCAGAGGTTGGACCGTCTATTCGACACGATGATCTAGCTCCTGCTCAAAGTCTAGATGTAAGCCTAATGGAGGTGTGATAAATGTCCGACTAGATGAACAACCAATGTCATGTGCCTCTAACCCAGTGCCAAATATGCGACCCTTCTTGTTCTTTCCTCCCACTGCTTGTAGCCATGATTGTGTATCAACAAATAAAAATGACAAAAATTCAAAATGGTATAGGATCGATAAAATCATAAAATTGTAAAATCTAAAGATTTAAATCGAGATCATACTGACATCCTAATAGATTTAGATCTTGCATAAGATTGGGATCATTCAAGCTGTTTGGAATCATAAGATCGTTAATCTTAAGATTTAGATTGAAATCTTGACAACCTTGGACGAAAGGTATAAGAAGTGAGAATCAAAATGAAAGGATATGACAAAGCATGATATATATATATACACTACAAAAAAAAAGACTTTTGCAATTTTTAGTGGCGACTAAAGTGGTTGTTAAAAATCTTTGGCTGATTATTTTTTGGTGGCAACTAAAGGAGTCGTCACCAAAAGTCACCATTTAGTGGCAACTATAGTCGCCACCAAAAGTCATCTTTGTTCCAAAAAAAAATTTTGTGAGAAAAAATGACTTTTGGTAGGGATTTCAATTGCCACTAAAGGTCACTTTTAGTAGCGACTTTGAAAGTCGCCACAAAAAAAACCTTTGGTGGCAAAGTCACTCACAATCTTTTTGGATTTGGATTGGCCCAATAGATTTACCCGAGACCCATTTGACCGGTGTGGGTCTTGGCCGGTCCAATAACTCCTTGCCCTGGGATGACTCGATTTTTTTGTATAATATTCAAGTTTATTTGAAATTAAACTAAATATATGCATACTTGAGATTCGAACTTGGATCTATTGCTTTCAACCATGTGTGTCTTATCATCCTACCTCACTTCATTTATGTTCTATGAGGGCAAAATATTATATATATATATATATATATAATCTGTTAAAATTATTTTAAATCAAAAATATTACAAAACTGAAATAAAACAATATCTAACTTAACAAAAAGAAAATATATTATTACTATGGGAATTACTACAAAAAAAAGTTCGACTTTGGATAATTTCATTAAAAAAAATTGACTTTTAGTGGAGACTCCCATAGTAGTCACCAAGAGTCTGACTTAGAATTTTTCAAAAAAAAATTAAAAAAGGTAGATTTTTTTTAAAAGTAAAATTAAAAAAACAGAGTTTTGGTAGTTGAATTTTTTAAAAATAAAATTTAAAAAATTTGACTTTTGATGACGACTTTCATAGTTACCAACAAAAGACAAATTTTTAAAAAAAAAATTAAAAAGCTATATTTTTATTTAAAATAAAATTTTTGGTGTCGACTCCCACAATCGCCACCAAAAGTCAATTTTTTAAAAATACAAATAAAAAAAATTAGACTTTTAGTGGTGACTCTCATAATTGCCACCAAAGGTCTGACTTTTGGTGGCAACTCCCATAGTCACTACCAAAAGTAAAATTTAAAAAAAAATTAAAAAAAAGTCATTTTTTAAAAAAAAATTAAAAAAAAATGACTTTTGGTCTCCACTGAAACTCAATTTTCTTGTAGTGAGAGGTGGGAGGGACCAAAATGAAATTTTCTTGCTAAGGTCACAGCTTATCCACAATACTACGAAATCATCAAGAATCATCACAATTCACATAAAAGGCTTAGATATACGCATTACACTTTTTATCTTGAAGTTTCTCATTTAATTCAATTTAGTTCCTCACCTACACACAAACACACACCAAAGCGATTTCCAACCACAGGATTTCCATGGATATTATAGGGGAAATCTTACTTGTTGTGCTAATCATATGCCTTGAGTTGGCGCATGATAGTACATCATGGAGAGGTCCAACCTTGTCACCAAAGTCAGGGCTTAAGCTTGAGTTGTCTAATAACATCCTTGTGCACCTGGTTTTGAACCCTCTTTCCGCACAATTTGCTCAGTTCAAGATATCCTATAATACTCGGAAAGAGAAATGGACCTAAAATGAGTTGATTGCACAATGTGTGCAAAAGGAAGAAAGGCTAAAGTAAGACAAGTTGGAAAATACTCACTTAGCATCCTCCTCATATACCAAAGCCTCGAACAAGAGGGAAAGAAATATTAAGGAAAGTACAAAAAGAGGAACACCTCAACAAAAGGTGCAAAAGAAATAGGATGTAGTTGTTACTTTTTTTTTTGCAAAAAAGATGGACATATAAAGAAGAATTATTCCAAATATGCCACTTGGTGTGAAGAGAAAGGTATGCTTTTCAACTTTGTTTGTTCTTAAGTTAATCTGGCATCAGTAACTAATAACACTTGTTGGAAAGGTACAGTGCACCTATTCACATAAGTGTCACTATGCAAGATTGTCTAAGGAGCCGATTGCCGATTGATAGTAAGAGATACATCTATGTGAGAAATGACAATCGACCGGCTATGAAGGCCATAGGTGTCTTTAGGATTCAGATAGAGACTAGATACTTTTTGGATACAAGAGACATTTATTGTATTGTCTTTTAGACGAAATTTGATTTTTGTTTTTTGTTTAGACAAATCAAGATACTCTTTTTCATTTGGATATGGAATTTATAGTGTTTCTTTAAATTCAAATCTTGTTGGCACTGGTATCCTAATTGAAAAATTATATAAATAGTACACCAAATATCAAATGGCAATAAGATTCTAATACAAGTAATTATGGTACTAAAAGGAGATTAATTGATGGGAGTTCAACTATGTTATAGCTTTTAGGACATATTTCCAAACAAAGCATACAAAGGCTTGTATCAGATGGAATTCTAAATTCCTTTGACATGTCTAATTTTGAAATTTTCATAGAATGTATAAAGTAAAACAAACGAACAAGGAAATCAAGTGTAGAAAGAAGTAAGGATCTATTAGAGTTAATGAATATAGATATTTATGGTCCTTTCCCTACAGTTACCTGGAATGGACAATTGTATTATATTAACTTTATAGATTATTATTCTTGCTATGGTTATGTGTACTTGATTCATGAGAAGGCACAAATGTCGAACACATTTAAGATTTTCAAAGTTGAAATTGAAAATCAACTAGGTAACAAAACTAAGACTATTAGATCCAACTGTAATGGGGAATATTACGACAAATATGACAAATCAAGTGAACAACATCATGGCCTTTTGCCAAATTTCTCGTGGAATTCAATATCTTACCATAGTATATCATGTTAGGAACTCCAAGCCAAAATGATGTAGTCGAAAGATCAAACTACATTTTAAAGGATATAGTAAGGAGTATCATTATTCATTCTTCCTTACTTGAGTCTCTTTGGATAAAAGTACTCAAGATTGCATTTACATCCTCAACAAAATTTCAATAATAATAATAATAATTACAATTTAGTATCAATTCAAAATGGTCATTAGCGTTTATTGCTATTACAAGATTATAGGCTTAATTGTAGGAGTTATATGATTATGGGTTTGATTGTAGGATTGTAATTAATATTGTAGTTATCTTCTTTCCTAGCATAGGATATCTTTTGTATTTAAATACCTTCACATAGTTGAATAATACACACAAGAGTATTCTCTGAATCTCTCAGATTACATCATATTAGAGCATTCAAATTGATTCTGGGTGGGGTATCTTTTTTTGGGAATTTATGGGCTTTATGTGTGAGAGAGAGAGAGACGCCAAAATCAGTTCACCTTCATCGGAGGGTCCCTAGTCGACATCACCATCCTCGGGAGAAGTGCCTACCACCGATCGACTGTCCATCAAAAGCTGGTCATCGGAGTCTGCGCGTGTAAGTCACAAGCACTGACGCGTCTGTGACCAAAAAATTTTTTAGTTTCTGTCAGAGTTCTCACATTAATGTAGGCTTTCTGTTTCCATACTTGGTTGGCCAATATTTGGTACGATGCAGGGATGTTTATGTGAGAGGTTTGAGTTTGTGTTCAACTTTTTATTAACTAAAGTCCTAAAATTTAATCTTCATTTGTTTTTGGGTTGTTGGTTGGAAAATTATGGCTAAGAAGAACGTTGTTGTCTCGATATGGTTCTGGCAATGTCAAAAAATTACGGAACATAAACTTAATGGTACAAATTATCTTGATTGGAGTCAAACTATTGAGTTATATCTGCTAAGTATTTCTATAAATAGTCACTTGACAGATGATCCTCCTAGTGATGACTCTATATTGTCTTGGATGAGGAGGATGTTCGATTGTTTCTCCAGATATGTAACTCCATCGATAGTGAGGTGGGTGGTATGGTAACTCATTGTCATACAGTTAAAGATTTGATGCAATATTTAAATTTCTTGTATTTTGGAAAACAGAGTGTCTCTCATATCTATGATGTGCGTAAAGCTTTTTACAGGGTAGACAAGGGTGATAGGACTCTCACCAATTATTTCATAAATTTCAAAAAAACCTATAAAGAACTCAATATGCTACTTCCCTTCAGTACAGATGTCACTATACAAAAATCTTAGCAGGAGAATATGGTTGTTATGAGCTTTTTCACTGGTCTTCCATCTGAGACAGAGATTTCTTCTCTTCAAGATGCTTTCAGTAGGGTTCTTCGTACAGAGAGTTCACCACCAAATCAACTTGCTCAGCCTAATAGTGCTCTTATAAGTCATAACAACACATTTGAGTTTGGGAAACAACAATATAAGGGTGGAAGTAGTGGTGGTAATAAGAGCATGGGTTCCAACTATGGTACTCGTGACTAGGAGGCAGGGGAAGTAGTTTGTCATGATTGTCACCAACCAAGTCATATTAAACAAGATTGTCGGAAGTTGTAATATAAGAAAGCTCAGTTTGCCTATATTGCATCCACTATGGAAACTACTAATAAGTCTGTCACAATATCAGTAGAGGAGTATGCCCAATTGACTCAACATTCATCACCTCAATCCAATTCCATTACTGCCATTGTCGAGTCAGGTAAACCCAAAACATGTCTTGTGTCCTCCTCATCAAAATGGGTTATTGATTTTGGTGCTACAGATTATATGACAGGTAACTCTACTCTTTTCTCTACCTTTCAATCACAAAAATCTACCAATCCTGTTAATTTAGCTGATGGTTCAACATCTTATCCTATTGGATCTAGAACATTAAATCCTACATCATCACTTTCTTTGTCATCTGTTCTCAATTTGCCTCAATTATTATTCAATTTGATTTCTGTCAGTAAAATCACTAGTAATCTCAATTGTTGTGTCTCATTTTTTTCCTGAATATTGTTTATTTCAGGATCTTTTGACAAAGAAGATTATTGGTAAAGGGACATTACTTTGGCGGCCTCTACATCCTTGATCCATGATATCGGGGCATTTTTATATACAATTTAGTCCCTATCTTAGTCCTATTTCCATTTTAATATTTTCAACTCTCCAATTATATCATATTTTGGTAATTAATGGGTCTAAAATAATTATAGAACTAATATGTTTTAATTCCATATTTTTATGAGCTTAATTTATTAGAGAACTATTAATTCTTGTGCTTAATTTACAGATTTAATTATTTGAGAGTAATTTGTTGACTTGGCACCATCTAGATGTTGATGCTACGACCCTTGATGACATGACAGCTGACTGGAGTTGACTAGGGCTGACTGGTCTAGTGGGGCCCACTTTCCTACACTTCCCAGCATAACAAACAACATCTTCTACTTTAACAGCAAAAGCAGCAAAAAAGTTAATAGCAGCTATAGCAGAAAGTAGAAAGGAAAGGGACATCACATAGAGTCAAACAAGAAGGCAAATTTCATCTATCTCACTTCTGGCAGCTTAAGAAGACATCAAACTCTATTTTCACCTCGTTGAAGAGATCTTTCTTCTTCTATTTCTATAGAATTCATAGGTCTTTTTCCCTCCTCCCCCCTTCCCCTCTTTTTTTGTATTTTGGCCTCTATGGAAGGCTAGAATTCTCTTGTAATCAGTCCATGGATGATTAAAGTTGTAACCTGAATTTTTGGAGCTAAATGAGATAAGTTTCTTCTTGTTCTTCTATTTCATTTCTATTCTTATTTCTCCTCTGGTTTATATGTTAATACTTGCTCTGATATAAGTTAGTATAGCAGTAAAATGGAAATGGCTTGCTTAGATGATTATCTAACTTAATTAGGTTGGACTTAATCAGATTGCATGTGGTTAAGTTTAACTTATGTGTCATCTAGTTCTAGGAAGTCTCTTAGAAATATTAGTTAAAAACTTAATGATAGAGAATACTAGAATTAATTTGAAGACAAAAATGATGATAGTTGCACTTCTAGGACTCTATGACTAATTGCATTTGTGTTCTGTTTAATTTTGTTTTTGTTTCTATCAGTATTCTGTTCTACTCCAATTTTGTTATGTTGTAGTTAGTTTATAATTTATGTTTTAATTATGCAATCACCCCCAATAGTAATCAGTAGGTAATTAGGTTAATTAGTGTTAGAACAATCAATCAAGCAATTTAAAAGCAAGGCTTCTTGCGAGAATACGACTGGGGATGATAACTGTATTGCAAGTTGCCACAAATCTAATTCTGGGCAACTTATTGGTCATAGTGGCTCGAACTAATCCACACATTCCAAAATCCATAGCATGTGTCGGAGTTGTCACCCTTTTTGAAGCACACTGTAGGTTAGGTCATTCTTCGCTTCCAGTGTTAAAGAAGCCTTGTCCTCAATTTTCCACTATGTCATCTTTCTATTGTTAGTCTTGTTAGTTTGCTAAACACCATTGTCTTATTTCTAGTCCATGAGTCAATAAACAATCTAATACTCTTTTTGAATTAGTACATTCTGATGTTTGGGGTCCGTGTCCAATTATATCCAAAACTGGGTTTCGATATTTTGTTACTTTTTCTGATGACTATTATCGAATGTCATGGTTATATTTGATGAAAAATTGTTCTGAATTGTTCTTACATTTCTCTACCTTTTATGCTGAAATTCAAACTCAATTTGGTATGCATGTACAAACTTTGAGGAGTGATAATGCTAAAGAATATTTATCAGAAAATTTCCAGAAGTATATGCTCCAAAATGGTATTCTTCATCAAACATCTTGTATGGACACACCATCTCAAATTGGTGTTTCTGAAATAAAAAATAGGCATCTTATTGAAACTGCTAGTGTAACACCTCAAAATTTCACAAAACTATCTCCAGGATAAAAGGTTTTTAAGATAAGATTCTTTAGTGACTAATTATGGAAATTTTCAAACCTTAAATTTCAAAGATCTCAAGTCCATAATTAAAAGCAACTAGGAGCCATTAACATCATCCCATGCCTTACATCACCATCATTTCGACATATATACATATCACTGGAGATTAAGTCTTAATTATTTTACAAAAACTATAAAATCTTGGCTACAACTATTGACTCCCTGCTGCAACCCCGTTATTCCCACTTTGACTTGTACCTGGAAAATGGTTAATATAGTACAAAATCATGAGACATAGAAATCTCAGTAGCCAGTAGTTAATCTTGAAAACAAGAACCATTCCCAATCATAAAAGCAAGTTCATAACACCATTCATAATTCAGTAACTCATCTATGCCACTGTCATGCAGAGATTATCCCTGGGTCTTAGTACCACAAGAGTCTGTTTCACCTCAAGTGGTACCAAGGGTCATCACTATTCTCAGTGCCTACCACCAGGGTCTTATTATACCCTGTGGCCTAAGGTCAGCAAAACTGACACTAGCATCGTCATGCATAGCTGCTTCCGCCCTAACCATGGCAAGTCTTATACTGGCGCGTACCTTCGTACCCCAGATGCTTGGCGTACACTGCCTTAGCACATGAGTATTATAATAATACATATACATACAAAACAATGCATAGAGTCGAATATCACATAATTCATCAACAAATTATTTTCAACATAAAACAATTTTAAAATATATGAACAACGCTTTTATGAAATGTAACTGGCTACCTGAATTTACCGTCTCGTACCGATTCCGCTCGAAATTATTCCAAGGTGCTGATAAAATAAATTAGCTATTAAAATCCTAATATGGAATACTTGAAATACTATTCCATTTTTAAATGTAATTTCTATGCACTAAATACTAATTACGTATTATTCACAATCTTATTTCTAATCCCAAATTTAAATAATTATAATTAGAAAAAAATATCCTAATAGGGAAGAGATTAAAATTACTATTTCATAATTAATTAAATCTTGTGCCTCAAAAATTAATTATGTAATATCTATAATCCCATTTATAGTCCCAAATTCAAATAATAATCCCATTTATAGTCCCAAATTCAAATAATTATAATCAGCTAAAATTTCTTCTAATTTATTTCTTAAATTCCACTTTATTTCCTTTTCTTCAGAAACTTTGAATTAATTCACTTTGGTCCTTAATTCAAACTTTAATCATATAAATAGCCTTCAAATTTTGGTAAATTCCATCAAATTCTAGCTAAAATCCCATCTATACTAAATCTGGACATTTTCAGAAAGTTTACTCTTTCCTTCCATCTTTTCATTTCATTCACTTAGGTCCTCAATAATTATTTTTCCCTTATCCTTTTCATGATCTAAGACCATATTTAGTTTCATCTAAGTCTATAGGTTACAAATATATCTTGTTTCGAAATTATAGCTACTCCTACAAACCTTTGATTTTATTTAGTTTAGTCCCTGTCATGCATGCATACCTCTAAACTCCATGTTTTTCCATTCTTCTTGCTGCATGGCTCTCCCAAACTCATCTAGGGACACTCTAAGACATGTTTAATCATTTCTTAAACAAAAGTGAGCCTAAAAAAAGGATTTAGAGCTTACCCAAGATTTCCAAGCTTACTTTCCTCCTTTGTTTTTCTGCACTTTTATGCCATTCTTTTTGCTGCTGTGAATGTGTATTTAGGACCTCAAATCAACTGCTAAGATGGTCCTTTGGTCAGCACCAAAGTTGCCCAAGGGTGATTCTCTAAAATCTCAAGAAAATTTTCTGGTTTAGAGCTCTCTTACTCTATATCTCTCGGTTTATGCAGAAAACACTTCTCTCTCTCGGGTTCTCTTGTTAGGATAGTAGAAAGTGGAGCTACAGACCTTAGTTTATATCCTAAGGGTCCCTTACGTGGCAAGCAACTCAAGGAAAACAGCTTTTCTCTCTCGGTTTCAGCTCACGAAGATTGCCCAGAATTTTCTCTCTCTCTCGGTTTGTGCACTGCATAACAACCCATGTGTTTTTTATCTTCCATATTCTCAGGTTCATTACATGGGACAGCAAAAGACGAAGCTAAGCTTAATCTTTTATCCAAAGTGTCCCTTTTTTTTTAGCATATACGGTGATTCACGTGGCTGCCCAGCATAAAGAGAAAGTCAGATTACCTATTCCCCATAAACCTCTTTTCTTCATTTCACATATGCTCAGCTTACGTGTTGTGCTATGCCCTTCATATTCTCGAGATCCCTCTATATTTACCGAAGGAAAGAGTGACCTTTATTCATGTGAAAGGGTGCTGGCCGAGGTGCTGTCTCAATTCTGCAAAGGAAGGAAAGAAAAGAAAAGAAAATGGAAGTGCAATGGATGCTCTTGAAGGAGTCCGTGGCTACACATCTTGAAGACAAGTCACCTTGCTTTCCACAGGTTCACTTTGCAGCATCCTCACGTGGCTACCATGTCTTGCACTGGATGAGATTCTACTGCATAAAGCTTTGTGTTGCTGCCCAAGAAGATGTAGCCAAGCTTTCCATGCCTTAAGTGTTCTCTTCATTCCCAAACCCCTTTTTCTTATATTCCCATCCTTTCTTTTTCAATTGCACAGCCTTCTGCCCTCACATGATGGTATATTCCTCCTGTAACAAGGAGAAAAGCTGGCCAAACTCTTAAGCACGTGAAGGCAAGCACTCAAGTAGAAAGAGAAAGAGAAAAGAAGAAAAGAAGAAAAAAATTGAAGCGGCCCCTCTTCTTGTTGGTTCAATGCTATGATTCGGATGAGGAAGAAAATATGTAAGCCTTGCATGGTCTCCAACGTGTCTATTTCCATCAAATTTTGTATAGCTAAAATTCTAGATAGGCCATTCATAATTTTTTGTATTTACAAATAGGTCCTTGGTGTAAATGAAAAAATTTTATTTATTGCCAAAATTTATTTTTGATATTTCCTCTAGCTTTTCTCAGAAGAAAAAAATTGCTTTCTTTCCATTTATAATTTTCCTCTCAAACTAATATCATTATTTTTATTATTATTATTTTTGTTATAGTCCTTCAGACACTATATTGCCTGAGAATTGGGATGTTACAGTTAGAGTATTGTTATTTTAAACGCAGGTTCTCAAACATTTTTGGGATGATGCTATTTCCACCGCTTGTTTCTTGATCAATAGAATGCCTTCCTCAGTTCTATCTGGTGAGACTCCCTTTTCTGTTCTCTTTCCTAATAAAGCGTTGTTTCTTATTGAACCTAAAATATTTGGTTGTACTTGCTTTGTTAGAGATGTTCATCCCCAAGTTACAAAACTTGACCCAAAATCTTTGAAATGGGTCATCTTGGGATATTCTCATGTGCAAAAGGGATATAGGTGTTATTGTCCTAGTCTTAACAGGTATCTTGTGTTAGCTAATGTTACCTTTTGGGAGCACGACACTTTTTCATCATCTACCGATCCTATTCCGTAGAAGGAGGATGATGATTTTCTAATCTATACTATTACCTCTTCTTCACATCCTCCTCTGTTGGTTCTTGTAAGACCTCCCATGATACAGAGATTTACTTATCGGCAACAACCTTCTGATCCTGCTCCTGAGCCTATTGTTGCACTAGTTCTGGATCCTCCTAATTCATGTCCTGATGAACCAACTTCTTTGCCATCTGATCCGGCTTTGAGTGATGATCTTCCTATTTCTCTTTGTAAAGGTAAACTTACGTGCACATATCCTGTTTCCTATGACCATTTGTCATCTTCTTCTTATTCCTTTATTGCATATCTTGATTCTATCTCTATTCCTAAAACTGTTCATGAAGCACTAGCTCATTCTAGTTGGTGTAATTCTATGATTGAGGAGATGAATGCTTTAGATGATAATAGAACTTGGACCTTGGAAGATCTGCCTACAGGAAAACAGACTATTGAGTGTAAATGGGTGTTTACAGTTAAAGTTAATCCTGATGGCTCTGTGGCTAGATTGAAAGCCCGCCTTGTTGCTAAAGGATATGCTCAGATATATGGAGTGGACTACTTTGATATATTTTCTCCTGTTGCTAAGCTTACTTCCATGAGACTATTTATTTCGATGGCAGCCACTCAAAATTAGCCTCTGCATCAATTGGATATTAAAAATGTCTTTCTTCATGGTGATCTTCAGCAGGAAGTATATATAGAGCAACCACTAAGTTTCGTTGCTCAAGGGGAGTATGGGAAAGTATGTTGCCTCCGTAAGTCTTTGTATAGCTTGAAGCAGAGCCCTCGTGCATGGTTTGGTAAGTTTAGTTAGGCTGTTGAGAATTTTGGCATGAATAAAAGTAAGTCTGATCACCTGGTTTTCTACAAACACTCTGATATTGGCATCATTCTATTAGTTATGTATATAGATGATATTGTCATCACTAGTAGTGACTCTGCAAGGATTTCATCTCTTAAATCCTTCCTCCGTACTCAGTTTCATACCAAAGACTTGGGAATGCTATGATATTTCTTGGGTGTTGAAGTAACTAGGAGTAAGAAGGGAATCTTTTTGTCTCAAAGGAAATATGTGCTTGACTTATTGTCTGAAATAGGGAAGATGGGAGCTAAACCATGCAATGCTCCAATAATTCTTGATATACAACTTACTAAAGCTGGTGATTTATTTGAAGACCCTAAAAGATATAGGAAATTGATGGGAAAGTTAAACTATCTTACTGTGACTCATCTAAATATTGCCTACTTAATTAGTGTGGTAAGTCAGTATATGTCATCTCCAAGTGTTGATCACTAGAAGGCAGTGGAACAAATTCTGTGCTATTTAAAAGGGTCACCTAGGCGTGGGATCTTGTATGCCAATCATGTCCACACTATGATTGAATGTTTTTCAGATGCTGATTAGGCAGGATTTAAGGAAGATCGAAGATCAACTTCATGATATTGTGATTTTCTTGGCAACAATTTGGTCTCATGGAAGAGCAAGAAACAAAATGTAGTTTCACGATCAAGTATTGAGTCTGAATACAGGACCATGGCTAAATCTGTATGTGAAATTATGTGGATACATCAGCTTCTCAAAGAAGTGGGTTTTGAGGTTTAAATGCCAGCTAAGCTGTGGTGTGACAACCAAACTGCGCTTCACATTGGATCTAATCCAATCTTTCATGAGCGAACCAAACATATTGAGATTGATTGTCACTTTGTTCGTGAGAAAATTCAGCAAGGTTTGATTTCTACAGACTATGTGAAACCTATAGAACAATTAGGACATATTTTCACAAAGGCTCTTAATGGAGTTAGGGCTGATTATCATTGTAACAAGCTGGGCATGATTAACATCTATGCTCCAGCTTGAGGGGGAGTGTTACAAGATTATAGCTCAATTGTAGGAATTACATGATCATGGGTTTAATTGTAGGATTGTAATTAATATTGTAATTATCTTCTTTCCTAGTATAGGATTTCTTTTGTATTTAAATACCTTCACATAATTGAATAATACACACAAGAGTATTCTCTTAATCTCTTATATTACAATTACAACTAACGCTAAGTAGTCTAGCATTATTTATTACAGTTAACGCTAGATGTACTATCGCTACAAATTTAGTATTAATTATTACAACTGTAGAAATTATTAATGTTAGATGTAATATTCAGCGTCAATTCATGGTTGACATTCTTGGACGAAAACCTTGTAGCCATATGAATTTGATCTTCCTGAGCCAAGAGAAAGTGTCTTGTTCTGATCTTGGCTTCGACCTTTAGGCCATTCACAGTTCTCACAGTAATCTTTGGCGATCACTAGTGACCCTAGCTCCAAAGATCTACTATTCCCAACAGCTTCTCAATATCCCAAGCAATTTTATTTGCTTCCTTAACTCCTTGAAGTATTGTTATGCAAAAGTTAAAAAAAAAAAAGTAAATAAATAAATAAAAAGAGAAAAATAAAATAAAAGCTAAGAGTGACACATTCAGGGATCGTTCTGAGAAGCTTAGAAACTAACTACTTTTTCATAGAATTTGTTTATGATAGAGTTTTCCTTAAAAGTCCAAGCTATATTTTATGTTTGAGCCTTGCAAGATTTAAACCAACCATATATTTGTGTGTGAAAATTTTGTAAGATAAAAGTAATCAATTACATTATTTGATGTAAAGTATTTTTTGTAAAAATTAATATATTGCTTCTTGATCATGGTCAAAACAGCTATCACAATTGCTTTTTTTTTTTTCATGAACTTAATTTTTTTAGCTTATGAAAAAGGCCATGTTAAGTACTAAAAAAATCCAGTCGAGTTCATTATATATATATGTTGTTTGAGACATTATGTTACACTTATATATACTTATCCATCAGTATCGTTGACCACATATATTTTAGGGGAGTTCAAATAATAATTTTTATTATTTTGCAAATTTATCTAAAATTTACAATCAAGCAACAAGTGGGGAATGAGTTTAGTATCATCTGTTGTATCTTACTATCTTACTTTCAAAATTGCTAGACCCGATATTCCCTTCATCCCAAACGACAACGTTATGCCCTGAACTTCGACCTTGACTTCGACATAATACAAGACCAATAATCTGGCACTAGATCCTAGCCCCAAGCCATAAACAAACCTCAAACTTAGGGGCATTGTCCTTTTATAAGATTGAGAGGTTTGAATTTAAATACATAACTAAATATTAAATTATTATCATTAAATCTAAATACGAAATAATTAATATTATTTATTTTTTTAATATTCATTATATTAAATACATATCAGGAAAAAATATATCCAGTACAATTAATATCTGAAAATTTTTCAGACTTTACATTTGAATAAAATATATTTAAAGCTATAAATCGCATAATAAAAAAATACTTTAAATGGTTTGAAATTTAAACGAATTATATTACAAACAAACAACCCTTAGTTGGCAACCCCGAATCGAACGCAGACCATAACCCCTAAAACAAACATGAACCTATACCCAGCTCAACACTGCACATAGGGGGCCAACCCAAAAACAATTCTATTTTAGACTTCATAAATTTCTAAAATTCACAATTTGAAGGCAGAGGAAGTACTTATAGGTCAGCGTTTTTTTTTTTTAAATTTGCTAGAATCAAAACAAATCACTCAGGCACAGATGCATGCTCGAGCTCAGAAAATTTACACTAGGTAGTGAATTTCTTAACTTAATTTCTTATCCAGCGCATATAGTTAAATCATAGTTTGAAATACCAGAAATTTTATTGATAAGGGAAAACATATGATATCACTAAATTGGAATTGACTACTTTCCTACCTTTTTTTTTTTGGGTCAGATATACAGCCTCATAATTTTATCAAATAAAAAAAAAAGAAAGAAAGAAAATGGCTTGACTTGTAATAATTGAACCTAATAAACATCAGGAAAAAAAGCCTAAATACAGACAATACAAATGGCTCTTGAATGAATCCTTGAAATTAAAGCCTCCCAAAACTACCTTGGAGATTTAGTCGTGAGGCATTTCCCACATGACACCAGGTTCAGCAATGCATGAGGCTTTCGGGTCCTAATCTTCAAACGTGAAAGCTGCAGTAGCAACCAAATATATCAAAACAAAGAAAAAATACAACATGGGCATTCTCATTATAATTTGGAAAAGTAAGTGGATTATCAGCAACAGCTAAAAGCATGTCCAAGCAATAGCAAAATTATAAAAGCTAAAACCAAGTGGATTATCAAGTACTAGCCAGCAAATATTCTTTGCATGTCAGAGAAAAACAAAATACACTCATTAACTTTTCTTTATTCACTCTTTCATTTGGAGGTGACGAATTGTGTAAGGCACGGGCATTGAAAATATAATTATAAAGAAAAATCAGTGACTTATTGAAAAATAATACTCAAAATGGATTAAGCAAGCCTTTAAAAAATAAATAAATAAAGGATTTATTAAAAAAATAATAATAATAACCTAGTCCAGACCAACCTTATTAGAGCCATGAACGGACCCTATGGGCCTGGCTCAACTGCTAGATTTGAAATATGTATTTAAAATGCTAATAAATTATCTTTAAAAAAATAAAAAATTAATCGCCCCAGCTGGCCCTACCAATCAATAAATATTTTAAAAAAGAAACTATCAAAACTTTAGGCTAGTCCAGCCTGACGTAGTTATTCCCCAGCAATTGAAGACGTTAGTGGAATTGTCTAGCAAAAGTACAGTTCTAATTGCCTTCAGAAACATGTATCATCTCTTTCATATTATCGGCACAGCATACAGAACATAACATAACGAGGTCCAACAGTGAATTTAAGGATCATAACAAAATGATTTACCTTCCGCCGGGTAACTCTTGATGCTTTCCAACATAGCAAGCTCCTTGATCTTGGCTCCAGCCTCCTGAAAAGTCAATAATTTCAAGATTCATATATAATTCTAAAGCCCATTATCATCAACAATTTCTATGCCACACACTCCTGTTATTGAGGGGAAAGAATAAACTCAATCTAGCATATAGTTCCAGAAAACCCTTATCAAGAGTTAATTATATAATTATTCAAGCAAACGATGCTTAGCTTGCATACTTCTGCACAGACTAACTTTGCCAAAAGAAATCTGATATTCAGAAATTATCACCTCTAGAAAATCCAATTCATCTACAAGTTTGAGATGAAGTAACACTTTTGTCTAGCATAATAAAACTCCCTGCTCATGATCCAGGACAAGTAAAATTGGTGATGGTAATTTATTTTATACATTTAATTCTATCCCCCTATTATCCTTTAATTTCAATCCATGAACCAATCTTCCACTCTACAACCAGCTATAGTACAGTTTAAAACAGAAAAGGACGGAATCATAACACATACAGATTCTCTTGTTCAAGCTTTTCGGCAATGGAAACAGCTTTCCGTTTTGACCAACCACTTCGATGTGTACGTCCTTCAGCCTGCTGGATTACATGAGCAAGAGATACCTTACTTCTTACAATACTTCGACACTGACTCTGTTCCCTAAGCTTCCTTCTTTCTAGGTGTGAAGTCACAATTGGCTTTTTGTTAACATCAGTCTGCTGTGCATTACTCTTGTGCTCCATTGGAGAAGCTGCTTCTTCGATAATTTCACCCATCTTCTTTTCAACAGAACTATCTTTAGGGGCGGGTGGTACAAGGGGCAGTTGAAACCCAGCTCCTGCCTCTTTGTTTGATTCGCATCTAATTTCTAAAGTTACAGAAGATCCAAGGACAGATTCAAATGCTTGTAAGACATGGCCCCTGAACTTCTCAGCAGTAGATTTGGTCTGTTGGGAACTAGTCATGAGCTGCACAGTTGGAGCTGCAGAATAAAGGAACATACTACAATCAGATAAATAGTAAATGTCAGAGTAATACTATGTTGGTAACAGAGGCAAAAATTATCATAACAAAAACAATCACCAAATTAAACAAGAAACAAATAATCTATTGCAAATAGACCCACACTAAGCCAGGCATCTGGTATAACAAGATATGCAGCCCTGCCCTTTAATAATTATTTAGGGTACAGTAATACATGCACTAGACATCTTTTGAGGGGAAAAGGAAAAAAGGTTTCGTAAAGGTAGTTAACACATTTCATGCATGGAACTCAAACTCAAATTGTAAAAGCAAATAAAAGAACATGTAGCCCTGCCCTTTAATAATCATTTAGGGTACAACAATATATGCACAAGACATCTTTTGAAGGGAGAAAAAAAAAAAAAAGGTTTCATAAAGGTAGTATAGCACATTTCATGCATGGAACTCAAACTCAAATTATTTTGTTGGGCATTACAGAGGACTAATAACAGGCTTCAAATTTATGATGAACTCTAAAGTCCTTAATAACGGCTGGGGTTGCAGGTGACTTAGTTCCTACTAGGATTGAACTTTCAACGCCATATAACACAAGGTCCTTTAGTTGATACTATTAACATTTAGTTCAGTTGTGCAGACCAGCTTATCAGTTAGTCTTCCTCAATCTGATATGCTTATTTGAAACATTTAATATGCTGTTAACATTGAGCATGGCAGCCCTTGGTTGGGGGAGGACGGTTTATATTAAAACAATAAAAAATTCATTGCATTGAAGGAAAAGTATAACGCAGATTCGATGTTCACCTGCACCAAAACTAACAGATATTAGCTTGCCTTCTTGATATAATAACTCTTTGAGACCATTAACCTGAATCCTGTCAAGCACCTCTAACCATATCTCTTCAATTCCTTTACGGTTTTTACTAAAAGCCTGCCTGTCATTCATCCTAATCATATCAGTGACATGGGAAGATGCCTGTTGAGGAGCAAAATCAGCCACAGCAGCTCTTTTATGATCTGAACTAAAACCCTTTGTCATACCATCAGCTGAACTTCCAGCTTGGAGATTCTCTATTCTAGCATCCATTGACAAACGCCTCTCTTTGCGAGGAATTTCAACACTAGTACTTGCTCTTCTGGCTGCGTCTCTCCCATCTGGATTTTTTAGGGCCAAGGGACTGTGATTGAAACTATTATCAGAAGAAGTAGGCAACATATATTGCTGGTCAGGAGCAAGTTGAAGCAATGCAGCTGTCAGCCAGGTTAGTTTGTCATTGGACATCCTCAACTGCTTCTCAGCCTCTGATAAAGTTTTCAAAGCTTGTCGTAGCTTTTCCATGTGTTCTTTCGATACTGAGACAGAAATTAGTATACTTAGTAGAAGATGGATGATAACAAAAACAACCTCATGGAAAATCTCTGGTGAGGCTGCAAAAAAGTTTCATAATGACAGCCAATTCTAAAACCCAAAAGAAAAAAGGTAAAAAAATTCATGAAACAATACTGACTGAGCAATGAAACATTGGAAAGCTTAAGCATAAGGCATTTAATTTACTCACATCTAAGAACTAACAAGATCAGTACAACCTCAGTTTGCAATGACTAGAAAACTTGGCAAACTACGTTTAAAGACCAATTTTTACTTACATGGCTGTCTCCGAAAAAACTTCCTTCTCTGCCTTTCTCTTGTGAAATCATAGGTCCCAGCAAGTATATCAGTAATTACAGTAGCAAGCTGCGACATTAAAGCTAATGGCTCAACACCAGTTTCCATTATCACTCTCAAATTCTTCACAGTGTTAACTGTGTCCGCAGATAATGCCAAATCAAGAAGATCGACCAATTTCTCATCAGAGATTAGCCCTACCTGAAGAAAAGATTTAACTTTAGAGGAATTCATAGATGACAATGATAAGAACAATTTACGCTAAAGTCTAGTGATAGAAAGGTGTGATCAAAACAGGTAAGTAAAGTCTGTTCACCTAGACACTTGGAATTTAATAGAAGAGTAAAAATGAAATAGTTTCAGTGCCTTATCAAATCCAAACTGGTCCTGGTACTATACTATACTAGACATTACTGTTCAAATTTATCAGCTGCCTTTAATCTTGCCGCATTGCATAATATCAGCCACAGACAGGGATGAAGGCAAAGAAAAAAATGCTGACATCTATATACATGTAACCAAATAAAAACAATAAGTGTCTCAATTATTTCTCTTCTAACCTTCATTAGCATATATAAAAGTGACTCTAAAATTCCTAACGACTACTGGAAGTTTGCAGATAAATTTTTATTATTATTTAGCCCAGTTATGTAATATCTAATAATTTTATTGCTCAAGTAATTTCCAAATGACAGCTAGGCAATTGTCAAACAAAACAAGAGATGAGAATGAGCCTATGAGGAATGATCAATTCCAAAAGGTCGAAGAACTAAAAGTGAACGGATTGTTTGGAAGTAGCTCTCAGATCAGGACCTACAACTTTGTCTTTGCTGTACTAAGATGAGAGCACAAAGTCACAAACCATTCCTACACAGCCAGAGAAGGGCAAAAATATATAGATATAACAACTATCACCTCAGATGCCATAGACAACATGGTAGAAATTAGAATTACTACTAATAGATGCACAAAAACAAAAACAAAACACGTATGCCACTGCCAATATGCCTGACTTGAATCCAATTAAAGCTTACAAAATTTCTAGCAATCTGCTACGTCATGACCTAGTTTTTAAACTGACATATTTAATGCATTTCCTGGTTATCAAAAATAAAAGTCTAGCCATCATGGTAGAAGATATTGCAGTGAAAAAGTGACCGAAATACTAGGAAAGAAGAAAGAAATAAGCAAGTCTGCTGCAACATCTCCATATTACCATAATGGGAACTATATTCCACAAGCCTGCCTCACACCAACTTCACAGAGATATGCAATGCTAATAAAATTTAAAAGAAATAGGTATAGACATATGTAAAAGGCTATAAGAACATAAACACTGTTCAAAAACAGCTTACCAATTCCTGAACAAGGGGAACTGATATTCTCTGCCCTAGCAAACTAAGTTGTTCAAGGGTCATCTCAGCATCTCTCAATGATCCATCTGATCTTGATACAATTAGTTTCAGGGCATCCTTATCAATTTCTAGACCTTCTTTGGCTGCAATCCGCTGCAATGTATACATAATATCTGAATCTTTCAGCTTTGGAAAAAAGAATTTCTGACACCTGGATATGATTATATGAGGCAATCCATCAAGACTTGAACTGACAAGTATAAAAACCACACGTCTAGGTGCTCGATCAATGACCTTTGATATGGCACTCCAGCAATCAGCTGACAAAGTATCACAGTCATCAAAAATAAACACTCTATACTGTGATGCAAGCTGGGAAACAATCATGTTGTCAAGTAGATCCATGATGCTCTCAAAGTCAAAATTACTGACTGGACCAACTTCCCTTATACTTCTACTCTTTCCCATATCATGCGCTATGCAAGAATTGCAGAAGCCACATGGTTTCGGGTGTTCTGAAGAATGACAATTTAAAGCTCTGGCAAATATGCGGGCACAGGAAGTTTTTCCAGTGCCATGGGGTCCATAAAAGACATACAAAATCCCAACTTTCCTTCTCATGACTGCATTTGAAAGAGCTTGTGCCACCAAATTCTGCCCAACTAAATCTCTGAAGGTTCGTGGAAAATACTTTTGTGTCAAGCTTTGGTGCCTGCTGTGGCGATTCCCTCTCAACTTATGCTGATCACCAGATCTAGCTTCAGATGCGAGGTCAGAATCAACATCATGGTTGAATAAATTATCAGCAAAAATACCAAGTTCCCCAGAATATTCATGGCCCCAGCAAGCATTCTCAGTGCTTCCCTGAGATCCAGACGCCTCAACTAGTAAAGGCAGTGCCTCTGCATCAGACTTGGTAAATGAGCTTGATTCGTCAAATGCTACAGGCATGTTAGAAATATTGCTTCCATCGGCATCCATTGCCCCTTTCTTTAGCCTCGAGTCAGATAAACCACAAGACAAACTTCTTCCAGCCATGTCAAGGAAAGTTTTACCTCTGTGATGAATTCTAGACCAGTTCCAAGGAATGCCGCACCCATTTTTGGGTGCCCTAGTAACATTTTCATCAGCATAATCATCTGCCTCTTCCATGTGATTTTTATGGTGGGCTGAACCATGAGCTAATGAATTGGAAGCTACAGACAGTTCTTTCTCAGCTCCAGTATCTCTAGATGCCACAGAAGCCATAGCTCTTCTTGCACTTCGAAATTTACGCCTTTTTACCCTATTCATTCTGTTGCTCTGACCACGCATGCTGGTTTCTGGGTCCTCAATAATTTTCTCCTGCCTTGGAAACTTTCCACGAAGATTATTGTTCGAAGATGCTAAATCATCACTATCTAGTGGAACATCATTCAGCTGCTCAGAAAGGGTCTTAACTTGAACATCTCGAACATGCTTCCCCCTTTGTTTGCTTTTAACTTCTTCAGACAAATCTTTCCAAAGTTGACTGAGAAGTTGTTCTTCATTAGGACCCAAATGATCAGGCATGTCACTCTTCCGGGCAGATTCTTCTCTTCCAATGTTCCTCCCATCCCCAATTCCACTCCTGCTACTACGATCTCTACTTGCTGGCCTTCCATCATTACTCCTGCTCACCTCACCAGGAGCAACTTTTGATGTACCTAAACTAGCCAGGGGCGGGGAGGTTCCCGACAACCTCCTTCCTTCTTTCCGGCGTTCAATTCCTACTGATCTTCTTCCCTCCTGAACCATGGCATCATTTTCAACCCTCTTGGAAAGCAAATCAACTATAGAAGGCGAATGCCATGAAGGAGGACTTGCTGAAGGGTCTCTCAGAGAACGTGACCTCTGCAGCACAACAAGGTCCCTCATAAGCGACCTATCAGCAATAATGGGGCTGTTCTTGTGCATATGATTCTTCAAGTGGATGCAATTTGTTAAATGGATGTGGTTGCGTAGATGATCACTAATATCACCATTCGCATCCTTGAGTATCCTATTGCGCACAGCCCTTGTCATGATCACCACATCAACAAGTCTGACAATAGAATCTTTTCTAAATTAAGGAAACAAATTAGAAAATATCGCATCTTTGGTGTCCCTAATTGTACCGAATTTTCACAATTATGGCAGTACATAAGCGCTCGTTAAAATAACCCTCCCACTAATAACTCGGACATCGTCACAATAATGCCAAAAATCGGAATCACCAAACGGTCCTCCACAAAAATGGAAAACAGCGACTCTCATACTCAAATTTCGAGAGTTTCGCCAATCACAAAATAAATTTCAAGAGGAACTTATCAATCACCCAAACTTCCCACCAGCTACTCCGTACACGAAAGTAGAAACACAGTATTTCATCGAACCCATCGAATTAAACACAGGCCAAAAATGCATCAGAAAGCACCACTTGAGCTCAGCTGCACAAAAACACAGAAGCAGGAAAGCTAAGTTGAGCTTCTGAGATTAAGCATGCAAGCAGAATAGAACAGAAGCAGGGAAGCCATTATCTCAAAGCTCGCTCAAAAGAATCGCATACTTCGCCAAATGGGAGGGAATTAATGAGGCAGAGTTATAAAGAACATGATGTAACATGCAAAAGAGGGCAAGAAGAGAGAGAGAGAGAGAGAGGAGGGAAAAAAGGCAAAAGGCGAACACCTCAATCACCTGAATAAGAAAAAGTAGCGAGACGAACCGTTTCGATCATTAAATTCCAGATCTCTGAGCGAGCTTCACATGCACTTCATGAGGGCTTTCTTTCGAAAGAAAACGATAGTCCAACCCATGGCTTGAAGAGAGAGAAACAGAGCTCAGCTTAGCAGCAAGACTACAAGAGAGGGGGGATAGAGAGAGAAAGAGAAAGTGGGGAAGAGAGAGAGAGAAAGAGAGGGGTATCCGATTGCGATTGGTAAGTATGGGTGGTACGATCCGTTGTAGACAGACTCAGAGACACAACACTGGGAGCACAGGACACACTACCAATAAAGCGGTGTGTCCGTTTGTTTGAGCATGCAAATAACGGGGCTCTTTTATATATATATATATATATATATAAAACTAATTTTCACCCCGAAAAAAAAAAGAAAATTAATAAGGTGGATTAGTTTAGTGTTTTGACTTTTAATTCTGTTTTAAGTTTAAATTCTATAAAAGAAAATAATCAGAGTTTCATAAATTTTACATTTTTGTGACTTGATTTAATTTTAAATAGATTACCTAGAATTTAGTAAATTTTTCAAATACTGGTATTCTAACAAAATAAAGAAGAAAATTATAAATTAATCTATACTTTATTTTTAAGTAAAATAATTCTTATAATTTTTTCATCTATATTAGTCGATATCATCATTATAGTTAACTTTGCTATTAAAATAGGTTTACATAATAGCTAATGTGTACATTTATAAATATGTCAGCATGTTCAGTTATTAAATTTTATACAACTCAACTGTCTTGTCAATAAAATTTTCAGCTTGCCCTTAATTTTCAATTTATTTAAACTAACATTTACATTGAATTTGTTGATATAGTAATTAAGTTATACAAAATTTAATGACTAGACATGTTCACATATTCACAAATGTACATATTATTTTAATAACAAAGTTAACTATACTGATAATATAGATTAACTTTTATACATTAAAAAATTATAGAGATTATTTTATATGAAAATAAAATATAAAAATTAATTTATAAACACCAAAATAATCATTTAATTTTTTTTTTCTGCAGGCTAAAAAATGTGAAACTTTTTACAATTCGAATTGGAAGGAGACCAGTGGTACCTTTCAGTTGAAATTATTAGGGTGTTGTTTGTTAAAGGATGGGACATTTTTTCTTAAGCTTCATGTAGGAGTAGACTTTGTTTCCATTTAGGCTCTTATAGCCTCTTCTATCACATCAGGGAAATACTATTGAAAGTATAGGTGTTGTTGAATGTTATTATTTTAAATAAAATTGCCAAAATATATCTCGTCAAATATTAAATAATTTATAGTTGAAGATCTTGAGGATTTTCCGGCAGTCTGAGTAATATTTTTCTAACTCCATCTTGTCAAAAATGCTTTTCTTTTTTACTTCTCAAGCTGTTTCGTAATAAGAAAAAAGGTTTTCAGTTTTTTTCTTTTTCAGCAAGACTTCTTCATGAATAAGAGAGAAAAGTCACATGATAAAATTTGAAATTTTAATTTGACCCTAAAAGCGGGATACAAAATTTAAACGTAATACTTAATAAAATCCTAAAAACGGCTATGTATAGTTATTACTGTTAATACTTAAATATGTCCTCTGACTGATTAACAATGCATTAAGCTGTAAGCCTTTAGTTTCCTGACTCTAGGAACTCCCTAGAAGTTCAATAAATTACTTCTTCAAAAGCAAGTATTTGAACTAGTTGGTTAGTTCAATTAGTTTAATATTTATTTTTTGAAAAAAAAGACTTTGAGTTTGAATATTTTGAATTAACAAAAAATAATATTTAAAATTTTTTACATATTTATCATTTAATTTTACTCAAATTAAATTGGATAGAATTCAAAAAAGTCTCTAAATATCAGGGTTCTAATTCCAAGTATTCTATTGGGAACTCATTCTCTTGTTCAAACATGAGTATTTAGATTTTAGATTATGTATCTTAGATCAAAATGCTCAGATAAAAAAAATATAAAAACTAAGGTCTAAATCCTCCAATATTCATATGAAAAAACATAACCTTATGTTGATATGAAAATATGAGGGGATTCGAGTTGATTGGCTAGCTGGTTTTAAATCCTTGGCTACAGGCTTGCGTTAATGGCTTTTGAACTCTAGCTGTAGTACTTAAATAATAAGCATGTTCAGCATTATGTAGACGTTTCAAAGTTCCTTCAAATATTTTAACCTTGTTGCAATATTGGAGATTTGGAGTATCTTTTTGTACCCTCGCATATGCATAGGATACTCTCTGCACATGTCATTTTGTCCCATTTAACCCTCTGGTTTAAAATATGCATTTAATATCATACACACACACAGAAAGAGAGACCGTGTAATGGCAAAATTATAATTTTATCTGCACGAAACAGTTGAATCCTATGCGTATAAAATAATAAACAAAATCATTTAATAAATCCTGTAATATTGTTATATGCAACTAAATTCATGCTTATTTATAAATTACTAAATAATCATTATAATAAAAAAAAAAAGAACTGAGGCGCAAGAAAGCGGTAAGCGCAACATTATTTGATATTATTATGTTAAACAGAACTGTTGCTGAGATCATTTTAAAACATATTAAATTTGTACTATTATTTACCTTTATAAATAAAAAAAATGTGTTTGTTATGGTAATTTCTTTAGGTTTTTCAAAAAATATATTTAAAATAGTTTTTTTAAAATTATATTTAGTTCAAGTTTTTCCTTTTTAAATGAACTTATAAAAGTTCCCAATAAATTTTTTATAACTGAATTCTTATTCATTTTTCTAATAGTGTACTGGGACTTGGTTGAGTAAATTTTGCATCCATTAGATGCAGGATTTTTTTTATCATCCCTGATAACGACTTGCATGCGCATAATATAAGAAAGGAAAATTTAGATATAATTTTTATATTTTTACTGTGAAAATTTTTAAATATATATTTATATACATCACACTTATATATTTTGCCACTCAATATAATATGCTTGTTCCTTTAAGAAAATTTTTTGGGTCAATTACACTAATTTTGGTTAGGATTTGACTAGATTACACTTAAGATCTATGTTGTTTGAAATATTAATTCAATTCTCTTGACATTTTGATATGTGTCTGTGTGTATATATATTATAAAAACATCCCATGCTATTACTTCTTATCAAATCAATTAATTTTTAACACGATAGTAAACGCAGTTAAATTAATGTTAAATTTTAAATATAGAATTGTTACTTGATATTTAAAAAGACATAAAAATTGCAATGTAATTTTAATTTGTTTAAGATCAATTAAATAGTATTTATAAAAATTATTTATTAAAATAAAATTGACATAAACAACCATAAATATCACTAGTCGTCTAGATTTTAAATTCATAAAACCAAATTGATTTTGACAAATGCAAGAAGTAATCTCTAATTTATCCCTTTTTTTGGTATATATAAATAACATGATTCTTAATTAATGTGCACTAAGGCACGTGCCTACCTTCAGGTCAATGCACCAAAATTTGCAATTTTTGGGATAATTAATTGCATTGGGTTCAAAATTTATTTTGACAAATGCAAGAAGTAATCTGTAATTTATCCCCTTTTTTTGTACATATAAATAACATGGTTCTTAATTAATGTGCTCTAAGTCACGTGCCTATCCTCCAAGTCAATGCACCAGCTCTCTCTCTCTCTTTCTCTCTCTATATATATATAGAGAGAGAGAGAATCGACTTTAAATTTGATTAAAATTATATACGTCATCATTTGTCAAGTTTAACCAACAATGGATTTAGTCAATGTAATTTTTTTTTGGTGAAAAGTCCATATAGTTTACAAAATCATGAAATTAGTTTCTAAGATAGCCAAATATTCGTTAATCGTTTGTCAACTATGAGACCAGTACACATGGCGTTGACTAAAATGCTTATATCAGTATTAAAATTCATGTTAGCACTACACGTGTAAGAAGACTTAATAGAAATTTCATAAAATATGAGTTTGAATTTGTTATGAAAAGTAGAAAATAGTGATGGTATGAGGGGTCATAGGCCTCAATCACACCATGACTATTGATGTGAGAGGAAAGCCTGTGTAGCCTTTCCTCCCCTACTCTTCCTAGTGGTAGTACAAATGACTTGAAGTTTCGCATTTGCACTATGATTAGAGAATAACTAGAAAGCATGTGTGACCCTTTTAGCGTTGAAAAAGAGAATAAAATGAGAAGTCTGTGTGACTCTCTCGAAACACAATGGATGTACATTCAAAAAGGGAAATGTAAGCTCACTATTATACATATGAAAATGATAGCATGGTATGGAAGCCTATGTGGCCCTTCACACCATGACCAACTTGAGATAGCGAAAAGCCTATGTGGCCCTCTCGACTACTTTAGATAGAATGTAGTGGGAAGCATGTGTGGCCCTTCCACTACGTGGAGATAAAAAAAAGGTTTTCAAAGGATACTCATATTATTGAATATACTTTTTACATGATTCTTAAATCAATGATTGTGGCATTGGGGTTATTATTATACTTCCATGAGAATTGTTTTTAATTGAATCATTTATGCTGATAGAAACACACCTTACATTTCATCTATAACTTTCCTCACTGAGTAACCATGCTCATCCTCTTTCCTTGGTGTGTTTCCTTGCAAATCCTAAGTTAGTGAACGAGTCTTCATACGAGGAGTAGCGAGGCCTCTTAGTTCCAATCCTCTAGTCCAAGGGTTAATGTTGAATCATCTTTTGTATATTTTGGGTATGGGAGTTAGGCTCTGCAATTGAATAGAACTCTTAGGATCACTGTTAGGCCTTTTATGTGGAATCCCAATGTATTTTCTTTTGTGTTGGAAAACATGAGTAAATGTGGAAAAATTTTATGCATATATATATATATATATATATATATGACTTTATGTGATTAAGTGGTGCAATGAAATGAATATTTTCTTCTTGAGGAATGGGTCATATTGTGATTTATATGCTTGCATGATGTTAACTTAAGGCTTACGGAACTCCGTGTTGGTCACTAACCCAAATTGGGAGTCATAACATAATCAAATTGGATTTTTCTCATATTTTGTTCCTATAAATAATTCCCTAGACCTCTCAGTAGACTATCATACTTACTAACTAAGAATATTTTCTCAATTTTGCTAAGAAGATCTGGTTCTTTCTTTACTTTTCTCTATGTTCTAAGTAGAGTTGTCAAAACAAACTTAAAGTCAACCCATAAAAGGCGGTAACCCATGGGTTACCTTTTTTTAATATATAATATATTATACAATATACACTCTCATAGTCATATTCTGGTCTTCAACACACACTCTCGCTACTCCTCTTCACTCTGCAAAGTTGAAACCCTAAAATCCCAAATCCCAAATCCACTAGCCACTGGCACTACTTTGAGTTTGATGAACTCCTAACTTCATCTCTATTTCTTTGCCCTCTTTGGCTCTCTCACTCTTCTCTACTAACTGAACCTTAAATCCCAAAATTTCTCAATCCCAAATCAGTGACAATGTGCTCTAATTCAAATACCAATCCCAAAACAGTGACAGTGTGTGACAGCTAACGAGCAACGCCAGCAAGCAATGAAGAGAGCAGAGATGGAGACAAGAGCATAGATGAAGAACAGAGATGGAGACGAGAGCAGAGATGTACTTGTGATGTTGTACCCTTCAACGTAGAGATGAAGACCAAAGATTGTACCTGTGATGCATAGAGGTAATACCCATGATTTTCAAGTATTATGGAGGAAATTTTTTGTTACGTAAGCTAGAAAAATGTGAGGTTTAGAAGTGGCAAGGTCGTGAAATATTGAGTGGTGGAGAGTTAAAGAGTGTATTGGTGGAACCGAGGGCACCGAAGGAGTTAGGAGACAGGTTGAATACAAAGAGGGACTAAAGTAAAATAAGAAAAACTGTGAGGCACCTACGATTTAGAAACACTTGAGGTGAGATTTTACGAATTTGGTTTTACCAGTCTTGACTGAGGGTCAACTGAAAGGCAACATTGTATTTTCACCCCGAGCGAGTATATATAGGTGGTCCCGCCCCTTTTTCCTCATTTCCTCCTTTCCTTTCTCTCTCTTCACCTTTTATCCTCTCTTTCTCTCTACGCTCTCTCTCTTCACTCAAATCCTTCAACCGAGCTTCAGGGGATGGATCTCAGGCAATGAGGTGAGTCTCTAGGAGCCTAGCAATGTAGGAAAAGCAAAAAATCGAGATAAGAATTCCTATTTCTCAAGCTATTTCTCGATTAAAATTGGAGATTTTGGTATCTAAATGCTCCTTAGATACCAATGATAAGATCTCATGAAAAAATCATAAAAAACGCTGGAGATTTGACCAAATCTGGGCCAAATCTAAGAGAAATCATGGAAGAACGTTATCATGGCGCTCAGGCACCAGGTTTTAGGTGTTTCAAGGAAGAAGATGACTTGGCGCCTAGGCGCCAAGCATGTGTTGAGTGCCCAGGCACCAAGCGTTACGGGAAACTTAGGCTATTTTTCAAACAACCATGACTCTTTCATCTGGACTCCGTTTTATGTAAACTTTATATTGTTGGAAAGCTCTTTGAGTTCAGTTTTCAAGTCTTATTTGGAGATTCATTACTGGTTAAGAGTTATGACTAAAGAAGTAGGCAAAGGTCAAGATTAGTGGTAGGGAATCTCTCTATTTTGTAACCCTGATAATTTTACATGGTTACTTAATAGAGATGGTCAAGGCACAAGATGGAAGCACCGAGAGTATGGAATCCAGGTGAGAGATCTATCTAGCTCTCCTTTAAGCGGATATACATATATGTATATGTATGTGTGTTTATATTTTAGGAGTTATTCTCCTAATTTGTTTTATATACATTTATTTATTGAATGTATTATGTGTGGGATATGTAATGGAAATTATTAGGGATATGTGTGGATTGGTTGTGGTATTTGTGCGGGTGCATTGTATATTCATCTGTATATTTATATTATGGAATGAGAGGAAAATAGAGCAGAAAGCTATCTATTGTGTGATACCGCTGAGTGGTGTCAGTGGGTATGCATATACATTGAGGGTTAATCCATAATGTGATATGGAAAAGAGGATGGGGTATATGTTTTGGCTCATGTCATAATCTGAGAGACCATACGTATGTTATGGTTATGGATATGACCCAATAGACTTAGTACATAATGGGATTTATTGAGTGATAATTCGTGGGAATGTCAACCCACGTTGATTAAGCTCTTGAAATGTGTTATGGAAACATGGACCCTTGAGTAGGGTTTCATGCATTTACTTTGTGTAGTATATATGTGTGTGTTTGGAGAAAAATATGATGGGATGTGATATCATATACGTGTCTTCGGGCAGCTTGGCATCATACTGGATAAATTTTTGATTGGGTGTATATATATATATATATATATATACTCACCCCCTCACAATTGCAAGTATGCAGGGCAATCAGGTCGAGGGCTCGCATGCCGAGGATTCCTCCTCCTTGTTTGGGGTAAGATAATTTATTTTATTATATTTCTCTAATGTACTTTGTAATCATATAGGCTACCACCTATGATTCTGTAATAGAAAATTAGGCTTATGGCAATGTCAGTAACACACTGTCTGCACCGGTCACGAGCTGGGTTCAGGTTGTGACATAGAGGGATAGAATAGAGATGAAGAACAGTGAGTAGAGAGAGGTCAGAGAGCGCTGCCCAAATGAAAGTTGAGAGAATGCATTGAAAAAAAATGAGAGATGAGAAAACGATGCAGTCGCACATATGAGGAATTTGGAAATTGAATAGACTTTGTTTTTTGAGTATATATATATATATATTATGCAAGCTGGCAAGATGGCCCGTTTAGCTCACCAACCTAAAAAAATAAGTCGGGCCACTCATTTTCCAGCCTAATCCTTTTTTTGAGAAACCCGAGACTGGTTAATAGCTCTAATTTTGAGTTTTTAGGTTTAATTTATTTTTTATTATGAGTAGTTAGGGAACCATGTAGCTACTTTGACTTTGATTATGAATTAATTATTTCTTCTTCCTCTTCTTGATTCTTTTGTTTATATGATTAATTCTATTCTTAAAACTTTTTTACAGACTAGCTACTGTAAAATTGATCCTAGGATTTAATTATAATATCGGAAGTTTCATAAATAAATAAATAATTAGCTAATTAATTCAAGTAAGAAAAGGTCTAAATAGCCTAGGAATATGGGTTAAATACTAAAGGAATCATAATTTATAAACACTGGAACTCAAGAATTGGGAAAGATTGAATGAAATTCATAATTCAAAGTAATGTTAATGAAATCGATCTCTACATTTTTAATTTATACAACTTTCATCTTAATATTATTTTAAAAGCTAAAATCTTTATAATCAATCTTTATTTTCCAATTTTTCACTCCGTTCATGAAATTCATGCACCTTGAAATCAACAATTTTAATCAACTAGAGTGGTCATAGTTAGTAAATATTAATTAATGTATACGTAGAATTGACAATCTACGTACTTTTTTATTACTTGATACAACTAGTGCGTACAATAGCTATAAATGACGATTTATGTGGTTGCTTTCAAATTTTATATATTTACATATTTTGCACATTTTTCACACACTATTGCACAAGTAAGTCAATCGTCCATCACTTGTCCCTCTTAATGGTATCCCTCATCTACTGGAGCCCTTCACGTCCTTTTTGATTTCATGGGTCCTAAGAACTGCTAAGGCGACTTTGAAGAGGATGTGCCCTACTGGTCGGGTAATTGAATTCCCATTCTCGTTAGCCACAATATTGAAGTCTGGTCTTTCGGATGTAGTTGGGAGTTAGGCCTTTTTTTTTTTTTTGGGGTTTTCCCCTTTTATATGTATTTTTCAAGCCAAAAAAAAAGAGTTTTTTGAGTAATTACTTGTTTAATTCTTAAAATATTATAATTGTGCTAATTTAATCCTTAATTTTTAAGTGTCTTAATATTTGTTTGCATTTAATGGGGGTTTAAATTGATTTCTTCATCATTAAGTACATTTATTTTTTTTATTAAGATCTTAATAAACCAATTATTGGGACAAATTTTAAAACTATTTAGATCTAATCTTGAATCCTATGTTGCTTTATTTGGATATTGAAAAAGAGCTCTTAATTAAGAAAATTCGAACATATAGAATGTAGAAAATTGCTTTAACTAGTTAAACCAAAATTTATTACTATTATATGACATTGAATTTTCATATTTAATATAACAAATGTAAATCATATTATTATTTGTATAAAATGATTTTAAATTATAAAAAAAATATATTAACAACAAATTCTATAATACCATATAATATCAAAGGTAATGATTAACAACAAATGTTTGGTTACTAATTTATTTGAAAATTATTTGAATATAATTTTCCTATAAATTGTATGTATTTCAATTTTAAAAAAATAGTCTTAAATATTCAGTATTTAAATTCAAAAATAAAATCTTAATAATCCAATGTGTATTCAGATTCATACATTTTAATCTTAAAAAAAAAAAGTCCCTTAGAGCATCTACAGTGGTGGTTCTTAAGGGGTTCTTAAATTTAAGAACCGGTTCTTATTTCGACTCACTACTGTAATTCACCATGCTGGCTGCCACGCGTAAGAACCGTTTTTATATAAGAACGAGTTCTTATACAAAAAGTAATAAAATAATTAACTCATACTAAATGTTAGTGGAGTTAGTGGAGAGTATTAAACGCTAAAATAGTGGAGAGTTAATTGTAAGACCTATTTGTGGGTTCTTAAAAAGTTTACCACTGGAGTGAAAAGTTTCTTAAAGTGGTGGAAAGTTACTTAAGCTGATATGGCACTATCGATCCATAATAAGAACTAAAATAAAGTTCACCACTGTAGATGTTCTTAGGTTCTTAAAAATTGCATTTGTCCTTTTCATAAAGTCACTTCCATAAACAATAAGATAAATTTGAAACAAATGAAATATTTTAATAATTAAATTAATATACTTGATCTTTGAACAATTGGAGACAATTGCAACCTCTTTTTTAAGACTAAAACAATAATTTACTCAAGTGGTATCGGATTTGACGTTATAAGTTTATAGCTTAAGATTTGAGCCTCATTGTAATTAAAAAAAATAATTTGCTCAAATTCCTTTTTTTTTTTCTAGTCTGATTTACTTCGTGAAAATTTTCTATTGCTAGAAAATATATTTATTAAGTAGGAAAAAATATTATTAATGTTTCTAAAATTTGATCCATATTTCAATTATAACTCAAAACTTTATTTCGTATTAATTATAACTCATATATTTTTAATTAATTTTAATTATGCATTGAATCTAATATTATCTAAATATTTAATGGTAGACGCTTACATAAAATTTTATCTTGCACACATAAGTACTTATAAATCTACTATGACTTTGCCATATAGGATTAAGATTGATAATGATCAAATAATTAATCACTATAATATGAAGTAAAATAATTAGATAAAAAGTAAAATAATGATTATTTTATTCATTTTTAGTTCCAAATTGATGTAACAAAGATAACATAGATTAATAAGTGCTGACATATATAAAATAGAATGTTACATCATTGTTTGCATTAAATATTTGGACGATGTTAAACTCAAAGATATAATCGAAACTAATTAAAAAATATAAATTATAATTAATACAAAATAAAATTTTACATTATAATTAACACATGTGTCAAAATTTAAGAGCATTAATTATACTTTTGCCTTATTAACTATAATGCACTTTTTTTACAAGTTAGAATATTAATGTGCTTACTTTTTAGAATAAAATGTTAATTTAATCTTTGATAAATTACAATTGTCTCTATTTATTCCTTAAAAATCTTAGTCCACAAAATATTATAATTGTCTTGCTTTAATCTTTTTCATTGTTAAATTGTAAAATTTATCATTTTAAATCTCACATTTTGTTGAACAAAGTCACTTCAATAAACAAATGGATCAAATTGAAATCATTATAATTTTTTGGAAACCTTAGTCTATATATTTTTAAACTAAAAAGAATTGTTAGCAATTAATCGCTAAAATTTAAAAAAAAAAGAAGGAAAAGGAAGGAATAAAATAAACTATCTCAGTAGTTATCAGTAGTCATATAACGGCTATCAATGTGACTGTCACGCGCCATTCAACGCCCCGAAGTCTGATGGATGATGGGTAATGTTTCAGAAACCAACCTCCGTGATTCTGAATTCTGATTCTCATTTGGCTAACAAACAAAAGAGTTGCTCCATCCACAAAAAATGATGACTTGCATTCTCAAATTTAGCTAATTTTGTGCCAGTCCAGGTGAACTTTTTCGTGTCTCAAAAATGGTGCTATTTTGTTTTATTCACACAATCAGTTAAATTAAATATTTAATATTTAACTTACTAATTATGAGGTAATAGTGAATTTTTAGCTTTTCATTTTTTATTTAAATTTGGTTTTAGTCTTAAAAATGTAATTTAATGTAATTTGATTTTTAAAGTTACCAAAGATGTTCAACAACATCCTTTTTTTCTAATTTTGTTTTTTTGGAGTTATTATTATGTGAAAATTTACTAGACTTCATTTGGTTCGAGCCAGTTAGATCACAAATTTTTTAAAATTTTCTAAATACTAATTTTTCTTATTCACAAGAATCAAGTTCAAAATCTTTAAAAAATTATCGAATAACTTGAAACAATTAATATTAATTTTTTAATGCAATTAATTCTATTAATGAAAGTATCTAAGCGTTGTATGTGACTTAATAAATTTGAAACTGTAAGCAAGACAACTCAAATTTTTCAAATTTATGGTATAAATTTTACTTCTTTCAATTATTCTTTTATCTAAACTTCCCTTGATTTGATATATACATCCAATTACTAATTGGCAAGGTTCAAAAAAACAAATCAATTATTGAACCGATCGAGACATTGATTTAATGGTCAATAATAAAAAATCGGTGAAACTTAAAATATATTAAAATATTAAAATATATAATATAAAATATTAAAATATTTCTCATGTTATAGATATATATTTATACCAATCCTAAATCTTCACCTAATAGTTTATATTTTTGGAGATTTCTTAAAAATACATAATAATATTTAGTAAAAATTCAAAATAATTTGAATTGGTTTAACTAGTTGAACCGTCTGATTTTTCACCGATTTAAACACTCATTAGTTCATTGGTTCAAATCAGACCTGAAACCTTACCGGTTCACTGGTTTTCCTGTTAAACCAGTAGGTTTAATCCGGTCCTTTGAATACTGCTAATGCGAGTTGAATCTACTAAAAAGAGCTAGTCATCCACAAATTAATGAACTAGGTTTGAATTTTTGTTTGGATAAATATCCATATTTAGTATTTGACAGTACTTCGAGTAAGATTACTTCTAGTGAAAGATATCTTTATTTATATAGGGGCCTTAAACATTAAGTGTGTGTGTTTGGGAGCACATCCGCGTTGCTGCCACCCACGTTTCCAGTTACTCAACCACATTTGAAGGATTTATCAGATGTTTGGCAGTAATGACAAACCAAGGTAGCAGTAATGTGGTTAGCAGCAATGGTTATTTAACGTGTTTGGTAGCAATGGGTGTTTAACGTGGTTGGTACCAAAGCGTCATGTTGTAGCTTCTCCAATGCGTTTAACGTGGTTGGCCACATAATTTTCTTGAAGACCCTCTACAGCCCTTCCCATTTTCCAGTGCTTCTCTCTCATGCAATCTTTGCTTCCCCTCGATTACTCTATTTCATGCTCTATTTTGACACCCAACGATAGAGGAAACTTGATTTGTGAGTTTTTCAATTCTAAAACTTGATTTGTAATTCATTTTCTTTCATGATTTTGATCTAAAATGATATAATGAATCTTCAAATAAGTTAAAAGGAAATTTTGGGTTGATTTGAAAGCCAAACCCAAGAGAAAAGTAGAGAAAACTAAAAAAAAAAAAGTTGTAATAGGGACTGCAATTATTGAAAAGTTTATTGGGGTTGATTTAATTTCGAAACAACATATATTTTTAATCTAGAGACCTAGATGAAGTGAAATATGAGTTCAAATCAAGCAAAGAACAAAAGGAAAAAATTAATAGGGACTAAATTGCATAAAATAAAAAGTTTATAGGGGTCAATTTAAATTAAAAATAAAATATAGTCTAGAACTAGGGACTTACATGAAGTTAAATATGATCTTAAATTAACTCAAAGAAAAAAATAAAAATTTTGATCTAGGACCTAATTAAATAAATTAAAAAGTTTACAGGGGTTGGTTTAAATTCAAAACAAAATATATTCTAGAATGAAGTTAAATATGATATTAAATTAAGCGAAAGACAAAAGAAAAATTTTAATCTAGGACTTGACTAAATAAACTAAAAAATTTACAAGGGTCGATTTAAATTCAAAATAAAATATATTTTAGAACTAAGGACTTAGATGAAGTTAAATATGATCTTAAATCAAACAAAAGATAAAAAAATTTAACCAAGGACCAAAATAAATAAATAGAAACATTTGAAGTAAATGATGAAATTAAAGTAAAATTTGGTTTGAATTAAAAACATGGACTGAATAAAGACAGACTAAACTGAAGTTGAATTAAAAATATGAACTGAATAAAAAACATCTCAAACTACGTTTGCACAGTAACATTCAAACATCACGTTCTGCACCAAACTATTTTTATCTAGTTTAAATCACGTTTGCCCAAATGTTTTCTAAACATAAATCACGGTCATCCAAATTTAGGTTTTCTCTAACCACGTTTAATCAAACTTAGTTTGTCCAACTTACGTTTAACCCACTGAACTCCCAAACACACAATAAGAAGAAGCAGGATATTGATTATTTTGAGTTACACGTTAAAGTTGAACCTCTTATATTTTCAGCCTAAAAATTTTCTTCATGAAATTTAATTTTGGAATAATAGAAAATAGAGAATCTTTATTAATTTGAAAACTATTTTAATTAAAAATAAATTTTATGATAAAAAATAAATGGCTTAATATTTACTTATAAAGAATAGTATGTTAGGGTTGTCAAATGTTACATTGACCCACTTTGACTTTTACCTTAGGTAACTTTTACCCTAGATATCTACTCTGAATTCTATTAATTTATTTATCATAAAACCAAGAATAAATTTTTAATTTAATTTAATTTTTAAAATATTACAAATATTTCAATTTGATATTTAAAATATAATTAAGTGTTTTAATTTAATCTTTAAATGATTGTATTTATTTTAATTTTATCTACTTATTTATCAAATGACTTTTAACAAATGAAAAGTTTGAAATTTAACAAAGGTAAATTTTGTAATTTAGTAATGAAAAGAACTAAATAGATATAAATAGATTTTTTAGAAGGCCAAATTAAAACATTTGATCTTTTGAAGAACTAAGTTAATAATTTAGATTAAATTAAATATATTATCTTGTTAAAGTAAATTTTCTGTTTTAGAGTGGTAATTATATATAGTTTTAATGAATTATTATAATTTTGATTACTAAATTAATTATTTTTTCTGTATAATATTTATCATATAAAATTGGTTTTGTGCACTAAGTTTTAATGGATAGACGATTTAAAAAGAAATCTCAATGGAAAGCAAGAGAGTGCAATAAGTTGTCGTTGATTATGTGGGGCTACAGAGAGAGAGGCAGCGTGGAAAATAAGGCTTAAAGAACAGAAACATTCCTTGCCACTTTGGAGGTACAAATTCAAATCAAACAAACCCTTCAAATCAAAAGCAGACCCTGAAGACCAGGTACCCTCCAACAGGACCCATCTTTCTGCCATTTTAAACATCACTACTTCTCCCATCTTTTAATTTGCATGCGTGTACAGTACATTCAACTCTGCCTAATCATGTGGATCCCAGCACTAAGTACCATATCTGATTTTAAGATTTGTTCTTTTTATATATAATCATTTATTTTATTTTAGCTAGCTTTGCTATATATTCAAGTGTTAGTTAAATATAAAATTTTATTCTGATAACCAATATCACTAATCAGATAAAAATATTAATCAATTATAAATATTAGAGGGAAATGTATAATATAATGAACTAGGATGATCATGTAGAGATGTAAATGTGGGCCAGCAAAAAATGAGTCAGGCCGGACTGACTTGTTTTCAAAATTGCCTAAAACCATCAATCCTAGCTAGCCTAATGTAAGTTGATAGGCTAAACGGGTTAACCCGCATATTGTAAATATTTTGGTAATCAGGTTAAAAATCAGATAACTGCTTCATTACCAAGGAGAGGGACCATAGCAAAAACCGCATTGCACAGGTGCACGGTAGTAGCAACAGGCACGATAGTCGACATGGACCATGGGCGTTAGTGCATGGTAGAGTGTAGACTGTTGAGACAAGAGAGAGAGATTAGAGAGTTAGACCCCTGGTATAGAGTTGAGGTAAGCAAAAAGGGAGATCAATGAGATGAGAGAGTCATCAGACCACTGGTATAGAGAGGGAGATTAGAGAGTTAGACCACTGACACGACAATAGGCGGTCGAGAGAGGAACAAATAGCCGACATCGATAGGCAGCAATTCATCGATGTCAAACTTCAAGGTTATCCGGTCATTCTAGTGGGCAGTGGCATCTCATCTCAGTTCTGAGATTGAAGAGAACATAAAGACTAAGACAATCAAGCAGGTAGGCGATGATATCGTGAGAAATAGGGTTGAAACCTACTTCTCATGACATCGAGCTTCACTCTTCTTTGTTCTCTTCAGTCTCATCTAAATTCTTACATCTTAGTCTATCTCTCTTAGTAGCCATATCTAATTTGATCATCTATTTTTTTTTTAATTTTACTAAATAAAAAACGAGTTATTTGCAAATTATCTGGGCCAAATAAACCTAGTTTTAAATAGGCTACCAAAATGACAGCCAACCCACCATTTTGATGGGTTAAATAAGTCCAACATGCTGGTATTAATTTACTTAGATCCTAATTTGGATTATGGGTAAAGTATGGTTGTAGGGTGCTGTAATCTCCTCCATCTCTAGATAGCGAACGTGTACTTTCAATTAGGGTCTAAGTATGAACCATAATTTACTCAGAAATAATTATGATTACAGCACTCTACACCCATACTATACCCTAATTATGGTTCATACCCAGACTTTTTTTTTTTTCAAAATACTTCTATACCCGAATTCCAATGGATAAATTTTACTGTATTTGTGTTTTAATTATCCTCAACAATGAGCTCAACTCATTCATTTATCTTTATAAATTTTTTGGATAAAAAAATAAGCAGTAACTAACTTTTATATTTTAAAAATAATAATCGAAAGTTAAATAATTAATACTTGTCTTTTTATAATTAAGATTATATATTTAAATTACTAAAAAGCTATCCATTCTTTTATATATATGAAGGCAATTTACTTTTAATTTTTTAAAATAATGTTATATTGTTTTTATTATTGATTGCGAGACTAAGATAACCCTATACCCAAACATATATTATATATCAAGTTTTTTGTTTTTTCGTTTAGAAAAAAGTAGAACCAATTAGATGTCGTTGGGCATCTAAAATTGTTGATGCATTGAACAAAAACGACACATGACAATCACATAGGACTCAATCATTCATGGGGGTACATGTGGCTCCAAGAGACCTGATTCAAGTTTTGATCTTTCATGGATCTCCTGGGAAACCGCATGCCCCCACTTAACTTGCTTCTGCTATTTTATGGACCACTTTAGTAATGTGAAGTTCTACCTCAGCAATTTGCATTACATCACTCTTGGTTTCTGCGGTGAAAATTATATTTATAATAATATTGGGTACCCCCTTCTCTCCTTTTCTTATTAAAATCTTAGTGTTTTTTTTTTCCTTTATTGTTAGTTTCTTCTTGCTCTTCTTCTCTCAGCATGGGAGTCCTTTTCTCTTTTCTTGTAAATTTTTTTTTGACTTTTATAGAAAAAGTCTTTCTTTCCTTTAAGAAATGATGCATCTATTCCAAGAATTTGTTTGTGATAACCTATAATCTCGTGGTCTACATTTTTTGGCTTGATATGTAATAGTGTGTTTCTTTTGCCTTGTTTATTTTCTATAATCTAGGCTTAGAGCCTACTTTAATAATATTTGTTATTTAACTTGACCAAAAGAAAAGTAACTCTGATCTTTAGTTCTTGCTTATACTATACAAGAAATAAAAGACAAAGAAGGAAGTTATGAATGGCTGGACCTTTTTGAGGCTTGGGTGAATTAAATGTAATGTAGACAGTTCTGACAAGCATGAAAAGAGATAGATTATTTTCATCATAGAATTTAGATACACAATTTTTTCGTCTCAAAAAATAAAATCCGTCTCAAGTATATTGCTAGGAATTTGAGATGGATAAAATTTTGTTTCTAATTTAAAATGAAATTTTGGTCTCAAATTTGTGACAAAATATTTCATCTTAGAGACAAATTTTCAGATAAAGAAATTTGTCTCTAATTTGAGACAGATTATTTCATCTCAAATCAAAGAAGGATTTTGAAACAATTAAATCTGTTTCTGATTTGAGACGGAATTAGAGACAAAAAATTTCGTTTCTAATCAAGGACAGATTTTTCTATCCCTAGTTTAGTCTCTAATTTTTAAGTAATTATATATATTAGAGCATTAAAACAATTTTTTTAAAAAAATTGATTTGAAACCTATGAATAAAGAAAAATCTGGCAATCCAGCAATCCTTACAATAATTATAACAACTACATATTAAAAAAGAATTCTTTATATAAAAATGAAAACATTTAATCACATTTTTTAGTCATGAATAGTCTAAGTTCTCAAACATAAACTAATCTATGGAATGATTTGGGGGCTGGGTCTCATCATCGTCGTTAAGAGTCATAGTACTTAAGTGTCTGCCAAAAGAGTCGAAGCATTCCATTATGCGTCGCATGTTAGTAAGCATGGATGCATGAGTCTTTATCAACTGTCTGTTAGCGCATCTTCTGCATTTGAGTGCCAAGCTACTCCTTCTTAGTGTTGATTCGCTCTTGCTGAGTCCTGAGCTCCTCAAGCATAGGCTCCATACTGTGTTGTAGCTCCTAATCGAAGTCATGATGAAAGCCTAATGGAGTGATGGTGGGATAGAGGGGCGACTGGAGGAATCGATCTCACTCGCCTTTGACTTCGTGCCAAAAGTGCATCCTTTGTTCATCCCTCCCACCACCTATAGCCACTGTTGGGTGTCGTAGGCCCCATCATCCTGAGCATTGGCACCCCCACTGGTCACGAATGCCTGCGATGATCTCAATCTAGTGTACTCCTTCTATTAAATATATTCAACCACATAAGTAAAAATAATCAATTAAATAAATGAGAAAATTATTAGAAGAAAAAGAATAAGACTTCAGTATACTCATGAAGACTTCCCACGATTGCTCATCGTTGTAGTCTCTTGTATCCTTCTTCTTATGGGTGCGCATAAACAACTCCAACAGGCGATGCTTTCTCCCAGTTTGAGGCTCCTGCATATGTAGTGAATATTATAAATTTTCAAAATGACTGTGTCTAGAAAAATGAAATTAAAAGAAAATTAAATTAGATCTGATTTTACCATATGGCACATGTGCTCAGAGGCAGTATTGTTGCCTCTGGTGTGTAATGTTCCCCAATAGTGGAGGTCTTATTTTAGCGTGCCTAATCACACTTCTTCCTGTATTCATCTTACTCCCAAGCCTAGATTAGTGATTTTATGATTTTCTCGCTAATCCATTTAGGCCTAATAGGCTCCTTCCGGTACTCTTTACGGATGTGGCACATCATGTGGTGTAAAACTTTGCCACACTTCCTGTCCCAATTCTTTCTTATTTGAGCCTCATGTTCAGACAACTACTTGTTTTGTTTCTGCACAAATAAACATAAGTTAATATTTTCAAGTAATAAAATGAAAAGGTACACTTAAAGCTTCACAATTGCCACACTTGCCACAAGTAGATCCAAAGGATGATGTATATATTGAAGATAAACACAACCCTTCCAGATATTACTTCCTCAGGACCCCAAATGATGAAGTTTTGAAGAATAGTACCAAATATACACTGCCAATGGCTCTTTTTCCTTTTGGGCTTACGAAGACATCAAGAAAAAAAGGCTCAACTATAGAAAAAAAAGCAATTGAGAAATTAACAATGAAAAGTGAAAACCTGAGTCCCATTCGTCCTATACCCAGACTCATTTATTTGAGGAGTTTTGGAAATGAATAATTATTTTTCAAGCTAATATTCATCTATACGAAGTTTGTTAATTATTGAAAAAACCTTCACTACCATTAATTATTATTCTCCAAACAAATAATCATCAATCTAACTTGACAGACACATGTCTCAACCTCAACCATATTAACTAGTATATAAGAATTACAATTAGCACATATTCAATTAATTATACATATCTATAGAGAATAGTAGTGTGTGTGTGTATATATATATATATCACAGGCACTTAGAGGCTTCAACTTTTTGTTAGTTATGATTTTATTTATTTAGTTACAGTAAAAATCGTTACTAAATGTAAATTTTAACCATAGTTTGATTTAACTACGATTAAAATCGTGATTAACAAAGAATTGGAGTGTCCAAGTGCCTGTAGCGGATCCTACTTTTGGAACAGGTTGAATATATTACACTCTCTATTTGTGACCTCCAACTTAGAACTGCTTAAGAAAATTTGGTACCCAAACCCAAATATATTTTTCTATCTTTTGTACCTAGCAACAAAACAAGCAACACGCTTTCAACGGATGTTCTTATTAAGCTATTAATCAAGCCATTGATTCATTCATGTATACAGTACATTGGAAAGAAACCACCTAAACCAAAAAAAGGAAAAAAAAAGATATATATGCACTAAGCATTTCACGTGAGTACTATTTTCCAACGAAGAAATAATATAACAGTATCTCTGAAAATTTATTTATTTTCTATTTAATGTCTGAGAAAATAATAATTATCTCAGTGTTATATCAATACATAAACTTTAATGCAATAATCTTATTTGTTATTAATTTGAATTTAAAATACAGAAAAAGAAATGGCGTTTACTTTCTTACTATTATCGCACAGTGGAGAGATAGTTGAAGTTAGAATATGGTCAACCTCACTGTTATATGTAGCGTAATTCTTCTATAGACTACAGAGATTAATAAAAGAGAATACATATTAGGGTTTGTTTGCTTGTGAGACATGGCTTTTGAGAGGACTTCTAAAGTCAGAGTTGCCTCGTATGTCGTCCTTCTTGTCTGCTTTCCTGAGCACCGAAAGAAGGAGGGAGATGGTAAAGGATAGAGATAAATCAAATAATTTGTCTCCAGAGATTATGTTATCACAATTAGCCTCATTGAGAATGCAGCCAAACCAGGACTTAACTTTCACAGCTTGCCAAACTGGCCCTACTACTCTAGGGTATGGATATATCACATATTACCTAGCTAGACGAATAATGACAAGTTACATAGTGATGGTTTTGGGTCTTCTTAGTTACTTAAACAAATTATAAAATAAATTATTTCAAGGACTAAATTGATACCATTGTAAAGGATCAAATAAGTAATTTATTCAAATTTATATGGTGCAGTCGAAGAGATAGAAAGAGGAAAGTGTGAGGCTCATACACAACTCCCATATGAATATGTATAAGACTTACACCCTTATCTTATCTCTTTTAGATTGTATTATGTGCAGTAATTGAAGGAATTAAAAGGATTAATTTTCTAATCCTAGATCGGTGTAGGTACAAACTGTAGCATATTAATTAACAGAACATAAAAGGGATGAACAGAACATGTACCTGGCATTACTGCGTTATCCATCTCGAACAGTAGAACAGAGAGAATTTTTCTTAGGGTTGTGTGAGAGTGGTACTACTCTCTGTCTGATAAGTTCTGTCTAGGGTTAGACTGATTAATGTGATGTTAGTCTATTTAATATCAGACGAGAGCAGGGACTTCTCAACAGGTTATGTGATTGGCCCAACCCATCACGGGCCACTCACAATATAAAAGCCCAATTATAATATTCATATATTAAATGCTATATATTAGAATAATATAGTTAATATAATAATGATATTTAATAATTGATTAATGCTAATCCAAAATAGGATATATATTATATTAAATTTCAACAATTCTTCCACTTGGATAGCAATAGTCAATTATTAAAATACAATAATCATTAAGGCTAAAATACCAACTATATTTATAGCACATGTCAAGAAACATAAGCTTTAACGATGCAGAAATAATATCCGATAGGGAAGTAAAACATACAAAGTAAAAGCCCATATTTCATATAAAGAATAATGAATATGGATAAGCATAATTAATTAAAAGAAATATGCAATCCAAGAATAGTCCAAGCATCTGAAAATGCTAAAAGAGATATGATAACAAAAGTGACGTCATCTCATACATATCTCATAAGAATAACAATTGAGTAAATGTAAAATTTCAGACTCCCACTAACCCAAAACATCAAAAGACTTAACTAATCCCATATGGGTTACATGATTCTGAAAAGCTTTAACAGTTAAGCCTTTAGTTAGTGGATCCGCCAACATGTATTCTGTAGCGAGATGTTCAATACGAGTCTGAAACTCCAGAATTTTCTCTCTAACAAACAGATATTTGATATCAAAGTGCTTTGATCGAGAAGAGCTTCTGTTGTTTTGAGAGAAATGAACAGCAGCAGTGTTGTCGCAGTATATCACAAGTGGCCTAGAGATGCTTTCAACAATGTGAAAACCAGAGATTAAGTTTTTCAGCCACACGGCTTGAGAAGTAGCCTCATAGCAAGCGACATACTCTGCCTCCATGGTAGAAGTAGCTGTAAGAGTCTGTTTAACACTCTTCCAAGAAATAGCTCCTTCTGCCATCATAAAAATAGAGCCGGAAGTAGACTTACGGTCATCAGGGCAACCTGCAAAATCAGAATCAGAATAACCGATGACCTGAAGTTGATCAGACTTCTTGTAGGTCAACATGTAATCCTTGGTTCCCTGCAAATATCTCATGACCTTCTTCACGGCTTTCCAATGACCCAAACCTGGGTTGCTCAAGTATCTCCCTAAAGCATTAACAGCAAAAGCGATATCGGGACGAGTACAAACTTGAGCATACATTAAACTGCCAACAGCGGAAGCATATGAGACCTTTCTCTTTTCAGATATCTCTGAATCATTTTGAGTACATTGAGATTTAGATAGTTTGTCACCTTTTTGAACAGGTGCAGCACATGGGGAGCAAGAATGCATGTTAAACTGCTTGAGGATCTTTTCAATATATCCTCTGTGAGACAATCCAAGAATGCCACGTGACCTATCACGGTAAATCTGGATGCCTAGAACAACTGAAGCATCACCAAGGTCCTTCATATCAAAGTGGCTATTTAACATCAATTTTGTCTCAATCAAAAGGTTAACACAACTGCTTGCAAGCAGAATATCGTTGACATATAAAACAAGAATTATAAAATTGCTCCCACTAGTCTTCAAATAAATGCACTGATCTGAAGCATTTTCCTTGAAGCCAAAAGAAGTGACAACACGATCAAATTTCAAGTACCATTGCCTGGATGCCTGCTTTAGTCCATAAATGGACTTTTTAAGTTTGCAAACTAAATGCTCTTTACCTGGTTCAATGAAACCATTAGCCTGAACCATGTAGACATCCTCGGCTAGATCTCCATTCAGAAAGGCTGTCTTTACGTCCATCTGGTGAAGGTCTAAATCAAAGTGAGCTACTAAAGCCATAACAACCCGAAAAGCATCTTTCGTAGAAACTGGTGAGAATGTCTCTTTATAATCGATGCCTTCCTTTTGACTATAGCCTTTCGCTACTAGTCTAGCTTTATACCTCTCAACTTTTCCATCTAGACTATGCTTAGTTTTAAAGACCCATTTGCACCCAATCGGTTTGCAACCATCTGGCAATTCTACAAGATCCCAAACATCATTATGAGACATAGAAGCTAATTCATCATGCATGGCATTCAGCCAATTAGAAGCATGAGAACTAGAGATAGCCTCTTGGAAAGTGATAGGATCGTCATCATTATGGAGATCAAACTCATGCTCCTGAAGATACACCACATAATCAACTGGTATAGAAGGCTTGCGTACTCTCTGAGATATTCTCAATAGAGGTGCTTCTGCAATGTCATTTGGCGGTGCCACTACATCTTGCGGTGCAATTACACCTGTTTCAGTAGCATCACCAGTTTCCTGTTCAATAACAGGTGGTACCACTACATCATGTCCTCCTTGAAGTGTCTGATCATCATCATGAGCGACTGGAACCACAATATTCATGGGAAGTAAAACAGGCGACGCTGGAGCTGTGGTCCGATCTTCCTTGAGAGTGATTGGTCGTAGTGTATGACTCCCACTATCCAAATCATCCTCAAAGAATATCGCTCTGTCAGACTCAATAACTCGCGTAGAATAAGAAGGGCAATAGAATCTGCAACCTCTAGAGCCCACGCAGTAGCCGATGAAGAAACCACTAATAGTTTTAAGATCAAGCTTCTTCAATTGAGGATTATAGGGTCTAACCTCTGCTTTACAACCCCACACGTGAAAGTGTTTCAAACTTGGCTTCCTTCCACTCATCAGTTCGTAGGGAGTTTTCGGCACAGATTTGCTAGGTACCTGATTAAGGATGTACACAGCTGTCTTTAAGGCATCTCCCCAAAGAAAAACTGGTAATGATGTATGACTCATCATGCATCTTACCATATCCATGAGTGTTTGATTACGTCTCTCTGCAACTCCATTCTGCTCAGGAGTACCAGGCATAGTGTATTGAGCTTCAATTCCACATTCATCGAGAAATTTGGCGAATGGTCCTGGATTTCTCCCAGTCTCACTGTATCTACCATAATACTCACCTCCTCTGTCGGACCTCACACATTTAATCTTCTTTCCAGTCTTTAATTCAATAGCAGCCTTGAAGGATCTGAAGGCATCCAAGGAACTGGATTTTTCTTGGAGGAGATCTATCCAACCAAATCTCGAGAAGTCATCTATGAAGGTAATGAAATACCTATATCCACCCATAGCAGTGGGTGTAATAGGTCCACATATGTCTGTGTGAATCAACTGCAACACATCATCACACCTATTTGCTCCTTTCTTCCTAGTCTTGGCAGTGAGCTTGCCTTTAATGCAATCGATGCAAGCGTCAAAATCAGAGAAATTGAGATCATGAAGAATGCCTTCCTTAATCAGTCTTTCAATCCGGGGCCTAAGCGTCTATGCCACAGCATAGAAGAACTTTCATCAGTCCTATTACGCTTATTTCCAACAACAGAGTTAACAGACATATTGTTCAAATTCAGCATGTAAAGCCCATCACATAATACTCCTGAACCGACAGTAACAGAATTAAAACGAATAAAAACTTTTCCATTACTGAATTCAAAAGTGTAGCCATATTTATCCAAAGCTGAAATTGAAATCAAATTCCTTCTCATAGAAGGTACATAAACAGCGTCTTTTAACAATAAAGTATGTCCAGAAGGTAAAAGCAATGTAACTACTCCTATTTCTTCCACCGACACTCTAGCTCCATCTCCCACAATGATATTGGATTCAGCATCACTTGGCTTCCTCAGGCTTGTGAACCCCTGTAAAGAATTCACAACATGAATGGTTGCACCTGAGTCAAACCACCAAGTATTGGGAGCAACATCAATCATATTTGATTCATAACAAGCCAAAGCTAGGAGTGTACCTTGCTTGTCAAGTTTCCTCTTTAGAGTATAACAATCATCCACCTTATGGCCATACTTCTTGCAATACTTGCAGTTTCCTTTGAAAAAATTTTTCTTTGGCTCTAAGTGTTGAGAAACTTTTCCCCCTTTCTTCTTGTCACGTTGAAACTTTCCTTTGTGACCTCTCCTTTTCTCAGACTTAGCACCAGAAGAAGAAGCAGCAGCAAACTGAACACTGTGTGCTTTCCCTTTCTTTATGGAATCCTCTTCTTGAGAGACAATGGCAATCATTTCATCAATCGTCCATTCAGTTTTCTAAGTATTGTAGGAGGTTTTCAGAACGTCAAACTGAGAAGGGAGTGACTCCAGTACTTGCCAGATTAGATAGCTCTCACCAAGATCAACCTTGAGAGACTTCAGTTTATTAAAATAGTGGACTAACTTCATGATGTGCTCACAAACTCCACTAATACCATCATATTTAGTCTTCTCAATCAGAGAGAGATACTGGCCTTTCTGAGCTTTGTCAAAAGTGGTGAATTTCTCATCAACGGACTTCAGAAAATCCTTAGCATTCTTGTTCTCTGGAATGCTCTGTCTAATAGACTTCTCCATGGTGTATTTCATCACCATGAGACACACCCTGTTGGAGTGCTCCCATTTTTAACGAGAAGCCCTTTCAGCAACAGTGGACTCAGCAGTAAGAGCTGGGGGCTCTTCCTCTCTCAAGGCCAAGTCCATATTAGTGATGGCCAAATACAAATCCAGAGATTCTTTCCAGTCCTCAAAATTGGTCCCATTTAGTGTTTTGATAGAAGTTAATTGCATAGGCAGGGAGGCTGGCATTAAAACAACAAAAAGAAAACATTTAATATGCATAATGTCATTATGCTATAAGAGAATTAAATGTTTCTATGTGCATAGCCAATCAAGCCTGTTAGAGAGAATTTCTTGTCTACCTGATCCCGCCTAAGGGTCTCGGACCAAAATAAACAAGAAATATAATAATACAATACTTTAGACCTTATATCATTATCTAAATTTTGAATGCCGATAGGGTATTCAAAATAATTGATAGAGGTATGAATAACATGGTATTGTATAAGAAAATTATATTAATAATAATATACCGATAGGATATAATTATTATTAATGCAATAAATTAGACTAAAAATAATGATTAAAAAAAGGATAAAATAAAATGAAATTTTAATCATTTAAATCGAATATTTTGCATAACTGTGCCCACGATAGGTGAGTTCACAATCATACAAAATAAAAGGCAATTATATTCAACAGAATAATTAATTATTAATAAGGGAAAAGAATAAACAAATAAATAACAGAAAATTCAAAAATAATAAAAGGGAATAATTTTCATATGGACTGAAATTAATTCCATCACTAAGATAGCTTACTGGGGAGACTACAACATACATAGATGTTGTTAACAGAGTGAGGAACTTCCACAAAAAATTTCAGTCCAAAAATCCGAGAGTACGATATTTAAAACAGCAAAATAGTCTCGGATTAAATACAATAAAATACTTAGGGGTCCCGAAAAATTTTTCAAAAATTGCCAAAAATAATATTATGTAATTATTTAATTTTTCAAAAAAAATTAAAAAATTTTAGGGCCTGGAAGACGCTGCACGCGCCCACACGCGCCAGGCCCGCGCGTGGGCGTCGACAGGGGAGGTCATCTCCTTCGCCCGGATGACTGTAACCGGGTCGCGCGACCTGCGAGCGCGACCCGGTTCAATCTCCCTCAAATGGCCACGAAAATCACGTTTTCTTGAGGGTTTGTGTTCTAAATCGTCCGAAAAGGAGAAGCCCTCAATCAATTTTGAAAATTAGTGGGTGTTTTTTTTTTGGAGAAGCCATTTCGAAAATTTGGGAGAAAATCGATTTTTAAAAAAGTTTGGATCTCTCAAACCCCTCGATGAAAAACTCTGATTTTTGGATATGTTACTCGAGTAATATCATAGATGAAAAGCCCTAGATCAATTTCGAAAAACATTGGTTGGTTTTGGGAGAAATTAAAATCGAAATCCTTAGGGAAAAACAGAAATTAGAAAAAAAATATTTAAAATCCCTAAAACGTTGTTCAATCCCTCTGATTTTCACTTATATGATTCGTATGAATGGTTTGAATCAAAGCCCTAAAACAATTTTGAGATTAACATACTAAATTAGGGCAAACGAAATTTGTTTTAAAATTTGGGTTTAGGGAATTGCGAAAATCAAAAAAAATTGTTAATTAATAGCCATAGAATGTACTACAAACCAGGCTCTGATACCATTGAAGGAATTAAAAGGATTAATTTTCTAATCCTAGATCGGTGTAGGTACAAACTGTAGCATATTAATTAACAGAACATAAAAGGGATGAACAGAACATGTACCTGGCATTACTGCGCTATCCATCTCGAACAGTAGAACAGAGGGAATTTTTTTTAGGGTTGTGTGAGAGTGGTACTACTCTCTGTCTGATAAGTTCTGTCTAGGGTTAGACTGATTAATGCGATGTCAGTCTATTTAATATCAGACGAGAGCAGGGACTTCTCAACAGGCTATGTGATTGGCCCAACCCATCACGGGCCACTCACAATATAAAAGCCCAATTATAATATTTATATATTAAATGCTATATATTAGAATAATATAGTTAATATAATAATGATATTTAATAATTGATTAATGCTAATCCAAAATAGGATATATATTATATTAAATTTCAACAGTAATTACAAAGAATTCATTCTACACCATGATGATTTCTACACTAGCCTACCTAAACCTCCCTTGACATTGAAGGTAGGTTAAGTAAAATTAGATCAATCACTAGAGTCTTATCCTTGGCCCCCTCCTAGAATTTTTTCTTCTGTTACTTGCAAATGTTCTTGGGGTTACTAACTCCATCCCTCTTTCTGTGCAATTTCTTGGTTTAATTGAGGGTACAAACCACCAGAAAGAGGCTAGACTACCAAAAACGAAACCACAACCCAGCACCAGAAATGAAACAATGAAAAAAAACAACAGCCTAGGAAAAAAAAAATTGAAGTAGCCAGACCACCAGAAATGAAACAATTAAAGAAAAAAAAACACAGCCCAACAAAAGAAATGAAAAAAAAGGAATAAATTGAAGGGTACCAACGTGGACTCTAGCAAATTCTGCAGAAACACGCACGGTCGAACAATTGAACCACAAAGCTTTGAACTGGAAACAAATCTATGACTACATTGCAGACAAGATAGATAATCGACAATGAAGGGAAAGAGAGAGAGGTTAGAGAGAAAGAGAGAGAGAGCATGGTAGTGGAACTCGGAGACCACAGTGGTGGGCAACGCCAGAAGCACTTAAGCAGCCGTGACATAAAAGATAAAGTCGGAAGTGATGGACAAACGTGAAAATGAAAAGTGAAATTGGAAGAGTGGATTAGGTTAAAACTAATAGCCAAAGCAATGTTGTTTGGATTAGAGACGAATTTTTGACAAGGAAAAATTTGTCTCTAATTCAAGACGAAGTCGTTTTGCATCTATTATATTTGGGATAGAATCTTGAAATGGAAAAAGTCTATCTCTAATGTTTTCAATCTTTAAAAGAATGGGAAAAAAATTTGGGACACTTTTTTTGACACGAAAATATCTGCCTCTAATACTAGGGAGATAAATTCAATTAGAGATGAAAAATTTTTGTGCCAAAATCCATCTCTGATTCATTGTTTCCAAATTTGAAATCAAGAATAAAATTTGCAACAAATTAAGGACGAATTCTAAGACGAAAGAATTTCATCTCTAAATTTCGTCTTTGATTATAGGTTTTCTTGTAGTATTGGTTATTGTGATTTTAAAGGAATGTGGGGATTGGAAGTGCTCTTTGTGCAGAATTATGGATGTTTGTTGGAACAATAATATGAAATATAAGAATAAACACAAAATAAAATAATTTAAAGTTAGTGTTAAAAAAAATAATTTGTGTGATACTGGTCTCATGTTCGAGTAGCATGTCTTTCTTTAAAGTAATTTTAAGTCTCTCACGAGTTGATTTTATCATATTACCTAGTGTAAGGATGCACAGACATATTACTTATAAAATATAACATTCTAAGTACTCGCTTTTTTTATTTATTACTTCTACACAAAGAAAGTGAATTGAATTCACTTTTACACACATATTCTCTATCCAAAATATCACTCTCTCTCTCTATATATATATATATATATATGTATGTATGTATATATATATAATATAATATATACAAATACATGTATGTATGATATATATACACAGACATATACAATATACCTTCCCTTTACAAAGAAAACCGTTGGCCACATTATAAGAAATAAAAAAGTATTGAATCCATTTAATTAGAAAACGTACAAAAAGTCAAAACGTTCAAAGCATCAACGGTGGTCCCAACGTTTATAACATACGCTATCTGTATATAATTCAAGGGGCCAACAACGTTCAAAACTTAAAGGAATTAACCATGAAAGCCAATGATTCTATGGAATCAATGGGAACGTTTAAAACAATAAAGAAAGGGAAGCCAACGTTCATAGGAAATTAATATATTTTAATATTTTATAATAATAAACTCCAACAATATTCTCACCGGTATTGAGATAGCCAAGGAAAGAAATTGCTATAATATTTCAATGAATCAGTTCTGAAGTGGCTCCAAAGCTGATCAATGGTGGCTACTCAAGATCACACCCTTTATACAGTTTCATTACACGCTTTATACAGTTTCATTTGGTTCAAGCTATAAGGAGCTCTATCAACCAAGGTTTGGAAGTTTAAATTTATTCATACCTATAGAGAGGGCAATAGACACAGCAAAAAAAAAATCAGATTCAGATACAGAACTTGTCCATTTCATATTTCGTCCCTAATCTGATGCAGATTCCGTTCCTAAATTCAGATTAAAAAGCAGGGAATCATAGATGGATTTTGGAAAAAAAAAATTTCTGTTTCTAATTGAAATTCTATCCCTAATATTAGAAACGAATTTTGGTGTGCCAGAAATCCATTCCCAGCTTTTTTTTTATATATGTTTTTTAAGGTATGAAAATATTAGACACGGATTTAATCATTGCCTAAATTCTGTCTTTGGATGACATGAATGGAACGACTCGTATTAGTATTAGAGACGGAAGTTTCTTTATCAAAATTTTGTCTCTAATAGAAATTTAATTGCAACCACATTGTATTGATGTTAGACACGAAATTTTTCCGTGTCAAAATTTCATTTCTAATTATTAACCTAAATTCTCAATTCTCCTCCCCGAGTCTATCACTTTCATCATCTCATGTCTCTTTGTCTCTTTGTGTCTCTGTCTCTCTATATTCTCAACCATCGTCTGGTATGCCATCTCTCTCTCTCTCTCTCTCTCCGATTCATCTTATTGTCGTTGTCTTTGTAGTGTTCCAACTATTGGATTTGCTTGGTTGATTATCAAGGTAGTGCGTTCTCTTTGTGGAATACCAAAGTTAGGCATTCTCTCTATAATATAATTTAATCGGTTTTGTTTGTTGTTGTTTTTTTTTTCATTTGTGGTTTCTAGTTGTTAGGATGTTCGGGCTTTGCATCAGTATTTTTTTTAATTTAATTTTCCCCATTTCTAGTTGTTGGAGACCCTCCAGGGTTGTGCCCAGAGAATTCCGGACCTAAATCAAAACTATTAGAAAAACTTAATAAAATATAAATAATTAATCTTTATATTATTTTTTTAGCCTTTTTAGTTACGAAATCATTTATCAAAGTTTTATAATCAAGTAATTCTAACATTTCACTCTCAATGGATAATATAGCTAACATATTCAATCTATCTTGTAACATTATTGATTTAAGATAGGATTTAAGCAATTTTAATTTTAAAAAACTTCTTTCAGGAGTCACAACTGTTACATGAATTTTTAATAATATTTTATAAGCAATGCATATATTTGAAAAATAATCTAATCTTTTGATATAACTTAATATTTCTATTGGAGTATTAATTTCCTTTGCTAACACTTTTCTCAAAACTTTTAATTATAAAAATAAATCAAAATCATCAATATCAAAATGTTCACTAAATTTTAAAAAATTTTCAAGGTTAATACAATTTTTTTAATTCATCCTCATCTAAAATTTTAAATTTTTTGGATTCAAATAAAAGACCAAAAATGGTTTCATAGTTGAAGGAGGAAGAAAAAATTCTATGAATTGTAAAAACAGTAGAGCTTATATTATAACTTGGTGAGATTGATTTCTATTTATGATTCCTATTACCTATGCCTTTTTTTTTCAAACAGTTGGGCATTAAAGCAGAAACTAATTGGTGTGATGATTCCTATTACCTATATACACTTTTTTCAAATTGCTGGGCATTAAAGCAGAAACTAATTACCAATTAGTAATTAGGGGCCTAATACAGATTTGGGGGGCCTAGGGCAACTGCCTTAGTTGCCTTACTCCTTGCACGACACTAATGGAGACATAGTTAGGATAAATATTTGGAGGTATGGTTAGGGTAAAATTTTTCCCATTTCTGATTTGGAAGACCAAATAGATTGATTTTATTTTTGCATAAAATTTTCTGCAAAAACAGTGGGAAATGGAAATCGTTGAATATCAATTCTTCTGCATGAGAATTAGTATTAGAAATCATGTTGGTAAAGGTCTGCGGATGCTGTTGGGATTTATAGTTGTTAAGTCATATGATGAATAAGGGTACTAAGGCTAGAATCTGAAGTTAAAAGATCAGGTAGCCTAACAATTATATGCTATCAATGCTTTTAAAATAGACTATGTTGTCAATGTTTCTAAATTGATTTTTATATAATGTTAAAATTCCACTTTCTACAGAAGAGAAAAAGATTGAAACATGTAAGAAAATACAATAGAAAATAGAGTAGCTTCCCCTCCCTCAAGAATCCCAAATACTTTTTTTCAACTCAAATATATGACTAATCTCTATTAAAAAAACCAATACTTGTTCTTCTTCCTCAATTGCCCCACTTAATACTCCACTCTAAACTTCAATTTTTGTTCCTACTTCCATATATAATCTCTCAATTGTTTCATCCTTTTCATGGTGAATGTCTATTGAATTCTCCCAATTAAGTTAAAATATATCTCCCATGTAGATGAACTTGTCTATTCTTTTCTCCTATATATGTAGTTAATACAAGTTCACCCCCTATCTTATTTATAACTTAACCTCTTATATGTTATTAGTATGCACAAAATAAACTCCATATTGGTACTTCCTAATTTCAGTTAGATTATTTACAAAAAATATCTTCAAAGATACTTTTGATTGCAGGATGCCTATGTCAAGGTACACGCTCCAGTTCTTTAAATTGTTTACATGTGTTAAACTGCACATAACACATACTTCATCAAGTGAAAGGGGGATGGTTATAATAAGTGACATAATTAACTTGTATTATTATTACTTGGTTGAAGCCAATTTTATATGTATTTTAACACACGTTAACATTTTAAATAGATATATAAGAGGTAGATTTATGCATATAATTTGTAATTAAAGTATTAATTTAATTTTTTTTGTTCAATAAATTAAAATGATACATGCATAATCAAGTGTTTTAAACAGGTTATTATATCATGTAAATTTTCAAGAAAATATTTAGTGAACAAAAATGAGATTGCAAACATTAAAGTTAGTAGTAAGTCAAACAGGACTTGCAATTCCAATGCTTTAGAATTGTAAGTTCTCTTCGTTTTCAACTAACTTTAATGTTTGTAATCACATTCTTGTTCGCTAAATATTTTCTTAAAAATTTGCATGGTATAATAACATGTTTAAATTATTTGATTGTGTATGTACCATTTTAATTTATTGAACCTAAACGTTAGAGGCGTAATTTTTGTCTCTAATTAGAGACGAAATTAGGGATGAAATTTCTGAAATGAATTTCTTTTTTTGAGATGGAAAGTTTCCATCTCAGACATTTGAGACGAAAATTTTAGACGTCTTAAAAATTAGAGACGTTCATCTCAGAGATAAAAATTAATTAATCTATGATTCAATCTCTGAGACATCAGAGATGAAAATTTCCACCTCTAATGTCTTTTTTTTTGTAGTAAAAGAACCAAAAAAATCCCGTAGTTTTGAATACTGTTTTGTGCTCTGATCACCTTTGTGTATCATGTAAGAGTTTCTATACTTAGGTGGGTAAGGAACTAAATTCCTAGGCTGCCTTGTTTTCAACCAAAAATGAAAACAATCACAAATAAAGGTTGTTTACATGTTGAATTGATTCAAATTGAACTTTTTTTAATTCAAAACAATTAAATGATTGCGAGTTAAGTTTGAGTTCCGTTGCGGTTTAAAATTTTTATCACTTAAACTAAACCATCGACTCACTCTTAATAATAACAAAAATGATCACATTGCCAAAATTGTTAATTTGTTAAAATTAATCTAAAAATATGACTGACATGTGAATAAAAAATAAAATATTTTCACAATTTAATGAAAATTTGAGTCCAGATGTTCAACTTAATAAAAACATCATATAAAAAAAGGGAAAAAAAGGTAATTAAGTGGCAAGTTGAGTGAATTAATTGGTTTGAGTTGAAATCTCTTAATCTCCAACCCAAACAATTAATAGTGAGTTGGAAAAAAATAAAGTTGAATCAATTTACCAATCCAATTCAATTGTATGAATTGAATAATTGATTTTGACATAAGTTGACACGTTGATTCAATCCAATTTCCTTTATCAAAAACTAAGTTGAAAAAATAATATTAAGACATAATAATAGAACAAGAATTACAAACAAAATAATATTATATATTGCCGACTATATCTTGAGAGGTAAAAGTGAAAATTTTTATTTTTAAAAGTATTATTTCTATTGTCAAAAAAAAAAAACTACAATAAATGTTTTGCATAACCCATTTCTCCTCTACCAAATTCATATAAAGAAAGCATTAAATTAGGCACCTAGAGTCCATGCCAAGTAACATTAGTGGAAAAGTGGGATGCTCATGCAGCCTTCCTATGATTTGGTAGGAAATGACTTCTTTAAAAGCTTAGTTGAAAATGCATGAATGCATTGTGGTGGCGCTATAAGTGATGATTGTATATAATTGACAAATAGAGAACTTTAATTTGACCAAACATGCACAACATAGATTGGTGATTTTGTTAATCATAATTGACCAACGGTATAACACATCATTCATGACCATGACTGAAAACCATTAGCTCCCAAATTGATTGGCTCTCTAAGAATAGCCTACATCTCCGCTTAACCCAAGTAATATATATTATTTCTCAACCAATATTTTTTTCTTTTTTCTTTGTTTATCACTAATTTAAGCATAACACTATTAAAATAGACCTCAACACACTAAATGGCCCATTTAAAAAAAAAGTCTAGACATATTTAGATATTTTGCCTACAGACAAAAGAGCAGGGATCTTTGGCTTGTCTTAAAGACAAGTAGAGACATACTTGTTTTTTTAGCAATAGTTTTAACTGTTGCTAAAAATTATTATTAAAAGTTTTTAAAATAATTTTAACCGTTGTTAAAAAGGCAAGTATGATAAAAATGAGTAGAAAAACCAGACCCCAAGCAAACAAGTTGAAGCAGTTGCATACAGGGTTAGTCCACTTCTTATTTTTTTTTAAATTTGGTTTATTTTTAAAAAGACTTTACATTATTACATTTTATATTTTGTAACATTATATTTAATAATTATAATAATGGTAGGTATGAATTTTTTTAATTTTTTAAATGGATATAAAATTTTTAAATTTACATATAGTATAATTAATTTAGAATATAATATAAAAATTAATGTTATGAATAATTTAAATATCATGGAAGAAATAATATTTTGCAAATAAAAATTATTAAAATTTTTATTAAAATTTTTTAATATTTAATTAGTTAAATATACAAAATTAAGAAAAATGACGCGTAGGCCGTAAAGGCTGATGTAGACATTCAAAAGTGGTGAAGATGGAAAATCATTTTCCCTATTTATATTTTTTATATGTCTTACTAATCGGCTTTAGATCTTCAATGACTCATTGACTCTGTCGTTCACCCAATCCCTCAGTTATTGTTTTTGAAATTGTACAGTATGTTATTTGCTTTGGAAAATGTTTTAAAGATGTTCAAAATATTATGAGAATATATTGTCATATCTAGCTTTTTTTTAAAAATTCTAAAAAGAACATTGAATTATTCTTATATATGAATGAATTTTTTTTTTGGTCTCAAAATCTGTCATTTTCATTCATTCCGAAGACGTAAAAATGTTAGATTTTCATAGAAATGGAATCATTTATAATTGAGTATAAGATTTTAGGAAATCATAAACTCATATTTTATAAATAATTTATTTAATCTTCTTAAAATTAGACCCCATTCAATAGAAGTATTTATTCAAAGTTTATTGGTTTAATTAATCGTAATCAAACTAACTAGTTGTAATGATATATATATATATATATATATATATATCTAGTATATTAAAAATACAATATAATAAATTAATAAATATTTTCTTGTTTAAATTAGACAAATTTACAAAGGTTTAGACAAATACTAAGTATTTTTGCATGTAAATAATATATAAATTTAAAACAAAACTTAGAATAGTTACAAAATAATATATGAATAATTAGTATATCTAGAATAATACATTAATTAGTACTCGTAAAATATATGAAAATAAAAAATGTATGAAAAAAGGAAGTAAAAAATAAAATTAGTCCAACCATTCAGTCATTTAATTTTATTAGTTTTTGACTTTTTTCTAGTGACCGATGTATTGAGTTAACCAAATTAATAATGTGATCAAATCATCGATTTTTAAAATTTTTAAATTTAACTAGCTAGTTCAGTCTGTTTTTTTACAGTAGTAATCATATAGGTGAAAAAAAAAAGGTGGAAAAAAATTCTGATCAACACTCTAGAAGGATTCTGAAGAATGATAACTAAGAAGGTAAGAAAGAAACAAAGGGGTGAGGCTTAAACTAATATTATGTTATTAAAAGGAACACTCAAAACATTTTTTATATATGATAGAATCATTGCTCATTATTACAACAAATCTTTGACTGCTGCTTTAACTTTCTTATGGCAATGTATATGTCGCCAAACCGTAATAAATTGACAACATAAGTTGCTAAAGTTGATGATATGAAAGTGCTTGATTAATTAAATAATGAAATCTGCATTATATATGTAAACTACTTTTTCCTCCGAGAAGGCAGAAGCGACAAAACATAATAAGTGTACCTTTTTGTCAACTAATATAATCCCTTTGAGTATAATAAAATAGAAAATAAAAATTGCCCCAATATATTGAAATAGACTTTGCATCATATATATAATCATTCAAAAATAGACTAATTGAATTAATAATAACTAGTCATATACATCACAATAAATGAGTTGTACTGAAAAAAATCTAATTATCAATATTATTATATATGATTTTGATAGCTTTTAATTTGGTAAATAATTTTGATGTTAATTAATTAATAAGATCAATATAAAATATAAGAAAAAATTTAAAATTTACATGAGCGGAAAACTAAATAATTTTTCATTACTTCTTTTTACTATTTTAAAATATAATAAGAACTTATATCATTTATTTTTATTGTAGAAAAGGTTGAAAAATAAATTAAAGAAAAAATTGTCATACAGTTTAATAAATGTCCAAGCTATAGTATGTAGTTTGGTATATGTATGCAAGGCTTAAAAAATTAGACCAGTTATTGAACTAATTGAAGCACTAATTCAAAAATTAATGGTCAGATCATAGTTGAATCATGATTGAAGTGATGATACTTAAAATATATAATATATAATATTAAAATATTTCAAACATATTACAGATATAAATATTCAAAAAAATTGAATCGGTTAAATTGGTTAGTTTTACTAATTTTACCGGTTCAAACGGTTTTTCATTATTTTATTAGTTCAAATCGAATCGAATACTTGACTAATTCAATATTTTTTCTATTGAACCGTCTGATTCAATTTGATTCTCTGAAAACTATATGCACGTCACTTTCTCCCTCAACTCATTCCATTAAATATATTAGAATATTAATTATAAAACTTCAAACTGTAACAAAAATTGCAAAACTTTAAACAATCATTTTATATAGAAACAAAAAAAAAAGACCAAAGATCTAATTAGATACACGAGTATATTAATTAATATTGCTCTTAGCTATACTTATCTAAGTATAGGCCAAAGTAGCTGACTCACATATATAATTGAAGAGTTCATCAGCCATTTATGTTTGCTTTTTTGTAGAGGAGTATATATGGGAATATAATAACATAAGCAGTGGAGGGTGGGGGGAATCATTTAGAGTCATTGGAAAAAGGTGTTTGTGTCTAGTTCATAAGAGACATTAACATAGTTATGAGTTCCCAACTCAGTAATCTATTTCTCTTAATTACCTCAAAAGCTTTTTGGGTGATTTATGCAATCTTTAATCTCTAATCTCTCATATTGAGAAAATAGGTTCCTATGAGTTTGTTAATTTATAGGCTTTAGATTATGTTAAGAGGTAGTTATAGGGCTGATGCATGAATTTGAACCTTTGCGGCTCCAAACTGGGATAATAAGTAGAGTTTTGAGTTGCACGAGATTTTATATGCTTAAACTCTTAAAGTAAAGTGAGTTTGAAGATTTAATTAAATTTAAAATAACGATTATTTTTTGAACTCATTTAATAAATTAGCGGAGTTTAAATACATTATAAATATTATTTAACATAAAATAAATATTTATACATATTTAGATATAAACACTAAATTAGATAAAAATGTTAGCTTTTTATGATTGTGTATCGTGTATAATTTTTTTTTATAAAAATAGATATTAAGAAGTGTTATTTAATTATGCAAAAAATTTATATCTATTTTTAATTTTTAATGAAATTATGTATAAAACCAATTTATATAAAAAAAATACTTTGTGGAGAGTTTAACGAGTTGACAATTATCAAAATTTTAAGGTTAGAGTAATTACATGAAAATAAATTAGAGTGAAATACTTCAACCGCCTATATATATATATATATATATATATATATATATATATATATATATATATTATCTCACATATGCCTCCCCTCTATTTCTTGAACATACACAAACCTTTGTATTTATAAAATATGTTACACATAACTTTATAAAAGTTCTATTGGTTAATAATTAATGCTCTTGTTATTTATATGAAAATACCAAAATGCCCTTGAAATGAATTCAATGGAGACAAAATTTATAAAATGATAAATCTTAAGGTTTCGGAAAGAGGATTTTACAAAATGTTTTGAGTAATGGCAAGCATGTTGTTTGGAGTATTGTCCAAGAGCAAGTTTGGGCTTTATAATAAGTACATTTTCAAGGGCTATAGTGTAAATGATTAAAAGTTTTTTAAAAAAGCTGGGCTTATGATAAAATATTTTAGTCAGCCTGGTTGAACATTAAAAAAGTGTTTTTAACAAATAGGCCTTCTTAAGGTGTGTTTGGATCTGGTCCAATCTGTTTTAAATCTTGGTCAGATTTATAAAAGCCCATATTTTAAACTCATTCGAAATAGCAAACCTCCCTCCTCCAAAGTCTCAACTCAAAATTTAGCAAGTTTTTTCTTTTTGGTCATAAAATATAAATGTGGCTTGAGAGAAGGCAAAAAGGATCAAAGTAAGAATATATGATGATAAAAAAGGACAAAAATGGAAAAAAAAATGAGAGGCTGTTCTTAGAGAAAAAGGAAGAATATGATGGATGAACAGTAAAGCAAGACTTTTAGTGTGCAAACTAAAATACTTCCTTCTCTTCTATGCTATTAGAACTTCCTCGTCATGGAAAACACTTAGCAGCTTAAGCATTTATTGGAGAAGAATGCTGCGAATTTAATAAACATGACTACTGAGTTGCAAAAACACAGAAAGAGTATGTATATTCATCTCATTATGAAGAACAGAGGAAAGCAATGAAAATAATGCATAGTAAGCCAATTTCATTTCCTTCCTCACTAAACTTAAAATGAATTATTTCTTCCATTATGTTTGAGGGCAAGAATACAGAAAAATAATTGAGCAATTAGAATGTGAAAAGATTTGAATGGGCTAAAAATATTCATCACAAAGTACACTTTTTCACTAAACTTGAATCATTTTAAAAGACACTGAGCACTTAATTCAATAGTAAAATATGAGATTGATACAGCTATCAACCCATTGACAAAATTAAGGAACAACTCTAATAAACTATTTTGTGTTCCAAAAATTAACGTTTTTAAGCCTCTAAATATTTATGTATAGAAGATTTAAGTACAATAAACATAAAAAAAAAAATATAGGACATGAAACAAATAGGTATAGTTATTCTTCTACGTGGAAGCAGTGGCGGAGCCACGTATATTTCAGGGGGTACAGTTGCACCCCCTGAAATTTATTAACTCTTATGTAAAAAAAAAATTTTCATTTTGCCCCCTTCCTTATTTTTTTTGAATCCCCTTAATATTTTTTTGAACCTAATGACTTAGTTTCTATCTGCTGCTCACAGTTACAAGACCCCTACTCTCCAAAGTCACAAATTTTTTTTTTGATAATGGTCAATTTCTCATTACATTATTAGGAACCTTTTTGTAAAAGATTGAAATTTAGAGTTTTTGTACATAAGTCTAATTCTATTAAATTGGTTAATTGATTATGTAATTAGGATCATGAATAACATATTTGTGAAGTCAATTTAATGAAATTTTTTCTTGATGATGATTAATTTCTCATTTTATTGTTAGGGACTTCTTTGTAAAAGTTTGAAATTTAGAGTTTTTGTATATAAATTTAATTCTATCAAATTGGTTGATTGATTACACAATGAGGATCATGAGTAACATATTTGTGAAATCTTCCGATTTTTGGTTGGTATAGTCCCTTCGGTGAGGAGTGGGATGTATGACAGCTTTCAAAGGTGTGCCCGGTAGAGGATTGGGAAGGTTACTAATCTTTCTTTCGGTGGAAAGCTTTCCAAAAAGCCTACCGTACTTGAAGTCCACCCGGTATTCTTGCCCATCGAGTACTCCTTCTGCGCTCTTTGAAACCTTTTCCGATTCGACGGAATGGTAGTTTTCAATCTCGTTTGAGCGTAGATAGAAGGACGAAACCAACCAACCCACTTGTCCTGATCGGAACGATTGAAGAAAGAAAGAGAATGGTGGCCTCTTTCGCCCAGGGGGCATCGTCGGGGAACAATGTCGGGGACATAGGAAGAGAATAATGAGGTCTTCTTCCCTAGTATTCTCTATCTTTCACACATTCAATGAAATGACCGATCACTACGGGGTTCAAAGCCTTCTAACTAACGTAAGTGTAATAGGCTGAACCTATCTGATGAACACTCAATAAACTCAATCAGGTATACCTGAGCAGAGAGCGCTACTATATCATTGGAGAGAGAGTGAAGAATAGACTAATCATTCCATCTGTTACCAGAGAAGAAGATAAAGAATTACTGCTTTATGTGTAGCCCCCTTGAGCCTCCTACTCGTGTCTTGTTTGTGCCCCATTTGGATGGGTCACTTCACTAAAGCTAAAGAGTTTAGCTTTAGTGAAGTGATCCATCCAAATGGGGCACAAACGGCTATCCCTTAGGAAAGCAACCTCTCTTATAGCGTTCGTGACCAATCTTCATTGGTCACTTCACTCGTCTAGAAGACATTTCATGAAATTTTTTTTTGATTATGATTAATTTATCATTTCATTATTAGGGACCTCTTTGTAAAAGCTTAAAATTTAAGATTTTTATACATAGGTCTAATTCTATCAAATGGTTGATTGGTTATATAATTATGATCATGAGTAACATATTTGTAAAGTCAGTTTCATGAAATTTTTTTCTTGATGATGGTTAATTTATCATTCCATTATTAAAGACTTCTTTGTAAAAGCTTGAAATTTGTGATTTTTATACGTAGGTTTAATTCTATCAAATTGATTGATTGATTATGCAATTAGGATTTAGAAGAACGATTTTTTTGTAATAGAAATATTTTTTAAGAGAAAATTATTATCAAATGAACAACAAATTAAAATTAATTTAAAAAAATTGCCATCAAATTCAAAAAAATGAATAAAAATTTTGTCCCTCTTATCGAGGGGTCCTGCATACGCCACTGCGGGAAAGCCTTTAACAAAAGAAGTTACGGTGGAGGGTTTGCACTAACCATTTGGGCTTCGACAATTTCTAAAACTCTAGTGGGCTTTATGAGTTATTGTGGCAGGCCCTGTCTTGGCCCAAGTTCCTCCGTCTACAATTAAAATGCAATTAAATTACTAAGGTTAAATGAATATCATTGCTTATAAAAGAAAAACACATACACCACTTACAAATGCTAACCAGTTTTATTCATTAATGTCAATATGCCAAAAAAGTGTTCAATTTATGAAGTTGTGTAATTTACTCTATTCTATTTTAATAAATACGCAATTTAATGCATTGCACCACTAATACTAAGTGCATAACTTATAGGGATTAAACTTATTTGTCACATTATTTCTAAGACCATATATTAAGATGTTATCTTTTGGGACGTCAGTTTTATGTTATCTTTTGGGACGTCAGTTTTACATCCTCTCAATTATTTTACACAGATGCATGCACACATGTATAGTTACGCAAAAACACGTAAGAAATAGTTAATTTTTAGGTTTCAAAAAATAATTTATTAGTGTTGTTGTATACGTTTCATTTATATTATATACATTTTTAGGATTGTTAATTAGTCTCCAAAGCCATATGTTGGCGGATAGATAAAATAAAACATACAATATATTATAAATAAAAAAAAGTTAACTTATAAGCACTACAAAATAAAAATATAAGTTTAATGTCAGTCATTTACTGTTAGGTTTTTAACATCTGACATTAAACATACAAAATGTTATTTTTTTTAATAGTTAACATCATTTTTTTTAGTATTAGATTGTGTTCGGTAAACAAGCTTATAGTTTATAAGCTAGCTTATAACTTATTTGACTAGCTTATAAACTCGTTAAAATTGTTCGGTAAACAAACTTATTTTAGTACCTTATAGCTTATTCTGATAAATTACTTTAAGTAGTTTATAACTTATAATTTATAGGTTAAAGTTTTTTGTTCTTATTTTGCCCTTATTATTTTTTTTAAAATACCCATTATATCCATTACTTTATTATATGTTATTTACTGATCTTTTATAATATTTATATTTATATATAATATATTATACATATATCATATTATATATATTTATATATAAAAGTAATAAAATATGTAAATATATTTTATTATATATAATAAAATACAATAATATATGTAAATATATTATATATGTGAAAATATATTATTCATATATAAATATATATTTTTAATAAATTTCATATTTATAATAATATAATTAAAAATAAAAATAAAATATTTATTTATAGTATTTTAAAATTAAAAAATATATACCCTTTTATGTCATTTTATACTTTCAACTATTTTAACAATTACTTTTACTAAACACTACTTATTCAAATAAACTCGTTTATAAGTTGTAAATTATAAGTTATAAGCTAAAAATTAGCTTGTAAGCTATCCGCTAGCTTATAAACTATCCGCTAGTTTATAAGTTAATTTTGCCGAATAGAGCCTTAGATGTAACTGACACTAAACATTTTTTTAAAAATAATATTAAAATACCAGTTTTTAATAATTTTATAATTAAAATACTTTAAATTAATTTAATTTTAAAAATAACCAAATTCCCAATTTCCATTTTCTCAGTTCTTCCTCATCGTCTCAGACTTTTAGGTCTCCAATTCTCCATATCTCTATCGTTCCAAATCTTCGTATCTTCATCGTCATTGTCTCAGTAATCTAGTTCTCCGTATCTCCATCGTCATCGTCTCCGTTGGCCGTCGCAGACCTCATCTTCTCAGTTCCATCTCATCGTCTCAGTCTCTCGAGTGTTAGTAAATAATATTTATTATACTTAAGGGTAGTTTAGTCTTTTAATCTTATTTGTATATATTTACCATTTTCTCTTGTAACATTATGTAGTTGTAACCCTAGCCATTCTAAAAATTCTCTCCTCTCCTTCTCCATTCTCTTTGCATTGCAATCTTCACATGGTATCAGAGTGCAATTCTTGATTTATCCACAGCTTTCGCAGATCTTTCAACAAATCACAGATTTGGGTTGGAGCAATCAGATTTGGTGCGTTGTTTTTATTTTTTATTTTTTGTCGGCAACCCATTTGCAGTTCGGATCGATTTTACATCGAGTTTGCAGATTTCAGATCGGGTTCTTGTTTGCAAAAATCTGGTTTGCAGATTTTTTTTGTTACTGTAGCTGCGAGAAAATTTCTCAGATCTAGCCCGATTTACTTAGTTTTGGTTAGAAAGAAACTATTTTTTGCATTTCTGGTAAGTCAGAGATTGTTTTTGATTGTTCTGGTGCGTTTTCCGGTTGCCGGAGTTACTGTTCTGATTGTCGGAGTTACTGTTCATCATCTTATTCGATTCTGCAAAATTGGGTACTGTAGCAGCGCGTACTGTAGCAACACGGTACTGCAGCGACACAAGTACTGTAGCAAACGGTCAACTGTCAATGTTACTGTAGCAATCTGAAATTTGCTGAATTTACTGTTTATCAGAATTTTGTACACTATTCCGGTACGTTTACTATTCATTCAGCATACATTTTGCCAAATAATTAAATTCTCGGTCTAATAACAGTAGCAATGGCTGGTGAAAAAGATTATTCTCTTCAATCTATTAGTGTGCAATTGAACGGACATAATTATTCATATTGGAGTTATGTGTTGAAAATTTTTTTAAAAGGAAAGAGAATGTGGGGTTATGTTTCTGGAACCTTTGTTAAGCCGAAAGATGAAAATGATGCAAAATATATTGAACAGATGGAAATTTGGGATGCAAACAATTCGAAGATTATTACTTGGATCAATAACTCTGTTTTGCAATCAATAGGAGTACAACTAGCAAAATATGAAACAGCTAAAGAGGTCTGGGATCATTTGGAAAGGTTATATATGCAGTCAAATTTTGCAAAGCAATATCAATTAGAGATTGATATTCGTGCTCTTAAACAGAACAACATGAGCATACAAGAATTTTATTCTGCTATGACTAATCTTTGGGATCAACTAGCTCTTACTGAATCTGTTGAATTACGAGCCTTTGCACCATACATTGCTCGTAGAGAAGAACAACGTCTGGTTCAATTTTTGATGGCTCTTCGGGATGATTTTGAAGGGCTTCGTGGAACAATATTGCACCGTAATCCTCTTCCAATAGTTGATTCAGTGGTTAATGAGTTGTTAGCTGAAGAGATTCGTCTTAAATCTCAATCTGACAAAGGGACTATAGAGAAAGGAATTCTTCCTATTCCTCACCCATCTGTATTTGCAGTTCCTCCTAACAAAAACAAATCTCATGGAAAGGTTGGTTATGACGAATGTAGTTTTTGTAAGCAGAAGGGCCATTGGAAAGCTCAATGCCCGAAATTATTGAACAAATTGCACCATACACAACAGCCTAATCATTTGCAACAACGAGGCTTCAAACCTTCAACTTCAAATGTTGCAGCAGTTGTTCCTCCAACAGATTCTCTTGGTATTGGACATACACATTTTTCTGGCCCTACAATAGCTACCCTTGCTGAGCAATTTTAGAAGTTTCTTGCCACTCAACCACAAGCTATGTCTGCCTCCTCAAATATAGGTTTGCCTTCCTCTAGCTCATCAGGTATATCTTCATCTATATGGATTCTTGACTCTGGAGCCTCTCATCATATGTCATCTGATCTTCAATCCTTTGCATCTTTACATCCCACGTCATCTATATCTGTTATGACTGCTGATGGCACTCCTATGCCTTTAGCGGGCACTGGGTCTATTTGCACTTCTTCTTTGTCTCTTTCCAATGTTTACTACATTCCTAACCTTACATTGAACCTTGTTTCTATTAGTCAGTTGTGTGATTCTGGCTTCTCAGTTTTCTTTTCCTCTACTTCTTGTTATGTACAGGATCCGCAATCCAAGAGGCTTATTGGGACCGGTCGTAGGCAGGGGGGACTTTATATTCTGGATGAGCTCAAAGTTTCAGATATTGCAGCTTCCAGTGTTGACCTATCATCATTTAGTTTAGGTTCCTCATCTTCTAATTTTTACTTATGGCATTCTCGTCTTGGACATGTATCTTCTTTCCGCTTGAAATACTTAGCTTCTACCGGAGCTTTAGGAGAGTTACAAACTCATGACATTTCTAATTGTTGTGGTTGTAAACTTGCTAAATTTTCTGCTTTACCTTTTTCCAAAAGTACTTCTGTTTCTGTTGCACTTTTTGACTTGGTTCATTCTGATGTTTGGGGTCCATCACCTCTTCCTACAAAAGGTGGATCTAGATATTATGTTTCTTTCATTGATGACTATACTCGTTATTGTTGGGTTTATCTTATGAAAAATCGTTCTGAATTTTTTAGTGTTTATCTTATGTTTCGTGCTTTTGTTAAAACTCAACATAATGCAGTTATTAAGTGTTTTCGATGTGATTTGGGGGGTGAATATACATCTAGTAAATTTTTTGAATTACTTGCCTTTGATGGAACTTTTCATCAAACTTCTTGTACTGACACTCCTCAGCAAAATAGCGTTGTTGAAAGGAAACATCGTCATATTGTTGAAACTGCTCGTTCCCTTCTTTTGTCTGCCTCAGTTCCCAATGAGTTTTGGGGGGAAGCTATTCTTACTGCTGTCCATGTCATTAACAGAATTCCATCATCTGTTATTTCAAGTTTGTCCCCCTTTGAAAAACTATATGGCGATGCTCCTGACTATTCAACTTTAAGAGTTTTTGGTTCTACTTGTTTTGTTCTTCTTCCTAGTGTACAGCGTAATAAATTGTCTTCTCGTTCAACAATCTGTGTTTTTCTAAGATATGGTGATGGTCAGAAAGGATATCGTTGTTATAATCCTGTCATTCAAAAACTTTATGTCTCACGTCATGTTGTGTTTCTTGAACGTATACCATTTTACTCCATTCCTTCTGATTCTCAGAGTCTTACAAAGTCTGATCTCACCCGTATTGATCCTTTTCACACAGATACAAATACCACACCTCCTCATGTGACGGATCATCTAAATAATTCTGATATTGAGTTTTGCAGGGTTGACACTGGTAGTTCTGCTGATCTTGATGTTCCTCTTGTTGATACTTCCCCTCTCCCTACTACTTCTCAAGAACTCTCTGTGACTGTGGATCCTCCTTCTCGTTACCCTCAACGTGATCGTAAGTCCACTAAATTACCAGATTTTGTTTATTCCACTTACTCTACTTCTTTTGCTTCTTTTTTGACCTCTATTCACAATTTATCTGAGCCTTTTTCCTATCAAGAGGCTGTTCTTGACCCTCTTTGACAGCAAGCTATGGCAGAGGAACTTTCTGCTTTGCAGAAGACAGATACTTGGGACATTGTTCCTCTTCCACCGGAAAAACGTGCAATTGATTCTTGTTGGGTATATAAGATCAAAACTAAGTCTGATGGGTCAATTGAACGATACAAAGCTCGTTTAGTTGCTAAGGGTTTTTCCCAACAATATCGTATGGATTATGAAGAAACATTTGCTCCTGTTGCTAAAATGACTACCATCCGCACTCTTATTGCAGTTGCATCTGTTCATCAGTGGCATATCTATCAAATGGATGTTAAAAATGCCTTCTTAAATGATGATCTTCAAGAAAAAGTTTACATGGTGCCTCCACCAGGTGTCTCTCATAATCCTAGTGAAGTTTGTAAACTAAAGAAAGCTCTATACGGCCTCAAACAAGCTCCTCGAGCTTGGTTTGAAAAGTTTTCCATTGTGATTGCATCTCTTGGTTTTCATTCTAGTTCACATGACTCCGCCTTGTTTCTCAAAAGTATTTCCCATGGTCGTATCATACTCTCTTTATATGTTGATGACATGATTATTACTGGGAATGATATTGATGGGATTGCAGAGTTAAAATTGCAATTAGCTCGACAGTTTGAGATGAAAGATTTGGGCACTCTTCGATATTTTTTGGGGATTGAAGTGGCTTACTCTCCTAGAGGTTATCTTCTTTCCCAATCTAAGTACATCACTCTCATCCTTGAACAAGCTCGTCTATCTGATACTCGAAAAACAGATACTCCTCTGGAGCTTAATGCCTGGTATACCTCTTCTGATGGCGTTCCCTTATCAGATCCTACTCTGTATCGTACAAATGTTGGCAGTCTGGTATATCTTACTATCACTAGACCTGATATTGCTTATGCAGTGCATGTTGTTAGTCAATTTGTCACTTCTCCTACTTCAGTTCATTGGGCAGCTATTCTTCGCATTCTTCGTTATCTTAGAGGCACTCAATTTCAGAGTCTTCTCTTTCCTACATCTTCTTCCTTAGAATTACGTGCCTACTCAGATGCTGATTGAGGTGGTGATTCCATTGATCGTAAGTCAACCACAGGGTTTTGCATTTTTCTGGGAGATTCTCTCATTTCTTGGAAGAGTAAGAAACAAGACATTGTCTCTCGATCTTCTACAGAAGCTGAATATCATGCCATGGCATCCACCACTGCAGAAATAGTTTGGTTACGCTGGTTACTTGCTGATATGGGTGTCTCTTTCTCTGGCCCAACCCCTATGTATTGTGATAACATGAGTGCTATACAAATTGCCCGCAACTCAGTTTTCCATGAACGCACCAAGCATATTGAGATTGATTGTCATTTTACTCGACATCACTTTGGACATGGCACCATCACTTTACCCTATGTCTCATCCTCCATGCAAATTGCTGACTTGTTTACAAAATCGCATTCCACTCAACGTTTTCATTTCTTGACTAGAAAACTCTCGATGATTTCTACTGATGCATCGTGAGTTTGAGGGGGGATGTTAATAAATAATATTTATTATACTTAAGGGTAGTTTAGTCTTTTAATCTTATTTATATATATTTACCATTTTCTCTTGTAACATTATGTAGTTGTAACCCTAGCCATTCTAAGAATTCTCTCCTCTCCTTCTCCATTCTCTTTGCATTGCAATCTTCACATCGAGGTCATTGGTTCTCATCGTCTCCGTCTGGTCAACAGTTCTATCTTTCTCATCTTCATTGTCAACGTCTCATGGTCATGGCTGGTTCGATTCTCATCTCCATCTCTGATTCTCATAGTCTCTGAAATTTCTTACTAATGATGGCTTTTTAACTGGAAGGACTCTTGTTTTCATTAAGCTAGGTTTTGAATTCTTGCAAATGAGATTAGTCGTAGTCTAGTGCTGGAGATTTTAGTTTAAAAAAAAAATATTGCTGTGAAGTTTTATTTTATTTTATTTTTTAAAAAATATTGCTCTGAAGGACACTTGTTTTCATCGTCTCTAAACTTAAAATTTTTTTTTATATGCTATTGCTCTGAAGTTTGTTCATTCCTCTTTTTAATGTCGACAAGCAAGATAAAGATCTTACAAAACAGATGTGCTGAACAGTTTGTGGAGATAGCGTTTTAAAATATTGGTAATCTTTCCATTGTCTCTTTTATGTTATCTTTGATTTTCTTGTTTTTGGAATCAACAAGATGAAAACTGGATTTGATGGAGTCCTCGAATGGAGGGAGATGATGATGAGTTATTACTATATATGATGATGATGATGATGATTAGTTGTTAAGATGGCTTGAAAATTCTACTTTTAATACAAAATGTTATATATTCTTGAGTATTTAATGCATTTCGGGGGGAAGAAATGTTTGTTTTTGGCTATTTTACTCTTTCATTCTTACAAATTTACCTTGCTTTTTGGATTTTCCTGTTATGTCTGTTTATTAATTCTTTTGAAATGATCTGTTTTTCTATTCATGCTACACTATGATAGAGCTTCAGTACAGTTCCTCCCTGAATATAAAGTTCCATAATTTCTTTTCAATTTAACTAATGATAATATGTGTATCTTTGTAATTGAGTATGAATTCAGTACTTAGCAATTAGATTCCGAATGCCACAACAAACTGCAAGTTCATCTGTTAAAGAATAGATATAAGAATCAAGTTCAATTTATTGGTGCCATTACATGATACTCTTTTAGAGTATATCAAGTTGATGATCATTTTGGTAGCTTGTACTGAAATGGAAACTAGTGCATCATAGTTGTTAAACATTTGGTAGCTTTGAGTTTGGAGTGCGAGTGGAAACAAAGGTTACAACTTAATTACAAGAATCAATTTTTAAATAGATCCAATAAGACCCCCTGTTGTAAATGAAGGCTTGCAATATACTGTTGCCTTTGGCCACTAGAAGAACACGATTGTAATACTCGGCATGGATAGCAGGTAATTCAGTGATGGATCTTATCTCTAATGCTTTGTGTATTGCTCCTTTTTCACTTTTCTGTTTTGTTGCTTGGAGATGTTGGCGTATGTAGGATTAGTGTTGAAAACTGAACTTTTAGGTTAATAACCTCAAGCATATTTTACAGTAGCTGTGTATTTAGGAAAACCAATATTTTATAGTAGTTGTATATCAGACTACACGCTGCATGATTATATTTTACAGTAGTTGCATATTTAGGAAAACCAATATTTTGGTATGCTGGTAAATCTATGATGTTACTGCTCTATGATGTTACTGCTAAAAATGTTGGTTTTTGAACAATATATATACATATACATATAGGAAAAAGAAAAAGCACTGGATCCAGATCTATATATTACATAGTATGTGTATATATAGACAGAGAACAGTGTAAATCCAGGTTAAAATGAATGACTTTTTTGATAAATGTTATTTGAAAAAGTTACATTAGCCTCCCTTAAAGTTTGATTAAATTAAATTTGATACCTTTTTTGTTTTAAAAAATTTCAGTGGAGACAGCATAAAGACCATAAGCTGCCTCCTCTGTTGCTGTGATCCATTGTTGCTGTTCACACCCTTAAAAAGCTTGTTCAGGTATGCCTTAAAAACCTCCTTACTTGCTTGTAGAGACTGTGCTGCTTAAAATCATAAGAACGTTTTCCCTTCCTTTCCTTCTTTTTCACCGTACTCTTTTTCTTTATGAATTACTTATAATTGTCATTTCTTCTTTCTTCTTAAACTTTGGGGGAAAAAAGATTGAACTAAGTTTTCTTCTCATAATACAGAATGTTTTGTTTGTCCTTTGGTATGAGTCACGGGGTTTTGTTGCTTGGTGCAGATCTCAGTATGAAAATTGAGAAAGAAGCTGAATGGATCTTGAACATGGGAAGTGTCAGAGCACATCAAAGCCAAAGGTTAGTGCCTTAACTTACTAAAAGCCTTGGTGTATAGTATATGGGGACTTGAGCATTTCTCCTTTATATGTTTACAAGAGCGCATTTGCAGAAGACATTCAACACTCAGACTAATGTGGAGATCTTTGGTGTCCTTTCATTTGTCTTCTGGACTCTGGCATTGGTACCTCTGTTCAAATATGTGTTTGTGGTCCTTCGAGCTGATGATAATGGAGAAGGTAATCGCTTGAATTTTAAAGGGAAGCAAGTATATATGCTCCAGTCATCTTAGGTTAATTTTTTGCATGATTCTGTAGGTGGTACATTTGCTCTATATTCCCTAATTTGTAGGCATGCCATAGTCAGTCTTCTCCCTAATCGGCAAATTGCTGATAAAGCCCGCTCAACTTATAAGATGGAGAAGCCTCCAGATAAAAACAGTTCTAAAGTGAAAATGTTGCTTGAGAAGTATATGGCCTTGCATACAGCTCTGCTAATTCGACTTCCCTTTACTGGATGCCCTTTCTTCTGGTTAGTCCAAATATGATTTATAGAAGATATTTGTTGGAAGGATTTATAATGGGGAAACTCTTACAGTGACAAGTACGCCCTTTTTACTTTCAGAGTTGATTGATCATTCTCAGGAAGTCATCACTGCAAGTGACTTCCAATCTTTATTTCCAGATACGAAGCCATGGCTAATCCTGGTACATATACTTTCTAGAATATGCTGATATTTAATAACTAAAGGAATTAGTGTTTCCCAGCCTGATTTTCTCATGTTATTATAATCATCACCATTACCTTCTTGTAATTTAAGGGTCGGAAACAAAAGCATCGTCAGGTGATGAACCCTAGGATCAAGTGGTGGCAGCTAAAGGGGGAGAATCAACTGACTTTCAAGAGAAGATTGTTGGAGGAAGGATCTTGGGAAGAGATAGCCAAGAAGGTTAGAAAAGTAGCTAAAGCATTTTTAGGAGAATCAAAAGGTTTTGGACAAAGAGATAAGGAATCGTGGTGGTGGAATGAGGCTGTTCAAGAAAATATCAAATTTAAAAGAGAATGCTTTAAAGCTATCCATCTGTGCAATAACTCAGAAAATTGGGAAAGGTATCGGAAGGCTAAAAAAGAGACAAAAAAAGCAGTAAGTGAAGCACGATCTGAAGCATTTGAAGAGTTTTACAACGATTTAGGAACGAAAAAAGGGGAACAAAAGATTTACAAGATTACGAAGGCTAGAGAGAGGAAATCTAGAGATTTGGATCAAGTATGATGTGTTAAGGATGAAGAAGGAAAAGTTCTGGTTACAGACGGAGATATTAAAAATAGATGGCAGGGTTATTTTCATAAGCTCTTTAATGACGGAACGGAGTCGACTTGTGATATGGAAGATTTAACAACCTTGGAGAGAGAACAAAATTTGGCATATTATCGCAGGATCAAGGTGGATGAGGTCAAGGAAGCTCTTAGAAAAATGGATAATGGTAAAGCTGTTGGTCCCGATGGTATTCCTATTGAAGTTTGGAAGTGTTTGGGAGAGGAGGGTACTATCTGGCTAACTAAGCTCTTTAATGAGATTTTAAGGACTAAGAAAATGCCTGAAGAATGGAGAAGAAACACTTTAGTACCTATTTACAAAAATAAAGGAGACATTCAGAACTGCGCAAACTATCGTGGGATAAAGCTTATGAGTCACACTCTAAAATTATGGGAAAGAGTGATTGAACGTAGGTTAAGAATCGAGACGAGTATTTCTGAAAATCAATTTGGATTCATGCCAGGACGGTTTACAATGGAAGCTATATATCTTCTAAGGGGGTTGATGGAAAGGTATCGGAGTGAACAAAGAGACCTTCATATAGCATTTATTGACTTGGAAAAAGCCTATGATCGAGTACCAAGAGAGGTGCTGTGGAAAGCCTTGGAACAGAAAGGTGTACGGGTTGCGTATATTAGAGCCATAAAGGATATGTACGAGGGGGCTACGACTAGTGTGAGAACGTCTGGCGGGGAAACTAGAGACTTTCCTATTAAAATTGGCCTACATCAGGGATCATTCTTAAGCCCTTATTTGTTTGACTTGGTTTTAGATGTTCTGACGAAACACATCCAAGAAGAAATCCCTAAGTGCATGCTTTTTGCAGATGACGTTGTTCTCATAGCAGAGACAAGGGAAGAGATTAATTCTAAACTTGAGTTATGGAGAGCTACTTTGGAATCGAAGGGTTTTCGTCTGAGCAGGAGTAAGACCGAATATATGCATTGTAAGTTTAACAAGCGACAAGCTAGGAAAGAGCTGGAGGTTAAGCTTAGTGATCAGGTCGTATCACAAGTGTCAAAGTTTAGGTATTTGGGATCAATTATACAAGATGACGGCGAAGTTATTAGAGATGTGGAACATAGGATACAAGCTGGGTGGTTGAAGTGGAGAATGACATCAGGGGTTATTTGTGATCGGAAAGTACCTGATAAACTCAAAGGAAAGTTTTATCGTACTGCTATAAGACCAGCGATTTTATATGGGAGTGAATGTTGGGCAATGAAAGGACAACAAGAACATAAAATTGGAGTGGCGGAGATGAGGATGTTGCGTTGGATGTGTGGTCATACAAGAAAAGATAGGATCCGTAATGATCATTTACGAGGTAGAGTTGGGGTGGCACCTATTGAGGAAAAAATAGTTAAAAACCGTTTAAGATGGTTTGGGCATGTGCAAAGAAGATCGTTGGAAGCGCCAGTTAGGAGAGTTGAGCAGATAGTTTGGAGCCCTATGAAAAAAGGCCGAGAAAGACCAAAAAAAACACTTAGAGAAATTATTGAACGGGACCTTTTAATAAATGAGATATCTAAAGAGTTGGTCATTGATAGAGCTCAATGGCGTCGTGCGATCCATGTAGCCGACCCCACTTAGTGGGATAAGGCTTTGTTGTTGTTGTTGTTGTATTATAATCATCACCATTACCTTCTTGTAATTTAACTGAATAAACTTTACCACTAGTAATTTATTTAGAGCAGCATGAAACTAGAATTTCTTATAATTTAATTGAATAAAAAGTCAAGTTTGCAAAATCAATTTTTATGTACAATTTTGTGCTTTTCGTCCTTTACCCTTGTAACTTCTTTGTAAATGGATATATATGTGTTTTTGTTTCCAGAATGAAGGTTCTTATGATTTTTGAAACAGGGAAAAACTGGTGGAGGATCATTAAAATTCACTCAATGTAAAAAATGAATTATGTAAAATTTTCAGGAACATCAGAGTTGATGCAACATGCAAGCATCCATTTCTTATTCTAACAACTTGACAATAAGTGGTTGTTTGCTCTTGGAAAAAATATAATTTATCTACAATTGCACAGTGCTCGTACACTGCTGTAGGTGCTGCCATTGAAAACTGTGTAAAGTTAAAATATATCTTTAAAAGATACATTTTCTTTTTATTATCTGCAATTACTATCTTCCTTTGTTTTAGTTAGTTTTGTCCCCAATTTTTGTCTTTCTTTCTTTGGTTGAGAATTGAGATAAACATGTTGGAAAAGCCATATTTTTTTTTTTGGCAACTATCTTTTTCTTTTAAACAAGTTTTACTTTTAAATTTAAACTTTGTTATTTAAAACTATTATTTAATTTAAATTTTTTATGTTTACAGGTTTCAGATGAGGGAAGTGTAGAGAAAGTACTACCAACAAATAGAAGATCTTGTAGAGCTAGTCATGACTTGTCTTAGTAAATATTAGACTTTATATTTTAATTACTGTGTAGAGAAAGTACTACCAACAAATAGAAGATCTTGTAGAGCTAGTCATTACTTGTCTTAGTAAATATTAGACTTTATATTTTAATTACTCTATTTGTATTGACCTATTAAACAATATGTCACATTTGTTGAAACTTATATATATTTTACATTGGATATTGTTTAAGATAGTTTTATTATCAATTAAATATTTGTTTGAGACTCATTCCTTGCGAATTTGCTAATTGGTTATGAATATTTTAATTTAGACCACTATATAATAAAAAAAAAAGGAACATTGAATAAACAGTGATATAAAAACTAATATCAATATTAGTTGAAATTGACGTTAAGTTTAATATCAGTTTTAATTAACGTAAAAAAAAAAACTTGATAATAGCGTCAGTTATAGTTGAAATTAAATCTTGCGGCAGTTAAATGACGTTATATTTGAAGTCATTTAAAACTGACGTGAACTAATGTCAGTTGTAAATGACATGAAAAGTGAATTCATTTTTTTTTTGTCATAATATAACGTCAGTTGTAACTAACACTAAATATCTAATTTAACGTTAGTCATTCTGATAGTTGCTATAATTAACGTTGTATTTGTTGTGATACTGATGTTAGCGTCAATCATAATAACTGACGTAAAACCCCTTAACATCAGTCATAACTAATGCTAATAGTTAAAAATAACTGACATTAAATTATAATTTTTTTGTAGTGAAATGAGAGAGCAGATAATTAAATAATTTTTACTAGCACTCTGTATTTTATAAAAATATGATGAAACTCATTGTAATATGTTTTATGTTATTTAAAAATAAATTAAAAAAATTGACATGCACTTAGCCACTAATAATGTCATAAGTTATTTACTTTATTTACTATTTCATTTGTTTATCAGAAAAATATAGTTTTTTATATTTTCTTTAAAATAAAAAAATTGTACATAATTCGCATCCCTATATATCATTATAATAAATATTAGATTTATTTATCATAAGTCCATCTTTTTCAAATTTTAGATGTAATTATTATTAAAATTATTATTTAATTTATAACCATTATGATTGTCGTACGTCGTGAGGCAGTACAAGGTTAAACTCACATTTCATATCACTCTCATACATTACATCACTCATGCATATATCATATTTGCACCATGAGTAGCTCCTACATTAAACTCACATTTTTGTTTTGTTTCTTGCCACCATATTGCTTAGCTTTTAAGATAATTTCTTTGGCAAATTCTGGATAAGAGGAAGCGAGAGAAGTCGGTGCTTATTTGAACACTATGTTCTATGCTTCTGTAAATCCCATTGCTCATTATCTGTCATGTACATATTATTATACAAGAGTTTGGTTTTAGAGAAAATCTACATCTAGTTTTTAACAGTTTTTGCTTCCTGACTTTTCGATTTGATTATAGCATCTGAATATATTGACTACTTACATAAAAAAAATGTTGATATATATATTGAAGAATTAATTGTTTCCTTCTTTAAGGATCCATATCCTATTTTTTCTCGTATAATTGTATAGAAATACTTGAGGACCACTCCCACAGTCCCACTATCAGAATCAGCCACACAATTTTCTTTTAATAATAATGACTTGTGGCCCTACTTGAGGACCATCACAATACAATCAACAAGCTGTAACAACTGACTCTTCTCAAATAATTGAGGTTTGCTTTCTGATTTTTGGCTACATTTAGTAAACACGATTGATAAGCTAGTGAAAAATTGAAAAGTTAGTTAAAAGTTTAAAAATTAATTTAGAAGTTGTTAAATCAACTTATTAAATTAAAAGTGTTTGATAAAATAACTATTAAATTAGTTGATAAATATAAAATGATATATATTTTATAATCTCAAAATAAAACAAAATAAACATATAAGCTAAAGGTAAAATAAAAAAAATACAAAAGTTATAAATTATAAACAAAATGCTAAAGTAACGTTTTAAAATAAGCTTATAAGTTATTCGAATAAGTTTGTTTACCAGACACTTCTAACAAATTTATAAGCTAATCAAATAAGTTATAAGCTAACTGTTTTTGCATGCTAAACACAACTTTTGACTATGTATGACAAAAATAGCTGATAAGCTAGTTGAAAACTTAAAAACTAATATTTAGTTAAAAGTTGTTAAGCTAGCTTATTGAATTAGAAGTATTTGATAAAAGTAACTAATAAATTACACTACAAAAAAACTAGTTGTTCATCACGGTCATAACCGTGGCTAAATGGCTTAAAATCGTAACTAAAACATTGTAACTACAATTGCAAAGTCTGTGGCAAAATTTGGCATGGGCATTATCATTAGCCACAGTTATTATGACTATGACAACATCCATGAGCCGCGGTTTAAAATGAGATTATGTTTGAGCCGTAGCTAATTATTTGATTTTTTTTTAAAAAATAATTTTAAAAAACTGTGGCTAATAAGATAATTTTTATTTGTTTAAAAAAATGTTTTTACACTATTATTTGCCACAGTTTAAACTGTAGCAAATAATTAAATTTATTTTTAAAAAATATAGATTACTACCTATATGCTATGCTAAATCAATATCTACACTAAAATTATCAGAAATTAAGAGGCTCCAATATTTATCTATAGACATCCTACTGATATTGAGTATTGAGGGAGGGTTTTGGTTTTATGCTTAGACATATGAAATCAAACAAACCATTTAAAAAACAATATCCCATTTATATCTCTTGTTCTTTCTAAATTCACCATTTAGATTTAACAACTGTCATTTTGAAATTATTCAGCATAAAAGTTAGTACATAATAAGTTCTTATTACACACACCAACGAGAATGTCTTACCTCTCACACTCCAACAAAAATGAGATCAACTGCTTCTACACCCCGTGCCTGAACAAAAAGAGTGGATGATATAAACACAGTAAAAATTAAAGCACAAAAAATCTAAACTATAAAATTATAGTTTGACAGCAATTTAAAGTAGTTACAAACATTAAACAAGTATGACAGTGGAGAAAAAAGTTGTAATAAATGCAACAAACATTAAAAAAAAAAAAGAATCCAACGTCAATAAACACAGACTTTGAATAGCACATTTTCCCTGCCATTAGTTTCTATAACCAAATAAAAACAGTAACTCTATGTCACTTCTACAAATGAACGTGTAATGATGATATTAGTAAGATGCGATGTGAGACAGAGAACACCCTTTTTCCCCTCCTCTTACTTGGCTTGCAGGAAATACATATTTAATCAGATTATAACATCATTACTATACTAATAATCAAAATGTCTTACATCAGGCCATGTCTCTGTAATGAACTCCACAATATCATAAGATATATCCCCTTGAACATCAATTTGCTCTCTCAGTTGGTCCCTGAGAACAATTATTCCAAAATACTGAAAGACAAAAAAAAAATGTTGATATTTACATTGAAGAATTAATTGTTTCCTTCTTTATCCATATCCTAATTTTTCTTGTATAATTGTATAGAAATACTTGAGGTATCATTTGCCACAACTAAGGGATTTATTTATACATAACATATGTCATTGTTTAGAAATACTTGATATTAAAAAAATCATATCTGCATATTTGAGAATCTCTCTTTTAAATTAGTCCTTAAAATAGAGCATAACTCTTTTCTCTTAGTTTCATTTTTAGACCGGGGAAAAGAAACCAATTTTTTTTTTTAAAAAGCATAAGATGTTACATTACCAAAGAAATATTTCCAAAATGTTGTTTACAAGAAAAACTAATTAACTAAACAATGTTTACAAAACCCTAGTACTGCTCGTCTACCTTTTGTTCCCACACAAGTTCTCATCGTGTCTTGCTGACCCTTGTTGAAGATCCGCCATGAAAGTAGCAAACAATTTCAGTGAATTAAAGGACATCAATAGTAGAAAGTAAAGACTTGTTTAATCCGATAAACACTATAGAAAAGTCGTAATATAATGGTAGTTATTTAGTGACAGTTACTGACAACTAAACCGCCATTAAATAATTAAATTTAATGGTGGTTGAGACTAATTTCCGCTATATGCCATTGTTAATATCTTTTAATAAACCAGATCCCCAAATAGTCTTTGTTTAGTCAGAGCCCTAGCCATATAAATATTCTTCAATTTGTAGTTTCCTTGTTGTTTTGTTAATGCATAGTTTTATATTAAAAAATTATCTTTCAAATAAGTAGTTTTGTTATGGCATTATCTTCTATTTACTCTCTACTAATTACTGGAAAGTACCACCTTTCAATTCGTTTATTGGAGATTAGAGGATAACTCTATGCTTTCCAGATCCAAATTAATATAATTTTTGGCCATTCCAGATTTTTGTTGTTTTATTCCCCAAGCTAGAAGAACTTTGGTCAGATGCTGATAAACAGTTCAAGAAATGAGTATGGAAGTCCCACCTGCTTATGTAAATAACGAGTTTTCATCTTTTTTCTTATTGATCCACAGGCATCATGTAAATAATTATATACTATTGTCATAAATCGCTATTCATTAAAGTATTGTGGATGATTATATATCTTAAGTAAGAAAAAGAAATAAGTATACCCACCACATCTTCATTTGCGAATCTCCCAGAAAAGAGAAGGAAAATATAAATAAATAAAACAACAGGAAAAGGTGAAAAGGTGACTGGTGGTGCATCCAATATGATGGGTAAAAATTAAAAAGCATATCTTTCTTTGAGACTTTTGTTTTATTATTTGAATTCTAATTAAAGAAATATCTTATAGCTGGAAATGTAGTGGTCATTGGGCAAAGGTGTTGTGGCTTGGGATTAGGAAGCGGAACAAGTGCTCAAGCTGCAAGAATAAACGACTCCAAACTCTCATGTTGTATATTATTCTTTTTTCTTTAATTATCTATGTATGCCCTTTAACTTTTCATGTGTTTGGTTAATTATTCAAGCACACATGCTCCCATAATAATATTATTTCTGCAATACATAATTACTTCTTAATATTATTTAGAATGTTTTAATTTTCAAAATTAATTTTAAAAATAATTTTATAAGTCTTGTTTCAAAATAAAAAAAATACAAACAGATCCGTACATTATTTTTGTTTCTTTTCTTAGCGTGATCATGGTGCTCCAAAAAAGGAGAGAAGGAAAGTCCACTCCCGCTTTTAGAATCAAGCACAATTTTTTGATAATTATAATGACTTGTGGGCCTTACTTGAAGACAACGTACAATACAATCAACAAGCTGTAAAACTAATTGAGTCTTCTCAAATAATTGAGGCATATGTTTGACAAAAATAATTCATTAACTAGCAAATAGTTTATAAATTAATTTAAAAAATAATTTTTAGCTAGAAATTAATTTTTAATCGAAAGTTATTTCTTTTCTTAGCAGGCTATAGTGCTCTAAAATAGGAGAAGAATAGTCCACTTCCACTTTTAGGGGCCGGTATCCAAAAAAGAGTAGAAATAGAAATGAAATAGGAAAATGGAAAGGAAGAGAGAATGGAAAAAGTAAAAGGAAAAGGGAAAAAAACTTGTTTGGTATGCAATGAAAAAGAAAGAAAGAAAATAATATTATTATATTTTTTAAAGATAATAGAAAATAAATATAAAAAAATTAACTATTTTGCCCTTAACTAATAGCCCTTAGCAAGGCCGATCGACCGGCTGCTAGGAGTTGGTCGATCGGCTGCTAGCAGCCAGTCAATCGGCCTACTGTAGGCCTGTCAATCGGCAGCCCAATAGGCCGGCCGACCGTCTGCTGCTAGCCGATCGCCCGCCGGCCTATCGCTTGGTGCCACCATGCTGATTGAAGAAGGGTTAGATCTTGCTTGTTGGGCATCATTGTTGTAACTGTGAGTAATTCAAAACCTGAGGAAGAAAGACAGCAAGGGCAAATCAGTGAGAGGCTGAAGCGTGCTTGCGACGCCGAAGGATATTACAGTCTTGTAGGGTGCTACTATTTAATTTATTATATGAATGTGTGTGCGAGTGCGAGATAACCGAGAATGAAAGTGTGAAATAGAAGGTGCAGGAAGACCAGAACATGAGATCAGAGCATGGGCAAATTCGACATTTCTCTTCCTTTTCCCTTTCTATGATCGGTTTTCTATTGATGAAGCAATGGAAATGAATATCATGATTTTGAAAGAACAGAGAATGTCGGGTTCCGTTTTCTACTGCTACAGTAAATCATACCAAACAACGAAAAAAAAGACATAGTAATGGAAAGACGTTTTCCTTTCTAGCAAAAACCAGCATACCCAATGGCCCCTTAGAATCAGCCATACAATTTTCTAATAATTATAATGACTTTGCTTTGTGATTTTTAAATATGTTTGACAAAAATAATTGTTTTGCTAGCAAAAATTTTATAAGTTAATTGAAAGTTTAAAAGTTATTTTTAGTTAAAAGTTAAAAGTCAATTTTCAACTGAAGGTTATATCTTTTGTTAGCGGGCTATAGTGCTCTAAAATGAAAGTAATGGTTGGAACCCAAGATGGGGGGGTGAATTGGGTTTTATAAATTTTTCACAAGAATTAATTGGAAGTTAAAATGATTTTCTGTAAAAGTATAATGCTTAGGATAATAAATACAATACAGAAAATCAATGTGCTGTCAAGATAAATAATTATAAAGATCAAGGAATTAAATAATAGATATCAATATGCACAAATTAAAGAGTAAGGGATAGAGAAAGCAAACTCAGAGATTTATACTGGTTCGGCTAATCCAAGCCTACATCCAGTGCTCAAGAGACCACTTGAGTATTTCCACTATAATTGCAAGTTTAATCCGAGTACTTGCAAACCACTACAACCATGCAAATTCGATCCGGGTATTTGCGAAACCACAATGGAGAATTTATGAATCCGGACTCCTCCTCAACCCAAAGCAAGTTCTTCCAACACCAGTACTTGCGAACCTCAACTCAGAATAATATATGTGTTGATCAAAATCAACAATACAAAGAAACTCTCTTTAAAGAGTAGATGAATACAAATGAAGCTCTAATAACTATAATGATAGAGAATATGCAAGATTTGGCTCAAGAATGCTTTCCTTTCTCTCAAAGATGATAGAAGAAGTTAATATCACATTGTAGGACTTTGTTCAAGCTCAAAATCGTGTATCTAAGGTCATATATATAAGATTTTACAAAACTAGTCGTTATATAGCCGTTACAGCACTTATAGTGCAGTCCAGATTTTGAGCTTTTTTTAAAAATTCATAACTCCCTCATTTGAACTCCGTTTTAAACAAATAATATACCGTTGGAAAGCTCTTGGAGTCTAGTTTCAAATGAGCTAAGTTTTACTCAAAAATTATTTGTCTTTTAAAAGATATAATCAAAATACTGACTATAGGTCATAACAGAATAATTTTTTTATTACAGTAAAATCAACTTTCAGTTTTTCAAACTATATTTTAAATAGTCATATATTTCTCATTTGGACTCCGTTTTGAATAAATAATATACCGTTGAAAAGATATTTGAGTCTACTATCAAATGAGATTAAGATACTTGAAAAACCGATTTTTCATTTATGAGATATGATATAAGGAGTGACCAAAGGTCAAAAAATAACTTTTGTAAAACTTCATATCTCACTATCTTTTTGTTCAAAAATGCTTGAGTCAATGTATGCAAATCTAAATCATTGAGTTGCACAAATATACTAGCCTATATAAAATATACCTAATGTAAACACATAGGCTATCTTGATGCATCCAAGCTTCCAAGACTTCAAATCTTCTAATTCTTCATTTCTTGGAGCTTTGTCCTTGTATGTTGCTTTCCTTGAGTGAGGCATGATGTTACTTTTCTTTGTTCTTCAATCCAATGCTCACTCTTCTTGTTTTAAACCAACCTATAAAATATATCTTACTTACAAACCAAATGGTTAGTTCAATTCATGATAAATAGCATGATTAATGTATAAGACATTACACATTAAATAACATAGTCATGCTTAAATACTTGTAGCATGTATATGATAATTAACATTTATATATATCAATGCTACAATTCAAATACATTTGTCATCATCAAAACTTATGGCATAAAGCCTTAGGGTCAACAATCTCCCCCTTTTTGATGATGACAAATCACCACAGAAAAATATGTATTACAAGATAATGAATGCAATGTTATAAGCACATACACATATTTTTCTATTGTTTCTTCTCCCCCTATTTGACATCAACAAAAAGGTGTAAGTAACACAATATATGGAAGTTAAAGCACATACATTATTTAAGCCAGGATGTCGAAAGATGTCAATATAGCATAGGGTTAGGATACATCAAAACTTACCATTGTTTTCATTGACATGTAAAAACAATTTTTAGAAAAATTTCTCATGTCAAATGAAATGAGCCAAAAGATAAAACTTGAAAGAGTTTTAGGCTCTCCCTTAAACCTTGCATAATTTGAAAAAGAATAATGAATAATGAATATTCAATTTTTTTAAGATATATTCTTTTTCAAGGTCATCTATATATTTTCAAGAGAGATAAAGCTCGCCCTGAATTTCATAACCCTTTTCCTTTGAAAAAGATTGTCCAAATCATTATAAAGGAAATTCAGTTTTTGATTGCAGAATTTTGAAGTAAGATTTTTTTAAGAAATTTCTGCAATATTTTCATTGAAAATGATTTCTGCTTGTTTATGAAAAGGCATTTTTAGTAAATAGCAGAAAAATTGAACTCTTTGAAATAAAAAAATAAACATCATTTGCTGTCATATGATAGAAATATTTGTAGCACACAGCAGAAGTATGATATATGAATTAGCAAAGCATGATATATTCAAGCATATAGGTCATAATCCATACATCAAACATCAATATCCCTTTGTCATCAACAACAAAAGAGATCTTTAAAACCTTTTCTTTTTCAAAAAAAAAATATTGCTTCATATGATAAAACATATTAACATAACAGAAGCATTTTTAAAGTCCTTTTTCAAAACAAATTTGCTTCATAAAGGATAAGATAGATTTCAGCACAAAGGAAGCAATTTATATACCCATTCAAAATGAATTTATATATGTATCTTGAGGATGAGTACATGTAAAAATTTTGACAGCCACTCTAATGCTTAAGTTAGTAATGTAACTCAAAGGTTAAAGGCAAAATTAACTGCTTACGGTCGTATGCATCAAGCATTATCAGGATGTAAGCAAATTATTGCCTTTCATTTACCCACAAAAGCATTATATGCAAGTATGTGTATCTATGAAGATGTATTAGCCTCTACACATTTCATTTTATTCAAGTCATTTTAAATTTTTGACTTCTCATTTTGTATCAGTGCATGTGGAATCATGAAATATTATTCTTGGCCGTAGCCTTCGTTCATGATGCATGAATAGCATACACAACATATGTTCTTAGATACATATAATCATAGCATGATGCAATCAATCATGTATATTATACTGAAAGCTCTCAAGAACAACACAACAAAGCAGAGAAATACGGTTCTGTTTATCTCCATTTTATTAATCCTTAAAATTTTTAAACAAAACAAATTAAATCAGCCGCAAATCCACCGAAACTTGACTTTCGTGGTTTTGCCATTAATGCGACGCGTTGTTGGTGTGTATGCGTACTCTAAACTTCTAGATTCCAGCTTGCAGAAATCCATAGGATGAGCGTGTAGGGGTGCGGCGAAGAGATATCTTCGTTGGCTCTAAGTCACAATTTTCTCTTTATAAAGACTCCCCAAGAATTCTCAATTACCACACCACAAAGAGTATTCATCTCTGAGCCTACAACTTCCTGACATTCCTCTTTCTTCATACTCCTACAAAAATTTCTAAATATTCCAAACCATGGCAGCAAGAAAGTTCATTGATCTCACAGTAGAGGCCAGGGAGGAAGAGCTCGACTTAAACTTGAGTCTAGGCAAGGACAAAGGCAAAAGACCTTTGGAGGAATCTCAAGAGAACCGAAAGAAGAAGATGAAGATCGAAGAAGCTGAGGAGATAAGTACAGGCCATACGTCAGAAGACAAAATTGCTTGTTTGGAGCAGGAGGTGAAGAAACTCAAGAAGATGATAGAGGACCTGGAGAAGTTAGCTAAACGCAACAATGCGGCACTGACTTCAAGAATAGATAGGTTCTTCTATTGGTCTACCCAATGCTTCTGCAATCAACAACAAAGAAGTGTTGATTGTATGAATGAGATTTACACTACCCTCCGTGCGATTGCTCAGTCTCTTGCTCCAAGGAATGGCCGAGGGGTGATGATACAATACAACCCACCTAATCCGAGACCACCTCGCCTATAGATTGCTCATGCATGAGCAAACCTTCCCTCTTTTTTTTTTTTGCAATGTAATCCTTTGGTTCTTTTTTTAATGCAAGTGGTTTCTTTCATTGGACGGTATTTAAAAAAATTATAATAATAAAGATAAAGGAAATCAACCACACAAATTCAGCAGAATAGAAGGATATATATATATTTTGAAAAATATATATCCATTTTAAAGATAGAAAGAATTTTCTGATATGGATATATATATATATATATATCATCATTTCAAAGCAAAAGCAAGTTACATACTTACTCAAGATAAAACATATCATAACCTGAGTATGTAGTAGTGAAGTTAAGGTGATATGGATTAATAAGATATAATCAGATATAAACTATAATCCATAAACAATGGTTCATAAGTTACAGCTTATGTAAAAGAGATGATATGTATAATGCTTAAACCATGATGTATTAAAAAAAATAATTTAACATATTTTTATATGTCATGATGTGATCAAGTATGTAAGATGTCAGAAAACAATATGTCATTGCAATGAAAGTATGACAGTAAAAAAAAATTTGCCAGAATGTTCAATTGAGATCAAGGAGTATCATTCAATTAAATAATGAAGAAGTAAAGGATAGAGATACTCATCAATTTTGGGAAATTTTGTTGCTTCTTGAAGTTCCTGTTCAAGATTTTGATATTCGTGTTTTGCTCATTGCTCTTCTTTTGATCCTGTCTTCTTGCAATTTTAATGATCTTAATTGATTGATTATTTGCAAGATCTATCAAGCATTGGTCGACCATCGTGAATGAGCTGGTCGACCACTCATGACCAAAATTGCCTTAGTTAGCCATTGGCTTGAGTTGGTCGACCAGTCTGAGGACTTTGGTCGACCACTTATCTCAGCGTTCAGCATTCTTCTCCTGGCGCTGAGCATTAGTTCAATGTAGGCTTCGTTGGTCGACTACTGATAGGAACGTTGGTTGACCAACCAACTTCAAAACTATAAATCTTACTGATTTCGGAGAGCAGAGGAAAGAATGTGCTTTAGAGGATAAATTTGAGGATTAACTCCTGCAAAACACTTTTGGTAGAACACTTTGATGTTCAAATCAGTAATGTTCAAATAAATCTCAAGCACTAGGAGCAACATTATGTTCAAGATATGCCATATTAATAAAAGTGCTATGCTTCCATGAAATGCAATTTTGCAATAAATTTGATTTTATTGAAAATATTTGAATAAGATTACAATAAGGATAAATACTATAGGCAAGAGTAATCTTATTATTGTGAAAGCAAAAGAAATATGCATGTGATGGATGAAAGTTTTCATGATGCGGCAAAAAGGAGAGTTTGAGCAGTATTTAGAAGAAAGATATTGGTTCAAAACAAAATTTGAATCTATAGGTCACACACATAAGAATTGTTTTCAGATATAGCATGCATGAATGTCAAGGATAGATGTAAGACATATTAGACAACAGACAAAAGCATAGAGAGCAGTAAACATATCAGTCAAAATTCTTACAATGCATTCCAGCTTATATGTTTACTTATCCATTGCCTCCTTTTGATGCAAGAGAGTGGAGTTTGAATGATGTAGCCATTGAAAAGTCATTTCCGCTCCTTGCTTCGAGGCAAATCTACAAATTATTCATTTCTCTTTGGTACCCAAATTTCTTTGGGTTTGCCTGGGTCATGAGTTCCTTTTTGAACCCATTTCATTTTTACTCCATGAACAAGATTTTTCTTATAAAAACAGGAGTAAGATTTGTGTCCTTTCAGTCCACAATAGAAACAAGTGCAAGTTGGACTATTGGACATCTTTGCAGAAACAAAGAAGTTTTTAAACTGCTTTTGGTTTGATTTCTTTTTAGAAACAAGACCAACTTTGTTAATTCTTCTTTGTTTCAAAACTGAGGTATTTAAAATTTCTCTACCTTGAGAGAGTTTTGCAAGTGTGTTTTTAAGATTATCATTTTCCTTTTTCAAAGAATCACACTTGGTACAAAAGCAATTTTTGTTGGTAGAGATATTTGTTTTTAAAATCAAATTCTCTTCTTGCAAAGTTTTGTTTTGATTTTCAAAAACAAAATTTTCTTCCTTGGAAATAGAAAATTCATTTTTCAATGTTTCCAACTCATTTTCAAGAGAAGAGTTTTTCTGTTTTGAAACATTTAGTTTCTTTGCAAGTATAAGAGATTCTTCATGTAAATCATCAAAGGCATATTGTAATTCTTCAAAAGAGTAGTCAAATGAATTTACCTCATCTTTATCTCTGGCCACAAGACAAGTGTTGGCTTCTTCATTTGTGTTCTGCTTATCAGAATTGCTATTTCCCCAAATGGAAGATAGATAAGCTTTCTTTGATGATTCACCTTTTGGTTGTGGTTTCTCTTTTTCTCCTTTTTCTTCTTCGTCTGCCACCTTGGTGATTTGAGATTTTCCTGTAAGTTCAACACCAAAAGCTTGCAATTGATTAAGCACAAGTTGTATCTCATTAATGGTTTTGCAATTGTTCATTTGAGCAATTTCAAGTTCATTAATGAAACTTCTATACCTTAATTCCTCAACAATAAGATCTTCCTCATGTGCAACTTCAAGAATTTCCCATATTTCTTTTGCAGTTGCACAGTTGGAGATTTTGAAAAATTCATCTTGACTCAATGCAGAAGAAATAATCAATTTTGCCTTAGCATTGAGTTGCATTAAACTTCTTTCAGTATCATTCCATTCACTCTTAAGTTTTGGAATGCATTTTCCTTGTTCTTCCTTGACAGGCATACAAGAACCATTTTCTATAACATCCCAGAGTTTATGGTCTACTGAAATTAAAAACATTTTCATTTCATACTTTCAATATTGAAAATGATTAGCATCAAAAATTGGAGGTTCTGTGAAAGAACAATTTTTAGAAATAAACCAATCACTATATCCAACCATGCTAACTCTTAGACGGTTAAGTCTTTAAACAAGAGCCCAAGCTCTGATACCAATTGAAAGTAATGGTTGGAACCCAAGAGGGGGGGTGAATTGGGTTTTATAAATTTTTCACAAGAATTAATTGGAAGTTAAAATGATTTTCTGTAAAAGTACAATGCTTAGGATAATAAATACAGTACAGAAAATCAATGTGCCGTCAAGATAAATAATTATAAAGATCAAGGAATTAAATAATAGATATCAATATGCACAAATTAAAGAGTAAGGGATAGAGAAAGCAAACTCGGAGATTTATACTGGTTCGGCTAATCCAAGCCTACATCCAGTGCTCAAGAGACCACTTGAGTATTTCCACTATAATTGCAAGTTTAATCCGGGTACTTGCAAATCACTACAACCACGCAAATTCGATCTGGGTATTTGCGAAACCACAATGGAGAATTTATGAATCCGGGCTCCTCCTCAACCCAAAGCAAGTTCTTCCAACATCGGTACTTGCGAACCTCAACTCAGAATAATATATGTGTTGATCAAAATCAACAATACAAATAAACTCTCTTTAAAGAGTAGATGAATACAAATGAAGCTCTAATAACTATAATGATAGAGAATATGCAAGATTTGGCTCAAGAATGCTTTCCTTTCTCTCAAAGATGATAGAAGAAGTTAATATCAAATTGTAGGACTTTGTTCTAGCTCAAAATCGTGTATCTAAGGTCATATATATAAGATTTTACAAAACTAGCCGTTATATAGCCGTTACAGCACTTATATTGCAGTCTAGATTTTGAGCTTTCTTTAAAAATTCATAACTCCCTCATTTGAACTCCGTTTTAAACAAATAATATACCGTTGGAAAGCTCTTGGAGTCTAGTTTCAAATGAGCTAAGTTTTACTAAAAAATTATTTTTCTTTTAAAAGATATAATCAAAATACTGACTATAGGTCAGAACAGAATAATTTTTTTATTACAGTAAAATTAACTTTCAGTTTTTCAAACTATATTTTAAATAGTCATATATTTCTCATTTGGACTCCGTTTTGAATAAATAATATACCGTTGAAAAGATATTTGAGTCTACTATCAAATGAGATTAAGATACTTGAAAAACCGATTTTTCATTTATGAGATATGATATAAGGAGTGACCAAAGGTCAAAAAATAACTTTTGTAAAACTTCATATCTCACTATCTTTTTGTTCAAAAATGCTTGAGCCAATGTATGCAAATCTAAATTATTGAGTTGCACAAATATACTAGCCTATATAAAATATACCTAATGTAAACACATAGGCTATCTTGATGCATCCAAGCTTCCAAGACTTCAAATCTTCTAATTCTTCATTTCTTGGAGCTTTGTCCTTGTATGTTGCTTTCCTTGAGTGAGGCATGATGTTACTTTTCCTTGTTCTTCAATCCAATGCTCACTCTTCTTGTTTTGAACCAACCTATAAAATATATCTTACTTACAAACCAAATAGTTAGTTCAATTCATGATAAATAGCATGATTAATGTATAAGACATTACACATTAAATAACATAGTCATGCTTAAATACTTGTAGCATGTATATAATAATTAACCTTTATATATATCAATGCTACAATTCAAATACATTTGTCATCATCAAAACTTATGGTATAAAGCCTTAGGGTCAACATAAAAAAGGAGAGATACTTTTAGAATCAGCCACACAATTTTCTGATAATTATAATGACTTGCGGGCTCTACTTGAGGACTACTTATAACACAATCAACAAGCTGTAAAACTGATTGGGTCTTCTCAAATAATTGAGGCCTGCATTGTGATTTTTCGTTATATATATTTGGTGAAAAATAACTAATAAATTAACAAAAAATTTAAAAGTTATGTAAAAGTCCAAAAATTAATTTTCAGTTAAAAATTAAAAATTTATAACTTAATTTTTAGCTAAAAATTGCTTCTTTTCTTATAGGGACCACGATGCTCCAAAAAATGGGAAAAGAAAAGTCCACTCCCACTTTTAGAATTAGCCACACAATATTCTGATAAGTATAATGACATGCGGACCCTACTTGAGGACCACGTACAACACAATCAACAAGCTGTAAAATTGATTGGGTCTTTTTCAAATAATTGAGGATTGCATTGTGAGCTAAAAAGTTAAAAGTTAGCTAAAAATTTAAAAGTTAATTTTTAATTAAAAGGTAAAAATTTTAAAAAAATTTTTAGCTAAAAATTATTAGTTGAAAAGCTAATTTTTAACTGAAAGTTGTTAAGCTAGCTTATTAAATTAGAAGTGTTTGGCAAAAGTAACTATTGAATTAGCTGATAGATGTAAAATGACATAAAAGAACATATTTTATAGTCCCAAAATAATACAAAATAAACATATCATTTTTAAATAAAATACTAAGCGAGAAAGGAGACGACGAACGCTGAATGAAGGAGATGGAAGCGAACAGACGACGAATGAAGCGATGAGGCTGAAGCACGTTGCGAGCAAGAGATGATGAATGATGGACGACGTCAAAGACAATGGACGGCGGAATACAAGGAAGATGATGAACGATGCAGTGGGATAAGGGTAGAATAAGGGAAGGGTATAAGGGAATTTTAATAAAATACTAAGGGTAAAATATGAAGAATAATATAAAAGTTATAAACTATGACCTAAACACTACTCAAAGTAGCATTTTAAAATAAGCTATAAGCTATGACCTAAACGCTACTTAAAGTAGCATTTCAAAATAAGGTATAAGTTATAAGTTTGCATATCAAACACTTGTAACAAGCTTATAAACTAATCAAATAGTTATAAGCTAGTTTTTCTTGCATACTAAACTCAACAATTGATTATTTTTGGCAAAAATAACTGATAATAAAGCTTAAAAGCTATTTTTTAGTTAAAAGTTGTTAAGCTAGCTTATTGAATTAGAAGTATTCGGTAAAAGTAGTTATTAAATTAGATGATAGTTATAAAATGACATAAAAGGACATATATTTTATAATCCCAAAATAATACAAATAAACATATCTTTTTTTAATTTAATTTAATTAAATTATTATTATTATATAATTAATTAATTAATTAAAAACATATATATATTATTACATTACATATATATAATATTTATTTATTTTTTATTATATATATATATATATATATATTTTTTATATAATAATGAAAATTCAACATGGCGGAAAGACTACAAACGATAGACAATGACGATGGGTCCCAAAGTATAGCAAGAAAATTCAACGATGAAACCTCTATTTCTTCCCCTATTAGTCTATTTCCTCTTCCCATTTGTACATTATTTTGCCCCAAAAGCAAAACCACATATTTTCACATGGTGACAGATCCATCCTCCGTCAAATTCCTCTTTAAATCCGCCTTCTCTTCCACCACCAAAAGAAGTATATAGATAAAATAGAAGAAACATCAATGATATAACAAACAAACTACCATAAGATAGATAGTAGATAGTATTTAAACAATTTAATGCAATGAGTTAAATCTATTACCACTGAACAAAATCCAATATGGCTTTGTTTTTTTACTATAATCAATGGTCATAGATGCCACAACAGAATTCCATGACGTTGTTCTCAGCGAATTCCAGCCAAAAATTTCAGGTCTCTGGCTGCGCCATGATGACTTGGAATTCTGGCAATACATGATAGCAGAGTCCATCGTAGGTTTAATCAAGCACATGGCAATGTTTTTTGTGGTTGATGACAGACAACAAAGAAGATGCTGAGAGGATGTATATGTTAAATAAGGGTATAATGAAAATTTGAATAAGGGTAAAAGATAAAGAAAAATATAAAAATTATAAGCTATAAACTAAATGCTACTAAAAGTAGCGTTTCAAAATAAGTTATAAGCAACTCAAATAAGTTTGTTTTCCAAATAGTTCTAGCAAGCTTATAAGTTTAGTCAAATAAGCTATAAGCTAGCTTTTTTTGCATGTTAAACATAGCCTTTGACTGTGTTTGGCAAATAGCTGCTAAGCTAGATGAAAGGTTAAAAGCTAATTTTTACCTAAAAATTGTTAACCTAGCCTATTGAATTATAAAAATATTTGATAAAACTAGCTATTGAATTAGTTGATAGATGTAAAATGACATAAAAAGATATATATTTTATAATTCCAAAATAATACAAATAAATATATCATTTTTTGTTTTTTAATTAATTTAATTTAAATAATCATATATATAATCAATTAAAATATATATTATTATTTTGTTTTATATATAAATATTATAATATATATATATTTATTTATTTATTGCATATATATAAATATATTTTATATAAAAATTAAAATTCAACATGGTGGAGAGACAACAGACGACAGACAATGACGATGGGTCCCCAAGTATAGCAAGAAAATTTAACAATGAAACCTCCATTTCTTCCCCTTAGAGTGTCTTTGTTCTTGCTACTTTTACAATATTCTCCCCAAAAAAAGCAAAATTAGATATTTTGATTATGTTTGGCAAAAATAACTAATAAGCTACCTGAAGCTTAAAAGTTAATTTTTAGTTAAAATTTGTTAAGCTAACTTATTGTATTATAGAAATATTTGGTAAAAGTAGTTATTAAATTAGTTAATAAATGTAAAATAACATAAATAGACATACATTTTATAATCTCAAAATAATACAAATAAATATATCATTTTTTGATAAAATTAATTTAAATTATTATATATATAAAATTAATTAATACACACGCGTGTACACATACATATATAGATATTATATTTTTTATACATAAATATTATATATATATATAATATTTATATATATTTTATATAATAATGAAAATTCAACATGGCGGAGAGATGACAGATGAAAGACAATGATGATGGGTCCCTAGGTATAGCAAGAAATTTCAACAATGAAACCTCCCTTGCTTCCCCTATCAGTCTCTTTGTTCTTCCCAATTTTACAATATTCTCCCCCAAAAGCAAAACCAGATATTTTCACATGGCGACAAATTCATCCTCCTTCATCTTCCTCTTTAAACCCCTCCTTCACCACCGCCAAAGAAATATATAGATACAATAGAAGACACATCAAGGATATAACAAACAAACTATCCTAATATTTATAATAGATAGTATATTGAATTAAATTTATTACAATTGAACAAAATTCCACGATCCACAATGGCTTGGAATTCTTGCAATACATGATCGAAGGGTTGATCACAGGTTCAATCGAGCACATGGTGATGTTTTTGGTGGTAGACGATGACAGACAATAATGGATGACGATAGACGATGACAGATGATGGAGAAGATGTAGAGAGGATGTGTATGTTGAATAAGGGTATCATAAAAATTTTAATAAAATACTAAGCTTAAAATAGGAAGAAAAAAATAAAAGCAATAAGCAATAAGCAATAAGCTATAAGTTAAACATTACTCAATGTAACATTTCAAAATAAAGTATAAGCTACTCAGATGAACTTGTTTTAAACAAGCTTATAAGCTAGTCAAATAAATTATAAGTTAGATTTTTTTTTTCTGCACGCCAAACACAGCCTTGGTCCTCTCTTCCTTCTCTATCTTCACATTACCCTGAGAAGCACCACGACACAACACAATCAACATGCTGTAAATAATTGAGAAGGAAAGTCTTCATATGCTTGACCTGTTGTAGTGTTATTATAAAATATTAAATCTGCCTTCTTCATATGCTTGTATGCCAAATTAGAAGTTAACAAGGCAGAGTTTAATTAGACTTCAATATCAGTACTTAGTTAGATTTTGGGGTAAACTTTGAGTGTGCAAGTATATTTAAACCTTTTTTAGAATATATTTTATTGACACCTTTAATTACAGTTTTGTTTTCATAATTTTCAACTTTCTTATGTTGATATATTTAAAAAGTATTTTTTCCGACTTTCATGGAAAACAAAAAACAAATAGTGCAAAAGCAGTAAAGCCTTATAAGTGATATGACAGGTTGTGTTTAACACGGTTTAAAAGTTAATTTACAGTTTATTTGATAAGTTTATAAGTTTATTTGTCCAAAATATATATTTTTGATATATATTTGGTAAATAAAATTATTTGAGAACATTTGATTTATGATCATGTATTGGGACTCACTTCCAAAGAAGTAGAGCCCATGTTTGTTAGAAGATTTTCCGTGGAAGCTTACACACTTACTTTTGCTCCATTCACATCACATCCTTGCAATTTCCAGCTTTCAAGTTTCTTCATCATAGCCTTTCATCTTCATACTCACACATACACACTCTGCCTTCTACTCTAATCCCACATACTTCTCTGAAAGACTTTTCTTCTGCTACTTTACCTTCCTCCACGTTCTGCTCCCAAACCAATCAAAAAAAAAAAAGTTCAGTTGTTTCCTTAGATTCAATTCCTTTATTTTAATGCTTTGGTGATTTCTTTTCTTTGATTTTTTTTCAGTGTTCGTTTAAGAGTAAATTACCTTCTGCTAGAACCTGTACTATTGGGAAACTAAGATATTTGGAAAGAATAAATAATACCTACAAGCTTAAATAATTCCCAAATCAAATAGCTAAAATAACACCAAAGATTTTAGTGTGGAAAACCCTCCAAATGAGGTAAAAACCACAGGACCCATATGCCTCTTAAACTTCCACTATAATAATAATGAGATTATAAACTTCACCCTTAGCTGTATCTCTCATTCACAAAAATACAACAACAGTATTTCTTCAATTTATAGATAATACCCTCACAAATTGACTCACTATTTTTTTCTCAGAAAAACTCTCTTTCTAAGTCTCTCTTTATTTTTCTCTTACTCTCCTTTGCTGGAGTGAGGCTATAGATCGATTGATATTTTTGAAAGGAGGGAATGGTTCTATTTATAGAGCCATTCCTCCAGCAACCCATTCAAATGGCTTTTGCGCAGCCTGTAATTTTTCGAAAAAAACACTGTTCCTAACTCCTTCTTCAGCAGCCCCCCAAATTTCAAAGATGCTGCTTAACTTCAACAAATTTCCTTTGTAGGCCCCACCATTTTTTTGTCTTCTTCCTTCCTTTTGTCTCTTTTTTTAATATATTAGTGGCAGGTTCCACTTAGAGGAACCCCACCTTACAAATCTCCTCCTCCCTATCTAAGTGGGCAGTGATAACAAGCCTACAGCTTCTTTACAGACATCAAACTTCTCTCTTGGTAGAGCCTTCGTCATCATATCGGCTCTGTTATTGTTGGTGTGGATTTTCTCAACTTTCAGCAACTTACTTTCCAACACATCACGGATCCAGTGATATCTCACATAAATGTGTTTCGACCTAGAATGGAAAGTTGGATTCTTGCTGAGATGCAATAGAGAATATAGTTTTCTTGGTTTTGGCCTAATTCTTGTAAGAACTTCTTCATCCACAGGATCTCCTTACAACCTTCGGTGATTGCAATGTATTCTACTTCTGTGGTGCTTAAGGCAACACACTTTTGTAATCGTAACTACCACGAGACAGCTTTCCCTGCAAATGTTATCAGGTGCCCAGATATAGATTTCCTGGTATCCACATCTCCAGCCATATCTGAATCTGTATATCCTTCTAATACAACTTTTCCATTACCAAAGCATAAACAATGACTAGAAGTACCTCTGAGATACCTGAGTATGCTGCCTAATGTTCTTTTCTAGGATTCGCTAGGAACCTGCTCACAACGCCAACAGCGTGAGCAATATCTGGTCTAGTGCATACCATAGCATACATTAAACTACCAACAGCCGATGCATAAGGCACTTTGCTCATTTCTAATTTATCCTCCTTGCTTAAAGAATACTGGCTCACTTTTAGCTTAAAGTGATTGGCAAGTGGAGAATTAATAACTTTTGCTTTATCCATGTTGAATCTTTCAAGAACCTTTTTCACATACTGTTCTTGAGATAGCCAAATCTTGCGATTTTTCCTGTCATGGGTAATCCTCATGCCAAGAAACTGCTTTGCCGGTCCTAAGTCCTTTATTGCAAAGGACTTGCTCAACTCTTTCTTCAACATGTTAATCTTGTCAATATTTGGACCTACAATTAACATGTCATCAACATAGAGTAAAAGAATGATAAAGTCATCATCAGAGAATTTCTTGATGAAGACGCAGTGATCAGCCATTGTTCGATTATACTCATTTTTCTTCATAAATGAGTCAAACTTTTTGTACCACTGCCTTGGTGCTTATTTCAGACCGTACAAACTCTTCTTTAGTCTGCATAACAACTTTTCTTTCCTTTTGACTTGGAAACCTTCGGGCTGCTGCATGTAGATTTCTTCGTCAAGATCACCATATAGGAAGGTGGTTTTTACATCAAGTTGTTCAACTTCCAAGTTGAGATTAGTTGCCATATCAAAAACAACTCGGATCAAAGACATTTTTACCACCGGTGAAAATATTTCATCAAAGTCAATGTCTTTCTTTTGACCGAATCCTTTCACAACCAGTCTTACTTTATAACGTGGTTGTCAGCTACCTTCTTCACTTTTGATTTTGTATACCCACTTGTTCTTGAGAGCTTTCCTACCTTGTGGTAATTATACTAGGTCAAATGTGTGGTTCTCATGTAAGGAATTCATTTCTTCTTGCACGGCTTTTAACCACTCATCCTTGTGCTCATCGGTAATAGCTTCATCATAGCTTTTTGGTTCTCCCCCATTAGTGAGCATTATATACTCGTTAGGAGAATACCTACAACTTGGTTTTCTTTCTCTGGTGGTTCTCCTTAATGGTGCTTCTTGTTGGACCTACTTTGGAACTAGCTCCAGTTGTGAACTGCTAGTTGGTGGATCAACATCATCAGTATTTGGTGTAGCTCCCCCGTCATCAGAATTTGATGGTGGAGAGACTGGTTCCAAATTAACTGGCATTTCATCTGACTGTGGTTTCTCTCATTTCTCAAGATCTTCGATCGTCTAATCTTTAAGAAACATCACATCTTTGCTTCTAATGATCTTTCTACTAATAGGATCCCAGAGTCTATAGCCGAATTCTTCATGGGCATATCCCACGAAGATACACTACTTCGACTTTCTTTCCAACTTGGACCTTTCATCTTTTGGGATATGAGTAAATGCTCTGTAGCCAAATACCCTTAACTGTTTGTAAGAAACATCTTTCCCTATCCAGACTCTTTCTAGAATGTCATAATTCAATGGAACTGATGGAGAAGGGTTGATTAAATCAACTATTGTCTTCATTGCCTCCCCTCAAAAGGAGTTTGGCAGTTTTACATTTGAGAGCATACACCTGACTTTTTCACAGATGGTTCTATTTATCCTTTCAACGACACTGTTGTGTTGAGGTGTCTTTGATACTGATTTTTCCAACTTGATGTCGAAACTTCTACAGTACTCCTCAAATGGTCCATGATAATCACCGCCATTATCTGCACGTATATACTTCAAATGTCTGCCAATTTCTTTTTCAACTTTTACATGAAACTGCTTGAAAACTTCTTGTACTTTATCTTTAGTTTTCAAGGCAAATGCTTATACCTTTCTTGAGTGGTCATCAATAAAAGTCACAAAATAAAGTGCACCTCTATGTGACTTATTACTCATTGAACAGACATTTGTGTGTATCAAATCTAGAATATTTGCTTTTCTAGAGGGTGGAGAACTATGAAATGTAACTCTGTATTATTTTCCCATAATACAATCAACACAAGTACGCAAAGGTGTACCTTTCAATTTTGGCAAGAGCTTATTTTTAAAAAGAATTCTGAGACCCTTCTCACTCTTGTGACCGAGCCACTTATGCCATAGCTCGGTGGGAACTTCTTTCCTAGCAGTGTTTACATCTACTCTACATAACTTTGCTTCCATAATGTAGAGAGATGAATCTTTCTTGCCTTTGACTACTACTAAGTTACCTTTGGTGAGCTTCCATTTTCTTTCACCAAAATAATTGCCATAGCCACTATCATCAAGTACTCCGATAGAGATTAAATTGAGGCAGATATTAGGAACATGCCTCACATCTTTCCAGAGTAACCTGCATCCAAGATTAGTTTCCAAATAAATGTTGCCGATGCTAACAATTTTGGATGCATCGTCATTTCCCATTCTTACTCGTCCAAAATCACCTTGAATGTAGGTTGAGAAGAATTCTCATCTTGAGGTAACATGGTAGGAAACGCTTGAGTCAATTGCCTATGTAGTGTCTTGACATGCCAGATTGACATAGTCAGCATCTCGAACAATGACAACATCTTCGATGATAGTTGCAGTGTCATTTGTTCGGTTCTCTGCTTCCTGATTCCTAGATTACTGTAACTTTCGGAATTCTCTAATGAAATGTCTGGGCTTCCCGCAGTGGTGAAACTTCTTGTCATGTGTCGATCTAAACTTTGATCGTCCTCTTTGCTGGTTTCTTTTCTGAGAATCTCTACCTTTATTTCTTCTGCGCCTTTCTTGCTTGTCCTGTTTCTCTGTGACAAGCGCTTCAGACTCTGGATTATATCTTTCGTCTTTTCGTCGAGATTCTTCATTTAACATTCTGTCTTTTACCATATCCATGGTAAGCTTGCCTTCAGGGGCAAAGTTACTAACTGACACAACTAAAGTGTCTCAACTTTTTGGTAGAGAACTCAGCATCAGCAATGCTTGTAGCTCATCATCGACAATCATCTTCATCGAGTTCAGTTAATCTACAATGCCTTGGAACTCGTCATGTATTCTGATACACTGCTCCCATCTTTATACTTTAGATTGACTAATCTTCGTATCAGATTAGCTTTATTCTGTGCGGTTGTCCTTGCATACATTTTCTCTAACTTTTTCCAAAGAACATAAGCATCGTGTTCATTAGCAAAATTTTGAAAATGCTCTTGTCAATCCATTGCTTGATTTGAGCAGTACATTTCTGATTCAGCATGACCCAATCAGCATCTATTGTGCTTGTTGAGGTGCTAGTTGTTTTGCCATCGGCTTTGTCATTTATCGGAGTTGCCACTATTTTCTCCTTCGGCATCACGATCGACTTCCATAGATTTTTAATGTACAAAAAATCCTCCATCTTTGGCTTCTAGATTGCATAATTAAATGCAGTCAACTTGATCATATTGCCGGTGCTTTCCTCCATTTTGAGCGGTAGTCAACAAGTTTCACCGAACTTGAAACTTTTTCTGACAATGAACAGTACCCATACGTATGAACAGTACTCGTACGTCTTCATTCAGTATTTGTGAATAGTACTCATACATATAAATAGTACTTGTATAATATTCTTGAATAACCACAGCTCTGACATTGGGAAAAATGAGATATTTCGAAAGAATAAATAGCCCAAAATAATTCCCAAACGAAATAGCTAAAATAACACCAAAGATTTTAGCGTGAAAAACCCTCCAAATGAGGTAAAAACCACATGACCCGTAGGCTTCTTAAACTTCCACTATAATGATAATGAGATTACAAACTTCACCCTTAGGTGGATCTCTCACTCACAAAAATACAATAATGGTATTTTTTCAATTTGTGGATAATAACCTTACAAATTGGCTCACTATTTTCTTCTAAAAAAACTCTCGTTCTAAGGCTCTCTTTATTTTTCTCTCACTCTCCTTCGTTGGAGTGAGGCTTTGGATCGATTGATGATTTTTGAAAGGAGGGAATGGTTCTAATTACAGAGTCATTCCTCCATCAACCCATTCAAATTACTTCTGCGCAGCCTGCAATTTTCCAAAAAAAAAAACTGTGCCTAACTCCTTCTTCAGCAGCCCTCCAAATTTCAAAAATGCTGCCTAACTTTTGTCTTTTTTTTTAATATATTAGTGGTAGGTCCCACTTAGGAGGGACCCCACTTTACATGTACCCACTGTCACTGCCTTTACTGAAATCCCACATACATCTCTGAAAGACTTTTCTTGCTTCTTTACTTTCCTCCACGTTTTGCTCCCAAATCAATCAAAAAAAAAAAAGTTCAGTTGTTTCCTTTGATTTAATGCTTTGGTGATTTCTTTTCTTTGATTTTGTTTTGGTGTTCGTTTAAGAGCAAATTACCTTTTGCTAGAACCTGTAGCTACTGTCACTTTCTTCTTTCCCTTCTTCATTTTCAGGGTATTTCTTTAGGACACTCTGTTTCCTTGGCCTCTGTGGCTTCCGTATTTTCTTTGAAGTCCTCTGTAATCTCTGGTTCTGTGACTTTCTTGGCATCAGGTGTTAGCTAACAAGAAATTGCTTCAATACATCACAAGGGCAGCTTCGGTTAGTTGGTTTTAATTAGAGTATTTCTCTCATGGCTATCTACACTTATTTATGCTTTCGGTTTCTTTTTAAATTTGTTCATTTTATGGGTTCTTGTTTGAAAGCTGAACAAATAGAAATCAAAGGATACAGTATGAAGGTGAAATGGATATTCTTTGTGCTATTGCTGGAAAGATTCTTACTTGAGGCCTGCATGCATTGTGATTTTTGTCTTCACTGTCTTCTTTATCTTCACTGAGTTTCTACATTAATTCCACTCAAGCCAGGGAATCATCGTTTTCTCCTTCCTTTGCCCTCATTTTCTTTTGATACTATTGGGATTGGCAGATCAGATCCTCTGAATTCAGATCAGATCTACGGTAAGGTAAATAAAACTACTTTTTTCACTGTGTGTCGTTAATGTTAAATAAAAATTACTGTTTAAGTTGTTGGATATTTTATAGTAGTAGTTTTTAAAAATGATTTTGTTTCAGCCTGTTGAATGGCCATGTAACTAAAATTTTTTAATCCAAGAACAAAACTGATGTATTTTATTCAAGAAAATTGGAGGCATAGTTACATCCATTATAGTGTTGTTAGCAAAAGAAGCAAGCAAATGGGGTGTCTCATTACAACTTCTTGGCACTCAGTTAAAAATCAAAGTCCTTTACTGATTACCAAAAATAAAAAAACTAATAGGGCTCTTAGTTATACCTTTAATGATTACAGAATATTAGAGACGAATTCTTCTTTCAGCCTATAATGATTTTAAAGGTTCTATTCGTTTTCCCCTATATATCTCCTCTTTCAGCCTCAGAATGATTTTCTCACTTATTTCAGAAGGTCTTTAATTTTAAAGCATACAAAAACACACAAAATTAAAAATTAAAAATAAAAATCAGCTTTGTGATTTGTGACTACGCTCAATTTTAATAGTTACGGTTCTCAAGTACACAAGTTGCTTCAGTATCTTGAAAGAGGAACTAGGTTAGTTCATTTTAATCAATTAATTATTGTATCTTTCTTTTGCCCTATTAGTATATGTAACTTTTACTGCTTCTAAATATTTGACACCTATACTTGAATTAATATAACGAAACTTTAAATTTCAAATGAAAAATCTTGAGAAAAAGCATAATTGTATAAATAATGTTGAATTTAATGATGGAAATGTATGAATCAAATCACAACAATTTCTTTTGCTACTTTAAAGTGCTTTTCTTTTCATCTAAAATGTATGCATTTACATGATTAAAAATTTCTGAGGGCTGAAAATGGAAGTTCTTACTGCTATTGCTGCAAAGTTTCTTGAGCTAACTGTGGAACCGATTAGACGACAATTGGGGTATCTAATTTTCTATGATAGGAATGTGAAAGGGTTGAAGGATGAATTTAAAGAACTCCATGATGAAAGACAAGTTGTTCAACATTTAGTTGATGCTGCTCGAAGACAAGGTGAAGACGTTGAAGAGAAAGTTGAAAATTGGTTCAAGAAAGTAGATGAAATGATAGAGCATGCAAAGAAACTCTATGGAGAGGAAAGCCATGCAAACAAAAGGTGCTCTTACAAGTCTTGTCCTAATCTCTGGTTGCAGCATCAGATAAGCAAAAAGGAATAGAAGATGACACAAGAAATTGTAGAAATGAAGGAGAAAGGGAAGTTTGACAGAGTTTCATTCTATGTGCCTCCGCAAACGTTAGGCCTTCCATCCACTTCATCATCCATAACAAATGAAGGGATGGATTCAAGAAATTCTATCGTGGATGAGATTTTGACAGCACTGGCCGATCCCAATGTTAATATGGTTGGATTGTGTGGGCTTCCTAGAGTGGGCAAAACCAGCCAAACATGTAGCAAGAAAAGCTAGGGAACTTAACCTGTTTGACAAGGTGGTCATGGTGATTGTTGCACAAAATCCAAACTTGAAGGAAATTCAAACTCAGATTGCGGAGAATGTAGGAATGAAACTTGATGTGGATAGTTTAAATGCTAGAGCAAGTCATTTGGAAGAAAGGTTGAAGAAAGAAAAGAATCTACTAATGGTGTTAGATGGTCTTTGGGAGCAACTTGATTTAGATCAAGTGGGGATTCCCTTTGATTATGATGGTAAGAAAAAAGACCCGTTTGGTAAGAAAAAAGACCTACTTGTTAATGAGAATGATGGGAATTGTAATTGCTGTAAAATTTTGTTGACTTCAAGAAATGAAGAATTATTGTCCATTAAAATGAACTGCAAAAAAAATATTAAGGTGGGTGTCTTGTCTAAAGAGGAAGCATGGAAATTGTTTAAGGGGAAGGCAGAACTCCATGATGACTATGTTTATCTAGATTTAGCTACTGAGGTTGCTCAACAATATGGTGGATTGCCACTTGCAATAGTTACAGTTGCAAGAGCATTGAGAAACAAGAAATCAAATGAATGGAGGGATGCCTTACAACGATTAAAAAGGCCTCTACGGAGAAACTTCTCAGGGATAAAAGAAGTGGACTCATCATTGAAATTGAGTTATGATCATTTAGAGAGCGATGGCCTTCAATCTATTTTCTTGCTCTCTGCCATGATGTCCCATGATCCCTTGATCGTAGACTTACTCATGTACTCAGTTGGGTTGAGTTTACTTCATGATGTAATTTCTATGAAAGATGCCCAAAATGCAATAGATGTTTTGGTAAGTAAGCTAAAAGCCTTAAGTTTGTTTCTTGATAGCTCTTCTAATGATCATTTTACCATGCATGATGTTGTTCGTGAGTTTGCACATTCGATTGTTTCCAAAGAGCAACATGCTTTAGTGGTAGGACATGAAAAGTAGTATGATTTGCCAAGCTAAACACTACTAGAAGCCTACACTAGAATGAGCTTGGATAAATGTGGCATTTGTGAGCTTCCAAAGGAGTTTTATTGTCCAAGACTAGAATTCTTTTTACTCGATAGTTTGGAATCCAATTTGAGAATACCAAGCACGCTTTTCAAATCAATGAATGAACTCAGTGATGGGCTTTACAAATATGCACTTTTCATCCTTACCATCTTCACTCGGTATCCTAGAAAAGCTTAGCACATTGTGTCTACACTCTTGTATATTGGAAGATATAGCTGAGGTTGGAAACTTGAAGTATTTGAAAGTTCTAAGTCTTGCTAATTCCGATGTTAAAAAATTACCATGTGAATTGGCACAGTTAACTTGCCTGCAAATGTTGAACTTGGCCTACTGCTCCAAACTTAAATATATTCCACCAAATGTCTTATCTAGCTTGAAAAGATTGGAGATTTTGTACATGGAAAATAGCTTTAACAAATGGCAAACTGAATCATCTAGTGAAGGTAATCAAAATGCAAGTCTTGGTGAGTTAAGGCATTTGCAAAAGCTCTCTTCTTTAGAAGTTCATATTCCTGATGCCTCTGTTTTGCCAAATGAACTGTTCTTAGAAAACTCTTTGGAGAGATACAAAATATTTATTGGAGAAGATTGGGAGTGGGGAGGTGAATACGAAACTTTAAAGACATTGAAACTCAAGCTTAAGAGTGGCGTCCAATCGGAGCATGGGATTCAAAAGCTATTGGAAGAAGTTGAAGATTTGTATTTAGATGAACTAAATGGGATCACAAATGTTGTCTACGATTTGGATGAAAGAGGATTTCCAAAGTTAAAGCATCTTCGGATTCAAAATAGTGGTCAAATTGAATATGTTGTCAATAACACAAAACGCCCTATTTGTGTCCCCAACCTTGAGACTTTAAATCTTCATAATTTGGATGGCCTGAAAAAATTATGCCAAGGGCAAATTACGGCTGCTTCCTTCCAAAATTTAAAAGTACTTAAAGTGGAAAGTTGTAATGAGTTGAAAAGTGTTTTCTCAATTTCAATGACTGGATTATTTCGCAACCTTGAAGAAATTGTCATCAATGGATGCAAATCCATGAAGGAGATTGTGGCCTCTACCACTCAAGATTCATCTGATGAGCAAAAGTCAGCCGCTAATGTCATCATATTTAGTCAATTATGTTTTCTAGAGATTTGTCATTTACCAGCACTTACAACTTTCTACTTTGAAGAGAATGCAGCAGATTGTGAATCTGACAAAATTTCTAAATCACTTCAGAAAAATAAGGTATGCTCAGATTGAGTTACTATTAATTTTTTTCCTTATTGCTTTAATGTTTTTAATCCTGAAACATATTTTGTTAAATTCAACCCAATTTGAATTAGTTATTTGTTTTAAAACTACTACGGGCTTTTGCATTCTTTTTATTCATGCAAATAATTATTCTACTCTTTTGGGTAATCCATGTTTTACTTTTCTTCACCTAGTTCTTTATAAATAATCTTTTCCGGTTCTCAATCAAATTGGGATGCTTTGTTTTCTTTACAATTATTCTTTTCTAATTAATTTGATGGTCAGGGAGAAATTTGAAATTTTAAAGAAAATCTTCGTTGATATATATATATATATATAAGATTGTGCTTATGTTTATAATATGAGTGTTGAGATGTTAAAATAAATTATTAAATATTTGTTCTAGTAATATGGCTACCAATTAAATGCTAAAAGTTGTCATAATGAAAAAATGTGGTAAAAGTGTTTATGTGAATACTTGATCATTATATAAGGTGGATTTTTAAAATACACTAACGGATTGCTTTTATAACATGGTTTTACTTTTACCTTTTTAAACTTTTTTTTTTTCAAATTGAGGCTGATGAAATTACTATTTAAACAATCTTTTGTGAATAAGTCCACTACGGCACTTTGCATTGTCTTTGTTGGTGCAATTATGTATTCCACTTTTTGGATAATCTATATTTTACAGTTCTTGACAAATCTGTGAAAGTAGTAAAATAAATCATTACAAATCTGTATCAATAATATAGCTAACAAATAAATCCTACAAATTTTGAAAATGCCAAATTGTTGTAAAATTGTAAGTATGTAAATGTTTGATCGATACATGATAAGGTGGATTTCTAACCACAAAATTGCTATTATAACATGGTTTTGTATTCAAATTTTTAATTTTTTATGATATTGGTCCAAATTGTGGTTTATGAAATTATTATTTAAACAATCTTTGTTAATGAAGTCTATATATTTTTTTCATATGTCCTCTCAACAGGTATCATTTCCCAAGCTAGAGAGACTGAAGCTAGCCTCCATTAACAATTTGATTATATCAGTATGGGATGACAGACTTCCACAAAATTCATTCAGAAACTTGAAATCATTGATTGTGGAAAAATGTGGTTTCATGAAATTGGTTCCCTTACATGTACTCAAATCCTTAAGCAATTTGGAAATGCTGGAGGTAAGTCATTGTGAGTTGTTGGAAACGGTGTTTGATTTGGAAGAGTTGAATAGTTATAAAGAGACACAGTCATTACTGGCTGTACCATTGAAAGAGCTAAAGCTACAGTGTTTGCCAAAACTGAAGAATGTGTGGAGCAATAACACCAAAGGAATGGTCTCCTTCCATAATCTGCAGAAGGTAAATGCTTTCTATTGTGAAAGCCTGACAAGTGTGTTTCCTGCATCTGTAGCAAAAAGTATGCGTTATCTTGAAGAGCTTCGAATAAGTGAATGTGGGATAGATGTAATTGTTGCAAAGGATGAATCTGGTGCCACTCCATCTTTGTTCCCTAGGCTCACCTCCCTTAATCTTGGAAGACTTCCTAATATGAAGAATTTCTATCCACAAAGACACACGTCAGAGATATTTGAAAATGAAGTCTCAAGCTCACCAATCATACAAGCGCAGAAGGCACCTGATTCAGAATATGCTCTGTTCTTCCATGAAAAGGTATGTACCTTTCAAATTAGATACTCAATATTTATTTTGCAAACAAAGTTAATAAAAGAGAAATTAATATTTTAAGCATTAAAACGAATATTTCACAATTTAAATGTTTTGAATTATAAATATATTGATAAGTCATTCTTTTGATGACTATTATATTCATAGTGAAATGAAAAAAAAATCGTATTAAGATGTTTTGTAAAAGAAAAATGAAGATGAAGAATATAAATTATATCCATACCATCATGAATGTAACACATATATTATATTTAATCCATTATTAAAAATTTAACCCTACAAATAAAAGTTTATGATATGATTATTATAATGTAGTTTATAGTTTTGTTAATTGGGCATGGAATGGAAAGATTTAGAAATGAATCGTACATAACAAATGTTCCAATTATAAGACTTTAATAAATAGTATTTTGTTAATTATAATCTCTTAATTGAAGAAATTAAAAGTGAAATAATTATTTATATAATATTAATGAAGAATCATAAAATTAATTAAAATCTTAAATGTTTCATTTAATTATAGAATTTGATAGTGTCCCATGCTCCATTAGTTATCTTGCGTTTGTTTTTTCATAGATAATATATGAAACAAGTAAATTGGAATGATGAGCGTAAGGTATATGCTTTTGGCTTTCTCCAGGTCATTCCCAACTTGGAGCACTTGGCATTGCATGGAACATATGCTGAGATGATATGGAATGACCAATCTCCATTCTACTTTTGTAAATTAAAAAAGTTTTCTCTAAGTCTAGATGCTTCACCTAATAACACAGTAGCTTTTCTGTACGGATTGCTCAAAAAGTTTCCGAATTTAGAGTAGCATCAATTGAATGGTTGGATGGGGGATACGGTATTCCCATGTATGGAGCCTCTTAGGGATGTTGTGCACCATTTACTCAATTACATCTCTATTGGCTAGATGAGGTCAAGTACATATGGAATGAGCATTCTCAACCAAATATTCTCCAAAATCTTGAAAGCCTAGATGTTAACTGGTGTCGAAACTTGATAAACTTGGGATCATCCTTCATTTCTTTATGGAATCTGAGAGAAATCAAAGTGTCTCATTGTTTTAGAATGATTAATTTGTTGATGTCACGGACAGTTAGAAGTCTGGTGCAACTCAAGAGATTGGAAATAAAGAATTGCAATCAAATAGAGGAAATTATAACAAAGCAAAAAGAGGATGTAGAAAAGGAGATTGTTTTCAAGAAATTGGAATATCTGAGTCTTGATGAATTACGAAGCTTGAAGAGGTTTTGCAGCCATAGTTACAACTTCATGTTTCCATTATTGGGCCAAGCAATTATAAGAAAGTGTCCTAAATTGAGCTTGTTTTGTCCCGGCAATGCACAAACACCATTGCTTAAAGGCGTAAAAGTGACAGAAGGTGATATGGTCTGGGATACCAATCTTAATAGAACAATCCAAGTATGGCATCCACAACTGGTGCATACAAATTAAAGCTTTAGCAATTCTATCATTTCTAATTTTGAGGAAAATATCCAACCACAAAGATTTGATCGAAATGATATTTAATATAAAAACATATATTACAATTAATGTAATACTTTGTAATTACTATTATTATCAATACTGTTGTTCTTAAAAAGTATTTGCTAGGTACATATATAACTAGAGACTAAGGAAAGAGGCAACATAATTTTTTAAAAGTCCTATTTACTAAAATGAGCATGTTTAGGGGTAAATGAAGAAAAATATAAATTTTAGTAAAACGCACAGCTATCAATTCAAAAGATTTATTCTACACAAAATAAGAAATTGATCATTACTTAAAATATTTGCTCTTCTATAGAGTTAATTTGTAGCCAAAAGAAATTTTGATACTATAGAATGGATTAGGAAATCCACAGAAATTAACTTGTAAGTAAAATTTCTCTGGAGATCAAGCAGAAGAAATAAGGCACTCATTGTTCATAACTTTATAAAAGATGTTCAAATCTTGCTGAATTTTATCTGTTAACCTTTTATTTTATATATCTTCTTTGATTAATTGGAAACAATTTTTTAGGCCAATCTTTTACCCATAATGTTTTAAATTATCAATTTCATTACTAATTGGACTTCAGCATATGATGAACTAATCAATAAGTTTGTGAGATGCATTCCTTTATGACTCATTTATTGTATTATTCAGATCGAATATTTGAAGCTTGATGAACATCTAGACATGAAAAATATTTGGGATGGAAAACTTTCACAACACTTGTCTTTTAGCAGATTGAAATCTCTAGTAGTGGACAATTGCGATTTCTTATTTGAATATGTGATCCCATCACATTTGGTGAGATTCTTAAGTAATTTAAAAGAGTTGAAGGTGAGTAATTGCCCCTCTGTGACAACAATATTTGATATGAAAGGAATGCATGTGGATGAAGATCTGACACATTCATTGGAAGCAATATGCCTGGAAAAGTTGGAACTAGATCATCTACCAAACTTGAAGTATGTTTGGAGCAAAGACCACGATGGAACTAATTCTTTTCAATGCTTGCAAGAACTGTGTGTTCATGAATGTGACAGCTTGAGATATATCTTTATGGCATCTACAGCTAAAGGACTTAACCAACTCAAAGAGAATGGAGTAGAAACTGAGCAACCTCTATTCTTAATTGAAAAGGTTAGTTTGGCCTTAATTATTTTTCTAATAGGTAATAAATTATCAATTTTATGTTCTCCTAAATGACCAAAATTTTAGTTTTTTCCACTAGTCGTTAACGTAATAATTAAGAAAATGCCAAATAGAAATAGACAATTGAGAAAGATTCCCCTGTGATTAACCTTCAAATGTCCTATTGTTAAATCCTACTTTTATTCTTTCTAGAACAAAAAGCATTAATTAATTTGCAAAATTTTAAGACAAATTACTATTATCGAATAAATAGCATAATTGTAACTTTTATAGGTGCTACTTTCTAATGGAGGCTTGACAACTATCATTTTATTGCCATTAAATAATCCTTATATAAGGTGAATTTCTAAAATACACTAACAGATTGCTGTTATAACTTGGTTTTATAGTTACCTTTTTAAAGTTTTTTTTTTCACATTGCGGCTAATGAAATTATTATTTAAATAATCTTTTATGAATAAGTCCGCTATGGCCTTTTGCATTCTCTTGACTGGTGCAATTATTTATTCTATTTTTTGGATAATCTATATTTTACAATTCTTGACCTAGCTAATTCTTTATAAGTTCAAGGCGGGATGTTTCGTTTTCTTTATAATTATTCTTTTCCAATTACAATTCTGTGGTTAAGCAGAATCTTGATATTTCAGTGAAAATTTTCACTGGTATATATACTATAGACATTGTGCTTATGTTTATATGTAAAAGTACTTAAATAAATCATTACATATCTATATGAGTAATGTGGCTGCCAATTCAACAACAACAACAACAACAAATTGGCAGCTATATTACTAATATAGATATGTAATGATATATATATATATATATATAAGGTGTATATATATATTGTAAAATATTAGATATATATATATATATATAAGGTGTATTTCTAACCACAAAATTGCTATTTTAACATGGTTTTGTATTTAAATTTTTTATTTTTTTAATGATTTTGGTCCAAATTGTGGTTGATGAAATTATTATTAAAACAATCTTTGTTGAAGAAGTCTATATATATAAAGAATTATCTTCTTTTTTCATATGTTCTCTCAACAGAGTCCGGATTTGCTGCTGTGCAAAAGGGTGTTTTTTGCTGCTTTTCACTTTTAGCAACGATTTTTACGTTGCTAAAAGTTATGGTGGCAAATTTTTTTGTTGCCAAAACTTTCAGCAACGGTAAAAATCATTGCTGAAAGTGAAAAGCAGCAAAAAAGCACCATTTGCACAGCAGCAAATCCGCGCGCCTCTCAACAGGTATCATTTTCCAAGTTAGAGAGATTGGAGCTAAACTCTATTAATGGTTTGATTATATCAATATGGGATGACAAACTTCCACAAAATTCATTCAGAAACTTGAAATCATTGATTGTGGAAAGTTGTCATTTTGTGAAATTGATTCCCTTACATGTACTCAAATCCTTAAGCAATTTGGCAGAGCTGGAGTTACGTCATTGTTCGTTGTTGGAGACTGTGTTTGATTTGAAAGAGTTGAATAGTTATAAAGAGACACAGTCATTACAAGTTGTACCAATGAAAAAGCTAAGGCTACAGTATTTGCCAAAACTGAAGAATGTGTGGAGCAATGACACCGAAGGAATGGTCTCCTTCCATAATCTGCAGAAGGTAGAAGTTGATAAATGTGAAAGCCTGACAAGTGTGTTTCCTGCATCTATAGCAAAAGGTATGCGTTATCTTGAAAAGCTTGAAATAAAGAATTGTGGGATAGATGTAATTAGGGGTGAGCACTGGTTGGGTTGGGTTGAGTTGGGTTTGGGGAAAATTTCAACCCAACCCAATCAAATTTGATCGGGTTGGGTTGGGTCGGGTTGTTAACTTTTTTGTGATGAACCCGAACCAACCCAACCCGCACCTTGGCGGGTCGGGTCGGCGGGTTGTCTATTTTTTTCAAAAATTTTAAATTTTAAATATTTATTTATTTATTTATTTATTTATTTTTGTTTTGCTTTCTTCTTCTTATCTCTTTTTTCTTTCTTTCTTTATTCACACTACATAGAAGACAAATAAATTAGTAAAGGCACACATTATTCTTTATTCCATCTAACAAGATAATAATAGTCAACAGTAGGATATAATGCTATAGGAAAATTAATTCAATTCAAATTTCAATATATATAATCCAAATTTTAATAAATACATAACACATAAATATTTACTTATAAATAATGAGTATAACAAAAAATCCTAAGTGGCTAAGTTCTTAAAAAAAATTTTTTTTTTTTAAAAAAAAAAAAATATATATATATATATATATATATATATATTGGGTGGATTGGCGGGTTGGATTGGGTTGGGTTGAGAAATTTCCAACCCGCCACCCGACCCGCTACTTGGCGGGTTGAAAATTTTTCAACCCAACCCAACCCAACCCAAATGTGCGGGTTGGACGGGTTGGGTGAGTTTTTGCTCACCCCTAGATGTAATTGTTGCAAAGGATGAATCTGGTGCCACTACATCTTTGTTCCCTAGCCTCACCTCCCTTTCTCTTTGGTATCTTCCTAATTTGAGGAATTTCTATCCACAAAGACACACGTCTGAATGGCCATTCTTACAGAAGTTAAGTATTGGGCAGTGCAACAAATTAGAGATATTTGAAAATAAAGTCTCAAGCTCATCTATAATACGAGGACAAGAGAGAGGTGATTCAAAATATCCTCTATTCTTCCATGAAAAGGTATGTACCACCTCTCAGATCATGCACTCAATATTATTTTGCAAACAAATTTAATAAAAGAGAAATTAAGATTTTAAGCATTAAAACAAATATGAAAAACATATTAACATATGTTTTCACTATTTAACAATGTTTCGAATTATAAATATATTGATCAATCATTCTTTTGATGACTATTATTCACAGTGAAATGAAAAAGAAAGATCTTTATAATTAAGTTCGAGATGATATTTGACATAAGTATCACTAAATATTGAAGGTTAAATATTCTGTCATCAATTCACTAATATAAACTTTCTATATCACATAATATTAAAAAAATACTATAAAAAATATATTACTATTAATGTAATACATTGTAATTACTATTATTATCATTATTATTACAACAACAACAACAACAAAAAACCTTATCCCACTAGATACGATCAGTTACATGGATCGCACGGTGCTACTGAGCTCTATCATTATTATTGTCTCAAAAAAATATTTGCTAGCGACATACATAATTAGAAACTAAGGGAAGAGGGAACAAAATTTTTTAGAAGTCTTTCCTACTAAAAGGTGCACATGTTTAGGAGAAAATGAAAATAAATATCAATTTTAGTAAAACGTACAACCATTGATTTGAAAGATTTAGTCTACAAAAATAAGAAATTGATTCATTACTTAAAATATGTTTCTCTTCTATAAACATAATTTGTATCCAAAAGAAATTTTGATATTGTAGAATAGATTGAGAAATCCACGGAAATAAACTTCTAAGTAAAATTTTTCTGGAGATCTAGCAGAATAAATAAGGCATTCATTGTTTATAATTTTATAAAAGATATTCAAATATTGATGAATTTTATCTACTACACTTTTATTTTATATATCTTCTTTGATTATTTGGAAACAATTTTTTAGGCCAATCTTTATTCCATATTATTTTAAATTATCAATTTCATTTCTAACTGAACTTCAGCATATGATGAACTAATCAACAAGTTTGTGAGATGCATTCCTTTTTAACTCATTTATTTATTGTTCAAATCAAATATTTGAAGGTTGATGAACATCCAGATACAGAAAATATTTGGGATGGAAAATCTCCACACCACTTGTCTTTTAGAAGATTGAAATCTCTAGTAGTGGACAATTGCGATTTCTTATTTGAATATGTGATCCCAACACATTTGGTAAGATTCTTAAGTAATTTAAAAAAGCTAGAGGTGCGTAATTGCCACTCTTTGAAGACAATATTTGATCTAAAAGGAATAAATGTGGATGAATATCTGACACATTCATTGGAAGCAATATGCTTGGAAACGTTGAAACTTGATCATCTACCAAACCTAAAGTATGTTTGGACCAAAGACCATGATGGAACTAATTCTTTTCAATGCTTGCAAGAACTGTGTATTTGTGAATGTGACAGTTTAAGATATACCTTTGTGGCATCTACAGCTAAAGGGCTTACCCAACTAAAAAGGTTGGTTATAGAATCATGTGGTGTTGTGGTGATAATTACAGAGGATGAGACTTCAAAATCAGAAGCATCTCCATGTTTTGTCTTTCCTCAATTAAGCTATTTGTCACTGCAAAAGCTACCTAATCTTAAGAGTCTCTATCCTTCAAGATATACATGTGAATGGCCACGACTTAGAGATTTATTCGTGTACCTATGTGAAAATCTACAAGTATTTGGCTCACAAATGACAAGGATTGTGATGAACCCCCCCTTACCCAGAAACAGAATCAAGATAGCAGAAATGTAACTGAATAATGCGAATATTATTGATAGATGAATACCCGAAGGTAATATACAAGACTCCTAAGCTTTCGAGTGGCTAGGACACTCCTGACACTACTAATTCTTTTCCTCCCTTTTTCCCAACAACTGCCTCAGTATTTATAAACCTCCCAATCCCCTTCCAGCACCTAGGTAGTTAGTTAGTTACAAACATACCCCAACTAACCTACTGCCTCATTCCCCCATCAAGCGTTTTTATTAGATGCCTTCCTCCTGCTATACTTTAATAGGGGCTCATCAATACCCCCCCCATTAAGAGGCACCTTGTCCTCAAGGTGAAAATCAGGGAACTGCTTTTGTATTACTTCAAAAAACTCCCATGAGTTCTCAAAATCGGGTAGTCCTTTCCACTTTACCAACACTTCCTTTTGGCCATTAGTCCACTTCCGTTGCTGCAATATCTCTTCAGGCTCAACCAGCAGCTCTTTTTCTTCAGTTAAACCCGAAGGTAATTGCTGAGACTGAATGTGTGGCTGTAGTGACTTTTTTAACTGAGAAATGTGAAATGTTGGATGAATCCTGGCTGATTGGGGCAATTCCAACTTGTATGCTACTTCCCCAATTTTTTCCAGAACTTTAAAAGGTCCATAAAACCTGGGACTGAGTTTTTCATTAATTTTCCGAGCTACTGATCTCATCCTATACGGCCTGAGTTTCAGAAAAACAAAATCTCCAACTTGTAATTGCACATTCCTCCTCTTTTTATCGGCATAACCCTTCATTCTATCTTGAGCAGATAATAAATGCTCCTTTAATTCAGAAATGACAGCATTCCTTGATCTGATTTGCTGGTTTACCTCCTCTACATGAGATAGAGAGTCTTCCATCTTTAAAAATGTAGGTGGTTCCCGGCCATATAATGCTTTAAAAGGAGTCATTCCAATAGCTCTATTGTATGTAGAATTAAACCAGTATTCTGCCCAAGGTAGCCACTTCACCCATTGCTTTGGCTTGTCCCCCACAAAACACCTCAAATAAGTCTCTAATGTACGATTCACAACCTCCGTTTGGCCATCCGTTTCTGGATGGTATGCTGAACTAAACTTGAGTATTGTTCCGGAACATTTGAATAGCTCCTGCCAAAATTGGCTCATAAATAGTCTGTCTCTGTCAGAAATAATAGTCTTAGGGAATCCATGGAGCTTGACGATGTTCTGGACAAAGACTACTGCTACCTCTTTAGCTGTGTATGGGTGCGAGAGAGGAATAAAATGACTGTATTTAGTCAATCTGTCCACTACCACCAAGATAGAGTCAAATTGAAGAGACTTCGGAAGTCCAGCTATAAAATCCATGCTTATGTCCTCCCAAACTTGTTGGGGAATAGGTAAAGGTTGTAGTAACCCAGCTGGTGCAAGGGCATCATATTTATTTTGCTGGCAGATGGTACATCTGGCCACAAAGTCCTGAACATCCTTCTTCATACCTTCCCAATGCACAAAGGCAGCCGCTCTTTTGTATGTGCGTAAGTAACCCGAATGCCCTCCTATTGGCGTGATATGAAATTCCTGAAGGAGTATGGGAATCCGTGCAGACGATTTTGGTAAAACCAATCTGCCTTCAAACAAAAGGCATCCTTTTTTCATAGTGTACCCTGCAGGAGGGTTATTATTACTGACCACCTGCTGCCAAATAGTGGAGAGTCGCTCATCCTTTCGAATCTCCTCCTCCCAAGTATTTAAATCATCATTTTGCCAAACAGAAATGGCTTTTAGCTCCATGTCAGGTCTACGAGATAAAGCATCCGCCACTCGATTTTCCTTCCCCGGTTTATAGAGAATCTCAAACTTATAACCCATCAGTTTGGAGACCCATCGTTGCTGGTTTTCATCTAAAATACGCTGTTCCAGTAAATATTTAATGGCCTTTTGATTAGTTTTAATTATAAAGGGATGCCCACACAAATAATGGTGCCATTTCTTCACTGCCAATGCTACTGCCATTAATTCTCGTTCATACACAGAGCTGTGCCGCCCCTTTGATGATAAGGCTTGGCTAAAATATGCAATGGGCTGCTGATTCTGCATCAAAACAGCTCCCACTCCAATTCCTGAAGCATCAGTTTCCAGGGTAAATGGTTTGGAGAAATCTGGTAATGCTAGCACCGGCACCTTGGTCATAGCATCCTTAAGCTCCTCAAAGGCCTTTTGGGCCTTTTCGTCCCAATGAAAGGCATCCTTTCTAAGAAGGGCAGTTAGTGGTGCGGCTATAGTTCCATACCCACGAACAAACTTCCGATAATAACCGGTTAGCCCCAAAAATCCTCTTAAAGCCTTGATATTTTTAGGTGTTGGCCAGCTGGTCATTGCAGAGATCTTTGCAGGGTCAGCTTTAACTCCAATTTCTGAAATGATGTGCCCCAAGTATTCTAGTTGCTGTTGATAGAATACACACTTCTTAAGGTTGAGCACTAGTTTATTCTCCTGTAATATAGTCAGAGTCATCTTGAGATGTTCAAAATGAGTATCGAGGGTAGGGTTATAGATAAGGATATCATCAAAAAACACCAAAATAAATTTCCTCAGGTACTTTTGAAAGAGATCATTCATAAGGAATTGGAAGGTAGCGGGGGCATTTGTCAACCCGAATGGCATAACCATAAATTCATAGTGGCCCAAATGAGTGCGAAAGGCGGTTTTCTCTTCTTCTCCAGCCTTCATCCTAATTTGGTGATATCCAGATTTGAGGTCCAACTTTGAAAACACCCTTGACCCACCTAATTCGTCCAGCAGCTCATCAATGGCAGGTATAGGGAATTTGTCAGCTATGGTAATTTTATTTAATGCTCGGTAATCTATACATAGTCGCCAACTTCCATCCTTTTTTTTTACCAATAATACAGGACTGGAATATGGGCTTTGACTGGGGCGAATGATACCTGCTACTAGCATTTCATTAACCAACCTTTCGATTTCAGACTTCTGGGAATGCGGGTAGCGGTAGGGACGGATGTTCGGGGGTTGCTCGCTTGGCTTGAGTGGAATGCTGTGGTCTCTTGATCTATGTGGGGGTAGTTTCCCAGCAGCTTCTGTAACATCAGGGAATTTCATCAGCAATTTTCTTACAGCATCAGGAATTGGAATTTCAGGATCTGTTGATAGAGACATCTCCCCAAATTCTATAAGGTATCCCTGATCTTCTGCTTGTAAATTTTTGAGCATGGTTTTTAGTGAAACAATGGTTCTGGATAATGATGGGTCCCCACTTAAGCATTTCTCTCCTATTTTCGTTTTGAATTTCATTGTGAGCTGTCCCCAATCCACCCGAACTTCTCCCAATGATTTTAACCAGTCAATGCCCAGTACTAAGTCTGCACCTCCCATGTCAAAAACATAAAATGTTTGTTTGATAGGTAGCCCTTGAACCTCCAGTTCCACATCAACACATTTTTTGTTTCCTCGAACTGAATACCCATCTCCCACAGAAACGTTGTAGGACTTGGTGACTGTCACTGGAATCTTTAATTGCTGAACTACTTCAGAAGAAATGAAGTTATCAGTGGCCCCACTATCTATTAATATTACGACGTCCATCCCCTGTAGTTGTCCTCGGACCTTCATGGTTTTGTTTCCGGTTATTCCCACTATTGAATTCATAGAGAGTTCCATAGGGTTTTCTTCCAATGAATTGTTCTTTCCGTCATCATCCTTTTGTTTTACTGGTGGTTCATCCTCTGTTTCGGTGTCTGATTCAACTTCCTGTAAAACCATGGTCTGATAAAGCCTGTTTTTGCACCTATGTCCAAGGTTGAATTTTTCATCACACTTAAAACAAATTCCCTGCTCTCTTCTTTTAATTACTTCTGTTTCCGTAAGTTTTCTAAGTGAAGAACTTGGTTTTCTCTGTACAGAGCTTTGTGAAGATGATGACGCTAATTTCCCTTCTTCAGAATTTAATTCTCCAGCCTTCAATTTGTTGCTGTCTCGGTTTGATTCCACTGGGCTCCATGATTTGACCCAATTCGACTTGGGTTGTGTCCAGCGTGAGCCTATATTAGGATGGTAGGATTTCAGAGGTTTTTCTTGGGCTGTAGACATCATTCCATTCCTCTCCTCAATGCGTTGGGCCAAGCCCATTACTTCTGTGAGGGACCCAGTTTCAAATAAATGGAGTTCTGCTCGTATCTCGGGTTTTAACCCATTTTTAAATGCTCCAACGAGGACATCTTCAGGTGCGTTCTTCAAAGGTGCTGTCAAGGTCTCGAAATTTTCTCGATAACTGTCCACGGTGTTAGTTTGCCTCAATCCCATTACTCTTTCATACAGATCGCCGATTTGTGGACCACGAAATCGACTAAATAATTCCTTCTTGAATACTGCCCACCCCTGGATGGGTTTTCTTGTCTCTAGCCACTGGAACCATGTGAGGGCTTTTCCTTCAAGACAGACAGCGACGGCGGCCATCTTTTCGGTCTCGGAAATGCCATTGATGCTGAAATAACGCTCCACTCGAAAGACCCACCCCATCGGATCTTCTCCGGAAAATATGGGTATTTCAAGTCGTCGAAATTTCGAGACTTCATCCCCTACCTTGTGCGAAACTGGTGTTGGTCCTCCTTCGTTGGTTCCACTGGTTTCACTCGACAAGTGCGATTCTACCATTTGACCAAACCTTTCCATCCTTGCCATTGATTCTCGGAGTCCCTGAACTATATCTTTGACCGTCCCTACTTCCTCTTTTAGTGTCTCCATTTCGTTCTTGAGTCCTCCTACTTCTTTTTCAAGAATGTCAATCTTTCCTTCTGTCCTAGTGTTCACCATCTTTCTTGCAATCCCTTTGATCGAGACCGCTCTGATACCACTGATGAACCCCCCCTTACCCAGAAACAGAATCAAGATAGCAGAAATGTAACTGAATAATGCGAATATTATTGATAGATGAATACCCGAAGGTAATATACAAGACTCCTAAGCTTTCGAGTGGCTAGGACACTCCTGACACTACTAATTCTTTTCCTCCCTTTTTCCCAACAACTGCCTCAGTATTTATAAACCTCCCAATCCCCTTCCAGCACCTAGGTAGTTAGTTAGTTACAAACATACCCCAACTAACCTACTGCCTCATTCCCCCATCAAGCGTTTTTATTAGATGCCTTCCTCCTGCTATACTTTAATAGGGGCTCATCAGATTGCAGAGTCATTTAAAGAGAATGGAGTAGAAACCCAACAACCTCTATTCTTTGTTGAAAAGGTTAGTTTGGCCTTAATTATTTTTCTAATAGGCAATAAAATTATCAATTTTATGTTCTCCTAAATAACCAAAATTTTAGTTTGTTCCACTAGTCTTTAACCAACCACATTGATGTAATAATTAAGAAAATGCCAAATAGAAATAGACAACTGAAAATGATTCCCCTGTAATTAACCTTTAAATGTCCTATTGTTAAATCCTAGTTTTATTCTTTCTAGGCCAAAAAACATTAATTAATTTGCGAAATTTTAAGACAAATTACTGTTATCGAATAAATAGCATAATGGTAACCTTTATAGGTGTTACTTCCTAATGAAAGCTTAGCAACTATTATTTTATTGCCATTAAATAATCCTTATATATATATAGCCAGTGTTTTTGTATTTTCCTTTTACACTTTAGAGTTTTATTATGTTATAAACCCAAAGCATATTTTTACTGTTTTATTTTTTCCTCTCTTTTACTGAAATTGATACATTAAAGAGAAAATATTAATCTATTTTAAAAGCCTTTATTTATCCAAAACTATTTTGTCAATTATCATTTTACAGGTAATTCCTAAGTTAAAGGGATTATTGTTAACTCAAAAAGATGCTTCCATGATAAAGAATGGTCAATTTGAAGTAGACCTCTTTCGTGAAGTGAAAACTCTTCACCTTGCAAGCTTCATTGATGAATCAGCTATCTCTGCATATGGCTTCCTCAAGAGATTTCCAAATCTGCATGAATTTTATGTGCTTCATAGTTCCTTTGAGGACATAATCCCTTCTCAACCACAAATCGTTAATTGTATGGGAACAACTGCATCATTTAAGAAGTTATACCTTGGATATTTGGATCAATTGAAGAACATACGAAATGATGATTCTCAGGTACAACCAGCTCATCAGGATCTAAAACACCTTGAAGTTGGTCCCATCCTCTGCTTCATTTGAAAATCTAACGTATTTGAAAGTGTCTGAATGTCATCAGCTGATCTATTTAGTAACAATTTCAACAGCCAAAGGTTTGTGAATCTTTACGGATTGGAGATAATGGACTGCAAAAGGATGGAGGAAGTTGTAACAAATGAGAGTGAAGATGCAGAAGGTGGAACCATATTCAATGATCTTGAACAGTTGAGACTTACTGGTTTACCAAGCTTGAAGACATTTTGTCCTAGAGTCTTGAAAACGTCAACTATTTGGGTAGTGAAACTAGAAGAGGATGAAATATATGAGGTGAAAGACATCAACAAAAGAATAGAACTGGTATTCTTAGCAAAGGTACGAGATACCCATACTGTTATGTACTATATTTCAAAGAATGTAAAGGTTGTAACCAGTTAGATGAAAATTTGATGATGGCTTATGTTTGCTAATGTCCTCTAGCTTTTGCAAGATGGTAAAAATGTACAGGAAAGTTCAGACTATTAACTACATTATCTTCTGCAGGTTTGTTCATTACCATTTTGTTGTTAAAATGCTTTCACTTTTATTCACCAAGATGTCTCTATTTGCTATAATGTTCTCTGTTTGCTAAATTTTGCTTTTGCTTTCTTCTTTCCTACTTGACAAAGAATTTTTCCTTCTGCGGATTTAATCGCTATGATAAACTAATTATGTTGTCTTTGCTTTTCTATCTATGCAGAAATGGACAGTTCGTTGCAATTTATGCATTGTATTAGACCATTTAACTTCAACTTTGCTATTAGTGGAGGAAATTGGCAAATAGATAAGCAGACTCAAGGAAAGGAGAGAGGTGAAACTAATGTATTTGTCAAAAAAGAAGAAACCAAATACTGTAATGAAGTTAAAAGTAAAGTAACTGGGAAAGACAAATGTTATGTAGAATTGTCCTATTATCAACACCTTTTGTTTCCTATTTATTTTCTTTTAGATCCATTTTGTAGAGCCCTCGTTGGCTTGTTTGGAAGACCTTCATATACCCTTATGAAGAGATACATGCAAGTATTTCAACTTTGCATTTTCAGCTTGTTTAAATTACAGTTTAATCTCTTGTGGTTAAATGGAAATTAAACAACCCAATTGGATTATGGGTCAAATTAAATAATTATAGGAAGATAAACTGTAATTGAGCATTAATTTAGCAAACAATATTGAGGCTGCATTTGACTTAGTATACTACTTCTTTCAAAGCATTTTTTTAGCTGATTAATCATGATCAAAAGCTGTGGTTTAATATTTTTTTTTTTTCATTTACTCTTTACAGGATGGGCCTCAGCCAATTTTCTGTTGAAGGATTTCTTTTTATAGTTGATTTGTTGCTGAAAAATCTTGCAGAAATGTTGTGACCTAGTTGTTGATTTCTTATTATAGTTGACTTGTTGCTAAAAAATCTTGCAAAAATGTTGTTGGTTTCTTTGGCCGAATGATTTGTGCAAGCTTTCTCTTGAGAATGTAGGAAAGCCTTAGTTAAGATATAGATATTTCGCAAGTTAGAACCATTTTGGTTATATATATCACAGATATTTTTCACAATTAAAATTCACACTTAGTGCAACACATAACAATAGTAAGTATTGCAGTTTACATCAATATATTCACCACCTGCATCTTTCTGATGATGATTAACCACCATATGCATTATTTAAATTATGAATAAAGTATACTTTCAACTATGAAACTATTCATATCTTTAACTTTTACAAGAATATTACTGTAAAATTTAAATTCTAAAGGCCATAGGATAGCTAGTGGTAATAGAAAAAATCATATAGGAGTTAAAAGAAATACTTTGAATTGCAGGAAACAAACTAAAGATAGCTTATAATTATAAGACATGTTATTGCGATTTATGTTTTTTACCTGATTATGAAACTTGAATTACTCATGATTCTATAAATTTTTCTAGTTGTATGCACACTTGGAAAAGATAGCTTATAATTATAAGACATGTTATAGATTATTTTTGAAATTGTAGTTATAAAAATCAAAATTGTATATATTGTATAGCCAACAAGTTGTATGCGAGATAGTCTAAATCAAGTGGTTTTGGGAGCACAATTGGTATATCAAACGAACCTCTTCTGATGAAATTTGAATGAATTGTATTTGACACCATAGAAACCAATCTGGAAAATTTCAAAAAACCTAGCTAGTTTAAATGATAGCAGAACTCTAAAGAAACTAATTTAAGGCCATATCAGAGTAGTTTTAAAATTTGGGTTAATTGAGGACCAAGTAAGTGACTTTTAGGGATCATAGAGTTTTCTTCACTATCTTGAGACATTTGCCTATCTCTTTTAAGAAGGGTATCTTTGTACAACACTTTAACTTTGGCATTTGGTTCTGTTTCAAGAATAGCTCCAAGAAGATCATCATCGTATTTGCATCTAGAAGCAATGGCATCAAATGGGACCATGCTATTTTTAACTTTTTTTGTGCTTCTATCCAATTCATCATTTTCTTCCTTGGAGCGTGGGCATGAATTGGCCACATCGAATCTTGGAGCAATCTTGAACAGTAGCGTATAAGTGTATAATATTACAAGAGATTGTTGACTTATGTGTTTTTTTAGTTTAGTACCATGTATGAACAATTAGGGTTGCTATGCTATGCTATTTCCCATTCAATTGATTGAAATATAGTTGATAAGGAGTGCTATACTTTCTTTTTTTTTTTCTAAATTGATTTTTCTATTGTTTTGCAGATAGCATTAACAAAAACAATAAATTAGGCACATTATTAAAACACTAAGTTAGGCATAAGAAGGATTTTAGTGACCAAAATGGACTAAATTCCAAATTAGGGCACCAAAATGTCAAATTTCAATAAGAATTACTCTAACTCAAAGAATATGAATCAAATTAACAAAAATTGAGCCAAAAATGAGGAAAATAGTGAGTTTCTATTTCTCTTCTACCCTAGGATGAGTATTATTTAAAACACTTTCACTATGTACTCATAAGAATTTTCAATTTATTTGGAAACATGTTGTTGTGAACCAACTCACAGTGCAGTGGCCCCAAACTTTAAATGTACAAAATTTAAGTTGTTTGGTATCGCATTGGGAAAGGAAAGTGAAACTGAGTTTGAGCTCCAAACCGAGGTTGGTCCAACGTGGGCAGGTGTGGCTTCCACGGTGATTAAACGTGGTTGGTATGTGTCATTTTAGTGTGTGTTTGGGAGTATATCCGCATTGCCGTCACCCACGTTTCCAGCTACACAACCACGTTTGAAGGATTTATGGGATGTTTGGCAGTAATTGCAAAATCGAGATAGCACCAACGTGGTTGGCAACAATGAGTCCCTAACGTGGTTGGCACCAAAGCTCCATATTGTAGCCTATCCGATGCATTTAACGTGGTTGGCCTTACCATTTTCCTAAAGACCCACTGCCCTTCCCATTTTCTAATGCTTCTCTCTCATACTACTCTGTTTCATGCTCCCAAAACAGAGGAAAATTTTCAAAACAATGAAACTTTTCAAAATTTTTCATGTGATTCATTTTCTTTCATGATTCTAGTCTAAAATGATATAATGAATCTTCAAATAAGTTAAAAGAAAATTCTGGGTTGATTTGGAAGCCAAACCCAAGAGATAAGTAGAGAAAACCAGAACAACGTTGCAGTAGGGACTAAAGTGCGATTATTGAAAAGTTTACTGGGTTTGATTTAATTTTGAAACAATATATTTTCTTAATCTAGGGACCTAGATGAAGTGAAATATGAGCTCAAATCAAGTAAAGAACAAAAGGAAAAATGTTGATAGGGACTACATTGCATAAATTAAAAAGTTTATAACTGTTGATTTAAATTAAAAACAAAATATATTCTAAAACTAGGGACTTAAATGAATTTAAATATGATCTTAAATTAACTAAAAGTTAAAATAAAAATTTTGATTTAGAACATAACTGAATAAATTAAAATGTTTATAAGGTCGATTTAAATTTAAAACATATTATTTTGATTCTCTGGTTACCAAAATATAATGTAAACTGTGAATAATACATGTCTAGGAAAGTTTTGGCTAAGAAAAGACCGGTACTTAAGTGTGTCCATTGCGACCTTCCACTCTTTCCTGAGAACTTGCTTGGTGTATTCTTTTACAGATTGTATTCACTATTTCTGGTATGAACAATAACTGTATGTATGAATAGTACTCGTACGTATGAATAATAACCATATGTATGAATAGTGAATGTACATATAAATAGTAACTATATGTATAAACAGTATATGTACGAAAACAACCCTAACTTGTTTTCTCTAATCTTTCATGAAAATCTCCGTAGCGAAATGCTGAAATTCTCCTGTGTGCTCTTATCCGTAACAACTTAGAGAAGTTATACTCGTACGAAATTCAGAGAGCGAAATGACCCAGTTTTAATAAGGTTTTAGCATCATTGGTGATAAAAAAAGTATGCCGTAGGATACTCCCAAGACTTATAGGGGTAGACTGGATTTGGAATGGCGAATCTAGGAAGGTAATTCAAATTAATCTAGAAGTATGGATAAGACAAAACAAGTATTTTAGAATGATAAAGTTTGAATCTTTTCAAAGACAACTTAATTGTTATCTTGATTTGTGGTTTATAAACCTGTGATATAGTTATATATGGTACCTGTCATGTGATAGGAATGGCTAGCACCCAAGAGGGGGGTGAATTGGGTTTAAAAAACAATTGCTAAGACTTGATGGAAGTTTAAGAAGTTTTAAAAACAATACCAAGCTTTTTATGAAAGTAAAATAAGTATGATCAAGATGAATAAATATAGAGTACAATTAATCAAAAACAATTAAAGAGATGAATGAATATAGAGTCCAAGAAAGTAAAGAACATATAAATAATTAAAGAACAAGGGAAGAGAAAATCAAACAATGAGATTTATACTGGTTCGACTTAAACCAAGCCTATATCCAGTCCTCAAGATAACTTCTTGAGTGTTTCACTATAAACCACAAGTTTATGCAATTGGGCACTTGTAAGCCACTACAACATAGAGATCTTTTCTTCCTCAAGGGTGTCTCTCCCCCTTACAATGTGTTTTCTCTCAAACACTAACTCAAGGAACCAATCTTTGAGCAACTAAATTTGAAGGCTTAAGAAAAATAATGGTGGACACTCTCAAAGTGTAGATAACGCAAAAATAAGCTCAGAATATTTCTCTAGCAATTTAGAGAGAATAGAACTCAAAATAATATGAGAAATGAACAATTGAAGCTTGATACAAATGGTGTTGTGAATCCCTTTATATAGTGAAACATTGCTGCTACAGTGACTGCTTTTGTCAGAATTGCTACAGTAAGCTTCATCATCATTTTTCAACTTTTTTACAATAATCAAAAAAACTTTATCAACCTTTTTCAACAATCAATATTCTTTTTCAAATTTGCTACAGTAAAAAACATTTTTTTGCAAATTTTATTACAATACCCAATAAACTTTATCATACTTTTTCAACAATCAAATTTCTTTTTCAAAAGTGCTACAGTAAAAAGTATTCTTTTTCAAATTATATTACAATAACCAATAAACTTTATCATACTTTTTCAACAACTAATAAACTTTTATCATACTTTTTCCAAAATCAATTTTCTTTTCCAAAAGTGCTACAGTAAAAAGTATTTTTTTTTCAAATTATATTATAACAACCAATAAACTTTATCATACTTTTTCAATAACCAATAAACTTTATCATACTTTTTCAACAATCAAATTTCTTTTTCAAAAGTGCTACAGTAAAAAGCATTTTTTTTCAAATTATATTATAATAACCAATAAACTTTATCATACTTTTTCAATAACCAATAAACTTTATCAAAAATCAATTTATACTACTATATTTAAATATATAAAACATATATTTTGGGCCAAAAAAGATTGAATCATGCATTTGGATCGAGAAGATTAAATCATACATTGGGCCAAGAAGATTAAATCATTCATTTGGCCCAAGAAGACTAAATCATACTATTTGGGTTAAGAAAGATTAAATTATACATTTGGGCCAAGAAGATTAAATCATTCATTTGGGCTAAGAAGATTAAATCATTCATTTGGGCTAAGAAGATTAAATCATACATTGGGTTAAGAAGATTAAATCATTCATTTGGGCCAAAAAGATTAAATCATACTATAATTCTCACATATTTGTCATCATCAAAACTTATAGCATAATACATTAGGGTTAACATCATGTAAATGAATATTACATTGTACTTCTGATTATGATATGAAATATTGTACTATTGATTGTAATTAAGTGAGACAGTACCCTCTCTCACGATAAGTCAGAAAACCCGGTTTAAAGGGTGTATTGACCAACGAGTATGGAGATAATAATTCCCTCGATAAGGATATAGCCCAAGTCGGTAATAGATCCGTGAAGCGCCCTAGTTAAGAGGATAAGCTTGTGCATCATGGCGAAAATAAGCAAATTTGGTGAGCCAACCTATGTACGCTCTTCGGGATATATTGTCGTTGATAAGTACTAATATCGTTAGATAAATTAAATGACTTTATATCTTCTAGTATGTAATTTCTAACTATATTTATTGGCTGAGTTTGAGCCTTCGGGTATACTACATGACTGGTAATATATTTAAATTTTATTAACGCGATGCCAATTCGCTCACTGAGTTTTAAAACTCACACTCTCTGTGAAATCTTTTTGTTCAGATTAGCTTGTTGGCGAAGAATATTCGCTAGAGAAGTAGATCACTTCAGTCATTCTTGATGTCGAGTAAGCCCTTCTTTTGTTGTAGATTATGTTACTCTACAATCGTCTCGGACGTGTAGGTCAGGGGTTTGACATATTTGGCTTGTATTTCAATATAATAATATATTTCATATTAAGGATCTATTATTATATACAAGTCATATATATATATATATTTCAAATAAGAAAATTTAATATGTGTTCTTCATATTTATTTGATAAGGAATGATTATTTTGATAACATGGAGATAATAACTAATAATTTAACTTGTATGTAAAATTTATGGAAAGGCTTATAGTGATGAAAGATTCATCATTGAGCCAGTCATGTGCTCAGGTAACGGGCCGTACCCTCTTACATTTGTGGATCTGGTGAATCCCTGTTTTTTCCCTGATGTCGTCCGACAACCAACTCCATTGCCCAACGCTTATGTACTCTGGCCACCTTTGGGTTTCAAGTATGTTTCAGTTTTTGACACAATATAGGTTGACTAATTATTTGTATTTGCCTAATTAATAATTTGTTACTATTTTCATAGGTGGATGGGGGCTGGCATGAACCCAACCCCTCAGAAATTCTGTTAACCAACTATAGAGTAATTTTGGACATCTTGAGTGATCAAGAGGTATACAACATATACTAATATAATGAGTCTTCGCAGATAAAGTATACTAATAAGTGTCCTATCGTTGTAAATTATTTGGCTTCCATATATACGAGGAACTAAGGGAATCCCTCCATACTGTATGACTAGGATGCAAGTGGGTTAGGCTATAGTACCTTTAATTCGCTTTCATATAGTTGAAATGCAACTTCCTGAGTACGTATTGCAGTAATTTGGACCATTGAAAAAAATACGGCCAGACCCACTGATGGACCAAATGGAAGATTATCATGCTCTAAAGGTTAAAAGGAGATATAAAAACTATGATTGGGTAAACCATCATCAAGAGGCCATTCAAACGTTGACCAACTAAAGAAGACTAGTCGTTTCACCAACAACCAATACATGGACTGAGGGTCATCGTACATGAATTGGTAATTTCAAGTCACGTGTCATTAAATTGGTCAAGACATGTCAGTGATGTCTATTGTAGTATAATATTTATTTTTTCTTTCGTTCAATAAATTATTTTTTAATTTAGATTTATTGATCACATAAAAATTTAATTTCATTGTTTTTCAAAATGACACTACGTATCTGGTAAAAGGTGTTTCTTTGACATATCCAAAAAATGAATTTGCTGTGATTGCTAAAAGCCAAATGACATTAATACAATTGACTATGAGTCTAAGAACCCAGAGACAATACGAGCCGAGGCAAGCTCAAATGTCTTATGGGTCTGATACCCAAGAGATAGAAGCTGGTACTAGTAACATTACTACTTCAAGTGACACTGCTAGTCCAAGCGGCAAAAAGAGGATAAGGAGGAGGCGAAGAGGGCAAGAACAAGAAGAAGCAGAAGAAGAAGTAGCAGGAAAGGGAGATAGTGAATTGATATTTAACTTTTTTTTTCTTCTGTAAGGAGTATCCCCAGCTGATCGCAGGGACTAATCTCCTTCAGGGTACTGAAGGCAAAGGATAGACCCTTAGCCAACTAAGTCTACTTCATTTACAAGAGTTGAGGATGCCCTTACCAATCCACGCAAACCTGGGTTAGTTAGAGATTTAACTTTTTTGTTGTTACAAGTTGTATGATAAATAATATTTTCACTTTTTATTTATTTTCATGAAGGTTGACTAATTTTAATTAAATTATATGTTGAATAATTTAACTGCTTATATTAAGTAATTTAATGAATATCTTTCTTTAACTAATTAATATTAAATTTTTTTATAATACAATTTTAAAGATTAAAATAAGTTACTATATATTATATTAAAATTAAATTATTTTATTTAAAAATAATTATATGTTAAAAAACTTGTTTTATTTATATTTATAATTTTATATATAAAAAAACAAAAAAAGGCGTGCACCTTGCAGGAGGCGTGCTACAAGTCATATTTGTTATATATATATATATATATATATATAATTATAAATTTAAATAATACAATTTAATTTTTTTAACATATAACATTAAAATTAAATAAAATAATTTAATTTTAGTATAATATATAGTAACTGGTTTTAATCTTTAAAATTGTATTGTAAAGAAATTTAATAACATAATAACATGTTAATTAGAAAAATAAACTATTAATTAAATTATTAGTAGTTAAATTATTCAACATATAATTTAATTAATATAATAAAATTTTCATAAAAAGATCGTAATGAGTGTGTTACCATATATTTTAATTTCATTACATAAACCGATAAATAAAAAGTAGAATAAAGGTATAAAAATTGATTAATCAAATTTAAAAATAATATAAAATAAAATTCTATATATTTAGGTATTTAATTCTAATAAAATATATTATATATAATTAAAATTAAATATAAAATATATTATAAATTATTAAAATTATTAAAATTAAATATTTAAATGTAATATCCATATATATATATATATATATATATTAATATTTTAAATATCGCGGGCGACCACCCCACACCATATATCATGTGGTGCAGGGGTGACCCTCGGGCCATATATACATTTATTACGTATTTTGTTTTAATTGTAACATTATTTTTATTTTTGTTTTTGTTTTTCGACTGTGTTGAATTTTTGTTGTTTAAAATTTTGATTTTGTTCAAAATTTAATAAAATTAATTCATATTTTATCATTTAAAAGTTTAAATAAAATTAATTCAAATTTTATAATTTGTTATTAATTTTAAATTTTTTAGGGCCCGCCCAAACACCATTTATGTAGTTAGACAATAAAAATAAATTAGGTAAGAAAATAAAAATAAAATAAACTAATCTCTCTTTAAAAAATGTTTTATTTCAACCAATTGTTCTAATATATAAAAGCAAAATGTCGGGAGAGCAGAGTAAGGAAATAATTCTTACTGATATTTAGTCATGGTACAGTAGGAAAAATATTGATTTGGATAAGTAATGATTCCTACAACATTTCAGTAGGAAAATGTAAGTATGACAGTCGGAATTTCATTTAGTAGGCTTCAGTAAAAAATTTACAGTAGGAATTCACAGTAATTCTTGTAGTATGTGTCTATTGGAAATTGAAAAAATACAATTGTTCAACTGATGTATCTCTTAGAAGTTGAATAAATATAATTGTTGAGACTTATATATATCATTTCAATTTCTATATACAAGTATGTTAGATCGATAGAAAAATATATAGAAAAAAGTTCTATAAGACTTTGTTGTATCCCATAAGAGTTCGCTTGTAATTCTCTAATATGCAAACATAAATTCTTTAAAAAAAAGTGATTTATCATATCTCAAATCCTATTTAATCTAAATTATTTCTAATGGGATTTTGAGTGAGCCAATGAGATTGTTCTCTAATCAACCTTGTTTACAAAGATTTCGATTACTGATTAATTATGATCAACCTTGTATTATTTCTTTGTTAATTGTTCAAACCTTGCTTCTTGTTGTCTGTGAGAGAGATGTCATCTAAATGGTGCATTTGGCAGAGGAAATAATTCATATTTAGCCGAAGTGCATTCATGTTAGTGGACATGACTTCTTATTTCTACACCCCTATACTAGAGTTGTCAAATGGGCTAAGCCCATTAGGCCAGCCCGACTCGGTCCTTTAAATAAAGTGGGACAGGCTAAAAATTTAGTGGTCCATATTTAACAAGAGCTTTTAGTCCAGTTCATTTAGTCTTATAGGACTGAGGTGAGCTGTGCAGCCCGGTTCTTATGGGCTTATATATATATATATAGATTGAAAATTAGTCTCTTCAAGAACTATTTTTCCTTCAAAAATGATTAAAAATTAGTTTCTTCAACATCTCTTTGATTCTAAGTTGCCAGATTATAAAATTTTATTTTACCTTACCCCTTTCTTATTGCAGATTGTGGATGTGTTGTATATAATACAAGAAATTATGTGGTGTCCTAATAAGCTACAATCTCCCCTAATTTTTATCATAAAACTATAATTTTTTTTTTTAAATTTTTGACACTAGTCATTGTTTCTTTTTTATTGTTTGAGTTTTATTGATCAAAGATGTCATATGCAATATGTTTTTTTTACCAGCCCTTATTTATTATAGTCTCAGTAAGACTTGGGCTGGTCTGGCCCAACTCATTTAACACTTCTATATACAGTAAAAGAATGACTAGTTCACAAATTAGGAGTGTCCCAAAAATACCCCTATTGACAACTGATGTTTACACACTTTTATCGAAAATACCCTCAGTTAGTTACACAAATGACAACTGTTTACTTATCCTCTCATCTCACATTTGAAAAGCCATTTTTATATTCTAATAACAAAAGAAACGATATCATTATCTTTTTTTTTTCTTTTTTTTAAACACTTCATTATCTTCCTGACTCTTTCATGTCATTTTAAAACAGCTTTTGTTATATTGATCGTTTATGGTTTATTTATACAAATGATTGTGTTTGAACCATTGTATAACAAAGTAATATACCCTTTCATTAAACCTCCCCCTTTATTATGTACTTATCCCAGAGTTTTAAAAAGAAAACAAAAAAATTTTCTTTCTAAAGGGTGTTCATGTATGTATTCAATTCATTTCCAACTATACATGTAAATGCAATAAGCCCTCCTTGGTCCACTGAGACTACTCTACTACATCAAAATTATTATTATTATTATTATTATTATTAACTTTTTCTAGCACAGGTCAGCTAAAATGGGTCTTTTTGGAGGAAGAGGATCTTCTCGCGTTGCCTATTTTTAACTTTCTCTACTGTCAATTATTTGTCATTGGATTGCGTTGGATGGACGACATCTGTGCTTTCATGTCGCTTTTTGATCCGGCCAATGGACACATGAAATGTGACATACGCATTTGAAGAAAAATAATCTTTGTCTGCAAAGACTATAGATGGAACCCGTGACCTTAATAGAGGATTGATATTAACTAATACACACTGAATATATTATATATTATATTCAAAACAATATAAATTTATTATTATATATTATAAAATAATAATAATAAATCTTATAATAAATGAATAAGTTATTATTTTATATAATTCATCATAAATTATATAAAAGTTTAAAATTTTTTATTATTATTAAAATTTAAAAATTATACACTAAAAGTTTAAATTTAAAAATTTACAGTTCAATAGTCAAAATTGGTCGAAACAATTGAATTAAAATATTATAAAAAATGTAATATATTTTTAATAATAAAAAAATTGTTAAACTTTTATAAAATTCAAGATGAATTATGTGAAATAATACTTTATTCATTTATTATAAAATTTTATAAGTAACTATGACTAGGTAGCTAAATTTTATTATTATTAAAAGTTTAAATTTAAGAGAGTCATGACAAGACATTTGGTTATTTTAAAAGAGTGATAGTTACTTATAAAATTTTATAATGATTATAGAATGAATAATAAATTTTTTTTATTATATAAAATTTTATGGTAAATATATAAGTTATTATTTTACATAATTCATCTTAAATTATATAAAAGCTTAACAATTTTGTTATTATTAAAAATATACTAAATTTTTTTTCTATATTTTAATTCAATCATTCCGACAACTTTTAGTTGTTGAACTATAAATTTTTAAATTTAAACTTTTAGTATATTACTTTTAAATTTTAATAATAATAAATTTTTAAATTTTTATATAATTTAAAATAAATTATGTAAAATAACAATTTATTCATTTATTATAATATTTATTATTATTTTATAATATATAATAATTAGTGTACATTATTTTGAATATAATATATAATCTCCATTATATAAAATAATTAGTGCATAGTAGTCAATATCAATCCATTGGTTCAATAGTTGAGGCACCTTTTCTCTTCTCTCAAGGTCACGGGTTTGATCCACAATCTTTCCAGTTGAAGGTCATTTTCTTGGTTGACTTTTTCTACAATAGATCAATAATTAAGTATATCAAAGAATTTTTATGACTTATAAAAAAATTAATAAAATTTATACTCACTAATCACTACTAATAAAGTGAAAACACTGCAAAGAATACACAAAACTCCAACTAAAGTTGTAGTAGCTCACAAGTAAAAGAATAGAGATTAGTTTACCTGAGCTGAGAAAATATACTAAAATTTTACAACAAACCAAGCAAAATCAAATCTAGATCAAGATTACAAAGTAATGAAAATTATGGCTTTGTTTAGTTTTTATTTTCTAGAACAATTTTTTATTATTAGAAATTAAAAGAATTAAAAATTGTTTGATGATATGTTTTTGAAAGATAAATTTAAAAAATAGTTTTTGAAATTATTGTTTATAAAACAAAAAATAATAAAAGATTTAGGTTTTTTTTAAAAATAATTTCCTTGAAAACTGTGAAAATGTGTTGGCATTATTGTTAATATGTAAGTTTGTTAACGGGATTCGTGTAAATGTAATCTATTTGTAAGAAAATAATTACTTTTATGAGCCACACAATTTTGTTTTAATAATAATGACTTATAGGCCTGAGGAGCACCACAACACAATGCAAGTTATAACAAACTACTAATTGGGTGGGTCTTCTAGAACAATGCAGATTGTCTTCAACGCAGGACTTTGCACACTGGCTAAAAATGTCATGGTTATAACTATGGCTAAATTCACTTTCTACTGTTAAAACCATGGCTCATGTGCACTGGAAACGATCCAAATCCCTTTTAGAATACAATACAAGTTGTAACAAACTAATAATTAAGTGGGTCTTCTATAACAATGTGAATCGTCTTCAGTGCGCAAGACTCTATGCATTGTTAGCTATGGTTATAATCATAGCTAAATTTAATTTCCACGGTTATAACTATGGCTTTTTTAGCTATGGTAAACTCTTCTGTGTGCTGGAAATGATCTAGATCCCTTTTAAAATTAGTTTTTTCCTTCCGTACGCAAATAATTGAGGCATACGTTGTAATTTTTAATTATAATTGACTTGTAGGCCCTACTTGAGGACCACCACTCCTTCTTGTGAGTTGTCACGACTCATTTTCTAGGCACATGACCGACACAATGATGAATATCCCATCACTGTAAGCCTTTCGATAAATTCTTCCCACAAGTAAAATTGTTAGTCATTATCTCTATATTCTCAAAATATCATTCCTTAATAAATACAAAGAAAATACATCAGATTTTCTTAATTAAAAATAATAGATCCTCAGTACAAAATACATTATCATACTGAAATACAAGCCAAATACCAAACCCCTGACCTAGATGTCCTATACGGTTACAGAGCAACATACTGTATAACAAAAGAAGGGCCTACCCGACAGCGGGAAGGTCCAACGTGATCTACTCCTCTAGCGAATGTACTTCGGCGGCAACCTGATCTGAACAAAAAGTTTGTACAGAGAGTGTGAGCTTTTAAACTCAGTGAGCAAATCGGCCTCGCGTTAATAAAATTCAAATACATCACCAGTCATGCAAGCATATCCGAAGGCTCAAGCTCAACCAATAGACATAGTTAGAAATTACATACAAGAAAAATCCATCCAATTCAACAAACGATACTAGTACTCGTCAATGGCAATATATCCCGGAGAGCGCACACAGGCCGGCTCACCAATTTTGTATTTTTCCGCCATGACGCACAACCTCATCCTCTTAGCTAGGGCGCCTCACAGATTTATCACCAATCCGGGTTATATCCCTACTGAGGGAATCGTTGTCTCCACACTCATTGGTCAATACACCCTTTAACCCGGGTTTTCCGCCTTGCTGTGAGAGGGGGTACTGTACCGCTCAATCACAATCAATAGTACAACAGTTCATATCATAATCAGAAGCACAATATAATACTCATCCATATAACAGGTATAATATATAACTATATGATTCAAATTTCATATCATCATGAGATACTTGCTTTGTCTTATCCATACTTCTAGATTAATTATCTCATTATATTCGTCATTCTGAATCTAATTTCCCCCTATGAATCTTGGGAGTGTCCTACGACATACTTTTTATCACCAATAATGCTAAAATTCTATTAAAACAGGGTCGTTTCACTCACCTGGATTCCGTACGAGTATCACTTCTCTAAATCGTTACGGACAAGAGTACGCAGGTGAATTTCAGTGTTCCGGTACAGAGATTTTCATGAAAGATTACAGAAAATACGTTAAGATCGTTTTCGTACAGATACTGTTCATACGTATGGTTACTATTCATACGTACGGGTATTATTCATACAGTCACTATTCATACGTATGAGTACTATTCATACCGGAAATACAGAATACAATCTGTAAAAGAGTACACCAGGTAAGTTCCCAAGAAAGAGTGGAGGGTCACACTGGACACACTTAAAAATCAGGTCTTTCCTTAGCCAGAACTTTCCTAAACATGTATTCTCCACAGATTATATTCTATTTCGCTAATCAGAGAATCAAAATAATAGCTAACGACAGTTTTTCTAATGTGGAAGATCGGCCAAAGCCGCAACCACAGAGCATACTTAAAAAAATAACTTCTAAAATTTGAAAGACATATAAAGGGCATAGTATCCTTACCTAAGCAAAAACAGAAAGGCCCAAAATCTCAGAAGCCTAGCGTCGGAGCAAGAGAAACTTAAGGAGGGAAGAAGAGAAGTTGAAGGTGTGAGTTTAGAAGTGAAATGCAAGGGCCTATTTATAGTAAAAGTCAAGGGTACTATTTGATACTATGCGCTAATAAAATATTCAATTTACTATTTATGAAAATGACATTTCTAATAATGCAGTTACTGTGCACCTTACCCGTACGATAGAAAATTTTCGTTTATTAACTATTAGAAACTTTAAAGGAAAAACTATCCTTTTACCTTAAACCTTTAAGTTTCTTTTCAATTCAGTCCTTTCAATTTAGTCTCTGAGGGTATTTTTACACATAAAACGTCATTTTCTCCTACAAACTTCTTTCTAATTTTCTCTTATAACCAAACCACATCTAGTACTTGACATTTTGATAGTATAAATGAACAGTACCATATACGTAAATAGTATTATACGGGTAAATAGTACCATATACTGAAATAGTAACAGTAGTTTGAAAACACGCATTTATATTTTATTTTTCATGGGTATTACATTATCACCCCCTTTAAGAAATTCGGTCCTCCGAATTTAAATTACCTCAAGTCGTAAAAAGATGCGGATATCTAGAACGCATGTCGGCCTCGGCTTCCCATGTGGCTTCTTCGTGAGTTTGATTCCTCCACAAAATCTTGACGGATGGAATCTCCTTAGATCGGAGTTTCTTTACTTGACTATCGAGGATAGCCACCGGTATCTCCTCGTATGACAAGTTTTCATCTACTAGGATAGAATCATTCTGAGAAGGGTGAAGTATGTGAGAAGGGTCATGAAGGTACTTCCTTAACATGGATACGTGAAAAATAGGGTGAATCCCTTCCAGATCCATAGGTAGGGCAAGCCGATAAGCCACTTTTCCCACTCGTTCTAGAATCTCATAAGGCCCGATGTATCTAGGACTCAACTTTCCTTTCCTTCCAAATCTCAACACACCTTTCATTGGAGAGACCTTAAGGAATACCATATCGCCGACTGAGAACTCCAAATCACGTCGTTTGTGGTCAGCGTATGCCTTTTGTCTACTTTGAGCTGCTCGCATCCTATCATGTATTGTCTTAACCTTGGTTAGGGCATCCTGGGCCAAGTCAGGTCCTAATGCTTTCGCTTCACCTACCTCGAACCAACCGATCGGAGATCTGCAACGTCTCCCATACAAGGCCTCAAAGGGTGCCATCCCAATAGTGGCCTGGTAGCTGTTGTTATATGCGAACTCTACAAGATACAAATGCTTTTCCCAGCTACCACTGAAATCTAGAATACAAGCTCGTAACATATCCTCTAGCGTCTGAATCGTCCGCTCTGACTGTCCGTCTGTCTGTGGGTGAAAAGCGGTACTAAGGTCCACTCGAGTACCTAATGCCTCTTGAAAGCTTTTCCAGAAACGAGAGGTAAATTGAGGACCTCTATCAGAAATGATAGATATAGGTACTCCATGCAACTTTACTATTTCTTTAATATACAATTGTGCCAACGTTACTACACCATAAGTGGTTTTGACTGGAATGAAGTGTGCTGATTTGGTTAGTCGGTCAACAATGACCCAAACTGAGTCATAACCTCCTGTGGAACGAGGTAGACCAACAACAAAGTCCATCGTCACTCGTTCCCATTTCCATTCAAGAATCTCTAATCGTTGTAACGAGCCTCCTGGCTTTAGATGTTCAGCCTTAACCTGTTGACAGGTTAAACAACGAGACACAAATTCTGCTATGTCTTGTTTCATTCCTTTCCACCAGTAGATCTGTTTCAGATCCTGATACATCTTGGTGGCTCCTGGATGTACAGCATATGCAGCACGATGGCCTTCTTCCATGATGTCTCGTCTAAGAGTTCCAACATGTGGTACACACAATCGTTGTTCAAAATGTAAGACTCCTGTATCGTCGAGTGTGAAACTATTCACTTCACCAATCTTCACCTTTTCCATAATTTGCACAAGCTCAGGATCCTCCATTTGAGATATCCGTATCTGGTCAACAAGGGAAGATCTAGCCCTGATATGGGCTAAGAATGATCCTGTCCTTGTAACCTCAAGAGTAGCACCTTTTGCTCTCAGCTCTTGTAGTTCTTGGATCAAGGGTCTTTTTGTTACTGCTATATGGGCCAGACTACCCATAGATTTTCGACTCAAGGCATCTGCTACCACTTTCGCTTGCCTGGGTGGTAAAGAATATTGCAATCATAATCTTTTAGTAATTCTACCCATCTCCTCTGCCTCAAGTTTAAGTCCTTTTGGTCGAAAATATATTTTAGACTTTTATGGTCAGTGTAGATTTCGCAAGTATCTCCGTATAGATAATGTCGCCATATCTTTAAAGCAAAAACTACTGCTGCCATTTCCAGATCGTGGGTGGGGTAGTTTTGTTCATGTTTCTTAAGTTGTCTTGATGCATATGCCACTACCTGGCCATGCTGCATGAGAACACATCCCAACCCTACTCTTGATGCATCGCAGTATACTGTAAAACCTCCTGGTCCTGAGGGTAAGACCAATACAGGTGCGGAGATTAACCTTTTCTTGGGTTCTTGGAAGCTTTCTTCACAAGCGTCATCCCATTGGTACTTTACCCCTTTCCTAGTCAGTCGTGTGAGAGGGGCGGCTAACTGGGAAAAATTTTGGATGAAACGACGATAATATCCTGCCAATCCCAAGAAGCTGCGAATCTCCGTGACGGAGGTAGGTTTAGGCCACATTTTGACCGCTTCTACTTTGCTTGGGTCTGCTTGGATGCCATCTTTGGAGATCACATGTCCCAAGAAAGTTACACGATCAATCCAAAACTCGCATTTAGAGAATTTGGCGTACAATTGATGATCCCTCAATGTCTGCAACACAACACGAAGGTGTTGTTCGTGCTCTTCTGAAGTCTTTGAGTACACCAGAATGTCGTCTATGAAGACAATGACAAATTTGTCTAAAAAGGATTTAAAAATCACGTATACTGTTGGGAATACTACCGGTCCCGTGGCATTATTTATGGTCATTTTTATAAACTTGAAAAACTCTAGTTCATTGGAGCTCTTATTTTAGTATTTCAATGAAAAATTAATCATTGCTATGTTCTTTCTGATTCTTCCACTAACTGTCTTTTTCTCTTTGCAATTTTTTTAAATCATTGCTTGGAATTTCTTCTGATGAGATGAGGATTACAATTCAAAATTCAAATTAGGTGATTTGCAATAAAAGCAGATAAGATATGAGAGTTTTGATTTGTTTTGATCAATTTAAAATTAAAAAAATAAAACCTAAAAATAAGTTTTATGTATTATGCCGCTGTGGTTTTCTTCTTCTTCCCCTTGTTCATTTTTCAGTGAATTTATTTAGGACAATTTTCTTCTAATTATAATGACTTGTCCGAAAGTCTTAAAAGAAAAGAAGTTTTAAAATTTGGAAAAGATTAATATAAAATCCTTTATATCTCTATTTTCAAATTTTTCACTAAGTGTAAAAAGTGTCTTAAATAATCATTCATCTAATATTGAATTGTTAAAAAAAATATTTTTTTTTTCAAAAGAATATGCACTTATTTTATGTTAATTGAAGAATTATACACATTGTGATATATATACTGAAGAACTTAATAATAAATATAAAGAATTATATGTAAATTTTTTTTTAATTTTTTTTTTCAAAGGGCGTTCATGTTCATGTATGTGTTCAGCACTTATTTTTTGCAGCATAGGTAAGCTAAAGTGGCATTTTTTGAGTGACTTTAGACGTGACTTTGTTCTTATCATTTATAAAGGTAAACATTTTGACATCTAGTTGACAAAGTTTACTACAATAGATAAATAAAGAAGTATATCAAAGAATTCTTTCCACTTGTAAAAAAAATTAAAATTTATACTCAGTAGTAACTACTAATAAAGTAAAAATATTACTTAAAATACACAGAATTCGAACTAAAGTTTTAGTAGCTCACTGATAAAAGAATAGAAAAGTTTGCCTAAGCTGAGAACAATATACTAAAATTTTACAACAAACCAAGCAAAATCATATCTAGATCAAGATTATAAAGTAATGAAAATTTTGGCTCTGTTTAGTTTCTATTTTCTAAAACAATTTTTTATTATTAGAAATTAAAAAATAAAACTCGTTGGTGATATGTTTTTGGAAAATAAATTTTAAAAATATTTTTTAAAATTATTATTTATAAAAAAATTTAGGTGTTTTTAAAAATAATTTCCTTAAAAATAGTATAAAAAATGTGGTGGATTATGGTTTCCTTCCGTACACAAATAATCAAAGCCTGCGTTGTAATTTACAATTGACTTGTAAGCCTTACATGAGGGCCACCACTCCCACTTGTGATTTTTGCCCTATCTTCAAATTTGCATCTTATTTTCAACTTTTATTTTCTTGGTTGACTAATAGCCAGAACTAATCTCTTAGAGCAGCATTTAGGTGATGTGATGCCTTTTAATATTGTACTCTCTTGATATTTAAATGGAAGTAGGAGAAATGCCTTTTTTTCTTCAAAGCTAAAAATTTGAATTTTCTGACATTTTGATGCTCTTGCCACCAGCTAATTTTGTTTGGTGAATGTATTATTTTTATCTTTTATATTTGGAATAAATTTCAGTTTCATCTAATATAATTATATTAATTTTATTCTATTTATTTATAAAAAGGTGTTAATATCAATACCAATTGTTTATATCGTCTAAATAATTAACAAAAAATATTAACATATCTAAATATGTAGAGAATAACTCATTTGGTATTACTAGTGTGTAGTTTCGTTGCTTATGTCTAGGTAATCCAAATAATTTGGCCGCATTCATATCCCTGCAATTTCCAGCTTTCAAGTTTCTTCATCACGGCCTTTCATCTTCATATTCACACTCTGGGTTCTACTCTAAACTCACATGAAAGGTGGGTCCCTTCATAAGTAGGACACATGACTTATAATATTATTTTAAAAAAAAGGAGCCAAATTACAATTTAACTAAAGTTGCAATCAAATTTTGTAATTTACTCCAAAGTCAAAATTTGTCAAAAATTAGGCACCTGTTTTTTGAAATTGAAGGGGCTGCGGAAGGAAGTGTTAGGTGCAGACAACGTGCAGAATTAAAGGGAGTTGGTGGAGGAATGACTCTATAAATAGAGTCATTCCCTCCCTTCATAAACCATCATCCAAGAAGCCTCACTTTGAGAGAGAAAAGAGTGAGAAGAAAAATAGAGAGAGTGCCTCAGAAAGTTTGTGAGAGGAAAAATAGTGAGTCCAATTTGTGAGGGTTATTGTCCACAAATTGAAGAAATACTATTGTAGTATTTTTGTGAGTGAGAGGTCCACCTAAGGGTGAAGATTGTATTCCCATTATTGTTATAGTGGAAGATTTAAGCGGCCTACGGGTCCCGTGGTTTTTTACCTAATTTGGGTTTTCCACGTTAAAATCTTTGGTGTTAATTTTGTCTATTGTGTTTTGGGAATTATCCTGGGTCTGTGGAAATTGTTTTGATTCTACAATTACTGCACACACCGTCGTTTTTCCCAACAAGTGGTATCAGAGCTTTTGGTTGGAGTATCGTTGAAGAATACCGTACGAGTATTATTTACAAATATTGTACGAAGACGTACGAGACTATTCACGTATACAGGTACTGTTCATACATACTAGTATTTTTATACGTATTAGTATTATTCATACATACTAGTAGTATTCATATATACAGAGGTACTATTCATATATATGGAGGTACTGTTCATACGTACGGAGGAACTGTTCATTCGTACGGAAGTACTATTCATCGCCAGAAAAGTTTTGGGATCAGTTAAAACTGTTGACTACTGATCTCAATGAAGACAAGAAACATCAAAATGATCAGCCTAAATGGTACAAATTATCACATGTGAAGAAGCAAGATGAAAGATCTCCTATTTGTGATGAAAATGCATCTACCAGTGTTTACATCAGATAAACCTGAAGGTAAGACGGATGAGGAATGGGGATTTGAGCATGAGCAGGTGTGCGGTTTCATCCGACAATATGTTAAAGACAACGTATACAACCACATCTGCAATGAGACTCATGCCCGGACGCTATGGAATAAGCTTGAACAGCTTTATGCGTCAAAAACTGGTAACAATAAATTATTTTATTTGACCAAATTGACGCAGTTGAAACACAAGGAAGGGACTTCTGTAGCAGATCATCTAAATGAGATGCAAGGGGTCGTAGATCAACTGTCCAGAATGGGCATAAATCTGGACGATGAAATATTTGCTCTGCTGGTATTGGGCTCTCTACCAGAGTCGTGGGAAACTCTGAAAATTTCCATCACCAACACTGCACCTGATGGTGTAGTTAATATGGAATCTGTTAAAAGCAGTATCTTAAATGAAGAAATGAGAAGAAGATCACAAAGCTCATCTTCTTCATCACAACCAGATGTTCTAGTTTCAGACTTCAGGGGGAGGAACCAGTCTAGGGATCAAAAACCTAGAGGAAGGAGTAGAGGCAAATCCAACAGATATGCCAATGTTGAATGCCATTACTGTAAAAAGAAGGATCATATCAAGATACACTGCCGCAAGTTCAAGAAGGATCAGGAAAAGAACAAAGCCAGAGGACAGAAGAAAAATGACAGTAGTGATGATGAGCAAGCAGATGTTGCTGAGGAGTTCAACATTGTCTATGATGATGATGTAGTCAATCTTACAACCCATGAGACAAGCTGGGTGATTGACAGTGGTGCCACCATTCATGCCATATCTCGGAAGGAATTTTTCTCATCTTACACACCGGGCAATTTTGGTGTTGTAAGTGTAATACCCGTTAATTTTAGAATATAATTCGCCTAAGAGTATTTTAGAATTTTACAACATTACTTTAGTTATTTATTTTGGTCATTTTTAATTTTCATATTTAATTGTTCTCTTTGAATATTATTTATGAAAATTGAGTTAAATGACTGGACTGAATATTTGCACCATGTGGGATATATTCTAAAAATGGTGAAATTCATAGAAAAGTAGTTTAATAATGGTCAATTAGTCCATTTATTGTAAATTGACTGGATGGGTTTGGATGTTGGGTTATGGATACCCATGGGTTATTCAGTAACCCATTAGAAATATTTAATATAAAGCTTCAATAGTACCCCCTCATTTCTCACGCATCGAAGCAAAGGCTGAAGTGAATAGTAAATTCGCTTTCTCTCGTTTCTTCATCCTCTTCTCAAATCCTTTTCTTGATCTTCAGAATTTCGATTATTTGTTCGGTTCAAAAGCTTTGTAAGGATCAAAGGTAAGCTTTAATCTCATTATTTTCCTTAAATTTCAGTTTATATAGAAGATCAGAGGAGGTTTTGTTCTTGAAAATTTTGATGATAATTCATGAATCTTAGTTGTTTTAGAGGTTATATTTGAGTTAGGATTGAGTTATAGTCGGTTAAAAGAATTGAAATTCTGGTTTTGAATCAAGAAAGGAAAGAATGAAATTTTCTGCAAACTCTTCTGCAAACTCGAATTTACTATAGCGACAAGAAAATTTCAGAAAATTTTTCGAGTTACTGTAGCAGTTACTGTAGTGTCGACAGTCAACGGTACTGTAGCGAATCGTTACTGTAGCGAACCGTCACTGTAGCAAACGTACTGTAGCAAACCGTTACTGTAGCAATCAGAAAATTTTGCATATTTTCGTAATTTTGTTTCCTTTCTTATGTTTCCTTGTAATATATTTTACTAGGAAATTTTCCTACACAAATTCTAGTGTGGAACAAGGTAAACTTGGACAAACATCAAGGTAAGTGAATAATCTTGCTAAGCTAATTTGATATTACTAGTCAAAGTACAATATAAGTCCCATTTACAATATTATTTAGATATTAAGCAATCAATTTTTCATATGAGAGTATATGATGATCGGTAAAAATAAGAGTATGTAGAAATTATTTTATTTCATGGCAATTGTACTATGTGATAAATTCTCACTATCTTATTAATGAGTAAAGATCTACGGGATCTAATACACGAGTTTGAAAGAGTTAGAGTCTCATACTACTTGATGTATAAGACAATTAATTATATGAGTAAATGTGGTATTTGTACTTTTGATATTTTATATAGTACAGTTATTTACTTACTGAGTTTTTAAATAAACTCACACTCCCTATGATTATCTTTTCAGATACAGAAAACAAGGAAGAAGAGTATCCGTTTGAAGAATAGAAGCCCCTTAGAATTATTTTCTCTTTCTGTCTGGTGGGATACCAATACTTATTAATGTGGATACTATGAACGCTCTGTACTTTCTATAGGTCTCCTAGGCTTGCGATGAGATAGAAACATCAAATTATGTATGTCTATATTTACTTATCAGATGAATATAATTTTGTAGTGTGGAATGAATGATTAACGTTGAATGTAAAACCTTACAGAATATATGTAAATAACGTATGTTTGAGAATTTTTTCAAATGAGTAGTATCTTTTCACATGTTCAATTTTTGGGATGTGACAATTTGGTATCAGAGGATAGGTTTTATAAGTCCCCTATAGAGTACAAAGCAACGTGATCTTTGTGGGCCCTTCCCTATTGTCATGAGCCGCGGCATGACCATAGGATTAGGTTCCATAAAAGACCTTGTAGAGTATAACGTCATTTTATAGATAATTTTCAGTGGGGCTAGTAAGTGATATTTTGTTTATGTCTGAAAATTGTTTGTTATGTGTGTAGATCTGTGATAGTTCAATGTCAGAAGGATCTTCTAATAATAATGAACATATGGGTCCAAGGAGGGCCATAATTTCACCAGTACATGGGCAAGATGATCCTAACCGTGGTGATAATTTTCATGCTCAAAGTACTGAGGGCGCAACTAGTGATCAAGCAAGAAGAGTTGAACCTGACGCTCACATTAATAATATAACTATCGGACATGTGATTAATTTAATGAATGAACGATTTGACCGATTTGAGGCTGAAATGAGAGGTCGAGCTGCACAAGCTAACCTGCCAGTGGATCCTCCTATTGTTGAAGCTGAAATTGTACCACCAGCTCAGTTAGCTGGAGGAGGTAATGTAAGAGAGGTAAAAATGTCTGAATTTCAGAAAATGAGGCCTCCTACTTTTTCAGGGGAAGATCCCAAAGAGGACCCACAATGTTTCCTTGAAGATTGTGAAGCAATCTGTGATGCTATAGGGTGTTCTCCTACTCAAAAGGTAGAATTTACTTCCTTTCAATTAAAGGGTAGGGCTGGGAAATGGTGGAGGAACTGGAAGAAAGCTAGAATTCAAGGCGCACCGCCAGTTATGTGGACAGAGTTTTACAGATTGGTTATGGATGAATTTCTTCCGATAAGTGAACGATCATCTAGGGCCAGGGATTTTCTATATCTACGGCAGGGAACCATGACTGTTGATGAATATTCAGCTCAGTTTGTTAAATTATCTGAATATGCCCCTGAAATCATTCCTTTTGAAAGGAAGAAAATAGAAAAGTTTGTGGAAGGATTTCGTGATGCCTTATATGATCAAGTGGGTTCCAATATGAACGATTACTCTTCGTACTCAGAAGCTATTGATGTGGCCCGAAGAATGGAAAAGAGGTCAAAGAATAAAGAAGAATATCGTCAAAAGAAGAAAGTCAGATATAGGAGATCTTTTGATCAAGGGGAAGACTCAGGGACTTTGAAACCCTTTACTGCATCACAACATGTTCCAGCCACTCCTACTAAGTCATCTTATTCTACAGCCAGTGTGGCTAAGCCTCGTTCAGAGAGCAGGGGTGGTTTTAGCTCTTCTAGTAGAGGAGGTACTCAAGCTAGAAGGGAAAAACCTCAATGTCCTGAATGTGAAAAGTTTCACTTCGGAGAATGCAGGTTAAACACTATTGGTACAGGTTGTTTTAACTGTGGACAAAAAGGACATTTTATAAGGGAGTGCCCTCAGCTTATGACAAGACCAGGTCAAGGGTCTACCTTGCCACCTCGACCACAGTCTATTTCTGCTTCTATTACTCGAACACTAACCCCTTCAATAGGGGGTAGTATGGGAAGAGGTTCTGAAAGAGGCCAAGGTGACCGTGGAAAACAAGCTGCTAGCAGAGGAAATGCAAGAGTATATGCTTTAACCCGACAGGATGCTCAAACATCCAATGCTGTAGTTACAGGTATATTATCTGTTAATATTTTTGCTGCACGTATTTTGTTTGACCCCGGTTCTACTCACTCATATGTGTCACCCCTATTTGCCAAGAGATTTGCATTTGATTCGATTACTCTTAAAGAACCATTCTTGGTTTCCACACTGATGAGAGAGACTTTGATGGTTAAAACATGTTATCATTCTTGTAAAATAATTGTTGGGGGCATGGAAACTGAGATAGATCTTATGATTCTCAATATGTTAGATTTTGATGTGATTTTAAGGATGGACTGGCTATCTTCTTGTCATGCTACTATAAATTGTCGTGACAAAGTTATTTCCTTTAATTTACCTGGAAGGAGTAATTTTGTGTTTCAAGTAGATCGAAGTGATGTACCTTGCAACATGATATCTATGTTAAGTGCCCGGCGTATGTTGCGAAAGGGATGTCAGGGATTTCTAGCTTTTATCAAAGATTTAGAAAAGAAAGAACAGAAGTTAGAAGACATACATGTGGTAAATGAATTCCCAGATGTGTTCCCAGAAGATTTACCTGGATTACCGCCAGAAAGAGATATTGAGTTCAGTATTGATTTGGTCCCAGACACACGACCAATTTCTATTCCACCTTATCGTATGGCTCCTGTTGAGCTAAAAGAACTCAAAGAACAATTGGAAGATTTGTTGAACAAAGGGTTCATTCGCCCAAGTTTTTCACCTTGGGGTGCTCCTGTTCTTTTTGTGAAAAAGAAAGATGGTTCTATGAGACTATGTATAGATTATCGTCAGCTGAATAAAGTCACAGTGAAGAATAAGTATCCTTTACCAAGGATAGATGATTTGTTTGATCAGCTTCAAGGAGCAAAATACTTCTCAAAGATTGATCTAAGGTCTGGATATCATCAGTTACGAATTAAGAACGATGATATACCTAAGACAGCTTTTCGTACACGGTATGGACATTATGAGTTTCTTGTGATGTCTTTTGGGTTGAAAAATGCACCAGTAGCATTTATGGATTTAATGAACAGAGTATTTAAATCATTCCTTGATAAGTTTGTAATTGTATTTATTGATGATATTTTGGTATATTCAAAGAGTCATGAAGAACATACTGAACATTTGAGAATAGTGCTTCAGATCTTGAGAGAGCATCAGTTGTACGCAAAGCTCTCAAAATGTGAATTCTGGATGAGTCATGTAACGTTTTTGGGACATGTTATTTCCCAATAAGGTATTCATGTTGATCCAAGTAAAATTGAAGCAGTAAAACAATGGCCTAGACCAACAACTGTGTCTGAAGTACGTAGTTTTCTTGGCTTAGCAGGGTATTACCGTCACTTTGTCAAAGATTTCTCTAAGACAGCTCTCCCATTAAATAAGTTAACTCGAAAGAATGTTAAATACATTTGGGATGATTCATGTGAGCAAAGTTTCACCCAATTGAAAGAGTGTTTAATTTCTGCACCAGTTTTAATCCTACCATCAGGACCAGGGGGTTACTCTGTATTCTGTGATGCCTCAAGGATAGGCTTAGGGTGTGTATTGATGCAACATGGTAAGGTTATAGCTTATGGCTCACATCAGCTTAAAAAGCATGAATTAAATTACCCCACTCATGATTTGGAAATGGCAGCTGTAGTGTTTGCCCTAAAGATTTAGACACATTACTTGTATGGGGAGACTTGTAAAATTTTTACAGATCACAAAAGCCTTAAGTACATTTTTGAGCAGAGAGATCTCAATCTAAGGCAATGAAGGTGGATGGAACTTCTGAAAGATTATGATTGTACCATCCTTTACCATCCAGATAAAGTAAATGTAGTGGCTGATGCTCTAAGTCGAAAGTCTATGGGAAGTTTAGCTCACATTGCCACTATAAGGAGGTCTCTAATACATGAACTATAAGAATTGGAAGCTGATGGAGTATTCTTTGAGATCACTGAGTCAGGTACATTTCTGGCTCATTTAACAGTTAGATCATCCCTTGTTGAAAAAGTAAAAGCAACTTTAGAAAATGACATTGATATGGTCAAAATCAGAGATAAGGCAAGGCAAGGTCTAGCACCAAGTTTCTTGGTAGATGAAGAAGGAGTCTTATAGTTTAATGGGAGACTCTGTGTCCCCAACATTGAATCTTTGAAACATGAAATCTTAATGGAAGCTCATGGTTCGTCCTACGTTGTACATCCTGGTGCTGTGAAAATGTATCAGGACTTGAAACAAGTTTACTGGTGGGAAGGCATGAAGCGAGATGTGACTGACTTTGTAGCTCGATGTTTAACTTGTCAGGAAGTTAAAGCTGAACATCGACGACCACCTGGTTTAATGCAAAAACTAGATATTCCCGAGTGGAAGTGGGAAAGGATCACTATGGATTTTGTAGTAGGTTTACCTCGGTCAACAAAAGGAAATGACTCAATATGGGTCATAGTGGATCGACTTACTAAGTCAGCACATTTTCTTCTTGTTCATACCACTTTCAGTGTAGCAAAACTTGCTCGACTTTATGTTAAAGAAATAGTGAAACTTCATGGTGTACCAATATCCATTATATCAGACTGAGGACCTCAGTTTACTTCTCGGTTCTGGAAAGTCTTTCAAGAGGCTTTGGGTACCAAAGTGAATCTTAGCACATCATTCCATCCTCAGACTGATGGACAGTCCGAAAGGACAATTCAGACTTTAGAGGATATGCTAAGAGCTTGTGTGATGGATTTTAGTGGAAGTTGGGAAGATCATTTGTCTCTTATTGAATTTGCTTATAATAACAGTTACCAAGCCAGTATCCAGATGGCACCTTTTGAGGCTTTATATGGGAGACGGTGTCGATCTCCTATAGGTTGGTTTGAACTTGGTGAAACCAAAATACTTGGACCTGAGATGATACAAAAAGATATAAATAAAGTTAAACTGATCAGAGAGAAGTTGTTAACTGCTCAGAGTAGACAGAAGTCTTATGCGGACAACCGACGATGTGACCTTGAATTTGCAATAGGTGACATGGTTTTCTTACGAATCTCACCTATAAAGGGAGTAATGAGATTCGGGAAGAAAGGCAAGCTTAGTCCGAGGTATGTTGGCCCATATGAGGTTGTAGACAGAGTGGGTAATGTGGCATATCGCCTAGACCTACCTTCCGACCTAGAGGGAGTTCATCCAATATTTCATGTGTCCATACTACGGAAATATCTTCCTGATCCTTCTCATATCATTCAACCCCAAGAAGTTCATTTTGATGAAACTCTCACCTACGAAGAGGTAGCAGTAGCTATTCTTGATAGAAAAGTCAAGAAATTGCGTACTAAAGAAAGTCCTACTGTCAAGGTTCTTTGGAGAAATCATTCTCACGAGGAAGCTATGTGGGAGGCAGAAGATGAAATGTGGAAAAAATATCCACATTTGTTTGAAACTTGAGGTAAGATTTTAATTCGGAGGACCGAATTCTTTAAGGGGGTAGAATGTAATACCCGTTAATTTTAGAATATAATTCGCCTAAGAGTATTTTAGAATTTTACAACGTTACTTTAGTTATTTATTTTGGTCATTTTTAATTTTCATATTTAATTGTTCTCTTTGAATATTATTTATGAAAATTGAGTTAAATGACTGGACTGAATATTTGCACCATGTGGGATATATTCTAAAAATGGTGAAATTCATAGAAAAGTGGTTTAAGAATGGTCAATTAGTCCATTTATTGTAAATTGACTGGATGGGTTTGGATGTTGGGTTATGGATACCCATGGGTTATTCAATAACCCATTAGAAATATTTAATACAAAGCTTCAATAGTACCCCCTCATTTCTCACGCATCGAAGCAAAGGCTGAAGTAAATAGTAAATTTGCTTTCTCTCGTTTCTTCATCCTCTTCTCAAATCCTTTCCTTGATCTTTAGAATTTCGATTATTTGTTCGGTTCAAAAGCTTTGTAAGGATCAAAGGTAAGCTTTAATCTCATTATTTTCCTTAAATTTCAGTTTATATAGAAGATCAAAGGAGGTTTTGTTCTTGAAGATTTTGATGATAATTCATGAATCTTAGTTGTTTTAGAGGTTATATTTGAGTTAGGATTGAGTTATAGTCAGTTAAAAGAGTTGAAATTCTGGTTTTGAGTCAAGAAAGGAAAGGATGAAATTTTCTGCAAACTCTTTTGCAAACTCGAATTTACTGTAGCGACAAGAAAATTTCAGAAAATTTTTCGAGTTACTGTAGCAGTTACTATAGTGTCGGCAGTCAACAGTACTGTAGCAGTCAACGGTACTGTTTCCTTGGCCTCTGTGGCTTCCGTATTTTCTTTGAAGTCCTCTGTAATCTCTGGTTCTGTGACTTTCTTGGCATCAGGTGTCGGCTAACAAGAAATTGCTTCAATACATCACAAGGGCAGCTTCGGTTAGTTGGTTTTAATTAGAGTATTTCTCTCATGGCTATCTACACTTATTTATGCTTTCGGTTTCTTTTTAAATTTGTTCATTTTATGGGTTCTTGTTTGAAAGCAGAACAAATAGAGATCAAAGGATACAGTATGAAGGGTGAAATAGATCTTCTTTGTGCTATTGCTGGAAAGATTCTTACTTGAGGCCTGCATGCGTCGTGATTTTTGTCTTCACTGTCTTCTCTATCTTCACTGAGTTTCTGCATTAATTCCACTCAACCAGGGAATCATCAGAAACTTCGTTTTCTCCTTCCTTTGCCCTCATTTTCCTTTGATACTATTGGGATTGGCAGATCAGATCCTTTGAATTCAGATCATATCTACGATAAGGTAAACAAAACTACTTTTTTCACTGTGTGTCGTTAATGTTAAATAAAAATGACTGTTTAAGTTGTTGGATATTTTATAATAGTAGTTTTTTAAAAATGATATTGTTTCAGCCTGTTAAATGGGTACATAACTAAAAATTTTGAATCCAAGAACAAAACTGATGTATTTTATTCAAGGAAAACTAAAGGCATAGTTACATCCATTATAGTGCTGTTAGCAAAAGAAGCAAGCAAATGGGGTGTCTTATTACAACCTCTTGGCACTCAGTTAAAAATCAAAGTCCTTTACTGATTACCAAAAATAAAAACAATTAATAAGACTCTTAGTTATACCTTTAATGATTACAGAATATTAGAGACGAACTCTTCTTTCAGCCTATAATGATTTTAAAGGTTCTATTCGTTTTTCCCTATATACCTCCTCTTTCAGCCTCAGAATGATTTTCTCATTTATTTCAGAAGGTCTTTAATTTTAAAGCATATGAAAACACAAAAAATTAAAAATTAAAAATAAAAATCAGCTCTGTGATTTGTGACTAGGCTCAATTTTAACAGTTACTGTTCTCAAGTACGCAAGTTGCTTCAGTATATTGAAAGAAGAGCTAGGTTAGTTCATTTTAATCAATTAATTATTGTACCTTTCTTTTGCCCAATTAGTATATGTAACTTTTACTGCTTCTAAATATCTGACACCTATACTTGAATTAATATAACGAAACTTTAAATTTCAAATGAAAAATCTTGAGAAAAAGTATAATTGTATAAATAATGCTGAATTTAATGATGGAAATGTATGAATCAACCATTTCTTTTGCTACTTTAAAGTGCTTTTCTTTTCATCTAAAATGTATGCATTTACATGATTAAAAATTTCTCAGGACTGAAAATGGAAGTTCTTACTGCTATTGCTGCAAAGTTTCTTGAACTTACTGTGGGACCGATTGGATGGCAATTGGGGTATCTAATTTTCTATGATAGGAATGTGAAAGGGTTGAAGGATGAATTTAAAGAACTCCGTGATGAAAGACAAGTTGTTCAACATTTGGTTGATGCTGCTCGAAGACAAGGTGAAGACATTGAAGAGAAAGTTGAAAATTGGTTCAAGAAAGTAGATGAAATGATAGAGCATGCAAAGAAACTCTATGGAGAGGAAAGCCATGCAAACACATGGTGCTCTTACAAGTCTTGTTCTAATCTCTGGTTGCGGCATCAGATAAGCAGAAAGGCAAAGAAGATGACACACGAAATTGTAGAAATGAAGGAGAAAGGGAAGTTTGACAGAGTTTCATTCTATGTGCCTCCGCAAACAGTAGGCCTTCCATCCACTTCATCATCCACATTAAATGAAGGGATGGATTCAAGAAATTCTACCGTGGATGAGATTTTGAAGGCACTGGCCGATCCCAATGTTAATTTGGTTGGATTGTGTGGGCTTCCCGGAGTGGGCAAAACCACTTAGCCAAAGATGTAGCAAGAAAAGCTTGGGAACTTAACCTGTTTGACAAGGTGGTCTTGGTGATTGTTGCACAAAATCCGAACTTGAAGGAAATTCAAACTCAGATTGCCGAGAACGTAGGAATGAAACTTGATGTGGATAGTTTAAATGCTAGAGCTAGTCATTTGGAAGAAAGGTTGAAGAAAGAAAAGAATCTACTAATGGTGTTAGATGATCTGTGGGAGCAACTTGATTTAGATCAAGTGGGGATTCCCTTTGATTATGATGGTAAGAAAAAAGACCATTTTGGTAAGAAAAAAGATCCGCTTGTTAATGAGAATGATGGGAATTGTAATTACTGTAAAATTTTGTTGACTTCAAGAAATGAAGAATTATTGTCCATTAAAATGAACTGTAAAAAAAATATTATTGTCTAAAGAGGAAGCATGGAAATTGTTTAAGGGGAAGACAGAACTCCATGATGACTCTGTTTATCTAGATTTAGCTACTGAGGTTGCTCAACAATGCGGTGGATTGCCACTTGCAATAGTTACAGTTGCAGGAGCATTGAGAAACAAGAAATCAAATGAATGGAGAGATGCCTTACAACGATGAAAAAGGCCTTTACGGAGAAACTTCTCAGAGATAAAAGAAGTAGACTCATCATTGAAATTGAGTTATGATCATTTAGAGAACAATGGCCTTCAATCTATTTTCTTTCTCTCTGCCATGATGTCCCATGATCCCTTGATCGTAGACTTATGTACTCTGTTGGGTTGAGTTTACTTCATGACGTAATTTCTATGAAAGATGCTCCAAATGCAATAGATGTTTTGGTAAGTAAGCTAAAAGCCTTAAGTTTGTTTCTTGATAGCTCTTCTAATGATCGTTTTACCATGCATGATGTTGTCTGTGAGTTTGCCCATTCGATTGTTTCCAAAGAGCAATTTAGTGGTAAGACATGAAAAACAGTATGATTTGCCAAGCAAAACACTACTAGAAGCCTACACTAGAATGAGCTTGGATAAATGTGACATTTGTGAGCTTCCAGAGGATTTTTATTGTCCAAGACTAGAATTCTTTTTACTCGATAGTTTGGAATTCAGTTTGAGAATACCAAGCACATTTTCAAATGAATGAATGAACTCAAAGTGATGGGCCTTACAAATATGCATTTTTCATCCTTACCATCTTCACTCAGTAGCCTAGAAAAGCTTAGCACATTGTGTCTACACTCTTGTATATTGGAAGATATAGCTGAGATTGGAAACTTGAAGTATTTGAAAGTTCCAAGTCTTGCTAATTCCGATGTTGAAAAATTACCATGTGAATTGGCACAATTAACTTGCCTACAAATGTTGAACTTGGCCTACTGCTCCAAACTTAAATATATTCCACCAAATGTCTTATCTAGCTTGAAAAGATTGGAGATTTTGTACATGGAAAATAGCTTTAACAAATGGCAAACTGCATCATCTAGTGAAGGTAATCAAAATGCAAGTCTTGGTGAGTTAAGGCACTTGCAAAAGCTCTCTTCTTTAGAAGTTCATATTCCTGATGCCTCTGTTTTACCAAATGACCTGTTCTTACAAAACTCTTTGGAAAGATACAAAATATTTATTGGAGAAGACTGGGAGTGGGGAGGCGAATATGAAACATTAAAGACATTGAAACTCAAGCTTAAGACTGGCATCCAATCGGTGCATGGGATTCAAAAGCTATTGGAAGGAGTTGAAGACTTGTATTTAGATGAACTAAATGGGATCACAAATGTTGTCTACGATTTGCATGGAAGAGGATTTCCAAAGTTAAAGCATCTTCGGATTCAAAATAATGGTCAAATTGAATATGTTGTCAATAACACAAAACGCCCTATTGGTGCCTTCCCCAACCTTGAGACTTTGAATCTTCATAATTTGGATGGCCTGAATGAGTTGAAAAGTACTTAAAGTGGAGAGTTGTAATGAGTTGAAAAGTGTTTTCTCAATTTCAATGACTGGATTATTTCGCCACCTTGAAGAAATTGTTATCAATGGATGCAAATCCATGAAGGAGATTGTGGCCTCTACCACTCAAGATTTATCTGAGGAGCAAAAGTCAGGCGCTAACATCATCATATTTAGTCAATTATGTTTTCTAGAGATTTGTCGTTTACCAGCGCTTACAACTTTCTATTTTGAAGAGAATGCAACAAATCGTGAATCTGACAAAATTTCTAAATCACTTCATAAAAAAAAGGTATGCTCAGATTAAGTTACTATTAATTTTTTTTTATTGCTTTAATGCTTTCTGAAACATATTCTATTAAATTCAACCCAATTTGAATGTTATTTGTTTTAAAACTACTACGGGCTTTTGCATTCTTTTTATTCGTGCAAATAATAATTCTACTCTTTTGGGTAATCCATGTTTTACTTTTCTTCACCTAGTTCTTTATAAATTATCTTTTCCGGTTCTCAATCAAACTGGGATGCTTGGTTTTCTTTACAATTAGTCTTTTCTAATTAATTTGATGGTCAGGGAGAAATTTGAAATTTTGAAGAAAATCTTCGTTGATATATGTATATATAAGATTGTGCTTATGTTTATAATATGAGTGTTAAGATGTTAAAATAAATTATTAAATATTTGTTCTAGGAATATGGCTACCAATTAAATGCTAAAAGTTGTCACAATGCAAAAATGTTGTAAAAATATTGATGTGAATACTTGATCATTATATAAGGTGGATTTTTAAAATACACTGACGGATTGCTCTTATAACATGGTTTTATTTTTACCTTTTTAAACTTTTTTTTTTTCAAATTGTGGCTGATGAAATTACTATTTAAACCATCTTTTGTGAATAAGTCCACAACGGCACTTTGCATTTGTTGGTGCAATTATTTATTCCACTTTTTGGATAATCTATATTTTACAGTTCTTGACCTAGCTAATTCTTTATAAATTCAAGTTCGGATCTTTATAATTTTTCTTTTCCAATTGCAATGCTATGGTTAAGCAGAATCTTGATATTTCAATGAAAATTTTCACTGGTATATAAACTACAGATATTGTGCGTATGTTCATATGTGAAAGTACTAAAATAAATCATTCAAATCTGTATCAATAATATAGCTACCAATTAAATCCTACAAATTTTGAAAATGCTAAATTGTTGTAAAATTGTAAGTATGTAAATGTTTGATCGATACATGATAAGGTGGATTTCTAACCGTAAAATTGCTATTATAACATGGTTTTGTGTTTAAATTTTTAATTTTTTATGATTTTGGTCCAAATTGTGATTTATGAAATTATTATTTAAACAATCTTTGTTAAAGAAGTCTATTTTTTTTTCGTATGTCCTCTCAACAGGTATCATTTCCCAAGCTAGAGAGATTGAAGCTAGCCTCCATTAACAATTTGATTATATCCAGCTAAGCAATCTTGCTGACATGTACAATCCTACTTATATGCTGACGTTTCTGTACAAAAAATACATGCTATACTGTATACAAATTCCTACAGTATTTGATGCTTTTCCATTTCAAGAAAAAAATATATGATTTTCTTCCTGTTTTACATTTTGTTCTTTATAATATAATTATTTAATTTTATATTTGAAATTGTAAATGGAATTGAATTTTTTTTCAATTTAAGGTAATATCAGTAAGTTCTTTTTAGATTTTATTATAATTTCTTAGTATTCAAATTTTTTTAATAATCTTTATAATTATTTTTTTTAATTTTAAAACAATTAGGCTACGGTTACAGCTGCTGCTATTTTTTTTTTCTAAAAATCAATAAATGGTAACTGCTAAATCCTTTTTTCTAAGGGTGAAAGTCACAGCGTCTTCAAACTTTGTCAGCCATGAAAGTAACATTCAATATTCTTATATTCCAACCAGTTTTCCCATCCTCCAGGCAGCAGTAAAACATTTAATAAAGAAGTTTTTGTTGATGGATGTAAATTCTTTTTGAAAATTGTATTTTTTGTTTAATCTTTGTAAAATTGCCGCTTTTAAAGAATTTATAAATCTTGTTTTTAAAATAAAAAATACAAGCACATGCAGACCTTATATTTTGTTTTAATTATAATAAGCTGTAGGCCTTACTTGACGCCTGCGTTATGATTATTTTCTGCACTGTTTCCTCTTCAAATTTGCATCTTCCTATTTTCAACTTTTACAGCCCTCCATTCCGCTCGACTCAGAGACATATGACTTGATTGGTGACTGGGTATGACATGGCTATTAACATTGAATTACATGTTGAGTGAATGATCTACTCAACGTCATACCTTTTAACATTTGTACTCTCTTAATATCCAAATGGAGGTAGGTAAAAAGGCTTTTTTAAAGCTAGAAAATTTGATCTTCCTGGCACTTTGATGCTCTTGGCACCAAGCTAATTTTGTTTGGTGAAAGCATTATTTTTGTCCTTTACATTTAGAGTAAGTTTCAATTTTTCTGATATAATTTTACTAATTTTGTCCTATTGGTTTACAAAAATGTGTTAATGTCATTCTAATTGTTGATGTCATCTAAATAATTAATATAAAATATTGACATATCCGAATATGTAGACAATAATTCATTAGATATTGTTAATGTGTAATTTTGTGTTCCAATTTCGTTTCTTATGTTTGGACAATCCAAATAATTTGTTTACACCCTTTAACGGAGAATTTTGGTCCACGTCATCAAAACATTGGTCACACACTCACACCCACTAAAAGAGATCATCTTTTCATTTTCAGATTATCTTATGACTAGACCACACTCAATATCGGCTAGTTGTTGTTGTGGCAGTTGTTTCCATTTTCATTTTCAAATGACCTCTCCTAGCAAGGATTTGATCACATCATCTTACTAATCCAACATTAAATAAGCATCACCTCCCACCCTTTCAAATTTAATAAAAACTTGGCTATATGTTCGCTTGTGAGGTATTTGTGCAAAAAAATATTTGTTTAAAATAAACCAAATATATATAGGTAAAAAAAGTTATAAATCATTAAATATGTTGAATTCAATTATATATGTAAAAGCACGTATACTGTTGGGAATGCTACAGGTCCCGTGGCATGATTTATGGTCATTTTTATAAACTTGAAAAACTCTAGTTCATTGGCTCTTATTTTAGTATTTCAATGAAAAATTAATCATTGCTATGTTCTTTCTGATTCATCCACTAACTCTCTTTTTCTCTCTGTCATTGCTTAGAATTTCTTCTGATGAGATGAGGATCACAAATTCAGAATTCAAATTGGGTGATTTGCAATAAAACTAGATAATATATGTGAATTTTGATGTGTTTTGATCAACTTAAAATAAAAAATCAAAACCAAAAAACAATAAGTTTTATGTATTATGCCGCTGCTTGGTTTTCTTTACCGCAAGCTTCATTCAAATCACATCCCTGCAATTCCAGCTTTCAAATTTCTCCGTCACGGCCTTTCATCTTCACACTCATACATACATCTCTGAAAGACTTTTCTTCTGCCTCTTTACTTTCAATTTCATCCACGTTCTGTTCCCAAACCAATAAAAAAAACAAAAAGTTCAGTTGTTTCCTTTGATTTAATTCCTTTGTTTTAATGTTTTGGTGGTTTCTTTTCTTTGATTTTGTTTCGGTGTTCGTTTAGGAGTAAATTACTTTCTGCTGGAACCTGTAGCTACTGTCACTTTCTTCTTTCCCTTCTTCATTTTCAGTATTTGCTTTGAAGTCCTGTCGTAATCCCTGGTTCTGTGACTTCTCCAAGGTCAGTTAGCATCAGGTGTCGCCTAACAAGAAATTGCTTCAAGACATCACAAAGGCAGCTTCGGTTAGTTGGTTTTAATTACTGTATTTCTCTCCTGGCTATCTACACTTATTTATGCTTTCAGTTTCTTTTTAAATTTGTTCATTTTATGGGTCCTTGTTTGAAAGCAGAACAAATAGAGATCAAAGGATACAGTATGAAGGGTGAAATTGATCTTCTTTGTGCTATGGCTGGAAAGATTCTTACTTGAGGCCTGCATGCGTCGTGATTTTTGTCTTCACTGTCTTCTCTATCTTCACTGAGTTTCTGCATTAATTCCACTCAACCCAGGGAATCATCAGAAACTTCGTTTTCTCCTTCCTTTGCCCTCATTTTCCTTTGATACTATTGGGATTGGCAGATCAGATCCTCTGAATTCAGATCAGATCTACGGTAAGGTAAACAAAACTACTTTTGTCACTGTGTGTCGTTAATGTTAAATAAAAATTACTGTTTAAGTTGTTGGATATTTTAAAGAAAAATTTACAATTGATTTAGCAATGAAACTATATTTTTTTTAAAAAAAATTTAAGACGGAATTTGTAACAGAAATCAGGGACGAAATATTTTCATATCTAATTTTTATAAACTTAAAAAACTCTAGTTTATTGGAGCTCTTATTTTAGTATTTCAATGAAAAATTAATCATTGCTATGTTCTTTCTGATTCATCCACTAACTATCTTTTTCTCTTTGAAATTTTTTTAAATCATTGCTTGGAATTTCTTCTGATGAGATGAGGATTACAATTCAAAATTCAAATTGGGTGATTTGCAACAAAAGCAGATAAGATATGTGAGTTTTGATTTGTTTTGATCAATTTAAAATTAAAAAAATAAAACCTAAAAATAAGTTTTATGTATTATGCCGCTGTGGTTTTCTTTCACTAACTAAAATGTTTTGAGGATTTGATTTACTTCCCTCAAATTTGCATTTTATCTTTTTTAGCTAAATTTCACCATTTCATTATTTGTTGTACTTTTGAGGTCACTTTCAAAGAAGTAGAGCCCAGTGTTTGTTAGTATATGAATTAAAAGGAAAAGTAAAGATTCAGAAATCTTTGAATTATTGACTTTAATGATATTTTGAGGACCTACTTCCAAAGAAGTAGAGCCCAGTGTTTGTTAGAAGCTTTTTCGTGGAAGCTTACACACTTGCTTTTTGCTTCATTTGCATCCCTGCAATTTCCAGCTTTCAAGTGCCTTCATCATAGCCTTCATCTTTATACTCACATTCACACTCTGCGTTCTTCCAGCTTTCAAGTGACTTTTGCTCTGCTTTAATTTCTTCCCTAAGCTCTGCTACTTTCAATTTCCTCCACGTTCTGCTCCCAAACCAATCAAAAAAAAAAAGTTATAGTTGTTTCCTTTGATTTAATTCCTTTGTTTTAATGCTTTGGTGATTTCTTTATTTGATTTTGTTTCGGTGTTCGTTTAAGAGTAGATTACCTTATGCTAGAACCTGTAGCTACTGTCACCTTCTTTCCTTTGAGTGAATTTATTTAGGACACTCAGTCTCCGTATTTGCTTTGAAGTCCTGTCGTAATCTCTGGTTCTGTGACTTCTCCAAGGTCTGTTGGCATCATAAGGTGTCGGCTAACAAGAAAGTGCTTCAATACATCAGAAGGGCAGCTTTGGTTAGTTGGTTTTAATTAGAGTATTTCTCTCTTGGCTATCTACACTTATTTATGCTTTCAGTTTCTTTTTAAATTTATTCATTTTATGGGTTCTTGTTTGAAAGCAGAACAAATAGAGAGCAGAGGAAACAGTATCGAGGGTGAAATGGATACTCTTTGTGCTATTGCTGGAAAGATTCTTACTTGAGGCCTGCGTTGTGATTTTTTGTCTTCGCTGCCTTCTCTATCTTCATACTGCACCGACTTTTTGCATTAATTCCACTCATCCCAGAGAGTCATCAGAAACACACTTCGTTTTCTCCTTTTATACTATTGGGATTGGCAGATCACATCCTCTGAATTCAGATCGGATCTACGGTAAGGTAAATAAAACTATTTTTTTCACTGTGTGACGTTAATTTTAAGGCTAAAATATACTTTACCCCCTAAACTTTACTCTATGTGCAAAAAAAACTCCCCTAAACTTTTAAATTCAACAAAAAACTCCCTTAACTTTTATTTTGTGTCAAAAACCCCCTACAGTTAGTTGACCGTCAGTTGACCGTTAACTAAATGTCACTTTATCAGTATACTAGACACTTCAAATGCTACGTAAGATACATGTTAACTAAATGTTACTTTATCAGTATACTAGACACCTCAAATGCTACGTAAGATACATGTCAGCTCTGCGAAATCGTCACTATCAGCATTTAAGGTGTAAAAACTGTTTGACGTGATATTTGAAGTATCTAATATACAGATGACGTGGCATTAATTAACAGTCAACTGACGGTCAACTAACTGTATGGAGTTTTTGGCACAAAATAAAAGTTGATGGGAGTTTTTTGTTGAGTTTGAAAGTTTAGGAAGGTTTTTTGTACATAGAACAAAGTTTAGGGGGTAAAGTGCATTTTAGCCTAATTTTAAATAGAAATTACTGTTTAAGTTGTACTAGCATTTTAATACTAGTTTTTAAAAATGATTGTATTTCAGCCTTTGAAATGTGCACATAACTAAAATTTTTGAATCCAAGACACAAACTGACGTATTCTATTCAAGGAAAATTGGAGGCAGTTACATCCATTATAGTGTTGTTAGCTAAAGAAGCAAGCAAATGGGGTGTCTCATTATAGTCATACCTTTAATAATTACAGATAATTACAAAAGACGAAAGAAAATTTTGAGATTCTGTGAGTACTCTCAATTTTAATAGTTACTGTTCTCAAGCACACAAGTTCCTTTAGTTTTTTGAAAGAGGAGCTACGATTTGTTCATTTTAATCAATTAATTACTGTATCTTTCTGGTGGCAAATTAGTTTAAGTAAATTTTACTTCTAAATATTTATCCCCTATAATTGAATTAATATAACGAAACTTTAAATTTCGAATGAAAAATCATGAGAAAAAATAGAATTATACAAATAGTGCTGAATTTAATGATGAAAATGCATATGTATATTCACAGATTACAACTATTTCTTTCACTATTTTAAAGTGCTTTTAATTTCATCTAAAATGTATGCACTTACGTGATTAAATATTTCTCAGGACTGAAAATGGAATTTCTTAGTGCTATTGCTGAAAGGTTTCTTGAGCTTACTTTGAAACCGATTGGACGGCAACTGGGGTATCTAATTTTCTATGATAGGAATGTGAAAGGTTTGAAGGATGAATTTAAGGAACTCCATGATGAAAGACAAGTTGTTCAACATTTGGTTGATGCTGCTCAAAGACAAGGTGAAGATATTGAAGAGAAAGTTGAAAATTGGTTCAAGAAAGTAGATGAAATTTCAGAGCAGGCAGAGAAACTCAATGGAGAGGAAAGCCATGCAAACACAAGGTGTTCTTACAAGTCCTGTCCTAATCTCTGGTTACGACATCAGATAAGCAGAAAAGCAAAGAAGATGACACAAGAAATTGTAGAGAAGAAGACAAAAGGGAAGTTTGACAGAGTTTCATTCTACGAGCCTCCAGAATTGATAGCTCTACCATCCACTTCATCACCCATAGTTAATGAAGGGATGGATTCAAGAAATGCAATCATGAATCAAATTTTGGAGGCGCTAGTAGATCCCAGAATTCATATGGTCGGATTGTGTGGGCTTCCTGGAGTGGGCAAAACTACCTTAGCCAAAGAAGTAGCAAGGCAAGCAAAGGAGCAGAACCTGTTTGACACGGTGGTCTGGGTGATTGTTGCACAAGATCCTGACCTTCTGAAAATTCAAACACAAATTGCAAACAATTTAGGAATGAAATTTGATGTAGACAGTTTAAATGCTAGAGCAAGTCATTTAGGAAAAAGGTTGAAGAAAGAAAAGAACCTACTTATGGTATTAGATGATCTTTGGGATCAACTTGATTTGGCTGAAGTTGGGATTCCCTTTGATTATGATGGTAAGAAAAAGGACCCGCTTGTTAATGAGAATGACTCGCTTGTTAACAACAATGAGAATGACTCGCTTGTTAACAACAATGAGAATGACTCACTTGTTAATAAGAATGAGAATGAGAATGATGGGAATAAAAATTGCTTTAAAATTTTGTTGACTTCAAGAAATGAACACTTATTGTCTGGTAAAATGAACTGTAAAAAAAATATAAAGGTGGGTATCTTGTTGGTAAAGGAAGCATGGAAACTGTTTAAGGAGAAGGCTGAATTTCATGATGACTCTGTTCCTCTTTGTTTAGCAACTGAGGTTGCTCAACAATGTGGTGGATTGCCACTTGCTATAGTTACAGTTGCAGGAGCATTGAGAAATAAGAAATTGGCTGAATGGGAGGATGCCTTACGACGGTTAAAAAAGCCTTTAAGAAGAAACATCACAGGGATAAGAGAAGTGGATTCATCATTGAAGTTGAGTTATGATCATTTAAAGAGTGATGGCCTTCAACCTATTTTTTTGCTTTCTGCCATGTTGTCCCATGACCCCTTGATTATAGAACTGCTCATGTACTCAGTTGGGTTGAATTTACTTCATGATGTACATTCCATGAAAGAAGCTCAAGATGCATTAGATGGTCTGTTAAGTAAGCTAAAAGCCTCAAGTTTGTTGCTTGATAGCACTTCTAATGAACGTTTTACCATGCATGATGTCATCCGTGAGTTTGCATGTTCGATTGCTTATGAAGAGAAACATGCTTTAGTGGTGAGACATGAAAAGATGTATGATTTGTCAAGCAGAACTCGACTAGAAGCCTACACTAGAATAAGCTGGGATAAATGTGATATTTTTGAGCTTCCAAAGGAGTTTTATTGTCCAAGACTAGAATTCTTTTTACTCGATAGTTTGGACTCTAGTTTGAGAATACCAAGCACATTTTTCAAATCAATGAATGAACTCAAAGTGATAGGCCTCACAAATATGCACTTTTCTTCCTTACCATCTTCACTTGGTATCTTGGAAAAGCTTACCACTTTGTGCCTACACTCTTGTATATTGGAAGATATAACCGAGGTTGGAAACTTGAAGTATTTGAAAGTTTTAAGTCTTGCTTACTCTGATATTAGGCAATTGCCACATGAATTGGCACAATTGGCTTGCCTACAAATGTTGAACTTGGCCCATTGCACCAAACTTGAAACTATTCCTCCAGATGTCTTATCTAGCTTGGAAAGATTGGAGATTTTGTACATGGAAAATAGCTTTAACAAGTGGCAAGCTGAAGCATCTAGTGAAGGCAATCAAAATGCAAGTCTCGGTGAGTTAAGGCATTTACAAAAGCTCTCTTCTTTAGAAGTTCATATTCTTGATGCCTCTGTTTTGCCAAAGGACTTGTTCTTAGAAAGCTCTTTGGGGAGATATAGAATATTCATTGGAAAAAATTGGAAGTGGGGAGGTGAATATGAAACTTCAAAGACATTGAAACTCAAGCTGAAGAGTGGCATCCAATCGGAGCATGGGATTCAAAAGCTATTGGAAGGAGTTGAAGACTTGTATTTAGATGAACTAAATGGGATCACAAATGTTGTCTATGATTTGGATGGAAGAGGATTTCCAAATTTAAAGCATCTTTGGATTCAGAATAATGGTCAAATTGAATATATTGTCAATAACACAAAACGCCGTATTGGTGTCTTCCCCAACCTTCAGACATTGAATCTTCATAATTTGGATGGCTTGAAAAAATTATGCCAAGGGCAAATTATGGCTGCTTTCTTCCAAAATCTAAAAGTAATTAAAGTGAAGAGTTGTAACGAGTTGAAAAGTGTTTTCTCAATTTCAATGACCGGATTATTTCGCCACCTTGAAGAAATTGTCATCTGCAGTTGCAAATCCATGACAGAAATTGTGGCCTCTACCACCCAAGATTCATTTGTTGAGCAAATGTCAACCGCTAATGTCATCATATTTAGTCAATTATGTTTTTTAGAGATTTGTGATTTAGGAGAACTTACAACTTTCTATTTTGAAGAGAATGCAACAGATGGTGAGTCCGATAAAATTTCTAAATCACTTCTAAGAAATAAGGTATGCTCAAATTAAGTTACTATTAATTTTTTCTCTTATTGCTTTTATGTTTTTAATCCTAAAATATATTCTGTTAAATTCATCCCAACTTCAATTAGTTATTTTTTTTGAAAAAACCACTTTGGGCTTTTACATTCTTTTTATTCATGCAAATAATTGTTTTACTTTTTTGGGTAACCTATGTTTTACTTTTCTTCACATATTTATTTATAAATTATTTTTTCTGGTTTCCAATCAAATTGGGAATACTTTGTTTTCTTTGTAATTATTTTTTCCAATTAATTCAATTCAATGGTCAGGGAGAAATTTGAAATTTTAAAGAAAATCTTCATATGTATATATATATATATATAAGATTTTGCTTATGTTTACCTTTTAAATTTTCTTTTCCTTTTTAAATTGTGGTTGATGAAATTATTTTCTAAACAATCTTTTACGAATATGTCCGCTCTAGCCTTTTGCATTGTCTTTAATGGTGCAATTATTTATTCTACTTTTTGGATAATCTATATTTTACAGTTCTTGACCTAACTAATTCTTTATAAATTCAAGTTGGGATGTTTCGTTTTCCTTGTAATTTTTCTTTTCCAATTGCAATTCGATGGTCGAGCCGAATCTTGATATTTCAATGAAAATTTTCACTGGTATATGTACTATAGATATTGTGCTTATGTTTATATGTAAAAGTACTTAAATAAATTATTACATATATGTACTATAGATATTGTGCCAATTATATCCTAAATATTTTTACAATGTTAAGTTGTTGTAAAATTATATATTTGTCAATGTTTGATGAATATATAGTAAGGTGGATTTCTAACCACATAATTGCTATTATAACATGGTTTTGTATTTAAATTTTTAAATTTTTATGATTTTAACCCAAATTGTGGTTTATGAAATTATTATTTAAACAGTCTTTTTTAAATAAGTCTATATATCAAAAATTATTTTCATTTTTTGTATGTCTTCTCGACAGATATCATTTCCCAAGCTAGAAAAAATGAAGCTAGCCTCAGTTAATGGTTTGATTACATCAATATGGGATGACAGACTTCCACAAAATTCATTCAGAAACTTGAAATCATTGTTTGTGGAAATGTGTGGTTTTGTGAAATTGGTTCCCTTACATGTACTCAAATCCTTAAACAGTTTGGCAAATCTGGTGGTACATGACTGTAGGTTGCTAGAAACAGTGTTTGATTTTGAAGAGTTGAATAATTATAAAGAGACACAATCATTATTGGTTGTACCATTGAAAGAGCTAAAGCTATGGCGTTTGCCAAAACTAAAGAATCTATGGAGCAATGACATCGAAGGAATGGTTTCCTTCCGGAATCTACAAAAGGTAATTGTTGAAAACTGTGATAGCTTGACAAGTGTGTTTCCTACATCAATTGCAAAAGGTTTGCTTCATCTTGAAGAGCTTCAAATACAAAATTGTCGGATAGATGTAATTGTTGCACAGGATGAATTTGGTGTTGCTATATCTGTGTTCCCTAGGCTTGCCTCCTTTACTCTTTTGAATCTTCCTAATCTAAGGAATTTTTATCCACAAAGACACATGTCGGAATGGTCATTCCTCCATAAGTTATGTATTTGGAATTGTAACAAATTAGAGATATTTAAAAATGAAGTCTCAAGCTCATCAATCATACAAGAACAGGAAGCAGCTGATTCAAAATATTCCCTGATCTTCCATGAAAAGGTAGGTACCTTTTGAATCAGATACTCAATATTATTTTGCAAACAAAGTTATCAAAAGAGAAAATAAGATTCTAAGCATTAAAACGATACGGAAAACATATTAATATACGTTTTCACAATTTAGCAATGTTTTGAATTATAAATATATTGATAAGTCATTCTTTTCATTACTATTATTCATAGTGAAATGAAAAAAATCTTATTGAGTTGTTTTGTAACAGAAAAGTGAAGATGAAGAATAGAAATTATACGCAAATCCTCATGAATGCAACATATATATTTTATTTAACCTCCTATTAATAATTTAACCCTACAAATAAAAGTTTATGAAATAATTATTAAAATGTAGTTTATAGTTTTGTTAATTGGGCATGGAATGGAAAGATTTAGAAATGAATTTTATATAACAAATGTTCCAACTAATCGACTTTAATAACTAGTATTTTGTTTACTATAATCTCTTAATTGACTAAATTAAAAGTGAAAAATTATTTATATAATATTAATGAAGAATCATAAAATTAATTAAAATCTTAAATGTTTCTTTTAATTCTAGAATTTGATAGTGTCTCTTTCTCCAATATTAGTTCTGTTTGTTAGTGTTTTGTCATAGATAATATATGAAACAATTAAGTAGGAATAATGAGCATGAGACATATGTTTTTTGCTTTCTCCAGTTCATTCCCAACTTGAAACACTTGAGCTTGAGTGGAAAATATGCTAAGATGATATGGAATGGCCAATCTCCATTCTACTTTCATAGAGTAAAAATACTTGGTCTTCGTGTAAATGCTTCACCCAATAACACAGCAGTTTTTCTCTATGGATTGCTCAAAAAGTTTCCAAATTTAGAGCAGCTTGAATTGTGGGGTATGATAGGAGAGATCGTATTCCCATGTATGGAGCCTCTTGGGGATGTTGTTTCACCATTTATAGTATTAAGTCTCTTTTCCATAATGAAGGTCAAGCACATATGGAATGAGCATTCTCAACCACATATTCTCCTAAATCTTGAAAGACTAGATGTTAAATATTGTTCAGACTTGATAAACTTGGGACCATCCTTCATTTCTTTAGGAAATCTAACAGAAATCAAAGTGTATTGTTGTCGTAGAATGATCAACTTGTTGACCTCACAAACAACTAGAAGTCTAGTGCAACTCAAAAGATTGGAAATAAGTGTTTGCAGCCAAGTAGAGGAAATTATAACAAAGCAGAGAGATGATATAGAAAAGGAGATCGTTTTCAAGAAATTGGAATATCTGAGACTTGATGAATTGCCAAGCTTGAAGAGGTTTTGTAGCCATAGTTACAACTTCATTCTTCCATTATTGGGCCAAGTAATTATAAGAAAGTGTCCTAAATTGAGCACATTCTGTACAGGCGACACATATACGCCATTGCTTAAAGGCGTGAAAGTGATAGAAGATGATATGATGTGGGACACCAATCTTAACAAAACGATCCAACTATGGTATCCACAGCAGGTGCGTACAAATTAAAGCATTAACATTTCTATCATTTCTAATTTTTTTAGGAAAATATCCTACCACAAAGTTTTTTTAGAAGTCTTTTCAACTAAAGGTGCATATGTTTAGGGGTTAATGAAGAGAAATATAAATTTTAGTAAGACGTACAACGATTGATTCAAAAGATCTAGTCTACAAAAAATAAGAAATTGATTCATCACTTAAAATATGTTCTCTTCTATAAACTTAATTTATAGCGAAAAGAAATTTTGATACTGTAGAATGGATTGAGAATCCATAGAAATTAACTTCCAAGTAAAATTTCTGTGGACATTTAGCTGAAGAAATGATGGCATTATTAATTGTTTCTAATTTTATTAATGACTTCTTTGTTTAATTGGAAACAATTTCTTAGGCCAATCTTTCTCCCATAATATTTTAAATTAACAATTTCGTTGCTAATTGGACTTCAGTGTATGATAAAATGATCAATAAGTTTGTGAGATGCATTCCTTTTTAACTTGTTTATTGCATTGCTCAGTTCGAATATTTGAAGCTTGATGAACATCCAGATATGAAAAATATTTGGGATGGAAAACCTCTACACCACTTGTCTTTCAGTAGATTGAAATCTCTCGTAGTGGACAATTGTGATTTCTTATATGAATGTGTGTTCCCAGCACATTTGTTAAGATTCTTAAGAAATTTAGAAGAGTTGGAGGTGCATAATTGTCCAAGCTTGATGAAGTTGGTCCCATCATCTGCTTCATTTGAAAATTTAGAATATCTAAAGGTGTCTGAATGTCACCAACTGATCTATTTAGTAACAACTTCAACGGCCAAAAGTTTGGTGAATCTCTATGAATTGTGGATAATGGATTGCAAAAGGATGGAGGAAGTTGTAACAAATGAGAGTGAAGATACAGAAGGTGGAATCATATTCAATGAACTGCAAGTGTTGACACTTACTGGTCTACCAAGCTTGATGAAGTTGGTCCCATACTCTGCTTCATTTGAAAAATTAAAATATCTAAGGGTGTCTGGATGTCATCAATTGATCTATTTAATAACAACTTCAACAGCCAAAAGTTTGGTGAATCTCTACGAATTATCGATAATGGACTGCAAAAGGATGGAGGAAGTTGTAACGAATGAGAGTGAAGATGCAGAAGATGGAATCATATTCAATAATCTGCACATAATGAAACTTACTGGTCTACCAAGCTTGATGAAATTGGTCCCATCTTCTGCTTTATTTGAAAAATTAAAATATCTAAGGGTGTCAGAGTGTCATCAATTGATCTATTTAGTAACAACTTCAACAGCAAAAAGTTTGGTGAATCTCTATGGTTTGTTGATAATAGACTGCGAAAAGATGGAAGAAGTTGTAACAAATGAGAGTGAAGATGCAGAAGGTGGAGCCATATTCGATGAATTGCAAGATCTGACACTTACTGGTCTACTAAGCTTGAAGAGATTTTGTCCTGAAGTCTTGAGAACACCGACTATTCTTCGAGTGGAACTAGAAGAGGATGAAAGATATAACGTGAAAGACATTAACAAAAGAATAGAATTGGTATTTTTAGCAAAGGTAAGGCGTACCCATGCTGTTATGTACTATAATTTCAGAGAATATATAGGTTGTAACAAGTTAAACAAAAATTTGATGATGGCTTATGTTTGCTAATGTGCTCTTGCTTTTGCAGGATGGTCAAAATGTAGAGGAAAGTTGATACCATTAACTACATTATCTTGTTAAGGTCTGTTCCTTAGAATTTTGTTGTTAAAATGCTTCTCCCTTTATTCACCAAGATGTCTCTGTTTACTGCAATTTATGCATTATATTAAACCACTTAAGGTTTTGTATTGTAGTACTTGCAATAATATCAATAAAAGCTTAGTCTCTCGTCATATTTAGATTACGTCTTAAGGTGGCTTTTAGTATGTAATTTGTATATTATTGGGAGAGAAAAAACATTAGTTTTAGTCATTAGCAGAGGAACACAAACTTTTAGAGATTCGTTCAATTTTGGTAGATTTTCATAAGCTTTGACAGAATTTGGAATTTTCCTTTTTCTTCCTTTAGGTTAATGTAGAGGCTTTTGATAGAGAATGAAACAATCCCTTGGAAGGCTTGCTAGTAGGTAAAATTTGTTTTCCCTCCCCTGTTTCATGTCACAATTACTATGTTTTACATTTATTTTCATTACCAATCAAGCTGTCCCAACCTCGAAACCATTGTCAGAGACCTTCTCAAGAATGTCTCCCAAAAAGATGCCTTACTCCGCATCTTCTTCCAAGCTGCCCCCCTTATTGCTTCGTTTAGGAAATTTAAGTTATAACATTTTCTCTTCTTGCAACTTAGCTAGTAGGTCAATATTTCTTACTCATTCTTGTGTGTGTGTATATATATATATATATATATTATAGGAATGCGATGGCTCTATCTTGCTGGATGCCATACCACCAAGCAATCAAAGTGAGAAGCCCCAAATCCAACACTGGGATTAGGACTGAGGCTTTGAAGACCATTGATGATATCAGGGACCTCGTCCACAAGAAATGTGGAAGAGTTGTCTCTTCTACTGACATTGTCGCTCTTGCCGGATGTGATTCCATTGTCCTGGTAATATCTCTTTCTCTTTTCAGTAATTAAATTTTTGTTTCAATCCTCAAAACATTATAGTTTTATGAATTTAGTTCATAAAATAGTAAATATTTTAACTTAATCCTTAAAAATTATATTTATTTCAATTTAGTCCTTTATTTGTTGGACAATGAAAATTTTAAGATTTAAAATCAATAAATTGACATACCTTTAGACGTCATGAAGACACATACAGGTACTTCTACATTTTCATTACAATAGAGCTTTTCCTTTTTAGGGATACATTTTTCTTTCTGGCTATAAAATTCAATGACAGGAGCCTTATGTTAACATCTTCATTAATTAGCATCTTCCAAGCAGTTCCACATTTGAGGATATAATTAGCATCTTCATTACATATGCTACTTTAAACCCATTTCAGTTATAAGCCAAATTAAATAACAGGAAGATAAATTGTATTTACACTCAATTTAACAGCATTTGATTTAGTTTAATACTTCTTTCAAAGCCTTTGTTTTTTTCAGCTGATTAATCATTATCCAAAACTGTGATTTTTTTTTTTCCTTTTTTCATTTACTCTCTCGAGCCTATGCCTTTTCTGTTGAAGGATCAATACTTGTTGGAACTTGTAAAAAATGTCCCGCAGGTGACTTTTTAGTTAAATGCTACTATTCCCAAAAAAAATTAGGAGAATACTATGGTTTCTGTACCATCAGCTCGTCTTTTATTTTATTTTTTTAAATCTGATTGAAGCTTAGTCTATTAGAAGTCAAGTTTTAGTCATATTATTATTTAAAAAAAAAAGAGACTCAGAAGCCGAGTTTCAGTCATGTTATTTTTCACTTTTTCAATCTTAAAATTAATGATGTTTTTAAAATTAATTAACCGATTTTACAAATTAATTACAAATTTTTTATTTTTTATTTTTGTATAATATTAATTTTACAAATTTTAATTGTTTTAATTATTTAATCATTTTAATTGTTTTAATTATTTCGTATAATACAATTGTATAATATTAATTTTATAAATGATGCAATTTAATTACTCTAATCGATTTAATTGTTTTAAATATTTGTTGCTTTTGTCTTATTCTACATGCAGTTAAGATGAGTTTATTAATAAATTTATATCTATATGTCAACGAAAAGATCGTTAAGGGTAATGAAGGGGCTACATTTAAATTTGATGTTTTTACTATAATGTCACGGGATGATTAAATATCACCATGGACAGATTCAATAGTATGATTCACAATCATTTAGAGTTCCTCTTAAGTGAATCAGTGGTGTCAGTAAGCTATAGGTACAAGTTGTAGTCAGAGTACGTGAAGATAAATTTGAACAATGACAATACAATCAGAACCATGATCAGCAAACATTTAAAAAGTACAACTGAGGAGATCGAACTGCAAGTCAAAACTTCAAGTTGTCATATAGATCTTAATACTGAAGTTGATACATCACAAGCTATTGTTCCTTGTGATATTTCATCCAAGCCCCCTAGTCAAAGAATGTTTAGTCATTTGTTGTTGGCAGATGATAATGAATTGGTGTCAGAACCGGACGATACTCCTTCATCTCCCCTGCCATGCATGGCGATGATGTTATAGAGAGTGGCGGTGATGATGGTGGCCACGAGCAGTTCCACAATAAATGATGACGACCTTTATAATGGGAAGCATTTCATTGACATAAGTGCATTGCGAGCTGCGAAAGAAAGAGTACCCTGTCCGGAACCACCAGACCTTTATAATGATCCATCAGAGTAATGATGTTGAAATATACGAGTGCCCTAAAAAAGAATAGGGTTATGGGTGGAGACTAAGGGCCATTTTGAAGAGGCCCTGTAATTATTGGCAAATTATGAAGTATCCAGGTTCCCATAGTTATGTCAATACCTTGTTGGTCTAGATCCCTACACTTGTGTCAATGCCTTTGTCCAGGATCACATTTGGCTATAACATTTCTTATTGGAAAGTGTGGTCTGCCAAAGTTCCATGTCATATGGGAACTGGGAGCAATCATACACATTGTTACCTCAATTTATGCATGCAGTTCAGCAGGCCATGCCAAGTTCTGTGGTGGAATGGAAGACTGACCCATTACTTGATAGCAGAGATGGTCACCTGTAGGTGAGTTTGGGCGGGTATCACTACAAAAAAAGTACTTTTAGTGGCGACACTTTAGTGGCGACATACAGTTTTGTCACTAAATGTCTATTTTCAGTGGCAACATTAAATGTCGTCACTGAAACATAGTATTTTAAATTTTTAATTGAACTTTTAGTAACAACCGTATACAATCATCACCGAAAGTTTACTTTCAATGGCGACAATTGTAATCACTGAAAGTAATATTTTTAGTGGCGATAAAGGTCACCACAAAAAGGCATTTTTAGTGGCGGTATTTCTTGGTCGTCACTGAAGCAAAACATTTTAAATTTTTAATTGAATTTTCAGTGACAACGATATATGGTTGCCACTGAAAGTAAGACTTTCAGTGGCAACAATTGTTGTCATTGAAAGTAAGACTTTTAGTGACGATAAATGTCACCACTGAAAATAATTTTCAATGACAACTGCATCATATCACAACTAATAGTAGACCTTTTTTTGGACCTTCAGTCGCAATTGGAATGTTGCCACTAAAGGTCTCCAAAACAATAATTTATTGATTTTTGAAAAGTTTTTAACCTAGGATTCAATCCCCTGAATTCTAAGAATAACACAAATATAGTTACCATTAAACCAATTAACTTCTTTTGTCCTATTAGAATAAAATTAATTTATATAAAGATGCATATATAATAATAAAATGCTTGTTATATACAAAAGACAAGGTTTGAACCTACGTGCTCTAGCTAGTAAACACTTATATTGACAAGATGCATACTATTATGTCACTAAGCTCCTTGTGTTTTGAGGTTGTTGTTTTTATATATAATGGTGCTTAAACCTATTAATTTTTCAAGTGAAATAAGTGACTTCGCGCCTCTCTAATTCCATAGTTCGCACTTTTCCTGCAGCTCAGAAACCCTCCCTTTGTCTTAACCTCAATTTTGAAATGCAGTCGCCATGTTTCATGGCTTTTTGCCGTGGTTGAGAACATTGAGGGACCATTCATAGCGAAGGACTCCCACGACTCACCACCGGCTCCTCTGATCTTTGTCCTCGTTTATCGCACAAGAACTTCAGGTATCTTTCTTTTTGTTGCTTCAAATCCCTCATCCTTCTAGCTTTGGCTTGTTTCTGATTTTTGAGTTTCTCTGGAAATGTTAGCTTTGTTGATTTGATTTCAATCCCAACATTGTGCAATTGATCCCACTCAATCTTCTCGTTATCAAAATAAAACCAAAGAAAAGAAAATGATTCTGTACTTTTAAAAAAATTAAATTAGGGTCAAAACGCACAACCCCAAGCTACCAATTTTCCCGCATAAGGGTTGAATAATCAAATAAGTAGTATTAAACTAATGAATAGAGTATATGTGAATTACAGATATTGCAAGTCAAGTGTGGAAAGAGAGAAATAGAATATGGTGGATGAACGAAACAAAAGAAAAAGAAAGCTAGGAAAGGTGGGGGTCTTTGCAGAGAGTTCAATACCACCAAAATTTAAAAAAAAAAAAAAGAAACAAAATGCAAACAAATTAATTAGTGAAGGAAAGTGAACGAAATGAAAGAAGGTGCAGGAAAAAGGGTAGGTTGGTACATATATAAAAGACAAGATAGTACACCTTCCATAGGTGTCCTCCTAAACTGAATCTCCCCCACTATGTCCCCACTGCCAGAGCCCTCCATGACCCCTTAAAATAATAAATTGATCATACCTAAAATAATCATGGTGATAAGGATTAAAACATATGTAGTTATATATTGTGGTCATGAGTTATTTAAGTTCGATGTAGTGTGAATGCTTTTCTTGGCTTTGTGCTATATAGATTTTAAAGTTTCTTAAACCTTCAGGTGATTTGGACCCAAATATAGTATTGTTGCAAATCAATTTGGTCTCAATTTCTCTATTTAATTTTAATACATTTAAGTAAGAAAATGTTAACTTCTAAGTAAGACAATGTTTAAAATTTGAAATGATTTTTATAATTAATAGCAAGTTGGATGTGTCATGTTTCTTACTAATTTGAGTATTTTTTTTCCTTTTTGACTGTTATTTGCTGCAATAATGAGAAATGTCATTCTTAAGTGAATTAACATCCCCTGATAGTTTATATATATATTTGACTAGGTGGATAATAGGCTATGTGTCAATTATCCAATTCTTAAATACTAAAAAGACGTGTAAACATTTCAAGGAAGCCATCTGCATGTGTTTTCAATTGGTACAGAGTGTGAGAGAAACAGAACTATTCTTTAAGAGTGTGAGAGAAAGAAGAATATTCTTCGAGGTTGATGGATGGCAGTACAATATAAGTAGTTCTTATATACAATTTCATCATGGAATATTTCTTTTTCATCTTTTTTTCTCAAACATAGACATGGTAAGTATTTATTAATTAACGATCATGATTGTCTTAAATGATTTTTATATATAATATTTTAACTACCTACCTTGATATGTAAAAGTTAAATTATATGAACTGGGGATGATAATGGTTTAATTAATGGATCAAATAATGGGAACAAAGCAAAAAGTGTGTGGCTTGTTGTGTTACCTTTTTGTGAAAAAGGATGTGAGAAAAGAGAGGAATGAGATGCAATAGGGGTTGTGCCATATGAAGGCATAAAGTGGCTTCATATCATACTATCATATAGTGGCTTACAGGTTAGATTTACATAAACCTTTTAAAAGTGTTCACTAGGATACCACATGATCCCATCATTATTGCCCAATGATTATTTTAAAAAAAAAAAACTATGGATGACATTTCTTTTAATAGTGTTTCAAATTGCACCAACTTAGACCGAGTTGGTTTAGGCAAACATAGGCGTTCTGCAAAAACAGAAAATAATTTTGTGGGCTTTAGGAAGTTTGGCCGACTAAATTAAATAAGCTTTAGGATAAATTAAATTGGGCCTTTTGTAATGACTTTTGGGCATTAGAAAATCAAATAAAACTTTTTTTTAAAAAGTGAAAATGGGCTTAGTTATAAAATATGCTTTATGTTAACCAATTTGGGCTTTTCTCTCAATTGGCTTTTTTGTACAGAATGAACTTCACACAATTGAGCAATTGGGTCAAATTTTGTAGATTTAAAAAAAATTAGTTTCATGGTTAATGAAATATGAATAATAAATTATGAGTTGAAATGTAATTTTTACAAGAATCCTTCTTTTAGATAGAGTTTATAGTAAGAGATCTTGAATATACGCAGACCTTACTAGCGGTAATGTACATTTTATTTGTGTTTGGTTCATCTTGGTTATCACTAAGAGTGAGTTAGTTTTAATCATACAGCTTGATTTATCTAATTAGTCATTTAATGACAACAATTAAAAAAAACTTATATTGATTAGTCCAAAAGTTAAATTATTATGTTGACCTGCATATTTATACTCCATTTTTCATTTGATTCCTATAACTTATTACATTCTTATATTTTACTTTCATTGTAATTACTTTTGGTTCATAATAAATGTATTTCTAACAGTATTACAAAAAAGAAAGTAGCACATATAGTTTAATTTAGCCAATATCAATTTAAAATATTTTGTGATACTTTGTTTTCTCTTTGTATTATATATATATAAAATCTTACTCCATAAGATGAATAGATGTATTGAATGTGTTGAAATAGAATAAACTTTTAATTGAATGCACTTTACTTCTTTTAGTCCTTTATTTCACCTTCAACCTCACCTCAAAACCAAACTCATATTTACTCATTATTTGATTTGCTTTTTCTTTTTTCTTGGAATCTATGTAATGAAGTTTTTTCTTTCTATTTCAGAGAAAGGGTCAAGCTCAGGAAATCTGTGATTTTTCATCATCATCCACTTGTATTTATCCCTCAAGTCCTACGTATGGTTATTCATCATCCACTTGTATTTATCCCTCAAGTCCTACGTATGGTTATTGATCCTGGATAGATCTTGAAACTTTTATGCTATGTAATCGCACATATATACATATATAGATATATAGTGTAGCTTTATATCTATTCACTTTTATATATTTGTGTAACTTTATATTCTGAAACTTTTATTTTCAACACTGTTGGTGAGTTGCTTTATTTCTTTATGGATTCACTTTGTTGTAGGACCAATTTACAAATTAATGAATATTAAAAGTGAGAGAATTATATGCTACTCTTGTTATTATTTGATTGTAGTGAAAAATGATAGACAAAAGGTTGATGCAAATTAAGAATAGAACTAATCCATCATATATACGCGGAATTGATGGTTTCCTCAATTGGGCTTTTAGTCAACCAGGGGTGAATAACATGATTAGATGTCCTTGTAAAGATTGTATGAATGTAAGGTTTAAGTAAATAATATAAGGGAAGATTTATTGAAGAAGGAATTTTGGAATAGTTATAAAGTGTGTAATTCTCCTGGAGAAACTCTTTTAAGACCTCGAAGTCCTCATCCAGCTGAAGTTAAAGTACATAGTGATGAATAGGATAATATAATTTAGATGATAAATGATGCATTCGGATTTGCAAATACGAGGCAAGCAAAAAATGACACTGAAATTAATGAACAACCACATGTCCATGCAAGACAGTTCTATAGATTACTAGAAGACGTTGAGACAGAATTATATCCAGGTTGTACAAAAATGTCAAAACTATATTTTATAGTTAAATTACTTCATTTGAAGTGCATAAATCATTGGAGTAACAAATCTATGGATGCATTGCTTAACTTATTCAAAGAAGTTCTTCCAGAAGGTGCACTTATTCCTAACTCCTTTTATGAAGCCAAGAAAGTCATTCGAGAGTTAGGGTTAGATTACAACAAAATAGATGCACATGCGAATGATTGTATTTTATTTTGGCAAGAACATGCCAATGCACAATCATGTCCCAAATGCAACACATCTAGGTGGAAGTCTGACAGACCCAAGGGTAAGAAAGTGCCACGTAAAGTGTTGCGCCATTTTCCAATAAAATAGAAGTTACAAAGGCTGTACATGTCAAGACACACAGCCAAACAAATGCGATGGCATAAGGAGGAACGAATAGATGATGGTGCATTAAGACATCCAGCTGATTCTCAATCATGGAAGTCTGTTGATGACCAACTCCAGAGTTCTCTAAAGATCTTCGAAATGTTTAAATAGGTTTAGCAAGTGATGGGTTCCAACCTTACAAGAATATGAGTGCTAATCATAGTATTTGGCCTGTTGTTCTGGTTCCCTATAATCTACCACCATGGGAATGCATGAAACACCCATACTTTATGATGACACTCCTCATTCCAGGCCTTAGGTGCCCAGGTGATGAAATAGATGTTTACTTACAGCCATTGATTGAGGAATTGAAAGAATTATGGGAGGTGGGGTTAGAGATATATGATGCCTATGCATATTCCAACTTCATAATGTATGCAGCTATCAAGTGAATAATTAATGGCTTCCTTGCATATTGGAACCTTTCAGGATGGTCAACTAAAGGCAAACTTGCATGCCCTTGTTACCATAAAGACACATGCTTTATTTCTTTGAGGAACAAGAAATAGAAGGGCATTTGATGGGAAAGTAGAGAGTGGGGTTGCACCTATTCCTTTAACTGGTGATGAAGCACTTGAACAATTAAAGAGGTTAGGCAATGTGACTTTTAGGAAACATTGCAAGTGAAAGCGTGATCATTCCAATAATGCTTATAATTGGAGGAAGAAGAGTATTTTTTTCCAATTACCTTATTGGAAAACACTTATGCTTCGACATAATCTTGATGTTATGCACATAGAAAGAAATGTCTTAGAGAATATTGTGTCAACGGTGATGAATATGGCTGGAAAGACAAAAGATACACTAAAGAGTCGGTATGATTTGGTGGACATGGGTATTAGGGAAAGGTTGCACCCAATTCAGGATGGAAACAAAGTATTGTTACCAGCAGCATGTTATGCATTGTCCTCAGAAGAGAGGTTGAAAGTTTGCAATTTTCTAGCTAATTTAAAGGTTTCCGATGCATTTGCATCAAACATTTCAAGGTGTGTTAACACATTCATGAAAGAAAAATTAGTGGGTTGAAATGTCATGATCACCATGTTTTGTTGCAAGACATATTTCCAATTGCAATTTGTGGTCTGTTGCCTAAAGAAGTGTGTGAGCCAATAACAGAGTTAGGAATATTTTTCAAGAATCTATGCTCTAAGTGCTTAACCATTGAAGATATTGATAGGTTGAAAATGAAATTGCAATTATATTATAAATTGTATTTCCATTGGCCTTCTTTTGTATAATGATCCACTTACCAATACACTTAGCAAGGGAAGCAAAAATTGGTGGACCTATCCAATATCGCTGGATATACCCTATTGAGAGGTAACGTTATGTGATATATATTTTAATTCTTAAATTGTTAGTAATAGACAATGTATTAATTTCAAGTTCTATATATATAGGTATTTGCGGACACTTAAATCATATGTTCGCAATAAAGCTCGGCCATAAGGTTCAATTGCAGAAGGCTATTTAGCAAAAGAAAGCCTAGCATTTTGTTCACAATACCTAAAGAACATTTCTACCAAATTTAATAAATCTTTTAGGAATGATGACGGAATGGTGACAGATAGTGACATGTCTATTTTCAAAAAGATTGGGCAACCTAAAGTGCGTTTTGAATCTATTACTCTATCTCATGTAGAGTTTAAACAAGCATGTATGTATGTGCTTCAGAATTGTGAAGAGGTTTGGCCATTTATAGAGTAAGTTGATCATAAATCTTTGGAAGTATTAGAAATACTTTGTTTTTGTGATGTTTCAACTAACTAGCTCATAATGTATGGAGCATAAGAAGGAGCATGAGGCACAAACTTCAATGGTAGATGAGAAACATTACCAAGAGTTTTGAAATTGGTTTCGTGCACGTGTAGGTCTCTCTCGGCCATTTGAGCACAATTATTCACTTGTTTTCAAAGTTAATAACTATTCATTTATTTATATAGGTTATTATGTTATGCCAACAATCTCGTGCAAATGATGAGCTCATAAGTTTATCGGTTGGGCCACTTAATAAAGTTAATCGATATCACATATTTATGGTGAATAGATTTAAGTTTCACATAAAAGATCATGCTTTAGGCAAAAAAACTCAAAACAGTGGAGTTCTTGTGAAGGGGGATGATACAGATCCAGAAAAAAGAGTATTATGGCACGTTAGAGGACATTTATGAGTTGTCTTATGTGGGTAATAGAAAAGTCTACCTCTTCAAATGTCATTGGTAAACGTAGCACATCTAGGTAGGGGATACAAAATAGACAAGTATGGCTTCATAAGTGTGAATGCTTATTGCTCACTAAACACAAATGAGCCATTTGTTTTGGCTTCTCAGGCAGAACAAGTTTTCTACATCAATGACAATGTTGATCGAGATTGGCTTTTGGTTATGAAGACAAGTCCTCGTGACCTTTTCAATGTGCCATAAAATAATGATGATGTGGGTGATGACTATGACATTAGTCAATGATGAAGAAGCATATCAACAATTGGAGATTGAACTAAATGTGATGACCAACAATGAACTAGAAGATGATATTGTAGTACCCTTACATAGAGATGATGTTGAGCCTCAAAGCATTGATCATCAAGGTCACCAATCACGAATAGTTGTTCAGACTATAACAGAAGAGGATTTTATTAATGATGATGAGGTGACTGTGAATGATGAAAGTGACGAAGAAGATTTTATAGATAGTAGTGACAAGGAGACAATGACATAATTTTTTAATTATGGTAATTTGTGACTTCTTTTTAAGCAATGTTTATATTTAATTGGTAATTTGTGGCTTCATTTTTTATTATACTTGTATTATCGGTATGAATCACTAGTTTATATTCACTATTGCAGAAAATGAAAGCGTTTGGTAAGGGAAGAGGAGGGAAACAAGTAAAACGCATTTCACATGGCAACGATGGGGAAGTCACATCAACCTTGCACTTTTCAAACCAACCAATGCCTCTCATTGATCAATTCCCTACATAATTAGCTACTGAAGGTGAAAGTTCCCTACCACCAGCCATAGGAGCCCAACCTGAATCTAGCATTGCAGGTCTATTTTCTTGTGTCTTAAACCATATTGTTAAACTATTAAATTATGTAATATCTTTTAATGTAATTTTTTTTCATGTGCATAACAGTTTCTTACAATGTACCTAAAAATGTTAGAAAGGCATATAGATCTATACAGGTTGATATGAAAACTAGGAACGAAAATAAAATAGAAGTAGAAATGGCATATTTTATTAACAAACCCGTAGGACTTAGAGCTAGAGATCTTGCCAATTATTGTGGCTTGGTGGTAAGGAAAATAATGTCATTTAAAGATGGTGATTGGAAGAATATTACCTCAAAATGTGGATAAGATATGTTTTTACAAGTACAAGTAATAACTTAAATATACAAATATAACACTTTATTGAGTAACTCATGCTATTTCTAACAAATATCACTTTATTTTTAGGAAACATTTGCATCTATTGGCAGCGGGCAAGAGCATGTATTTCAAGGACATGTAATTCAAATGTTTCAAAAGTTGTTTACGGGGTAGAAGAGTGAACTTCATGAGCATTACAAAAAGTACAACACTGATAAGGAGAGATTAGCTCATCCACCAGAGGGTATGAGACCTGAAGACTGGCAATGGCTAGTCCAAGAGCACTTTCCATCTAATGCTTTCAAGGTATTATGTTGTTGACATATTCTAACAAAGTATTTGTTTTAAATGTATATAAATTTATGAATGTTATAACTATAGGCTAAAAGTGAGAGAAATAAAGCAAACAGGCGGTTACAAACAACAAAACATTTTTGTGAAACAAGATCATTTGTAGAAGTAGAAGCATCTACGGTAAAAATGCTTTTATCCTCTGAAATTATTAAAGATTTTTATTCTTATTGATAGAAGTATTCATTCTGTAGTGTTATGGTCACTGTTACTTTGACTTAAGTATCCTCTTATAGTTTGATTTAGGAGATTTTTCATACATTTCGTTAGAATTTTCTACTTATTCTCCATTGCATTGCTTGGTCATAGATTGTGTATCTAGACAAGAGAATATGGTTCATGTTTCTAAGGATATTCCTGTATTAACAACAACTATAACACTGCAGAACTTCCATCCACTTGCAAAAGAGTAGGAGGTTATGGTTAGTAGGTAGTTACTAGTGGAGTTTTTTCTTTGCTTTTTTATTTACTAGAAGTCTATTTAAAATGATTAGGATATTTTGGTTATAACTTGAGCAATAGTTAACCATGATTTATGGCATTTTTTTGGTTCTCTATAACTTTTTTTAGATTGACCAAAAATAGAAGCTTGTGCCTTTTTACTGTGCAAAAATTGTAGAAAAATAAAGTACTAGATTGATTTTTGAAAATTGATCTGTATCAGTCTCTTTGGCATTCTCTTGGGTTCTTTGTAACTTTTAAGAAAGTTTCTGCTTCACTATATGGGTTGCTCAAAAGACATAAATATAATTTGGAGGATTGTGTGGGTGTTTCAATTTTGTTGTGGTGTGGAGAGAATCAAGAAAACAATGAGAGAGAGAGAGAGAGAGAGAGAGAGAGAGAGAGAGAGAGAGAGAGAGAGAGAGAGAGAGAAATATTCATATTAATTGATATCAATGACAAGTGAAAAGGCAAAGAAACCTAAAGGTAATTTGGGGAATGATGGGGCCATTGCAGTCATCTTTCTATGAGATATTGTCATTTTAATGATTAGTGTTTCTAACTTAATGGTGGCGAAAGACTCAACCAATAAAAAATTGGTTGTTATCACCCAACTTTTTTTTCTCAACATGGTTTAGAACCTTTAAATATTTTTAAAAAGTTGATATAATACAATTTAAAAAAAAAGAGTATGTAGTCTCTGTACACCACTTTATCATGATTATATATAAGATTTATATTTGTGTTTAATAATAATATTTTCTTGCATCATTAATGCATCAACGAACTCCACTAGACCTTGGACATGTTTGCTTGCATTTCAAAGTTAATATTGTAAAGATACAAGTAATGCATTCATGAACAATTTTCTTTTTTTTTTTTCCTAAAAAAATGACATATACATGTCATAATATTTTATGTATTAAATTGTTATATTTGAGATATGTATTTATGTTAATTGTATAATGTGATTATAAATAAGTTTCAATTTAGTTTTGTAATAAGTTTACTTTAGATTTTGCTTTAGTCCTCTAATTTCTTTTTTGTTTCAATGTTATCATTTAACTTATAAAAACGCTTCTTTCTATGTAATATGTTAAATGACACCTGTTTTATTTTTTCCATAATAGGAAAACAGTCATGCACCAGATATAAATACTGTTAGAAACTCTGGAACCACCAAAGATGCAAGGAAACATAGGAAATGAAATATTAGTTGTACTTAAGTACTTTTTTGTTTAGTTTTTATATTAAGTACTTTGAAAAATTAAACATTATATGTATTTCAAACCAATTCGTAATATATATCATTTTATATTGGTGGTTACTTGTATTGTATATCTTTGTATAGTGTTGTTTGATAACACTATATTGTATTTCAAACCATATAGTGTTATTGATAGCTTGATATAGTAATAAAGAAATAAACAAAGATATCAGAAAATTAAAATAAAAAGGCCTTTTAGTGGCGACTAAACGTTGCCATAGAAAATACTTTCAGTGGCGACATTTTGTTGCCATTGAATCACTTTCAGTGGCAACATTATGTCGTCACTGAATGCTATACTTTTAGCGGCAACATTTGGTCGTCACTGAAAGCTATACTTTCAGTGGCGACAAAATGTCACCACTAAAAATACAACTTTTAGTGACGACCAAATGTCGCTACTAAAAGTAAAGCTTTCAGTGATGACGTTTTAGTGACAATGACAATTGCCACTAAAACTTTCAGTGACGGGTCTTTAAGTGATGACAGTGTGTCGCTACTAAAAAACTTTTAGTGACAACTTTTTTACTTTCAGTGACAACTTTAGTCGTCACTAAAAGTCAAGTTTTTTGTAGTGTGTTTTGGTCCTATAAGCCATGCTTAGATGTCTTGGCTTACTTAAAGCCAATTATCCTAGTCGACAGTACATTTGTGTATGGCAAGTATAAAGAAAACTTATTGATAGTTTTAACCTAGGACGGCAACAACAAAGTATTGCCTATTGCATTTACACTGGTGGAACAAGAAATTGATGATTCTTAGTCATGGTTTCTTCAACTTCTCAAGCAATAGGTTGTAGGCAACTGGACTTAACCTTAAACTCTTACAGACATCACAGGTTTATAGTTGGTGGGCCTACACATGGCTGGACCCATATGTATTGTCTGTGGCACTTGTCCAGTAATGTCCACACCACATTGCATTCAAAGTGTCTATCTAAGAGGCTCGAGTATGCTAGTATGTCTTTATTGAAATTTGAATAATATTTGAATTCACAAATAATTTGTGCAATAATGTTATATTATTTTAATTAAGGTATTCATACAACCGTCGAGTTAAAATGGACATGTTGCAAACTAGCTGAAACAACTATGGGTTGAGTAATGGACACGACCATATGATATAAATGGTCGTCAATGGGGCCTGTTGATGATGAACATAACCGAGTCCATGAACAATGTCTTCAAGGACGTTAGATATCTCCTTGTTTTGGGTAAGTAAAGGCCACATTGTACAAGCCTTATTCGTACTTCAAGGCATAAATTAATTCCAACGAGATATACTCAAAGGTCGTGTGCAAGAAGCTTGTGAAATATAGAGTCAAAGCATCTTCAGGCATCGTGTGCTTCTTTGATTAGTCCCACAGATATTTTGAAGTCAAGGAGCCATACAACCGGTTGAGACATTAGAATTGTCATGTCTACAAGCTCAGCCTTTATCAAGTTTGGCATTTTCCGTGTCCATATATGTTAGCAGCTTGTGCGTATGCAAACATTGATCATAACATGTTTGTAGACTATGTATACCGACTTGACACGATCATTATGGCTTACAACTCATCGTTTAGGCCAACTGGTGGGCCAGAGCGTTAGCCAGTGGCTCGAGGTCCACGGTGCTACTAGATCCATCATATGCTAGAGGTCAAGGGCGATAAAGATCATGGCGGCCACTGATGGACATGGATCATAGGCAACATCGCCAACCATCCTGATGTAGCTTATGTAGGAAAAAGGGTCACAACTGGTCAACTTGTCCACAATAACATCATTAACAATTTTTGATTTTTTGTATAATTTTGGATTTTTTATACTTATCTTTGTACAATTTTGAATTTTTTATACTTATATTTGCAAAAAATTACTAATAATTGATTTACTAATCACTAATAAAAAATTAATAAAATTGATAATAAAATTACTAATAAAATCACTAATAGTACTCATAATTAATACTAACCACTAATAAAATTACTAATGAGATTACTAAAAGATCATCAATAAAAACATTAATAAAAATTACTAATAAAAGCACTAATATTACTCATATATCATATGCAAATTATTCACATATATTACTGGTAGTTGGGAGAGTTTGGGTGTTGGTGGTTTTCTCTATAAATAAAGGAAGAAGAATTCAGCCAGCCACATCATATGAGCACTTCCAAGAAAAGAGAAGAAGAGTGTTGAGGGAAGAGATATCTTAGAGTCTTGAGATTGTTGAAAAACAAAGATATCTCATATATATTAGAATTTTAAGGTTATATCAGTAGATTAATTTTTAAATAATTATATTTAATTATGTTACATTATTTTATTTTTTTTCTTCTTATGTTAATTTATTTTCCATTCTTATGTTAGATGGTAGATCCCAAATGAGCTATGAACCCAGATCCTGATGACAACTCATTTTTGTATTTACAGTCTCGCCACATCTCTCTAGATGTTTAGACAAACAAGGTTCGTCTATTGTAAAATTTTTAAATAATTAAATAAATTGTTGTTATTGTTATTAATATGAAAAATTGTAAAATTTCAGAGAGATTGTGATTTATGCGTATGCAAATGTATACTAGTAGGCAACTGATATCAACCATTTTTCTATGTAGTCCATATCTTAGTCATATTGCTATTTTAAACCAATTCTTTAATTTTATTATGTTTTGAATTTTATTGGGTGTAAATTAATTATAGAATTAATATGCTTTAATTTCATAATTTTATCCCAATTAGTTCAATTGTGTAATATACAAATTTAATTACTGGAGAGTTCATTGCTAACATGTCATAATCTGAACGTTGACTTGGCATAATCTGTTGACTTAGACGCTACCTAAGCACACAATGGATGATTGCGCATACTTGAATGACATGGATGGTTATGATTACATCTCACCTACCATCCATCAATGGCTAGGATGACATTTCACCTACCAACAACCAATGGACAGGATGACATCCCACATACCAAGAACTAATGGCTAAGATTTCATCACACCTACCAACAATCCTATGCCATTCACATATAAATACCCTCCAATCTTTCATTAAGACATCATCCATATATTTCATTCTTCTTCTAGTTGCTTATAGTTTTTCTCTCTTTTGTTTTGGTGTCTTTGCGCTTATGGAGGCTAAAATCTTTGTGTAATCAGTCTAAGGATGAAACTAGTTATTGTACTTGAATTCTTGGATTAAATTAGATAAGTTTTGTTTTCTATCTATTTTACTTTCATTCTATTTTTCCTCCTAATAGAAGGCTTTCCTCCTACATGTATGGTTTATTTATTTGTTTTTATGCTTTCGATATTCAAATTTGAATATCTTGAGTATAAATATTTTGATCTTGTTAATATCGATTAGTTTGACAAGAATGAATGATTATGACTTGTAATTACGATTATACTATAAGATCTTGGTTAGAATTTACAAGATTGAACCAAGGTGATATCTAGTTCTAGAAGATTTTCTAGACAACATTTATGATAACCAAGTGATAGACAAGAACAGAACTTAATATTAAGATAAGAATTATGATAGCTACACAACCAGGGAAATCATAGATTGATTATGCATTCTATTTTGATATTACCTTACTACTTAATTACCTTCTGTTTTGCATTTCATTAAAACTGTCAACAAAACCTACTTTTTCTTTTTTGTAATTTCTACAATTGTGTTTTTTAAACCTTGAACAAATAATTTGGTGATAAGAAGTAAGGCTCCACAAGTGAATACGACTTGGGGATTACTACACTGTAAGTTTGCCATATAATTCAATTCTGGGCGATTCGGCAATCGTAGTGGTGTGAACTAGAATTTTGGCGTTGTTTTCGAGGAGCCAATTTGTTTCTGAATCACTTAATTAGTTGTTCAGTTGTGCCTTGTACGTGGTCGTCAAATTTGCTAATTCCTTCATTTTGACCATGTTTTCAATTTTTTTAACTTTTTGATCCTTTTTTTTTAATTTTTGTGAATTTTATTTGATTTTTGTAGATTTTTTCTTGCACTTTTCTTTGTAGATTTTGTGTTTCCAGTGTGTGATAGATTTTTTTTCCCAAGGAGAATTATTCAAAAAAAATTACTATTCATAAGCTAGAATTATAGTAGTCTTAGAAATAATGTCATTTCTAAAATTGTGTAATTAGTTTCTTTTCAATTCTCATTACAAATCTTATTTTTGCTAGCTTATGCTTAGGTCTTGTCAAATGAAATTAATTGATTTTGATCCTAAAATTGATAGAACCTTCCATAGACTATTGAGAAGTGGTTGTGTTAGAAGTAGTATAGTTTTTGAAGTTTTGTCTCAAATTATTGATCTTGCTATTGAAAGCATTCCCTTTCTCTCTGGATGGCTGTGCAAAAGACTAGTTATATTATCTACCACCTGCTGCAATAACAAAATAGGATCATCTAACAAAAAAAAATTCTTGGAAAAATTCTTCCATGCCTCAAGAATAGCATACATCAGAAAAGATATTTGTGGGATAAGACAATCAAGTGGAGAAACCTTGCATGAATACTGGGAGAGGTTCAAAAGGTTGTGTGCGAGCTACCCTCACCATCAAATCACAGATCAATCATTAATCCAGTATTTTTATGAAAGTTTTATGCCAATGGACCGGTGCATAGTTGATGCAACTTCAAGCGATGCTTCAGTTGAAAAGACTGCAACTACAGCAAGAGCTTTGCTATCAAAGATGGCTCAAAACTCGCAACAATTTGGTAACAGGTTATGTGCTCCTTCCACTAGTGCTGTAAATGAAGTTAGGACACCTCTAATGAACCAACAAAGAATAGAAAACAAATTGGAAGAGTTAACTTCAATAGTGAGACACTTGGCATTAAATTAGACACAAACACTACTTAAATATGGCATTTGTTCTCTATCTACCCATAATACTGACCAATGTCCTCAATTGCAAAAAACCCCCATCAGAATCATATACTGGCATATTTCTTGGTAGACTTATACAGCTACAACATAACCCGAAACAATAGAGGTATGATCCATATTCCTCTACCTATAATCCTGGGTGGTGTGACCGCCCTAATCTCAGATGTGGCAAGACCTCTTACCAGCCTTACCCCACCACATTAGAGGTACTTCCTATCTGGCATAAGCCATACGCTACCTCTAGCCCCTTAGAAGTCAAAACCTAACTTGGAAGATATAATGAAGTAGCTGATCTCAATCACTCTCCAATTTCAACAAAGAATAGAGATGAGCATGCAAAACTTGGAGACACATATAGATAAATTAGCTAAATCTATCAACGAATTGAAGAGCCAAGGTTTGGGAAATTTAACTTTACAACCGATGGTAAATCCAAGGGGTAATGTCAGTGCCATTATACTGAGGAATGGAAAAGTGGTTAATGGTCCATCTCCTCCAACAAAAACTGATGAGATTTAGAAACAACCTTCATCTTACTCTAGTAACATAGCGCAAAAAAAAATACTAGGGATGATGAAGAAGCATTACCAAAGAGACCATTGCCTTTTCCCTATCAAGCCACTAAGTCAAGAAAAGTTCAAAAACTAAAATAGATCAAGATATCATGGAAACCTTTAGACAAGTGAAGGTGAATAGCCCCTCTTGGATGCAATTAAACAAATTCCAACATATGCCAAGTTCCTCAAAGAACTGTACATACATAAGAAATGTTTGAGAGGAAATGAAAAGCTGAATTTGGGAAGAAATGTTTCAACTCTAATCCAGCCACTAATGCCACAAAATGTAAGGATCCGGGAACATTCACCATTCCCTGCACAATTGGCAACATGGAGTTCTCCAACTGGAGTGGTGGTCCAATTAGGAAATCAAACCACGGCTTATCTTGCAGATGTCTTTGAAGATATTCTTGTAAATGTAAAAGATTTAATTTTTTCCCACTGATTTTTATGTTCTAGACATAGAGAATGATAACACTTTCCATCATGCACCATTGATATTTGGGAGACCATTTTTGAAAATTGCAAAAACTATTATCAATGTGCATGAGAGAACTTTGTCCATGGAATTTGCTAGAAATAAAGTTGATTTCAATATTTTTTATGTAATGAAGCATCCCATGGAGCATCATTCTATTATTCATGTCGTGAATTTTATTGATTAAGGATGCATGTCCTGATTTTCAGAGTGAAATGATTTCAGATTTTCCTGAGATTTTTTATTATGTGGATGTTCTTACTTGTTATTGTGCTGGCTCTGAATTTTGTCAAGCATGTGTTGAAATTAAGAATACTTTAAATCATGACAATTTTGAGTTAGATTTTGATTATGATACTTTTTCTAGTTCAGTAATTAATTCTGTTTCTAATTTAGATAAAAGTAGTAATTTGAACTATAATATTGTACATTCTTTATCTCTTCCTCCTTGTGCTGCTAACCCTTCCTCATCAACCAAAGATTCTGTCTTTGAGCAATCTAAATATGTAGGTGCTTCCCTGGATGTGACTCTAAAAAATTAATTCTATTTACCACACGACCACCTATATTGGAGTTGAAGGCATTACCAGAAAACCTCAAGTATGCTTACCTGGAAAAGGATATAAACTTGTAGTGATTGTAGCCAACAATTTGCAACCTGATCAAGAGGAGAAATTGTTTAATGTGCTGAAGAAGAATAAGAAGGCAATCGCGGGTGGATTTTAGCAACATTCTTGGAATTAGCCTTTTCATGTGCATGCATCGAATTCTCCTTGAAGGAAAGGCTAAGCCAGTGAGGCAACCCCAGAGATGACTCAACCCCATGATCCTTGATGTGGTCAAGAAGGAGGTAAGTAAGCTCCTCCTAGCTGGAATAATTTATCCTATTTTTGATAATAAGTAGGTGAGTTTGATACAAGTGGTACCAAAGAAAATTGGGGCGACTGTAATAACAAATGAAAACAATGAATTAGTGCCCACTAGAGTCCAAAATAATTGGCACATTTGCATTGATTATAGGAAGTTGAACGAAGTAACTAGAAAAGATCATTTTCCCCTTCCTTTCATTGATCAAATGCTTGAGAGACTTGCTGGAAATTCTCACTATTGCTTTCTTGATGATTTTTCTGGTTATTTCCAAATTTATATTGCACCCAAAGATAAGAAGTAGACCACCTTCACTTGTCCCTTCGGTACTTTTACTTATAGTCACATGCCATTCAGTCTTTGCAATGCACCAATCACCTTTCAATGTTACATGATTAGCATTTTTTCTGAATTATTAGAAGATTATATAGAGATATTCATGGATGATTTCTTTGTCTATGGTGATTCCTTTGAGGCATGTTTGGCTAACCTAGGAAGAGTTCTAGAGAGATGTATAGAGAAAAATCTTGTGCTAAATTATGAGAAATCCTATTTTACGCTTGAACAAGGTATAGTCTTAAGCCACATTGTGTCTAAGCATGGCATTGAAGTAAATAAAGTTAAGGTTGGTGTCATTTCCTCCCTGTCTTACCCCACTTCTATGTAAGAAGTATATTCTTTGATGTAATCAAGGATAACCCAATTGTAACCCAAGAAAGGGAGAACACTTCAATTGGGCCTCTAACTCGTTCAAGGGCTAAAAGGCTTGGATTGGGCTTAACCACATTGTTAAAAGTGGAAGAAGTATGAACAAGATTGCATGTGAGAAGGTTACATTGATTGAATATAATTGTAGTCTATTACCTATGTATTTATTGTCTTTGACATTTAGCTACCTATAAATTTATTGTCTTTGACATTTAGCTACTTATGCATTTAATGTCTTTGACATTTAGCCTACACTACTTGACTTTTAGTTAATACATTTAATGCATTAGTTGGAGTCTTTTGTCTTTTGTTTTGAAGACCCCCTATAAAAAAGGTTCTTGCCATATGTTGTAAACCATCCTTGAATCATATATGAGATATTGACATTTTGCTTTCAAGAGGATTCTTGAGTTATTTCTCTTATCTAACTTAGGTTAGTAGAGAGAGCAGCTAGATTTCTTATCACTCACGTTCTTCTTTCTTAAGTGTGGCGAGATCAACCCATTTCTCTTAGTTGTGGTGCCCTTTGGCTTATCAATTGAGTGATTTAGTTTTCTTTGTTTATTTTTTCAACCTATCCAGAAAATCGATTAAGTGTTTTTCCTCCGGAAATCACATCATATCGGTATCAAAGACACTTCAAATCAGGTTCTATTATTTGTTTTGTCTTTTGCCCCTTCGTGGAAGGCTTAATTTTTCTACATTTTATTTTACGTTTTGCCATCTACATGAAGGGCTTAGTTTTCATTATTTTGTATTTTGCTACCTATATGGAGGGCTTAATTTTCCTTATTTTGTCCTTATTGTTCTTATTTCATCATTACTGTTCATTGTTAATCTGAGTGTAAACACTTAGAGAGTGAACCTACCCTTCACCAAACTCAAACTAGCAATACAAATCACTATGACAGGGGAAAATAGTTCTAAAGTTCCTCTTGGGCTTAGCCTACAACAAGCTCAAATTGTTGGCCTACAAAAAAGTTAAGAAGAAATGATGGAACAAATAGCTCAACTAACCACTCAAACGGCTAGATTTATGAGGCTATAACAATGACAACCAAGAAGAAAAGCTTATGCTGAAAACCATTGAGAAGAATCTGAAGCTGAAGAAGGTGAACAACCTAGGCAATGAAGGCAGCAGAGGGAACGTGATGCCAACATCAAAATGAAGATTCCTCTATTTAAAGGAACAAGTTCTCCTGAAGAATACTTGGAGTGGGTGCAGCAAGTAGAGAAGATTTTTTAATATCAAGAATATTCAGAAGGTACCAAATGTCATCTTGCAGCCCTTGAATTCACTGATTATGCAAATTTATGGTGGAAAAATTTAAAGAATCAATGAAGAAGAGATGGCGAGGAGGAAGTTCAAAATTGGAGATTGATGAAAAGGCTCATACAGAGGCATTTTGTACCTGATTACTACAAGCAAGAGCTTTATTTTAAGCTTCAAAGCTTGAGGCAAGGAGGTATGTGTGTTGAAGATTATGAATTTGAAACTTTGATGATTCGGTGTGAGCTGAATGAACCCCAAGAGCAAACCATAGCTCAATTTCTTGGTGGTTTGAATAAAGAAGTTGCTAACTTAGTAGAGTTATAGAATTATGTGTTTTTAGAAGATGTAATTAAATTGGCAATTAAGGTGGAGAGACAAAAAAAAAAAGAGTTTATGGAAGAAACAATGGAGTGTCTAAACCGTTGGGGAGTAAACCTTTCCAAACACTTTCCCCAACTTCAAACACCACCAAAGGGAGTAATAAGGAGATATGGAAGAAGGAGCTAAACAAAATTGAAAGTTCTAAGGGGAAGAAGAAGAGAGAAGAAAACCAACTCTCTAAAAGAAGCTAGGACATTAAGTGCTTCAAGTGCTTAGGTCATGGCCATATAGCATCCGAATGTCCTAATAGAAGAATGATGATCTTGAAGGAGAAACAAGGGGAAATAGAGAGTGAAGATAAGGATATTGTAGAGAAATTGAAGAGGAAGAATATTCTGAAGAAGAAGAAGTTATTGAGTATGCTGATGAAAGTGTTGCCTTGGTTATTAGACGTGCCTTAAATATCCAAGCTAAGGTAGAAAAAGAATAGAGGGAGAATATTTTTCAAACAAGATGCACTATTGGAGGCAAAGTTCGTAATGTGATAATTGATAGTGGGAGCTGCACTAACGTTGCTTTAACCACCTTGGTTGGCAAATTAAAGCTGCCTATCATTAATCATCCCTGTCCATACAAGTTGCAATGGCTGAATGATCATGGTGAGTTGAAGGTCACCAAACTAGTGAAGGTACCTTTCTCTGTAGGGAAGAATTACAAAGATGAGGTGTTGTGTGACATAATCTCTATGGATGCTAGTCATCTTCTACTTGGGAGGCCATGACAATTTGATAGAAGAGCACTACATGATGGATTCAAAAACACCTACGCTTTTGAGAATGATGGAAAGAAGATTGTGTTGGCACCCTTAGAGTTAATACAAGTATAGTCGATGGAGAATATAATCGAGGAGAAGATGCCTAGTTATTTTGCTTCTAAGAATGAGTTAAGAAGGTAATAAAAAGGGATGACTTTGTATTATTGCTAATTCTCAAGGAGCTGAACCCAGAACTTATAGAAAAGCTTTCTAAGCTTAGTTGATAGAAGAATTTACAGATGTTTTTTCGAATGAGCTACCTAAGGAATTATCACCCTTAAGAAGAAATGAGCATCAAATTGATTTGGTGCCTGGTGCTGCCCTACCAAATAAACCAGCGTATAGAATGAATCTGGAGAAGGCTAAGGAGCTAAAAAGGCAAGCTGATGAGTTGATTGAAAAGGGTTATACGAGGGAATCCATGAGCCCTTGTTTTGTGCCTACATTATTGGTCTTTAAAAAGAATGGCTCTATGAGAATGTGTGTGGACAGTTGTGCTATAAATATGATTACCATCAAATACCGCTACCCAATTCCAAGATTGGATGACATGTTGGATGAGCTGAATGGTTCCAAGGTATATTCAAAGGTTGACTTGAAGAGCGGCTATCACTAAATCCAAATGAAAGAGGGAGACAAGTGGAAGACAGCCTTCAAGACAAAGCATGGACTTTATGAATGGATGGCAGTGCCATTTGGGCTATCTAATGCCCCTAGTACATTTATGCAATTGATGAATCATGTGCTTAGATCTTTCATTGGAAAATTCGTTGAGGTATATTTTGACTATATTCTGATCTATAGTCAAAGTTATGAGGAGCATGGCAACATTTGAAGGAAGTCTTGGATGTGTTGCAAAAGGAGAAACTCTATGCTAATATAAAAAAATGCTTCTTTTGTCAAAACCATGTGATGTTTCTTGGCTTTGTAGTATCTCAGCAAGGAGTGGGGTTGATGAAGAAAAGGTGAAAGCTATCAAAGAATGGCCCGTTCCAAGAACAATATCTGAAATAAGAAGTTTTCGTGGGCTTATCTCCTTCTATAGAAGATTTGTAAGGGATTTTAGTATTATCTTAGCACCTATAACTGAATGTATTAAAGGAAAGAAGTTCAAATGGAGTGATGCAGCCCAAAGAAGCTTTGAGCGTGTCAAAGAAAAATTATGCAATGCACCCATATTAGCTTTGCCTAATTTTTCTAAGACTTTTGAGACTAAATGTGATGCTAGTGGAGTAGGTATTGGAGCTGTACTTCTTCAAGAAAGACGTCCCATAGCTTATTTTAGTGAGAAGTTGAGTGGAGCCAGTCTTAACTAATCTACCTATGATAAGGAGTTCTACTCTTTAATTAGAGCTCTTGAGACGTGGCAGCACTACTTGTTACCAAACGAATTTGTAATTCACACAGACCATGAATCACTCAAACACTTGAAAGGTCAGAGCAAGCTAAATAGAAGACATGCAAAGTGGGTGGAATTTCTTGAAGCTTTTCCTTATGTGTTGAAGTATAAAAAGGGAGAAACCAACATTGTTGCAGATGCCTTATCAAGGAGATATGCCTTAATTTTCATGATGAATACTAAATTGTTGGGATTTGAATCTATTAAAAACCATTGCATGAAGATTCAACACTTGCTGGAAATTATCCAGCTTGTGAGAAAATGGCATATAAGGGATTTTATAGATCTGAAGGTTTCTTATTTTGCTTGGAGGGGCTTGTAATTCCAAACTGTTCTATGAGGGAATTACTTACACGAGACGCTCACGGGGGAGGATTGGCTGGGCATTTTGGTGAAACCAAGACATTAGAGATGCTAAAAGAGCATTTTTATTGGCTTAACATGATTAAAGATGTGCATCATGTGATTGAGAGGTGTATTACTTGCAATAAAGCCAAGAGTAAGGAAGCAGCCCATGGACTTTATACGCCTCTACCTGTTCCAGATCAGCCTTGGATTGATATTAGCATGGATTTTGTGCTAGGCTTGCCAAGGACACAAAGAGATAAGGATTCAGTCATGGTTGTTGTTGATCGTTTTTCGAAAATGTCTCATTTTATTCCATACCATAAAACCGACGATGATGTGCACGTTGCCAATTTGTTTTTTAAAGAAATTGTGAGACTTCATAGCATTCCAAAGAGTATCATGTCAAAACATGACACTAAATTTCTTAGTTACTTTTGGAAGACTTTATAGAGGAAACTGGGAACAAAGTTGTTCTTTAGTAATGCCTGTCACCCACAAACTGATGGGCAAACTGAACTGGTGAACTGAATACTTTCTACTTTGCCAAGAACTATCATTGGCAAAAACTTGAAAAGTTGGGATGAATGCTTGGTGTATGCTGAATTTTCTTACAATATAAGCGTACATGGTACTACTAAATACTCTCCTTTTGAAGTAGTTTATGGGTTTAATCTATTGAGCCCACTTGATTTAGTACCATTACCACTTAAGGCTCGAGAATGCATAGATGGAAAAAGGAAGGCTAACATGATAAAGAAGTTACATGAAAACATTAAACAGCAGATTGAGAAGAAGAACTCCATCTATGAGAAGACTGCCAATAAGAGAAAAAAATTTGTTCAATTCAGTCCTGAATGTGGGTTCATCTTCGAAAAGAAAGATTTTCAAACCAAAGAAAGTTCAAATTAACACTAAGGGAAGATGGTCTTTTGCATATCATAGACAAGGTAAATGATAATGCATACAAAATTGATATGCCTGAAGACTATGCTGTTTCTACTACTTTCAATGTGAGGGATCTTTCTCCTTACTTAGAAGATAAAGAGGACTTGGATTTGAGGCTAAATCTATTTCAACTAGGGAAAGATGATGTAATCAAGGATAATCCAATTACAGCCCAAGAAAGGGAGAACACTTCAATAGGGCCTCTAACTCGTTCAAGGGCTAAAAAGCTTGGATTGGGCTTAACCACATTGTTGAAAGTAGAAGAAGTGTGAACAAGATTGCATGTGGGAAGGTTGCATTTGTTGAATATAGTTGTAATCTATTACCTATGCATTTATTGTCTTTGACATTTAGCTACCTATGCATTTATTGTCTCTGACATTTAGCTACCTATGCATTTATTGTCTTTGACATTTAGCTACCTATGCATTTATTGTCTCTGACATTTAGCTACCTATGCATTTATTGTCTTTGACATTTAGCCAACACTACTTGACTTTTAGTTGATGCATTTAATGCGTTAGTTGGTGTAATACCCGTAATAATTTTGTATAAATGTGTGTTCACAAACTACGGTTACTATTATAATATACAATACTATTCACATATATTGTACGGTTTACATACATAATCATCTTGTCAAATATAAGATGTGATTTAGGCTTAAAGGGATCGTAGGAAGAAATTAGGAAACTAAGTGATGTTTTATGTGAGAAAATCCCTTAGGGACTAAACTGAAATGTTAAAAGTGGAACTGGTAGATGAGACTGGTAGATGAAAATTGGTAAGCGAAACTGGTAGATGAGACTGGTAGATGAAAACTGGTAAGTGAAACTGGTAGATGTAATGGTATAGGAGAATGGTAGATGGAATAATAGCAAATAGTACCATAACTTCTCCTATAAATAGGTCATTCCATTTCATTTCTAATCACACCTTCAATTTCTCTTCTCTTCTCTCCTCAAAAGTTCTCTTACTTCGACGTTAGGGTTCTGAAATTCTAGATCTTTCTTCCTTAGTCTAGATCCAAGGTAAGGATACTATGCTCTTCTTATGTCTTTAAAATTTTAGAGATTATATTTTTAGGTATTCTCTATGGATGCGGCTTATATAACTGTATATATGAATAGTAACCATACGTATAAATGAATAGTAACCATATGTATAAATAATATATATATGAATAGTAACTATATATAAAAATAATTTTATACGTATTTTCGAATAGTACATATATGTGTACATTTTTATATGTATTTTTGAATAGTACACGTACGTATACGTGATTATATGTATTAAAGAATTATATTAATTGAATCCATTAAATGTAATTGTGTAGATTTAAAGAAGATATAGTAACTTGGATTTCAGGTGAGTAGCTAACCTACTTGGATATTTATTTAATTATATGAATAGTCCAAGTAATTTACATATTCAGAGTATATCTACTATTACCTTTGACTAAATATTTCAATTAATATGAATATAGCTGTGTGCCGAATAGGATTATGGTCATATGCTATGGCTGTGTGCCGAATATGAAGATGGCTGTGTGCCGAATATGAATATGGCTGTGTGCCAAATATGATTATGGTCATATGCTATGGTTGTGTGCCAAATGTGGAGATGGCTATGTGTCGAATATGATTATGGTCATATTCTATGGCTGTGTGTCGATTATGAGTATGATATGATTACAGTTATATGCTAAGGATCGAAAAATTTTACTTATATATTTTATACATATACTTGTGTATTGTTAATCACTTGATGATTATCTGTAATTAAGTTTCTATCCTTGTAACATTATCTATTCATTGAGATTATTATCTCATATTGTGGTGGATATATTTTTTTTCAGATCCTGAGGTTAACGAAAAACATCCACCTGAGGAGTAGCGGAAGTTCAATATCCTAACCCTCTTTGTTCCAAGGGTTAGTGTTTATTTGAATTAAAGCTGTTTCTTCAGTTTTAAATTCTAGAAAGCTCTGCAGTCAAATAGGACATCTAGGAGGAAGTGGTTATTGTACATAATTATGTTATTACAGTACTTTAAGTTTACTGTATGTTTTGTGAGATTGTAGCTTATTAAGTAAAATCAGAGTGTTTAACTAAGATAAGTCTTTGCTATATTATTACTCTCACATTTTAGAATGATTATTATATGGAGCTAAAAGTATAGGCTTACAACTAGAGAGTATCTCTAAGTTGTGCCAGTCACGTACCATTTTGAGGGTCGTGACAAAGTTGGTATCAGAGGTATTGGGTTTTTAGGTCTCCTATTGACTACAGAGCAAAAGGTGTCTTCGATAGACCCTCCCCTATTATTGTGAACCGCGGCACAATCATAGGATGAGGTTCCACAGAAGGCACCATAGGATGTCATTAATATTCCTTTGGTGTCATACTCCTTAATTAGTATTGCGCTCTAAGGTATTCTTAACATCTAAAGGTGTTTGCTAAATCTGTGTAGATTTTGACACCTTTAATGGCAAGAGGAAGACCGTCTAACCAAGGTAGGCATTTGGGCTCTTGAAGAGTGCTAACACCTTCCTCCTCAGTAGATGCATCACAAGAAAGCAGTGAACGTACTGAGACTGTAAGTGCTGATGAGATACCTCCTCCAAATGATCCATTTCTAAGGGCTATGTTCAATACTATCCAAGACCAAATGGATAGAATGGAGGCAATGATAATAGGGCAATCTATTCTGAACAATCCCCCAGTGGCACCTCAAACAAATATGCAAGCACCACCTCTTCCCCAACAAGAGGAGATTTTGACAGAAAAATAACTTACGAGCTTCCTAAAGCTCAAACCTCCATCATTCTTTGGAGAAGATCCAAATGAAGACCCAAGAAAATTCTTGGATGGTATTGAAAAGGCCTGGACAGCTTTGGGATGTTCAAGTATCTGGAAAGTGGCATTAGCTGTTTACCAATTGAATGGAGTTGCTGAAGAATGGTGGAACAGCTTTAAAGGGGGTAGAGCTAGTAATGCCCCACCAGTGGAATGAGAAGAATTTGAGAGGATGTTCATGGAAAGATTCCTCCCTCAAAGTGTACGAGGCGCAAAAACCCAAGAATTTGAAACTCTCAAGCAAGGGTCCATGTCGATCCACGATTATAACACTAAGTTCATACAGCTCTCTCGATTTGCAGCTAACAAAAATCTTGATGAAAGAGAAAAGATAAGGAGATTTGTCATGGGCCTTCGCCCCTTTTTAAGACAACTTGTGGGGACCCAAATTGAAACATATCCTTCTTATACCCAATGATAAGTACTGCAAGATTCATGGAAATGGCAGAAGAGGTGAAGGGTGAACAAAGAACGAAGAAAAAGCGAGGACGGGAAGAAAAGCCCTACAATAGCTCAGCAGGAGCACCAAAGCCGCCAAATCGAGGCCAATCAAATCCTATAGCATTTTCGAGGCAAACTATTGCGTCATCCAGTGTAGTACAACCGAGTTTCAATCAAAGGAGGGATGATCAAGCACCAATTCAACAAAGGCATGCTAAGCCTATGTGCCCGCAATGTGGGAAGTTTCATTCGGGAATATGTTATAAAGAGAGCAAAATTTGCTACCATTGTGGTCAAGCAGGTCACTTTGCAAGGGAATGTCCACAATTACTTATTGGGGCTAGGTCTGCACAACCATCACATCCTCAAGCAATGACAACATCAACTAGTGTAGCTCATTCATCTGCAGGAAGGGGTGGACTAGGAAGAGGAGCCGGAATAGGAGCAGGAGGAAGAGGGCAGCAGTCTTTTAGTCATGGTCCAGCTAGGGTGTTTGCTCTTACCAGACAAGACGCCCAAGCATCTAATGTTGTTGTCACAGGTATTTTGACCATTTACTCACATAAAGCTCATGTATTATTCGACCCTGGATCTACCCATTCATATGTATCTCCAAATTTTGTTAAATATATCCTTAAGAAACCGATAAGTTTAGAACAACCGTTTCTTGTGTCTACCCTTATGGGAGAAAGGGTTCTAATAGAGGAAAAGTATAAAGAGTGTAGTGTGGTTGTAGGAGGGCTAGAAACCGTGGCAGATCTTATGATCCTTGATATGATAGATTTTGATGTACTTTTAGGCATGGATTGGTTGGCTTCATGCCACGCAACCCTCGATTGTCATAGTAAATCCATAAAAATTTCTATGCCCGGAGAAGCCACATTTGTATTCCAGGGAGACCAAAGTAGGACACTGCATAACTTGATCTCCCTAATGGGCGCCCAACAATTATTGAGAAAAAGGTGCAAAGGGTTCTTAGCCTTCGTACAAGACGTAAAGAAGGAAAAGCTCAAACCTGAAGATGTGCCAATTGTGAGAGAGTTTTTAGACGTGTTTCCAGACGAATTACCAGGACTACCCCCGGATCGGGAAATTGAGTTTAATATAGATCTGGCACTAGAAACTCAACCTATCTCAATTCCACCTTACAGAATGGCACCGACTGAGCTGAAAGAACTCAAGGAACAACTGCAAGATCTTCTAGATAAGGGTTTCATAAGACCCAGTTATTCCCCGTGGGGTGCCCCTGTTCTCTTCGTAAAGAAGAAAGATGGATCAATGAGACTTTGCATTGATTACAGGCAACTGAATAGGGTCACTATAAAAAATAAGTACCCTCTGCCTCGTATAGATGATCTCTTTGATCAGTTGCAGGGAGCTAAGCATTTTTCTAAGGTTGACTTGAGGTCTGGTTATCACCAACTCAAGGTTAAAGAGGCAGATATACCCAAGACAGCATTTCGTACTAGGTATGGACATTACGAGTTCACAGTTATGTCTTTCGGACTAACAAATGCCCCGGCAGCTTTCATGGATCTCATGAACCGGGTATTTAAACCATACCTTGATCGATTTGTCATAGTATTTATAGATGATATATTAGTTTACTCAAGGAGCTCGGAGGAGTACGAGCAACATCTTCGTATGGCATTGCAGAAGCTGAGAGAACATCAACTTTATGCGAAGTTCTCAAAGTATGAGTTTTGGATTGACCGAGTAACCTTCTTAGGTCATGTGATTTCAAAAGATGGCATACAGGCAGACCCAAGCAAGGTTGAAGCGATCAAGATGTGGCCGAGACCTACTTCGGTAACAGAAATTCGGAGCTTCCTAGGATTAGCTGGTTATTACCGACGTTTCATCCAGGACTTTTCAAAGATAGCTGCCCCTCTCACACGGCTAACACGGAAGAATGTAAAGTATCAGTGGGATGATGAATGCGAGAAGAGTTTCTTACAACTTAAGCTGCGGTTAGTTACAGCGCCAATACTTGTATTACCATCTGGACTAGGAGGGTTCACGGTATATTGTGACGCCTCTCGAATAGGACTTGGTTGTGTCCTCATGCAGAATGGTAAAGTGATAGTTTATGCCTCCAGACAACTCAAGAAACATGAGCAGAATTACCCGACACATGACCTAGAAATGGCAGCGGTTGTGTTTGCACTCAAGATATGGCGGCACTATTTCTATGGGGAAAGTGTCAAATATTCACTGATCATAAGAGCCTTAAATATGTCTTTGATCAGCGTGACCTTAATTTACGACAAAGGCGCTGGATGGAATTGATGAAGGATTATGACTGCAATATCCTATACCACCCTGGAAAAGCAAATGTGGTAGCAGATGCCTTAAGTAGAAAATCCTCAAGTACTTTTGCACATATAACTGAGGTAAGAAAGCCTTTAGTACAGGAGTTACAAGAATTAGAGTCTCGTGGGGTATACTTTGAGATATCCGACTCTGGCATGTTCTTGGCTCACGTTAAGACTAAATCTTCCTTATCCGACCATATTCGTCTATTTCAGAAGGATGACCCAGAATTGGCCCAGATCATGGACAAGGTACACAGTGGAGATACCCAAGAGTTTACACTTGATGACACAGGCACACTTTGGTTTAAAAATCGATTGTGTGTTCCTAATATGCTGGCTCTGAGGAGAGAGATTATGGAGGAAGGACATAACACGACATACACAGTTCACCCTGGTATGGCCAAGATGTACCAAGACTTGAAACAAATTTACTGGTGGGATAGAATGAAGCGTGACGTGGCAGATTTTGTATCAAGATGTTTAACTTGTCAGCAAGTTAAAGCTGAACACCTGAGATCGGCAGGGAAACTTTAGCAAATTAAAATTCCTGAGTAGAAATGGGAAGATGTGACGATGGACTTCGTAGTAGGATTACCACATTCTTCTAGTGGCTATGATTCTATCTGGGTCATCATTGACCGGTTAACTAAGACGGCCCAATTTATACCGGTTAAGATAGCATATAGTGTGTCTAGACTGGCTGAGCTCTACATCAAAGAAGTTGTGAAGTTACATGGAGTGCCTTTGACGATTATCTCCGATCGTGGGCCAAAATTCACGTCCCGATTTTGGAGAACTTTTCAGGAAGCCCTTGGCACCAGAGTAAACCTTAGCACGACTTTTCACCCGCAGACTGACGGACAAACAGAGCGAACCATTCAGACTTTGGAAGACATGTTGAGGGCATGCATCCTTGACTTTGGTGGAAGCTGGGAAAAATACCTTCCGCTAGTGGAGTTTGCCTACAACAACAGTTACCAATCAAGTATCAAGACGGCACCTTATGAGGCCTTGTATGGTCGCCGGTGTCGATCACCGATTAGATGGTTCGAGATGGGTGAGGAAAAAATCCTGGGACCCGATTTAGTGCAAGAAGCAATCACCAAGGTAAGAGTTATCCGAGAACAGATGTTAGCAGCCCAGAATAGGTAGAAAGCCTATGCTGACCATAGACGAAGAGACTTAGAGTTCATCATTGGAGACATGGTGTTTCTCAAGGTTTCACCCATGAAAGGCATAATGAGGTTTGGGAAGAAAGGGAAATTAAGCCCCAGGTATATTGGACCTTATGAGATCCTAGAGAGAATAGGCAATGTTGCCTACAAGCTAGCCTTACCCACAGAATTAGAGGGAATCCACCCCGTCTTCCATGTGTCTATGTTAAGGAAGTACCTTCCTGATCCTTCACACGTACTTCATCAAGATACCCTTCAATTAGATGAAGATTTGTCATACGAGGAAGTACCGATAGCTATCCTGGATAGCCAGATTAAGAAACTCTGATCTAGAGAGATTCCATTGATAAAAGTACTGTGGCGGAATCAGACTCACGAGGAGGCCACATGGGAAGCCGAGGCTGATATGCGAATTAGATACCTACATCTATTTGAATCTTCAAGGTAATTTAAATTCGGGGACCGATTTTCTTTAAGGGGGAAGTAATGTAATACCCATAATAATTTTGTATAAATGTGTGTTCACAAACTATGGTTACTATTATAATATATAGTACTATTCACATATATTGTACGATTTACATACATAATCATCTTGTCAAATATAAGATGTGATTTAGGCTTAAAGGGATCGTAGGAAGAAATTGGGAAACCAAGTGATGTTTTATGTGAGAAAATCCCTTAGGGACTAAACTGAAATGTTAAAAGTGGAACTGGTAGATGAGACTGGTAGATGAAAACTGGTAAGCGAAACTGGTAGATGAGACTGGTAGATAAAAACTGGTAAGTGAAACTGGTAGATGAAAACTGGTAGATGTAATAGTATAGGAGAACGGTAGATGGAATAGTAGTAAATAGTACCATAACTTCTCCTATAAATAGGTCATTCCATTTCATTTCTAATCACACCTTCAGTTTCTCTTCTCTTCTCTCCTCAAAAGTTCTTTTACTCCGACGTTAGGGTTCTGAAATTCTAGATCTTTCTTCCTTAGTCTAGATCCAAGGTAAGGATACTATGCTCTTCTTATGTCTTTAAAATTTTAGAGATTATATTTTTAGGTATTCTCTATGGATGCGGCTTATACAACTGTATATATGAATAGTAACCGTACGTATAAATAGTGCATGTATGAATAGTAACCATATGTATAAATAATGCATGTATGTATGAATAGTAACCGTACATATAAATAAATAATAACCATATGTATAAATAGTATATATATGTATGAATAGTAACTATATAAATAGTATTTATACATATTTTCGAATAGTACATATACGTGTACATTTTTATATGTATTTTTGAATAGTACACATACGTATACGTGATTATATGTATTAAAGAATTATATTAATTGAATCCATTAAATGTAATTGTGTAGATTTAAAGAAGATATAATAACTTGGATTTCAGGTGAGTAGCTAACCTACTTGGATATTTATTTAATTATATGAATAGTCCAAGTAATTTACATATTCAGAGTATATCTACTATTACCTTTGACTGAATATTTCAATTAATATGAATATGGCTGTGTGGTGAATATGATTATGGTCATATGCTATGGCTGTGTGCCGAATGTGAATATGGCTGTGTGCCGAATATGATTATGGTCATATGTTATGGCTGTGTGCCGAATGTGAAGATGGCTGTGTGCCGAATATGAATATGGTTGTGTGCCAAATATGATTATAGTCATATGCTATGGCTGTGTGCCGAATGTGGAGATGGCTGTGTGCCGAATGTGGAGATGGCTGTATGCCGAATATGATTATGGTCATATTCTATAGCTGTGTGTCGATTATGAGTATGATATGATTACAGTTATATGCTAAGGATCAAAAAATTTTACTTATGTATTTTATACATATACTTGTGTATTGTTAATCACTTGATGATTATCTGTAATTAAGTTTCGATCCTTGTAACTTATCTATTCATTGAGATTATTATCTCATATTGTGGTGGATATATTTTTTTTTCAGATCCTGAGGTTAACGAAAAACATCCGCCTGAGGAGTAGCGGAAGTTCAATATCCTAACCCTCTTTGTTCCAAGGGTTGGTGTTTATTTGAATTAAAGTTGTTTCTTCAGTTTTAAATTCTAGAAAGCTCTGCAGTCAAATAGGACATCTAGGAGGAAGTGGTTATTGTACATAATTATGTTATTACAGTACTTTAAGTTTACTGTATGTTTTGTGAGATTGTAGCTTATTAAGTAAAATCAGAGTGTTTAACTAAGAGAAGTCTTTGCTATATTATTACTCTCACATTTTAGAATAATTATTATATGGAGCTAAAAGCATAGGCTTACAACTAGAGAGTATCTCTAAGTTGTGCCAGTCACTAAAAGTCTTTTAAATTTTTTTAAATAATTTGATTTTTTGTGATGAATATGTGAGTCGCCACTAAAAGTCTGATTTTTTTATTCTATTTGAAAAATCTGACTTTTTTTTATTTTCAAAATCAACTTTTGGTGATGACTATGAAAGTCACTACCAAAAGTCTAAATTTTTTTTTAAATCCTACTTTTTAAATTTTAAAAATTTTGACTTTTACCAAAAGTCTAATTTTTTTAATTTTATTTAAAAAAATTAACTTTTGGTGGCGACAGTCGCCACAAAAAATGTGACTTTTAGTGGCGACCTTGGAGTTGCTACCAAAACTCAACTTTTAGTGGCGATTCATTTAGTCGCCACTAAAAAATCGCCACTGAAAGTCAATTTTCTTGTAGTGCGCAGGGACTTTTAGTGGCGACTCTTGGAGTCGCCACCAAAACTTAACTTTGAAAAGCTGAAAAGGAGATTAGTTTCTCCTCCCATTATACAACCCCTATATGGGAATTTCCATTTGAACTAATGTGTGATGCATCTAATTTTATAATGGGAGTTGTTCTTTCTCAAAGTGTGGATGGGAAACCACATGTGATAGCATATGCTTCACGAACTCTTGACTCAGCTCAATCTAATTATACAACTACAGAAAAGAGTTTTTAGCCATTTTCTTTACCTTAGATAAATTTAGATCTTACTTGCTTGACTCTAAAGTGGTTGTCTTTTCTGATCATGAAGCCTTGAGATATTTAATGAAGAAACTAGATGCTAAGCCACAATTAATAAGGTGGATGCTACTTATCCAAGAATTTGATTTGGAAATTAAAGATAAAAGTGGAGCAGAGAATGCAATAGCAGATTACTTGAGTCAGCTTTCTGAAATTCCTTTAGACCCCTTCCTTATTAGAGAAGAATTCCCAAATGAGAATGGTGATGAGCCTTGGTATGCTGACTTGGTAAATTTTTTAGTTACATCTAAACTACCTGCATACCAAAATAAGCATCAATTGAACAAATTAACAAGTGAAGCCAAATATTTATGTATGGGATGATCCTTATTTGTAGAGGATGTGTAGTGACCAAATTGTTGACCCTAAGGCTATATGCCATAAGTTTTGATGATGACAAATGTATTTGAATAGTAACATTGATATATATAAAGATTGATTATCATATATATGCTACAAGTACTTAAGCATGATTATGTTATTTAATATGTATGTTGCATATATTGAATCATGCTATTAAACTAACCATTGGGTTTGCAAGTAAGATATATTTTATAGGTTGGTTCAAAACAAGAAGAGTGAGCATTGTATTGAAGAACAAGGAAAAGCAATATCATGCTTCACTCAAGGAAAACAACATGCAAGGATGAAGCTCCAAGAAATGAAGAATTAGAAGATTTGAAGTCTTGGAAGCTTGGATGCATCAAGATAGCCTATGTGTTTACATTAGGTATATTTTATATAGGCTAGTATACTTGTGCAACTCAATGATTTAGATTTGCATACATTGGCTCAATTATTTTGAACAAAAAGATAGTGAGATATGAAATTTTATAAAAGTTAGTTTTTGACCTTTGGTCACTCTTTATATCATATCTCATAAACGAAAAATTATTTTTTCAAGTATCTTAATCTCATTTGATAGTAGACTCAAAGATCTTTCCAAAGGTATATTATTTATTGAAAACAGAGTCCAAATGAGAAATATATGACTATTTAAAATATAGTTTGAAAAACTGAAAGTTGATTATTCTGTTCTGACCTATAGTCAGTATTTTGATTATATCTTTTAAAATAAAAATAATTTTTGAGTAAAACTTGGCTCATTTGAAACTAGACTCCAAGATCTTTCCAACGGTATATTATTTGTTTAAAACAGAGTTCAAATGAGGGAGTTATGAATTTTTAAAGAAAGCTCAAAATCTGGACTGCACTATAAGTGCTGTAACGGCTATATAACGGCTATATAACGGCTAGTTTTGTAAAATGTTATATATATGACCTTAGATACACGATTTTGAGCAAGAACAAAGTCCTACAATGTGATATTAACTTATTCTATCATCTTTGAGAGAAAGGAAAGCATTCTTGAGCCAAATCTTGCATATTCTCTATCATTAGAGTTATTAGAGCTTCATTTGTTTTCATCTACTCTTTAGAGAGAGTTTCTTTGTATTGTTGATTTTGATCAACACATATATTATTATGAGTTGAGGTTCGCAAGTACTGGTGTTGGAAGAACTTGCTTTGGGTTGAGGAGGAGCCCGGATTCATAAATTCTTCATTGTGGTTTCGCAAATACCCGGATCGAATTTGCGTGGTTGTAGTGGTTTGCAAGTACCCGGATTAAACTTGCAATTATAGTAGAAATACTCAAGTGGTCTCTTGAGGACTGGATGTAGGCTTGGATTAGCCGAACCAGTATAAATCTCCGAGTTTGCTTTCTCTATCCCTTACTCTTTAATTTGTGCATATTGATATCTATTCTTTAATTCCTTGATCTTTATAATTATTTATCTTGACAGCACATTAATTTTCTGTATTGTATTTATTATCCTAAGCATTGTACTTTTATAGAAAATCATTTTAACTTCCAATTAATTCTTGTGAAAAATTTATAAAACCCAATTCACCCCCCCTCTTGGGTTCCAACCATTACTTTCACAAATAACTAGGAGATGTGGCCCAAATCATGAATTCATATCCGTGTTGAAATTTTGTCATACTTTTACATGTGGTGGGCATTTTGGTCCATAAAGAACTGCACGTAAAGTCCTTGACTCTGGTTTATATTGGCCTACATTGTTTAGGGATGCATATGAATTCTGTAGGAACTGTCTTAGATCCAAAAAACTGGAAATATATCTAGAGGAAATGAAATACTTCAACAGCCCCTTAATTTCTATGAAATTTTTGATGTATGGGGCATAGATTTTATGGGTCTTTTTCAAGTTCTTTTGGTTTTGCATACATCTTTGTGGCTGTTGATTATATGTCGAAATGGGTGGAAGCAAAAGCCACCCAAACTGACAATTCTTCTCTTGTTGTACATTTCCTTTAATCACATATCTATAGGTTTGGTGTTCCAAAGGCCATCATTAACAATCATGGATCCCATTTTTACAATAGAAACATGCAAGTGTTGATGAGGAAGTATGGAATGGTACACAAGACGTCTACACCTTACCATCGCCAAACCAATAGGCAAGTCATAGCTCAAATAGAAAAATCAAGCAAATATTTTAGAAAACAGTGCAACCCATTAGAAAAGATTGGAGAAAAAGGCTTGATGATGCACTTTAGGCATACCACACCGCATATAAAATGCCAATTGGCATGTCCCTTTATCATTTGGTCTTCGGTAAAGCATGCCATTTGCCAGTTGAAATTGAACATAAGGCATATTGGGCTATCAAACAATGAAAGCTGGATCTATCTCTAACTGGTAAAGAGTGAATGCTCCAACTATAAGAGCTTGAAGATATGAGGCTAGAGGCATATGACAATGCCCGCATCTACAAAGAAAAAACAAAAGCCTTACATGACAAGAGAATTAAGAGAAAAGAATTACAAAAGCCTTACATGACGAGAATTAAGAGAAAAGAATTCAATGTGGGAGAGAAAGTTCTTCTCTACAGTTCTCACTTAAAACTTATGCCCAGTAAGCTTCGTTCTAGATGGGTTGGCCCTTTTGTTAAATGTTTTCCTTTTTGGTGCAATAGAAATTAAAAATGAGGCTACCAATAAACAATTCATGGTGAATGGCGAAGATTGAAGAAGTTCTATGAGAATTTCATTGAAGAGACTGTGGAGGAGGTTTGACTCCACAACGTTTTGGCCACTTGATAAGGTTGTTATCTTCCCCTCTCTTTTAATTTTTGTCCTCTTTATTTTCTTATATATTTGATGTTGTTTTACATTGAGGACACTGCAAAATTTAAGTGTAGGGGGAGATAAATTGTTATGATTTTATTATGTCTTCAAAAAAATAATAAAGTAAAATAAAAAATTAAAAAAATATAATAATAATAATAATAATAATAATAATAATAATAATAAAATTCTTATGCTTTTTGTACTATTTTAATCTTCTTCTTTGCATGACGTTGGGTTTTTAGCATGTGTTTTTCGTGTGTTGTTTTAGTATGCTTTTAATAAAGTTTTCCTATGAAATTTGCTTGATGAAAAGTTTGGAAAATTTTAGCATGATGAGGATTTAACCTTGTTTTTCTAACATTTAAGTTAAATGACAATGAATTTGGTTTTAATGACTTTTAATAATAGTCTTTGAACAGTGAGGAATTTTAAGCCTTAATGCAAAGTGCTATTCTTTCTTGTGCGCATTCCCTATGATGAATCTTCACTCTAGAACTTGTTTTGAATCTTTACTGAGATTACATTTACATGCACATGCTTGGAGATGATTTAGGTATTTCCTCGTGAGCCATTTCTAGCCAAACAACCATCCCATGTGTTCTTTCCATTGTGTGTCATTTTCTATCTTCCTTCCACTTTCCTTCTTGTTTTCTTCCACTTCATTTTCTTCTTAAAACAGAAAATTTTCTTTCCCAACTTGAGATATGAAGATTTTTTAAATTCTTTTGAAGAGATTGATGTGCTTTAATGATGTGAATTAAGGGGTGCTTTGAAATAAATAATTCTCTCTACTCCCTAGAAAAAGAAAAAGGAAAAGGATGATCATTCATGAAGAAAATAAAACATTATGGTTAAAAGAAAAAATATAAAAAAATAATAATAATGAAAAGAAAGAAAATAGGAGTAGATAGAACTTTTAAATCCAAAATTTGTTTTTATTCAGTCTCTTGCATTGCTATGGTTAATGCTCTTCATATTCTCGAATTCTTTTCCACCTTGGTTCTTGTTTTTCTTCCTTTCTTTCCATTGTTTTTCCACTATTTTCCACCCCAACATTACAACCCTTGTAAAGTCCATTTGATTCAAGCATGCATATGAATTTGAGTAGTGGGGATTTAGATTCTTGACAAGCTTATGGTAGTGATATCTTGACAAGTTGATTTTGAGTGAATTACCATAAACACTTGAGAGGGTAGAGAATAAACACTTACCTTGTGAGGAGGTTGATTACTTGAATTCATTTTCATCAAATAAATTGCTATGATACTTGAGTTTTAGAAATTTAAGATTAATTTTCTCTAAATGCTAAATCTTTTCATGGTTGGATTATTTCCATTCTTGCATATTTTCATATGTTCTAAATAAAACTTGTTGGTGAGAAGATCATATTTTTCCCAAAGTCCGAAAGACTAAGTGTGAGCGATTAGATATCAACCATTTTTCTATTCATTATAGTCCTTTTGCTATTTTAATATTAGCAACTCTTATTTTATTATCTTTTGAATTTTATTAGGTGTGAATTAATTATAGAATTAATATGCTTCAATTTCATAATTTTATTCCAATTAATTCAATTGTGTAATTTATAGAATTAATTATTAGAGTGTTCATTACTCACATGGCGCCATTGAGATGCTGACTTGGACGCCACTTAAGCACATAATGGATGACTGGGCATGGTTGAAAGACATGGATGGCTAGGATTACATCTCACCTACCATCCATCAATGGCTAGGATAACATCTCAACTACCAACAACCAATGGCTAGAATGACATCTCACCTACCAAGAACCAATGGCTAAGACGACATCTCACCTACCAAGAACCAATGGCTAAGATTTCATCTCACCTACCAACAATCTTATGCCATTCACCTATAAATACCCTTCAATCTTTCATTAAGACATCATCTATATTTTCTATTCTTCTTCTTGTTGCTTAGTTGTTTATAATTTTTCTCTCTTCTGTTTTGGTGTCTTTGCTCTCATGGAGGGCTAAAATATCTGTGTAATCAGTCTAAGGATGGAACTAGTTGTTGTACTTGAATTCTTGGGTTAAATCAGATAAGTTTTATTTTCTATCCATTTCATTTTCATTCTATTTCCTTCTACTAAAAGGCTTTTCCTCCTACATGGACGGATTACTTACTTTTTTTATGCTTTCGTTATTTAGATTTGAATATATTGAGTATAAATATTTTAATCTTGTTAATACCGGTTGGTTTGACAAGAATGAATGATTATGGCTTGTAATTATGATTGTACTACATGATTTTGGTTATAATTTCATGAGATTGAACCAAGTTGTTGCTTAGTGAAGATTTTTCCAGACCTCAACTTTGGTGATTCTAATTCTAGAAGATTTTCTAGACAATATTTATGATAACCAAGTGATGGACAAGAACAGAACTTAATATTAAGATAAGAATTATGATAGCTACACAATTAGAGAAATCATAGACTGATTATGCATTCTATTTTGATATTATATTACCACTCAATTTACTTCTGTTTTGCATTTCATTAAAACTGTCAACAAAACCCTTTTTTTTGTAATTTCTGCAATTGTGTTTTTTAAACCTTAAACAAATAATTTGGTGATAAGAAGTAAGGCTTCACGAGTGAATATGACTTGAAGATCACTATACTGCAAGTTTGCCATAGAGTTCAAATTTTAGTGATTCGACAGTCGCAGTGGCGTGAACTAGCAACCCGCCATTACCGATCATCCTACATTCATGCACTGCTGCGTTCTTTGACATGTTGCATTTGGGTAAATTGTACAACTCATCTTTGTCTCAGTGCTTGTTGACAACCTGAGACATATTTTCCACACAACAAGGGAAGAATGCACAATAACGTTACAAGATGTAGCAGTTCAACTTGGTCTCCCATGTAGTGGCATGCCGACTATTGGTGGAGCCTCCATGAACTGATAGACATTATATGAGCAACTTCTGGGTGTTGTTGTACCATCAAGTAAATTAGATGGTTAAAGCTTCTAGCATAGGCCTTTAATCATTTACTAGAAGACGCCATATATTCACAAATTGTTTATTTTACATATGACTATATTTTAACTTTGATCGGGGGGTACTCGATGCCAGATAAGTCTGGCACTAAGATGTATCTCATGTACCTACCATTCTTCAAAAATTTCAATGAATATGGGCAATATAGTTGTGGATCGACAGTATTGGCACATCTATATAGGGAAATTTGCCAGGAAACAGACCTTAAATAAAAGGGTGCTTGCCTCACTCTTTTGCACATTTAGGCATGGGATAGATTATCTGGGTTAGTGCCATTGACACACCCTGTCCACGATGTAGATTTAGAGTATTACCCTATACTCCTACCTTTAGGATGTCGGTATGTATTACCTATCTAATTATCGAATTTATCAACTATTATTTACTATTTGAACTAAATACTTGTGAATTCTTGCATTTGGAGGGGTGCCATGGACTCGGTTGGGCCTATCAAAGAAGCTTTGAAATAATATAGGTTTCTATTAGATAGGATGACTAATGAGGAGATATCTTTCTTAAACTGAAATTCTTCTAATATCAAGTTACTTTAAATGTTTGTTTCTCATGATCATCTGGTGCCTGTAATACTTGTAAATTTCTTCCCTTTTCTTTTCTTTTATTTCTTGGAACTAATTGTGAATAAATTGCTGATTTTTGTATTTTATGATTTTTTTAATTCCCTGTTGGTCTATTTTATGATACTTAGATGGATTACGGAATTTCATGTTCATGTGTGAGGGTTTATGTTAAAGAATGACTTATAAATGTATGCTAAAATTGAAGATTTTGTGGAGACAAACTAAGGTAGAAAATCTAGACAAAATAATAAATTAATTAAAAGGCTAGTAAGGTGGGCCCCACCATTCTTTCACCTTTTCTTCCCCTTTCTCTTCTTTCCCATATGTAAGAGAATGTATATGTGTTACCCTTCTAAATCTCTCATTCTCTCCCTATCGTGTTCTCCCTTGGGTACTGGTTGAAGAGATGGTTTTGGGAGGGAAAGATCTACTCTTGTTGAGTTAGGAAGAAGATTCAAGTAAGTGGCCATTCCCCCTTTCTGTTCTCCTCTAATTTTTGAACCCTTCGAACTCTAGGATAGGTTTTGTATGTTTTCTAGAGTTTTGAGTGTGAATGGGTCTCCAAGTGTCTTCAATAGTGATTTCTCTTGGTTTAATACTTCTGGTGTGCCTTGGGTAGTTGAAGATGCATTTATGGAAGAGAGAAAGGTTGTTGTTGCCATTATTGTTGAAATGATTTGGACAAAAGTGGAAAGAATTTGGATATTAGGTGACACAACCTTGCTCTTTATTCTTAGATAATGTCATAGTTCAAATAAGATCGTAAACACCTAGGCAAGTTTATTAATCCACTATGGAAGCTCTTGGACCCAAAGGATGTATTTTGGGGAAAAATCATGAAGGTCCTGCTATGCTGATGTCGGGGCACCCATCAAATTCGAGAGGCAAAGAATTTTGGGCTTAGCGCCTGGATGTGCCACTTAGAAAACTCCCTAGGTAGAGCGTTAGCAGCCTGGCACCTAAACCGTGGTGCCTAGGCGCCACCCCCTTAAATCTTTCATCTTCTTATAAACTTAAAAATTCTTGTCTTTTAATTTTAGGTGCTCCTATTGTCGTCTGTTAGCTCTTCCCACTCACATTCATTTCCCTTTTGTTTGATCTCAGGTGAGGGAGCTAACTAAAAATCGTGTTAAGGATAGCGTTTATGTATGCAACTTCACATGAGAATATCTATATTTGGTTCTACTTATTAAAGGGATTGAACTTATGAATCATCCAAAGTTACTGCTATTATTGAATTAAATTGAATTAAATTTCTTATGATGCTAGTATTTAGGAGAAAGACTTTGGGACACTCTGTTTAGAAGATTGGATTTCTATAGATGGTTGAAATAGACTCTTTGACATGTGATTTTATGCATTTTTATTTCATCATAATCATTGTCTTAGAAAGATGGACATGACTCCATTTATTTAATTATAGTCATTATTGTAATACCCATGATTTTCGAGTATTATGGAAGAAAATTTTTTGTTGCGTAGGCAGGAAAAATATAAGTTTGAAAGTAACAAGGTTGTGGAATATTGAGTGGTGGAGAATCGAGGAATGTATTGGTGGAACTGAAGGCATTGAAGGAGTTAGGAGACACTTTGGATATAAAGAGGGACTAAAGTGAAATAAGAAAAACTATGGGGCAACTAGGATTTAGAAACACTTGAGGTAGGATATTACGGATTTGCTTTTACTAGTTTTGACCAAGAGTCAACTGGAGGGCAAAGTAGTAATTTCTCCATGGGTAAGTATATAAAGGTAGCCCCACCTCTTTTCCTCATTTCCTCATTTCCTCATTTCCCCTCTCTCTCTTCACCTTTTCTCCTCTATTTCTCTCTTCTGTCTCTATTATACTCTCTCTCTCTCTCTCCACTCAAATCCTTCAACCGACCTTCGGGGGATGGCTTTAGGGCGGCAGACAAGCCTCTAGGAGCCAAGCAACATAGTAAAAGTAAGGAATCGAGGTAGGAATTTCTAGTTCCCAAGCTTTTTTCCTATTTTCTGGTTTTAAGGGTATTTGGGGTAAAATTAAGATTTCGGCTTCATTTCTCAATTAAAATTAAGGTTTTTACTGTCTAAATGCTCCTTAGACATCATCCATGGAAAAAATCATAGAAAATGGTGAAGATTTGGCCCGATCTAGGCTAAAACTGAGGAGGAGTTATAGGTTTAGAGCCATGGCACCCCAGGCACCAGGTGTGGCACTTCACCGCCAAGACTGGTGTGGTGCCTCAGGCACCAGCCATCATGTGAAACATAGGTTATTCTTCAAATGGGCATAACTCTTTCATCCGGATTCTATTTTTAGCAAACTTTATATCCTTGGAAAGATCTTTAAGTCTAGTTTCAATGGTATAAGTTTCATTCAGAGATTCATTGCTGGTTAAGATTTATATTTGAAGAAGTAGGTAAAGGTCGAGATTAATGATAAAAAATTTATCTATTTTGTAACCTGATGATTTTGCCTAGTTACTTAATAAGGATGGTCGAGGCGTAAGGCAGGAGCCGAGAGAGCATAGAATCTAGGTGAGGGATCTATCTAGCTCTCCTATATACAGATATATATACATATATGTATATGTATGTATGTTTATATTTTAGGAGTTATTCTCCTAATTGTTTTATATATATATATTTGTTAAATTTATTATTATGTGGAATGTGTAGATAAGAATAATGGATTGGTTGTGGTATTCTATTGGTGTGGATGAATTACTTGTTATCATTTTCATATTTACATTATAGAACGTGTGGAAATAGAGTGGGAAGTGTATCCATTGAGTAATACCACAGAGTGGTGTCAATAGATATATATACATATTGAGGATTGGTCTTCAATGCAGGATAATCATTGCACCTCATTCATTTGCATAATATTATGTATGTGGTTGTTTATTTGTGTGTGGGATATATGTAATGGTCGGTGACATAATCTAAGAGACCATATATATGTTATGGTTATAGATATGACCCAATAAGCTAGATACATAGTGGGATTTCCTGAGTGATAATCCGTGGGAACATAAACCCATGTTGATTAAGCTTTTGAGATGTAGTATGGGAGTGCAGACCCTTTGAGTAGGGTTACGTGTATTGGAAGCATGGATCCTTTAGAAAAGATGCATGCATGTAAATGTGCAATGTGTATGTGAGTGTTTGGGGGAGAATGTGATGGAACGTGATACCATATGCGTACCTACGAGTAACTTAGTGTTATGTAAGATAAATTCCTAAATGAGTTATATATATATATATATATATTGTGTATCTATGTAGTGTATGATAGGAAAATCCTTAGGGTTGCCTGATCTTCACGGCGTAGGCGATAAATGAATTCAAGACTTAACAAAAGAAAAATAAGAACAACACACTCCGGAATTGAAGAAGGAATTGGAGTGGTTTAATGACCTAACAAGTGCAAATAGTCAACCAACGTTATATAGAACGTGACCTACTATTTAGAACGCTTGTTCAACCACGAACACGAATTGAACCAATCCACACAACAACGCACTTGGGTTGAAGCACAAATTGGGGGCTTTTGTGAATTTGAATCACCAATCTTATAAAGAAGATTGACAAAGCAAGGTTTCACAAGAGCAAAGAAAGAAAGATAAATTCTCACACAATGAGAGAAAACACTTGAATGCAAGTTTTTATAAACTCAAATCTGATTATTACAATAAGCTTGGGGGGTATTTATAGATAGGATGGAGAGACAAAGGTGCCCACCTATCTTGACTTGAAGATACATACATTTAATGTACATGAAAATAAATGCCCACCTATCTTGACTTTGGATACAATGCTTTTAATGCATTTTGAAAATAAATATCCACCTATCTTGACTTTGAAACATTGTGCATTTAATGCATATGATTCATAATTGACTAAAGACCATCTAGAAGTTAAAATTCGTACAAAAATAAAAGAAAATTACAAAACATGAATTTCAACTCAAATGGATATAATTGAGCCCAAATTCTATTGGTCCATGTTTAGCTCTTGGACCAATCTCTTTAATTTGTAGTGTTCTGGCCCAAAATCCCTTTAGCAACTCCATTTTCAGCCCAAATGATGTTGAGCACATTTTGATCATTATTTAACATACATTCAAATGGAATTTGCTTCATCCATTCTTGAACGAGCCCATTTAATGTCTCTTTTATTGTTTTAGCCCGAGCTCGTGTAATTGGCCCACTTGTAATATACAATGGATCTACTTCTTGATCATTCAATGTAATTGTTGGGTTCACATCATCCTCCCCTTCTTGAAAAGGAGTCGTCCTCGACTCTTCAATATCTGCATCAAAATAAGGAGAGAGATCAGAAACATTGAAGGTAGCATGCACACCATATTCACCTGGTAATTCAAGTTTGTACGCATTATCATTAATCTTCTCAATAACTCGAAATGGCCCATCCCCTCTAGGCATAAGTTTTGATTTTCATTTTTTTGGAAACCTCTCATTTCTTAGATGTAGCCAAACCAAATCTCTAGGCTTAAAAATTACTTGCTTTCTTCGTCTATTAGCACACTTTTCATATTGTTGAGTCATCCTTTCAATGTTATGTCGTGCCTTCTCATGAATTTGCTTGACAAATTCAGCACGCTTTTTACCATCCATATTGGCTCTTTCCTGCAAAGGTAAAGGAATCAAGTCAATAGGTGTAAGAGGATTAAATCCATAAACAATTTCAAATGGCGAAAATTTAGTAGTGGAATGAATGGCCCTATTGTAAGCAAATTCGACATGTGGAAGACACTCCTCCTAACTCTTCAAATTTTTCTTGATGATTGTTCTCAACAATGAGGAAAATGTCCTGTTCACAACCTCGGTTTGTCCATCAGTTTGTGAATGGCATGTAGTATAAAATAACAATTTGGTTCCAAGCTTGCTCCACAATGTCTTCCAAAAATAGCATAAAAATTTAGTATCCCGATCAGACACAATCGTTCCTGGCATCCCATGTAGTCTCACAACTTCCCTAAAGAATAAATTAGCAATGTTAGAAGCGTCATCAACTTTGTGACAAGGAATGAAATGTGCCATTTTAGAAAATCTATCAACAATAACAAAGATTGAATCTCTCCCCATCTTAGATCTAGGTAATCCCACAATAAAATCCATTGAAATATCTTCCCAAGGTACATTAGGAATTGGGAGGGGAGTATACAATCCATGGGGATTTAATTTAGATTTTGTCTTATGACATACAATGCATCTTCCCACAAATTTCTCAACATCTCTACGCATTCTAGGCCAATAAAAGTGTACATTCAAAACACTAAAGGTCTTGGCAATGCCAAAATGACCCATAAGGCCACCAGAATGCGCCTCTTTCAACAAAAGCACACGCAAAGAACAGTTAGGAATGCAAAGTTTGTCAATATAAAATAGGAATCCTTCATGCAAGAAAATTTTATTCCAACTAGTGTTTGGCTTGCAATGATGAAATGCTACTCCAAAATCAACATCATTAGCATACAATTCTTTAATGAATTCAAAACCCAGAATTTTAGCATCTAACATGGAAAGAAGAATATACCTCCGTGATAAAGAATCAGCAACAATATTTTCTTTACCTTTCTTGTACTTAATCACATATGGAAATGATTCAATGAACTCAATCCATTTGGCATGCTTTCGATTCAACTTGCTTTGGCTCCTAATATGCTTTAAAGCCTCATGATCAGAATGAATTACAAATTCTTTAGGCCACAAATAATGTTGCCAAGTTTCCAGCACTCTAACTAATGCATATAATTCTTTATCATATGTAGGATAGTTAAGAGTTGGTCCACTTAGCTTTTCACTGAAATATGCAATGGGCTTACCTTCTTGCATGAGTACACCGCCTATGCCAATTCCACTAGCATCACATTCAATCTCAAAAGTCTTACCAAAATCAGGAAGGGCTAGTAAAGGTGCATTCGTGAGCTTCTCCTTAAGGGTTTTGAAGGCTTTCTCTTGAACATCTTCCCATTTGAAGGGGACATTCTTCTTGGTCAGTTCATTTAATGGTACTGCTAGAGTGCTAAAGTTCTTCATGAACCTCCGATAAAAGCTTGCAAGTCCATGGAAACTCCTTACCTGTCCAACAGTGGTTGGAGTTGGCCATTCTTGAATTGCTTGGACCTTTTCTTCATCAACCCCTATACCTTTACTACTAACAACATAGCCAAGAAAAACAATTTTGTTTGTGCAAAAATCACATTTCTTCAAATTACCAAACAATCTTTCCTTTTTAAGAACCTCAAGAACTTTTCTAATGTGATCCACATGTTCATCTAAGGTTTTGCTATACACAAGAATGTCATCAAAATAAACTACCACAAATTTCCCAATGTAAGCTCTCAAGACATGATTCATTAACCTCATGAATGTACTAGGTGCATTAGTTAAACCAAAAGGCATAACCAACCATTCATAAAGTCCATGTTTAGTCTTGAATGCTGTTTTCCATTCATCTCCTTCTTTCATTCTAATTTGATGGTAGCCACTTTTTAAGTCAATTTTAGAAAAGATAGTAGAACCAGTCAATTCATCAAGCATATCATCTAACCTAGGAATAGGATGATGATATCTTACCGTTATGTTGTTAATGGCTCTACAGTCAATACACATCCTCCATGTGCCATCCTTCTTAGGTACGAGCAACACTGGAACTGTACAAAGACTAAGGCTTTCTCTCACATATCCTTTGTCTAACAATTCTTGGACTTGTTTTTGAATCTCCTTAGTCTCTTCAGGATTGGTGCGGTATGCTGGTCGGTTAGGCAATGATGCTCCAGGAATGAAATCAATTTGATGTTCTATCCTTCTAATTGGTGGCAATCCGGGTGGTACTTCATCGGAAAAAATATCCTCATATTCCTGCAAGAGAGACAAAACAACACTAGGCAAAGTAGAGGTTAAGTCTTTATTATTCAACATAGCCTCTTTGTAAACAAGTACTAGGAGGTTTTGTTGAGAAAATAAAGCTTGTTTAAGGTCACTATTTTTTGCCACAAGTAAACCTTTTCCTCCAACATCCATGTTCTCTCTTTTTCCTTTTTGATTTTCTTTTCTATCTTTCTTCTTTTTCAACACACTCTCTTTTTCTTCAGTACTTGACTCTTTTTGAATCTTTTCACTCTCATTTTTATTCTCTTCTTTTTTGCTCACTTGGCTGCACTCACTCTCTCTTTTCTTTTCTCTCTTTATTTGATCTTCTAAGATTTGCTTTGGTGACATAGGGAGGAGGGTTATAGGGTTCCCTCTAAGTACAAAAGAATAACTATTTAAGAATCCATCATGAGTGACATGCCTATCATACTGCCAAGGCCTACCTAACAAGAGATGACATGCTTTCATGGGTACAATATCACATAAGACTTCATCTCTATATTTGCCAATAGAAAAGAGTACTTTCACCTGTTTAGTCACCTTCAGTTCCCCACATTCATTGAGCCATTGAAGTCTGTATGGACGGTTATGCTTGACTGTTGGTAAGCTCAATTTTTCAACAAGCTCAACACTTGCCACATTGCTACAACTTCCACCATCTATGATCACACTACATACCTTGTCCTGAATTAAGCAACGTGTGTGGAACAAGTTTTCTCTTTGATTATTCTCTTCCATCACCTGGATGCTAAGTGCTCTTCTAGTCACAAGAAGCTCTCCTTCCATTGCACTTTCTCCCTCATCATTTGATTCTTCTTCCTCCTCTGTGATATCTTCTTCAGTCTCCCAATCTCCATTGTTATTGACGATCATGGTGCGTTTGTTTGGGCACTCACTAGCGATGTGACCTCTTCCTTGGCACTTAAAACACCTTATGTCACGGCTCCTTGAAGAATTAGGCTCAACTTGAGTTTTCTTTGGAATAACAGCTAGCTTTTCAATTTTCTTTGAATCAACTTCCTTGGAATTTGAAGTAGAAGGGTTGTCTTTCTTCGAATTGTGCTTCCAGGAGTTAAAAGAATTTGAATTGTAGCTTTTTCTTGCAGTATTCTTCCTCTTGAGTTGTTGCTCAACTTTGATGGCTTGATGTACCATCTCTTGAAGCTCTACATAATGATACATCTCCACGATATCAGCTATGTCACGATTGAGTCCATGTAAGAAGCGAGCCATTGTTGCTTCTCTATCCTCCACAATGTTGGCTCTTATCATGGCAACCTCCATCTCTTTATGATACTCATCTACACCCTTTGTTCCTTGTATGAGACGTTGTAACTTGTTATGAAGCTCTCTATGGTAATATGATGGGATGAACCTTCTTCTCATAATTGTCTTCATTTCTTCCCAAGTGGAATGGGATACTCTCCATAACGAGCTCTTTCTTTTTGCATCTGGTCCCACCAAACAAGAGCATAATCAGTAAATTCAATAGCAGCAAGTTTCACCTTTTTACCTTCGGAGTAGTTATGGCATGAGAAAATTTGCTCAACACGCATTTCCCATTCTAAGTACTCCTCGGGATCACTTTTGCCTTGAAAAGAAGGGACTTTTACTTTGATTCCACCAAGGTCTTCTTCTCTAACTCTAGGCCTCCTAGGTTCTTCTCGATTAAATCTCCTCCTTCTTGGTTGATATCCACCAGATTCATCATCCTCAACTGGACTCTCCGCAACTCTATAAAGCTGCTCATTTCGTCTTCGGTTGTTTGGAGAGGCTGGTAGTGTAGCGGTTTGGTTCTCCATGTTATCTAAACGCTCAAGAACTCCTTCTAGCTTTCTGTTAAACATCCTTTCAAGATGACTCATCAATGCTTGCATTTGGATAGGAGCTAGTTGTGCTTGAGAAATTTCTTCATCTTGGTTCCCTGCCATGTTAGTGTAAAAAAAAAAATAATAATAATAACAGAATATAGGATCTCACAAAATGCTTAGTGTTTCACTCTTCTTCTCAACTCAGTATTTGCACTCCACTCTTAATAATCTTACTAACTCTTAAATCCCTCAATATCTTCCAAAGCTCTTATTCAATCTAAGTCCTTGTTGTGTGATTCAATAATTGCCAATTTCTCAACTTCACCCAAGCACATGAAAGTAGATTGTCAAAGTATGGGAATAGTTGAACTAGGTCACAGTTAAAGAAAGCTTTATGGATTCAATAGAAAGAAATTTTGTTACAAGTGCAAGAAAAGATTTTTTTGTTAAATGAAAAGGGAATCAACTACTTTGAGGGCAAGAAGATGCACTATTTGAACAATTTTTGTTTTATTCGAATTTTTTTTTTCAATATGATGTGCAAAATAGATAGGAGCAACAAAACAATATATGACCTTCTCAAGGACAATGAAATCTTGCACAGTGAAAGGAAAAAATTGATATCTAGGCAAATTGGAAATTGAAGAAAGGGGAAGGAACAACAAAGGAACAATAATATATTTTTCTCAAAAAAAAAAGGTGAAAATAAAGAAAGCCTACCGTGTCAACCAAAATGCTCTGATACCAAATGATAGGAAAATCCTTAGGGTTGCCTGATCTTCACGGCGTAGGCGATAAATGAATTCAAGACTTAACAAAAGAAAAATAAGAACAACACACTCCGGAATTGAAGAAGGAATTGGAGTGGTTCAATGACCTAACAAGTGCAAATAGTCAACCAATGTTATATAGAACGTGACCTACTATTTAGAACGCTTGTTCAACCACGAACACGAATTGAACCAATCCACACAACAACGCACTTGGGTTGAAGCACAAATTGGGGGCTTTTGTGAATTTGAATCACCAATCTTATAAAGAAGATTGACAAAGCAAGGTTTCACAAGAGCAAAGAAAGAAAGATAAATTCTCACACAATGAGAGAAAACACTTGAATGCAAGTTTTTATAAACTCAAATCTGATTATTACAATAACTTGGGGGGGTATTTATAGATAGGATGGAGAGACAAAGGTGCCCACCTATCTTGACTTGAAGATACATACATTTAATGCACATGAAAATAAATGCCCACCTATCTTGACTTTGGATACAATGCTTTTAATGCATTTTGAAAATAAATATCCACCTATCTTGACTTTGAAACGTTGTGCATTTAATGCACATGATTCATAATTGACTAAAGACCATCTAGAAGTTAAAATTCGTACAAAAATAAAAGAAAATTACAAAACATGAATTTCAACTCAAATGGATATAATTGAGCCCAAATTCTATTGGTCCATGTTTAGCTCTTGGACCAATCTCTTTAATTTGTAGTGTTCTGGCCCAAAATCCCTTTAGCAACTCCATTTTCAGCCCAAATGATGTTGAGCACATTTTAATCATTATTTAACATACATTCAAATGGAATTTGCTTCATCCATTCTTGAACGAGCCCATTTAATGTCTCTTTTATTGTTTTAGCCCGAGCTCGTGTAATTGGCCCACTTGTAATATACAATGGATCTACTTCTTGATCATCCAATGTAATTGTTGGGTTCACATCAGTGTAGGGCTAACATTGGTGAGGCCGTAATTTATATTCACCCCCTCACAGTTGCAGGTATGCAAAATGGTTGGTTGAGGGTTCGCAGATCAAGGATGCCTCCCATTGTTCGGGGTAAGGTAATTTATTTTTATTATATTTGTCTAGTGTATTTTGTAATCATATAGGCTACCTACGATCTTATAGTAGAAATTTACGCTTACAGCAATGTTGGTAAGACACTGTCTGTGCCGATCACGAGTTCGATTTCAGGTCGTGACAATTGTCCTGGAATGGTGGACAAGACTACATTTATTTAATTATAGTTATTGTCTTGCAACGGTGGAAAATACTCCATTTATTTAATCATAGTCATTGTCCTGGAATGGTGAATAAGACTCCTTTTAATTAGTTGTATTTTATTTTCCTGGAACAGTGGATATGGTACATATGAGTAAATTAGCATTATAAATGTATTGAATTGTTTATTTCTACTTAATGGGAAAAACACGTGGGAATGGTTAGCATTCATGAATATTTCCACTGACTTTGTGATTAGGTATGTTAGTGTGTATATATTTAATCCCTTATCCTTGAATGATTGGAATCGAGGGTAGACATCTACATGGTCTTGGTGATCCTTGTTAGTAAGAAGTAAGTTGTAAGTTTATTGTTATGTTTATTTCACTGAGTATTTTCCTTACTCCCATATGTGTGTGCCCCCTTTGCAGATTCTGTTATTGTTGCTAAGTCTATGCAAGAGGAGTCATCACCACGACTAGCTCATCATCAGTGATTGGTTCGAACCACTACAACCGCTGATTCGTCCAAAATTAGATTCATGGTAACTTGCATTATAGTGATCATCCCAGGTCATATTCTCTCAAAGAGCCTTGCTTCTAATTGCCTAATTGATTGTTCTAACACTAATTAACCTAATTAACACCAGGAGGTTGGTTGGTTATGACAGTAGCATACAACAGAATAGAAATAATAGTAGTAAACAACAACAATAGACCAGCAGAATTGATTGACAGCAACAGAGAATTGCAACCAACCACTAGGATTTATGGATGTGTAACTATCACTACTTAACTCATTGATTCAGTCTTATTCTCATTTCACCATTTGGTTTTTTTATGAAAAGAATTCTAGAAGAACTTCCAAAAATTATAATGCTTCTAACTATAGTCAAGAATAACTCCATTAATCTATAGATAGATGCAACTTAAAAATACCTTAACCAAATCAAGTTAGATATTATCTAACTAGCCATTTCATTTTGCTTACTTTTCCAATGAGTCTAGCAAGGTTATATCTCAAATATAAATTAGTTTATGCCTCTACAAGTTCATATCAGAATTTAGTATCAACATAAACACAATAACAAAATAGAAAATGAAAATAAGATAAAATGAATAATAAAACACTTATCTTACACTGAAAGTTCAAGCTACAATATCCCAAGTTCCTAGTGACTAATTACAAAGGGGACTTAGCCCTCCATGAGAGCAAAACCAACAAAATAGTGGAGAGGAAAATAGAGAGAATATGACCTATGAATTTCTAAGTTACAAAAGTGAAGAATAATGTTCTGAGTTACAAAACTGAAGCCCCAAAATGCTATGGAATGTTCTACCTTAGATGCCCTGAAATTGACTTTCAAAAGGTGGTGAAGTGTGCTATTTTCTTCTGCAGAAGCAGTAGCCAATAGACAAGCAGTAGAAAGCATAAAATAAGTGCAGCAGGAGAGTTCTTTTGTGTGCAAAATCTAAGGCACACCTGCAGCTTCCATTTCCAACAAAATTTGGCAAAGAAAAGACTGCATGCATGGCAAAAAAATGTTGGATAAATCTGAATATAGGTCCCACACGTCCATGTCATCTGATCAGCAGAAAAGAGTGCTAAGTCAGCGTCCTACTCATCCCAAAAGTGCCACATTGGCATCCATGTCAACAAAAACGTCCACCTCAGCGCCACATCATCAAGAAATCTCTTAAATTAATTTTTGAAAAATACCCAAATTGATTAAATTGAGTCTTTAATAATTTAAGTCCTAAAATATGAAAATAATTCATTTTCCATCGAAAATTGATTTAGACCCAATAAATCACAAAGTGTAATAAAATTGGAGAATTTCTATAAATGAAAATGCAAATAGACCAAGATATATATATATATATATATATAAATGCTAGATATCAGTGATTGCTTCTTCTAGTCTTTTTAGGAATGGCTTATCGCTCTGTAGTCGTTCGGACTCCTAGGTCTTGTATCAATGTTATTTTGGAGCCGTCTATTCTTTTGTATTCAATGAATATGATTACACTACGTTTTGACCCTTTCCTCACCTTGTTTTGTGATTGGGAGGAAAGTTTGGAAAAATAGATTTGATTATATTTAATGAAACATGGTTAATTTGCGTTGTTAAGATTTAGGCTTATGGTCAAGGGATGGCTCCTTGTTGAACAGAGAGAACTCAGACTCTCTCATCCAACTCCACCTGCTCAAGATTTTCTACTGCAATTATTCCAGAGGAAGTGCCAGGCAAGCATTCTTAGGGCTTTATCGCAGCAATGGAACCTATTGTAACATCCTAGTTTTTTTTTATTTGTGCTTGGATGATTAAAACCTAATTTGAATTCTAACTTGATTATGTAAATCAAATAATTTGAACCTTATGATTATTCACAAAAAACCATAAAATTTTGAGTAAGATTCGGTATTCAACTTATTTCACAACTAAATACACATAAAGTATTCTTATACATTTTATTTTAGAATAAACTAACTTTTCTAGTTATATTGTTCACTAACAAATAAACTTTATAGTACAAAATTTTTGTTAAAATTTTTAATATATTCATAACTTGTTCATCTTAAGCTCTACCTATTTCATTTTTATTACCTTTCCTTAAGATCAGCCTTAGAAATGGTTAGATTGGAAAACATGAAAAGTGAGATAAAGATATCTCAGTAGCTAACATGGTTTACAAAACATGGAAACGAATCATTTCAGTTATAAAATCATAATGAATTCAATAACTCATCCATGAATATATAGGCAAATGTAAATCATCGTCACATATCAAGCAGTTCACTTCAATTCACCTTGCAGAATTTGAAGCTATGATCATAATTTATGGGTCTCAAGTACTTGTGATTTGTTCACCTTGCAAAACACGTGTGTAATTGATTTATTACTTTTGGAACCGCATAACCCTCTATTCTCTATTTTTGGAATAGTCTCATTGCCAATGTAATTTATACATGCTCATGGAAGATCATAAAATACATAGAGAAATCTTTCAAAACTTGGGAAATACTTGCTTTTATGAAGTTAATACTACTCAAAGTTTGATTCGATCTTAAAGCCACCTTTGTTCCCTTTCATTTGACAATCCTTCATGGGTTCTGGTAAGATTAAGTAAAATTCACATATTTTATTAAGAATTCTTAATTATAGAAAAAGGCCTAAAAATACTATCCTGACTCCCTAAGTTTAAATCCTAGTTCTTCTATTTTTTTAATTTTATTATGGGTTCAGTCCTTAATTTGATTTTATATATAGCCCAAATTAAATAAATGTGTCAATTATTTTTTATATAAATAACTTTATTTAATTAAATAAACATATAGATATATGATTAATTTCATCAAATAAACATATATATATATATATATATAATATTATGCATAATATAGCTATATTTAGTATATATTTATAACATTATTAGATAATTTAGTTAAAGATTAGATAATCATTTAATTAAAATAAATTAGTTTTCATTTAGGTCCTCAGCTAAACTTTTCCTTATTTTGTTTCCTTGATTTAATCTTATATTTTAATTCATCTAGGTCCCTAGATTAATAATATATATTGTTTAGAAATTAAATCAAACCCAATAAACATTCTGAAGTTTGCAATTTAGTCCCTACAATTTACTGTCATAGTTTTTTCTGGTTTTTCTCTTCTTTTCTCTTTGGTTTGGCTTCCAAATCAACCCAGACTTTCATTTTAACTTATTTTAAGATTCAATCATTTTAGACCAAAATCATGAAAGAAAATGAATAAAAAATGAAGTTTTAAAATTGAAAAACTCACCCAAAGTTTGAACGTCAAGAGTGCTCAGTTTCACATTTTGCTACTGTTTTGAGCTTCAAACTAAAACTAGACTACAAGGTGTTGGTTTTGGGTGATTTCTAAGTGGTTTTCCTTCCCAAAACTCCAAGAAAACGAAGCTAAGCTCTCTCTCTCTCTCTCTCTCTCTCTCTCTCTCTCTCTCTCTCTCTCTCTCTCTCTCTCTCTCTCTCTCTCTCTCTCTCATTCCTTGGTTGAAACTCTATTTTTTTTAGGTGCAAAAACAGTTTAAAACTCGCTTCTCTCTCTTGGTTTTAATGGTGCAGAAAAGGGGAGGCATGGGCTGCTATTTATAGCCAAAACGGAGCTAAAGGACTTGTTACTAGATGCCCAATCATCAAATAATTCAACCACTTGTGTTTTGTTTCAAAGGAGAAAGTCTTTATGATTGAAAGTGGAAGACAAAAACGGAGCTTCAACATACATGGTGATCCAACGTGTTTGAGTTAATGGTAGTGGCTTCTTATGTATCAAATACCAAGTGACGAAAAGGTTGGAATAAGATTAAAATAGGTATCTTCTTAAATTTCTAAATTTCAAATAGGTTCTTATAAAAATGGGTTTATTTCTAATTTTTCAAAAACTACTTCTAACATTTTCTTTTGCTTTATTTTCATCTTATTTATTCATTCACCTATTCATATTTTATTTTTAATTATTATTTGCAATTATTTATTATTATTTTCTTATTTTCTTATTTCTTTGATTTAAATTACTATTTTATTCCTTAAATTTTCTTCTTTTATTATGATCATTCAACATATTAAATTATCTAATAGGAATATTATATTTTTCAACTATTTTCTCTTTTAATTCCTAATTCTTTAGGAATTTCTTAATAAAATTTTTTTAAGCCTAATTTATTAAATATTAAGGAGACATTAAATTTTTGGGATGTTATACCTATCCCCTATGATGAATGTTACAAGCCAGATGCATCAATGCCATATCAAATTTAGCCTGACGTAGGTTACAATGGCGTTGATCCATCTTTTACACATATTGGAGGCTCCAATTCTCTATTCGGCTTTGATTGTTACACGGTAATGTCAGCACAAAACCATTTTAATTTTTCATCTCTCATTTCTCCTCCAATGCCACAAAATGTAGACTTTGGAATGCAATTCTTCACACCGGACTACTCGATTCCATTAGTTCAATCACTAGTATTGGATTTAAATGTTCAAACAACTATGCCATATAGAGAAGGATAATAGCAAGACAAAAAAAAGGAGAGGATGGAGAAGAAGAAGAAGCCAGCGAGAAAGAACATGAGCAACTTTAACGGTCAAAACAAACTAGCTGTATGTAGGCGTTATGGGATTGGTAGTTATTTTTTTTTTAGATTCTTTTTTAATCGTATGTTGTATATATTAATGTTATTCAATATTATTAATTTTTTATCATTTAAATAAAACTACATTTATCTTATTATTTAAATTTCTTTTCAATTAATTAATGCTTCTTCAATAAAAAATATTTAAAACAATTAATTTAATTAAAATAATTAAGTTACATAATTTGTAAAATTAATATTATACAAAATTAAAAATTAAAAAATCTATAATTGATTTTTAAAATCAGTTAATTAATTTTAAAAATATCATTAAATTTAAAATTGAAAAAATGATTTATATAATTTTCAAATTATTTAGAATTATTTATTAATTTTAACAAGTATTACATTTTAATTATTTAAAAATTTCATATATCTATTTATTATTGTACATAATAAATAATAGTATTTTTTTAATTGTCTCTGTTTCTTCATATACTGATTAATCAAATATATGTAATTATATATAAATAAATTCATTTTAATGATAAAATCAATTTATTAAATAAATTATTATGCAATCAATTATTTAAAATAATACTACAAATTTAATAAAATATATGAACTAATCTATATATAAATAACTAATTTATGTCTTTAATATAAATTAAATATTTATAATTATATACTTATATATTGCATATTAATTATGTTATTTAATTATATTTTATATATATAGAATTATATATTTTAATCTTCATTTTTTGTATACATTTATATATTATAATCACCCTAACTACTTGTTTAAACTCTCCAATTCCCACATCTATTTTCTTATTTCTTTCCAATTTCCCACATTGCCTTTTCCTTTTTAATCTTAAGTTTTTTTTAAAAAATAATATGACTAAAACTCAGCCTCTAACAAGCCAAGCTTTAGTCAGATTAAAAAATAATAATTAAAAAGTTGATGGGACAGAAATTGTAGTATTGGCCTAATTTTTTTTGGGGATAGTAGTGTTTGACTAAAAAATCCTCACAGGTTAGATAGGTCAGTTCCAATTAGACCTGATTCTAAGTAGGCTGACTTTTAGTCATTTTGATATCGCTAGGTTGAGTCTGTTTTGTCAGCATTAGTTGGAGTTAGCTTATTGATAGTTTTTTTGGAAAAAATTGTTTTTATTTTACTAATTTATTGTGATGTGTTGAAATTATTTGACTATTTTTTTTTTCTTTGCATTTTGAGTCAAATCTTATTTATACAAAAGAAAACAAACATGGAGGAAGTTTCAACTTTATTGAACTTTGTTTGAACTATAAACAAATACGTATAGTTATATTCGTTCTTGCTCATTACTAAATATTGACCGACCCAGTTAAGTAACCCGACCCATTCAATAAAAAACATGACTCTTTTAAATTGAAAATTTGGATTTTCGGAGTGATAGAGACGGTTGGACAGGCCCAGAATATTTTACCCCAAACCTTAACACCTTTTTTTTTAAAAAAAAAAAAGTTCACTAAAACTTAACAAAGTTAAAACTAAATCTTTTTGGTATTTTTTTACTTTCTCCAATTATTAAAAATTGAATTCAAACGATAAGCTTCAATTGTATTTTATATTTTTGTTATATTATATGATTTTACTGATTAATAAAATTGCCAAATAAAATACGGTTTTTCATAAATAATTAAATAGAATATAGATATTGAGCTCAATGGAGAGCTCACACAAAGAAATAGAATATAGATATTGAGTCAAGTTTAATGCAAATGAGACAGTCTTGTGGCACAAAGTATATATGGTTTGTAGCCAAAGGCTTCCACTAAACTCCTAACATTAACTACCTTGATACTTTTAGACATCAACCAGTGTAAGAGTCATTTTAACACTGGTAGCATCATTTAATCAGTCTGTGCATCAACTTGATATTATTAATGCTTTCATTAAAAGCACCTTAAATCAAAACGTGTATTTGTATCAACTAGAAGGCTTTGAAGATCCATACTTTCCTTGTCATGTTTTAAGTTGCACAAAATCATCTATGGACTTAAACAAGGTGTAGAGGCCCATTTGATCAATTGCGAGTTACTTGAATAGGGATTTTCACATAGCAAAGCTGACAAGGTTATCTTCATTCTCATACATGTTGATGATATAATAGTGATAGCAAAGAAAGGTACCTCCATGAAATAATTCATTTCAAAGCTTCACATCACCTTTGCTCTAATACATTTGGGCGCTTTCATGTTCAGGTAACCCGAAATGGCACTGGAGTCATCTTGTCTCAAGAAAAGTACATACAAAATATATTGGAAAAGACAGCTTTGGAATATTGCTCTTCTTGTCCAACTCCTACCACACTTGGAAAGACTCTCTTTGCACACGACAAAGAATTACTAGAAATCCAAAGATTACAGAAGTATCATTAGAGCACGGCATTATCTAACCCGCAGTAGACCTAACATTAGTTTCATTATTAACAAACTACTTAGTTTGTCCAAGTTCCAACAGTACACATGCAAGCTATGCTTCAATACTTCAAAAGATCTTCTAGTCTTGGGTTACACATCAACTCAAGTCGTAGAAATGTTGACCTATAGTTGCTATAATTTTTTTTTTCTTTCTTGGGACTGATGACTTATAGTTGTTGATTCAATAGACACTTCACCTTAATTCGGTCACTCTAAGCTTCTGTTACTTAATTTGGAAAGGTGAGGAAATGTTGGTTGATGCAAGAATTTAGTTGAATTTGTAAACAAGTCAAAATTGTTTCTCGTGATTTAACAAGGTAACATGACCGAATTGTTATAATGATTTATCTCTTTAAAGAAATTCAGGATCCAAATTTCTTCAAAATATATGAGTTAAATTTTATTGTATCAAATTTATATATATTTTATTATTAAGCAATTGACATTAGTTCTATATATTATGTGACAGTTGTTGTATATAATGGTTATGATAAGTTTATACTCTATAGTTTGTCCTCTCCACAGAGAACTAACGATGAAATTTAAACATGAACAAGCATAGAAATTTGAAAAATCTCAAGTCCAAATTCTAGACTACAATGCAACACAAAAGTTTAATTTGTGAAGTTTATATTTCATCAAGGGTTTAAATTCCTGCAGTTGGAATACTAGTAGTAGCATTTGCGTTTTTATGCTTCTATATCTGACCTGTACAAAAGCAACACATTTTATTTAATTGACGTTCTATACCTATTTGTTTGATCTAATGTAAAAGCGCTCAAATTTGGGCCACTTAAACATTTGAGTGAATATATGAGACCTTTAAAGTTTTAGAGAGACAGTAAGCAAAATCTTCATAACTAAAAATGATCAGTAAGCAAATCAAACGACAACTGCAGAAAGTAGAGAGAAATGCAACGAAGATAGCATTCTATATTTGTATATAGTTTTGCATAATACAACATTTTCATCGTACTACAAATTAAAAAATAAATGGATTAAAGTATATATTGCCTTTGAATTAGTAAATAACCCAATAACTGTAGCTATATATATTTATAGATAAAGAAGGTATAGATATTTTTCTATCGTCATCGGTACTGCATTTCTTTTTACATCTCTTATTTTAATAACCAAGCTCTTCGAGTTACACACACACACACACACACACATATATATATATATATATAAAGATTAATAGATATAAAAGAGAAAAATGAAATCAATCTAATTATGGTTAAATTACCCTCTCAGATCTTATAGTCTACTTCATTTGTAATTTAGTCTTTACACTTTAAAAAAACTTAATTCTTTATAATTTTATAAATTTTTAATCTAATCCCTAACACTAAACTTCCATTGGTGTTTCCATCAAACTTTATGGTACATGTATATATAGCCTTTCAATGAATAAATTAAATAACCCAAAAAAAATTGCTAAATAGGTAAAGAAAGTACAGAATATTTTCCTACCGTCATTGGTGCAGCATCTCTTATTACATCTCCTGTTGTTAATAATCAATCTCTTCGTGTTATAAATTTGTAATATATATATATATATATGTATGTATAAGGATCAAGAGATATAAAAGAGAAATAAGAGAGATATCTAATTAAGGCTAAATTATCCTCTCAGTTCCCATAGTTTACTAATTTCTAATTTGATTCTTATAGTTTAGAAATTTGTAATTAAATATAATTAAATCTTTATAATTTTATAAATTTTTAATCTTGCCCTTAACGCTAAACTTCCATTAATGTGTCATTAAACTTTGTTGTGCATATTGACATTCATGACTTAGAATAACAAAAAAGAGTAAAATTAAATAATGAAGTGAAATTGACTCATATAAATGTAACACTCGTCAAGTTGAGCAAATTCAAAATTTTAAGATAATACACACTACCCCAAAAAATTGAGTTTGGCAATAGTTTTGGTCTTTGGTGCAATTTGAAAGCTACTGAAGGTTTAGCGGTGATTTGTTAGATCGTTGTCTAGTCCATCCATTGCGAAGTGTCTAGTGATAGTTTAATCCAATCACTATCAAAGCCGCTGTTATATTATATTTATATTTGTATTTATTGACCGTTAGAACTGTCACTAAAGCAAAGGCCTATGCAGTCCTTCACTCTCGCGATGCTTTTCAAACCGGCAACTCAGAATTGACTAACTGCTGCCGATTCCTTGGGTTTTAAAATTTCCATTTTATTAACCTGATAAAACTATATATACGCAATTATGGATATAATTTAAAGCCATAAACATAACATTCCAAAATGCCTCTTTATTTTCCATTTCATAAGACTCAAAAATCCAAATAACTTTTACTTTAATTTTCTTTTCCATAAATACACAATACAAAAAAAAATGTTTTGAAAGTTTTCATTGAATAAATCACCACTGGAAAAACAAAAACAAAAATTCAAAATTTGGTCTCCAAAACTATTTTAAGTGACAAATTTGTGACAAAATGCGTCAATAATTTTTGAAACGTAAAAATCCATCAATAATTTTTTGAATGAATTTTTTTCATAAGTCCATCAATAGTTTTAGGACAGAAACAACCGTTACTAATTTTTTGACGAACATTTTAGTAATAATTTTGTGACAAAATTTATGTCACTAAATCTGTGATAAAATTTTCCATCACAAAATTAGTAACAAAATTCCATCACAATTAAATAATTTTAGTTATGGTTATAATTATAATTAGCTTTAAACTTTTTTAAATTGAAAGTATTTGCCACGGTTTATAACTGGCAAATTTGAAATTCATTAAACAAAAAAAGTTTGCCATAGGATAACCATGGCTGATTTTGTTAACATTATTTTAAATAAAAAATTGATGAACTAAAATAACTATAATTTATACCACATTATAGATCTAAATAATGCTATTTCAAATCAGTTTATCACATATTAAGCCACAAAAAGTATCAAATCAGAATTAGACAAAAAGGATACTTGACTTACTAATAATAATCAAACACCTGGCAAGTTGTCAATCTTTATGCTTAACCTTCACACGTTTAAGATTATACCATGAGTGGAAAAAGATGAGAGTGTTATTCATAAAAAGGAGGATATATCATTGGACCACAAACCATTTGTACGAAGCAAGAAACCACAGCAATTCTCCTTGCATTTGTATCCTTCCAAAATTGCACTTTCTTGAATATCATCATATTAGCCCTTCAAGGCTAACTTAGTACACTTAGCCAATGCCAGTAAGACCAGTCTTACTGAAAAATAACATGCTATGCAGCCAACAAAATATCTCAAAACAAGTGACCTAGCAGGTACCACATGCTGTCTTAGTTCATTTGCAAGTGAATAGTTACTGCTCTTTCAGAGCCCAACGCCGAGTCATAAGTACAATAATACTTGTTCCGAAGGCTAGAAAAAGTTGAGACATTGCAAGTTTCTGCAGTAATACGGGAGCATTTATACCCAATGGATATACAAACACAACCTCAATCTATAAGACTCGGAGACGCTGCGTGCGATTTCAAATGAAAGCAATTTATACTAATTATAAAAGCTAATTCAATTGCTGAAGCATAATTTAGAAGAATTTATTGTAATCTCTTTTATGTTGATTTCAGACCACTGTAGTATTAAGTTTACAAGATTAGCAAATTTATACTAATTATAAATGCTAATTCAATTGGTGAAGGATAATACCTTAGAAAAATTTATTGTAATCTCTTTTATGTTGATTTCAGGCCACTGTAGTATTAAATTTACAAGAATAGCCACCTGCGCGTACAGCACTAGTAGTTCCTCATTGATGTATGTGAAAAAGAACAATCATCATAGAAATCTAAGATGATAGATACAGAATCTATGTTAAGTACACTAGACCTACAGATAAAAAATGAGAAAAGGATACGTGCCACTAATGCCTCTTGTCTGTAGCAGTGCTTGGGATAATCTGGCAATAGAGAAGCTTATAATATTACCTCATGGCCGCCCTATGTTGATTTAAATGGTTAAAAAAACTTTCCAACCATGGAAAATTTATTAAAGCATCACAGTAACATACAAGGAGAATTACAAATCCTCATGATGCCAGGCATGAATGCAACTAAAATTTAGATGGAATGGGAACTTTAAAAAATAACAATGAAAGCAAGTGAATATACAACTTTTTTTAACAATGAATAATATCAGTCAACGCTTTGTTGTCAAACAAAGGAAATCCCAATAATATTTGATACAGCCTCCATCAGTGTTAATATTTCATTTGTTTTACTTATAAAGGACTATCCAAATTCATTTTCGCATTGGTATATATGAGAACTGATCAAAGCACTTCAATCATGATTAACAAAACATTATTCTCTGGTAATATCATTAACTGATTTGTACTGTCAACAATCACCGCAAGGATTGTAAGAAGATTGAACATGTTTGGCAAATAGTAAATGCAAAAGTGTAGAGAAATTTCAATATATAGTTGATCTGATTCAACTGGAAATCAAAACAACTTCTAGAAACACAAATGCAAGTTCTCATGACACTTTAGGTGAATTAATTAAACTCAATCATGATTGAATTATCCACTTGGTTCTTACAAGAGGAGGAGAGTACGTTTGTTTATTACTTGTTGTCATCAATTTATTCTAGTCACTACAACAAAAATATCATATACACAGAGTCACTTTTAGTGACAACAACAATATACTTACAGACAAATAAAAATATCATAGATATAAATGGTCAATACCTACAAATTTTTTTTGTCACTAATACATATAAAAACTATTTAAAAATAACAATTTAATTTAAAATTTTAAAATAATTCCAAAATCTTAATTCTTCTTGAAATAGTTAATTTTTTTTCAATATAAAGTTATTACTTTTACCAATGTTTTAAAAACCAAAGTGATCATTAGACCAGTAAACGCACAAATTTAAAGTTTAATGGTCAAACTGATAGTACTTAAAATATATTAAAAATAATATACATAATTAAAAAATATAAATATACATCTATTTATTAATTTTATATTAATATAATAGATTAATCTTTATTTTTAATATTATATATATTTATATTTAAAATATTAAAACACAATTTTTTAAATTTAATTTTTAATATTATATTATATATAAATATAAAATTATATATTCATGAGTGGTCAACTTCAATACCCCGTGCCACCAAATGACTAATATTAATTTTTCATTCTCCATTTCTCCGTATCATTCTCCCTTTTTCCATTTTCCCACGCATCAGTAGCTTTGTTCCCCAAGCATTATTATTGCTTTTTCTTGAAGTCTATTCAGTCTTCACTCAAATACCTCCACTATCTGTCTCTTGAAGTCTTCGATCTTCACTCAAATACCCACGCCCTCATTCTTCCTCTTCTCTATTCTTCGGCTCTCTCACCATCTCAATATCAGCTCTCAATCCCTCATGCGTCTTTAGTTTCAATCTCGGTCTCTCTTTGGCCATTAGATCTAGGAGTCTCCCCCACCTTTTCCAACTTCTCTTCTTCTTCTTCTTCTTTGAACGATGGCGATAAGAGCTTTCAGAGACAAATACACGGTGGAGGGCAGCTCGGCGACGACTTCAACAGAAGCAGAAGCAACATATCACTGGCGATGAGGCTTAAAAATAAAAAAAAGGAACCTGCTACCCAATTTTACCGATTTGGAATCGGTTCATACCAGTTTGATGCTTGAACGATTATTTAACCTAATCAGACTAGACTATCAACCGATTATTAGTCCGATCAATCGATTCGGTTTAGTTTTGTAAAGCATGCCTTTATCCACAAATATACTGTGAGTAAAACTTATAAATAATTTTTCTCCTATTGTATAATATTATTTAAAGTAATTTTAAAATTTAAGTTTTTTATTTTATTTATTAATTTTTATTTAAAATAATCATTTTTATCATTGATAAAAAACTGTAGGTAAAATCCTCCCAAAAAAATTTTACATTATGCACCAAACTGGGTCAGCCAAAAAAAGTTTTCCCACAAAGTAAAAATTTCATTCCCTCCAAATGTTCCGGTGAAAATTCATTCCCTCCAAAAATTCCCCCTCCTCTGAAACTTTCTGAAGTCTGAAACCAAAACCCTCCTGACCTCTCTCTCAATTCTCAACCCCACTCTCAGCCTCACCCTCCTCCTCGGCTCCTCCTCCTTCCAATTCCTCTGCCCCCACCCACATTGACATCCCTCACATGATCCCAAAATAGCAGTTTCCCCTTGCTTCTTCCTCCATCCCCGTCTTCCTTCAACGCCATGGCGCCCAACAACAACACTCCCCTCATGTCTATCTCCATGCCTTCATAGCACCAGATCGCGATGGGTTCTAATCTCCAATTTTCTCCTAGAATTTAAGGTAAGCTCAGATTCTTCCCTTCTTTTTTTCATTTCGTTGTGCTTCTTGAATCCTAGCCTTCCAAGAAGGGGAAATGTGGCGATGGGTTCTAATCTCCTGTTTTCTCCACGAATTTGAGACCTGTTTTCTTGGGGAAATTACAGAGAAAGTTAAATTGTTGGTGGGTGGTTATTAACGGCGGACGGTGGCAGAAAAATAGGGAGAGAAGTCGAGAAACAGAGCAGAATTTGGGAGTGGGAAACACAGCACGTTTACAGAGGTAAGAAGCGAGAATCTTCTGCAAAAATATTAGGATTTTGCACGTATCTTGTGCTGCATGCTGAAATCAAGCATGAACTTCTAGTTGTTGAGAGTCTGATCGAGAAGATGAACCTTGATTTCCTGTAGTAATAGTTGGGAACTTGTGGTATCAATGCCATTTTTTTGTTGTTTGCAGCATTTCATACTTTGCTTATTATTTAGAAAAGTTTTTAGATAAATGTATGATAAAAATCATGTGATATATTGATAATTACTTATTACTGATGATTCTTCCAGATGCACATCTGCTGGCGGTTGATTTGCCAGAGAATATCACTGACAGGCATGTAGTTATAAATTTATATTTGTCATCTCCAGTATTTTTTTTTTAAAATAATCATATGGTTTGATGCTAAATTTTTCAAAAAAAACTAGAATTGAAGATAGAACAGTAAATGTTATATTAGAAAAATAAATATTTTTAAATTCTAAATTACTTGTCATGATTTATTGTCAGTTGCACCATTTCTTGAATGTATCCTTTTTGAATGCTGCATATATCTGGAGTATTTGCAGCAACTGGCATTTGTCTTCCTCTACTGTTGTTCTTTGGGCAGGGGGATAAAATCCTCTTCCATCTATTCAGCTTCAACACTGAATACAATTTACAACAACAATAAGCTTTATCTTATCAAATGTGTTTGGCTACATAAATAGTATGATATTATTGAACTTTATTAATAATTAATTATTTAAGTATTTTATTTATTAAAAGATTTTATTCAATAAATTCTCAAAGTGTTTTTCTTATTTTTCATCAGTCTTTTTTCACGGAGAGCACGGGGGAAGAAAGGAACGAGGAATAGAAATCAACGGTACCATATGTCAAGTCTATGAACTACTTTTAATAACAAAACACACTTTCCTATGGATAAAAAGAAATTGGGAGAAATCAATAACAGAATTGTTTTCAATAACAGAGGGAAGGCAAAGCGAGAAAGAGGATTGAGTGCGAGAACTTACCAAGAGACTGGGAGACTATCTGAATATGAGAGGAGAGGAGAGCGAATCAGTGAGGGCGAGAATTTGCAAACCGAAGTTTTAGGGCCGAGACTCCAAGAAGGCGAAGGGAGAGACAGAACAAAATTGGAGGCAAGAAAAATTAGAGAAAGAAAAAAGTTGAAGTAAGAAAAGTTCTAGAGAACTTATATTAATTTGAATAAAACTATTCTTCCAACTATCCGAATGAGTATTTATATAAAATTTGATTAAATAATTTTTACAAAACTAATAATTTTTTATTAAAAATAAATTTATTTAAAAATAATTTTTAAACTTTTAAAATAATAAATATTAATTATTGTAATTTTGGGTAAATTATTATATTCTTAGTATTTGAATTACATTTTTTATATAAAGTTTGATTGAAATATTTTCAACATAATTATTATTTTTATTAAAATAAAACTTATTAAGTAAATGATTTCTAAACTCTAATTTTAATAGTATTTATTTTGTGTTTTCAAAATTATAAATTTTAACAAATGATTACTTTTATATTCATAAAATACATATTTGTAGTTTTTATATTATATAAAGTTGATATATAAGTATTGATAAATTAAACACAATTATAATTTTAAATTATTGATAAATCAATTATATTAATATTATATAGATATAATAAGTTTCTTTTCAATATAATTATTGATGATTATAAATAATGTATTATAGTCCCCATCCTTAAACACATAAGTGCTAAACTTAAACCCAAAAGAAAAAAAAAATATATATATATATATATATATATACCCAAACTTGAATTGGTTTTTCTATCCTTACAAATGGACTTAAATTGGTAGATTTTGCATTTGTGATATGTAATGCATACTCACCTCTTGGCCAGAGAAGATGATCAACGTATAAATCATGATTCACTTTCAACATTAATGTGGGTTCAGATCCTCACCAACATAATGGTGAGTTTTATGAGTTGATAGTTACAGTTTTAACTGTGATTAAAATAGTCATAGTTATAATTATGACTAAAAATATATTTAGTTATAATTATAAATGTGATTATAAAAAGTGTCGCTAAAAGTATAACTGTGGTTAAATATATCTTTAGATTTTGACCACGATTTTACAATTTGCAAGATTCTCTTAGGCTGGAGACGATCCATTTTCCATTGATGCCTCGCACAAGATCGACTTCCTTTACCATCATAAGCTTATGGTTGCACCTCCTCGGCTCCTCCCTTGGACTGAGAACACTGCTCACCGATTGTTATGAAGCAAAGAGAGGGAAAAGGCCACTAAGGAAAGTCCAAGACGCTAGGATTTTTCCTCGTGTGTAGCTAAGTGAGATTTAGGAAAGATATGAAGTTACGGTTTTCTGTTCATGAGTGAAGCTCCGTTCTTTTTCTTTTTTTTTTTTTAAAAAAGTTTCTTTCTTGTAAATCAAATTAAGGTTTGACTTTAGATTATTTTGCAAGAAGATGGTATGTTCATATTCGCAATAATTTCAGTACGCTTCTCTTTTGGTCCAAAAAGCCATTTCTAGTAAATTAACTTTTTTTGGAAGGTTTGTTAGAAGAAGTTTGATTAAGATCAGATATTATAAAGGTTGCAACTTTCAATTACTTTCTTAGATGTGGGCAGGGTGGATTAAGAAATTTTGCTTAGTGGAGACAAAAAATAGTCTATAAATATTTTTTAAAAAAATATTATATATATATATATTCCTAAACGATAAAAAATTATATAAAATACACGAGATATAAATTTATTGGATAGTGCTATAGTGGAGTACAATTAATTTTTAAATTCAATTTTTTAAAAAAAACTTATTGGGTGTAGTACTTAATAGGATGAGTGTTTATGATATATCATACGAGAGTAACATCTAAATTTTTGTGGAGACAAAAAAAATATTACATATATTAATTTAAATAAAAAAATTTTTGTGAGGGCAATTGCGCTCACACCATATAACATGGATCCGTCCTTAGATGTGGGCTTAAAGATGGAGGCCTGTTATCAAAGTCGAAAAGCAAAAAGTTTATTTTTAGGTTAAATTTTTATTTTATTTTTTAACATTTATTTTGATTTCATTTGCTTAATTTAATTTAATTTCAATTCAATCTATGGTTCACTGTGATTCTCTAATATTTTTTTATTTCAATTTGATTTCTTTTTTATTAAAGTTAATTGTACATTAATCCTTTAATTTTTTTTTCTCAAGTTTGCTTTAGTTTTTAAATTTTGTTTATCCTATTTAGCCCCTAAACTTACAAAAGCTACTTAAATATTTACTTCTCTTTTAACACTACGGAGATATTTAACTAAAAGGTTTTATATCTACAAAGATTAAAGAGAGTGTTAGGAAATATATATATATATATATATAGAAAGAAATTTGGAATAATTTTACTCCAAATTTCTTTCTTCTTTAAATGTGTAATGATCAATATTACAAAAGGTAAGAAACTCTAACATTAATTTGGCACCCACAAAGGTAAGGTGAAACTTTTGAAGAAAACCATATTGAAAAGGGTATATGGAGTTGAATCTTCTTTCTGCTTTTTGTTTTTTTTTTCTGAAAATGCACAAGTTATTTTCTATAGACAAAAAAAAAGTTGTATTGGGTTGATTTTTTTTTTTTTAATGTTTTCCTTTCATCTTATTAGTCATTACCAATTGCTAAGCACCATTTTCAAATGTAAATATGCTTCTTGTTTTTTTCTTTTGGAAGGAGTACCTTCACCGATGGCAAAAATTAATTTCCTCCGAGGTATTGAACACAAATGATAGATTCTTAGTCAACTAAATTTGCTTCATTCATAAAGACTAAGGATCAAACCTCCAATTACTTGTTTAAGGGACAAGAGTCCTTCCCACTCACACTAACTTAAACTGGTTAATGTACATATGCTTTTGAGATAATAAGTTTCTTAGATCATTATAGATGGATTTCCTCTCGTTTCTTTTGCAACTCCATGATTGTCAAGTAGATCTGCACCACCAAATTTCCCCTCGTTTTTCTTTCAATCCTCACATAATCGCAACAGCCCAAGCAAGTCACGACTTTTAGCAAGTGGCAATGGCATGGAGGGAAAACATCTGCACAGAAAAAGAATGAACTCTCAGCTCCATGTTTTTCTTCGTTATCTTCTATTTTGTCTCTTTTGGGTTGGCTTACCTTTTTTTGAAAACACAGAAAAACAAGAAACCAATGAAATCAGTCAACCTCACTACAAAAACCAGTCAACCTCACTGCAAGTTCCACTGGTTTTCAATTATTTTAGCTAGTTCTTTATCTTTTTTAGCTTGTCATTTTTAAGATTCAACAAGACCAGAGCAAGCACCAAAACCTGATAGAATCGCTCGAATAGGTCAATTCAGTTCATTGTTAAATCATTTTTCACATTACTTATTACTAGCCATTTTATCAAGTTGTGAAGCTCTGTTTTTTTTTTTCTTATGAAAATTTTCTTCCATATAATTAAATCTGATTTAGGTTTCAGTAAAAAAATTTCTTTCTCGAAAAGATTCTTTCTTGTAAATCCTTTCTTGCATCTTTCAGTTAATTTTTGGAATGAAGGGTTAAAGATCGTAGCTCATTATGGTAGTTAAAAAGCAAACAATTTTTTAAAGGTTAAATTTTTATTTTTATTTATTTTTTTACATTTATTATGATTTTATTTTTTAATTTAATTTAATTTTCAATTCAATCTATATTTCACTTTGATTCTCTAATATTATTTTGTTTCATTTTGATTTCTTGTTTTTATTGAAGTTATTCTTTAATTCTTTAATTCCTTAAATTTGTCTAAAGTTTTACTTTAATAGTCCCTAAACTAACAAAAACTACTTGAATATTTGCTTCTACTTAAAAAGGCTTTATCTCCTACATGTGTGTGATGTGTTGCTCTATCTAGCATTTCTATTTACTTTTTTCTTTTTTGAACTTAAAACATTTAACTCACCATCAATTTCATAACTCACCATTAATTAATTATGATTACAAAAATTTACCATCTCAATCAATAACCATTGTGATATTATTATAAAATCTTAAAAATAATATTAATCTTTTTATTCTAAAACGTAGGTGATCTAAAATGTTTTAATTTCCTAAAGCTTTTGATCCCTTATGCATTGATGATATATCTAACGTGAAAATACTATGATAATAAGGGGATCAATTATATTACTACTGAAATATGTCATAATATAATAATGGACTACTCAAAGGACGATAATGCCACAACATAAATCATACTATTTAAATATTTTATCATATATAACATATTTGAATATATATTTAGCAATTAAACAATATTTAATGACCATATTAATTTCATGTTAAATCAATAAAATGCATTGAAGTACTGTATTTTATTATCATTGGACATTCGTAGAGCTTTAATCGCCAATCTTTTGTACATTAACTTCCAATCAGTTGGAATTAAATGGTTTTACTCTCATGTTAATGGTGGCCAATGGGTAAATGGAAAGCCAACTACTCACATATATATATATATATATATATATATATAAACCTTAAATCCTAAACTCTAAAGTGAACTACTCACATATATATATATGTGTATATATATATATATGTGTGTGTGTGTGTGTGTGATATTTTGAGTAAAAAAAGGTCTGCGTAAATCAGAATTTGAAAACACCAAGAAGAGGAAAACTATCAAGCACTAATAAATGAAAATTTGGTGCTTTATGCTCCTTTTGTTAATAAATTTGTTAAGCTTATATTTTCACAATGTCAATAGTCTACTATATTTTTAAACAAAAAAATATAAACAACAAAAAATAAGAAAAAAAATTGGAAAACCATGTAATTAAGTGCCTAGAGTATAGGTAAAGCACCAAGTATAGCAAGTCAAAATTTTAATGCAAGCAAAGAGAAAAAATAAAGTGATGAAAATATGATATGAACAAAATGAATAAAAATTAGATAGTTACAATTAGTATAATTTACTTTTAAATCAATTTAACTAACTTTAATCAAATTTAATAATACATTTCAAAGCACGAAAATGATTGCGCGAAGCCCAGAAAAATTTACTAGCATAAATATAGAACTAGTGTATGGGCGAGGTGATGTGACACCTCTTCTATCCACCATTCTTATTTTTTTTTTTATCACATTCTTTTGCCTTCAAAATAATATGTGATAACTTTAAAATGATATATAATAATAGTAATAATTGTGGACTTTTATTAGTTCCATCTATATCAATCCTGACTTTTATAAAATAAACTTGAGAATGAGAAACCTAGGAAAGAAGTTATATTTGATTATTTCTTTCTTTCATTCTTTTTTTTTGTCTCAAAATTAGAACTTTTATAGAGTCCTCATAGATTCACACAGATTTATTTAGTTTCATAACCATTCTTTATTATGGAGGTGAAGTTTTACATGAAGAAGTTTCAAAAGAATAAGAAAAATGGTGCTAGTACTACTTACATGTAGTTTTCTTTCAATTTTTTTTATTACTTCCTATTATTTTGATTTAATTAGTTGGACTTTTTGTAAATAATATCATTCAAGGTGCTATTATAGAATGTTGTGCTCCTAAGGTATCCTTAGTGTCAACACTTTTTAGATTATTAGTAATTTGTTTCTAACGGTTTGAATTACTGATACTTTGTCATTTTTCTATCAATAAATATTTTACAGTCGATGTAAATAGAAAATTTTGAATATGCAATAAAAATATTAATTTCAATAGAACATGTATGATTTAAAATTTATTTTGTTATTTATAAATTTGTTTCAACTAATGGAAGATATTAGTTTAGTTTAATTCAAAATAGACGAATTAGATTAATTTCTTTTATACGAATTATATTTTTTTTTAAAAAAAATGTAATGAAGACAAATGAAAATTAGAGCATGACAACCAAATAATTTATTTCTAAATTAATTTTATTAAATCTTAATTAAATTTTTTAAAAATACATTTTAAGGTATTAAAATAATTGCAAATCGCAAAAAAAATTCTAATATATATGTAATTAAAGTTGGTCTATGAGGGAGGTGATGTGGCATCTCTTCCATCCACTATTCTTATTTATCTTTTTTCTCATTTCTTCCTCTAAAATGTTATATGATAATTTTAAAACAAAATATAATAATGATAATTGTGGGTTTTTACTGATTCCATCTATATTATGGTGGGCTTTTATTTTATTGGTCATTAAAATGTACTGAATCATCAAGAGAAAAGTTGAATTATCAAGAGAAAATCATCAACAATTGGATCATTAACAATTGAATCATCAACGGGGGAGCTGAAATGTATGCCTCCATATTGTTGAAACGTGTGCCTACTATTCTTCTGGGGGGAGTTGAATCATCAATAATTGTCTATATATATTGACAAGGAAATCATCTAGAGGACATGTTGATTAGCTTTATTTTTTTTTTTTTTCTTATCATCATGCCATTCACAAGCTTCTGCTTTCACATATATCTCATGCTAAACATTGTATGCATCATTTTTTTTTCTCTTTTCTTTTTTATGCAAATGCGTTGAAGAGTCAAAGTTAGAAGACACTTAGAACAGCTCTACTTTTTTATAACTAAATATTAGTACTAAAGTACTGAAACACATTTTGTGAATATATCTTAGAGGAGAGGGGAATCCTTCTAGAAGTTGAGCAAAAGAAGAAAATTACGAAAGAGTCAGTTAAAGACAACAGTCGAGCCAATGCAATTGTTGATGGCAAAGAAACAAGAGCTTTGGATGTGTTTTAGTTTCTTGAAGCCCTGCACATTATATGGCTAGCTGAATTAAGAGGAGAGAGAGAAACTTGAGAAAAAGATTATATTTGATTTTTTTTTTCCGTGTTGTCTCTAGAATAGAACTTTTATAGAGTTCTCATGGAAATATGAAATCAGACAAGTTGATTTAGTTTCATAATCATTCTTTATTATGGAGCTGGAGTTTTACATGGAAAAAATGTTTAAATGTAGTTTTTTTTTTCCAATTTTTGTATTGTTTCCTGTTGTTTTGACTTAGTTGAATTTTTTGTGAATGATACCATTCAAGGTGCTATCATAGAATATTGCTCTCATAAGATATTGTTAGTGTCAACATTTTCTAAATTTTTATTAATAGTTTTGTTTCTAACGATTTGGATTATTGATATCTTTTCAATTTTTTTCAATGAATATTTTGCAATTAGTGTCGATAAATAACTTGGGATGTGCAACGAAATATTAACTTAAATAGAAAATAGATATGTGATAATATTAATAATGTGAGGTTTAAAATTTATTTCGTTATCTATGAAGTTGTTTTAACTAATGAGAGATATTAGTTTAGTTTAATTCAAAATAGAGGAATAAAATTAATTTATTTTATGTCAATGATATTTTTTAAATTATATTTATTAAATCTTAATCAAATTTTTTTTAAAAATTATAATTTAAGGTATTAAAATAATTGCGTGAAGAACAAAAAGTTTTTTAGTATATATATAAAGTTGATATATGGGGAGAGGATGTGGCACTTTCTCCGTACATTCCAGCATGTACATTTATCTTTCCACTCATTTTTTGAATTTTAAAAATTGATATAGTATGTGCTATTTTAATAGAAATAATGCAAAAAATTGAAAGGCCTTAGGTTATAATTTTCAAAATTTATATAAAATATAAGAGAATTAGAAAAAAAAATAGAAAATCATGTTAGATAACTCCGTTGAATTCATCTCTTCTTCTGAAACAGAGTCGATATCTTCTGCTGAATCAGGCTCGCAGCTTTCTCCGATGTCACCCAGTTTCTCTCTTCCTCAATTAACTATCTGTCTAGGTTAACTTTCGGTCCATTTTTAAATTAGTTGGATTTTAATTTCAGGTAACCCACATTCTTTTATTTTGAGAATTCTGCACGAGTCAGTTTTTGGCATTGGATTTTCCGTTTCCTTGTATTCTAGATGAAATCATGCTTATCATATCTTCTTGCAATTAATGTCCTCGTTTTCATTTAATGTATATAAATATAGTTATTGATCTTGTTCTTTCAAAAACATTCTAGTCGTTCGACTCAATATGAATCAGAGCTTAGTGTGTGTTTGGAAACTAGTTAGGAAAATATTAGTTTGAACAGAATTAATTTTTTTAATTGATTTGAGTAGAATTAATTTTGTATGAACGTGATTTATATTCGGAAATTGTTAACAGAAAATTGATTTTGAAAAATAATTTTCGTTTAGATATTGTTAGTAGAAGTATTTTTGAATGTGTAATTACCAAAAAGAGTATAAATATTATATTATTTTATTTTATTTATCCTTATTTAATTGCTATAAAATGCAATAAAATTAGGTGATTAATAACTAAAAAAATTAATTAATTCGGAATATTTCATCATTTTTAATTAGGTGATTAATAACTCATAAAATTAATTAGTATTACCAAAATAAAAAAATAACTTTCAACATTATTATTATTATTATTATTATTATTATTATTATTATTATTATTAGCTAGTTAAAACTAGCAGGGAAAACTATGGGCCAACCTCGGCCCGAATAACTAATTGAAGGAGTCTACTGAAATTGGAAAAGCATCTCTCTAATTGAAGGTGTCTATTGTGGAGAGAAGGTTGATCAAAGATCCCGAGGGAGATGAAACTCTATGCATGATTCATGTCTTTGTAGGCTCTCTATCTCTCTCTCTCTATCCTTCTCTTCTTCTGCTTTCAAACTCTCTGTGTCTCTGTAAGAGTCACTCATCCCTCCCTCTACTTTCCTAATCTCTCTCTCTCTTCACTGTTTTAGGAAGAAGGATAACTGTGAATGGGAGGGTAATTTGGAAAATACTGGTTGCAGGAAAAATCGATTTTCATAGAAGCTACACAAATTTACTTTAGGGCAAAATCTATTCTAATGCCATAATCGATTTTAAAAATTGCTATGAACGTGAAATCAAACAACTCATTTTGTTGAAGAATCAATTTTTAATGTATGAATGCACATCAATCTCACAAAAACGCAAAAGTAAACACACTCTTAAGCGATACAGATCGGCCACTCGAATGGTAAGTGCTCTTGAATCATTGGCTAAATTGCCAAAACCTTGCAGTTCGAGTTGAAACTGTAAAAATGCATGGTTCCAATAATTATGAGATGATACTTCCATCGGATCACGAAGTTAGACACTTCATGACTTGATGTGACCAACAATGGAAATAAAATTTTTACTTTTTTAATTTTTTTTTAGTCAAAACCATTCAGACAATGTCGATTATACTACCTGAAAGCCAAAAGAGTAAACGAAATTAATCTACAGTCTGAGAAAGTGTGAAAACATAATCACGAAAGAAGCAAATGGAGCAAAAGTTAAGTGAAATGTTTCTCGTCATACACTTGTATTGCACACTAGTTTGAAAAGACAAAATGCCAAATCCTGTGTAACTAGAAAGTGAAAAATTTGAACTTTAAAATGGAACAAAATATAGCCTCAGCATATAGTTTCTACTATACCTCAGTTCTCCTCTGCCACCACGTATACAGCTTCTCTTCTTCAATCTATTCTTCACTTTTTTGCTAAGTTCTTTTTTTAATAGAAATTATTTTCTACTACTCTACAACTCTTTTTTGTATATGAGGCTCTTGATGTATGTACTTATATTATGACTTAAAACTTACGATGGGTTTATGATTTATTGTCTTATTATGAAATTGCTCACTTTTTGTACATGTGGCTTATTTATGACTTATTTATAATTTAAATTTTCTAAAATTAAGTATATTCTTTATATTATAGATGATATCTAATTAGCTATGATATTTTTATTATATTTATAAATCTTACGATTCAATATAATTTATAATTTAAGATTTATAATTTAGTTTAGTGATTTATAATTTGAAAACGTGATTTGATAATTATATTTTGAAGTCCTTAACAATTAACAACATGCTTTCGTCTATGGCAAAATGTGATTAAAAGTGTGCCTCGGGTTTTGCATTTACCGTGGCTCTGGGAGCTTATCAAAGAACGGAGCGAAGCTAGCTACATAGCTAATATTGAAGTTTTACCTTTCAATGATCGGGTCATTTATATAACAGAGAACGGTAGCGTTAGTGACTAAAAAATCCTACGATTTCATATATACACACACACACACATTATTTGTTTGGCTTTAGAAGTCTTGTATCTTCATTTTCACAAATTAAATTCGCAGGGATTGATGAACTTAATGGCTGTAAAGAAACGCTTGAAGACGTACGATTTGGGAATAGATTATATCAGTAGCCATCGTTTACATGTTAAGCAAGGTCAGAGCATGGTACCTGACTACCTGGGAGATACATATACGTCTACTGTTTTTAATAAAAAGGAGTTGCACTTAGCAGTGGATAGAACCTATACAAATCTCTAACTTGTTCTATTTTTTTTTCCTATTTTAGTTTTGGTATGATTATTTTAATACTTTGATTAATTTTTACTCAAACATGTTTTCAAGTCAGATATTAAAGGGATTAAGTCTTCATAAATAATTTGTTTTGTCACGTATGCATGCTTCTCATATTAGTTATTTGATGTCCCCCTATTGGGATTGACTTTGTCTTCATTCTAATGTTGATTAGAAACTAAATATTCAATATTTTGTGTGTTAGTGATAACCATTAAATATTAGATTGTGTTTTTAGTAGATATCTTGTTTGCAATGAACCAATTAAAAAATAAAAAACAAATTTATTAGTGTTATAGATGATTTTTTGTTTGGAATGAATCAATCACAATTACAATGATTTCTTTGAACTTGTGTCATTGTTTGGTGTTAGAATAGAATTAGTAAATATTGCAAAAAAATGGTGGTATATTTAATGAATTGCAAATATTAAAAGGTATTCTAACAGTAACATTTTTTAAGCATTGTTTAGATTTGTAAAATGCGTTTCATATCCTAAAAAATGTTGCATAAAAATTGTTAAAAGTGTTTTAATCCTTATTTGAACAACTTAAAAATGTTGCCTAAAAAGTGTTGCAATTTTTATTGTAACAGCTTAAAAATGTTGCCTAAGATAATTAAAAATGTTGCCCAGGATAAAAATCGTTGCATAATAGTGTTGCTATTGCATTTACTTTTAAAAAATATTGCCTAAAAGTAAAAGTAATGGCAACAAATGCAATGCCTGAAAAATGTTGTAAAACCATTACAAAAAGTATAGTCTACAATTTTTTTGCAACAATTTTTTAACATTGCATATCGAATAAAATGTTATAGTGATTTTTAGTAAATAGCATCATTCAAGGTGTTGTCATAAAATGCTGCCCTCCCATGATATTATTTATGTCAACATTTCTTAAATTATTGGTAAGTTTATTTCTAACAGTTTGAATTACTTATGCTTTTTCAGTTTTCTGTTAATAAATATTGTACGATTGATGTTGATAGAAAATTTTTGTTATGCAATGAAAATATTAACTTCAATAGATGATAGATGTATGATAATATTAAAACGTGTGGTTTGAAATTTATTTTGTCATCTATAATTTGTTTTAACCAATGAGAGATATTAGTTTAATTTAATTCAAAATAGAGGAATTGGATTAATTTGTCAACTTTTGATAACCAATATATTCATCACAAATTGCTGTAAACATCACTAGAAGGAAACTTTTCACTGACACATTTTTAGTATCACTGAAAATTGCTTGATTGAAAACCAATTTTAGTGTAGTGGGACTGTATCTTTTAATCATGCGGTCAATGTTTGATCCTAAGAGTAAGAGTATGTTGATATGAAAAGGAGTGGATAAAAGAGCAAACCCTTTGAAACTGAAGATATTTAATGAAATTTGTAGATGACATGCTTTCTTATGGTAGAAGTGACATAAATAAAATGGCTATGGTGAGTGAATGCTCATTGACATAAAAACTGAAGATATTTAAAATCAAGGTTGGGTCAACAAAGAATAGTTATATATGACTGGACCTGGGTATATGAACTTGCTCCTCATTGTATATTCATCAATATCTGTTTTAAGAAATTGGAAAACAACGAATTACTTCTATGGATATTTGACTATAAAATTAAAACACTAACCATTTTATTTGAAAAATTTAAGAAGATTTTTAAGTGACAAAAAAGAACTTCATATATTTGTTCCTTTCAAGGTACCATGAATACACTCATATGCTTCCCCTTTCTTTTCTTTTTTTTAAAACAAAAAGCTATCTTTCGGCCGACGAATCCAACACACTAGTCTATTGCATAATGATATATTATATTAATTACACTAACTTTGATCTTCTTTATCTTTTACCTTCTTAATTAAGAAGTATTATTTATGTAAACAGAGTTCTAGAATAAATTAAGTTCATTTATTATAACACAAAGAAAATAATTGGAATCTAATATGATTTATTTTAAATCATTGGGATTTGAGATATTTTGTCATTACATTTTATTTTATTTTATTATGCTTTAAGTTAAATGATCCTTTTGGTTCTTATAGTAGCTTTACTGATCATCTTGGAGGAATCGACATTTCGTGCACTACAAAAAAATAGCTTTTAGTGACAACTTTTTGGTGGCAACTAAAAAAGTTGCCACCAAAAGTCGACTTTTAGCGGCAACTAAAACAGTCGCCACTAAAAGTCTGACTTTTGGTGGCAACTAAAGAGTCGCCACCAAAAGTCCAACTTTTGGTGGCGACTTTTGAGAGTTGTCACTGAAAGAGGGACTTTTGGTGGCGACTTTTGAAAGTCGCCACCAAAAGTTTAATTTTTCAAAATAAAATTTAAAAAATTTTAGACTTTTGGTGGCGACTATGATAGTTGCCACCAAAACAACATTGGTGGCGACTAAAAGTTGCCACCAAAAGTGACCAAAAATCAATTGTAGGTATTTTTTTAAAATTACTTTCGGTGGCAACTATAGTTGCCACTGAAGGTGACTTTGGTGGCAACTATGAGAGTTGCCACTAAAAGTCAAAATTTTTTTATTTTTATTTAAAAATAAATTAACTTTTGGTGGCAACCAGAAGTTACCACCAAAGATAATCAAAAATTGTTTTAAACATTTTTTTAAAATACTTTCGGTGGCAACTATAGTTGCCACTAAAGGTGACTTTTGGTGGCAACTCTAAGAGTCACCACCAAAAGTCTGATTTTTTTATTTTTAATTAAAAATAAATTAACTTTTGGTGGCAACTTTTAAAAGTCGCCACCAAAACACCATTGGTGGCAACCAAAAGTTGCCACCAAAGATAATCAAAAATCGTTTTAAACATTTTTTTAAAATACTTTCGATGGCAACTATAGTTGCTACTAAAGGTGACTTTTGGTGGCAACTCTAAGAGTCGCCACCAAAAGTCTGAATTTTTTTTATTTTTATTTAAAAATAAATTGACTTTTGGTGGCAACTTTTGAGAGTTGCCACTGAAAGTGGGACTTTTAGTAGCGACTCTCATAGTTGCCACCAAAAGTCAATTTTTTTATTTATATATAATTATTTTTTATCTGTTAATCTACTAATAATAATATATTTTCTTTTTATTAAGTTAGATGTTGTTTCATTTTAGTGTTATGATATTTTTCGCTTAAAATAATTTTAACAGATTATATATATATATATATATATATATAATATTTTGCCCTTACATAACACAAATAAAGTGGTGGCGTAATGGCAATACACACATGGTTACAAGTAAGGAACCCAGGTTCGAATCTCAGGTATGCATATATTTGGTTTAATTTCAAATAAACTCTAATATTGCACAAAAAAAAAATCGAGTCACCTTGGGGCAGCGAGTAAGTAGACCGGCTAAGACCTGCACAGGTCAAATGGGTCTCGGGTTGACTCGTCGGACTAATTCAAATCTAAAAAAATTACTATTGACTTTTGGTGGCAACTTTTAGTCGCCACCAAAGGTTTTTTAGTGGCAACTTTTAAAGTTGCCACTAAAGGTAACCAAAAATTATTTGACACAAATATTTTTTTTTGCGAAAAATGACTTTTGGTGGCAACTAAAGTCGCCACTAAAGGGTAACTTTTGGTGGAAACTCCTTTAGTTGCCACCAAATACCTTCAGCCGCGAACTTTCAGCAGCAACTTAGTTGCCACTAAAAGTCGCCACCAAAGACCTTTTGGTGGCAACTTTAGTTGCCACCAAAAGTGTTTTTTTTTGTAGTGGTGGAAAATATGCTACGATGAAAAGGAATGGCCAATTGTCCAATTTCCTTTCTACTTTCGTAAAGTAAAAAAATGCTTTATCTTGATGCTTCATCTAAAAACACAGTAGCTATAGGAATAAATTAGAGACATAATTAATCTAACCCCCAAGGTTGCAAGTCAAGCCAGCTTGTCGATGGATTTTTCTTTTCTTTTTTAAAATAAATTAGAGACAAAATATAAATAAAGAAAAAGCAAAAGTGGTACAGTTGTTGAGAGATTCTTTTCTTCTGCTTACAGCTGCTTTTGCTTCATTGCCCTCAACTTGGCGGCATTCATATCCCTGCAATTTCCAGCTTTCAAGTTTCTTCATCACAGCCTTTCATCTTCATACTCACACATACATACTCTGTCTTCTACTCTAAACCCACATACATCTCTGAAAGACTTCTCTTCTGCTTCTTTACTTTCAATTTCCTCCACGTTTGCTCCCAAACCAATCAAAAAAGAAAGTACAATTGTTTCCGTTTATGCTTATCTACACTTATTTATGCTTTCAGTTTGCGCTTACCACTCTTGCTTTTTCTTTGGTTTTTCCTATTAAGAACAACGCAACTTACATTTTCAGTTGCATGCAATTCCCTATGCGCTGTTTGAAGTGTAGACTTTTCCTATTAGTTTTTTCTAATTTCCTTTGAAATTTGTTCATTTTATCTGTTCTTGTTGAAAGCAGAACAAATGGAGAGCAGAGGAAATAGTATCAAGGGTGAAATGGATCCTCTTTGTGCTGTTGCTGAAAGGATTCTTACTTATGGCCTACGTCGTGAATTTTGTCTTCACTGCCTTCTCTATCTTCATACCGCACTGAGTTTCTCTACACCTCTACATTAATTCCACTCAACCCAAAGAGTCATCTGAAACACACTTTGTTTTCTCCTTCCTTTGCCCTCATTTTCCTTTCATACTATTGGGATTGGCAGATCAGATCCTTTGAATTCAGATCGTGTAAGAGAATCAATGATACTGAATAACCATGTATATTATTGAATATAACTAAAGTATATATACAAGAGAAAGGGAAGTAACTAACATGTATTAACTAACTAGATTAACTGACAGTTATATAAGATGACCGTTAATATCCTCCCTAAAACAAAACTATGTCTTCTGTATATCCTCCCTCAGACTCAGCTCATCTCTACTGATGATGTTGAGTTTGTCTCTCAATAATTGAAAACGTGGTCCTGACAGAGGTTTCGTTAGTCCGTCTGCAATCTGAAAATGTGACTTTACATGTTGAACCATCAGTTCTTTCTTCTGTACTTTTTCCCTGACAAAATATAGATCTAACTCAAGATGTTTGGTTCTAGCATGTAAAATGGGATTTGTTGTGAGAAGTACAGTGCTTAAATTATCATAGTATATCACAGGTTTCTGAAAACAGGGGATTCGAAGTTCATATAGTAAAGATTGGATCTAAGTGACTTCCGCGATTGTGTTTGCAAGAGATCTATATTCAGCTTCAGTGGCTGACCTTGACACTGTGGTTTGTTTCTTTGAGCCCCATGCTACTAAGTTAGGACTAAAATATATGCAGTAACCTGAAATGGACTTTCAATTTTCAATATCAAAACCCCAGTCAGCATCGCAGAAAGCTTCAAGAGAGGGATTGGAGGTGGTTGCAGGTTGTAAAAGGAGACCATAGTTGATAGTGGAGTTTAAATACCTTAAAATCCTTTTTACGCCTTCCAATGTTCTTCCAGGGGGTTGTGCATATACTGACAAATCTTATGGATAGAGAAAGCAAGTTCAGGTCTGGTAATGGTGATATACTGAAGGGTGCCGGCAATCAATCTGTATTCTTAACGATTTGGCAGAGGATTACTTCCATAGCTAAGCAGCTTTTACCTGGGAGTCATGGGAGAGCTAACACCTTTGGCAGAGTGCATCTTGGTCCTTGTAAGTAAATCTTTGATGTATTTTGATTATGATAAATGTAGAGCTCCCTCTTTTTTCCTTTGTACCTCAATACCCAGAAAGAAATTGAGTTGGCTGAGATACCTGATGGCAAACTCATTATTGAGATCTTTGATCAAGGTAGAGATGATTTGAGGGGAGTTACCTATGATGATGATGTCGTCTACATAGACTAAAACAAAGATTGTGTGAGTTTTAAAATTTCATATAAACAGAGAGCTATCACACTTATTGGCCGTAAAACCATGTTTCTGTAGTGCTAAAGCAAATCTTTCGAACCATGCCCGAGGGCCTGCTTAAGGCCATATAAGGCCTTGTGTAGTTTACATAAAAGGGATTTATCTGAATTTTCGAACCCTGGGGGCTACTGCATAAAGACCTCCTCCTCTAGAATGCCATTTAGGGAGGCATTATGAACATCTAATTGATGGATTTGCTGTTGTAAAAATAGCCTCATAAAGGCTTAATATTTCAAAAGAGAAATCTAAAAGTCCCACATTGCTTGGAGCAAGGAGGGGAAGAAAGTTTATATACTAACATGTGTTAGTAGACTGGTAAAGAGCTTGGGAAGAGGTGAGCTCTCGCGCACATAAGCCCACATGGATTCAAGCTACTGCAGTACAAATCGTCCGATTTGCCCCCCTGCGCTTGCAATGAATAGGACCAGTTTAGTTTTTCTCTGGAGAAATAATTTTTTTAACTTAATTTATTTTAACTTACCTGAGCAGAGGCGAATTTCACACTTATGAAAATTAATTGGATTAATGTCAGAAAATTAAGGGCTGGCGGTTTTATGTTTCTTTATTTTAAATATATTTAAAATATTTAAAAACTCCCTATTAAATTTCTGAAACTGTCCATTAATTTCTGAAACTGTCCATTAATTTTTATAACAGAATTTTAATTTTATTAAACATTTTTGTCTGCCTCAGCGACTATAAAAGGAGGGCTCCTCCCCCTCATTTGACACACCAACTCAGAAAGCATTCTGATCCTCTCTTCTCTCCCTCTCTCACTTTCTGGGTTACGTCTCTCATTTTCTGCTGTTATGTGGCCTGAGAATATTTTCTCAGAGGAATCTGTTTAATCCTGGAGGGAGTTCTGTAGACACATATTCTTGCTGTGGTCGCGGAATAATTTCCTTAAGGACAGTGTCTACTGCAAAGACACGACTCAGATTTTCCCCTTGCTGGTTTCCAGATAACATCCAACAATCTTAAGGAAATTATGGAAACCACCGCTACTGCTTTCGCTGTTCCAACTGATGTTGTCCCTGCTGTCACCATGCCCACTGTGCCTCCAGTCACCTTCTCCAAACCGTTCCCAGATATTTCAAAAATTGAAATATTCAACGGTCAGAATTTCCGGCGATGGCAAGAACGTATCTATACTGTCCTAGACATGCATGGAGTTGCTGCGGCACTGACATAAGCTCATCCACTGCCTGCTGCTGACCAATCCAAAATTGACATATGGAATTATGCTAATAAGGTATGTAGACACACAATCATTAGTACTTTATCTAATGAACTCTTTGATGTCTACTGTACCTACAAGGAAGCAAACAGAATTTGGGAATCTATGATTCTCAAATATACTGCGGAAGATGCTACCAAACAGAAGTTCGTCATCGGTCACTTTTACCGTTGGGAAATGATGGATGACAAGGACATTAAAGTCCAAATCAATGAATACCACAAGTTGTTGGAGGACCTTCGTGCCGAGAAGATCAACCTGCCTGATGAGTTCGTTGCTGGAATCTTAATTGAGAAGCTGCCTAAAAGCTGGAAAGACTACAAGAAACAACTCAAACATAAGCATAAATAGTTGCCGCTCTCGGAACTAATAAAGCACGTCATCATTGAGGATACCAATAGGAAGGAATCCAAAACGGCAAGTGCTAAAGAAATGACATCAAAAGCTAACATGGTGCAAGGTACATCTAGTCGTAAGAATAAAAGTAAAAACAAGAAAATTGATTACAAACCTAGAGAATCTAACCCCGCCTTTAAGAAAAAGGTAATTGCTTTGTGTGTGGAAAACAAGGACATCATGCGGCTCAATGCAGAAGGAGATTGAGAAATGACAATCCTCCTAAGTTAAGTGCAAACTTGGTTGAAGGAGATGATGTTATAGCTGCGGTCATTTATGAAGCTCTCCTGATTGCCAATGTGAAAGAATGGGTGGTAGACTCTAGGGCTACCAATCATATTTGTACAAACAAAAATGCTTTTACATCCTACACTCCAGTAAAGGATGGAGAAGAACATGTTTATCTGGGTGATTCTAGCACCACTAGTGTCCTTAGGAAAGGAAATGTTCTTCTCAAACTCACATCAGGCAAAACATTGGCATTAAATGATGTTCTACATGTGCCTAATATTAGAGCTAACTTAATTTCTGTAGCTCTATTAGGAAAAGCAGGGGTTAAAGTGTCATTTGAATATGATAAGATCATAATGACAAAGAACAATGTTTTTGTGGGTAAAGGCTATTGTAATCAAGGACTTTTTGTACTGAATGTTGCTAATGAAAAAGGTGAATCTTCTGCTTACTTGATTGATTCTGTTGAAATATGGCATGCTAGACTAGGACATGTTAGTGTTTCATATATTAAGAAAATGCTTAAAACCAATCTAATTTGTGGTTTTAATAACATGAACATGGATAAATGTGAAACATGTGTTGAATCAAAGTTAGCTAGGAAACATTTTCATAGTATACGTAGAGAAATAGAATTGCTAAGTCTTATTCATACAAACCTAGGAGACTTAAAACAAACTATGACTAGAGGAGGTAAAAAGTATTATGTGACCTTTATAGATGACTTCTCTAGATACACTAAGGTATATCTTCTTAAGAGTAAATATGAAGCCTTTAGTTCTTTCCTAGTTTATAAAGCAGAAGTTGAAAATCAGTTAAATAGAAGGATAAAAAGAATTCGATCTGATAGGGGAGGAGAATATATAATCTTTAATGATTATTGTGAAAAAGAAGGAATAATTCACGAGGTTACTCCTCCCTATTCACCTGAGTCTAAAGGAGTAGTAGAAAGGAAAAACCAAACTTTAAAAGAAATGATGAATGCTATGCTTGTTAGTTCGTCTGCACCTGAAAACTTATGGGGAGAGGCTTTACTGTCTGCTTGTCATATACAAAATAGGATTCCCTATACACAGACTAGTAAGACACCTTATGAGTTGTGGAAAGGCTATAAGCCTAATTTAAAGTATATGAAAGTGTGGGGGTGTCTAGAAAAAGTCATGTTGCCTGATCCTAAGAAAAGGAAGTTAGGATCTAAGACATCTAATTGCATGTTTATAGGATATGCTAAACATAGCTCTGCATATAGATTTCTTGTTTTGAAAAGTGATGTGCTTGATTGTGATACTATAGTTGAAACAAAAAATACTGAATTTTTTGAACATGTTTTTCCTCTGAAAAATGTGAATTCTTCTAGTACATCAATGCAAAACAATGAAAGAGAATTAGAAATTGAAAATTTAAATCCATATGAGAATGTCCATGAGGATTTAAGAAGAAGTAAACGACAAAGGAAAACAACTTCTTTTGGAGATGATTTTTATACATATGCTGTTGATGATGAACCTAGAACCTTTTCTGAGGCAGTTGCATCTCCTGATGCAAAATTGTGGAAAGAAGCAATTAAAATTGAAATAGATTCAATTCTAAAAAATAAAACTTGGGAATTAGTGGATTTACCAAAAAGAGCAAAAACTATTGGCTGCAAATAGATTTTTAAAAAGAAATATAACCCTGATGGGTCGGTTGACAAATTCAAAGCTAGATTAGTAGCCAAAGGTTTTACTCAAAAACAAAACATTGACTATTTTGACACTTTTGCTCCTGTCACTAGAATATCATCTATAAGAGTTTTAATTGCTTTAGCCTCAGTATATAAGCTCTATGTTCATCAAATGAATGTTAAAACAACATTTTTAAATGGTGATTTAGAAGAAGAAATTTACATGGAGCAACCTGTAGGTTGTATTCTTCCAGGTAAAGAGAGAAAAGTTTGCAAACTTCTTAAATCGTTATATGGATTAAAACAAGCACCCAAACAATGGCATGAAAAATTAAATCATAAATTGATTTATGATGGCTTTACTCCTGTTGAAGTAGATAGATGTGTGTATACAAAAAGAGTTGATGCTGATTGTGTAGTTATCAGTCTGTATATGGATGACATGCTAATCTTTGGTTCAAGCATGGATATAATATATAAGACAAAAGACTTTCTTGCATCAACTTTTGATATGAAGGACTTGGGTGAAGCAAGTGTGATTTTGGGAGTCCAAATCATAAGGAAAGGTGATAGTATTATACTATCACAGGAACACTATGTTCAAAAGTTACTCAAAAGGTTTAGTCATTTTGATGACAAACCAGTGTTATCTCCTTATGATTCTAGTACTCAACTGAAGAAAAACTTGGGTGAGCCTGTTGCTCAGTCAGAGTATGCACAGATCATTGGGAGTCTACTGCATCTGATGAACTTCACTCGTCCTGACATAGCATATGCTGTGTGTAGATTGAGCAGATATACACACAATCCCAATGAAGACCATTGGGGTGCTCTTGTGAGACTTATGAGATATTTGAAGGGTACCATGAGTTACGGTATCGAGTATAGTGGATTTCCTGCTGTATTAGAAGGATACAGTGATACTAACTGGATCTCTGATTCAGATGAGACAAAATCCACTAGTGGATATGTGTTCACCCTTGGTGATGGAGCAGTGTCATGGAGGTCAGCTAAACAAACTCTTATAGCTAGATCAACCATGGAATCAGAGTTTATAGCTCTGGAGTTGGCTGGTAGTGAAGCTGAGTGGTTAAGAAACTTCTTGGCGTGCATACCTTTAGGTATGAAACCAGAACCATCTATGTCTTTACATTGTGATTGTCAAGCGGTAATAGCCATTGCAAAGAATAAAATTTATAATGGTAAGAGTAGACACATTCGTTTGAGACACGATGTGGTTAAGCAATTTCTAAAGGATGGAGTTATATCGATCGATTTTGTAAGGTCAGAAGTAAACCTGGCCAATCCTTTGACCAAACCCTTGGGTAGAAGTGTAATTAATAAGACATCGAGGGGAATTGGACTTAAGCCAACAAGAAATTAACAGCGGCGGGAACCCAACCTTTGTGATTGGAGATCCTATGAAGGAGGTTCATATGGGTAAAAACAAGTCGCTTGTTAATTCTGCTAGCACTATATTCTCAGTCCATTTCCTATGGTGTTAAGTGTGAAAGTGCTAGAATGCATTGACTTGTGGGTTGAGCGTAAGCTCTTTATGATATTCATAGCCCTACATTAAGGGTGGTGTATTCATTACAGATACACTTGATGAAGTCACCTATGTGAGTGTGGAGTGGGGCCGCTCCTATGAGATAGTGGTGAAATCTCTAGAGCACTCATGAATTCCAAGCACGCGCATAGCCGAAATAACGCGCACAACGGCATTAATAGCAGAAATATGGGGGGTGAGATGCGACTCTTAAGGTCACTATCTTACGACTAAGAGTATGTTGGTTCATAGAAGCTATATGCTTTATTGACTGCTCTGTGAGATAAATCTTATCGGTCTAGATCTGGTTCATAGTCTAAAAAGAGACACTGGATTAATGCGTCTACACCCACATACGTAACCCAAAAGTTTTAAATATCTTTTTGAAATATGTGGAGGATTGTTGTAAAAATAGCCTTATAAAGGCTTAATATTTCAAAAGAGAAATCTAAAAGTCCCACATTGCTTGGAGCAAGGAGGGGAAAAGAGTTTATATACTAACATGTGTTAGTAGACTGATAAAGAGCTTGGGAAGATATGGGCTCTCACGCACATAAGCCCACATGGATTCAAGCTACTGCAGTGCAAATCGTCCGATTTGCCCCCTGCGCGTGCAATGAATCAGATCGGTTTAGTTTTTCTCTGGAGAAATAATTTTTTTTAACTTAATTTATTTTAGCTTACCTGAGCAGAGGCGAATTTCAAACTTATGAAAATTAATTGGATTAATGTCAGAAAATTAAGGGCTGGCGGTTTTATGTTTCTTTATTTTAAATATATTTAAAATATTTAAAAACTCCTTATTAAATTTCTGAAACTGCCCATTAATTTCTGAAACTATCCATTAATTTTCATAACCGAATTTTAATTTTATTAAACATTTTTGTCTGCTTCAGCGACTATAAAAGGAGGGCTCCTCTCCCTCATTTGACACACCAACTCAGAAAGCATTCTGATCCTCTCTTCTCTCCCTCTCTCACTTTCTGGGTTACGTCTCTCATTTTCTGCTGTTATGTGGCCTGAGAATATTTTCTCAGAGGAATCTGTTTAATCCTAGAGGGAGTTCTGTAGATGCAGTACTCTTGCTATGGTCGCGGAATAATTTCCTTAAGGACAGTGTCTACTGCAAAGACACGACTCAGATTTTCCCTTTGTTGGTTTCCAGATAACATCCAACATTTACCACTTATGAGTTAAGGCAAGGGTTAGGACAATACGGATGGTTGTTGGTTTAACAACTGGACTAAATGTTTCATAGTAGTCATAGCCTTCTCTCTGATTAAATCCTTTGGCAACCAGACGCGCTTTGTACCATTGAATTGTGCTATCTGGATATTCTTCGATTCTAAAAAGCCACTTGCATCCAATTACTTTTCTATTTGACAAAAGTAGTACAAGCATCCTGGTGTTGTTTTTTGTAAGGCGTGATATTCCTTAAGGATAACATTTTTCCAGTTTTCATCAGTCAAGGCTTCTATTGCTGATTGGGAACCATGTGTGTCATAAAAGGTCTTTGGTTTGAATATACCTGACTTAGACCTTATGGTCATGCTATGGTAGTTGGTACACAAAGGACGGTTTGATTGAGAGATACCTGTGGGATTTATAATTGTTTCTTGTACAATAATCTGATTTGAAGGCAGTATGGGTGTAGTGGAATTACTATTACTGTTAGTTGACGGGGAGAGAACGAGACTAATGCAAAAGAGTAGGAATATTGGTATTATGATGTGAATAACGAATGGTGTGTGTGGTCCCATGATTTGAGTTTGCTAATGACAGTAACGGTGGTTTAGCAAGAACATAATTGAAACGCTTGTTAAGAGAAGGATTTGAACTGATGTTTTGGACTCCAGGGAAGGGAAAATGAGATTCATTAAAATTGACATGGCGTGAGATATACATCCTGTCATATATGGGATCCCAACATTTGTAGCCTTTGTGCTGTAGGCTATATCCCATGAATATGCATTCACTTGACCTATAAGAGAACCTATGGGAATTATAGGGCCTTAATAGTGGGAAGCAAGCACAGCCAAAAACCCGCAAAGCATTGTAGTCAGGTTTAATGGAAAAGAGTTTTTCAATAAGGGAAATGCCTTTCAAAACTTCTGTAGGTAATCTATTTATAAAAAAAAAAACAGAAGTTTCAAAGGCACTATCCCAAAATTTGAGGGGCATAGAGGCATTAACAAGAAGGGTTAAGCCCATTTCTGCTATGTGTCTATGTTTCCTTTCAATTACTCCATTTTGTTCATGGGTATGTGGACAAATAAGTCTATGTAGTAGTATGCCATGTTGCTGTAAAAGAGCAGAAAAAGGCCTATACTCACCACCTCAATCAAATTGTATGCTTTTTATTTTAGTTTCAAGTTGTAAATCAACCATGCTTTTAAAATTGAGAAACACACTTAGAGCTTCAAATTACGTTCTTTATACTCACACATACGCATTCTGCGTTCTTCCAATTAAAAATTAACTTTCTTTTTGGGTTCATTTTTGCTTTTTATTCTTTCAGCTCCAACGATTTATTCTAGTTTTTTATAGTCTGATTAGCTGGAAAGAAAGAAAAACTGATTATGTCAAATATATTGATAAGTCATTCTTTGGATGACTGTTATGCATAGTGAAATGAAATAATAAAAAAAAAACTTATTGAGCTGTTTTGTAAAAGAAAAATTAAGATAAAGAAAATATACCCAGACCATTATGAATGTAGCATACCATATTTAACCGACAAGTAACAATAGTACCCTACAAAAAAAAAGTTAATAAAATGATTATGAAAATCCATTTCATAGGTTTTTGTTGATAGTGCATGGAATGGAAAGATTAGAAATGAATCGTGCACGATAAATGTTCTCATCTCAAATGTTCTCATACTGTAAAAAGAAATTTTTGAATATTTCAATTTCTATCCCTTATAATGTTCCTTCTTGCATTTATGCTCTTGCTAATTGGAGGAGCAATACATGTCATTGAGTTAAAATTTATCATTTTGACACTTTCAAAATTCAAAATTTTTCTATCTTTAGTATTTGATGCACTTTTCCATTTCAAGACAAAAATATATGATTTTCTTTTCCGTTTTACATTTTGTTCTTTATAATATAATCATTTAATTTTATATTTGAAATTTGGTTAAAATATATTGGAGGTCCCCATAGTTTTACTTAGGAAGGAATTTAGTCCCTACATTTTGAAAGCAATAATTTCAGTCCCCATACTTTCAAAAGCCATGAATTTAATTAGTCTCCGGAGTTAACTAAAAGTTAGTCAACCCTTTGTCTGTAACACGTGGTGCCAACTTAGTGATGACATCAGCCAAAACTCCACATCAGTGCCACGTAGGCAATAGACACATCATCAATAAATCCACTTACCAATATATTCCACATCAGAAAAAAAAAAAACCTTTCTTTTTCTTTTCTTTGTTCCCTTTGTCTTCTTCATCCCTGTCAATCACCCTTCTCCGTCGCCTCATCTTTGTTCTTCCTTGCTGATTCGGCCCCTCAGATCTATCAATCTCAGGCATCGTCTCCCTCAATTTGTCAGTCTCCAACGTCGTCTCTCTCGGGCCTCATCTCCTCCTGTATGCCTGACATCCCTGAAGCAAACCCTCCAACGCCATTTCCTTTCGACCTCGTCTCCTCCTGTTTGGCCTTGTTAGTGAGGTTTTATACTGAACTTCCTCAAGCTAATTTTCATTTTCATTTCATCTTCTTCCTTAGTTGCTGGTCTGAGATTCAAAATTTTTGAAATTTCCTCTTCTTGTTGAAGTTGCTGAGATTTTTAAAATTTTTGATGTTAAGAATTTTGAAATTTCTTGTGAGCCAATGTGATTATACTGATTATACTGATTGTGTTGATTTGAAATTTCTGAAATTTTCTGAAATAATAATGTAGGACGAAAACTTGAGTGTAGAAAAGATATGAAATGTGAACTAAACTGTGAATATGGTCTGATGCTGATTAGTGAAAGGGAAAGAAAGCTTGCTGGAAAGAAAGGGAAAAAAAGCTTGCTAATAAAGCAAATACATGACTTTAATAATGGTACATGACTTGTAATATCCTACCTGCATCAGTAATCAAACTAACATCGTGACAAATGGATTAGTTAATCACTGGCCTTTTTTGTCAAAATCTAAATTGGATGATACTGAAATTGACATTTTACATAAGTTAAAGACTTTGAAAACACTAATGGCTTTTATTGATGACTGCTTGAGTTTCTTTTACCATCAAAAAGATTCAGATGCTTCATTTATGACAAAATTATTAAAGTTAAAATATGATGACTGCAAATTTTAGGATATTTAGACATAGATGACAACTCTTTCTCGTCAACATAATTATGTTCCACTGCACATTTTTTTTTCTACCACACTTTTGTTATACACATACACACACACTCACACACTGAACCCATCATCATATATATCATCCTTAAAATCACCCAAGTGGACATCACGCATGTTGTCATCGCTACTGTGGTCTTCCTCGCTCTCTTCAATGCCACCCTCTTAGTCAACCAATGTCAAAGCAATCCCTTCCCCAGGACCGACGGTATGTACTACATAGCAAGCAACTTTACCACCACAATTAGCTATGGCATATTGGACCATCTCCACACATTCTTTATCGCTCTTAACTTCAAAGAGACTGTCTTCCAAAGGGGGTTCATTTTTTCAATAAAACAATCTAACCCAACCAGTATATCCTAGATCTCTCAACTCTATTGTCATCTTTTGCATCAACCATGTATCCAAATCACAATTTATCATTGTGCATTTTCCCCCCAGCATACTTAAAATTCTTAATCATTTTGAAGCATCCATAATGCAAACATTGACAACAAAGTTCTCTGAGACAAAAAAGAAAAAAAAAAGAGAAATAGGAATGTAAGTAAAAAACAATTACATATTTCGTTTTGAAACAACATTGGGTCCACATGACACTATTATATCATAAACAATTTTTTTTTTCATATGAGAAACATTTGGGATCACTGCTTCTGATTTCTCTTTTGAATTGGGACCACTACAACATTTTGGGACCACTGCATTTTAATAACAAACAATATACTTTACATATAATTTACACTAAAACTACTGCATTTTAATAAAAGGTACTAAAGCACTTGAATTTGTAATTTACCCAAATGGACAAATATATACCTAAAACTCTGCTTATGTTTTATAGCCGATCCCAAACTCGGGTAAAGGAAGAGGGTTGTGTTAGGCTCTCGATAGCCAACGTAAAACTTTGTCGAATCTCTCATAAAGATGGATCAACAACATTATTATGCTAATGCTAGGATGTTGCCTGGAAGCAACGTACTATATGACTCGAGTATAATGACAAGTGAGCTAGAGCCGCTGCATCGACACCCGGATGTAGTATTAAATGAGTAAGGGTTTACTAATACTAGGTCGTTTCCCGGAAGCAACGCGTTATATGGCTCGAGTATAGTGTCAAATGATCTAGAGACACTGCATCGTCGATCGAATGTAGTGTCACAAGTGCATGTTCCTGGAAGGTTGAGGGTAAAGAAGCTAGCCCAGGAGAGCAAAATCAGGATTAGTACGTGGAATATTGGGACTATGACAGGAAATCCATGGAGGTTGTGGATACTATGAAGAGGAGGAAAATTAACATCTTGTGCCTTCAAGAGACTAAATGGGTTGGAGAAAAGGCTAAGAGGTTTGATTGTTCAGGCTTCAAGTTTTGATACATGGGAAAAGTAAGGACAAAGAATGGCGTAGGTATTATAGTTGACAATGATTGGACGCTGAGTGTGGTGTAGGTAAAAAGGATTGGGGATAGGATTCTATGCTTAAGAATGATTGTTGTAAGAGATACTATCCATATCATAAGTACCTATGAACCCCAAGTAGGGGCGGATGCATATCTTAAGAAAAAGTTTTAGGAAGATTTAAAGAGATTGGTCAGAAGCATACCTTTAGAAGAGAAGATTTTCATCGGGGGGACCTTAATGGCCACGTTGGGAAAGAAGCAAGACAGTATAAGGGGGTTCATGGTAGCTTTGGTTTTGGGGAGCTTAACTAGGAAGGATAGTCTATACTCAGTTTCTCAATGGCTTATAATTTCGAGGTTGTCAACACCTGTTTCAAGAAGTGAGAGGAGCATTTAATCACATACAAGAGTGGAGCTTCAAGGTCATAGATTGACTTCTTTTTGGTAAGGAATCCAGATAGAAAAATCTATCAAAATTGTAAAGTTATTCTTGGGGAACTTGTGGCAACTCAACATATGGTTTTGGTCCTTGACGTAATTATTAAGAGTCAGAAACAAAAGCATCGACAGGTGATAAACCCTAGGACCAAGTGGTGGCAGCTAAAAGGGGAGAATCAACAGACTTTCAAGAGAAGACTGTTTGAGGAAGGGCCTTGGGAGTTACGAGAAAATGCTAACATCATGTAGGAGGAGATAGCCAAGAGGGTTTGAAAGATAGCTAAAGCACTTTTAGGAGAATCTAAAGGTTTTGGACAAAGAGATAAAGAATCTTGGTGGTCGAATGAGACCATTCAAGAGAAGATCGAATTTAAAAGAGATTACTTTAAAGCTATCCATTTATGCAATAACTTAGAAAATTGGGAAAGGTATCAGAAAGCTAATAAGGAGGCTAAAAAAGCAATAAGTGAAACACAATCTAAAGCGTTTGAAGAGTTTTACAAGGACTTAGGAACAAAAAAAGAGGAACAAAAGATTTACAAGATTACGAAGACAAGAGAAAGGAAATCTAGAGATTTGGATCAAGTAAGATGTGTTAAGGATGAAGAAGGAAAAGTTTTGGTTACAAATGGAGATATTAAAAACAGATGGCAAGGTTACTTTCACAAGCTCTTTAATGACGGAGCAGGGTCGACTTATGACATGGAAGATTTAACAACCTTGGAGAGAGAACAAAATTTGACATATTATTGCAGGATTAAGGTTGATGAGGTCAAGGAAGCTCTTAGAAGAATGGATAATGATAAAGTCGTTGGTCCTGATAGTATTCCTATTGAAGTTTGGAAGTGTTTAAGGGAGAAGGGTACTATCTGACTAACTAAGCTCTTTAATGAGATTTTAAGGTCCAAGAAAATGCCGAAAGAATAGAGAAGAAGCACTTAGTGCCTATATACAAAAACAAAGGAGACATCTAGAACTGTGCAAACTATCGAAGGATTAAACTTATGAGTCACACTTTAAGATTATGGGAAAGAGTGATTGAACGTAGGTTAAGAATGGAGACGAGTGTTTCAGAAAATTAATTTAGATTGATACCAGTGTGATCTACTATAGAAGCTATTTATCTTCTAAGAGGGTTGATGAAAAAGTATCAGAGTAAACAAAAAGACTTGCATATAGCGTTTATTGATTTGAAAAAAGCTTATGATCGAGTACCAAGAGAGGTACTCTAGAAAGCCTTGGAACAAAAAGGTGTACGGGTTGCGTATATTAGAGCTATAAAAGATATTTATGAGGGGACTACAACTAGTGTAAGAATGTCTGGAGGGGAGACTAGAGACTTCCCTATTAAGATTGGCCTATATCAGGGATCATCATTAAGCCCTTATTTATTTGACTTAGTTTTAGATGTTCTGATGAAACATATCCGAGAAGAAATCTCTAAATGCATGATTTTTGCTGATGATGTTGTTCTCACAGCAGAGTCAAAGGAATAGAGTAATTTTAAACTTGAGTTATGGAGAGCTACTTTGGAATCAAAGGATTTTCATCTGAGCAGGAGTAAGACAGAGTGTATGCATTATAAGTTTAACAAGCGACAAGCTAGAAACGAGTTAGAGGTTAAAATTGGAGATCATGTTGTATCACAAGTGTCAAAGTTTAGGTATCTGAGATCTGTTATACAAGATGACGGCGAAATTAATAGAGATGTGACACATAGGATACAAGCTGGGTGGTTAAAGTGGAGAATGGCATCAGGAGTTGTTTGTGATCGGAAAGTACCTGATAAACTCAAAAGAAAGTTTTATCGTACTGCTATAAGACCAGTGATTTTATATGGGAGTGAATGTTGGGCAATGAAAGGACAACAAAAGCATAAAATTGGAGTAGTGGAGATGAGGATGTTACGTTGGATATGTGGTCATAAAAGAAGAGATATGATCCATAATAATCGTATACGAGAGAGAATTGCAGTGGCACCTATTGAGGAAAAAATGACTGAAAATCATTTAAGGTGGTTTGGGCATGTTCAAAGAAGACCATTGGAAGCATCAGTAAGGAGAGTTGAGCAGATAATTTGGAGCCATATGAAAAAAGGTCGAGGAAGACCAAAAATGACCTTAGAGAAGTTATTGAACGGAATCTTTTGGTAGATGAGATACCTAAAGAGTTGGTCATTGATAGAGCTCAATGGCATCATGCGATCCATGTAACCAACCCCACCTAGTAGGATAAGGTTTTGTTGTTATTGTTGTTGTTGTTGTGGACAAATATATATTGAAGCATTCATTGTTGGCGACTCAGTGTAGTACAGGCATAAAGGGGGTGGCAGACGTGAGGGGCTATAGAAGACGAAGATGGTGACGATTAGCAGACATGAACGAAGGTTGGTCGAGCGAACAACGGTGGCTCAGTAAAGGGGTTCGAACAACGGAAGAAAAGAAGAAGATAAGGAAGAAAAAAAAAGAGAAAAAGTGCATCGAGATGAATCAAAATGGCCAAGTATCATAATAGAAGGGGTTTAACTATCAGAGGGGTTCGACTATGGAGGAAGAAGAGAAGGAAAAAAGAAAAGAACGAAAGAAGGGTGACTAACGGGGATGAAGAAGAGAAGGGGAAAAAAGAAAAGAAAAAGAAAGGTTTTTTTTTTCTTTTTTTTTGATGTGGAATATATTGATCAGGTGGATTTATTGATGATGTATCTATTGCCTACATGGCGCTACCATGGAGTTTTGGCTGATATCATCATTTGAGTTGGTGCCACGTGTCACAGTCAAAGAATAGACTAATGGTTGACTAACTTTTGGTTAACTCCGAGGACTAAATTCATGACTTTTGAAAGTATGGGGACTGAAATCATTGCTTTCAAAGTGTGGGGATTAAATTCTCTCCTAAATAAAACTATGGGGATCTCCAATATATTTTAATCAAAAAAAATTGGATAAGATTAGATATTAAAAAAGTTGCATCTTTCAATTAATTTCTTGGATAAGTGGTTAAAGATGGAGGTCCATTATCAAAGTTGAAAAGAAAAAATAAATAAATTTAAGGTTAAATTTTTTATTTTAATTTTTGTACCTTTATTTTGATTTCATTTATTCAATTTAATTTAATTTCAATTCAATCTATGTTAACTTTGATTCTCTAATATTATTTTATTTCAATTTGATTTCTTATTTTTATAAATTTAATTGTACTTTAATTCTTTCTTCTTTTTTTTCCTTAATCTTCGCTTTAGTTTTTTTTCTTTTCTTATTTAGCCCCTAAACTTACAAAAGCTACTCAAATATTTGCTTTTCTTGTAACAATACCAAAATATTTAACTAAAAAGGTTTATTATATCTACAAAGTTTAAATAAGGTATTTCAGGTGGATTTATTGATGATGTGTCTATTGCCTACATGGCACTGACATGGAGTTTTGGCTGACGTCATCATCTAAGTTGATGCCACGTGTCACGATCAAAGAATTGACTAATGGTTGACTAACTTCTGGTTAACTCCGAGGACTATATTTTGGCTTTTGAAAGTATGGGGATTGAAATCATTGCTTTCAAAGTGTAGGGATTAAATTCTCTCGTAAGTGAAACTATGGGGACCTCTAAGATATTTTAACCAAAAAAAATTTGATAAGATTAGATATTAAAAAAGTAGCATCTTTCAATTAATTTCTTGGACGGGTGGTTAAAGATGGAGGCCCATTATCAAAGTTGAAGAGAAAAAAAAAATTTAAGGTTAAATTTTTATTTTAATTTTTGTACCTTTATTTTGATTTCATTTATTTAATTTAATTTAATTTCAATTCAATCTATGGTTAACTTTGATTCTCTAATATTATTTTATTTCAATTTGATTTCTTATTTTTATAAATTTAGTTGTACTTTAATTCTTTCTTCTTCTTTTTTTCCTCAAGCTTTGCTTTAGGTTTTATTTTTTTTTCTTATTTAGCCCCTAAACTTACAAAAGCTACTCAAATATTTGCTTTTCTTTTAACAATACCAAAATATTTTAAGTTTTATTATATCTACAAAGATTAAATAAGGTATTCGGATACATATATATATATATATATATCAAAATCTTTTTCTGCTTTAAATGTGTAATGATCAATATTACGGTAATGATCAATATTACAGAATGTAAGAAATTTTAACATTAATTTGGCACCCACAAAGGCAAGGTGAAATTTTTGAAGAAAACCATATTGAAAGGGTATGAGAGTTGAATCTTCTTTCTGCTTTTAAAGTTTTGAAGAAAACCATATTGAAAAGGGTACGTGAGTTCAAAATCTTTTATGTTTTACTTTTCGTCTTATTAGTCATTACCAATTGCAATGCACCATTTTCACTTGTACATATGCTTTTGAGATGATCAGATCATGTTTATCTTCATTATAGATAGATTTCCTCTCGTTTCTTTTGCAACTCCATGTTTGTCAAGTAGTTATGCAACCACACAAATTTCCTCTTGTTTCTGGCAAGGGCATGGAGGGAAAACATCTGCATAGAAAAAGAATGAACTCCCAGCTCTCTAGAAACGCCTTGTTTTTCTTTTTCATCTTCTATTTTCTCTCTTTTGGGTTGGCTGGTTCTAGTGTAGCTTTACTTTTTTTTGAAAAAAATAGAAAAAGAAGAAAGCAATGAAACCAATCAACTGGCCAGATTCACTTGTTTTCAATTGGTTTAGTTGGTTCTTTACAATTTTTTTAGCTTGTCCATTTTAAGGCTCAATAGGAATAAATCAGGCATCGATTCTTGGTAGGATCGGTCAAACTGACTAGTCTAGTTCGTTATTAAATCATTGTTCATATTACTTATTACTAGTCATTCTAAGCATTATGTTATCAAGCTCTGTTCTTTTCTCTTCTTTTTTTCCCTTTTCTTATAAAACTATTCTTCCACATAATTAAATCTGATATAGGTTTCACTAAAAATTCTCTTTCTTGAAAAAATTCTTTCTTGTAAATTCTTTCTTGCATCTTTCAGTTAATTTCTGGAATGAGGAGTTAAAGATGGTGGTTCCTTATCGTAGTCAAAAAGCAAACAGTTTTTTTAAAGGTTAAATTTTTATTTTATTTTATTTTTTACCTTTATTATGATTTTATTTGTTTAATTTAATTTAATTTCAATTCAATCTATGTTTCACTTTGATTCTCTAAATGTTTCACTTTGATTCTCTAATACTATATTGTTTCATTTTGATTCCTTGTTTTTATTAAAGTTAATCTTTAATTCTTTAATTTTGTCTAAAGTTTCACTTAGTCCCTAAACTAACAAAAACTACTTAAATATTTGCTTCTCTTTTAACACTACCAATATATTTTAACTGAAAAGTTTTATATCTACAAAGATTAAATAGGATATTCGAATATATTCGAAGTTCTTTCTTTTTTTAAATGTGTAATGATCGATATTATAGAAGGTGGGAAATTTTGACATTGCTTTGGCACCCACAAGAGCAAAGTGAAATTTTTGAAGAAAACCATATTGAAATTATTTTGAGTTGAATCTCCTTTCTGCTTTTAAATTTTGTTTTGAAATGCACACAGATTTTTTGTGTAGAGAAAAAAAATTAAGGTTTGATGAATATAAAAGTACTAAAGAGGGGAGGAGAGAGAGAGAAGGATGTTATGAAATAATTATTATTTAGGTTTAAATATACTTGAGGTCCCTGTAGTTTAATTAAAAAATTAATTTAGTCCCTATAGTTTGAAAATAATAAATTTAGTCCTTTTAGTTTTGAAAACCATGAAATTGGCCTCCAAAATTAGTTTTTAGTTAATCAATCGTTAGTTAACGCTGACTGGGATATTGATATTAGTATTAAAATCCATATCAGTACTAACTATATATCACTTATGCTAACGTGAACTAGCCACATAGACTTCCTAAAAAAAATTTCAATTTATTCACTTAGGTTCTTGGTCAAATTTTTCTTTTGTCCAATTTTTTAAATAAATTTGTCTTCTACTTTGTCTAGGTCCCTAGTTTAAGAATTTTTTTCTTTGTCAAAATCATCCCCGACAAACTTTTTAATTTGTTCAATTTAGTCCTTTTTCTTTACTTTCATGCTTTTTTCTCTCACGGTTTGGTTCTCTAAATTAGTCCATAATTTCATTTTTAGTCATGATATGACTTAATCTATCATTTCTATCCAAAAACAATACAATAAATGAATTAGAATTTAAGTTTTAAAGCTTACCTTTTATTCACTTATGTCCTTGGTCAAAATTTTGCTTTTATCCAATTTTTGATATAAACTAGTCTCCCACTTTGTCTAGATCCTAGTTTAAGAATATATTTTTTCTTTATCAAAATATCCACTACAAACATTTCATTTTGTTCACTTTAGTCACTATTCTTCAGTTTCATATTTTTTCTCACGATTTGGTCCTCCAAATCAATCCATAATTTCATTTTTAATCTTGATATGATTTATTCTACCATTTCTATAATTTATACCTAAGTGAATAAAAGGTAAACTTTGAAACTTGAATTTTAATTCATTTCTTGTACTGTTCTTAGGTATGAATGATAGACTGAATCATATCATGACTAAAAATAAAATTATGGACTGATTTGGAGGACCAAACTGTGAGAAAGAAAATGAAAGTGAAGAACTGGGACTAAATGAACAAATTGAAAAGTTTGTAGGGGATATTTTGACAAAAAAAATTCTTAAACTAGGGACCTAGATGAAGTAGAACACTAGTTTATATCAAAAATTGAACAAAAGGAAAATTTTAACTAAGGATCTAAGGGAATAAAAGATAAGCTTTGAAACTTGAATTTTAATTCATTTCTTGTATTGTTTTTGGGTAGAAATGATAGAATAAATTATATCATGACTGAAAATGAAATTATGGACTGATTTGGAGGACCAAACCATGAGAAAAAATAATGAAAGTGAAGAATAGGGACTAAAGTGAACAAATTAAAAAGTTTATCGAGATATTTTGACAAAGAAAAAATATATACTTAAACGAGGGACCTAATTGAAGTAGAAGACGAGTTTATTTCAAAAATTGGATAAAAAAAACTTTGACTGAGAACCTGAGTAAACAAACTGAAGCCTTTTTTTTAGAGAGTCCATGTGACAAGTCTATGTCATCATAAGTGGTATACAATCAGTGCTAATATAGATTTTAATATTAACATCAGTATCCTAGTCAGCGTTGACTAACGGTTGACTAACCAAAAACTAATCCCATAGACCAATATCATGATTTTTAAAACTACAGGAACTAAATTAATTGTTTTCAAATTTAGGGACTGAATTGATTTTTCAATAAAATTATAGAGACATCAAGTATATTTAAACTTATTGTTTATTAATCAATGAATAGAGAAAATAAGGAAATACAATGGTGTGTCTAAGCCTTTATTTGAAAATTTTTTACTCATAATTCCTTTTGTTTTTTTTCAAAAAAAATTGCAAAATTTAATGGCAGACATTTGTGATAAAAGAAATACGTCACTAAATTAGTGACAGGAACAAGTCCATCACAAGTGATTTAGTAACAAAAATTAGTAACATAAATAAGTATGTCACAAATTCACTAAGTGACGAAAACTGATTCGTCACATGTTAGTTACTGTAATTAGTGACAAAAATAAATCTGTCACAAATTTAGCGATTTTGTGACGAAAATGATTCTGTCACAAATTACTGATGGAAATGATTCTATCACAAATTAGTGATGGACATTGTTCGTCACTAATTTAGTTATTTTGTAACAAAATTTATTGACCAAAAATCATTACAAGATTAGTGATGAACAAATTCATGAAATTCAATGGCAAAAAGAATGCATCACTAAATTATGGAAACTAGTGATGAACTAAATCTGTCATAAAATTTTACACATTTGTGATGAAATTTAGGCTATGTTTGGCACGATAAGCTTATAGCTTGTAAGCTAACTTAAAGCTTAGCTTATAAGCTAGCTTATAAACTCGTTAAAAGTGTTCGATACTCTAGCTTATTTTAGTAGCTTATAGTTTATTTTAATAAATTACTTTGAGTAGCTTATAGTTTATGTACTTTTCTTTCCTACCCTTGTTATTTTATAAAAATATCCATTATACTGTATTTCATATTTATTATACCTTTATATATAAATATAAATAATATATACAAATATAATAAAATATGTAAATATATTTTATTATATATAATAAAATATATAAATATACATTTTTAATGAATTTGATATATATAATAATTTAAATTAATTTAATTAAAAACAAAAATGATATATTTATTTATATTATTTTGGAATTAAAAAATATATGTCTTTTGTGTAATTCTCATTTAGTACCATTTTGATGCTAAATCCCCTCTCTTTTTGGTCCCTTTCTTGTTGGCTTGTGATTATAAACCCTTGTTTTGATTTTTTTATATTAGTTTAAGTTTTCTTAGAGCTTTCATTAAATTGAGTGATTTTATGACTCTTTACTTCTAATATTTGGTGTTTTGTTATTTTTATTGTAGGTTGAGTTGGTGTGAAGCTTGTGCTAAAGGATGGACCTAGACAGCGGAAGAATTAGTTTGCTGTCTCCCACAGCTATAGCAGTGGATTCTACAGCTATAGCGATGGATGCTGAAAAAATCTATTTTGAAGTCTTCCTCTCGGTGGCACCTAGAAAAAAAGTGTTTCTAAGCTTGAACTCTACCTTCCACCGCTACAGTAGTGGGTTACATTATGCACTGGTTTAAATAGCATCAGAACAGGTTTTTTGGGTCATTTTGAGTTTTGGGGGAAGTAGAGAACGCTGATTTTGCAAAAGGAAGAGGAGGAATCTCATTCTGAATCTCTTTAGGCCCGACTTCCGTCAACCCAACTTCAGATTCATCGAGTTTCTTCATCTTTTACTATTTTTTGTAGTTTTAAGGCTATAAGTAGCTGATTTTCTCATTCTAGGGTTGCTATGAACCTAATCTCTGATTAGGAGTTATTTTCTCTCTAACTTTGTGATTCTTATACAATTAATACATTCCTATCATTTATATAGTTTGAACTTGTTGTAAAACTGGCTACTTTATTATTTGTTTATTGCTTTCATCGAACTTTGGGAAGGAAGAAGTTGGTAGAACACTAAGTGAATAGGGCCAGTGGTTGAATCTTAAGGGTTTTGCTTGTTAATTAATAGTAACATTAATTAATCTCGTTTAATCAAATTAGATTGATATTTATTTGGTTTAAACTCAGAAAAGGGATTATATTAGAGCTGAGTAGCTTAACTTTGATTCAGGAGAATCACTTTAAGCCTTTAGAAAACTTAAGATTAAAGTCTATGAATTGAATTGAATCCCAAATATTAGGGAGAGTTAGCAATTTCTAGGACGGGAGAAGGAGATTAGTAGCCCTAAATCTTTTAATTAAGTTAATTTTATCAGAATTTGTGATTGTATTCTGTTTAATTTCAAAAAATACAAAAATATTTTATTTTGTGAATTTTACCTTTTAATTTAAAAGTTAGCGCTACCTTTAATCCAAATTGGGTTATCTGACTAATGCGTTTAAATTTCTAGAGTACTTAGCGAGTTAGCCCTCGTGGGACGATATTCTTACTCATTTTACACTATATTACTTGTGCAACTGGTGCACTTGCCGATTCGCCCAACACCCTTTCATATCATTTTATGCTTTTCAGCTATTTTAACAGTTACTTTTACTAAACACTTCTAATTCAATAAGCTAGCTTATAAATTATCAGCTATAAGCTATAAGCTAAAAATTAGCTTATAAGCTATCAGCTAGCTTATAAGCTAATTTTACCAAATAGAGCCTTAGTGACAGAATGTAATTCATCATTAAATTCTAGAATGTTGAAAAAATTAGTGATGAATTTTGGAATTTGTCATAAATGATAGAAATTAGTGATGGATTTCAACCTGTCACTAATTTTTGGTCATTAATTTTAATTCTTCTAGTAGCGAATATCATTTAAAAAACTCAAAAAAGAGACAATTTTAAATTGAGTGAGTCAAGGATTACAATCTTTTTGTTTCATAAACTAAAATACAATCTAAATTCTTTCAAAACCATTTGATTTATGAAAATAAATTGTCCCCACTGATAACATGCATTTTCCATTTATTTCAGTCCCTATTCTAGTCCTTATTGCTTTTTTAATTTTGTAAATTCTCTAATTTTATTATAATTTTGGATTTATTGGGTATAAATTAATTATATAATTAATATGCTTTAATTTCATAATTTTATTCCAATTAATTCAATTATGCATTTTTGCAGAAAATTAATTAGAGAATTTTTATGATGATGTGGTAGTTACTGTGCGCTGACATAGTGCCACCTAGATGCTGACATGGCAAAATTGGTGACCGGGCATTGACAAGCTAACTGGACCTATGGGACCCACATATCTATATTGTTGAACCAATTTGCATCAAGTTGCAATCTAATCTCTTCCTTCCCATGTGCAGAAAACAAAAGGTTAGGAATTGTAGCATTCACAAGTCAGAAAATTGGCAAGTTGAAGTTGGACTCCTTGCATGTGAATGAAGAAGCCATTAACCAGCAGAAGAAAGAAATGAAAGCAAAATTTCACCAACCAAATTTTCTGACGAAGAATGAAAGCAAGTAGCAGAAAATATCAAGTTAAAGACTGAAATTCTTCCATGTGCAAAGGTTAGAAGTCGGAAATCATAGCAGCAAGTAGAAGATTGATTTCCCTACATGTGATAGCATAAAAAGAACGAATCTGAATTCTAGTAGCAGAAATACAAGTCAAGAACAATAGGCAATAAAAATCAAAAAAATTAGAAAAGGGACAGCACACAAAGTTGGACCAAATACAATTTCATCTCTCTCTTGGCTAAGCTTAAAAGGGAACTTCAAATTCCAATTTCAGTGTTGAAGTGTTGGAGATCACCTTCTTCCACTAATTTCATAGCTTAGTTTTTCGTATATTTTTCCTTTCCTTTATTTTTTTTTTAGTCCCTATGGATGACTAGAACTTATGTAATTGGTCAGACAAAAACTGGATAATGTATCTTGAATCTTTGGATCAGTACAAATAAGTTTTCTGGTTTCCAATCCTATTTCATTTCTGTTCTACAACTGCTCATGTTCTTGTGTTTATCCTTGCTCTGATATGACTTGTTTAAACATGAGTTTTGTCATATAATTTTTATTTGAGAATTTAGCTTGTTGTATGTACATGTATACGATTATTGTGTAAGTGTAATGAGTTAGGATAGAAATGGCATGTCAGTATGCGATTGTGGATGCATGATTCAATTAAGGCTTAAACGAATTATATTATGTTGTGATTAGTGGAGATTTCTCTGATTATAACTCTAGTATAATTCAATCTTGGAAGATCTTCTGGGAATTTTAATTGAAAACTGAATGGTATGATTAAATCAGAACAAACCAAGAATTTGATAATGATAGATGCAAACTCTAGGAATTGAATGACTGATTACATGTTTGTGTTATTGTGTTTTGTGTTGTTATTCCGTTTTTATTAGTTTTCATGTTTTAATTTTGCATTCACTCCTGTCAACAAAACCCTTTTTTTTGTAATCAATAGGAATTTAATGTAATTAGTATCTAAACAATTAATTAGGCAATTAGAAGCAAGGCTCCAAGAGTGAAAACGACCTGGAAAAACCATTATGTTACAAATTGCCATAGAATCCAATTTTTGGTGGCTTGGCAACCATATGAGCGTGAACCACCCCTTAATCTAATTGTACTTCCATTGAAATTCAAACACATCTTCAATTTTAAGAATTTGAACCATGTGTACTCCAATCTTGTTCATATGAAGACATAGGCCTTAGGCAGTGGTCCTAGGGTGAGTTCACCTTTTGTAAATAATCATGTTCTTTTCCTTTGCTTTCTTTCCTTCAGCATGTGTCCTTCTAGGGTAGTCCCTACAAATAATGGGCCATGATTATGATTTTTCGCAATTATTTGAAGTAATTGTTTTTAGGAATAAGTGTTGCGAGACTTTTAATACTTTATTTATACACAATTAGATTCTTTAACCCATCATGTTTTTTCAAATTTTGCCTTATCTTTCCAAAAAAGGTTTTTCCAAAATCTTAATCTTTAAAAATAAATATTTTCCTTATCTTTCTTTTTTAGTTTTTGAAGTGCAAGCATGTCACATGTTTGGTGTGACAACTTTATTTATTTACAATAAGGTGTTAATGTCATGTCAATGGCTCACGTCATCTATGTAATTAACAAGGTAAAAGTGTGTTTTACATGCCTAAAGTTTATCTCGATTTTCATTTATGTATCTCAATTGTTTTTTTTGTATGAAATATGTCCTACATCTTTTAAATTTTTATAAATATACCCTTTTTTTAATGACGTCAATGGGTTAATGGAGTTGATAATGTGGCACATAATATGGTTGAAATATTTGTCACGTCATATGACATGTGGCCACATGCTAGAAAATGACCAAAATGCCCCTAAGACCTTTTTGTGATATATTTCAAAAGTTGGGTCAATCACATTGTGATATGTGGTACCAACTATGTTATGACACATGGCACCAACCACATAGTGACACATGGTGCAATTACATGATGACACATGGCACTTTTTTTGCAAATAAAACATCACAATATCATAAGCAAGGATCGAACCCACAACCAGTGAGAAAGAAGGAAAAAGTTTTTTGCCATCAAACTAATGCCATTTTCTTATCATATATACTTAACATTTGATATATAATGATATTATGTGGTCATATACAAAAGAAAATATACACAAACTATTTTGTATATATTATAAAACAATAACAAAATTTATAATGGAAGAATTAATATACCATTATTTTACATTAATCATTTTAAATTATATAAAAGTTTAAAAATTTTAATAACAAGTCCTGTAATATTAAAAATATATTATGCATATTAAAAATATTTTTATAATTTTTTTAGTTCAACTGGTTCGACCATGATCCTATATTTTCATATTTTCATATTTGTAACATATACATTAATTATATGTTTTAATATTTTAATATTTTAATATTTTACATATATTAAAATTTTACATATATCAATATATATGTCACAGATATTAAAATATAAAAATATAAGACTAGATTTATATTATAAGATTTGTTATTAAAATTTTTAAACTTTCATGTAATTTAAAATGATTTATGTAAAATAATGGAATATTCTTCTATTATAAGATTTGTTATTGTTAATTTGTGTATATTTTCTTTTCCATATAACTATAGAATGCCTTTATATATCAAATCTTAAATATATATGACAAGAGATTATCATTAGCTTGATAGCAAAAGCTCCATTTTCTACCCAACAGGTCATGTGTTCCAACCTTCCCAATGAAATTGTGATGTTTTATTTGCAAAAAGGTGCCATGTATCACTATGTGATTGGTGTCATGTGTCCCCTAGTGCCATATGTCACTATATGGTTGGTACCATGTGTCTCTAGTGCCATGTGTCATGACATGGTAAGTGCCATGTGTCACAATGTACACTGCAAAAAAAAAAAGACTTTTGGTGGCGACTAAAGTCGTCACTAAAAGTCTAAAAGTCACCACTAAAAGTCTTTGGTGGCGACTTTTAGTGGCGACTAAAGTTGTTGGCGTAAGTCCGTGGCTGATTCTTTTGGTGGCGATTTTCAAAAGTCGCCACCAAAAGTCACCTTTAGTGGCGACTATAGTCGCCACAAAAAGTCATTTTTATTACCAAAAAAAAAAGAAAATTCGTGAAAAAAGTGATTTTTGGTGGCATAAAAAACTACAAAGTCGCCACCAAAAGTCACTCGCCATCTTTTTAGATTCGGATTGGCCCGGCAGGTCGACCCGAGATCCATTCGACTCGTGCGGGTCTTGTCCGATCCAATAACTAGCTATCCCGAGCTGACTCAATTTTTTTGTGTGCAATATTCAAGTTTATTTGAAATTAAACCCAATTTTTTTGTGTGCAATATTCAAGTTTATTTGAAATTAAACCAAACATGTGCATACCTGAGATTCGAACCTGGGTCCCTTGCTTGCAGCCATGTGTGTCTTGCCATTCTGCCACTGCTTCATTTGTGTTATGTAAGTGTAAAATATTATATATATCTATATATATAATCTGTTAAAAATATTTTAGGTCAAAAATATTATAAAATAGAAATAAAATAATATTAAACTTAACAAAAAGCAAATATATTATTACTATTGGAGTCACCACAAAAGTCCAACTTCAGCTAATTTCATAAAAAAAAAAACGATTTCAGTTAAAAAAAATAGACTTTAGTCGTAACCGATAATCTAATTTTTTAAAAAAATTAAAAAATTAAAAAAATTAAAAAATCAAAAAATTAACAAATTAAATTTCTTTTAAATAAAATTAAGAAAAATAAAAACATTTGAATTTTTTAAGTAAAAAAAAATGACTTTTTTAATTTTTTTTTAAAAATTATACTTTAGTCGCCACCAAAAGTCTAATTTTTTATTTTATTCTAAAAAATCTGATTTTTTTTTATTTTTTTTTAAAAAAGACTTTTGGTGGCGACTATAGTTGCCACCAAAAGTCTAATTTTTTATTTTATTTTAAAAAATATGACTTTTTTATTTTTTTTAAAAAGACTTAGTCGCCACCAAAAGTCTATTTTTTTATTTTATTTAAAAATCAGACTTTTTTTAAAATAAAAAATTGACTTTTGGTGGCGACTATAATCGCCACCAAAAGTCTGATTGTTTTAAATTTTATTTTAAAAAAATTCAAATTTTTTTAATATTTTTTATTTTTTTAAATTAACTTTTAGTGTCGACTAAATGTCTAATTTTTTTTTTTAAAAAATTTAAATTTCTTTATTTTTTTAAATTAGACTTTTGGTGGCAATTATGAGAGTCGCCACCAAAAGTTGACTTTTGGTGGCGACTTTAAAAGTCGCCACTAAAAGTCAATTTTTTTGTAGTGGTAATTGGCCCCACTTTTGAAATGTATCACAAAAAGGTCTCAAGGGCATTTTGGTCATCTCTCAACTTGTGGCCACATGTCGTATAGTGTGGCATATGACGTGGTAAATATTTTAGCCACGTCATGTGCTACGTCAACAACTCCATTAACTCACTGACGACGTTAAAAAAAAAGGATATATTTGTAAAAATTTAAAAGATGTAAAGCACACTTTTGCCGATTGACATGTCAAAACATATGAACAATAACTCATTAGATATTTCTAAGGTGTAATTTTGAGTTCCAATTTAATCCCTTAGGTTTGAGAAAGTTTCAAATCATTTGTTTACTCATAGATTGATCCTTTTTATAATAATAACACCTCATATTTATTATTATTATTATTTAGGATTGGGCATCTATACATTTACTAATACCCCAGGCTAAAACAAATATATAACACAAATTAATGAAGATTTTATAATAGATCTAATTAAAGATAGAATTAAGATATATACCCCAAAAATATGTAGACACATACAATAATTAATATGTCAGCCCACACAAATATTTATCAGCATTAATCAATATTTATAAAATAAATAATAAATATATAATAATATATTTATAATAAAAATAATGCTAACACTTTGGTCATGTGCTGATAAAAATTTCAAGAAATTGAGTAAAGAAGAACCACCTAATTATGTAAAATAACATGCTTACATCTTTGTCCTTAGTATTGATCCACACGCATATCATGTAAAAAATTTACTATTTTGTATTTTCTTATATCCCTATTCAGTGAAGTGTTGGAGTGATTATATACCTTAAGGATGAAAAAGAAACATTCTTACATAATATATATATATATATACACAAAATATTTGGTGGACTTTTCTACATATAAGTTAGGCTAGAGGAAAGGATTTCGTGATTCATTACCTACCAATAACACCACATCTTCCCCTCAAATTCTCCAAAAAAAGAGAAGGAAATTATAAATAAGCGAAACAATAGGACAAGGTGGAACTAGTGGTGCATCCCATTAATGATGGGTTAAAAGCATATCTTCCTTTGAGAGTTTTATATTATTTAATTTTTTGAATCCTAATTAAAGATATATCTCATAGGTGGAAATGTAGTGGTCATTGAGCATAGCTATTGTGGCTTGGGACAGGAAAGAGGAACTAGTGCTCAAGGTACAAAAATAAACGACTTTTCAAGGTTGTATATTATTATTTTTTCCTCTCTATTTATCTATTTGTGCATATTAGGTAGACATATTATCACATTTCAAAAATTGGACATGTGAATCATAAACGCTTAACCTAGGGATACCTTCGTCGTATCCCTAAATTTCTTTTACAGTTCAGATATCCACAACAGAATAATAATTCAACTGTAAATAACGATAAATCACAAAGCACACATTATTCTTTATGATGTAACATTGCAAGCCTAGGTAACCTATATAGATGATATCGAACATTTTTATATGCAATTTAGTCCCTATCTTTGCCTCCTTACCATTTTAACATTGTAAACTCTCCAATTTTATTATGTTTTGAATTTATTAGGTGTAAATTAATTATAGAATTAATATGCTTTACTTTCATAATTTTATCCCTATTAATTCAATTATGTATTTTTCAGATAAATAATTGGAGATTGATTTTATGACATGGACGTCACTTAAGCACTGACATAGACACATTTGATAATGTGGCATTGACTTAGGTTGACTAGGGCTGACTGGACTGACTGGGGCTCACTGTTCTGCACTTTCAACATGCATCCAACTTTTCTGCATTTCTACACAGCAAACAGCAACATCAGAAAAAGCAACAAAAGATAGCAACAGCAAGTTAGAAAGCAGAAATGAAGGGGACTTGTCATAGAGTCAAACAAGAAGGCAAATTTCGTCCATTCACTTCTGACAGCTACAAAGGCATTGCAGAACTCCATTTTTGATTGTTGAAGATATTTCTTCTTCAATTTATTCTGTAATTCGTAAGTCTACCCTTCCCCACCAATTTTCTCTTCTTTTTGGTGTATTTTGGCCTCCATGGAAGGCTAACTTCTCATGTAATTAGTCGCACATAATATGAAGTTGTGCTTGAACCTTCTTTGGGCATTAATCAGATAAGTTCTTATTGTTCTTGGTCCATTTTCCATTACTTTATTTGCCTTTCGGTTTTTATACCCATGTTCATTTCTGATTAGAGTGGTATATGGTTATGATTACTGTGTTAATCTTTTTATCTGAGGAATAATATAGTTATGCATGTATGAATATTATTTCTGTATATGTATAATAAGATTTGGTTAGGGCTATTTTAGATTTCATTAGGTTTGGGTCAAGGCTAGTGGAATCTAGTTCTAGAGGATTTTTTGGAAATTTTAGGAATTAAAACTAGGTGGCAGATGAGGGTTATAATTGATACAACTCTAGGGATTGTGGCTGGTTACATGTCTGTGTAATTTTGTTTCAATTTCAGTTTCAATTAGTTTGTACTCTATTTTACTATTCAGTTACTGTTCTATTTATGTTTTTAAGCTTTAATTATGCATCCCCAGTGGTAATTAGGTAGTTAATAAGTAGGTAATTAGTGTATATTAGTGAAAGAACAATTAATTAGGCAATTTAGAAGCAAGGCTCCTTGAGAGAATACGACCTGGAATGATCACTATACTGCAAGTTGCCACGAATTTAATTTTAGGTGATTCGGCGGTCGTAGTGGCTTCAACCAATAGACTATAGAGCATTTCCTAAACTTTTACAAAATTTGGATTCATATGCCCACCAAACAAATTTGAAGTTTAACTCTAAAGGGGTCTCTGATCCTCAGATGAATTGTTTTCTTTCTCAACCTTTGTGTCTAAAAAAGATAATCAAAGATAATGTGAGTTTATCAAGCTCAGTGAGTAAACAATTGTACATGAAAATATTACAAGTACAAATACCACATTGTTAATTCAATCAAAAGGTATCATTCAATATATTTAACATATTCATTTGTATAAACACTAGCATTTTATATCAGTTTTAAAAACAACTTTCTCTGTGAACTTATGTTCTCACATCCATATTGAGCCTGGAATTGTTGTTGCTTAATAGGTTTACGCTCCCTAATGTTCATCTATAAGAATGTTTATCCATGGATTTAATAATTGGTATATTCTGGTCTATTAGGTGATCAATCCATCAATCATATATTGCATCAGATTTCTTGGGTGATCAACCCTCAATCTTCGATGCATCAAACACAATCACAATCATGTCATATAATCATATTCCCATAAACAAGTTCTAATTTATTTAAGAAACTACCACATCTAGTTATATATTCAGTTAGAGAAATTTATTCACATAAGGTAATAAAAATAATCCTCAATGGTATTGTGATTTTCCCCTACGTGAACTTACACGGGTGATTTCCTCAATTTCACCAATAATGCAAATGGGATTTATATTGTGCTTTGACTAATTGAATAAATTAATTTTTGCAAGGTTGTTCACTCACCTTGATATTTGTCCAAACTTACCTTGTTCCTTATAGTATTTTTGAATGTCAATATTACAGTAATTGCTATAGTAAACTCAAAAATTTTCTATATTTTTTGGATGCTACAATAAACTTGAATTTGCAGAAAAATTCTCCAAAATATTAATCCTTTAATTCTTTGCTTCTCCCACTTGATCCTAAGTTCCAAATATGATCTTTAACATGTAATATCCTTATATCAACACCAATCAAAGATTTAGCATCAAAATCCCCAAAAACCATTTCTGCTCTAGATTACCAAATAAACTGAAATCTGAGGAAAGTAATGAGATTCAAACTTACCTCTGATCCTTACAAGACCAAAGAACCAAATAGATGGCCAGAAAATCTCAAGATCAAGGTAAGAATTAAAAAGGAAGCTTGAAGGATTTGAGAGAACTCTTCCTTGCCTTATGCTACTGAAAACGTGCAATGAATGGAGATATAGGTTGAAGATTTTAAGTGGTCAAGTGGGTTAATTGGGTAATCCATGGGTACCCATACCCATTATCCAAACCTATTTGGCCTATATAGCAAATACTATAATTAATTATCCGATTAATTATATTCAGCCCCTTTTTAACATATTCCACCCATCATAATGTTAAAAATATCTAGTCTAGTCATTTAACACAATTTCCATAAATATATTCAAAGAGAATTATTAAATATGAAAAAGAATTAAAATGACTAAAATAACAAATCAAAATAAAGCTATAATTATCGAAATTCTCCTGTTGACGGTTTGGCAAGCGTACTAGTCGTACAAGTAATACAGAGTGAGTAAAGTATCGTTTCCACGAGGATTGAGGTGCCAAGTACCCGCGAAGTTAAAGTTAAATGCTATCTAAACAAGTTGTTAAATAGAAATATAAATCTAAGCTAACAAATTAAACTAGAACTACTAACTAAAACCTAAGACTAAGCTACTCCTAGTGAGAAGACTCTAGAGTTGATGGAATTGACTTCACTTAATTGTTAATCCGACTAATTTATTGACAAATTAGTCTTTGAGTTACTAAAGAATAATTCAATCTAATTACAAATCATTTTAATGTTGGTTCTAAACAAAACCACATAAATAAGACTATCTATTCCTAGCTTAATCCGATTTATGGTGGAAGTTACAACGGGCTAAATTAATATCTAGCTATCGCTAGCATAAATAAAAACCCCAAACTCACAAAAGTGGTGATCAAGCAATTTTAGAGCTATTTAATCGGTAAAATCCACTCCAACAAAATACAAAATGCAATTGAAAAGAATCATTCGATAACAAAGCTTCATAAAAATTAAATTACATCAACCGCCAAACCTTTCATTTCTCATAGGTTCCATTATCATTCTCTTACTCTTGCTTTCATCAACTGTACATGCTAGTCTAGGGCACAAATATTCCTAGAAGGATTTTTCCAAACCTCAACTAAGATAAAACCTAATTTTCCATAATTCCTTATGTAAAAATCAAGTTAATTAAATGAGCAAACCCTAATTTGACTATATGAGGCTAATATCTATATTCTTATGACATTAGCGAATCAATCCCCTTTCTTTAAAGGTTCAAGAACTCATACAACTCATTCCTTAGGTCTAGATTCTACCTCCCTTTCCCAAGTTTAGCAAAAACATCAAATCATCCTAATAATTGGCCAAATTAAAGGAAAGTATTAAGATTGGAATAAATAAACATGCATTAACCAATCAATAATTACAAGAGTTCAAGAAATTACGCGAAACCTAACCTAAAATCAGGCTCATAACAATCCTAGAGTTACAAACTACCTATAACTACAAAATACAAGAAAAATAAAACATAAAAATAGAAGAAAATGAAGAGAAAAGAAAAGAGATGGGGGAAGGAAGACAATCACAAGAAGGAAGGCCTTCTTCCCCCTAACCGGCTCCAAATATTGCCCTTTGTGTGCTGCCTCCTTGCTCCAAAATCTTCCAATCCAAAATTAGGGCAAAAAGCCCCAAAAGAGGCTTTTAACTATCAATTTCGTGACTTGGCGCCTGGGCGCCAGTATTGGCGCTTAGGCGCCAAGGCTGACAGCTTTAGATAGTAAGTTCATGGGTTGGACACCTGGGCACCACGTCTGGCGCCTGGGCACCAACTGGGTAGAAGGCTCTTTCATGTTCATATACTTGGCGCCTGGGAGCCAAGCTACTGGAGTCTTCATTCTTCTCTTGTTTTCTCCCCAAAATACACCTACAAAAGACAACAACTAAAATAAATTAAAAAGGCAAGAAAAGGGGAAATAAAACAAGAAAATAAGAAAACTATAAAGCACAAAGAAACTAAATGAATACCAAGATGAAAAAGTCCAAAAGGATTGCAAAACAAGGCTAAGAGAAGAAGAAAACTCCACTTATAATGATGTAGGTTGATAGCTTTTTAGGACTTATCAACTCCCCCAAACCTAGATCTTTCCTTGTCCTCAAGCAATCAACTACCTAACACAACTAGACACCCCAAACAAACATAACAAAAAATCTTTCATGATAAAAAGGAAGTGCTGAACAACTTTGAAAGATTATGGCCAAGCAAGTTAAATTCATGTATTCATCTAAATAAAGCAAAGCTAGGCAATGAATTTCCTGAATTCTTAGACAAATTAAAAAATTTCATTAACCTTAAAATTAAAATCATAGATACCATTAACTTTCTCTAATTACTCCTTCAAAAGTATAAAAGAATTTACCTTATTGTGAGAATTTTTTAGCTCTATAGGAATACATTTCAAGTAAAGGGAATTTCAGTTTATTTATGATCAAAGTGAAGACCGTGCGCCTAACCACACATCTTCTCCTCAATCAAGGTAATATATACTAATAGGCTATAGAAACAAAGAATCATCAGTGCACCTAATCCACACAATAATGCCTTATCCGTCGCCTTTATTTATTAAGATATGATTCATTGGTTAGAAAAAGTATTGTGCGCTTAATCCACACTATATTTTCTCAACTTAAATCACACTTATTCTATTTTTATATATAATTTTTTTTCTTCATATCCCCTTTTTCTTTTTTTTTCTTTTTTTAAAAAATTCCCTTATTGAGCAAATATGTGCCACAAATAAGAATAAATTTTTAAAAATTTGAGGGGTATTTAAAGAAAATTAAAACAACCTTTATATAAGAATTTTTGAAAATTTCCAATTTAATCAATAAGTTCTAAAAATTCATAACTTAGCTAGATTTTAATTAAGATGACAACATGAATTCAACCAACATTGGCATAAAATAAAACTGGTACAGTAATTTCCAAAATATTTAGAAAGATCCTAAAACACGATAGTTCAACAAAAATAAAAGCATTCTAATTTAACAAAAATAAGTCAACGCAACAAAAGCCAGTGGTAAACTAAACCTAAAACCACTTTACTCCCCCAAACCTAAACTAGACATTGTCCTCAATGTCAAATCAACCACAAAAGTAAGGTTTGAGCACCCAAAAAAAAAATCAACAAAAAGGGAGGTCAAAATGAATGCATATATAACAAAACCATCAACACAATGTTACAGAATTAAAAGACAAAAGGAAACTACACAAAATGATTAAACTGCTAATTAACTAAAGAAAAAATACAAAAATTACGAAAGAAGAACCAAAATAAAAAGAAAACGAACAATAACGAGAATCTTAGCCATTCCATCACAATAAACAAAACATCCCAACAAGAACTCCAATAAATACATGAAAGTGTCATAACATAGAGTTCTCAACTGGAAAATACAATACAAGAACAATAACAAAAGAAATAAAAACAACAAAACAATGAATCACAATCCCTCGATCCGTGTCATCAGCGTCGTCTTCCTCTCCCATATCTTCATCTCCACCAGCTACTCCACTGTTGACTGCAGGATCATCTGTCGGATCATAAAAAGGATCCTGCAAAGTCTATCCCTCTGTGCTTACTCCCCAATGCCTAACCATAGCATATAAAGCCTGAGCGACGCCCCTATTATGCTCATTCTGCGTTCCTAAAATGCATCATGGGAGGTAAAAAAAGTAGTGTGAGATGCTCTCAATTCATTTAGGGAGTTTTCAATATCAATAATCCGCTGCGACATATAAGGTCCCTGAGATACAGGTGCAACACATGGTCTAGATGGTGCCTGAGGAATCAAAATAGGTGCTTGAGGGTGGTCCGCGGAGGCTTTATCACGTGGTGCCATAGAATCTATCACTTGTACAGTGATAGGGCCCTTGGGATTACGAAAAACATCATTAATCATAGGCACCTCATCCTTTTGACAAAGGTTAGTAATAAGGCAAGGATATCCCAATATTTTTCCTTGTTTTTAAACTAATTTTTCTAAATTTTAGGATATAAGAGATCCAACGTTAAAGACATTCCTTATAACAATCATATAAATAACCACCGTTCTTTCTATAGTCACTTCAGAACGATTCCAAGTAGGGAGGAGGTTGGATTGGACAAAAGTGCACCACACTTTGAGGATTTTTTTATATCAAATTTTTTAAAATTTGCTTCTTTCCCCTGAGCGTCTAACTCCCACCTCGCTCCCTCTTTACAGAGAGTGTCAATAAGAGTATTGGATCTCAAATGCCTAAACCTCATCCATTCACCATATTCAGTATCAACATCAGGACTATATCTTAGACCAAACAGATTATTAATATTGTTTGAAGTAAAATAAATTGTTTTCTCCCTAACAAAAGAAGTGTTTCTATCTGTAATGCTCTCATTACTCCCCCTAAATGCATTTGCATAGAACTCTTTAACAACTTCGAGGCAATATCTCATAGCCGGTCTATAAAGGGTCTCTCATCCCCATTCTTTTATTCTATCCTGGATTTCTGGGTACTGATTAGCTCTCAGATCGAACCCTCTCTCTTTAATAAACTCTCTAGGTTTAAGGTCATCAAATCTCAACTTGCTCTCAAAATTCCTAAACCTATAGGCATCAAATCTTTACTAAAGGAGGACTCAGCTTCTTTTTGCTTTCTTGAAGGCTTGTGAGACATAATGTAGATAAGTAATGATCCTAAACATTCAAGAAGCAAAACGTTTGATTCCTAAAAACTCTAAAATTGGATTATTCAGTAAAAATTTTGAAAATTAAGAAAAACTACATAAAAAAATATTAAAATTTCAGAAAGTATAATAAATATGCTAAGAACCCAAAATTCCAATTTCAAAAGTTTCAAAATTTTCAAAAATTCAAAACAGTACCCTAAACCTAAAATTTCCAAATCTGAAATTTTTTTTTGAACAGAAAAAAAAAACAAGGGGCAACAACATAAAATAAGAATTAAAATAACCTAAATAGAAATTTAAAGAAAGCTAAAATTTAAAATTCAGATTTCAAAAACCTGTATTTTTTTTTTTGAAATTAGAGGCAAATGAAGTGGGGAATAAGGGATTTACCAAAATCTACAGGAAAAAGTGGAAGAGGACCACCAAGCTTCGAAAACCAGCCCCAAAACGCAAACAAGATGGTTAAGGGAAGGAAAGGGGAAGAAAGAAACGATGGAAGGTGAAGAAAAGTGGAGGAAAATGGAGAAGGGTGTGCAAAAAGAGGAAGGAAGGAGGAGAAGGGGCTTCTAATCGATGAAAATTGAGGTTTAGGGGCGAGAGGAAGCTGGAATTGTAGAGGAGTGAGGAGCAAGGCGGCTACTAGGGTTTGGAGGCATGAAGAAATGGCAGAAAATTTTCTACAGAACTTAAATTCGACGTTGGCGCCTGGGCGCCAAGTCACGAACCCTAATTGTTCAAAATTCAGGCACCTGGGGGCCAACTTTACAGAGCCTAATTCTTTCATCTTCATGGCACCTGGGTGCCAGTTGTGGCGCCTGGGGGCCATCTTGAGAGAAACAAATTTCTCCTATCAGCAGCAGCTTTCAGCCTCCAGAAGAAGATGACCACGAAATTTGAGGCATTGTGATCTATACAAATACCACCAACAACATAAAATACAAAAAATAGACTCAACATTCAATACTAACATAATCAAACATCAAAATCAACTAAAATCAACATTCAATCAGAAAAACAATCGAACAAAATCATACTAAACACCAACAATCACTGAATTAAAATTAAGAACAACCAACAACACATAATTAAAAAGATTGAAGGTCAAGAAACTTAGGGTGCCTCTCAAGAGCACTACGTTTATAGTCCTTAGCCAGACTTTACTGGTGTCTTCCACTAATCAATGTCTCCTTCCGTGTTCATCAATGCTTCTTTCTCATCTTCAATGTTTTCCAGCAAGGAAGAGAGACCACATATCATGCACACAACAAAGAAGAATACTCTGAGAACAACACTAAAAGAACAAAAGTAAACACAAGTAGAAATGAAAATTGCAAAGACACATGAGAATGTACAACAAAATAAGGAAAAGTGTCTAAACTAGCACCACTTTAGCTCCATTGAATATTGGCACTACCATCAATCCCTAGCAACAGTGCCAAAAACTTGCTGACGGTTTGACAAGCGTACCAATCATATAAGTAATATAGAGTGAGTAGAGTATAATTCCCACGAGGATTGAGGTGCCAAGTACCCGCGAAGCTAAAGTTAAATGCTATCTAGATGAGTCATTAAATAGAAATATAAATCTAAGCTAACAAATTAAACTAAAACTACTAACTAAAACCCAAGACTAAGCTACTCCTAGTGAGAAGACTCTAGAGTTGATGGGATTGACTTCACTTAATTCTTAATCCGACTAATTCATAGACAAATTAGTCTTTGAGTTGCTAAAGAATGATTCAATCTAATTACAATTCCTTTTGATGTTGGTTTTAAACAAAACCACATAAATAAGGTTATTTACTCCTAGATAAGTCCGATTTATGGTGAAAATTACAACGGGCAAAGTTAATATCTAGTTATTGCTAGTATAAATAAAAATCCCAAACTCATAAAAGTGGTGATCAAGTAATTTTAGAGCCATTTAATCGGTAAAATCCACTCCAACAAGATATGAAATGCAATTGAAAAGAATCATTCAACAACAAAGCTTCATAAAAATTAAATTACATCAACCACCAAACCTTTAATTTCTCATAGGTTCCATTATCATTCTCTTACTCTTGCTTTCATCAATTGTACATGCTAGTCTAGGGCACAAATATTCCTAGAAGGTTTTTTCTAAACTTCAACTAAGATAAAACCTAATTCTCTATAATTCCTTATGTGAAAATCAAGTTAGTTAAATGAGCAAACCCTAATTTGACTATATGAGGCTAATATCTATATTCCTATGACATTAGTGAATCAATCCCCTCTCCTTTAAGGTTCAAGAACTTATACAACTCATTCCTTAGGTCTAGATTCTACCTCCCTTTCCCAAGTTTAGCAAAAACACCAAATCATCCCAGTAATTGGCCAAATTAAAGGAAAGCATTAGGATTGGAATAAATAAATATGTATTAACCAATCAATAATTACAAGAGTTCAAGAAATTACATAAAATCTAATCTAAAATTGGGCTCATAACAATCCTAGAGTTACAAACTACCTATAACTACAAAATACAAGAAAAATACAACATGAAAATAGAAGAAAATGAAGAAAAAAGAGAAGAGATGGGGGAAGGAAGACCGATCCCAAGAGGGAAGGCCTTCTTCCCCCCTAACCAGCTCCAAATATTGCCCTTTGTGTGCTTCCTCCTTGCTCCAAAATCTCTCAATCCAGAATTAGGGCAAAAAGCTCCAAAATAGGCTTTTAGCAGTCAATTTCGTGACTTCGCACTTAGGTGCCAAGGCTGACAGCTTCAGATAGTAAGTTCATCGGTTGGGTGCCTGGGCGCCACGTCTGGCATCTGGGTGCCAACTGGGTAGAAAGCTCCTTCACGTTCATATGCCTGGTGCCTAGGCACCACGTCTGGTGCCTAGGCGCCAAGCTACTGGAGTCTTCATTCTTCTCTTGTTTTTCTCCCCAAAATACACCTACAAAAGACAACAACTAAAATAAATTAAAAAGCAAGAAAAGGGGAAATAAAACAGGAAAAAAGAAAACTATAAAGCACAAAGAAACTAAATGAATACCAAGATGAAAAAGTGCAAAAGGATAGCAAAATAAGGCTATGAGAAGAAGAAAACTCCACTTATAATGGTGTAGATTGATTGCTTTTTAGGACTTATCTTTTCCCAAACGTATAATCCCAAAATTGACGAGTATTACGCATACCAAGGATGCCAATTTACCCAAAAAAAAGGTCCTTAGGTTTTTAAAGGAAAGGTTATTGTCCAAAAGTATGCATTGGCAAATATAGAGATGTGCCACCTAATTATGTAAAGTAACATTGCTTTATACAGTTTTTTTTTCTAGACCATCTACCTGTTAACATGTTTACTGCTCCAAATTCTAGCATTTCTATTAAATTAAAATATATACATTGATTCTTCACTTTTTTTAATTAGTTCTTCACTTCATTTGAATTATAAGGCACTTGGCACACACATATATACTCATTCTTCTTTAATTAATATTAGTTGAAATAGCTAGTTAATATTAGTTCACTACGTAATAAAAGCCAATAGAAATGTTGTGAAAATAGCCTTTGAAAGCATTGCTTTTCAAAAGAGAATACTAAGTCCCATATTGCTTGGAACAAGGAGGGGAAAAGCCTTTATATACTAACTTATGTTAGTGGGCAAATAAAGGACTAAGGGAAATGGTGGGTTAGCATGCTCACAATCCCAGGCCAGTGAAGAGGAAATAATCTGATTTGCCCCCTGCTTAGACAGACTTAGTTTTTCTCTATAGAAATAATATTTTTTATTATTTAATTTTAGATTACTTGAATAGAGGCAAATTTTGTTGTTACAGAATTAATTTGGTCAAATATCAGAAAATTAAGGGCTGACAGTTTTGATTATTTTTGTTTTAAATACTTTTAAATATTTCGAAACTGGCCATTAATTTTTTAAACAGTATTTTAATTTTAATTAAAATCTGCCTCATTGTGGCTCAGCAGCTATAAAAGGAGGTCTCCTCCCCCTCATTTTACACACAAAAGAAAAACTAATTTTACAGTTCTCTCGTCTCTCTCTCTCTCACTTTTTGGGTTACACTTTTAATTATGCTGTTCTGTGGTCTGAGAATTTTCTTAGAAGAATCTGTTTAATTTTAGAAGGAGTTCTATAGCTGTAGATTTTTAGCTATGGCGACGGAATAATTTCCTTAAGGATAGTATCTACTATAAAGATGTGACTCCGATTATCACTGTCCAGCTTTTCAGATTTTGCAACAATCTTAAGGAAATTATGGAAACCAATGCTACTGCTACTGCTGGTGCCACTACTGTTCCTGCTATTGTTGCATCCAATGCAACTACTGTCACTACCCCCGTTGTGCCCTTTGTCACGTTCTCCAAGCAGATCCCAGATATTTCTAAAATAGAAATATTCAACGGTCAGAATTTCTGGCAATGGCAGGAACATATTCATATTGTTCTAGACATGCATTGAGTTGCTGTGACGCTGACAAAAACATAACTATTGCCTACTGCTGACCAATCTAGAATAGATATCTGGAATTATGCTAATAAGGTATGTAGGCACACCATCATTAGTACTTTATCTAATAATCTCTTTGATGTCCACTGGACATACAAGGAAGCAAACAAAATTTGGGAATTTATGATTCTTAAATACACTGCAGAAGATGCCAGCAAATAGAAGTTTGTCATTGGTCACTTTTCCATTGGGAAATGACGAATGACAAGGACATTAAAGTCTAAATAAATGAATACCATAAATTGTTGGAGGATCTTTGTGCCAAGAAGATCAATTTACTCGATGAGTTCGTTGCTAGAGTCTTGATCAAAAAGCTGCCTTAAAGCTGGAACGACTACAAGCAACAAATCAAAAATAAACATAAACAGTTGCTACTCTCAAAGCTGATTAAACATGTCATCATCGAGGATACCAACAGAAAGGAGTCTAAAACAACGAGTTCTAAAGTAATGACATCAAAGTCTAACATGGTGTAAGGTACATCTTGTCATAAGAACAAAAATAAAAATAAGAAAATTGATTACAAGCCTAGAGAATCTAAGCCCACCTTTAAGAAAAAATATAACTGCTTTATGTGTGGAAAACAGGGACATCATGCAGCTTAATGCAGAAGGAGACCAAGAAATGACAATCCTCCTAAGCCAAGTGCAAACTTGGTTGAAGGAGATGATATTATTGCTGTGGTCATTTCTGAGGCTCTTCTAGTTGCCAATGTGAAGGAATGAGTGATAGACTCTGGGGCTACCAGACATATTTGTACAAATAAAAATGCTTTTATGTCTTACACTCTAATCAAGTATGGACAAGAACATGTTTATCTTGGTGATTCTAGCACCATTAGTATTCTTGGGAAAGGAAAGATTTTTCTCAAACTCAAATTTGGAAAAACATTGGCACTAAATGATGTCCTACATGTGCCTAACATTAGAGCTAACTTCATTTCTATAACTCTGTTAGGAAAAGCTGGGGTTAAAGTGTCATTTGAGTCTGACAAGATCATAATGACAAAGAACAATATTTTTGTAGGGAAAGGCTATTGTAACCAAGGACTCTTTGTACTAAATGTTGCTAATGAAAAAATTAAATCGTTTGCTTACTTGATTGACTCTGTTGAAATATGGTATGTTAGATTAGGACATGTTAGTATTTTGTATATTAAGAAAATGCTTGAAAATAATTTAATTTGTGGTTTTAACAACATGAACGTGAATAAATGCGAAACATGTGTTGGATCAAAGTTAACTAAGAAACATTTTCATAATATACATAGAGAAATAGAGTTGCTAAGTCTTATTCATACGAACCTAGGAGACTTAAAACAAACTATGACTAGAAGAGGTAAAAAGTATTATGTGACCTTTATAGATGACTTTAAAAGAAATGATGAATGCTATGCTAGTTAGTTCTTCTACACTAGAGAATTTATGGGGTGAGGTTTTACTATCTGCTTGTCATATGTAAAATAGGATTCCCTATTGATAGACTAGTAAGACACCTTATGAGTTGTGGAAAAGGCTATAAGCCTAGTTTAAGATATATGAAAGTGTAGGGGTGTCTAGTGAAAGTTATGTTGCCTGATCCAAAGAAAGAGAAGTTAGGCTCTAAGACGTCTGATTGCATATTTTTATGATATGTTAAACATAGCTCTGCTTATAGATTTCTTGTCTTGAGAAATGATGTGCTTGATTGTGATACTATTGTCGAAACAAAAAATACATAATTTTTTGAACATGTTTTTCCCTTGAAAAATATGAATTCTCCTAGTACATCTATGCAAAACAAAGAAAGTGAATTTGAATTGTAGAATTTAAGTTCATATGAGAATGTCCATGAGGATTTTATAAGAAGCAAATGACAAAGGAAGGCAACTTCTTTTGGAGATGATTCCTACACATTTGCTGTTGATGATGAATCTAGAACTTTTTCTGAGGTTGTTGCATCTCCTGATGCAAAATTGTGGAAAGAAGCGATTAAAATTGAAATGGATTCAATTCTAAAAAATAAAACTTGGGAATTAGTGGATTTACCACAAGAAGCAAAAACCATTGGCTGCAAATAGATTTTTAAAAGAAAATATAACCCTGATGGGTCGATTGATAAATTCAAAGCTAGGTTAGTAGCCAAAGGTTTTACTCAAAAACAAAACATTGATATTAGGCGATTTGGGAAGTGTACCAGTCGCACAAGTAATATAGTGTAAAACAAGTAAGAGTGTCGATCCTATGATGACTAACTCGTTAACTACTCGAGAAATTCAATTACGTTAGTTAGACAAACCACATTGGATTTAAGGCAGCTCTATGGAACTAGAATCAATAAAATAGAATGCAATTAACAATAACTAACAATTAATTTGATTAAATTAATAACTAAAAGCCTAGAATCACTAATCTCCCTCTTCCGTCCTAGAAATTACCAATCTCCTTCTTGCACATGTGATTCTAATTAATTAGCATGTTAATCTTAGGTTATCTTATGGTTTAAAGTGATTCTCCCGAACCTAAATTAGGCTACTCAACTCCTACACAATCCCTTACGTGGGCTAAACCTAATACTACCAACCTAACTTTAATTAAATGAGGTCAACCAATATCTATATTAGTTAACAAGCGAAATCCCCCAGTTTAAGGTCACATTCTCGTCCCTCTCAATCAGAGTTCTACTCTTATCTCCTTCTCCCGAGATTGGTAAAAACAACATGCAAACTATAAATTGGCCAAGTTCATAGTAGGCTTAAGGTAAATGAAAGAAAAGACATGTATTGATTAAACGAATCATAAGTATAGAGAAAGAAATAATCCCTAATATGAAATTAGGTTTATAGCAACTCTAAAAAGAAAAAAATCAGCTACTCATGGCTATAAAACTATAGAAAACAGTAAAAGATAGAGAAAACTCCATGAATCTGAGGTTGAGTTAACAGAAATCAGGCCCAGAGAGCTTTGAAATGGGATTCTTCCTCTTCCCTCTACAAAGTCAGCGTTTTGTGGATTCTCATGAACTCAGAATACCTTAAAAATTCTGTTCTGACGCTATTTAAGCCAATGCAGAATGCGACCTATCGTTATAGTGGCGAAAGGTAGAGTTCGGGCTTAAAAACACTTTTTTTCCAAGTGCCACCGCCAGAGAGGAAGACATCAAAATAGATTTTTTCAGCATCCACCACTATAGTTATGGAATCCACTGCTATAGCTGTGGGAGACAGCAAGCCAATTCTTCCTTTGACAGAGTCCATCTTCTTGCACAAGCTTCTCACCAACGTAACCTACAACAAAAACAATGAAACACCAAATATTAGAAGCAAAGAGTCATGAAATAACTCAATTTATTAAAAGCTCCAAGAAAACTTAAACTAATCTAAAATACTTAAAACAAGGGTTAAAAATTACAAGCCTACAAGAAAGAGACCAAAAAGAGAGGGGATTTAGCACTAAAATGGCACTAAATTGAGAACTCAACACTCCCCCAAACTTGAACCTTTGCTTGTCCTCAAGCAAATTAACCCTCACATAGACAACAGCGTAAAGCAAAAATCAAATACACAGGTTTACAATCAGGCTCAGAAAATGATTAAACTAAGCAAGGGAAAATAGTGGAATATGCAGAGAAAAATTAGAACCATCTACTAAAATTAGATTTCGGAAATACTTTTACTAGAGAACAACCATACTTGCAATAATAACGTGGAGATTTAATTCAAAACTCAAATAAACACCTTGATACCTCAAAAACCTCTTAAAGCAAAATACCATCACTTAAATTAATCTTTCCTTTTTATATTTTTACACTCTCAAGGGCTTTTATTTTAAATTCCAATTGATGCAATGAGCAAACCAAATAAGAGATGTAACCAGTAAGAAGAAGAATCCGTGCACCTAATCCACACATCTCTTCCTCCCCCTTCACACCTAAAGTGAAAATTATGAAGTGAGAGAAATGCATGTGCGCCTAATCCACACAACACTTCCCTACCCCTTCATTCTGTCAAACCAACCAAAAGCAAAGTTTATTGGTTGAAAAAGTGTCTGTGCACCTAATCCACACAACACTGCCTCAACATAAACCATGTCTTCAAGCCAACTACTTATTCATATTTAAATAACCATTTTTTATTATGGAATCTAAAATTTTAACACCCCTTATTAAGCTGACTTTTGATTTTAGGAAAGCTTAATTCAAGCTAAAGTAATTGTTCTAAGAATTTCAAAACTTCAAAAAGCTTAAAATAAATTTTAAAATAAATCTCCTATTATTATTAAAAACAAGTTTAACTCTTTACTAAAAACAATTCCAAGATCTTAATTCACCAAATTTTTCTAATTTAACAAAAACATTTTCAACTCTTTCCCTTATAAAGATTTAATCACAACAAAAATTTTAAAATTTTTTGAAAACCTGACATATTTGAACTATGCTTTACACATAAAACACACTAATAGACAAAAACAAGCAAAAATAAACACAAGACATAAAATGCCTCTCCCCCAAACTTAAAGTTTATAGTGTCCTCACTGTCCTAAATCATCATAACAAAAAAAAATACCAACAACAGAACAACAAGAAAAAGAAATACCATAGATAATTCAGATAAAAATAGCAATCGCAGTAATAACTACAACTACGGAGAAAATCAAAAACTAAGAAAGTGAGAAACTTGGGTTGCCTCCCAAGATCACTAAGTTTATAGTCTTCAGCCATACTTTACCAGGGCACCTATGCTCAAGGTGTATCTTCCAATGTTGACCACTTCTAAATGTTTTCAACTGAGTGGCAACCATGTTTATAATGTCAGTAGGTTTGAATTTAATGAGATCATCACGAAACTTAGCATAAACCTCTGAAATTTCAAAAACTCCCCTTGTTCTTCTTCCCACGTGTTTAACATCCTTCAAGTAATCTTTATACATCTCATTATAAAAAACTCATGAGAATCCTCATCAATCATCTTCAAGAAGTAGCATTCCTCTGGGCCATCAGGAGCTTTCATTGACTTGTTTATGTTAAATGTGACTTCTTGATTATTGACCCGTATAGTTAATTCACCTTTATGAACATCAATTATAGTCCTCTTGGTAGCTAGAAAAGGTCTTCTTAAGATGATTGGGATCTCCTTGTCTTCCTCATAGTCCATGACGATAAAATCAGTCGAAAAGATTAACTTGTCCACCTTGACAAGTACATTCTCAATAACTCTATTTGGATAGCATAATGAACGGTCAACCAGTTGAAGAGTTATTATAGTGGGTCAAGCGTTTCCCATACCTAGTTTCTTGAGAATAGAGAACGGCATCAGATTCACACTTGCTCCTAGATCACATAGTGATTTACCGATAAAATTTTTCCAATGCTGCATGGAATGATAAAATTACTCGAATATTTCATTTTGCTAGACAACTTCTTTTGGAGAATGTTGCATTCTTCAGTCATAGCAACAATTTCAAACTCACCCAAGTGCCTTTTTTTTAATAGAACATCCTTTATAAACTTTGCATAATTGGGCATTTGTTCTAATGCCTCCACGAATGTGATGTTAACATGAAGTTACTTAAGATCTCTAAGAATTTTTTATATTGTCGGTCTAGATTAAGCTTTTTATGCCACTAAGGATAGGGCATTGGTGGAACAAAATTCTTAGCCCTCACATCTTTTGCCACCTTTCCAGATTTATCTTTAACCTTTGAAGCATCAACTTCCTCAGCTATAGTTTTTTAAGGTTGAGCAACCTCATCTTTTTCCTCTTTAATAATCGTTTCTTTAGGTTGATCATGTGACTTAACCACATCATGAAGTTCCTTGCCACTCCTTAAGGTAAGGCATTACAATATTCTTCCCTCTCTCTTCTTGGGTTGTTCTTAGTATTACTAGGGAGATTATCTTGTAGCTTATTGTTCAGAGCAAGTGTCATCTGTCCCATCTGTGTCTCTGAATTCTTAATGGCCATATTCTGAGTCTGAAATATTGACTCACTTCTTTCCACGAATTTCATAAACATTTCTTTTATTGATGGTTTCTTCTCCACTTGAGGCAGTAGAACTCTATTTTGGGGAGGGTAGTTGCTCGAATTACTGAATTTAGGAGGTTGAGAAGGCCTACCAGAAGATGAGGAAGTCGTGGGGTTTAAACAATGGTTGTTGCTCCATGAAAAATTTGGATGATTCCTATTCCCCAAATGATATGAATTAGAATAAGAATTGTTTTGGTTCCTTTGAGCATTACCCATGTAATTCAGTTATTCCATAGTAGAAACTTCCTCATAACAACCATTAATGTGAGCATTTCCATAAAAATCATACTTGGGTTCTTACCGGCTCTTGTTGTTTAGCATGCAATCTACCTTTTTAGTTAAGGCTTTATTTTGGGCTAGAAGAGCATTAAGGGTATCCAATTCTATCATCCCTCTCTTTGGATTGCTCCTGGCTTTGATGGAAGCATTCTGACTAGCCCCTACAGTCTCAATTATGTCCTGCGCTTGTTTAATCGACTTAGCCATCAATATACCTCTAGCTGCAGTATCCAATTTACCCCTAGTTTCATATGTTAATCCACTATAAAAGATAGAAATTTATTGCCACTATTGAATACCATGGTTGGGCATTTTCTCAGCATTTCCTTAAAACGCTCCCAAGTAGCATATAAACTCTTACCCCTTTGTTGAAAAAAAGTTGTAATCTCATTCCTCAATTTCACTAAGGGAGGGAAAAATTTATCCAGAAATTTCTTTTGGAGCTCATCCCATGTAGTGATGCTCCCTAGAGGTTGAGTCATTAACTAGCTTTTTGCACTGTCCCTTAAGGAGAAAGGGAATAGTTAGAAGCAAGTTGCATCATCTAAAACTCCATTTAGCTTGACTATATCACAAAAATATCAAGAAAATTCATGATATGGTTGTTTGGATCCTCTATGGGACTTACCTCAAACTGATTCTGCTGGACAAGGTTCAACATCATAGCCTTCATCTTAAAGTTATTAGCACCGATAACAGGCTTCACTATGCTTGAACTATTTTCCAGCTTTATGCAATGAAGTATAGTCCCAGATTGCTCTATGTTCCTTCTGAGGCTCATTGCCAACCCCATTACCAACATGAACTTCAACACCCCAATGATTTTAGTTAGCTTCAGTCATTTCCTCTTACGTAACTTGGCTCTCTTGAGTTTTTCTAACTCTCACTTCCTTTCTAGTTCTTCTTGTAAGTCTTTCGATCTCAGGCTTGAACAAAAGATCAGAATTTTGAGTGGTACCTCGTATACACAGTAGAAAACTCCAGTTAGATTTGATAAAAAGAAATTAGAAAAATAACTCTAAAAGCAAAAATGACTACTTAACAAAAACAAATAAAATAAGAAACTAAGCAAAACAATAAAACAAAACAAAAAATGACTTATCTAGCACCTTTAAATTCCTTAGAATATTAGCTAAAAATCGTTAGTCTCTAGCAACGGTGCCAAAAACTTGTTGGCAAGTGCACCAGTTGCACAAGTAATATAGTGTAAAATGAGTAAGAGTGTCGATCCCACAAGGTTAGATAAACCACATTGGATTGAAGGCATTTGTGGAACTAGAATCAATAAAATAGAATGTAATTAACAAAAACTATCAATTAATTTGATTAAATTAGTAATTAAAAGCCTAGAGTCACCAATCCCCCTCTTTCGTCCCAGAAATTACCAATTTCCCTCTTACACCTGTGATTCTAATTAATTATGCATGTTAATCTTATGGTTTAAATCTTTGGAACCTAAATTAAGCTACTAAACTCCTACGCAATCCCTTACGTGGGCTAAGCCTAATACTACCAATCTAACTTTTATTAAACGAGGTCAACCAATATCCTTATTAGTTAACAAGTGAAATCCCTCAGTTTAAGGTCACACACTTGTTCTTCTCCATCAGAGTTCTACTCTTATCTCCCTCTCCCGAGATCAGTAAAAGCAACATGCAAACTATAAATTGGCCAAGTTCATAGCAAGCTCAAGGTAAATGAAAGAAAAGACATGTATTGATTAAAAGAATCACAAGTACAGAGAAAGAAATAATCCCTAATCTGAAATTAGGTTTATAACAACTCTAGAAGGAGAAAATTAGACACTTATGGCTATAAACTACAGAAAATAGTAAAAGATAGAGAAAACTCTATGAATCTGAGGTTGGGTTGATGGAAATCGAGCCCGGAGAGCTTCAAAATGAGATTCCTCCTCTTCCCTCTGCAAAGTCAGCATTTTTTGGCTTCTTACGAACTTAGAATACCCCTAAAAGTTCTGTTCTGATGCTATTTAAACCAATGTAGAATGCGACCCACCGCTATAGCAGTGGAAGGCAGAGTTCGGGCTTAAAAACACTTTTTTTTCTAGGTGCCACCACTATAGCGGTGACTGGCAGGGAAGAAGACTTCAAAATAGATTTTTTTCAACATCCACCGCTATAGTTATGGAATCTACCACTATAGCTATGGGAGACAACAAGCCAATTCTTCCTCTGATAGAGTCCATCTTCTTGCACAAGCTTCTCACCAACTCAACCAACAACAAAAACAACGAAACACCAAATATTAGAATTGAAGAGTCATGAAATCACTTAATTCATTAAAAGCTCTAAGAAAACTTAAACTAATATAAAATACTTAAAACAAGGGCTAAGAATCATAAGCTAACAAGAAAGGGAACAAAAAGAGAGGGGATTTAGCACTAACATGGCACTAAATTGAGAACTCAACAATTGACTATTTTGACACTTTTGCTCCTGTCACTAGAATTTCATCTATAAGAGTTTTAATTACTTTAGCCTCAGTATATAAGCTCTATGTTCATCAAATGGATGTTGAAACATCATTTTTCAATGGTGATTTTATGGAAGAAATTTACATGGAACAGCTGAAGGTTGTATTCTTCTTTGTAAAGAGAGAAAAGTTTGCAAACTTCTTATCATTATATAGATGAAAACAAGCACCCAAACAATGGCATGAACAATTAAATCATGAGTTGATTTGTGATGGATTTATTTCTGTTGAAGTAGAAAAATGTATATATACAAAAATAATTGATGCTGATTTTGTGATTATCAATCTGTATGTGGATGACATGCTAATTTTTAGTATTAACATGAATATAATATATATGACAAAAGATTTTCTTGCATCACTTTTTGATATGAAAGACTTGGGTGAAGCAAGTGTAATTTTGGGAGTTAAAATCATAAGGAAATGTAGTAGTATCATACTATCACAGGAACACTATGTTCAAAAATTACTCAAAAGTTTTGGTCATTTTGATGACAAACAATGTTATCTCCTTATGATTTTAGCACCCAATTGAGGAAAAATTTAGGTGAGCCTGTTACTCAATTAGAATATGCACAGATCATTAGAAGTTTGTTGCATTTGATAAACTTCACTCGTCTAGACATAGCATATGTTGTGTCTCGATTGAGCAGGTATACACACAATCCCAATAAAGACCATTGGGGTGCTCTTGTGAAACTCATGAGATATTTGAGGGGTACCATGAGTTATGATATCAATTATAGTGGATTTCCTGTTGTATTAGAAGGATACAATGATGCTAACCAGATATCAGATTCAGATGAGACAAAATCCACTAGTGGCTATGTATTCACCATTGGTGGTGGAGCAATATCATAGAGATCAGCTAAGCAAACCCTTATAGCTATATTCACCATGGAGTTAGAGTTTATAGCTCTGGAGTTGGCTGGTAGTGAGGCTAAGTGATAAAGAAACTTCTTGGTATGCATACCTTTAGGTATGAAACTAGCACCATCTGTGTCTTTGCATTATGATTGCCAAGAGCAATAGTCATTACAAAGAATAAAATTTATAATGGTAAGAGTAAACACATCCGTTTGAGACACGACGCGGTTAAGCAATTGATAAAGGATGGTTATATGGATCGATTATGTAAGGTCAAAAGTGAAACTGACCGATCTTTTGAATAAATCCTTGGGTATAAGTATAATTAATAAGACATCGAGGGGAATTGGACTTGAGCTAATAAGAAATTAATAGTGGCAGGAACCCAACCTTTGTGATTGGAGATCATATGAAGAAGGTTCATATAGGTAATAACAAGTTGTTTGTCAATTCTGCTAGTACTATTTTCTCAGTCCATTTCCTATGGTGTTAAGTGTAAAAATGTTAGAATGTATTGACTTGTGGGTTGAGCATAAGCTCTTTATGATCTTCATAATCCTATATTATGGGTGGTGTATTCATTGCAGATACATTTGATGAAGTCACCTATATGAGTGTGGAGTGGGGTTGCTCTTATAAGATAGTGGCAAAATCTCTAGAGCACTCAAAAATTTCAGGCACATACATGGCCAAAATAATGCACACAACGAAGTTAATAGTAAAAATGTGGGGAGTGAGATATGACTGTTAAGGTCACTATCTTACAACCAAGAGTATGTTGGTTTATAGAAGGTATATGCTTCACTGACTACTCTGTGAGTTAAATCTTAACGGTCTAGATTTGGTTAATAGTCTAAAAAGAGACACTAAATTAATGTGTCTACACCTATATACGTAACCCAAAAATTTTTTTTTTAAAATATCTTTTGAAATATGTAGGGGATTGTTGTGAAAATAGCCTTTGAAAGGCTTTGTATTTCAAAAGAGAATACTAAGTCCCACATTGCTTGGAACAAAGAGGGGAAGAGCCTTTATATACTAACTTATGTTAATGGGCTAATAAAGGGCTAAGGGAAGTAGTGGGCTCACGCACTCACAATGTTAGGCCAGTGCAGTGCAAATCATCCAATTTGCCCCCTGCGCTTATGATACATTGGACCAACTTAGTTTTTCTATGCAGAAATAATATTTTTTATTATTTAATTTTAGCTTACCTGAACAGAGGCAAATTTAGTTGTTATAGAATTAATTTGGTCAAATATCAGAAAATTAAGGGTTGACAGTTTTGATTACTTTTGTTTTAAATATTTTTAAATATTTCGAAACCATCCATTAATTTTTGAAACAGTATTTTAATTTTAATTAAAAGAGGTCTCCTCCCCCTCATTTTACACACCTATATAGAAAATAATTTTGTAGTTTTCTCTTCTCTTTCTCTCACTTTTCATGTTATGCTTTTAAATTTATGCTGTTCTGTGGCCTAAGAATTTTCTTAGAAGAATCTGTTTAATCCAAGAGGGAGTTCTGTAAATACAGATTTTAACTGTGGTCACGGAATAATTTTCTTAAGGATAGTGTCTACTATAAAGATGTGACTCAGGTTATCATTGTCTAGGTTTCCAGATTTTACAACAAGAAATGCATCACAGCTTTATGTATGAGTGAATTAGCAAATGTTACATAGATATAGACAAGAAGGTTAGCATCCCCTGTTTCAAGGTAAAAGTCTAATATTGATTTGTTTTCTTTTCTTTATTCCATCCTTTCTTCTGATTGGGTTCATTAGAGGCATCTTAAATTGAAGGAGAAATATAGCCTTAATTTCATATAGTCTTCGAATGTTAACATGCTTGATATCAGTTGAGTATAATACATATAATTTATTGCTTCAAATGAACTAGCCTTAATTTCTTTATTGTAGGATTAAACTGAAACTGGGGACAACTTTGACACACAAAAATGCCCTACCAAGTTATTGTAACATCCCTAATTTTTGGGTGTTATTGTTGGACAGATATTAGTTTAGACGTGGAAAAATGCGAAAAAATTTTTGCTTACTTAAGAGGAAAATGGAGGGATATGATCAAATTTATTGCTTATAAATATGCATGAATATGGTGTCTAAAACAATGGAAATTATCTATTGGATATATGTGCTGAGTCGAGGAAATTTAGTTGTAGTCGAATAATTTAAGGGAAGGACCTAGGTGAAAGAATTTAAAATTGTGGGGTAAAATTTGGAATTCTGGAAAATAGTGGTGTTGGGTAAGAAAAGAGAGTGTTGATATGAAAGTTGTTAAGTGTGGGGAAATATTTTAGAGAGAAAATAATTTGATTAGTAATAGATGGAAAATACCTAAGACTGCACTTAACCCTTCTTGTTTTGTGAAAGAAATAACAATTGAAGGGCCAAGTGCAATTTCTAAAAGCTGAACCCCCATACTTAAAACACTTAAAACATCAGATATCTCACTCTCATCTCATCCCTTTCTCTCTCTCGTCAACTCTATCTTTCTCTCTTCTCCTTCATGGTGTTTCCACTTTCCTTCACCCAATCTCCCAAAATCCTTGCTCCCTCTCCAGCAGGTGCTTAATTTCCGGTCACCAGTAGCTAATTCTTGAGGTGGGAAGCTTCAAGGACCAAGGTAAGACCTAGATTCTTGAATCTCTTCTGTATTTTCGGATTTCATGCCCTAAGTACTGAAAGTTTAGGTTTTAGTGATATTTGGTTGAAATCTTGGAGTATTGTGCTAGATTATGGTTCCTTGACCTTCCTTCCCCTAATCCTAGTTGTTTTGGCAAGCTAAATGAGTGGAAAAAATCTGAGTTCATGATGGGTTTTATGGCCATGACAGAAAAATTGGGAATGAATGGTTTTTGGAGGAAATTTGGCTTGATTCTTAAAATTTATGATTAAAACAAGTTCATATATGTGTTTTTATGGATTAAACATGTCCTTTGATGGCCAAAACACTTAGGAAATGTTTGATTTTGGTTTGGGTCTGAAAAGAGAAAGTTGGAGGAAGAAAATGGGCAAAAAATCAAATTTATGTCGCTGTTAATCTGCCATTCATCGTTGCATCAGTGAAAAACCGTCGCTGCAGGGGTGGGAGGCAAAACTTTTGCTATCTTCTGGTTTAATTTTCAAATGGTAATAACTCTCTCATCCGAATTTTATTTTTAGTAAATTTTATATTGTTGGAAAGGGCTTTGAGTCTAGCTTCGATTGAAACAAGATTTATTTGAAAATTCCTTTTCATATTGTTTGGTTGGAGGGGAGGGGAGGGGAAGGGAGAGATTTTTTTAATTTGACTTTGTTTGTTTTAATTAGTTGGAAGGGAGGGGAGGGAAAATGTAAGTGAAAATCCCTCCCCCTTCTTGTTTTCTTTCCCTCCAAAATAGATGGATTTGGAGGGAAGGAAAATTGTAATAATATAAAGGATATAAATACCCTCAATAATTTTTCTTAATACCAAGATTGCCTTTTAACTTATTTTATTTTACTTCTTAAATAATATATTATTAACATATTTTGTCAATATAGAAGTTTTATTATTATTATTATTATTATTATTATTATTATTATTATTATTATTATTATTATACGTAAATAATATATTATATGTATAACTAAATAATAAAGAATAACCAAAAAATAATTATATAATAATAAACTAAGTAAATTAATAAGGACCAAAATATCATTTTGGTCTTTTACAGATGTCTTTTTTCTCAAGTTAGTCACTTATAAATTTTTATTATCAATTTGGTCCTTTATAGATTGATATGTTATTAACTTAGTCCTTTGTAGATTTTCATTCTCAATATGTTGATATGTCATTAATTTAGTCCCTCACATATTTTTATTTTCAATTTGGTCCCTCATAGATTTTTATGTTATCAATTTAGTCCCTTCATCAAAAGTTCATACCATCAAAAGTTATGGCTAACAAAAAAAGAACTAACTTGATAATATATAAATTTGTTAGGGATAAAATTGAGAATGAAAATAAGTGAGGGACTAAATTGATAATATATTAATCTATGAGGGACCAAATTAAGAATATAAATTTTTTTAAGAGACTGAATTGATAACATATCAATCTGTAAGGGACCAAATTGAAAATGAAAATCTATGAAGGACTAGATTAAAAAAGGACATATATGAGGCACCAAAATATGATTTTAATTAGTTAGTTAAATTTTACTTAATTATTTTTTTGTTTCTTCTAATAATAAAATTATTTAGCTTCTTTTCTTATTACGGTAAGAATAAAATTAAAATTTTATATGATTTTTAAAACACATTATATATTCGAGATAATTTTTAGATGAATTAAATTGAAACTACTAAAATATTATATTATTTCACCATAATAAATGAACTAACTTATTTGAATATAAGTGATAACAAATTTATCATATTTTATTGGTCATAAAATCAAATGTTATTATAGTCATTTTATTTTATTTTCCCTCTCCTCCCCTTGCAAACCAAACAAAAAAAGATTTATTTTCCCTCCCCTCCCCTCCCCTCAAACTAAACCAAACAAAGAAATTTTATTTCCTTCCCCTCCCTTCCCTTCCCGTTCATTAAAATCCCTCCCCTCCTTTCCATTGAACCAAGCAGTCCCTTTAGTTTGGGAGTTATGACTAAAAGAGTGACCAAAGGTTAAAGTTAGTGCCAAGTATTTTCATACCTTGTGTCTTTGATGTGTTTTTGGCATGGTTTTCTCATAGGATTGGGCTCTTTGATGCATCTTTTACATATTTTAGGATGGAATAGATATCATGGAGATGAGGTGAGTGATTTTTTCTGCTTGCTCTTGTTATTTCCCTTCATATTGTTATTCTAGTATAACTAGTAACTAAAATAAATGGTCCTGCTATGACAATGTGAATGTGACATTGCATTTATATTAAACCCCTCGCCTATAAAGTATGCTTGGGTGAATTTAGTTATGATTGGGAATTTGGATTGAGGTGACATAAAAGAAATTATATGTTAGGAAGATTTTATGAAACCAATCCTTATATGAAAATATCATAAATACCTTTTTCATGTGTGATGGTGGGTATTGTGGTAGTATGATGAGTCTAAGTACATTGATTGTACAAATTCTAATCTAAGGCCATGACCACTAGTTAATATATGCAAATTGCACTATGATGAGATATTATTGACTGTATGTGAAAACATGTACGAATCCATATTGCATTGATGCGAAGGTACCTAGTAAGTGTGTGCATTCACGTAGACCCCTTCTTTACTGTTAAGTAAAGTTGAGGTAACACCTACATATACACCTATACATATAGATGCTATTGCACCTTTTATGGTGCTGTAAATCGGTTAAAGATAGTGTACGCATATATGAGGTCCAGTCTACTGATAAATTAATACCACAGGCACACATATATGCACACCTACTCTTTTCTAGGCGTCGTAATGACTTCGTTATATCTAAATCTTTAGAGGAGAATTTGTACATTTTCTAACATACATCACCATGCTACTCTCAGGAAGGATTGGGAAGAATATGTGTTTATCTAGATTAGAGTATGTTTTAGTGTTTGAGAAAAGTGGTCGATAGATGACATTGTTGTGGTAGTTGTATATCCTAATTATGGTTGAACTAATGTATAATATTGTGAGTAGAATAACTTATTCTTACCAAATTCCACTGGATCCTAACTTGAGTGAAATTATGAATAATAACAAAATTATAGGTACAAGAATTAGTAATATATTGTGAGGGATAACATTGATTATGGTGATATCACTTGTCTTATGATAAATACATTAGATAACTTATGATATACCTTGGTTTGAATATTGTACCGGGTACTGGCACTTGTGATCTGCGTTGGCTTGAATATTGTGCTGGGTACAGGAACATGTAATATAACTCAAATTAAATCTTGTGTCGGGTACTGGCACAAGTAATAACTTGGGTTTAGATATAGTGTCGGGTACTAGCCCTTAATTATACTGGTTGATATGGTGCCGGGTACTGGCACTTGTGGAGGTTAAACGAAGGCATAAGAATGGGGTTATGCTATCATTACATCCACAGAGTATAAGGTGGGCTTTTCTTTAGTTATATCTTGTCCTTTGATTACTCGTATATTATTTAGTATGGCATATTTGTACTTATATTTTATTTTGTTGAGTGTTTGAGCATATGTGTATGTAGAGAAGAACTCAAGATGGCAAATTTTACTCATTAAATGAAGTTAATGGGTTGTGATAGGTATTATCTTTACTAGTGCTATTCTTTAACATTTTATTATCTCCTTGGGTAATGTGATCCTAAATTTACATACGAAGTTTACTTGTCATTGGAAATATATTAGTTAAGTTAGGATCATGGAAATGGTGTTGTTGGGCAAGGTACTTTACCTTGATTTCTTGTGTCTCTTTGTGGATTGGTATCATTTGGATTGCTTATGTGATTATTTAATTGGTATATTGTGGCATGTGGAAATACTCAAAATGTGTGGTTTGTGTGCTTAGTCGGAATACATATACATATATATATATATATATATATATATTCAAACTACGTATGGAGAGATATAAAGGAACGATGGAAATCGAGGAGTTGCTGGCATGTGATATTATGATAATGGACCATGCGTAGTAAGTGTGGAATTAAGGTAATGACATTTAATGGTAATGTTAATTGTATCACTTATGGATGCACGACAGTTAAATTTATATGCATTTGATTTAGCAGATTTTGATGTGCTTAATTGTTTTTAAGTTCATTTGGATGTATATTATGCTAGGTAGAATTTTATCAGTGAGTTGTGTGGATTAGACTCACCCTCTCATAGTTTTAGGTCATGGAGATATTTTGATTCGACGGTTCGAGTGGTGAGGATACCTTCCCCTTTGTTAGGGTAAGGTAATTGTCTTTTATTTTCAATATTAATCTTTAGTATGCTCTGTAATTGGATAGGCCACTTAGGTTGGGTATTTATCATGTTTAGGTTAGTTGGTAAAATAATAGGCTTGTGGCGGTATGGATAATATGCCATCTGTGTTGGTCACATGCCCGGTCTTGGGATGTGACAGTTACCATACATAAATGGAGATATAACTTTATATATTTGTGTGTTTCATATTCTTTTAACCTCTGTTTTTTGCAAATAAGGCACAAGGTCTAGGGAAAGAGGTGTAGGAAGGATTGAACTCACAACCATATCAAGACTCTTTAAAGTTTAAGTTTTCAGAAGTGTTATTTGAATTAAGACTCCTGGACAATGAAGATATAACTTTTTCTATGTATGTGTCTATATTTTTGGAGCAGATGTTCAGCTACTTCATAACTGTAACTAAACAGCCATAAAAAAGCATCTAACAACTTCTACATCGTATGACTGGTAAATTTCTTTAAATATTTAATGTAAAAGGAAAAGCTTGATTATTTTAATTTCTATCCCTTACAATCTTCCTTCTTATATTTATGCTCTTGCTAATAAATTGAAGGATCAATACAGGTGATTTTGAGTTGAAATTTATCATTGAGACTTCCAAAACCCTTCTGTCTTTAGTGTTTGATGCTTTGCCATTTCAAAACAAAAATATGTTTCTTTTGGTTTCACATTTTGTTCTTTGTAATATCATCATTTAATTTTATATTTGAAATTTTAAGTGCCATCGAATATTTTTCAATTTAATATATTATCAGTAAGTTTGCTTAGGTTTTATTATAATTTCTTAATATTCAAATTAATTTTAATAATCCTTATAATTATTATTTTTCTAATTTTTAAACCATTAGACAACGGTTACAACTACTGCTTTTTTTTTTTTGAAAACTACATAGTGGCTATTAAAAACCGCCACTAAATTTGGAAATAGTGACAGTAATGATAATTGCTATTATATACGTCTTAGGTAACTCCCGCAATTGTTGAAAACCGCCCATGCAACGGTGTACTTGGTGATGGTTGGGGCATCCATCAGTATTGTATTTAATGATGATTGAATGCATTGTTAAAATTTATTTTTAAGCACCACTATTTTTTTTTTCTAAAGGTGAAAGCCAGAGTCTTGAAACTTTGTAAAGTTATGAAAGTAATATGAGATTGGATTTTCTCTCTGCTTTTTTTTAGCAACTCTTTTTGTACTTTTAGCAATAGTTGAAATTGTTGTTAAAAGTATTGTTGAAAAGGCAACGGTTTTAACAGTTGCTAAAAGTGAAAAAAGCGTTGCTAAAAGGAAAAACATAAAAATAAGCAGCGAAAGAAAAACAGAGGATCCAGGGGCAAGTAATATTCAATATGACAATATTCCTAATTCTCCCTTTTTCAAACGCAAAAAGTAACTTTGACCCATCCAACATCATCCAGCCAAGCTCCGGCTATAAAACAGTTAATAAAGAAGCGTTTGCTGATGGATGATTTGACATACACTCTGTTTGCTAAATATAAATATAAACAAGTTGATAACTTATAAGTTAATTTTTAACTTATAACTTATAAGTTAACTTATTTGAAAAAGAAGTATTTGGTAAAAGTAGTTGTTGAAGTAACTGAAAAGTACAAAATGACATAAAAGGGCATATATTTTTTAATTTCAAAATAATATAAATAAATATATTATTTTTATTTTTAATTAAATTAATTTAAATTATTATATATATAAAATTCATTAAAAATATATATTTATATATTTTATATATGAGTAATATATTTTCACATATATAATATATTTATATATATTATTATATTTTATTATATATAATAAAATATATTTACATATTTTATTATTTTTATCATATATATATATATATAATATTATATATAAATATAAATATAAATATAATAAAAGATGAATAAATAGGATATAATAAAATAAGGGGCATAATGGGTATTTTAAAAAAATAATAAAGGCAAAATAGGAACAAAAAACTTTAAGCTATAAGCTATAAACTATAAGCTACTCATAGCTTATCAGAATAAGCTATAAGCTACTAAAATAAACTCATTTATCAAACACTTTTAATGAGCTTATAAGCTAGTCAAATAAGTTATAAACTAACTTATAAGTTATAAGCTGGTTTGTTGAACTAAGCTATAATCTTGTAGAAATGTATAACAAAGTAATTCACTCCTATTAAACGTCTTCATGTATGTATTCAATTCATTTCCAGCGCTTTTTTTTTTTTGAAATTTTAAAATTATTTTTAGAATAAATTATTCAAAAGAATGTCTTAATTTTCAAAATTAATCAGTAAAACAATTATATAAATCTTGTTTTTAAAATTAAAAAAATACAAACACACATGCAGACATTATACATTATTTCTTTTGGTAGCGGGACCAATACCATGCTGCTCCGAGAAAGCAGATAAGGAAAGGCCAATCACACATTTAGAGTCAGCCACACAATTTTGGTTTTATGATGACTTGTCGGCCCCACTTGAGGACCACCACAACTAGCATTAAAAATATGGGCTTTGGCCCATAGGCGAAGTCCAATCTATTTGTATTTGAGCAGATTTAAATATTTTAAAAGATGTCTGTTTTTACACTAGTCACCCCTGTTTAGTCTTAGGACCAAACAAGCTTAGTGCACGGGCCCTGTAAATCGATTTTATTTTAAAAAAATTTATTTATATAATTATATTATATTAATTAGTATGTATATAATTATACAATTACTAGCCCCTTTTTCTAATTACATAATTGCTGGAGCAGGTACGTATCTTCAAAGATATATTGTTTCAATAATGGTTTGGAAACTCAACCCATATAGTGAACAATTATTATTATTGTTTATTTGTTTTTAATTTTTATATGTAACTGCAATAACACTATTTCGTGACTTCAGAAGCGCATAGATCTTCAGAAATTAGAAGTACAACCTTCGACCCTGCATGAGAATAGATTATCACCGAAAACTTAAAAAACTTCAGGACTGTAAAACATAAATTGTGAGTAATAATCAAGAATCCCGAATTATCGAGTCAAAACGAAAATTCTTGTCCAGACAAAAAAAGTGAGTAAACAGAAACACAAAGAAATGATGCGAAATTCGGGCTGCAAATTATTTAAATGAAAATAGAAATGATGCATAACCATAGCGCTGGCAATATGTAAATAATCTAATATGGTATCCATGTCAAACACAGACTAGAAGGATAATAATATGACTATTCTTTTCATTAATCATCAAATTATTGATTATGAATGTTCCACTGTCCTGCAGTAGTTTTTTCTTTTAAAAAAATTATATATATATATATATATATATATATATATCATGACCCGTAATCTCGCAAGCCATGAATGGAGGGGTTTGGATTTCGAAGTTCAAACTCGTTTAAAGACAAGCTAACCTGGCCAGTACTAACCACAACACAATAATTGAGGCTTACATTGTGATTTCATTTTTGTCCTCACTGCCTTCTGTTTGAAAGCGGATTCCCTTTTATGATTAAAAAACATAGGAGACTTTTACTTCAACTTGAACCATTGAATGCGTCATATTTAATAATTTATGTTTTTATTGTATTTTTTTGCTTTTCTTTTTAAATTTCATTGATTATCCGATCTTGTCAACGATTATCAAATTGATCAACGTCTAATATAATTTAAAAAAAAAAAAAACACATAAACTGTTAAATGTATATCCAACGATCCACATTAGAATAAGAAACTCCTATATTTTTCAAGCATATTCTTTTCATATCGACATCTTCCTATGTTCAATGAAAATTAGAACAGAAATATTCTCATTTCTAATTTCATCCTTAATTTTTTGCAAGTTAAATCCTATGTGATGACCCTGTTTGGGTCTTTTCAAAAAAAAAATCTATGTATATTAATTTGCATAATATAATAACAAAGAATTAATGGTAATAATTGTAAGACATGTGTAATGTAAGGTTGAAAGTCCAATCACAGTCCATCTACCGATTTGTTTTCATTTCTTCTTTTTAAAAATAAATTAGAGATAACATTTTCAATGTCAAGTTGATCAAAAGTTTGAGGAAATAATAACACAATTAGAATATATAAGTACATTAGACTGATGTGTTCAATGTACTAGACTGGCCAAATATTACATTTGTTATTTATAAATTCTTAAGGATTACAAGTAATTCAAACAAAAGACATTTGAAGGCAATTTTTAAAGTATTTAGATATTTGAAAAAATAAAAAAAAACTTACACTTGGAAAAAAAAAAAAAGCTAACGGAGCGTCTTGTGTATCCGACAGTCCTTCTATGCATTGGAACCTTTTGTACATAGGAAAAAAAATCCGTACACTAGTTGAAGTAGGTTTTCCAGGGATGACTTCGGACATGGCTTTGTTCTTATCACTTATAATGGTTAGGTAAAAATCATGACACCTAGTCTAAATTTTTTTTACTACAACAGGTCAATAAGTATATCATAAAAAAACTCAACAAAATCTCTACTCACCGCTAATAAGTGAAAACACTGCAAAGAATACACAAAATTCGAACTAAAGTTTCAGTACCTCACTAGTTAAAAAAAAAAAAAAAGGACAGTTTATCTAAGCTGAGAACAATGTACTAAAATTTTACTACAAACCATGCAAAATCATATTTAGATCAAGATTACAAAGGCAATTTCATTCGTGTAACCCAAAACTAATTTCATTTTTAATTCATTCTTAGGTTATCACTATGCAAATTTTTTCATGAATAGTTTGGCTTGGACTGTGCTAATGGAAACTTTAAAGTATCACCTAGATGCACTATAATTTATAAGTATATACAATATTATTTATTAAGTCTCCTGATTTATTGAGAAATGTTTAAATTATGAAATATTAAGTCCCCTGCCCATCTTTCATTTTAAAATTAAGAGATGCGATAAATTTAATATAAAAAATAAGTTAAAAGTATTCTTATTTTAATTAACTTACCTTTATATCTATTTCCTATATAATATAACAATAAAAATATATTTTACTACTATAAAATAGTCACTTTTTAACTTGATAAATTGTAAAGTCACTTAATGAATGAAAAAAAAAATACTTCTTAAAAATATATATTCAAAGACTAATAAAATAAACTTAACTAATTTACATATGTATTAAATGTATGTTAATAAACATAAGTATTTTTTAGTTGTTAAGGTGAATACTTAGAGTTAAAATTTTATTAAATTATAAAAGATATTTCAATTTTTGATAATTAGACCTAAGTTTATATTTATTTGATGTAATATTTAACAACTTATATTAAAGTACTGATAATATAATAATATTTTTTATTATTAAAAAAGAGCAATGCACCAAGCTTGGCCAAACTATTGAGTTGATTCATTTAAGTAGCAAAAAAAAAAAAAAGGGGCTAAACTGAAAGCCAGTCTACTTTTAGTTGAAGCATAAGTCTTGAAAGCTTCAACGAAAATTACTGTTCTATTTAGTTTATTGATTTATGTAACGTTTTTTTTTAAATAAAATCTAAATTCAAGTTAAACAAGATTTGAATTGTCACTGACTATTAATATTGCTTCAATGGTTACCTCCATAAACAATTAGAAGATGCCATTTGTTGGAGAAAAGCTCCAATGAGTTGAATGGGTATTAATGGGTCAACCTATAAGTTAAAAATTCTCGACTAAATTTTGATACAACTAAAATATTACATAGGCCTAATTTTTTTTTTACCAAAGTATTTTTTTTTTGTCTCTAACAATTATATGAGATTTCAATTCATCTCAAAAGTTTTATTTTTGCCTGCTTTCATCTCTAATGTTTAATTTTTGTTTCAAGTTTATCTTTTTGGCTAACAGTGTTAAAGTGATAGATGAAAAATACTAACAAGGCGGATCACGTGTAGAACCAGATCAGATTAATATTTAATATCCAAATTTTGTCCCTACTTCCTTCTTCTATTCATAACTTACAAAAAGAAAAAGGGGGAAGAAATCAATCTTGTTGCTCTTCTGCTAAAAATACCCACTTCCTAGTTCCTCCTCGTCCTCTGTGTGGTCATTTTTCTCCCAGCTCTGGTATTGTGTCCTTCAACTTGTAAGAGAGAGAGAGAGAGAGAGAGAGAGAGAGAGAGATTTGTTCTTTTTCTTTTTCCTTTTATGTTCCTCAAAGAAGAAGGAAGGAGGGACAAAATTGAAATTTTAAATATTAATTTGATGTGGCTGAACACATAGATCACCTTATCAACATTTTTCATTTATCACTTTAATACCGTTAGCTAAAAAGATGAACTTGAAATAAAAATCAAATATTAGGGACAAAAGCAGACTAAAAAAACATTTGGGGTGAAATTGAAATCTTGTAAAAATGTTAACGACCAAAGAAAAAAAAAAGGATTTTTGCCTTCTACTTTTTTTGGGTCAAACCTAGGCCTAATATGGTTGGGTCAAATGAGGGTGAAAGTGCACTTGGATTGAGTTGGGTAAATACTAAATAGACTTAATTGGGCATACTTGCCATCCTTAAATGCAACCACGCATGTCCTTAGTACTACCCTTGTGCCCTTTATTCCCACACAAGTCCTCATCATGGTCCTGTTGCTCTTCCTCCCCATGAAACTAGCATAGAACAAATTGGTTGAGGCTTGGGGCACTAAGGATGCTAAAATATTCAAGAATGCGGCTAGACATGGCAACACGATGTTGTCTATGAAGTGGGACAACTGTCAAGAGACCTCGGTCAGGACCTTCTGGGAGACATCAGCCCCGACCTATTGACTAAGGTTCTCTACTACTCAACCCAAGGTGTCTCCACCACTGTAGCACTCAATCGTGTTGGCTGTAAAGACTCTGAGAACGTTGAGACGCCTTGGGTGCTTAGCAAACAATTTTACTAAAGGACATCGATAGTAGAAAGTACAAACTTGTTTAATTAGGTAAATACAACAAAAAAGTTGCAACGTAATGGCGGTTATTTAGTGGCAGCCACTAACAACTGATATTAAATATAAAAATAATAGAGGTTTATTAACCACCCTTAAATATGAGGATTTAGCTGTGGTTTTCATCTAAACCGCCATTAAATCCTTAAATTTAATAGTGGTTGTGATTAATTCCCACTATCTTTTAATAGACCAAATCCCCCCAAAACTAGTAGCCTTTGTTCAATCAGAGCCGTAGCCACACTACAACATTTTTGTGATATTGGGAACACTTTTCATTGCAACATTTGAAAAACTGTTGAATTTGATAGGATAGGCAACAATGTTATAACATCGCAAATTACTTAGAGGAATAGACAACAATTTTATGCAACATATATAAAATTGTTGCAGTTAATCTCAATTGTAATGGCTTTCAATGTTGTGATTCATTTTTAAAAAGTCATAGAGTTCATGCAACAAATGTTTGCAACAAATATGAACCGTTACAAAAATTTTATTTTATTTTATATATAAATGTATTATATTTTAAGTTTAAATTTTTAGAAAACTAATAAATACTAATTAATTTGTAACCCATCTCTTCCATGTTATTATATACATATATTAGCAATTTATCATCTAGATAAAATAAATTAAAATTATAATATAAGAAAGAAAAGGTAAACTACAAATATGATTGAGGAGTTAATTAATTTTCAATTTTTTTATTATTTCTAAAGTATAAATATTATTATTATTTAATTTTATATTAAAAATATTTGAAAATAAATTAAAAAATATCTGTAGAGAGAAGGGGAAGACGCAATATTACACTGACTCTGCGGGCACAACAGACTTTCATTGGGCACACGCTCACTACTAGATCTTGAGAAGAGTTGGCAGAAACATAGGAAGAGAACAAAATTTTCTACCCTATCTCAAACCAATTTCTCTAATCTTTGTTCTTTCCTCTGCATCGGCTCCTCTAAGATGATTACAAAATTCCTCTGCATCTTAGCCTCTCACACGATGGTCAGATTGCCTTTGCAGTAAAATCGCTTCGTCAATCTCGCCTCTCACACTTGAGTCTGAGCATATTTCAAGTAATTTTATTCCCTTGGCCTCTTGCTATTTGTAGATTTGTTATTTCACTTCTTCCTAGCCAAATCCTCAAGTTCAATGTGCTATCCAGATAGCAATATGACAAAAGCAAAGTCAAATTCCAGCTGTTTTGAAATTTTCATAAATTATGCTTGCCAACTTACACGTATTACTAGATCATTATTGACATGTTTTGAGGATATTTGAATTAATTTTCTTGTTTCTGACATACTTCCAAATATTTTTAAATTGCGTTGTTTATTTAAAACAAATAAACGTGATTGAGAAACTTCAGTGTGACACACATTGTGACTGTTATATGAGAAAGATTCTTAGTCACTTAAATTTTTCCGGGATTTTTTATTGTAACTTGGAAAGTCGTACCTTGTATGCTTACTTACATCAACACTGATATGTGAATGGGATTACATTACTACATTGATATCTTACATTAATAAAATATAAGATACCATGCCACTTAAAATTTTGGTGAAGGGATTTCTCAACTCCACAACATATTATATGATGATGGAATGGGCTTGCAAACAGTGTGCAAGACTGCAAGTAGAGTTTTCACTACTAATATATCTTGTTTGTTGTGAGCCATATGCTATTTGTTTCTAAAATCCTCTTTTTCTTTTCTTCAATTTTGAACTTGGGAACCATCGTCAGCAGCCCATGTTGGAGTTTGTCAACGTGAGAAAGGTAAATTTCTGCATTTTTTTTTTCGAGCCTTTGCTTCTTCTTCCCCCATCTTGCTCAAAGTGTTTGAAATGAGGTAGATTGTTTAATATATGAAGGAAGCAAGAATGTAAAGAAATATCTTTGCAAGAATGAGCTGATGCTGAATAATTCATAAAGATGGAAGCGATAACCTGAATCATGTGACGAGGATAGTGGGATGCTAAAAATTAAGAATTGATATTAGGTAGATAGTTTAAAATGAGTATGAGAAGCAATAATGTAAAGAAACATCTTTTCAAGAATGACCTGATATTGAATGAATCATACAAGCGGAGGCCACAAACGACTATATAATATGACATAGATAGTGGTCAAAATGTGCTTATAAATAGGATCATTAACTTGTTTAAGCTTCTCTCCATTATTTGGCACTCTTTTGTGCTTCCTCCTAATTTGCCAAACATTGTTGAAATATATCTATATTCTAGGTTTTTTTATGTTTAACCTTTTGAGTCTCTATGGTAATGAACTTCACAGAGTGTAATTATGAATAAAAAGAGTCTTGCATCCAGAGAGGACTTTAAAGAAAAAAAAAATTTAAAATTTTCCATAGGATATAAAGTTGCATATCATTCATCTTAAAGCTTACTGATAATCAAGGATTAGCTCTAAAATATTTAAGATAAAAGCAAAAGATTGACTTCATGCTGAGTTCAAGTTTGGTATATAGTAATTGAGAGATCCATCAATATTGAATTCTGCTAAGTCCGGCTTGGTGATTATAATGATAACATAAAAGCTATTATTGGTGATTATAATGAGGATTGGTTGCTTTGTTGTTCCATAACGGATTCTCTCCCTGATTTACGTTAATTTGTGTTATAATTGGTAAATTGTAACTAATGCATTTTGTCATGTCTATAAGTGCCCATTCATGGCCTCTGGTTTTTTTTTTTTAGCATCTTTTCATTTTGGCTGTCTTATTTCATTTGAGAAAAAAATAAACTGATAGGGGCAAAGATACAAAGGCCGTTTTGCTTGGAACCAGTCAAATTGCTAATCTTTTGATTATGTGCATATTTTGGTGTAGTTAATGTAACTTTTGCAAATGCATGATAACAAAATTTTCTACTAGCTAGCTATCTATCTGTGAAGGAACTAAATTATATTGACGCAAAGTTTGATATTTGGAGATTCATATATATTTTTTAAGATATTCTAATTTAGCAAATCAAAATTGTAAATTGCTGAGGACTTATAACAATTTTCAAGTGGTACACCAGTTCCACATTGTCACCAAAGTTTATAATTATTCAATTTTTCTTCCTGCATTTGTTCTTATGCATTTGTCAGTTTATATTTCTTCATTCCAATATTATTGAAACTGGTCCAGTCATTGAATTAGACTAGCATCCAAGTCATCGAGTCACTGATTTAACTACACAAGTTATTTACTGAACCAGAGAAATAAATTAAAAATTATATGTATACCTATATTTATTTACAAATAAATTTAAAAACAAGTAAAATAAATAATTTATATACAAATTTTACATTTTAAAGTCTCAAAATAATAGTCATTAATCATAAAGAATTAAAATACAAATATCCATAAAGTTATAAATATGCATAATAATTTAAACATAAAGCCAAATTTTAAAGTACATATATCATTACGTTAAAACTATAAAGTCATAAATATACATAATAATTAATATATTAAAAACAAGATCGGTCATTGAACCGGAGAGGTGAATGGTTCACGATTTAATGGTCAGACAGTAGTCAAACTATGGTCAAATTAGTTGAGTTAAAATATGTTAAAAATATTTTTAATTCTGTTTTATATATTTATAGTATACTTTTTTATGATAATTAAATCAATAAAATCTGAAATTAAAATTACAAATATTTTTTTAAAATATTTTATTTTTATTTTTTATATTAAATGATTATATAAAATTTTTTATTCTCTTCAATTTTTCTTGATTTTAATTTTTTTACATCAAATAATTATATAAGTATAATTATCTTTTTTCTTATCTCCTAATTCATTAGTAATAATATATTTATTTTTTGTTAAATTAGATGTCTTTTCCATCCAATCGCATGCACATTTTGGTTTTTGACTTAGAATAATTTTAGTAAATTATATATATATATATATATATATAATTTTTTTCCTTGTATAACTAGAAGGCAGTGGCAAGATGACAAGATGCACAAGGGACACAATTAATTCCCAGTAATGCATATTTTGGCTTATTTTTAAACAAATTTGAATATTAATTTTTTTTTTTTTAAAAAAATTGGTCGACCAGGCCATTTGGTTAGTAGGTCGTCTAAGACCTGGCCAAGCCTTAGTCGAGCTACTTGTATAGTGATCCAAACTAGGTGACACAGCTCAGGCCAAGCTCTAGGTCACTCAAACTAAGCCGGGTCCAAAAACAATGCTTCATTCCCAATTCTTTTCATGAATTTATACTAAATAAATGTTGAAACAGACAATGCTATTCCCCATGAGAATAGCCAAGGGATTTTGGATGAAATGGCTGAATATAGAAAGGAGCTAAAGGAAATCAATCTCATCCTTATTACTAAGGAGCTACTAAGACTTATCTCCGATATGTCATATTTCACTATAGAAAAATACAAGTTTAACGTTAATTATTTAGCATTAAGGTAATTTTTTTAAAATTTGTAACATCAATTTTTTAAGCATCAGTTCAACATTTTTTCTTTTGAAATCAATATTGAAATGCTGACTTAACGGTTCTGTGCCCTAAAATGTCTACCTCTTGCAGTTAAGCTTGTGCCACTTGCCTCTGCCATCTACCATCGCTTGCCTTCGCCGCTGTCAGCCTTCCTTTGCAGTGACGGCCTTCGTTGTCCTCTGTTCTGTCGTGCATGCCTCTTGATCACATCTTCACCTTGGTTTCTGGTCTGTTTTAAAAACCTTTATAGTTGCTTTCTTCTGATGTCTCTTGATCGCAGCTTCACCTTTGTATAGCGTTTGGCCTTTAGCATCTCTGCATTAACGAATTGAGATAGGATTGCATTCTTACCACAATTCCTCGTTTTGGCATTTCAACAAACACTTGTTGTGCCATCTCTCCTCCTATTCAGTCACTTTGATTCCCTTCATCTCCTACTGCTTTACCTTCTTTAATATTTATCAAGTGGCTTTAACTGCTTATAAAAGTTGTAGATACCAAAACTTTTGAAAGCTGCAGAGTTCTGTCACTTGTAGCCTCACAGTCACAGGCAAGTAATTTGATTCTCCCTATCCTCTAATAGCTAGGCATCTATGTAAACAATAAAATTATGGTGTTCAAAAATTAGTAAATATACACAAGTTAAGGGCATTTTATTTTATTCAAGTTAGCTCTCACATGCTTCACAAATGAACCGTGACAGCGGTTAGACTATCTGTAGTCATGCTTAACCTCACAATCCCAATCACTCCTTAAAAGATCTCTTGCCCAATCAAATAATCCCTGCAATTTGTCATTGAAGCTATCCACAACCATGTTAGGATCACATTCAAATTGATCTGCTTTCTCGTAATCCTTGAGGAAATTGGAAATAGTCTGAACAACATGTGCATTTGGATACCTATAGGATTTTCCTTCAGGGTGGTTTGTAATTGTACACTAAAAAATCAAAAACAACCTATTTCTGTTCTAAGATCAGCACGTGTTTTTATTGCTATGTGGCCTGGAAGTGTTAATTTCTACATATAGGCATGGAACTATATAAAGTGTTTGTAATTGTACACTAAAATGATGTGTTTCTTCTAATATTAGGACTGAATTGATGATAATAAGCATCAACGATCAAATTGATGATAATTCCATAGGTATTATAGACTTCCTATTAAACATAATGGGTGTTCTTTCATCAAATCTCCTAATAATCCAAATTTACCCTTAGCTTAAGAAACTTGCTCTATGTGCCACAAATAACTAAGAGTCTTGTCACTGTTTCTAAGCTTGCCTGTGACAATTATTTGTTTCTTAAATTTCATCCTTATACTTGTTTTGTTAAGTCACAAGATGCCAACCAAATTCTAAAGAAGAACTAATGAAGAAGGTCCTAATTGCTTTGATAAATTTTCTTTGCAATACAAGGATCCAGATTCTGTCAATAAGTTACCTTTGTCACAATCCAATAAATATTATTTTCCGAAGATATAATAATCAAGCCTTTGTTTCGAGAAAAGTATTGTTATCCTCTTTCACTGTGGCATTCCAGACTTGGTCATCCAAGTCTTCCTGTAATAAACAAAGTTTTGAGTTCTTGTAACATCAAAGTCCAAATAAGGATTTCTCTTTACTTTTTGCTGTCTGTATGCAAGGTAAAGCTCATAGACTGCTATATTCCTTGTTGTTCTTCAAACTATACTAAACCTTTGGAATTAATATACTCTGACTTGTGGGTACCTTCACCCATTCCCTCATCTAATGGTAATAAATATTACTTGAGCTTTATTGATGCCTATTCCAAATTTACTTGGGTTTTTCCTTTTTAGTATAAATTAGAGGCTCTTTCTACATTCCTACAATTCAAAAAAGCTTGCAGAAAAACAGCTTGATCCTCTATCAAAGTAGTACAAACGGATAGGGGAGGACAGTTTAGACCTTTTTCAAATTTTTGGAGTGATCACGGAGTAATTCATAGAATTAAATATCCTCATCCTCATCCCCAAAATGGAATTGTTGAAAGGAAGCATAGGCATATAGTGGAAGTAGGGCTTACCATTTTAGCACAAGCATCTTTGCTCTTGGAATACTAGGATGATGTCTTTGTCACTTCTTTGTCCTAATCCAATTCTTAACCTCACAATCCCAATCACTACTTAATCTCACGAACTATTGGCTTCTTTTGAGATGAAATATTTCTGCTTTTTCCTAACACTAATGATTGAAAGTTACGTTAATGTTGCATGACATTGGGTTATAACACCTTGAAGCTAGAACTACCTTATCAAGATTAAATTGTCCTAATCCAAACGCTTTGGTTGATATTTAGATATTTTTAATGCCTAATATTTTAGAAAATTAGGAGGATCCAAATAGCCTTGGGGGAATTATTCATGTACCAATTGACTCTAGTAATCTAATAACTATGTTGTCATTGTCTTTTTTGTTTTATCTTTGTGTCATCCTCTCTCTCCTTCGTGTGTATATTTCTGTCAGTAGTCCAAATAAATCAGTTTTCTTTATAACCCCTTAGTTTTCTTGAATTAATATATTCATTGGATAGACTGATTTTCCATGGGCAAAGGAATTTCTGACAACTTTCTTGTTGAGTACATTTTAGTTTTTGCATTGCAGATAAAGGATCCTGTACGGATAGAGTCAACAGCTGTTTGTCCTTTGTCCTTAATATATCAAGCAGTGAACTGGAAAAGTATTTTTTTTTTTGGGTGGGTTAGGACTTGGGAGTAATGGGAGAGATGAGTGGGATTAAATTTTTTCTTGCTTCTCTTAGAATGCCAATGAACTGCATTCAGTAGCTCATATGTTATTGCTGACATTTATAGATTGGACATGTTTTGTCTGTTTTGGGACTCTCAGTGCAAAGTTATGGGAAAAGGATAGCTAAGCTGGCTATATTTAATACCTCAATGAACAATATCTGTCTTTTGTTTATATTGTAGCTCAACTTTGAGAAGTAGTCTTGTGTATCCCATATTTTATGGTGACTAAAAAGATCAATAAAATACATGTAGTTTGAATATACAATTTGGAACGAGAAAGTAAGTAGTGGATTTATGTAGTATAATATAATGTTAATAGATAGGAAGACAAGGTGTTTAATCCTTATCTTTATTCGCTAGAAATACAGCGATCATACCAGCACTAATGCTCCGGATCCCATCAGAACTCCGCAGTTAAGCGTGCTTGGGCGAGAGTAGTACTAGGATGGGTGACCTCCTGGGAAGTCCTCGTGTTGCACCCCCATTGAGTACCAAGAGAGGTGCTGTGTACCAAGAGAGGTGCTGTGGAAAGCCTTGGAACAGAAAGGTGTACGGGTTGCGTATATTAGAGCCATAAAAGATATGTACGAGGGGACTACGACTAGTGTGAGAACATCTGGAGGGGAGACTAGAGACTTTCCTATTAAAATTGGCCTACATCAGGGATCATCCTTAAGCCCTTATTTGTTTGACTTGGTTTTAGATGTTCTGACGAAACACATCCAAGAAGAAATTCCTAAGTGCATGCTTTTTGCAGATGACGTTGTTCTCATAGCAGAGACAAGGGATGAGATTAATACTAAACTTGAGTTATGGAGAGCTACTTTGGAATCGAAGGGTTTTCGTCTGAGCAGGAGTAAGACCGAATATATGCATTGTAAGTTTAACAAGCGACAAGCTAGGAACGAGCTGGAGGTTAAACTTGGTGATCAGGTCGTATCACAAGTGTCAACGTTTAGGTATTTGGGATCAATTATACAAGATGATGGCGAAGTTATTAGAGATGTGGAACATAGGATACAAGCTGGGTGGTTGAAGTGGAGAATGGCATCAGGGGTTGTTTGTGATCGGAAAGTACCTGATAAACTCAAAGGAAAGTTTTATCGTACTGCTATAAGACCAGCGATTTTATATGGGAGTGAATGTTGGGCAATGAAAGGACAACAAGAACATAAAATTGGAGTGGCGAAGATGAGGATGTTGCGTTGGATGTGTGGTCATACAAGAAGAGATAAGATCCGTAATGATCATATACGAGGTAGAGTTGGGGTGGCACCTATTGAGGAAAAAATGGTTGAAAATCGTTTAAGATGGTTTGGGCATGTGCAAAGGAGACCGTTGGAAGTGCCAGTTAGGAGAGTTGAGCAGATGGTTTGGAGCCCTATGAAAAAAGGTCGAGGAAGACCAAAAAGGACACTTAGAGAAATTATTGAACGGGATCTTTTAGTAAATGAGATATCTAAAGAGTTGGTCATTGATAGAGCTCAATGGCGTCGTGCGATCCATGTAGCCGACCCCACTTAGTGGGATAAGGCTATGTTGTTGTTGTTGTTGTATTATAGGGAAGGCCAGATGTCCAAGAGAAGAAGGATATTGTGGTCACGACAAAAAATCCTCTATTTAATGTTATTTAATATCTATTGTGCCCTAAATTGAAAACTAAATGTTCTGTTCTACTGTTGCTTATGACAATTATACTGCTGTTCTTCGTCATTCTGCTTGCCATTCAAGCTAACGTTCCTCTTTGCTTCTTGTTGCTCTGTCGATTCCTTTGAATTCTCTGATTCCTTCATCATTCTTATTTCTCAGCTTGCTGTTGATTCCTCTAAAATCTCTGATCCCTTCGTGCATTTCAGCGTCCGCTATTTTGCTCGCCGTCTTATGTTGTGCACGCCTTACTATTTGCCTTTTGTTATCCTTCAGAGGTTAGGTTTTTTTCCCATTCATTTTGGGATTTATTTACAATTTCTAATATGCATTTTGTTTGTTAATATGGTGAAATCTCAATTTATTTGAGGTCTTCAACACTGATACTTAATGAAGCTGTATATAGTTGACACTAATTCATTTTGTTTAGCTATGAAATTCTGATGGATCTGTGTCTCCTATCACTCTTTCTTCTGCTTCGTTCACCATATGATTCATGTCTTCCTCTAATTAAATTATTTGCAATCAATTAAGGATTACATTGTTAGTAAATAATAATTATTACACTTAAGGGTAGTTTAGTCTTTTAATCTTATTTGTATATATTTACCATTTTCCCTTGTAACATTTTTATATTGTAAACCCTAACCATTCTAAGAATTCTCTCCTCTCCTTCTCCATTCTCTTTGCATTGCAATCTTCACATGGTATCAGAGCGCAATTCTTGATCTATCCACAGCTTTCGCAGATCTTTCAACAAATCACAGATTCGGGTTGGAGCAATCAGATTTGGTGCGTTGTTTTTATTTTTTTTATTTTTGTCGGCAACCCATTTGTAGTTCGGATCGATTTTACATCGAGTTTGCAGATTTCAGATCGGGTTCTTGTTTGCAAAAATCTGGTTTGCAGATTTTTTTGTTACTGTAGCTACGAGAAAGTTTCTCAGATCTAGCCCGATTTACTTAGTTTTGGTTAGAAAGAAACTATTTTTTGCATTTCTGGTAAGTCAGAGATTGTTTTTGATTGTTCTGGTGCGTTTTCCGGTTGCCGGAGTTACTGTTCATCGTCTTCTCAGATTCTGCAAATTTGGGTTACTGTAGCAACGGTCAACTGTCAACGTTACTGTAGCAACAGTCAACGTTACTGTAGCAGTCTGAAATTTGCTGAATTTACTGTTTATCAGAATTTTGAACACTATTTCGGTACGTTTACTGTTCATTCAGTATACATTTTGCCAAATAATTAAATTCTCGGTCTAATAACAGTAGCAATGGCTGGTGAAAAAGATGATTCTCTTCAATCTATTAGTGTGCAATTGAACGGACAGAATTATTCATATTGGAGTTATGTGTTGAAAAATTTTTTAAAAGGTAAGAGAATGTGGGGTTATGTTTCTGGAACCTTTGTTAAGCCGAAAGATGAAAATGATGCACAATATATTGAACAGATGGAAATTTGGGATGCAAACAATTCGAAGATAATTACTTGGATCAATAACTCTGTTTTGCAATCAATAGGAGTACAACTAGCAAAATATGAAACAGCTAAAAAGGTCTGGGATCATTTAGAAAGGTTGTATATGCAGTCAAATTTTGCAAAGCAATATCAATTAGAGATTGATATTCGTGCTCTTAAACAGAACAACATGAGCATACAAGAATTTTATTCTGCTATGACTAATCTTTGGGATCAACTAGCTCTTACTGAATCTGTTGAATTATGAGCCTTTGCACCATACATTGCTCGTAGAGAAGAACAACGTCTGGTTCAATTTTTGATGGCTCTTCGGGATGATTTTGAAGGGCTTCGTGGAACCATATTGCACCGTAATCCTCTTCCAACAGTTGATTCAGTGGTTAATGAGTTGTTAGCTGAAGAGATTCGTCTTAAATCTCACTCTGATAAAGGGACTATAGAGAAAGGAATTCTTCCTATTCCTCACCCATCTGTATTTGCAGTTCCTCCTAACAAAAACAAATCTCATGGAAAGGTTGGTTATGACGAATGTAGTTTTTGTAAGCAGAAGGGCCATTGGAAAGCTCAATGCCCGAAATTATTGAACAAATTGCACCATACACAACAGCCTAATCATTTGCAACAACGAGGCTTCAAACCTTCAACTTCAAATGTTGCAGCAGTTGTTCCTCCAACAGATTCTCTTGGTATTGGACATACACATTTTTCTGGCCCTACAATAGCTACCCTTGCTGAGCAATTTCAGAAGTTTCTTGCCACTCAACCACAAGCTATGTCTGCCTCCTCAAATATAGGTTTGCCTTCCTCTAGCTCATCAGGTATATCTTCATCCATATGGATTCTTGACTCTGGAGCCTCTCATCATATGTCATCTGATCTTCAATCCTTTGCATCTTTACATCCCACGTCATCTATATCTGTTATGACTGCTGATGGCACTCCTATGCCTTTAGCGGGCACTGGGTCTATTTGCACTTCTTCTTTATCTCTTTCCAATGTTTACTACATTCCTAACCTTACGTTGAACCTTGTTTCTGTTAGTCAGTTGTGTGATTCTAGCTTCTCAGTTTTCTTTTCCTCCACTTCTTGTTATGTACAGGATCTGCAATCCAGGAGGCTCATGGGGACCGGTCGTAGGCAGGGGGGACTTTATATTTTGGATAAGCTCAAAGTTTCAGATATTGCAGCTTCCAGTGTTGACCTGTCATCATTTAGTTTAGGTTCCTCATCTTCTAATTTTTACTTATGGCATTCTCGTCTCGGACATGTATCTTCTTCCCGCTTGAAATACTTAGCTTCTACCGGAGCTTTAGGAGAGTTGCAAACTCATGACATTTCTAATTGTTGTGGTTGTAAACTTGCTAAATTTTCTGCTTTACCTTTTTCCAAAAGTACTTCTGCTTCTGTTGCACCTTTTGACTTGGTTCATTCTGATGTTTGGGGTCCATCACCTCTTCCTACAAAAGGTGGATCTAGATATTATGTTTCTTTCATTGATGACTATACTCGTTATTGTTGGGTTTATCTTATGAAAAATCGTTCTGAATTTTTTAGTGTTTATCTTATGTTTCGTGCTTTTGTTAAAACTCAACATAATGCAGTTATTAAGTGTTTTCGATGTGATCTGGGGGGTGAATATACATCTAGTAAATTTTCTGAATTACTTGCCTTTGATGGAACTTTTCATCAAACTTCTTGTACTGACACTCCTCAGCAAAATGGCGTTGCTGAAAGGAAACATCGTCATATTGTTGAAACTGCTCGTTCCCTTCTTTTGTCTGCCTCAGTTCCCAGTGAGTTTTGGGGGGAAGCTATTCTTACTGTTGTCCATGTCATTAACAGAATTCCATCATCTGTTATTTCAGGTTTGTCCCCCTTTGAAAAACTATATGGCGATGCTCCTGACTATTCAACTTTAAGAGTTTTTGGTTCTACTTGTTTTGTTCTTCTTCCTAGTGTACAGCGTAATAAATTGTCTTCTCGTTCAGCAATCTGTGTTTTTCTAGGATATGGTGATGGTCAGAAAGGATATCGTTGTTATGATCCTGTCACTCAAAAACTTTATGTCTCACGTCATGTTGTGTTTCTTGAACGTATATCATTTTACTCCATTCCTTCTGATTCTCAGAGTCTTACAAAGTCTGATCTCACCCGTATTGATCCTTTTCACACAGATACAGATACCACACCTCCTCATGTGACGGATCATCTAAATAATTCTGATATTGAGTTTTGCAGGGTTGACACTGGTAGTTCTGCTGATCTTGATGTTCCTCTTGTTGATACTTCCCCTCTCCCTACTACTTCTCAAGAACTCTCTGTGACTGTGGATCCTCCTTCTCGTTACCCTCAACGTGATCGTAAGTCCACTAAATTACTAGATTTTGTTTATTCCACTTACTCTACTTCTTTTGCTTCTTTTTTGACCTCTATTCACAATTTATCTGAGCCCTCTTCCTATCAAGAGGCTGTTCTTGACCCTCTTTGGTAGCAAGCTATGGCAGAAGAACTTTCTGCTTTGCAGAAGACAGATACTTGGGACATTGTTCCTCTTCCACAGGGAAAACGTGCAATTGGTTCTCGTTGGGTATGTAAGATCAAAACTAAGTCTGATGGGTCAATTGAACGATACAAAGCTCGTTTAGTTGCTAAGGGTTTTTCCCAACAATATGGTATGGATTATGAAGAAACATTTGCTCCTGTTGCTAAAATGACTACCATCCGCACTCTTATTGCAGTTGCATCTGTTCATCAGTGGCATATCTCTCAAATGGATGTTAAAAATGCCTTCTTAAATGGTGATCTTCAAGAAGAAGTTTACATGGTGCCTCCACCAGGTGTCTCTCATAATCCTAGTGAAGTTTGTAAAGTAAAGAAAGCTCTATACGGCCTCAAACAAGCTCCTCGAGCTTGGTTTGAAAAGTTTTCCATTGTGATTGCATCTCTTGGTTTTCATTCTAGTTCACATGACTCCGCCTTGTTTCTCAAAAGTACTTCCCATGGTCGTATCATACTCTCTTTATATGTTGATGACATGATTATTACTGGGGATGATATTGATGGGATTGCAGAGTTAAAATTGCAATTAGCTCGACAGTTTGAGATGAAAGATTTGGGCACTCTTCGATATTTTTTGGGGATTGAAGTGGCTTACTCTCCTAGAGGTTATCTTCTTTCCCAATCTAAGTACATCACTCTCATCCTTGAACAAGCTCGTCTCTCTGATACTCGAAAAACAGATACTCCTCTGGAGCTTAATGCCCGGTATACCTCTTCTGATGGCGTTCCCTTATCAGATCCTACTCTGTATCGTACAATTGTTGGCAGTCTGGTATATCTTACTATCACTAGACCTGATATTGCTTATGCAGTGCATGTTGTTAGTCAATTTGTCACTTCTCCTACTTCAGTTCATTGGGCAGCTGTTGTTCGCATTCTTCGTTATCTTAGAGGCACTCAATTTCAGAGTCTTCTCTTTCCTACATCTTCTTCCTTAGAATTACGTGCCTACTCAGATGCTGATTGGGGTGGTGATCCCACTGATCGTAAGTCAACCACAGGGTTTTGCATTTTTCTGGGAGATTCTCTCATTTCTTGGAAGAGTAAGAAACAAGACATTGTCTCTCGATCTTCTACAGAAGCTGAATATCGTGCCATGGCATCCACCACTGCAGAAATAGTTTGGTTACGCTGGTTACTTGCCGATATGGGTGTCTCTTTCTCTGGCCCAACCCCTATGTATTGTGATAACATGAGTGCTATACAAATTGCTCGCAACTCAGTTTTCCATGAACGCACCAAGCATATTGAGATTGATTGTCATTTTACTCGACATCACTTTGGACATGGCACCATCACTTTACCCTATGTCTCATCCTCCATGCAAATTGCTGACTTGTTCACAAAATCGCATTCCACTCAACGTTTTCATTTCTTGACTAGCAAACTCTCGATGATTTCTACTGATGCATCGTGAGTTTGAGGGGGGATGTTAGTAAATAATAATTATTACACTTAAGGGTAGTTTAGTCTTTTAATCTTATTTGTATATATTTACCATTTTCCCTTGTAACATTTTTGTATTGTAAACCCTAGCCATTCTAAGAATTCTCTCCTCTCCTTCTCCATTCTCTTTGCATTGCAATCTTCACATACATAACATAATATATGTTAATTAATAAGAAGGGGAGACTGAAAATAATCAAATAAAAGTAAAAGAATTAATTATTTAAATTGAGATGATGATGACCAAACTTATTTATCCATTGGTTCTGTTATTCTGAATTACACTTTATAGCAAGATTAGATCCTTGTAAGTATCTGGAAGTTTTTGGTTCTGCTATTCTGAATTAAACTGTATGGCAAGTATTTTTGAGATAGTAATGTGAATCTAGTTTTTGCAGTATGAGGCTTTTGTTTTTCCAATTGGGTTTTGGGTTCCCTTGACGAATATGATGATCGATCAAGCTAATAATAGTGGCAATGGCAGTCTAGAACTACTAATAGTAACTACTTGTATTTCTATGTTTTATTATTCAATATATATATATATATATATATATATATATTGGTTTGATTGTTTCCTTGATGTCGTAGTGGGGCTAGCGCGTAAGGCCTTGAAAGGATGAGGGTTGGACAAGGATCTGCGAGCTGATTAGCATTTAAACAGAGAAACAATGGCATGTGCATTAATTTATGAGTTAATTAATAATCAAAGAAGAGCATAAACTGATGATTGGCTGGGAAGAAACCAGGGTCATACTTTAGTGCTAACCAATAATTCAAATGTCAGTATGTACTGCATAAATTCAGCGTCATAAAAAGGGAAGCTTTCCCCTGATAATATCGCCTAATAATTATTTATACTAATAAAACATTCATTTGCCGTTTCCTAATAATATATTCATTTTTTAAAAAATACAGAAAGGCAGTTTCGGTAGAGAAAAGAAAGATTAGGGAAGGAAGGAAGAGAGTCCCACGTGGTGGTGTGACTAAATTACAGCACACGTTTGGAGTCTACAATACAAAGTAGCAAGAATGGAGGAGTAGGCTTAAGCATAGGCATTATATGTGCCTAAAACCTTAATAGATAGTGCTAGCTCAAAATATTAAGGCTATCCCTCCTAGCAAATATTTTAGACTTAAAACTTTCCGCATCGCTAAAACTTTGTAGTTTGTTCTTCTAATTTAAAATGGCATATATGTTTCTGAATGGTGCGAGCCTGTATGCTTTGTATATGATTATGGATAAGAGTTGGATCGCTAAAACTTTGTAGTTTGTTCTTCTAATTTAAAATGGCATATATGTTTTTGGATAGTGCGGGCCTTTATGCTTTGTATGTGATTATGGATAAGACTTCGATTGGGAAGCCACAAACTTCACTGGTGTCTGTAATTGGGGTAAAAGGTTTCATTGATTTTGGGTGTATTTGACAAAAATAACTGATAATCTAATTGAAAGTTGAAAATTTATAAGCTAACTTATTGAATGACATAAAAGTGTTTGTATTATTTTATAATCTTAAAATAATATAAAATAAACATATTAGTTTTTAATTAAATTAATTTAAATTATATATATAATTAATTAATATATATTATTATATCATATATATAATTTTATATTTTATATATTATACTTACGTATATGTACTTATGTTAAAAAAGTGTAATATATACTTACATATTAAATACATCACCATTTTAATCTTTAATATATATATATATATATATATTTGTTGAAAATAAATTTAATTAAATATAAAAAATTTAAATAAAAATAAAAATTATTCACAATAAAAGTATTTTGGGGATTTAGGTTATGAATAAAACAAAAGGATATAATGAGTATTTAAATAAAATAGGGTAAAATAAGAAGAAACATACATAAGCTATAAGTTATAAGCTACAAAAAGTAACGCTATAAGTTATTGGAATAATTTCGTTTACCAAACACTTCTAACAAGTTTATAAGCTAGTCAAATAAGTTATAAACTAGTCAAATAAGCTATAAGTTCATTTTTTTGCCATGCCAAACACACTGTTTGTTTTTTGTAGACTGGGTGTGAGGAAAGTTATTAGGTTGATTATCAGATTGAGATTCAAATTATAAATCGCTAAGTTAAATTATGAATCTTAAATTGTATAAAATTGTAAGATTCACGATTGCAATAAAAAATATCATAGATATATTTTATAACATAAATAACATAATAGATTCTATAAATTTAAATCATAAATAAAGTAATAAATTATAAAAAAAATAAATGCCAATTTATAACAAGTTAATAAATCAAATAAATTAAGAGAAATTTTAGTGAAAGAAAGAAATTAAGAAAAGAAAATGAAGAAATTTTATTGCGGATCGAAGGCACTAGGCGACGCAAAAGCTGGAGTGGAGTAGAGAATAGCTTGGGTCTCTGTTACTGTTACTTCAATCAGATAAAATCATAAAAGCACGACTTCGGCGTTTCCAAATAAAAAAGCAACCAAAAACGCTGCGCCTATATATTAAATGTTGTGTTATTATAACTGTGTTTGACTGTCATATATTAAACAAAAAGAAGCAAAAAAAAAAACTAGAAAGACATTCACGCATGAGTCACGACTTCACATTATACACTAAATTAAACGCTGTGTTTAGGGTGAATAAAATGCAGTGTTTAATAAGTCACAAAAGCAATATTTAGGGTGAATAAAACGAATCCGGATTTGCTGCTGTTCGAAGTCGTTGCTTTTGCTGCTTTAAACCGTTGCTGAAAGTTTTGACAACTAAAAATCTGCTGCCACAACTTTTAGCAACGGTAAAAACCGTTGCTAAAAGTGAAAAGCAACGAAAGCAGCAACCTTGAACAGCAGCAAATCTGGACCCGAATAAAACGCAGTGTTTAATAAGTCACAAAAGCAACCAAATGCCCTGCTTCATCTCTCGACTTCTAAATTATTGGAATCGTGTGATTCGTTGGTTCCAATTCGAATCGCACGATTATGATAATTCGACCACTTATTCTACATATGCGACAGTTAGTCTACAGATTTGTATCGCCACATATTTGTATTGTGCGATTCAAGTCGTGAATCACATGATTTCAATAACCATGTGTCCATGTACTTCTTGTGGCTTTTGAAAATAGATTACTAGAGATGATATTTTTTATCATTCAATCTGCAATGGGTTCCTGTTGGGGTATATTAATTGGATTAGACTTGAAGAGGTCACAAAAGAAATAATTGTTGTTGCTCCAATCATCAATGAACAAATGGAGAAAGTTGAAAACTCTATGCAAGACTTATTACATGATGCCTTTAGAGTTGATGTAGTTGGTACATGAAACCAACCTCACAGGGGAGTTGACATTGAGAACAATGATGTTCTTAATGAACGATCTAATCAATTTCATGAATTGTTAAAAGATGGAAATGAAGAATTATATAAAAGTTGTTCGAAGTACTCGAAGTTGTCTATTTTAGTAAAACTTTATCATATAAAGTATTTGTGTCAAGTGAGTGATAAAGCAATGAACATGGTTATTGATTTGTTGAAAGATGTGTTCGAAAATGATAAACTTCCTTAGTCCTTCCATGATGCCAAGAAGACTATTAACAAATAAAGACTTAAGTATAATAAAATTCATGCTTGTCCAAATAATTGTATGCTTTATTGGGGAGAAGATGAGAAACTTGAAAATTGTAAAATATGTAATAATTCTCGATGGAAGAAAAATTCAAGGGTGATAAATGGTAATGCTTCTAAAGAGAGAAAAAAAATGTCAAAAGAAGCTTACAAAGATTTTTTGCTATTTTTTATTGAAGCCAAGGTTGCAGAGACTTTATATGTCATCTAAAACAACTAAATTCATGAGATGGCATTATGAAGACCACCATTTAAATGGTCTCCTAAAGCATCCTAAAGATGGAGAAGCTTGGAAGTCTTTTGATATTCAATACCCTGCATTTGTTGTAGAACGGAGAAATGTGCGATTAGGTTTGGCTAGTGGGCTTTAACCCATTTGGGGCAATGAATACTAATTATAGTATTTGGCTCATGATTTTGGTTCCATACAATTTTTCACCATGGATGTATATGAAGTAAACATCCTTAATATTGCCTATGATCATACCTGGGAAACGAATGCTAAGAAATGACATCGACGTTCATTTACAGTCATTAATAAAGGAATTACATGGTTTATGGGTTGATGGTGCACAAACATTTGATGCTTTAACTAACCAAATGTTTAACATGTGAGCTGCATGGTTATGGACTATTAGTGACTTTCCAAGTTTGAGATCGGGATGGAATACCTATACGGGGTTTGCATGCCCATCATGTAATTTTGATTTTCAACTTCAAAGACTTTTTCATGGTAGAAAATAGTGTTTCATGACTCACATAAGGTTTCTTGCTGCGAATTATAATTATACATCGAATTGAAATCATTTTGACGAAAATTTGGAAAAACAAGGACCACCAATCCAAAGATCTGGTGCTGAGATTCTTCAACAACAAGAAAATGTTAATTGCAGGCTTGGCAAGAAGTTAGATACAAAATTTGGGAGCAAATGATTGCGTGATAGAAATGATGAATGTGAAAACCAATAGTGGAGGAACGAAAAGGTACATTTTTCAATTGCCATATTGGATCTATTACATCACATTTTAGATGTAATGCACATCGAAGAAAATGTCTGTGACAATGTATTGTATATTTTGTTGAATGAACTTGGGAGGACGAAAGATAAATTGAGTGCAAGATTTGCAACATCTTAAATTGAGGCCTGAGTTGTCGCCATATTCCAATGGGAAGTACAAAACAACTTGTTTTGTAATGACTAATGCAAAGAAAAATGTGTTCTTCCAAGTCCTTAAGGATGTGACATGCCATATAGGTATGCTTCTAATATCTCTAGATGTATTGATATTAGGCACCGAAAGATTACATGTCTGAAAATGATTTTCCCACCATCATATCGTGATTACACTTTGTCAACTTGAAATGATTTTCCTACCATTTTTTACTGCTGCGATGTTTCATTTAGTAACTCATTTGGTAGGGTATTTGGCTTGCCTACTCAAAGATTTTACATGGCTTCTTGGAGTAATGGAAATAATGGTAGCTTAAACAATTGAAATGGATAATTTACGTAATGAATTAAGCATTGTAAAAAACACATTAGAAAACATAAAACATCAGCAAGAATGTGAAAAGTTTAGTTGACTGATATGTTTACATATATTGCACAACAATTTGGAATTCAAATGCCACCATAATTCTTCGGTGGTGTAGTAGGCCCTTCAAGGGTAAATTACAAGTTTTGCTTTTAAATTTAAACAATTTTTTTTATTTAGAACTATTATTTAAATTAAATTTTTTATGTTTACAGGTTCCAAATGAGGGAAGTGTAGAAAAAACACCACTAGGAGGTAGACAAGTTTGTCAAGATCGATCAATGGACAAAATAGATCTTATCGTTAGATCAAATTGAGGATCAGAAGATCCTACCTTTAAAAATATATAATATTTAAAAATTTATGTATATATATATAACCACAAATAAGCATAATATTATATTAAAAATAATCAATCAATGTATAAGTTCAATAAATAAGACCTAAAACATAATAATAGAGAAGATACTTTTCAATAATCAGAAGAAATATTGTTATACAAGATTTGAAAATATTCAATTAGTAAAAAAAAAATAGAAAGTAGCCCTTACTTTCTATTGTCTTTAAAAACCTATTTTTTTATTATCTAATAGACACTTCATTTTTTAAAACTAACCACAATATCTCTAGCTTTCACTAAATTAAGTTAAAAATTGAATAAATTATAAGTGATAAGACTGTAATTGTATAGTATTAATAGGGATTTAAGTTAATTGAATAATTTTTTTTTATCTCAATTGACCTAATAAATCAGAAACATATCAACAAATAAAAAAATAAAAAAATTCAAAATATTATAAAATTGACAAAATCGTAAAATCGTAAGATATTAAGATTTAAATCGAAATTTTATTGAGATGTTAACAAATTTAGATCCTCTATAGAATTAGGATCGTTCGAGTTGTTTGGAATCACAAAATCATAAAATTTTAAGATTTAGATCAAGATCTTGACAACTTTATAAGTAGAAGATCATATAGAACTAGTTATGATCCATCTTAGTGAATATGATATTTTATATTTTGATTATTTTATTTATATTGACCTATTAAACAATATGCCACACTTGTTGAGACTTTTTGATAATATATGTTTCATCTTGGATTTTGTGTAAGATAGTTTTATTATCTATTATATATTTGTTTGAAACTTGTTCTTTGAGAATTCATTCATTGTATGAGCATTGCATTTTAGACCACTGCATAATAAAAAAATGAAAAAAAAAATGAATAAACAGGGATATAAGAACTTAATCTGAACATTAGTTAGACTAATGTTAAGTTTAGCCTCAATTTTAACTAATGCAAAAAAAAGGAAAAAAAATAAAGTATTAAATGCTTAATAACAGTGTCAGTTATAACTAAATTTAAACTTTGCATCAGTCATAAATGACATTATATTTGGAGTCATTTAAAATTTAAATCAACTAGTGTTAGTTGTAATTGACACTAAAAATAAAATTTCATATATTTTGTCATAATTTAGCCTCAATTGCAATAATACTAAATATTTAATCTAATGTTAGTCATTTCAACAGTTGCTATAACAGACGCTTTATTTGTCTCAACATTATGTCTAGTGTCAATTATAGTAACTAACACGAGACCCCTTAATGTTAGTCGTAACTAATGCTGATAGTTATTTTTAACTGACACTGAATTATAATTTTTTTTTGTATTTCATTTTCTCATAGTCCAAAACCATTGTTTTATTTGTTGGTTCTAATCATACTTTTTTTTTTAATGTTGGTAGGGATGGTGCAGGATAAAGTTTTGGCTGACTTAGCAATTGAGGATAAGGTACAACATCATGCTGATGTTGAAAAGTATCTTGAAGATGTATTGCATTTAGCCTTTTCTATGTATTGTAATATGACTTTTAATTTGTTTGATCCTTCTTTTTATTTTTTTGATCTTTTGTTAATGAACTAGAGTTAAGAATTTAAATGTATCTATCAAGTTGTTGCGGTTACTTTGTTAAGAACGAAAATGTTTTGCTTGACTTGATTGGAAATCAAATTGTTGTTTGTATAGAAGTTAACAAATCGCTGAGCATAGATGTAAAAAGAGTTATATGTTTTCTACATTATCTTTAATATTAGTTTCAATGACTATAAATTTAACGAAATGGATCCAAATATAGTTTTAAATTATGTAATGAATATTGAAGATCTTTTGACAGAACCAATAAACAATAATTGTAAAGGCAACTGCTAAAAAATGTTACTTAAAATTTGTTAAACAGTGTTGTAATCTTTATTGTCACGTTTTAAAAATGTTGTCCAAAATGATATAAAAAATATTGCTCTAGAAAACAAATCATTGCAAAAGATTTAAAAAATGATGCATAATAATGTTATAAACGACTGTTACATTTATTTTTCAGAACTGTTATCTAAAAATAAAAGCAACGGCAATAAATACAATGTTGAAAAAATGTTGTAAAAATTTTGCGACACTTTTTTAATGCTATGTATTGAATAAAATGTTATAATGTCATATAAATATTCTTCAATTTGTAGTTTTATTATGTTTCGAATAATAAATTATGTTATGGAATTATCTTTTATCTACTTTCTACTAGCTAATTACTGAAAAGTACTACCTTTCTATTTGTTTTGTGGATATTAGAGGATAACTCAATGCTTTCTAGATCATAATTATTATAATTTTTTGTTGTTATATTCCCAAAGCTAGAAAAACTTTGGTCAGGGGCTGATAAAAACTTCAAGAGTATGGAAGTCCCATCTGATTATGTTAAAAAACGAGTTTTTATTTTTATTTTTTGTTAATCCACACGCATCATGTTTCATGTAAATAGTATACTATTGTGATAAATGCATATTCATTAAAGTGTTGTGAATGATTATATATCTTAAGTAAGGAAAAGAATTAAGTATACCCACCTACCATGTTCTTCGGTATAAATTAGGGTAAAGGAAAAGAGAAGTAAAATATAAATAAATAAAACAACAGGAAAAGGTAGAAATATCAATGGTGGTTCATCCAATATGATGGGTAAAAAGCATATCTTTCTCTTTGAGACTTTTATTTTATTTTTTGAATTCTAATTAAAGAAATATCTTATATAGGTAGAAGAACTCATGATTTAATACCCACCTATTCCCATAACTATGTAAGTAACATTTTGGGACCATTTACATGTTGACATGTTTATTGCTCCAAATTCTAGCATTTCTATCATTTGAAGATTTTACAAATTGTTACTTAGCCATGTGTCTACTCCTTCAATTAAATTAAAATATATACATTGATTCTTCACTTTTTTCAATTAGTTCTTTAGTTCAGTTTAATTGTAAGGCAATACACACACACATATTTATATACTCATTCTTCTTTAATCAATATTAATTCACTACATAAAAGCCTATTGAAATGTATCAAATCTTCAAATAATATAACTATATAGAGCACCCGAATTATGAGGCTCCTTTATGTGTGAGTGAATTGGTTGAAAGATCAAATGTTACATAGATCATAATTATTATAAATTTTTGGCCATTCTAGATTTTTTGTTGTTGTATTCCCAAAGCTAGAAGAACTTTGGTAATGTGCTGATAAAAATTTCTAGAAATAAGTATGGAAGTCCCACTTGATTATGTAAAATAACGAGTTTTCATCTTTTTTCTTATTGATCCACACGCATCTACTATTGCCAAAAATCCCTATTCATTAAAATGTTGTGGATGATTATATACCCTAAGTAAGAAAAAGAAATAAGTATACCCACCTACCATGTTCTTATATTTAATATTCGATAGACTTTTCTTTAATATAAGTTAGGGACTTGAGTTTTCTTCTTGTCCTTGGCTTTCATCGACTCTCCTGGGCCATCAGACTATTGTAAGCTTTACACAGACTGTAAAATTTACATCTATCTAACAGTTCAGAAGAACTAAAAAGAGCCAATAATAAGGAGAAAACCTTCTTGATGTGCCTAAAAGAGGACACAATCTGTACCACAAGGAAAATAAAGAGAAGAAAACCAACTCAACTAAATTGATAAGCCTATGGCGCCACAATCAAGCTAAGATGGGTAGAATTCGCCACACCCCAGATTAGAGAACGGAATGGGAGTGATAAGAATTCTGAGATTTTCTCGCCACACTAACACAATTGTTAGATAAGAGAAGATAGATATGCACAAAGCAATCTGAAATATAATTCACTCCAATATGATTATCTTGCCACAAGGGGGCAAGTTCCCTTTTATAGATAACAAAAACCAGCTGCCTCATTAATGCAACCAAAGCCACCTCATTAATGAACCTACAACAACTATAGTCAACCTATAGCCACCTCTACAACAACTACAGCCTCCCTATAGCCACCTCATTAATGAGCCTACAACTATAGTCAACATACAGCCACCTAGCCTATACCAACTACAGCCACCCTATAACCACTTCATTAATGCAACAACAACAACTACAACCACTTGGAAAGCTAAAAGACAATACAACAACTCTAAAAACATTAAATTACATCAGATTTTATATCCCAAAAAGTCATGCACGAAAATTATTAAAACAATAAGAAAAATCTGTAGTTATTTTAATCTTCAAAGTCCAAGCTTCTAAATTGGCCCAGCCCATCATTGCACACAAGTAAAGAAACCCAAGTCAATCCCATTTGATGCTTCTTGGCCCTTGAACGTGTTATTGGCCCATGTATAGATTCAACCTCTTGTTCTTCAAGGACAGCCTTCATGATCACATCACTTCTCTCATAAGTTAGTAGAGGAACTTGTGATTTAATACCAACCTACCACCACGTTTTCCCTTGAAATCTCCAAGAAAAGAGAAGTAAAATATAAATAAATAAAACAGAAAATGTAGAAATATCAGTGGTGGTTCATCCAATATGACAGGTAAAAAGCATATCTATATTGTTGTATTTTATTTTAGAACAGGACATGATAGATTGTTGTCCTTTGCTTCTATCGTTAAGTCATTTGCATGCAATACTAACTTGTGTCTTTAATTTATTATTTATTATTTGGTATTTACTATTTCAACTTATATATTTATTTGTAAACATTGCAGTTTGAGATGTGCTAGAGACAGTTTGAGACATATATCTATGAACAATTTGAGTTGAGGATGAGGACTATTATAATTTTCATGGATGAACAAATAGACTATATTTTTTTCATCCAGTTCCATCTACTTATCACCTATCATATATAATGCATGTTACGCACCGAGTATATCTATATTATAAAAGGGTTCAACTTCAATCAACTATCAAATCCAGCATGACATTGAATGCAGTGGTATTGATTCCTCATAAATAGGAATTAACATCTTTAATTATTCATCATATATATTAATGCCCCAAACATATGGTGACTTATATAATCTATTGTCAACGTAATGTGAGTATGATTTTTGTAACATTTTTCTTCATTTATTAAATATGTATATTATTTTATTCTTAATTGTGACTTTAGATGTGACTTTGTTCTTATCAAGGTCAAAATTATGATATTTAGTCTGGACAAAGTTTATTACAATAAGTAAATAAATAAGTATATCAAAAAATTCATTTCACTTGTAAAAAAGTTAAAATTTACACTCACTAGTGACTACTAATAAAGTAAAAATATTGCGTAAAATACACAAAACTGGAACTAAAGTTTTAGTAGCTCACTGCTAAAAGAATTGAGAAACGTTTACCTAAGCCGAGGACAATATACTAAATTTTTTCAACAAACTAAGCAAAATCATATCTAGATCAAGGTTACAAAGTAATGAAAATTATGGCTCTATTTAGTTTCTGTTTTCTATAAAATTTTTTATTATTATAAATTAAAAAATAAAACTTGTTTGATGATATGTTTTTGAAAGATAAATTTTAAAAATAGTTTTTGAAATTATTGTTTAAAAAACCAAAACAAAAGACAGTGAAGACATATTTGAAGACCACCGCTCCCACTGTGATTTTTAATTATGATTGACAGGTAAGTCCTACTTGAAGACCACCACATGATTTGTAATTATAATTGACTTGTAGCCTGTAGACCCTATTTAAGGACCACCACTTCCACTTGTGATTTTTGCCTTATCTTTATATTTGCATCTTCTTATTTTCAACTTTTATCTTCTTGGTTGACTAACAGCAAGAACTGTTCTCTCAGGGCAGCATTTACGTGATGTGATGCCTTTTAATATTGTACTTTCTTGATATTTAAATGGACGTAGCAGAAGGGCATTTTTTCATAAAAAAAAAAAGAAGCTAACAATTTTGGAGTCTTTGACACTTTGATCCTCTTGCCGCCATTTAATTTTGTTTGGTGAATGTATTATTTTTATCTTTATATTTGGAATAAATTTTAATTTCATCTAATATAATTGTTTAATTTTATTCTATTTATTTACAAAAAAAAGTGTTAATATCATACCAATTGGTAAAGATATATAAATTAGATAATAATAACTTTTAATAATTTAAAAGATTTATTTTTTATTTTTTAAGATTTTAAGAATATTATTAATTTTTATTTTTTAAATAATAAAAAATATGAAAATACATCAATTGTAGTTAAAAATTGGATATTAAATACATTTTTTACCACTTGCAGTTATCATTAATTAAAATTACTATTATTTATTTTATTTTTAATTTTTATTGATATGTTTTACTTGTTGCTGATTTTATTTTTTATATATTTTTTATTTGTATAAGATATTATTATAATATTATTTTTAATAAATATAAAAATTATTTGAAATGATTTTTATTATTGTCTTAATAATTAAAATATATTGGCAATAATTTGTAACAATAAAAGATTAATTTTTATTATTTTTTAAGAATATAAGAATATTCCTAATTTTTATTTTTAAAATAAATAAGTAATTATGTTATGGCATTATCTTCTATCTACTCTCTACTAATTACTGAAAAGTACTACCTTTCTATTTGTTTATTGGATATTAGAGGATAACCCAATGCTTTCTAGATCATAATTTTTATAACTTTTTTTTGTTGTATTCCCAAAGTTCGAAGAACTTTAGTCATGTGCTGATAAAAATTTCAAGAAATGAGTACGAAAGTTCCACGTGATTATGTAAAATAACGAGTTTTCATCTTTTTTCTTATTGATCCACACGCGTCATGTTTTATGTAAATAATATACTATTGTCATAAATGCCTATTCATTAAGTGTTGTGAATGACTATATATCTTAAGTAAGGAAATGAAATAAGCATATCCACCTACCATGTTCTTATATTTAATCTTTGATAGACTTTTTTTCAGTATAAATTAGGTTAGAGGAACTCGTGAATTAATACCCACCTACCACTACATCTTCCCTTGAAATCTCCAAGAAAAGAGAAGTAAAATATAAATAAATAAAACAACAAGAAAATATAGAAATATCAATGGTGGTTCATCCAATATGACAGGTAAAAAGCATATCTATTTTATTTTATTTTCTAAATTTTAATTAAAGAAATATCTTATATAGATAGAGGAACTTGTGATTTAAAACCCACCTACTCCCATGACTATGTATAGTAACATTACTTCATAGTGTTTTTTTTTTGGACCATTTACATGTTGACATGTTTATTGCTCCAAATTCTAGCATTTCTATCATTTAAAGATTTTACGAAATGTTGCATAGCCATGTGTCTACTCCTTCAATTAAATTAAAATATTGCATTGATTTTTCACTCTTTTCGATTAGTTCTTTAGTTCAGTTTAATTGTAAGGCAATACACACACATATTTATATACTCATTCTTCTTTAATCAATATTAATTCACTACATAAAAGCCTATAGAAATGCATCAAATCTTCAAATAATATAACTATACAGAGACCCGAATTATGAGGCTCCTTTATGTGTAAGTGAGTTGGTTAAAAGAACAAATGTTACATAGATCATATTATTATAATTTTTTGGCCATTCCATATTTTTTTTGTTGTTGTATTCCCAAAGCTAGAAGAACTTTGGTCATGCACTGATAAAAATTTCTACAAAATGAGTATGGAAGTCCCACCTGATTATGTAAATAATTTTTGTCACGTCTCAAAATTTGAGCACGTAACCGACACGGAAGGTGAATTTCACCTCACCTCCGTAAGCTTACTTTTCTTTTAAACAAGATACTAATCCTTATTTTGATTGTTTTTTTAAATGCAATTAATCAAGAATTAAAATAAGAGAACTATTCCTCTTTCAAAAAGGTAACAAAATACAGCTAAACCGAGTTCTCTAAACACGCTATAGTCATTCACATTATATAACTAAATGAACCTACCCGATTACAGAATTTTTCTATATTTATACAACTTATTATAAAACTTAAGCATTATACTTTTACCATGAACAATTAGGAAGGTAATCATAGCGTGTACGTCGTCGAACTAGAAAATCCGCCATACTTGAAACTGAAGACAACTTCTATTTGAGAGAATCCTATCACATTCATACACAATATAGGTATATATATATACATGCAGATACACATAATTGATCTAACAGTACAATCATCTAAGTTTTGGTGTACAAGATATTTATCAAGACACACACATTGAAATCACTTCACAATTATTAACAAACATATTCAAAATCAAGCCAAATCACATTTTAAATAATTCAAACAATTCATACAATTCCAATTTAAGTTCTCAGACATTTTTCGGGTCTCATCCACAATAAATAGCCATTGCCCCACGTCCCCTGCCGCATCCTCCCTTATTTCATCCTTGTCCTCAAAGGAACAAATCTGTAATCCAACCTTATTTTACCCTGTCCTTAAAAAGACGAATAGCATATTTAATATCACATGGCTATAGTGATTTCATTCCACTCTTACGTCATCCCATGGGATCCCATAAACTCCATTTCTGTTTCTCTCAAGATCAAACACAATCACATTAAATAATCATAGGCAACCATATGCATTCCATTTTAGGAAAAGTTCATAATAGTCTCACACTTGCACATTTCAATGCATATCATGAATGCATTAATTTCATGTCATACACACACACACACACACACACACACACACACACACACACACACACACACACACACACACACACACACACACACACACACACACACACACACACACACACACACATATATTTATAGTACACTTTTAATATATATATTCATTTCAATGCATATCATGAATGCATTAATTTCATGTCATACACACACACACACACACACACACACACACACACATATATATTTATAGTACACTTTTAATATATATATATATTAAATAAGAAAACAAGGTAATGTAGGATCTTTCACCTTGATATTTGCCCAATTTTACCTTAAACCTTTCTCGAAGATGTGTAAGATGATAGAATGTAATTTCTTCTACATCCAAACTAATCACAACATTCCAAAATATATGGATGATGCATTAAAGAATCCATCCTTATAAGATAATCATGCCAAAAACATATCAAGGTTACAAAATAGGAAAATTTTTTACTATAATTTTGACCTTTGATTACTCCTCTGAATATAACTCTCAAATAATAAGGAATTTTTAAATAAAACTAGTTTCATTAGAATCTAGACTCAAAGATCTTTACAACGGTATCTTATTTAGTGAAAACGGAGTCTAGATGAAAGAGTTATAAATATTTTAAAACTGATGCTACAGTAACAGTCAACGGTCAACGCAGTTACAGTAACTTTGACCAAAGTCAATGCTACAGTTCAGTACTACAGTACGTTGACCGAGTCAATGCTATAGTAACCGCAAAAATCTGGAAAAATTTTCTCTATAAACAGTATTTTTCTAGAAAATTTTCAGAATGAACAGTACGTTCTTCGTGTTCTTCATCCAAAAATCTCAAAATCACCTCCAAACACACTATTTTTTTTTAATTTCTTTCATGGGTTTTTATCATTGATGTTTAAGGATTGTTTTGACACAAAAAATCCCAATATAAACTAACAATTGAAACCTCAATAATTAAATTTTCATCAAGAACGTTAACTTTTTCAAATATCTAAATTCTATGAATTTCTCCTAGTTTTCTCCAAGTTTCTTGTTTCACAATTATTATCAACATGTAGAAATGTTTCAGATTAACACACACACACTTAAATTTATTCACTAAAACTCAAAATCAACCCAAAAGAAAATTACCCAACATCACCAAGGAAATCATCATAGAAAGAAATCTCAGCTAAAAGTTTCATGAAGGGGATCATGAATTCAAATTCTTACCATCCAATACCTCTATCTTCATAGCTCTATTACACAGTGGAGTAGCAAGGAAAATCAAAGGGAAAGATAAGAAAGAAGAAAGAATGAAGCATTCTCTCTCTCTCTACTTTTCTCTTTTAGTCTCTCACTTTCTCTCTTTCTTTTTTTTTTTAAAACAAGCTTCAATGATTGAAGTATTCAAAAAGCTTCAATTCCCACTTCTGCTTGTAATTTCAAGTGTACATGTGTCCTCCATCACATGGTGTCACTTGTTCAAGTTTTTTTTTTCTTAAACTACAAAAACATCTCATCCTAAAAAATAATTGATCACTTAAGTCCCTAACAAGTTAATAAAAAAAAATCCTAATCTTTCCCAAAAATATATACATACATATATATATCCCTCATAATTAAATTTTTTAATAATTTTTTAAACATTTCTTAGTTATTCTCAGGGTATTACAGTTTTCATCTTTTTTCTTATTGATCCACACGCATCATGTAAATAATATAGTATTGCCAAAAATCCCTATTCATTAAAGTGTTGTGGATGATTATATACCCTAAGTAAGAAAAATAAATAAGTATACCCACTTACCATGTTCTTATATTTAATATTCGGTAAACTTCTCTTTAGTATAAGTTAGGGACTTGAGTTCTTTCTTTGTCCTTGCTCTCATTGGCTCTCTTGAGCCGTCAGATGGCTGTGAGCCCTACTTAAAATGTAAGGTCTACAACCATCCAACGATTCAAGAGGGCTAGGTTGGGTCAAAGACAAGAAAAGAACCTTTTTACACAAGTTAAAGTAGAGGATTCGTGATTTAATACCCATCTATCACCACCTGTTCCCTTCAGAATCTCTAAAAAAAAAAGAGAAGGAAAATATAAATAAATAAAACAACAGGAAAAGGTGGAAATATCAGTGGTGGTACATCCAATATAATGGGTAAAAAGCATATCTTTCTCTTTGAGACTTTTATTTTATTTTCTGAATTCTAATTAAAGAAATATCTTATATGTTGTGGCTGGGATTAGGGAAGCAGAATAAGTGCTCAAGGTGCAAGAATAAACGACATGTCATTTAATTATCTATATATGTCCTTTAACTTTTCATGTGTTTGGTTAATTAGTCAAGCACGCATACTCCCATAACTATGTCCAGTAACATTACTTCATAGCTTTTTTTTTTTGGGACCATTTACAGTTGACATGTATATTGCTCCAAATTCTAGCATTTCTATCATTTAATATATTTTACAAATTGTTACTTAGCGATGTGTCTACTCCTTCATTTAAATTAAAATATATACATTGATTCTTAACTCTTTTCAATTAATTCTTTAGTTTAGTTTAATTGTAAGGCAATACACACACACACATATTTATACACTCATTCTTCTTTAATCAATATTAATTCACTACATAAAAGCCTATAGAAATGCATCAAATCTTGAAATAATATCATTATACTATACAGAGCACCCGAATTATGAGGCTCCATTAATTATGTCTCAGTGAATTTATTAAAAGAACAAATGTTAGCATCCCTTGTTTCTGGGTAAAAGTTTAATCAATATTATTTTTTTTCTTTATTCCGTTATCTGATTGGGTTTATTAGGGGCATCTTAAATTGAAGGGTAAGTATATGTTATACAGCATATGTATCTTAATTGCTATATATGTGAAGTATATCTTATACATAACCTGATCAAAATTGAGTAGGATACATATAATTTATTGCTTCAATCACGTTACATTCCTTATTTCCCAAACCAGGTTTGCTGCTACCTTGGTTTGTCAGTGCTGCCAAACATTCCTTTTTTTTTTTTTTTTTACAAACATGGTTTATAGGTGCTGAAACGTGGTTGGACAAAATATGGACTTGCTCCTAAACAAGCACTCAATATTATAGCTTGCATTGTGTTGTGGTGCTCCTCGAGTAGGCCCTACAACTCATTATAATTAACAGAAAATTGTGTGGCTCATAAAAATATTTAGTTTCTTACAATATATTACATTTACATTAATACCATTAACCAACTTACATATTAACAATAATGCCAATAATTGAGGGTTTTTCTTTTTTCTAAAAGTGGTTTTTCTTTATGTACACAAATAATTGAGGCTGCATTGTAATTTTTAACCTTTTATCTGCATCTTACTATTTTCAACCTTTTATCTTCAAACTGCTTTCTGTCCTTCTACAGCTCTGCATTCCACTCAGCCTAGAGCTTCATCTGAAATGTGCTTCCTTTTTTTCCTTTAGGTTACACAAAAATTAGAAACGAAATATTTTCATCTCAAATATTTTCTCTAATTTTTTAAAGAATTAAAGACAAAATTTTCAATTGATTTAGCAATAAAACTAATTTTTAAAAAGAAAAAACTTTGAGATAGAATTTGCAACAAAAATTAGAGACGAAATATTTTCGTATCTAATTTCATCTCTAATTTTTTGCTAGTTAAATTATATGTATGTTAGTTTACATAATATAGTAACAAAGTATCAATGGTAGTAATGGTAAGACATGCTTAATATAACTACAAGGTCGCAAGTCCAGTCACTATCTAGCAATGCATGTTTTAGAGAAAAAAAAAGTTTTCTCTTTGAAATTGGATCCTCTAACATTGAATTTCTTTAATATTTGTGATATTACATTTTAGCCGTTGGATCACACAGAATAGACAATATTCTATGCAGTATATTCTGGAGGGTGATATGGACGCGAAAAATGTTGTTTATCTTACACGATCCAACAGTTGAAATGTAATGTCATCAATGTTAGAGAAATCTAATGTTAGAGGATCCAATTCCTGTTAACATGAGATTACATGTTGAGTGAGAATTTGGATTCCCTCCAGGTCCTGAAGGGAACAATACTCTCTAAGGCCAGATCTAGACTATTAGATGAGATCATTCAATGGTTTAGATTAATTTTACTTTTTTAAAAAAAAATTACATAATTAATTTTTAATAAGTCCAATCTTGTATTTTTTTTTATTTTTTTAAATTAATCATATAATTTATTTTAAAAAAAGGAAAAACGTAAGATTAACTTAGACTATTGGATGATCTCATCCAACAGTCCAGATCTAGTTTAAGAAGGTATTATTCCCTCCAAGACCTGGAAGGGATCCAAATTCACTGAGTAAGATATCCCACTCAACGCTATATGTGCAAAAATAACTATTGACTAATAATCAACTAATTGCAAGAACTATTTCTAGGGCAGCATTTATGTGATGCTTTTTAACATTGTACTCTCCTGATACCTAAATGGAGGTAGCAAAACGGATTTTTTTTAAATAAAAAACTAGAAATTTTGATCTTTCTAGTATTTTGATGCTCTTGGCACCAAGCTAACTTTTTTTGGTGAAAGTATTATTTTTATCCTTCACAATTAATAAGTTTCAATTTTATCTCATATAATTTTACTAATTTTGTCCTATTTGTTTACAAAAATGTGTTAATGTCATACCAATTGCTGATGATATCTAAATAATTAATAAAAAATATTTACATATTAGACAATAACTCATTAGATATTGCTTATGTGTAATTCTCTGTTATAATTTCGTTGCTTAATGAATAGGGATTTATGGCAATAGCATATTATTTACATGGTAATAAGAAAATAGATGAAAACTCGTTATTTTACATAATCAGGCGGGTTTTCCATGCCCATTTCTTGAAATTTTTATCAGCACACTTATGCCAAAGTTTTAAAAGAAAAGAAGTTTTAAAATTTTAAAAAAATTATATAAATATTTTTTATATGTTTACTATCAAGTTATTCACTAAAAATTGAATATGTATAAAAAAAAGTGTCTTAAAGAGTCACTCATTTAATATTAAGCTTCGAAAAAAATATATTATTTTTTAAAAGAGTATACACTTATTATATGTTGATTAAAGAAACATATATTTATTCTATTTTAATTAAAGAGCTTGATAATAGATATAAGTAAATTTTTTCTTTTAAAAACTGTATATGCAAATATAACAAACCCTCCTTGGTCGTCCACTAACACTACTCTATTGCGCTGGAATTAATTTTGCAATTTTTTCAGTACAGGTCAACTGAAGTGGGTCTTCCGTGGCTGACTTTAAACGTGGCTTTATCCTTATCACTTATAAAAAAAATTATGGCATCTAGTCTAGACAAATTTTACTTCAATAGTATATCAAAGAATTCTTATCACTTATAAAAAATTACAATAAAATTTATACTCACTATTAATAAAATGAAAACACTACAAAAAATATACATAACTCAACTAAAGTTTTAGTAACTCACTACTAGTAAAAGAATAGAGAAAAGTTTATCTAAGCTGAGAACAATATACTAAAATTTTACTACAAACCAAGCAAAATCATATGTACATTAAGATTACAAAGTCGTAAAAATTATAGCCCTGTTTAGTTACTATTTTTTAAAACAATTTTTGTTATTAAAAATGAAAAAATAAAACTTGTTTGATGATATGTTTTTGGAGGATAAATTTTAAAAATAGCTTTTGCAATTATTGTTTTAAAACAAAAAATAACAACAAGATTTAGGTGTTTTCAAAAGGTTAAAATATAACCCAAGTCCCTATAGTTTTACTCAACAAAGGTTTGGTCCCTACACTTTAAAAATAGAGTAATTGATACCTATAGTTTCTAAAACTACAAAAAATAATCCCCGATGTTTGTCAACCATTAGTCAACGGTTAGTATGATACGTGTAGCGTTGACTGAAATACTGACATTAGCACTGAACATCATCTAAGTGCCACTTCAGCACACACATGGTGAAATGAGAGGCTGACTGGTCTTTTTTTTGCCACATCATCAATGCCAATTTGTTTCCTTTATCTTTTTTATCTTCATTGTTCTATTTTCTTCCTCCAGTGGAGAACTCGCCTGAAACTTGAAGCAAACCCATGGAGAACTCGCTTTTAAAACCAGCAAACCAAACATTATGGATCTATCCATCAGCAACACAGAACAAGGAGAACAAAATTGATTAGAACAATAGAAGGGGAGAATGAAAATGCTCAGACCAGAAAAATACCACGGTCATTCCCACGTTTGAAGGTTCAGAGACAGTTCCCACAAAGAAACTTCAGGAATTTTAGAAAACTTACAACTACAAATGCCATTGAAGATTCTAGGTTACTTGTCAAAAATTCTGGTATACAAGTTAGTGACGATCTGAATAAGGCAGAGAACGGTAGTGATGCCAAACCACTTGTGGAGGCAAGGCGCGACAACGGAGGTGGTAGAGATGAGAAGCGACAGAAGGGATGATCTAAGTATCACATGAAAGAAATGGTTGGATCCCAAGAGGGGGGTGAATTGGGTTTTATAAAAATTTTCACAAAACTTAATTGGAAGTTAAAATGATTTTCTGAAATTGGACAATGTTAAAGATAATAATTTAATTCAGAAAATCAAAGTGTTTATCAAGATGAATAATTTTATAGTGCAAGGAATTAAGGAGCAAATATAAATCTACACAAATTAATTAATACTTGAGGTAGAAATCAAATATAAACGCAAAGCATTAATTAATTAACTTCAAATGTAAATAGAGTAGGGATAGAGAAAGCAAACTCGAAGATTTATACTGGTTCGGCTAATCCCAAGCCTACATCCAGTCCTCAAGAGACCACTTGAGTATTTCCACTATAATTGCAAGTTTAATCCGGGTACTTACAAACTACTACAACGTAGATCTTTTCTCCCTCAAGGGTGTCTCTCCTCCTTACAACGTGTTTCCTCTCAAACACTAACTCAAGGAACCAATCCTTGAGCAATTAAATTTAAAGGCTTAAGGAAAATAATGGTAAACACTCTCAAAGTGTAGATAACGCAGAAATTAAGCTCAGAATATTTCTCTAGCAATTTAGAGAGAATGAACTCAAGAAAATATGATAAATGAACAATTGAAGCTTGATTTAAATGGTGTTGTGAAGTCCCCTTTATATAGTGAAACTTTGCTGCTACAGTGACTGCTTTAGTCAAAATTGCTACAGTAAGCTTCATCATCATTTTTCAACCTTTCTACAACAACCAAAAAACTTTATCAATCTTTTTCAACAATCAATATTCTTTTTCAAATTTGCTACAGTAAAAAGTATTCTTTTTCAAAGTTTATTACAACAACCAATAAACTTTATCATACTTTTTCAACAATCAAAATTCTTTTTCAAAAGTGCTACAGTAAAAGATATTCTTTTTCAAATTATATTACAACACCCAATAAACTTTATCATACTTTTTCAACAATCAAATTTCTTTTTCAAAAGTGCTACAGTAAAAGATATTCTTTTTCAAATTATATTACAACACCCAATAAACTTTATCATATTTTTTTAACAATCAAATTTCTTTTTCAAAAGTGCTACAGTGAAAAGCATTCTTTTTCAAATTATATTAAAACACCCAATAAACTTTATCAAAAATCAATTTATACTACTATATTTAAATATATAAAGCATTAAATATATTTGGGCCAAGAAAGATTGAATCATGTATTTGGATCAAGAAGATTAAATCATACATTTGGGCCAAGAAGATTAACTCATTCATTTAGGCCAAGAAGACTAAATCATTCATTTGGGCCAAGAAAATTAAATCATACTATTTGGGCTAAGAAAGATTAAATCATACATTGGGCCAAGAAGATTAAATCATTCCCACATATTTGTCATCATCAAAACTTATAGCATAATACATTAGGGCTAACAATCTCCCCCTTTTTGATGATGACAAATCACCAAAGAAAAATATGTTATAATGTAATAATCATTATACAATATACACATATTTTTCTTTCCATATTCTTCTCCCCCTATTTGACATCAACAAAAAGGTATAAGGAAGGCAATATATAAAGGCTAAAGCGTATTCCTTCTTTAAGCAAGAATATCATATGACGTCATAGGGTAAAATTTCATCAAAACTTATCATTGATATGCCAAAAATATATAGTTAAGGAAAACATTGCATCTCATATAAAGTGACCCTAAAAATATAGAGCATTTAAGTATAGATTAGGCTCCCCCTCAATCAATGCATATTAAACAAATGTAATTTTCAAGATGTATTCATATATGTATCTTGAGGATGAGCACCTGCAAAAAATTTGACAACCACTCCGATGCTTAAGTTAGTAATGTAAATCAAGGATTAAAGGCAAAATTAACTGCTTACGGTCGCATGCATCAAGCATTATCATAATGCAAGGAAATCATTGCCTTTCATTTGCCCACAAAAGCATTATATGTAAGTATGTATAACTATGAAGATGTATTATCCTCTACACATTTCATTTTATTTAAAAAAAAATTTTTTTTTGACTTCTCATTTTCTATGAGTGCATGTAGAATCATGACATATTATTCATAGCCTTCGCTCATGATGCATGAATAGCATACACAACATATGTTCTTAGATACATGTAATCATAGCATGATGCAATCAATCATGTATATTATACTGAAAGCTCTCAAGAACAACACAACAAAGCAGAGAAATACGGTTCTGTTTATCACCATTTTATTAATCCTTAAAATTTTTAATCAAAACAAATTAAATCAGCCGCAAATCCACCGAAAATTGACTTTCGTGGTTTTACCATTAATGCGACGCGTTGTTGGTGTGCATGCGTACCCTAGAGTTCTGGCTTCCAGCTTGCAAAATCCGTAGGATGAGCGTGTAGGGGTGCGGCGAAGAGATATCTTCGTTGGCTCTAAGTCATCACTTTCTCGCTATAAAGACTGCCCAGAATTCTCAATTATCACACCACAAAGAGTATTCATCTCTGAGCCTACAACTTTCTGACATTCCTCTCTCTTCATACTCCAAAAAAAAATTCCAAGCCATGACAGCAAGAAAGTTCATTGATCTCACAGTAGAGGCCAGGGAGGAAGAGCTCGACTTAAACTTGAGTCTAGGTAAGGATAAGGGCAAAAGACCTTTGGAGGGATCTCAAGAAAACTGAAAGAAGAAAATGAAGATCGAAGAAGCTGAGGAGATTAGTACATGCCATACGTCAGAAGACAAAATTGCTTGTTTGGAGCAGGAGGTGAAGAAACTCAAGAAGATGATAGAGGACCAGGAGAAGTTAGCTAAACGCAACAATGCGGCACTGACTTCAAGAATAGATAGGTTCTTCTATTGGTCTACCCAATGCTTCTGCAATCAACAACAAAGAAGTGTTGATTGTATGAATGGGATTTACACTACCCTCAGTGACATTGCTCAGTCTCTTGCTCGAAGGAATGGCCGAGGGGTGATGATACAATACAACCCTCCTAATCCGAGACCACCTCGCCTGTAGGTTGCTCATGCATGAGCAAACTTTCCCTTTTTTTTTTGCAATGTAATCCTTTAGTTTGTGTTTTTAATGCAAGTGGTTTCTTTCAGATGACGGTACTTAAAAAAAATTATAATAATAATAAAGAAAGATAAAGAAAATCAGCCGCACAAATTTAGCACAATAGAAGGATATATATATTTTGAAAAATATATATCCATTTTAAAGATAGAAAGAATTTTCTGACATGGATATATATATCATCATTTCAAAGCAAAAGCAAGTTACATACTTACTCAAGATAAAACATATTATAATCAGAGTATGTAGTAACATAATTGAGGTAATATGGATTAATAAGATATAATCAGATATAAACCATAATCCATAAACAATGGTTCATAAGTTACAGCTTATGTAAAAGAGATGATATGTATAATGCTCAAACCATGATGTATTAAAAAAATAATTTAAGTATTTAACATATTTTTATATGTCATGATGTGATCAAGTATGTAAGATGTCAGAAAACAATATGTCATTGCAATGAAAGTATGACAGTAAAAAAAATTTGCCAGAATGTACAATTGAGATCAAGGAGTATCATTCAATTAAATAATGAAGAAGTAAAGGATAGAGATACTCATCAATTTTGGCAAACTTTTGTTGCTTCTTGAAGTTCCTCTTCAAGATTTTGATATCCTTGTTTTGCTCATTGCTCTTCTTTTGATCGATCCTGTCTTCTTACAATTTTAATGATCTTAATTGATTGATTATTTGCAAGATCTATCAAGCATTGGTTCAATGTAGGCTTCGTTGGTCGACTACTGATAGGAGCGTTGGTCGACCAACCAACTTCAAAACTATAAATCTTACTGATTTCGGAGAGTAGAGGAAAGAATGTGCTTTAGAGGATAATTTTGAGGATTAACTCCTGCAAAACACTTTTAGTGGAGCACTTTGATGTTCAAATAAATCTCGAGCACTAGGAGCAACATTATGTTCAAGATATGCCATATTAATAAAAGTGCTATGCTTCCATGAAATGCAATTTGATTTCATTGAAAATATTTAAATAAGATTACAGCAAGGATAAATACTATGGGTAGGAGTAATCTTATTGTTGTGAAGACAAGAAAAATGTGCGTGTAATGGAAGCAAGTTTTCATGATGCGGTAAAAAGGATAGTTTGAGCAAAATTTGGAAGAAAGATTTTAGCTCAAAACAAAATTCGAATCTATAAGCTGCACACCTAACAATTGTTTTCAGATATAGCATGCATGAGTATCAAGGATAGATGTAATGCATATTAGAGAACAGACAAAAGCATTAGAGAGCAGTAAACATATCAGTCAAATTTCTTACAATGCATTCCAGCTTATATGTTTACTTATCCATTGCCTTCTTTTGATGCAAGAGAGTGGAGTTTGAATGATGTAGCCATTGAAAAGTTATTTCCGCTCCTTGCTTTGAGGCAAATCTGCAAATTAATCCTTTGTCTTTGATACCCAAATTTTTTTGGGTTTGCCTGGGTCATGAGGTCCTTTTTGAACCCATTTCATTTTTACTCCATGAACAAGATTTTTCTTATAAAAACAGGAGTAAGACTTGTGTCCTTTCAGTCCACAATAAAAACAAGTGCAAGGTGGACTTTTGGACATTTTTGTAGGAACAAAGTAGTTTTCGAAATATTTCTGATTTGACTTGTTAAGAACAAAACCAATTTTGTTAAAGCTACTACTTTGTTTCTCAACAGAAGAGTTTTGAATTTCTCTACCTTGAGAAAGTTTTTTAAGTGTGTTTTTAAGATCCTCATTCTCCTTTTTCAAGGAATCACACTTGGTACAAAAGCAATTTTTGTTGGTAGAGATATTTGCCTTTAAAATCAAATTCTCTTCTTGCAAAGTTCTGTTTTGATTTTCAAAAACAAAATTCTCTTCCTTGGAAATAGAAAATTCGTTTTTCAATGTTTCCAACTTATTTTCAAGAGAAGAGTTTTTCTATTTTGAAATATTTAGTTTCTTTGCAAGTATAAGAGATTCTTCATGTAAATCATCAAAGGCATCTTGTAATTCTTCAAAAGAGTAGTCAAATGAATTTACCTCATCTTTATCTCTGGCCACAAGACAAGTGTTGGCTTCTTCATTTGTGTTCTCCTCATCGGAATTGCTATTTCCCCAAATGGAAGATAGGTAAGCTTTCTTTGATGATTCAGTTTTTGGTTGTGGTTTCTCTTTTTCTCCTTTTTCTTTTTCTTCTATCTCCTTGGTGATTTGAGATTTTCCTGTAAGTTCAACACCAAGAGCTTGCAATTGATTAACAACAAGTCGTATCTCATTAATGGTTTCGCAATTTTTCATTTGAGCGATATCAAGTTCATTAATGAGATTTCTAGACTTTAATTCCATTGCAACAAGATCTTCCTCATATGCAACTTCTAAAGTTTCCCACATTTCCTTAGCAGTTGCACAATTGGAAATTCTGAAAAATTCATCTTGACTCAATGCACAAGAAATAATCAATTTTGCCTTAGCATTGAGTTGCACTAAACTTTTTTCAGTATCATTCCATTCACTCTTGGGTTTTGGAATGTATTTTCCTTGTTCTTCCTTGACAGGTATATAAAAACCATTTTCTATAATTTCTCAGAGTTTGTGGTCTACTGAAATTAAAAAAAATTTCATTTCATACTTCCAATATTGAAAATGATTAGCATAAAAAATTGGAGGTTCTGTGAAAGAACAATTTTCAGACATAAACCACTCACTAGATCCAACCATATTTACTCTTAGACGGTTAAGTCTTAAATCAAGAGCCCAAGCTCTGATACCAATTGAAAGAAATGGTTGGATCCCAAGAGGGGGGTGAATTGGGTTTTATAAAAATTTTCACAAAACTTAATTGGAAGTTAAAATGATTTTCTAAAATTGGACAATGTTAAAGATAATAATTTAATTTAGAAAATTAAAGTGTTTATCAAGATGAATAATTTTATAGTGCAAGGAATTAAGGAACAAATATAAATCTACACAAATTAATTAATACTTGAGGTAGAAATCAAATATAAACGCAAAGCATTAATTAATTAACTTCAAATGTAAATAGAGTAGGGATAGAGAAAGCAAACTCGAAGATTTATACTGGTTCGGCTAATCCCAAGCCTACATCCAGTCCTCAAGAGACCACTTGAGTATTTCCACTATAATTGCAAGTTTAATCCGAGTACTTGCAAACCACTACAACGTAGATCTTTTCTCCCTCAAGGGTGTCTCTCCTCCTTACAACGTGTTTTCTCTCAAACACTAACTCAAGGAACCAATCCTTGAGCAACTAAATTTAAAGGCTTAAGGAAAATAATGGTAAACACTCTCAAAGTGTAGATAACGCAGAAATTAAGCTCAGAATATTTCTCTAGCAATTTAGAGAGAATGAACTCAAGAAAATATGAGAAATGAACAATTGAAGCTTGATTTAAATGGTATTGTGAAGTCCCCTTTATATAGTGAAACCTTGCTGCTACAGTGACTGCTTTAGTCAAAATTGCTACAGTAAACTTCATCATCATTTTTCAACCTTTCTACAACAACCAAAAAACTTTATCAATCTTTTTCAACAATCAATATTCTTTTTCAAATTTGCTACAGTAAAAAGTATTCTTTTTCAAAGTTTATTACAACAACCAATAAACTTTATCATACTTTTTCAACAATCAAAATTCTTTTTCAAAAGTGCTACAGTAAAAGATATTCTTTTTCAAATTATATTACAACACCCAATAAACTTTATCATACTTTTTCAACAATCAAATTTCTTTTTCAAAAGTGCTACAGTAAAAGATATTCTTTTTCAAATTATATTACAACACCCAATAAACTTTATCATACTTTTTCAACAATCAAATTTCTTTTTTAAAAGTGCTACAGTAAAAAGCATTCTTTTTCAAATTATATTAAAACACCCAATAAACTTTATCAAAAATCAATTTATACTACTATATTTAAATATATAAAGCATTAAATATATTTGGGCCAAGAAAGATTGAATCATGTATTTGGATCAAGAAGATTAAATCATACATTTGGGCCAAGAAGATTAACTCATTCATTTGGGCCAAGAAGACTAAATCATTCATTTGGGCCAAGAAAATTAAATCATACTATTTGGGCTAAGAAAGATTAAATCATACATTGGGCCAAGAAGATTAAATCATTCCCACATATTTGTCATCATCAAAACTTATAGCATAATACATTAGGGCTAACATCACAGAGAACACAACAACTGTAGCACAATGACGAGATGAATAACACGGACAGTGAAGCTCGAAGGGAAAAGATAAAAAAAAAGAAAAGGACTGATGATGTGTTAAGTTACTGCCATGTCTGCATTAATTTTGTAATGTGTGGTGTTGACTGGAGCACCACGCGTATCATACTAACTGTTGACTAACGGTTGACTGACACTAAGATCTATTTTTTGGTATTTTGGAAACTATAGGGACCAAATTCTCCATTTTTAAAGTGTAGGGGTGAAAATCTTTGTTGGGTAAAACTATAGAGAGTTGGATTATATTTTAACCTTTTCAAACTTGAAAACAGTGTGAAAAATGAGGTGGCATTATTGCTAATATGTAAGTTCAATTATGGTATTCATGTAAATGTAATCTGTTGTAAGAAAAAAATATATTTTTATTAGCGGTTAAGACTATTGCTATAAATTTAAACAAAAACTTTTAACAAATACAGCGGCAATTACCACCACTGCTAAATGTAATTTTATTTAAAAATTGTATTTTTTTTTTATTCTAGTCTTTGTAAAATTGTTGCTTTTAATATCTATGTTGTTTTTTTTTTAAAAAAAAGATTATAGATACTTTTTAACTAATTTGGGTCAATTTGTTTTAACTTATCAAATTATGATTATTTTGTGTTACTATGTAAATATATTTTTAATAATTTATATAATTGGAATTAAATTTAATCAATTCATTGAAATATAGTTCAGGCCATAACAGTTAATTTATTTAAAAATTAATTTAATGTAAATATATGTTTTATTTAAAAATTATTTTTAATTATTTCATTGTATTAAATTTATGCTAACATTACACAGAAAACTTTTGTATGAAATTATTTTTAAATCTTGTTTTTGAAAATAAATATTACAAACGTATTTTTTTCTAAAATTTTAAATTTTTTAGGATAAGTTATTGAAAAGAATGTTTTAAAATAACCGTATGTATGAATAGTGTCTGTATGAAAACAACCCTAACTTGTTTTCTCTAATCTTTCATGAAAATCTCCGTAGCGGAGCATTGAAATTCTCCTGTATACTCTTGTCCGTAACGACTTAGAGAAGTGATACTTGTACGGAATCTAGGTGAGTGAAATAACCCCTTTTTAATAGGGTTTTAGTTTCATTGGTGATAAAAAGTATGTCGTAGGACACTCCCAAAATTCATAGGGGTAAACTGGATTCAGAGTGGCGAATCAAGGGAGATAATTCAAAATTAATCCAAAAGTATGGATAAGACGAAACAAGTATTTCATGGTGAAGTGAAGTTTGAATCTTTCCAAAAACAACTTAATTGTTATATTGATTTGTGGTTTATGAACTTATAATATAGTTATATACAATACTTAGTGTATGAATAAATATTACATTGTACTTGTGATTATGATAAGAAATATTGTACTATTGATTGTGATTGAACGGGATAGTATCTCATCTCACGGCAAGGTGAAAAACCCGGTTTAAATGGTGTCTTAACCAACGAGTATGGAGACAATGATTCCCTTGGTAGGGATATAGCCTGGGTCGGTAACAGATCCGTAAGGCGATCTAGCTATGAGAATGAGGTTGTACGTCATAGTGGAAATAAACAAATTTGGTGAGCCAGCATATGTGCACTCTCCGAGATATATTGCCATTGATGAGTACTAGTACCATTGGTTGAATTGGATGAATTTATATCTTCTAGTATGTAATTTCTTACTATGTCTATTGGTTGAGTTTGAGCCTTTGGGTATACTTGCATGACTGATGATGTATTTAAATTTTATTAATGCGAGGTCGATTCGCTCATTGAGTTTTAAAGCTCACACTCTCTGTGAAATCTTTTTGTTCAGATCAGATTGCTGGGGAAGAATATCTACTAGAGGAGTAGATCACTTCGGACCTTCCCGCTCTCGGGTAGGCCCCTCTTTGTTATAGATTATGTTGCTTTGTAATCGTCTAGAACATCTAGATCAGGGGTTTAGTATATTTGGCTTATATTTCAGTATAATAATATATTTCATAAGGAGGATCTATCATTATATGCAAATCATCTCTATGTATTTCAAATAATGAAATTTGATATGTTTTCTTTGTATTTAATAAATAATGGTTACTTTGATAATACAGAGATAATTTTTAATAATTTAAATTGTGGGTGGAATATATGGAAAAACTTACATGAGAAATTAATCATTATGTCGGTCATGTGCCCAGGTAACGGGTCGTGACAAAGTCGGGTCGTGACAGGACAAGTTGACAGGCAAGTGCAAACTATAAAAGAATTGTAATTCGTGACTTAACATACAATTCTTAGGATACCTCAGAGGTAGTCTATAAATTCGCTGAACAATTCTAATATTCACAACCATGCAAAATGTAAATTTATAAAGTAAAATGAATTTACACAATACATTCCCTTATTTCCTATAATATCGGGAAATGTTTATAATAAGTAAACCCCTTAACCCAATAGGACTTAAGTGACCTATAAGTTTACAGAGAATTCTATCGACAGAAAACCCAAAATTTGGTTCATCAAGAACCTTCTAATAAAATGGAGTATATCTTCAAGCCTCTAAACTCCAGTGGTTTCCCATTCTCCTCAACTGCTATATCTGAAAAATATAACTACAGAGAGTGTGAATTATAAAAACTCAGTGGATAAATAACTGTGCAATTAAATAAGTACAAATACAAATACCAGTATCACAACTACAAAATGAATACTTACCTCTAACACATATAGGCAAATACAGGCATTCAAACTCGAACGTACATGTTATCCTTGCGAGTCGACACTCTTGCAATCCACATCAATCTCATTCCAAACATGTATAAGCATATATAGCCACACACAAATAATAAATATGTAATGCACGATATGCGATGTATTTTCTACTCTTTTCCGCTCTTACTATATTGAAGACTATCCTTCAATAGGTTTATTCCAGAGGTCCACCCCTCTATTCCCTCTCGTGGATCCACATTCCCACAATTCTTTTTCATATGAAATGCAATCACATGATACAATTTCACATACCACAGCCAACAATCAATCCACTATTCTCATACACATTCAGCATAGCAGTCTCAAAAATCACAATACAACCTACACCAAAACCAACTCAACATCTTAAATACATTTCCTAAAATCCACACAATTTAACCCATAACATTGTTGGACGATTTGGCATGTATACTAGTCACATAAGTAATACAGTGATAAAGTAAGAATTATCGTCTCCACATGAACTAACATGTTGAGTACTCCAGAAGTTTAAACGTATTATTTAAGTAAACCAATTTTGGATTGAAGATGGCTCTAATTAAAGAAATAAGAAGTAAAATTGGATTACAATAAAATCGAATGAAAATAATTCAAATAAAAGGCCTAGAGTTACTAATCCCCCTCTTTCATCCTAAGAATTGCTAACTCTCCCTAACACTTGTGATTCTGAACATAATACACTCTAATCTTATGCTTTCTAAAGGCTTAAAGTGATTCTTCCGAACTTAAATTAAGCTACTCAACTCTAACACAATCCCTTATGTGAGTTTAAGCCGATTAAATGTCAACCTAATTCGATTAATCAAGGTTAACTAATATCCCTATTAATTAACAAGTAAAACCCCTAAGGTTTAAACACTCGCCCTAACCACTCAGTATTCTACCAACATCCCCCTCTCCTGAGTTCAATAAAAGCAACAAACAAATCATAAAATGGTAGTTTTATAACAATTTCAAAATATATAAATGATAGGAATGTATTAATTGGATAGCAACCACAATGTTAGAGAGAAAACATTTCCTAATCAGAGATTAGGTTCATAGCAACCCTAGAACAAAGAAATTAGCCACTCATGGCTCTAAAACTACAGAAAACAGTAAAAGAATGAGCAAACTCCATGAATTCAAGATTGGGTTGACAGAAATCAGGCTTGATAGGCTTCGGGAATGGATTCTTCCTTCTCCTCTAGTAAAAATCAGCGCCTCCCCTCTGTCTCTAACACAGAATACCCTAAAAAATCTGTTTTAAAGCATTTTAAATCAATGCAAAACGCGACCTACCGCTATAGCGGTGACTACCTACCGCTATAGCGGTGACTACCTACCGCCATAATGATGGAAGGCAGTGAATTGGGCTTAAAAACACATTTTTTTTCATGTTCCACCACTATAGCGGTGGCTGGCAGAGAGGGAAAGACTTCAAGACATTTTTTTCAGCATTCCACCGCTATAACTGTGCGAGACAACAATCATTCCAGCATCTTCAGAATTTCAGCTCTAACATTCCATCTTCTAATACGAACTTCTTATCAACTCAACCTACAACAAAATAAATAACACCATTAAATAGCAGGAAAGAATCATGAAATCACTCTATTTATTAAAAGATCAAAAAAAAACTAAAACTAATCTAAACTACTCCAAACATGGGTAAAGAATTTCAAGTTAACAAGAAAGATAGGGTATTTAGTACCAAAATGGTGCTATATGAAGAACTCAACAAACATCCCTATAGGCAATTCATAAAAAGAATTCCCAATGACACAAAAAAATTCTCCAATCTAGTTAATATCATTAACTAGGGAATTTAATGAATATCAATTTATTTGTAGTGTGAGTGGGATTTATATCATACTTGTGTAATTTTAATAAAAACAAGTAGCATGGTCATTCACTCATCTCGATGCTGTCAAGGATTTACCATGAAAGTGGTCCTGAAAATATAGCCACGAAATCCCTCGTAAGCACCTAAAACCAAACCATAATCAATAAATAAATAAAACGAGGAAAATTGTCATCACTAGTCACTATCTTGATCATAACTCTTATCTAGTAAAGAGTTTCTAAAAAAAACTTACCATTGGAAACTAGACTCAAGGAGCTTTCCAATGATATAAAGTTTGTTAAAAACGGAGTCCAAATGAAAGAGTTATGACTATTTAAAAATGGACTAAGAAACGTACAATAGCATGATGTCAGCATGCTTAGCACCACACCACACCTGGCGCCAAGGGTGTCATGGCTTACTCTTCCCTCTGAAGTGTGGCGCTTGAGTCGCAACGATCTTGAACTTTCGATTTAGCCTCAGTTTTGGATTAGATCTAGCTAAATTTTTACCGTTTTTCATGATTTCTTCCATGAGTTTTTATCATTGGTGTCTAAGAAGCATTTAGACACTAAAACCCTCAATTTTAACTGAGAAACGAAGCCACAATTCCAATTTTTACCCAAAATATTTTTAAAACTAGAAAATAGGAAAACGTTTAGGAAATCAAAATTTCTACCTCGATTCCTTACTTTTCCCACGTTGCTTGGCCTCTGATGACTTGCCTTACCACTGAAGAAAGGTTCTCTGAAATTTGTTAAAGGATTTGGAGTGGAAAGGGTAAGGTAAAGAAAAGGAAAAGAGAAAGAGAGAAGAGAGAGTGAGGAGAGAGAGAAGAAAATGAAAAATGAAGAAAAGAATGGGCCCACCTATATATATAACTGTCCATGATGAAATTATTACTTTACCCCTAGGTAATTCTCGATTAACCTTGATAATGGCAAATTCATAATTTCTCTAATTTGGGTTATTTCTTACACTCTAAGTACCATCCTAGTTTCTCATTTTACTTTAGTCTCTCTTTGGACACTATAGGTACTCAACTCCCTCTATACCTCATAATTACTTTCTCTCAATTTCCCATTCCCTAACACTATTTTCATGAAATTTTTTCTTCTTCTAGTCTTTCCTCAACTCTCAAAAACATCATCTGCAATAAAACACCTGGTCCAATTATTTTTTCCATTTCCATAAATAATATTCAAAAAGAATAAATTAAATATGAAAAATTAAAAATGGCCAGATATTTCCATTAAAATTAATGAAAATTTTTATTATAAAAATTATAATACCGCCAATTACGTGATTCTAAAATTAGCGAGTATTACACTAACAGTCAATCGACGGCTCCCAAAAACATAAAACTACCAAACATAAGTAAGCAGTTAGCTGCCCTAGGTCGACAGTGGACTAACTGTCTAGTCGCCTTACAGAATTGAGTTTAGTGGCAAGCAACTAAGTCAAAGCATGATAAAAAGACACCTTTACCCTTGATCTATTGAATTACAATTTAGATTACTAGGCAAAAGGAGAGAGAAATTAATATTAGAAAAGATTAAGCAAAAACATAGACAGAGGATTGACTTGAGAAAATAGAGAACTGGAATACGAACTTTAGGTTGAATTTTAAGCAGAGGTCAATGAAATTAGCTATAGAGACTTAAGGGTAAGTAGATAATCTTAGATTCCATGATAAAAACTAGTTAATCCAAGGTTGAACCTACTAAATATTGAGCTACAGAGAGAAAACAACAGAAGAGGTTGAGTATAAGTTAGGAAACCAAAACACAAGCAATAAAATGGCAAAGAGCTGGATTCTACAATTAATGTAGCTAGCTAATTTCATTAAAAAGCATGCTCGTTTACTTTTAGTATGATGTTTGATGCGTTCCATGATGTTTCTAGAATGAGATGCAATAAGAATAGTAAAAGTGTAATTAGCATGAACCTAAAATGAGCTTGGAACTTTTTCCATGTCCTAAAATAAGCTTGAAAGTTTTTGCTTCCATGTACTTAAACTGAGCTTGGTAGCCTTATTTCCATGAACCTAAAATGAGTTTGGATTAGAAGGACTGCAGAACCTCTTCTCCATGTTGTTGTGTGATCACCCGCTTTAATAACTCTCAATTGAGCTTGCCTAATTTCACATGTTTGCATTGAGCCTATAAATTTAGCTTACTGCACAATCCATGGACTAAATTATGTTATGTAACTCATGCTTTTATGGCTGAAATTGTATTTATGAGTTTTCATTAAAGTATGCTAGCTACTAAGATATTCATATCTCACTTTTATTAAAAAACTAACCATTTCTGGGGCTAAGAATAAGGGAAAAGCAATAATGTTTGACTAAAATCATGACATTCTACCTTAGAGTATTTTTGGTCTCATGTAACCTATATGTGTTAGGTTGTGATAGAGTCATTGTTTTCTGTAATTTTGGTGGAAATCTGTATGTAAGGAGGAAATGGGTAGCAATTCTGTAATATACAGACGCATGTTATTAGCAGGTTTAGGTGACAATATAGTCTAAACCCTGAAGTTAATTTTAAGATATATGTGATGACTGAATCAAGTTCAAGTTGCCTTATTCTAATGCAAGTCATCTATACCTAAAATTGAGTACATGATGAACTAAGAGTAAATAATAGAAACAAGAGAGGAATCATTAAAAGTGACTTAGGATGTCTAGTAGTATTGTCTATGACTTAGAAGTAAGAAATGATTAGCATAAATGGATTCCGATATAAATCTAAGGGTTTTATGTTTATGTATGTTATTATATCACAACTATAAGTCATTCCTATAGGCCCTTAGTAACCAATAATAAATGGTATTAACGTAGGCTAATCATATAAGAGAGTTTTGATCAAATTCAAAGATACAGAAAGGTTGGCAAAGGCCAACCAATCATCTGGATACTTGTACCAATCAACTGGTTAGCCTTTGGACCATAGTGATATGTGAGACAGTGAACAACCAGTCAACCAATTAGCATCTAGAAGTTGACCGGTTAGCTTATGCCTAGCTTAGTGAGTTGTTCACGCTTGCTAACTATTATGGCTTGCGTTCTTTCATTCAAGAAGTATATTTTAAGAAAATAACTACAATAGAGTACCTATCCAAAAGGGAAATGGATGAGGAAAGAAGTGCACAATAAGATTTAAGAAAATTGCGTTAAAGTCCAGCTAATCTAATTTACAACCAGTCAACCTTAAGTTAAATAAGATTAAAAGCCAAGAAAAAAAATAGTATTAGGAAGGATGTTGCACTTTTAATATCTATCTATCTTTTTTTTTTAAAAAAAAAATTATAGATACTTTGTAACTAATTTGGGGTCAATTTTATCTTATCAACTTATGATAATTTTAAATTATTATGTAAAGAAATTTTTAATAATTTATATAATTAGATATTAAATTTAACCAATTCATTGAAGTATTGTTTAGGTCATAACATTCAATTTATTCAACATGCACTTGTTTCTTTTAAAAAAATTATTATTAATTATTTCATTGTATTAAATTTATGATAACATTACATACAAAATTTTTGTATCAATTATTTTTGAATCTTAATTTTGAAAATAAACATTCCAAATGTATTTTTTAGTTTTCTGAAATTTTAAAATTTTTTTAGAATAGATTATTCAAACGAGTATTTTAATTTTAAAAATTAATTTCTAAAACATATATATATAAATATTGTTTTTAAAATAAAACAAATACAAAAACATCCAGCTTTTAGAATCAGCCACACAATTTTCTTCTAATTATAATGACTTGTCCGAAAGTCTTAAAAGAAAAGAAGTTTTAAAATTTGGAAAAGATTAATATAAAATCCTTTATATCTTTATTTTCAAATTTTTCACTAAGTGTAAAAAGTGTCTCCAATAATCATTCATTTAATATCGAATTGTAAAAAATATTTTTTTTTCAAAAGAATATGCGCTTATTTTATGTTAATTCAAGAATTATACACATTGTTATATATATACTGAAAAATTTAATAATAAATATATAAAGAATTACATGTAATTTTTTTTAAAATTTTATATAAAAAATTACATATAAATTTTTTTAAAATTTTTTTTGAGGGCGTTCATGTTCATGTATGTGTTCAATTCATTTCCAACTATACATGCAAATGCAATAAACCATCCTTGGTCCACTAACACTACTCTGCTTTGTCGAAATTAATTTCGTTAGCTAAAGGGGCCTTTCTTGAGCGACTTTTAGACGTGACTTTGTTCTTATCACTTATAAAAGTAAAAATTATGACATCTAGTTGACAAAGTTTACTACAATAGATAAATAAATAAGTATATCAAAGAATTCTTTTCAGTTGTTAAAAAATTAAAATTTATACTGAGTAGTAACTACAAACAAAGTAAAAATATTGCTTAAAAAACACAGAATTCGGTCTAAAGTTTTAGTAGCTCACTGATAAAAGAATAGAGAAAAGTTTACTTAAGCTGAGAAGAATATACTAAAATTTTACAACAAACCAAGCAAAATCATATCTAGATCAAGATTATAAAGTAATGAAAATTTTGGATCTGTTTAGTTTCTATTTTCTAAAACAATTTTTTATTATTAAAAATTAAAAAATAAAACTTGTTTGGTGATTTGTTTTTGAAAAATAAATTTTAAAAATATTTTTTAAAATTATTATTTATAAAATAAATTTTTTTAAAAATAATTTTCTCAAAAACAATGTGAAAAATGTGGTGGCATTATTGTTTCCTTCCGTACACAAATAATCATGGCCTCCGTTGTAATTTATAATTGACTTGTAGGCCTTAGGACCACCACTCCCACTTGTGATTTTTGCCCTATCCTCAAATTTGCATCTTCTTATTTTCAACTTTTATCTTCTTAGTTGACTAATAGCCAGAACTATTCTCTGAGAGCAGCATTTAAGGGATGTGATGCCTTTTAATAATATACTCTCATGATATTTAAATGGAGGTAGGAAAAAGGTTTTTTTTTTTTCTCAAAGCTAAAAATTTTGAATTTTCTGACATTTTGATGCTCTTGCCACCAGTTAATTTTGTTTGGTGAATGTATTGTTTTTATCTTTTATATTTGGAATAAATTTCAGTTTCATCTAATATAATTATATTAATTTTATTCTATTTATTTATAAAAAGGTGTATCGTCTAAATAATTAACAAAAAATATTAACATATCTAAATATGTAGAGAATAACTCATTAGGTAGTACTAGTGTGTAGTTTCGTTGCTTGTGTCTAGGTAATCCAATAATTTGGCCGTTTTCATATCCCTGCAATTTCCAGCTTTCAAGTTTCTTCATCACAGCCTTTCATCTTCATACCAACACGTTCACACTCTGCGTTCTACTCTAAACCCACATGCATCTGTGAAAGACTTTTGTTCTGCTTCTTTACTTTCGTCCCTGAGCTCTGTTACTTTCAATTTCCTCCCCGTTTCGCTACCAAACCAATTAAAAAAAAAAATCTAGTTGTTTCCTATGATTTAACGCTGTGGTGATTTCTTTTCTTCTGCTTACACTTGCTTTTGCTTCATTCACATCCCTGCAATTTCCAGTTTTCAAGTTTCTTCGTCATAGTCTTTCATCTTCATCGTCACACATACACACTCCGCGTTCTACTCTAAGCCCACGTACATCTGCGAAAGACATTTCTTCTGCTTCTTCACTTCCATCCCTGAGCTCTGTTACTTCCAATGCTTTGTTGATTTCTTTTCTTTGATTTGGTTTCCGTGTTCATTTAAAGAGAAAATTACCTTCTGGTACTGTCATTTTCTTCTTTCCCTTCTTCATTTTCAGTGAATTTCTTTAGGACACACTGTTTCTTTTGCTTCTAGAACAGAGTAGCAAAAGAACGAAACAAGAAGAAGGAGAAGAATCTTCTTCCAATTACATTTATACCCAAGGTATCAACTATCAAATACTCTTGCTGTTATGAGCATTTTGTGATTTACTTCACTGGTTTTTTTTTGTTTCTTCAAGAACACTAAAAAGAATATTCTGAAACTTCTTGTTCTATACATTACATTTCATCCTTTTAACCTTTGAAGTCCTGTCGTAATCTCCCAGATCTCTTGGCATCACAAGGTATCGGCTAACAAGAAAGTGCTTCAATACATCACAAGGACAGCTTCGGTTAGTTGGTTTTAATTAGTGTCTTTCTCTCTTGGCTATCTACACTTATTTATGCTTTCAGTTTCTTTTTAAATTTGTTCATTTTATGGGTTCTTGTTTGAAAGCAGAACAAATAGAGACCAAAGGATACAGTATCAAGGGTGAAATGGATCTTCTTTGTGCTATTGCTGGAAAGATTCTTACTTGAGGCTTGCGTTGTGATTGGATCTTCTAAAATAATTGAGGCCTGTATTGTGTATTCGGATCTACAGAAAGGTAAATAAAACTATTTTAACTGCGTGTCGGATCTACCGTTGTCTTTTGTTTTTTTTTTTTCTCCCTTTGATTGCTTATTTTACATTTCTTTCTTTGACATGTTATTACTTATTACTTTTTTTTTTCTCATTTATTTCAGCAAGTCTCTAATTTTAAAGACAAAAAACAAACAACAACAACAACATAGCCTTATCCCACTAAGTGGGGTCGGCTACATGGATCGCACGACGCCATTGAGCTTTATCAATGACCAACTCTTTAGATATCTCATTTACTAAAGACAAAAAACAAAAAAATAAAAATAAAAATCAGCTTGTGATTCTGTGACTACTCTCAATTTTAATAGTTACTGTTCTCAAGCAACAGTTGCTTCAGTATATTGAAAGAGGAGCTACGGTTAGTTCATTTTAATCAATTAATACTGTATCTTTCTTTTGCCCAATTAGTATATGTGACTTTCACTTTCTAAATATCTGACCCGTATACTTGAATTAATATAACGAAACTTAAATTTTCGAATGAAACATTATAAGAAAAAATAGAATTGTACAAATAATGCTGAATTTAATGATGGAAATGTATATTCACAGATCACAACTATTTCTTTTACTATTTTAAAGTGATTTTCTGTTCTTCTAAAATGTATGCACTTACGTGATTTAATATTTCTCAGGGTTGAAAATGGAAGTTCTTAGTGCTATTGCTGCAGAGTTTCTCAAGGTTACTGTGAAACCGATTGGACGACAATTGGGGTATCTAATTTTCTATGATAGAAATATGAAAGGGTTGAAGGATGCATTTCAGGAACTCCATGATGAAAGACAAGCCGTTCAACATTTGGTTGATGCTGCAATAAGACAAGGTCAAAGGATTGAAGAAAAAGTTGAAAATTGGTTCAACAAAGTAGATCAAGTGACAGAGCAGGCAAAGAAACTTTATGGAGAGGAAGGCCATGCAAACACAAGGTGCTCTTACAAGTCCTGTCCTAATCTCTGGCTGCGGCATCAGATAAGCAGAAAAGCAAAGAAGATGACACAAGAAATTGTAGAAATGAAGGCGAAAGGGAAGTTTGACAGAGTTGCATTCGACGAGCCTCCGGAGTTGATAACTCTACCATCCACTTCATCACCCATAGTTAATGAAGGGATGGATTCAAGAACTGCAATCATGAATCAAATTTTGGAGGCACTAGCAGATCCCAGCGTTAATATTGTCGGATTGTGTGGGCTTCCTGGAGTGGGCAAAACTACCTTAGCCAAAGATGTAGCAAGAAAAGCTAGGGAACATAACTTGTTTGACAAGGTGGTCATGGTGATTGTTGCACGAAATCCAAACCTTAAGGAAATTCAAACACAGATTGCGGATAATGTAGGAATGAAACTTAATGTGGATGATCTAACCGTTAGATCAGCTTATTTGGAAAACAGGTTGAAGAAAGAAAAAAATCTACTTGTGGTGTTAGATGATCTTTGGGAGCAACTTGATTTAGCTCAAGTGGGGATTCTCTTTGATTATGATGGTAAGAAAAAACATTCTCTTTCTAGTGAGAATGATGAGAATAATAATTGCTGTAAAATTTTGTTGACTTCAAGAAATGAAGAGTTATTATTCAATAAAATGAACTGTACAAAAACTATTAAGGTGGATGTCTTGTCTAAAGCGGAAGCATGGGAATTGTTTAAGGAGAAGACAAAACTCCATGATTACTCTGCTCTTCAAGATTTAGCTTCTGAAGTTGCTCAACGATGTGGTGGATTGCCACTTGCTATAGTTACACTTGCAGGTGCATTGAGAAATAAGAAACCACCTGAATGGAGGGATGTCTTACGACGTTTAAAAAAGCCTTTACAAAGAAATATCACAGGGATAAGAGAAGTGGATTCAATACTGAAGTGGAGTTATGATCATTTAGAGAGTGATGGCCTTCAATCTATTTTCTTGCTCTCTGCCATGTTGTCCCATGACCCCTTAATCATAGACTTGCTCATGTACTCAGTTGGGTTGAGTTTGCTTTATGATGTACATTCCATGAAAGATGCTCAAGATGCAATAGATGCTCTGGTAAGTAAGCTAAAAGCCTCAAGTTTGTTGCTTGGTAGTTCTTCTAATGATCGTTTTACCTTGCATGATGTTGTCCGTGAGTTTGCACTTTCAATTGCTTCCAAAGACCAAGCTGCTTTAGTGGTGAGACATGAAAAGCAGTATGATTTCCCAAGCAAAGAAGCCTGCACTAGAATGATCTTGTATAAATGTGACATTTGTGAGCTTCCAGAGGAGTTTTATTGTCCAAGACTAGAATTCTTTTTACTCGATAGTTTGGACTCTAGTTTGAGAATACCAAGCACATTTTTCAAATCAATGAACGAACTCAAAGTGATGGGCCTTACAAATATGCACTTTTCATCCTTACCATCTTCACTCGGTATCCTAGAAAAGCTTAGCACATTGTGTCTACACTCTTGTATATTGGAAAATATAGATGAGGTTGGAAACTTGAAGTACTTGAAAGTTCTAAGTCTTGCTTACTCCGATATTAAACAATTACCACGTAAATTGGCACAATTGACTTGCCTACAAATGTTGAATTTGGCCCATTGCTCCAAGCTTGAAGTTATTCCACCAAATGTCTTATCTAGCTTGGAAAAATTGGAGATTTTGTACATGGGAAATAGCTTTAACAAATGGCAAGCTGAAGCATCGAGCAAAGGCAATCAAAATGCAAGTCTTGGTGAGTTAAGGCATTTGCAAAGGCTCTCTTCTTTAGAAGTTCATATTCCTCATGCCTTTGTTTTACCAAAGGACTTGTTTTTAAAAACATCTTTGGAGAGATACAGAATATTCATTGGAGAAGGTTGGAAGTGGGAAGGTAAATATGAAACCTCAAAGACATTAAAACTCAAACTTAAGACAAACATCCATTTAGAGCATGGGATTGAAAAGTTATTGGAAATAGTCGAAGATTTGTATTTAGAGAAACTAAACGGGATTACAAATATTGTCTATGATTTGGATCGAAGAGGATTTCCAAATTTAAAGCATCTTCAGATTGAAAATAGTGGTCCAATTGAATATGTTGTCAATAACACAAAATGCCTTGATGGTGTCTTCCCCAACCTTGAGACTTTGAATCTTTATAATTTGGATGGCCTGGAAAAATTATGTAACGGGAAAATCACGACTGCTTTCTTCCGAAATTTAAAAGTAATTAAAGTGCAGCGTTGTAATGAGTTGAAAAGTATTTTCTCATTTTCAATGACTGGACTATTTAGCCATCTTGAAGAAATTGTAATTAATAGATGCAGATCCATGAAGGAGATTGTGGCCTCTACCACCCAAGATACATTTGATGAGCAAAAGTCAGCTGCTAATGTCATCACATTTAGTCAGTTACGTTTGTTAGAGATTTGTAATTTACCAGCACTTACAACTTTCTACTTTGAGGGGAATGCAACAGATTGTGAATCCGATAAAATTTCTAAATCACTTCTTAGAAATGAGGTATGCTCAAATTAAGTTACTATTAATTTTTTCTCTTATTGCTTTTATGTTTTCAGCCGATCCCACTTAGTGGGATAAGGCTTTGTTGTTGTTGTTGTTGTTGTATTGCTTTTATGTTTTCAATCCTGAAACATATTCTGTTAAATTTAACCCAACTTGAATTAGTTATTGTTTTTTAAAAAACGACTACGGGCTTTTACATTCTTTTTATTCATGAAAATAATTATTTTATTTTTTTGGGTAATTCATGTTTTACTTTTCTTCACCTATTTCTTTATAAATTATCTTTTGCGGTTCCTAATCAAGTTGGGAATACTTTGTTTTCTTTATAATTATTCTTTTCCAATTAATTTGATAGTTAGGGAGAAATTTGAAATTTTAAAGAAAATCTTCATATATATATATATATATATATATATAAAGATTGTGCTTATGTTTATAATATGAGTCTTAAGATATAAATAAATCATTAAATATTTCTTCTAGTAATATGGCTACCAATTAAATGCTAAAAAATGTCACAAAGCTAAAATGTGGTAAAATATTTATGTGAATGCTTGACCATTAAGGTAAATTTCTAAAATACACCAACGGATTGCTATTATAACATGGTTTTATATTTACCTTTTAATTTTTTTTAAATTGTGGTTGATGAAATTATTTTGTAAATAATCTTTTATGAATAAGTCCGCTACGACCTTTTGCATTCTCTTTATAATTTCAAGTTGGGATGTTTCGTTTTCTTTATAATTTTTCTTTTCCAATTGAAATTTGATGGTCAAGCAGAATATGATATTTCAATGAAAATTTTCAGTGGTATAGATACTATAGATATTGTGCTTATGTTTATATGTAAAAGTACTTAAATAAATCATTACATATCTATATTTGTAATATAGCTACCAATTATATCCTAAAAATTTTGACAATGCTAAATTGTTGTAAAATTATATATATGTGAATGTTTGATCAATATATAATAAGGTAGATTTCGAACCACAGAATTGCTATTATAACTTGGTTAATATACTAAATTTTTAAATTTTTGTGATTTTGACCAAATTGTGGTTTATGAAATTATTATTTAAACACTCTTTTTTAGATAAGTCTATATATCACAAATTATTTTCATTTTTCATATGTCCTCTCAATAGGTATCATTTCCCAAGCTAGAGAGACTGAAGCTAGCCTCAATTAACAATTTCATTATATCAGTATGGGATGATAGACTTCCACAAAATTCATTCAGAAACTTGAAATCATTGATTGTGGAAAAATGTGGTTTTGTGAAATTGGTTCCCTTGCATGTACTCAAATCCTTAAGCAATTTGGCAATGCTGGAGGTGCTTTACTGTGAGTTGCTGGAGACGGTGTTTGATTTTGAAGAGTTGAATAGTGATAGAGAGATACAATCATCATTGGTTGTACCACTGAAAGAGCTAAAGCTATGCGGTTTGCCAAAACTAAAGAATGTGTGGAGCAATGACACCAAAGGAATGGTTTCCTTCCAAAATCTGCAAAAGGTAATTGTTGATGACTGTAAAAGCCTAACAAGTGTGTTTCTTGCATCTATAGCAAAAGGTATACTTCATCTTGAAGAACTTCAAATAAGGGATTGTGGGATAGATGTAATTGTTGCAAAGGATGAATCTGGTGCCACCAAATTTGTGTTCCCTTGGCTCACCTCCCTTACTCTTTGGAAACTTCCTAATTTGAGGAATTTCTATGCACAAAGACACACATCAGAATGGCCACGCTTGCAAAAGTTATATATTGTTGATTGCGACAAATTAGAGATATTTGAAAATGAAGTCTCAAGCTCATCAACAATACAAGAACAAGAGACACCTGATTCAAAATATCCACTGATCTTGCATGAAAAGGTAGGTGCCTTTTAAATCAGATACTCAATATTTATTTTGCAAACAAAGTTAACAAAAGAGAAAATGAGATTTTAAGCATTTAAACGAATACAAAAAACGCATTAATATATATTTTCACAATTTAATAGTGTTTTGAATTATAAATATATTGATAAGTCATTTTTACGATGACTATTATTCATAGTGAAATGAAAAAAAAAATCTTATTGAGCTGTTTCGTAAAAGGAAAATGAAGATGAAGAATAGAAATTATATCCAGACCCTCATGAATGTAACATATATATTATATTTAACCCATTATTAATAATTTAACCATACAAATAAAAGTTTATGAAATGATTATTAAAATGTAATTTATAGTTTTGTTAATTGGGCATGGAATGGAAAGATTTAGAAATGAATTGTACATAACAAATGTTCCAATTAATAGACTTTTAATAACTAGTATGTTGTTAATTATAATCTCGTAATTGAAGAAATTAAAAGTGAAATAATAATTTATATAATATTAATGAAGAATCATAAAATTAATTAAAATCTTAAATGTTTCTTTTAATTCTAGAATTTGATAGTGTCCCTTGATCCACTAGTTCTCTGTGTTTTTGTTTTGTTATAGATAATATATGAAACAATTAAGTATGAATGATGAGCATATGCCATATGCTTTTTGCTTTCTCCAGGTCATTCCCAACTTGGAGCACTTGACATTGCGAGGAAAATATGCTCAGATGATATGTAATGGCCAATTTCCATTCTACTTTGGTAAAGTGAAAATGCTTGGTCTTGATGTAATGGCTTCACCTAATAATATTGTAGCTTTTCTCAAAAAGTTTCCAAATTTAGAGCGGCTTCAATTGGGGGGTAAGATGGGGGAGACGGTATTCCCATGTATGGAGCCTCTTGGGGATGTTGTTGCACCATTTACACAATTAAGTCTCTTTGTCCTGAAAGAGGTCAAGCACATATGGAATGAGCATTCTCAATCACATATTCTCCAAAATCTTGAAAGCCTAGATGTTATGGGGTGTCAACACTTGAAAAACTTGGGACCATCCTTCATTTCTTTACGAAATCTGACAGAAATCAAAGTGTTAGATTGTGAGAGAATGATCAATTTGTTGACGTCACAGACAACTAGAACTCTGGTGCAACTGAAAAGATTGGAAATAAGGAATTGCGAACAAATAGAGGAAATTATAACAAAGCTGGGAGAGGATGTAGAAAAGAAGATCGTTTTCAGTAAATTGGAATATCTGAGGCTTTATGAATTGCCAAGCTTGAAGAGGTTTTGTAGCCATAGTTACAACTTCATGTTTCCATTATTGGGCCAAGTAATTATAAGAAAGTGTCCTAAATTGAGCATGTTCTGTCCAGGCGACACACAAACGCCATTGCTTAAAGGCATGAAAGTGACAAATAATGATATTCTCTGGGAGACCAATCTTAATAGAACAATTCAACTATGGTATACACAACAGGTGCGTACAAATTAAAGCACTAACATTTCTAATTTTTAGGAAAATATCTAACTACAAAGTTTAGGTCGAGATGATATTTAACATAAGTACCACTAAATTTTGAAGGTTAAATATTCAGTCACCAAACTACTAATATAAACTTTCTATATTACATTACTATTAAATAAAAAATACTATAAAAAATATATTATAATTAATGTGATACATTGTAATTACTATTATTATCAATACTGTTGTTCTTAAAAAAGTATTAGCTAAGGAAAAGGGCAACATAATTTTTTAAAAGTCCTTTTTACTAAAATGTGCATGTTTAGGGGTAAATGAAGAAAAATATAAATTTTAATAAAATGCATAGCTATTGATTCAAAAGATTTATTCTACACAAAATAAGAAATTGATTCATTACTTAAAATTTTTTCTCTTCTATAGAGTTAATTTGTAGCCAAAAGAAATTTTGATACTATAGAATCGATTAGGAAATCCACAGGAATTAACTTTCAAGTAAAATTTCTCTAGCAGAAGAAATAAGACATTCATTGTTCATAATTTTATAAAAGATGTTCAAATATTGGTGAATTTTATCAGTTAACCTTTTATTTTATATATCTCCTTTGATTAATTGGAAACAATTTTTTTTAGGCCAATCTTTATGGATATTATTTTAAATTATCAATTTTATTACTATTTGGACTTTAGTGTATGATGAACCTAATAAGTTTGTGAGATGCATTCTTTTTTAACTTGTTAATTGTATTGTTCAGGTCGAACATTTGAAGCTTGATGAACATCCAGACATGAAAAATATTTGGGATGGAAAACCCCCACACCACTTGTCTTTCAGCAGATTGAAATCTCTAGTAGTGGACAATTGTGATTTCTTATTTGAATATGTGATCCCAACACATTTGATAAGATTCTTAAGTAATTTAGAAGAGTTAAAGGTGAGTAATTGCCACTCTGTGATGACAATATTTGACATGAAAGGAATAATTAAGGATGAAGATATGAGACTAGATCATCTACCAAACCTAGAGCATGTTTGGAGCAAAGACCATGATGGAACTAATTCTTTTCAATGCTTGCAAAAACTGTGTGTTTCTAAATGTGACAGCTTGAAACATATCTTTGTGGCATCTATAGCTAAAGGGCTTACTGAACTCAAAAGGTTGGTAATAGAATCATGTGGTGTTGAGGTGATAATTACAGAGGATGAAACTTCAAAATCAGAAGCATCTCCACATTATGTATTTCCTCAATTAAGCTATTTGTCACTGCAAGAGCTACCTAAACTCACGAGTCTCTATCCTCGAAGATATACATGTAAATGCCCGCTACTTAGAGATTTATACGTGTACCAATGTGAAAATCTACAAGTATTTGACTCACAAATGACAACGACCACAGAGTTATTTGAAGAGAATGGAGTAGAAACTCGGCAACCTATATTCTTAATTGAAATGGTTAGTTTTTCCTTAATTAATTTTTTAATCGGTAATAAAATTATCAATTTTATGTTCTCCTAAATAACCTCTATTCTTAGTTGATATTTCAATGAAAATTTTCACTGATATAATTACTATAGATATTATGCTCATGTTTATATATGTTTTTGAGTAAAAGTACTTAAATAAACCATGAAATATCTGTATTAGTAATACAGTTATCAATTAAATCCTAACAATCTTGACAATGCTTGATTTTTGTAAAATTAATTATTTATATAATATTAATGAAGAATCATAGAATTAGTTAAAATCTTAATTGTTTCTTTTAGTTCTAGATTTTGATAGTGTCCCTTGCTCCATTAGTTCTCTCCGTTTTTTTTTTTGGTCATAGATAATATATGAAACAATTAAGTATGAATGATGAGCATATGCCATATGCTTTTTGCTTTCTCCAGATCATTCCCGAATTGCAGCACTTGACATTGAGTGGAAAATGTGCTGAGATGATATGGAATAACCAATCTCCATTCTACTTTCGTCAAGTGGTAATGCTTTCTCTTGATCTAGATGCTTCACCCAATAACACAGCAGCTTTTCTGTATGGATTGCTCAAAAAGTTTTCAAATTTAAGGAGGCTTAAATTGAAGGGTAGGATGGGGGAGATGGTATTCCCATGTATGGAGCCTCTTGGGGATGTTGTTGCACCATTTATAACATTAGATCTCAATTTGCTGTATGAGGTCAAGCACATATGGAATGACCATTCTCAACCACATATTCTCCAAAATCTTCAATGCCTTGATGTTGGATGGTGTCAAGACTTGATAAACTTGGGACCATCTTTCATTTCTTTAGAAAATCTGATAGAAATCAACGTGCGACACTGTGAGAGAATGATCAATTTGTTGACGTCACAGACAGCTAGAAGTCTGGTGCAAGTCAAAAGCTTGCAAATATGGAGTTGTGAACGAATAGAGGAAATTATAACAAAGCAGAGAGAGGATGCAGAAAAGGAGATTGTTTTCCAGAAATTGAAATATTTAAAACTTCATGATTTGCCAAGCTTGAAGAGCTTTTGTAGCTATAGTTACAACTTCATGTTTCCTTTATTGGGCCAAGTAGTTATAACAAAGTGTCCTAAATTGAGCATGTTCTGTTCAGGCGACACACAAACACCATTGCTTAAAGGTGTAAAAGTGACAAAAGATGATATGCGTTGGGAGACCAATCTTAACAGAACAATCCAACTGTGGTGTCTACAATAGGTGCGTACAAATTAAAGCATTAACATGTCTATCATTTCTAATTTTTAAGAAAATATCCAACCACAAAGTTTAGGTCGAGACGATATTTAATATAAGTACCGCTAAAATTTGAAGGTTAAATATTATGTCATCGACCTACTAATATAAACTTTTTATATTACATAATATTAATAAAAACATATATTATAAAAAATATATTATAATTAATGTAATCCATTGTAATTACTATTATTATCAATATTGTTGTTCTTAAAAAATATTAGCTAGGTACATACATAACATAATTTTTTAAATGTCCTTTTTACTAAAATGTGCATGTTTATGGGTAAATGAAGAAAAATATAAATTTTAGTAAAACACATAGCTATTGATTCAAAAGATTTATTCTACACAAAATAAGAAATTGATTCATTACTTAAGATATTTGCTCTTCTATAGAGTTAATTTGTAGCCAAAAGAAATTTTGATACTATAGAACGGATTAGGAAATCCACAGAAATTAACTTTTAAGTAAAATTTCTCTGGAGATCTAGCAGAAGAGATAAGGCATTCATTGTTCATAATTTTATAGAAGATATTCAAACATTGGTGAATTTTATCTGTTAACCTTTGATTTTATATATCTTCTTTGATTAATTGGAAACAATTTTTTAGGCCAATCTTTACTCCATATTATCTTAAATTATCAATTTTATTGCTATTTGGAGTTCAACGTATGATGAATGTGATGAGTTTGTGAGGTGCATTCTTTTCTAACTCGTTTATTGTATTGTTCAGATCGAATATTTGAAGCTCTTAATGAACATCCAGGCATGAAAAATATTTGGGACAGAAAACCTCCACACCACTTGTCTTTCAGCAGATTTAAATCTCTAGTAGTGGACAACTGCGATTTCTTATTTGAATATGTGGTCCCAACACATTTGGTAAGATTCTTAAGTAATTTAAAAGAGCTGGAGGTGCGTAATTGCCACTCTTTGAAGACGATATTTGATCTGAAATGAAGAAATGTGGAAGAAGATATGACACATTCATTGGAAGCAATACGCTTGGAAAGGTTGGTTATAGGATCATGTGGTGTTGAAGTGATACTTACAGAGGATGAGACTTCAAAATCAAAAGCACCTCCATGTTTTGTATTTTCTCAATTAAGCTATTTGTTACTGCGAGAGCTACATAATCTCAAGAGTCTCTATCCTCGAAGATTTACATGTGAATGGCCACAACTTAGAGATTTACTCGTGTACCAGTGTGAAAATCTACAAGTATTTGGCTCACAAATGACAAGGACCACAAAGTTATTTAAAGAGAATGGAGTAGAAACTCAGCAACCTCTATTCATAGTTCAAAAGGTTAGTTTGGCTTTAATTAGTTTCTAATAGGTAATAAAATTATCAATTTTATGATCTCCTAAATAACCAAAATTTTAGTTTTTTCCACTATTCTTTAACCAACCACATTGAGGTAATAATAAAGAAAATGCCAAATAGAAATAGACAATTGAAAAAGATTCTCGTGTAATTAACCTTCAAATGTCCTATTGTTAAATCTTAGTTTTATTCTTTCTAGACCAAAAAGCATTAATTAATTTGTGGAATTTTAAGACAAATTACTATTATGGAATAAATAGCGTAATTGTAACTTTTATAGGTGTTACTTTCTAATGGAAGCTTAACAACTATTATTTTATAGCCATTAAATAATCCTTATATGGTCAATGTTTTTGTATTTTCCTTTTACACTTTAGAGTTTCATTATGTTATAAACTCGAAGCACATGCATAGGAACGAATTTGTACTATTTAGCAAACAATATTTTACTCTCTTTTTTACTGAACTTGATGCATTAATGAGAAAAGATTAATCTATTTTAAAAGCCTTTCTTTATCCAAAATTATGTTGTCAATTATCATTTTACAAGTAATTCTCAAGTTACAGGGAATAGTGTTAAATCAGGAAGATGCTGTCATGATAAAGAACGGTCAATTTCAAGCATACCTCTTTGATGAAGTGGAGACTCTTCACCTAGAAAGCTTCTTTGATGAATCAGCCATCTCTGCATATGGCTTCCTTGAGAGATTTCCATATCTCCACGAACTTCATGTGATCCATAGTTCCTTTGAGGAGATAATCCCTTCTCAACCACAAATTGTTGATTGTACAGGAGAAACTGCACCGTTTAAGATATTATACCTTGGCTATTTGGATCAGCTCAAGAACATTTGGAATGATGACTCTCAGCTATAACCAGCTCATCAAGATCTAGAAAGCCTTGAAGTTGAATGTTGTCCAAGCTTGATTAAGTTGGTTCCATCCTCTGCTATGCTCAACAAGGGTACAGGATACAAATGCTAAAACGTATTATATTAAATGGAAATTTGATGATGCCTTATGTTGGCTAATGTGCTCTTGCTTTTGCAGGATGGTAAAAATGTAGAGGAAAGTTGAGACCATAAACTACATTATCTTGTTAAGGTTTGTTCATTAAAATTCTGTTGTTAAAATGCTTCCCCCTTTATTCACCAAGATGTCTCTGTTTAGTGCAATTTATGCATTGTATTAAACCATTTAAGATTTTGTATTGTAGTACTTGCTATAATATCAATAAAAACTTAGTCACTCGTCATCTTTACATTAGTTTTATTCATTAGCAGAGGAAGACGAACTTTTTAGAGATACGTTCAATTTCGCTAGATTTTCATAAGGTTTGACTGAATGTGGAATTTTCTTTTTTCTTTTTTCCTTTAGGTTAATGTAGAGGCTTTTGATAGAGAATGCTACAATCCCTTGGAAGGCTTGCTGGTAGGTAAAATTTTTTTCCCTCCTCTGTTTCGTGTCACAATTACTGTGGTTTACATTCATTTTCATTATCCAAATTGTCACCACTTTGGTGGTAGAATCCTCTTTGTTTTTTCTTTCAGATCCATTTTGATTGGCCTATCTTGCAGAGCTCTCATTGACTTGTTTGGAAAGACCTTGACATACCCTTTAGACGTCATGAAGAGACACATACAGGTACTTCTACATTTTCATTATGATAGAGCTTTTCCTTTTTGGGGATAAAATTCAATGACAGGAGCCTCATGTCAACATCTTTTTTAATTAGCATCTTCCGATTAGCCTCTTCATTACATATGCTACTTTAAACCCATTCAAGTTATGTCAGTCATTACAATCATTATTTTTGCATTTTCAGGTTGTTTAATTTAAGGATAAGTTACAGTTTAATCTCCTGTGATGAGTTGGAAATTAAACAACCCACTCGGATTATGGGCCAAATTAAATAACCGAAAGATAAATTGTATTTACCCTCAATTTAACAGCATTTGATTTGGTTTAATATTTCTTTCAAAGCGTTCTTTTTTCAACTGATTAATCAGTATCCAAAGCTGTGATTTAATTTTTTTTTCCTTTTTTCTTTTACTCTTTGCAGGTCCTTTTCTGTTGAAGGATTCCCTATCACAGTTGATTTGTTGCTGAAAAACCTCTTGCAGAAATGTTGTGACCTAGTTGTCAATTTTTTTTTCTTTCTTGGGACTGATGACTTATAGTTGTTGATTCAATGGATATTTCAACATAATTTTCTATTTTCCCTTACATAAGTCAAAAATCGCATGCCCAAATTCTAGACTACAATGCGACACACAAGTTTTATTTGTGAAGTTTATATTTCTTCAAGGGTTTAATTCCTGCAGGTGGAAATAACTCAATAACTATAGCTAAATATGTTTATAGGTAAAGAAGGTACATATATTGTTCTACCGTCATTGGTACTGCATATATTTCTTACATCTCTTATTTTAATAACCAAGCTCTTCGAGTTATATATATATATATATATAGATTAAGAGATATAAAAGAGAAAAATGAGAGATATCTAAGTATGGTTAATTTATCCTCTCAGTTCTTATAGTCTTAATTTTTAATTTAGTCTTTATAGTTTAAAAATTTATAATTGAGTCCTTATATTTGATAAATTTTTAATCTAGTCCTTAAAACTAAACTTCCACTGGTGTTCCATTAAACTTTTTTAAGGCGGCCTATGTTAACATTCATAACTTACATCAATAAAAAGCACATATATAACATGTAATGTGATACATGTTAAGTAAGTTGGGCAAGTTTAAATCATGCATATTTAGAATCATAAGATATAACACACTAGTAGAAAAATCAAGTTTAGTGGCAATTTATTTTGGTCTTAAATGTGGTTTGAACCATTATCCAAAAAAAAAAAAAGGGAAGTGGTTTAAACTGCTACTAAATGTTTATGTGCGATTTATCAAACCATTGTTGATCCGTCCATTGCGAAGGATTTAGTGGTAGTTTAAACCAACCATACCACAACTGTAACTATATTTAGACAGTTATATTTGTCGAAAAGTAAAGGCAATAGCAACTCTCGTGTGCTTGCTTTAGTACACTAATTCTTTTCATCTATTAGTGGCGGCTCAAAACTACAGTTAATACCACATTTTTTTGAAATTCCAGATTTTTAGTGTTTCAATTAGTGATGGTTACTAACTACCACTAATTCCCACAGTTGGATTGCTAGTAATAGCATTAGCATTTTTATGCTTCTAGATCTATTTTGTCAAAGCAATACATTTTATTTAATTTACATACTAACTTGTTTAAATTTTTACCTGACCCAGTGAATATAGACTTTAAATTTTTTGGAAACACAAAGAAATAAATAAATTAATGTATATATAACCCTAGAATGATAGATTCGGGGGGACGCGACTTGTCTCCGGCACCTTATATAGGTATAAGGCGCAAGAGTGCTATGTAAGCATTTAGCCACAATTATAACTATGACTAAATATAAAATTAGACACAATTATAACCATGACTATATATACTTTAATTCATTTATTCCTTAACTTGTAGTATGATGAAGTAAATAACCAAAACTTAGAATGAGTAAATAACCCAATATCAATTGCTAAATAGGTAAAGAAAGTACCAAATATTTTCCTACCGTCATTGGTACATGTCTTGTTATTAATAATCAGTCTCTTAATGTTATAAATTTGTAATAAAGATCAAGAGATATGAAAGAGATATATGAGAGATATCTAATTAAGGCTGAATTATCTTCTCAGTTTCTATAGTTTATTAATTTTTAATTTGATTTGTATAATTTAAAAATTTATAATTTTATAAATTTTTAATCTTGACCTTAACGCTAAACTTCCATTGATGTTTCATTAAACTTTGTTGTGCATATGGACATTCATGACTTATAATAACAAAAAGAGTAAATTCAAAATTTTAAGATAATACACACAACCCCAAAAAACTGAGTTTGGCAATATTTTTGGTCTTAGATGCAATTTGAACGCTACTGAAGGTTTAGCAGTGACTTGTTAGATCTTTGTCTAGTCTATCCATCGCGAAGGATTTTAGTCATAATCCAAATCCAATCACTAACAAAGCCGCTGTTATATTATATTTAATATTTGTATTTAGTGACCGTTAGAACTGTCACTAAATTTTCAAACCATCAACAATTTTTTTTCTTTTTTCTTTTATCTATTAGTAGCAACTCAGAATTGCAGCTATACTACAGGATTTTAAATTCTGGATTTTACCAGTATTTCAATTACTGATGGTTACTAACCGCCGCTAATTCCTTGAGTTTTACAAATTCCATTTTATTAACCTGATAAAACTATATATACGCAATTATGGATATAATTTAAAGCCATAAACATAACATTCCAAAATGTCCCTTCATTTTCCATCTTCTAAAGACTCAAAAATCCAAATAACGTCTAATTTAATTTTAATACACAATACATTAAAAAACAAAGTTTTAAAAGTTTTCATTGAATAAATCACCGCTAGAAAAAAGAAAATTTCAAAATTCGGTCTCCAAAACTATTTTAGTGGAGACCATTTTAGTGACAAATTTGTGACAAAAAGCGTCAATAATTTTTAAAACATAAAAATCCATCAATAATTTGAGGACAGAAACAACCGTTACTTATTTTTGACACTTTTAGTAATGATTTTGAGACAAAAATTTATGTCACTAAATCTGTGATGAAATTTTCCATCACAACATTAGTGACAAAAATATGTTACAAAATTCCATCACAAAATAAGTAACAACGGTTTATAACTAGCAAATTTGAAATTCACTAAATAAAAAAAGTTTGCCATAGTGATAACCATGGCCGATTTTGTTATCATTATTTTAAAAAAAATTGATGAACTGAAATAACTATAATTTATTCCACATAATGGACCTAAATAATGCTATTTCAAATCAGTTTATCACATATTAAGCTACAAAAAGTATCAAATCAGAATTAGACAAAAAGGAAACTAGACTCGTTAATAATAATTACACAAACACCTGGCAAGTTGTCAATCTTTGTGCTCAACGTTCACACGTTTATTTAAGATTATACCATTAGCTGGAAAAAGATAAAAGTGTTATTCATAAAGGGGAGGAAGTACCATCAGACCACAAACCATTTTTACGAAGCAAGAAACCACGGCAATTCCCCTTCCATTTGTATCCTTCCAAAATTGCACTTTCTTGAATATCATCATATGGGCCCTTCAAGTAGTACATTTAGCCAATGGCAGTAAGACCAATCTTACTGAAATATAACATGCTATGCAGCCAACAAGATATCTCAAAACAAATTGTTGTACCTATTGGATTACATGATACAAATTGAAAATAGCTCGTAAAAAGGGGTCTTTGTAGTTCCGAAGGCTAGAAAAAATTGTGACATTGCAAGTTTCTGCAGTAATCAAAAGAAGCATTTACACCAATGGACATACAAACACAACCTCAATCTATAAGACTCGGAGATGCTGCCTGTGATTTCAAATGAAAGCAATTTATAATAATTATATAAGCTAATTCAATTGTTGAAGCATAATACCTTAGAAAAAAATTTTGTAATCACTTTTATGTTGATTTCAGGCCACTGTAGTATTAAGTTTTCAAGATTAGCCATCTGCGCGTACAGCACTAGCAGTTCCTCATTGATGTATGTGAAAAAGAACAATCATCATTGAAATCTAAGAAGATAGATACAGATCTATATTAAGTACACTAGACCTACAGATAAAAATGAGAAAAGGATACGTGCCACTAATGCCTCCACCAAGTTATAGTTGTCTGTAGCAGTGCTTGGGATAATCTGGCAATAATTACCTCATGGCCACCCTATGTTAAGTTAAATGGTTACAAAAAAAAAACTTTCCATGTATGGAAATTTTATTAAAGCATTAACATACAAGGAGAATTACAAATCCTCATGATGCCAGGCATGACTGCAACTAAAATTTAGATAGAATGGAAACTTTAAAAAATCAATGAAAGCAAGTGCAATATACAAATTTTTTTAACAGAATAATATCAGTCAACACTTTACCAAACAAAGGAAATTCCAATGATATTTGAAACAGCCTTCATCAGTGTTAATATAATTCATTTGTTTAACTTATAAAGGACTATCCAAATTCATTTTCGCATTGTTATATATGAGAACTGATCAAAGCACTTCAATCATGATTAACAAAACATTATTCCCTGGTAATATCATTAACTGGTTTGTAGTGTCAACAATCACCACAAGGATTGTAGGAAGATCGAAATGTTTGGCAAATGGTAACTGCAAAAGTGTAGAGAAATTTCAATATATAGTTGATCTGATTTAACTGGAAGTGCAATATTATTAACTGAAGCTAGTTAATGGAGTGCAGTATCTAAAAGGCATGTTCAGTTATCATGATGGTATGGAAAATGTCCATAATAAACTACTATCATTTTATTAAATAAAACATAAAAACTATAATTTCCCGCATAATATTTTTAAATAAATAGAAAATATCTGTGTTAATGACAAGCTCAAGAAGCAACTCATTGTGTTCAGGAGAGACCATAAAATATGCCAGCATTAAAAAAAAAATTTCCAATTTAAATCAATTCTGCATGACATAGAGAAAGAGATTAGAAGGTTTTCTGAGTTTATCTATTATAAACTAATAATAAAGCAAATGGAGACAAAAGGCATTTAAGTTGTGTCCTTGTAAGAAGGATTTCACCGCTGACATAGAGTACTAATAATCATGATAACAAGTTTTATTTACATTAGTCATGCAAGCACGCAAGAAAACAAATCCAATAACAAGCCTACTTGAAGGAATTTGATAGTTATCATCTATACAAAAACATAGACACTTATCTGCAGAAACTGTATCCTTTGGTAAAATTGCAACAAGTAGTGAAGTAGCAATAAGAGTAATCAATGCCCAGCAATTTCAAAGCAAGAAAGAAGGAAAACTATAACTCCATCAGTTACCCAACAATACTAGCATGAGGTTAGTGGTAAATGAACAAGAAAATATCATAAGCCTGAAAGTGGGTCCCTCCATAAGTGGGGCCCTAGGGGCCAAATTATAATTTAACTAAAGTTGCAACCAAATTTTGTAATTTACTCCAAAGTCATAAAAAAACAAAATTTGTGGGGCCCACAAGAGAAAATTTTCTTCAAATTAGGCACCGAATTGAAAATTGAAGGCTGCAGACGCGTGAAGAAATTCTGAAAGCAGCAGGGGGGATGCATCTTAAGGTAAGATAACTCTATATATATGTCAGTTCTCTCCATCCCTCTGCATCCTTCATCAACCCAAAGAAAAGCCTCATTTTTGAGAGAAAAAGTGAGAAGAAAAATAGAGAGAGTGCCTCAGAAAGTTTCTGAGAAGAAAAATAGTGAGTCCAATTTGTGAGGGTTATTGTCCACAAATTGAAGAAATACTGTTGTAGTATTTTTTGTGAGTAAGAGGTCCACCTAAGGGTGAAGATTGTATTCCCATTATTACTATAGTGGAAGATTTAAGCGGCCTACGGGTCCCGTGGTTTTTACCTAATTTGGGTTTTCCACGCTAAAATTTTTGGTGCTATTTTTATCTATTGTATTTTGGGAATTATCCTGGGTCTGTGGAATTATTTTGATTCTGCGCATACCACCGTTTTTCCCAACAAGTGGTATCAGAGCTTCTGGTTGAAGTACTATTGAAGATTACCGTACGAGTATTATTCACAAATACTGTACGAAGACGTACGAGTACTATTCACATATACAGGTACTATTCATACATACTAGTATTTTATACGTATTAGTACTATTTATACATACTAGTACTGTTCATACGTACGAAATACTATTCATATATACGGAAGTACTGTTCATATATACAAGGTACTATTCATACGTACGTAGATACTGTTCATACATACGAAAGTACTGTTTATACATACGGAAGTACTGTTCATACGTACGGAAGTACTATTCACTGCCAGAAAAGTTTTGGGATCAGTTAAAACTTTGACTACTGATTTCAATGGAGACAAGAAACATCAAAATGATCAGCCTAAATGGCACAAATTATCACATGTGGAGAAGCAAGATGAAGGATCTCCTATTTGTGATGAAAATGCATCTACCAGTGTTTACATCAGATAAACCTGAAGGCAAGACGGATGAGGAATGGGGGTTTGAGCATGAGCAGGTGTGCGGTTTCATCCGACAATATGTCGAAGACAACGTATACAACCACATCTGCAATGAGACTCATGCCCGAACGCTATGGAATAAGCTTGAACAGCTTTATGCGTCAAAAACTGGTAACAATAAATTATTTTATTTGACCAAATTGACGCAGTTGAAATACAGGGAAGGGACTTCTGTAGCAGATCATCTAAATGAGATGCAAGGGGTCGTAGATCAACTATCCAGAATGGGCATAAATCTGGACGATGAAATATTTGCTCTGCTGGTATTGGGCTCTCTACCAGAGTCGTGGGAGACTTTGAAGATCTCCATCACCAACACTGCACCTGATGGTATAGTTAATATGGAGTCTGTTAAAAGCAATATCTTAAATGAAGAAATGAGAAGAAGATCTCAAAGCTCATCTTCTTCATCACAACCAGATGTTCTGGTTTCAGACTTCAGGGGGAGGAACCAGTCTAGGGATCAAAAACCTAGAGGAAGGAGCAGAGGCAAATCCAACAGATATGCCAATGTTGAATGCCATTACTGTAAAAAGAAGGGTCACATCAAAATACACTGCCGCAAGTTCAAGAAGGATCAGGAAAAGAACAAAGGCAGAGGACAGAAGAAAAATGACAGTAGTGATGATGAGCAAGCAGATGTTGCTGAGGAGTTCAACATTGTCTATGATGATGATGTAGTCAATCTTACAACCCATGAGACAAGCTGGGTGATTGACAGTGGTGCCACCATTCATGCTACATCTCGGAAGGAATTTTTCTCATCTTACACACCAGGCAATTTTGGTGCTGTAAGAATGGGAAACAATAATCTTTCAATAATTGCAGGTAAGGGAGATGTTTGTTTAAAGACGGAGAATGGTACGCGATTAGTCCTGAAGGATGTGAGGCATATTCCAGATATGCGCCTGAATCTGATCTCAACAAGCAAGCTAGATGATGAAGGTTTCTGCAATACCTTTTTTAATGGCCAATGGAAGCTCACCAAAGGATCGTTGGTGGTGGCCAGAGGGAACAAAGACTTCAAACTGTACATTATGCAAGCAAAGCTCTCCAAGGATGTTGTGAATACAATGGAGAATGATAGTACGGTTGAGCTATGGCACAAACGTCTTGGTCACATGAGCGAGAAGAGCATGATCCATTTAACTAGGAAAAATGCTCTACCTGGTTTGGATCAAGTTCACTTAAAGAAGTGTGATGATTGTCTGGCAGGAAAGCAGAATAGAGCTACGTTCAAAAGCCACCCTCCTTCTAGAATGGCGAATGTACTGGATTTGGTACACTCAGATTTATGTGGACCAATGTTAAAGTCACTTGGTGGTGCTCAGTACTTTGTGACTTTCATTGATGACCATTCAAGGAAGATATGGGCATACACTTTAAAGACAAAGGATCAAGTGCTGAGTGTCTTTAAAGAGTTTCATGCCTCAGTTGAAAGAGAAACTGGGAAGAAGCTAAAATGCATCCGGACAGACAACGGTGGAGAATACATTGGGCCTTTTGATGCCTACTGTAAAGAGCATGGTATTCGACATCAGACAACGCCTCCAAAAACACCGCAACTGAATGGCCTGGCTGAGAGGATGAACAGAACTTTGATGGAGAGAGTCAGATGTTTACTCTCTCATGCAAAGTTACCAAAGAAATTTTGGGGTGAGGCTTTACTAGCAGCAGTACATGTGCTGAATCGCTCACCTTGTGTCCCTTTAAAGCTAGATGTTCCAGAAAAGGTATGGTCGGGAAAAGATATTTCCTACAATCATCTGCGAGTGTTTGGATGCAAAGCCTTTGTACATATTCCAAAGGATGAAAGGTCCAAACTTGAAAGTAAGACACGACAATGTGTGTTCATTGGATATGGTCAAGATAAGCTTGGCTACAGATTTTATGATCCAGTAGAGAAGAAACCAGTCAGGAGTCGTGATGCTGTGTTCATTGAAGATCAGACCATTGAAGACATTTCTAAAGCCAATGGTGATTCAACTGGTTCGGAAGTTATTCCTCCAACACTGGTGCCAAGACAAGTTGAAGATGAAATACAGAATGATCAGCCTGAAAAAGGTGATTCAGATGCTCCTGTTGAGATTCCATCAGAAGATTCCGATGATGATGATGGTGTTCATGATCAACCACCAGTTCCAATGGGTTCTCCAGAATTGAGAAGATCTACTAGAGTTCGACAACCCTCTACTAGATACCCTGCAAATCAGTATGTGTTATTAACTGACGGGGGAGAACCAGAAAGCTTCGAAGAAGCAATGGATGATGAACACAAGAAGAAGTGGATTGAGGCCATGCAAGATGAGATGAAATCATTGCATGAGAATAAAACTTTTGAACTGGTGAAGCTGCCAAAAGGCAAGAGGGCTTTGAAGAACAAATGGGTGTTCAGAATTAAGCATGAAGAGAACAGTTCCCACCCAAGATTCAAAGCCAGATTGGTCGTCAAGGGATTCAACCAAAGAAAAGGGGTTGACTTTGATGAGATATTTTCACCAGTGGTGAAAATGACATCCATTCGAACAGTGCTAGGGTTAGCAGCAAGTCTTGACCTTGAGGTTGAGCAAATGGATGTCAAAACTGCATTTCTTCATGGTGATTTGGAGGAAGAAATATACATGGAGCAGCCAGAGGGTTTCAAGCAAAAAGAAAAAGAGGACTACGTTTGCAAGCTGAAGAAAAGCCTGTATGGCTTGAAGCAAGCACCAAGACAGTGGTATAAGAAGTTTGAGTCTGTTATGGGGGAGCATGGTTACAAGAAGACTACTTCAGATCACTGTGTGTTCGTGCAGAAATTCTCTGATGATGATTTCATTATTTTATTGCTCTATGTGGATGACATGTTGATTGTTGGCCAAAATATTTCTAGAATTGATGACTTGAAGAAGCAGTTGAGCAAGTCTTTTGCTATGAAAGACTTAGGGCCAGCAAAACACATTCTTGGCATGAAGATAACTAGAGACAGAAGCGCCAAGAAATTATGGTTGTCACAAGAGAAGTATATTGAGAAAGTACTTCAAAGGTTCAACATGGACAAAGCTAAAGCGGTTAGTTGTCCTCTTGCTAATCACTTTAAGCTAAGTTCTAAGCAGTGCCCTTCCACAGATGAAGAAAAGAAAGAGATGGACAAGGTTCCATATGCTTCAGCAGTTGGAAGTTTAATGTATGCCATGGTGTGCACACGGCCGGATATTGCTCATGCAGTTGGAGTAGTGAGTAGATTCCTTTCAAAACCTGGAAAGGAACATTGGGCTGCAGTAAAGTGGATATTCAGGTATCTTCGGGGTACTTCCAAAATATGTTTATGTTTTGGAGATACCAAACCTGTGTTAGTTGGATACACAGATGCAGATATGGCCGGCGACATAGATTCGAGAAAATCTACTTCGGGCTACCTGATCACTTTTGCAGGGGGAGCTGTGGCATGGCAGTCAAAATTACAGAAGTGTGTTGCACTGTCCACCACTGAAGCAGAGTTCATCGCAGCAACTGAAGCCAGTAAGGAGTTGCTATGGATGAAAAGGTTCTTAAATGAACTTACTTTCCACCAAGAAAAGTATGAGCTATTTTGTGACAATCAAAGTGCAATTCACCTTGGAAAGAATGCCTCCTTTCACTCAAGATCGAAGCACATTGATATGAGATATCACTGGATAAGAGGTGCATTGGAGAAGAAGCTACTACAGCTTGAAAAGATTCATACAGATGAAAATGGATCTGATATGTTGACTAAGATTCTTCCGAGAAGCAAGTTTGAATACTGTCAATCAGCTGCAGGATTGGTGGAACCCCCCACTTAGGTCGGGAGGGGGAGAATTGAAAGTGGGTCCCTCCATAAGTGGGGCCCTAGGGGCCAAATTATAATTTAACTAAAGTTGCAACCAAATTTTGTAATTTACTCCAAAGTCATAAAAAAACAAAATTTGTGGGGCCCACAAGAGAAAATTTTCTTCAAATTAGGCACCGAATTGAAAATTGAAGGCTGCAGACGCGTGAAGAAATTCTGAAAGCAGCAGGGGGGATGCATCTTAAGGTAAGATAACTCTATATATATGTCAGTTCTCTCCATCCCTCTGCATCCTTCATCAACCCAAAGAAAAGCCTCATTTTTGAGAGAAAAAGTGAGAAGAAAAATAGAGAGAGTGCCTCAGAAAGTTTCTGAGAAGAAAAATAGTGAGTCCAATTTGTGAGGGTTATTGTCCACAAATTGAAGAAATACTGTTGTAGTATTTTTTGTGAGTAAGAGGTCCACCTAAGGGTGAAGATTGTATTCCCATTATTACTATAGTGGAAGATTTAAGCGGCCTACGGGTCCCGTGGTTTTTACCTAATTTGGGTTTTCCACGCTAAAATTTTTGGTGCTATTTTTATCTATTGTATTTTGGGAATTATCCTGGGTCTGTGGAATTATTTTGATTCTGCGCACACCGCCGTTTTTCCCAACAAAGCCCAGATGAGTGAAACAGTAATAAGCGTTTTTTTCCAGAATTCTCTGTAATAGAGAAGACAGAGGAAGAAAGGAATGAGTAAAAGAAATAAATGGCACCATATGTCAAGTCTATGAACTGCTTTCAATAACAAAACAGACTTTCCTATGGATAAAAGGAAATTGGGATAAATCAATAACAGAACTGCTTTCAAAAACAGAACAGACATCCCTACAGAACAGACTTTCCTATGATATGTCCTTTTGACCTAATTTCTCCTCCGAGTGTTTTATTCTGGCCAAAGTTGGAGCTCTGCCTTCACAAGCAAAGCAAACATAGCATTGCATATACCTTCCGGACAGATCGTGTCTTGCTGGATCTTGCTCTTAAATTTGTAATACCCTAGAAAATCCTTGAATAAGACCGAGAGATTGAGTCTGAAAGAGAGAGTAGAGTAGAGCGAGTCAATGAAAGCGAGAATCTGCAAATACAAGTTTTAGGGCAAAGACAAAAAAAAGCTCGAGCAAAGAAGGCGAAGCGAGAGAGAGGGATTGAGTGCGAGAAGTTACCAAGAGACCGAGACTGAGTCTGAATGTGAGAGGAGAGGAGAGCGAATCAGCGGATGCAAGAACTTGCAAACCCAAGTTTTAGGGAGTGAGGAGGGCAAGACTCTCCAGCAAGAAGGCGAAGCGAGAGACAGAGGTGAGGTGAGTATTTTTAATTTCAAACATGCTTGCTTCGCTTTCAACCAATCTGTAAAGGGAAGAATTGAGGGAGGAAAAAATTAGAGGAGGGAAGAAAAATTCTAGAGAACTTATATTAATTTGAATAAAACTGTTCTTCCAACAATCTGAATAAGCTTTTATATAAAATTTGATTAAATAATTTTAAGAAAATTACTAATTTTTATTTAAAAATAAATTTATTAAAAATATTTTTTAAAACTTTAATTTTAGTTTTTTATTTTCTGTTTAAAATGATAAATATTAATTTATTATAAATTTGGGTGAATTATTCTATTCTTAGTATTTGAATTACATTTTTTACATAAAATTTAATTAAAATACTTTTAACAAAATTATTATTTTTTAAAAATAAAACTTACTAAAAAATTATTTTTAAATTTTAATTTTAATAATATTTATTTTGTGTTTTCCAAATTATAAATTTTAACTAGCGATTACTTTTATATTCGTGAAATGCATATTAATAGTTATTATATTATATAAATAGTGGCTATAAAAGTATTGATAAATTAAAGACATACTTATAATTTTATAAAGTATTGATAAATCAATTATATTAATATTATATAGATATAATAATTTTTATCAATATAATTATTGATGATTATAAGTAAGGTATTATAGTCCCCATCCTCAAACACATACCTAAGTGTTAAACTCCAACCCCAAAAAAAATAATTATACCCAGACTTTAATTTATTTTTCTATCCTTACAAATGGACTTAAATTGGTAGATTTTGCACTTGTGATAGGTATTAGGTAATGCATACTCACCTCTTGGCCAAAGAAGATGATCGACTTATAAATCATGACCTGCTTTCAACGTTAATGCCTCACACAAGAATGACTTCTTTTACAATCTCAAACCGAGTCGCACCTCTTCCCTTGGACCAAGAATACTGCTCACCGGTTGTTGTGAAGTAGAGAGAGGGAAAAGGCGGTCGAGGAAAGTCCAAGTCGCTAGGATTGAGTTGAGTTTGCTGGCTAGATTGGATTGAAAAAAAATTTAACTCGCACATATGCGGGTTGGGTGGCGGGTTTAAAGTTTTGAATCCAACCTAACTCACGAATTCGATTAAATTTAAATATATTTTTTTATATTTTTAAAATATCATTTGACATTTTTTTTAACAAAATTGGCTAATGGTTTCTAAAAAAGAAATTGATTTGAGGAGTAGCACAGACGAAGTTGAAAGAATTGAAACAGGGAAATATTTTATGTTGATAATTTTATATTTATACTTACATTTTTTGTTTACTTTTTGCTTAATTATTTTAGAGATATTGGGAATTGATGAATGATGATGGTAAGAGACTAAAGAATTTGGAAAAATGAAATGTTTGAAATAGATAAATTTTCTAACATTTATAAATTTATATTTTCCTACTTTGACATTGTTTCTATAATACTAATTGTTTTTTAATTATTATCTTAAGACTAAAAAGCTCTAAGCTCTTGGCTTTTGGGATTGAAGATTGAAGAATGAAAATTGCTAGAATGAAAAATGTTTAAATATAATTATGATGTTGTGTGAATTGTGAAAGACTTAAAGTTCTTTCTTATTTTATTTTTGTGTTGTGTCTTAGATTTATTTAAGTTTATAAGTCTTAAAGAATAGATGTTGTATTTATTTTAGTTATTCACTTCACTTACCATCGTTTATGGTTTCAGTGTTTCAAATTATTTAGAGTTGAAGAAAATAGATCAATTTGTTGGTTGTTACTGCAAAAAAAAAAAAAACCGCCCAACCCAATTCAAGTTCAGTAATAAAAAATATTGAATCCTACCAAACCCAACCCGTACATCTTTGATTGGTTCAAGTTAAGATTTACCCTCAATCCGAACCAACCCAACTCACGCTCAACCTTATATATTCATATTTGTAATAATCTCAATAGGCTTTTGGACTCCAAAAAGTCATTTTTAGTAAATTAACTTTTTGAAAGAATTTGGTAAAAAATTTTGTTGCAAGGAGATTGATCGTCCCCTCACCAATACATATTGAAATACGTGTTGATTAATTTTTTTTTCTAGCTAAGGGGCGGGCCCTTGAGACCTCCTCATACCCTTTAGTGAAAAAAAAAATTGATAAGATTAGATATTAAAAAAGATGCATCTTTCAATTAATTTCTTGGATGGGTGGTTGAAGATGGAGGCCCATTATCAAAGTTGAAAAAAAAAAATTTAAGGTTAAATTTTTATTTTAATTTTTGTACCTTTATTTTGATTTCATTTATTTAATTTAATTTAATTTCAATTCAATCTATGGTTAACTTTGATTCTCTAATATTATTTTATTTCAATTTGATTTCTTATTTTTATAAATTTAACTGTACTTTAGTTCTTTCTTCTTCTTTTTTCCTCAAATTTCTCTTTAGGTTTTTTTTTTTCTTATTTAGCCCCTAAACTTACAAAAGCTACTCAAATATTTGCTTTTCTTTTAACATTAATTTGGCACCCACAAAGGCAAGGTAAAATTTTTGAAGAAAACCACATTGAAAATGGTGTGAGAGTTGAATCTTCTTTCTGCTTTTAAAGTTTTGAAGAAAACCATATTGAAAAGGGTACGTGAGTTCAAAATCTTTTATGTTTTACTTTTCGTCTTATTAGTCATTACCAATTGCAATGCACCATTTTCACTTGTACATATGCTTTTGAGATGATCAGATCATGTTTATCTTCATTATAGATAGATTTCCTCTCGTTTCTTTTGCAACTCCATGTTTGTCAAGTAGTTATGCAACCACACAAATTTCCTCTTGTTTCTGGCAAGGGCATGGAGGGAAAACATCTGCATAGAAAAAGAATGAACTCCCAGCTCTCTATAAACGCCTTGTTTTTCTTCTTCATCTTCTATTTTCTCTCTTTTGGGTTGGCTGGTTCTAGTGTAGCTTTACTTTTTTTTGAAAAAAATAGAAAAACAAGAAAGCAATGAAACCAATCAACTGGCCAGATTCACTGGTTTTCAATTGGTTCAGTTGGTTCTTTACAATTTTTTTAGCTTGTCCATTTTAAAGCTCAACAGGAATAAATCAGGTACCGATTCTTGATAGGATCGATCAAACTGGCCAGTTCAGTTCGTTGTTACATTATTGTTCACATTACTTATTACTAGTCATTCTAAGCATTATGTTGTGAAGCTCAGTTCTTTTCTCTCCTTTTTTTTCCTTTTCTTATAAAACTATTCTTCCACATAATTAAATCTGATTTAGGTTTCATTAAAAATTCTCTTTCTTGAAAAAAATTCTTTCTTGTAAATTCTTTCTTGCATCTTTCAGTTAATTTCTGGAACGAGGAGTTAAAGATGGTGGTTCCTTATCGTAATCAAAAAGCAAACAATTTTTTTAAAGGTTAAATTTTTATTTTATTTTATTTTTTTACCTTTATTATGATTTTATTTGTTTAATTTAATTTAATTTCAATTCAATCTATGTCTCACTTTGATTCTCTAATACTATATTGTTTCATTTTGATTCCTTGTTTTTATTAAAGTTAATCTTTAATTCTTTAATTTTGTCTAAATTAGTTTCACTTAGTCCCTAAACTAACAAAAACTACTTAAATATTTGCTTCTCTTTTAACACTACCAATATATTTTAACTGAAAAGTTTTATATCTACAAAGATTAAATAGGATATTTGAATATATTCGAAGTCTCTTTCTTTTTTTAAATGTGTAATGATCGATATTATAGAAGATGGGAAATTTTGACATTAATTTGGCACCCACAAGAGCAAAGTGAAATTTTTGAAGAAAACCGTATTGAAATTATTTTGAGTTGAATCTCCTTTTGCTTTTAAATTTTCTTTTGAAATGCACAAAGATTTTTTGTGCAGAGAAAAAAAATGAAGATTTGATGAATATAAAAGTACTAAAAAGGGGAGGAGAGAGAGAAGGATGTTATGAAATAATTATTATTTAGGTTTAAATATACTTGAGGTCATTGTAGTTTAATTGAAAAATCAATTTAGTTCTTATAGTTTGAAAACAATAAATTTAGTCATTTTAGTTTTCAAAATCATGAAATTGGTCCCCGAAATTAGTTTTTGGTTAGTTAACGGTTAGTCAACGCTAACCACGATATTGATGTCAGTATTAAAATCTATATCAGTGCTGACTATATACCACTTATGCTGACATGGACTACTTACATGGACTTTCTAAAAAAAGTTTCAATTAATTCACTTAGGTCCTTGGTCAAAATTTTTCTTTTGTCCAATTTTTTATATAAAATTGTCTTCTACTTCGTCTAAGTCCTTAGTTTAAAAATATATTTTTTCTTTGTCAAAATCATCCCCGACAAACTTTTTAATTTATTTACTTTAGTCCTTTTTCTTTACTTTCATGCTTTTTTTCTCACAGTTTGGTCCTCTAAATTAGTCCATAATTTCATTTTTAATCATGATATGATTTAATCTATCATTTCTATCCAAAAATAATACAAGAAATGAATTAAAATTCAAGTTTTAAAGCTTACCTTTTATTCACTTATGTCCTTGGTCAAAATTTTCTTTTGTCCAATTTTTTATATAAATTAGTTTCCTACTTTGTCTAGATCCCTAGTTTAAGAATATATTTTTACTTTGTCAAAATATCCCCTACCAACTTTTCATTTTGTTCTCTTTAGTCACTATTCTTCACTTTCATGATTTTTTCTCACGAATTGGTCCTCCAAATCAGTCTATAATTTCATTTTTAGTCTTGATATGATTTAATCTACCATTTCTATAATTTATACCACAGTGAATAAAAGGTAAACTTTGAAACTTGAATTTTAATTTATTTCTTGTATTGTTCTTGGGTATGAATGATAGATTGAATCATATCATGACTAAAAATAAAATTATAGACTGATTTAGAAGACCGAATTGTGAGAAAGAAAATGAAAGTGAAGAATCAGGACTAAAATGAACAAATTGAAAAGTTTGTAGGGGACGATTTTGACAAAAAAATTCTTAAACTAGGGTCCTAGATGAAGTATAAGATTAGTTTATATCAAAAATTGGACAAAAGAAAAATTTTGACCAAGGATCTAAGCGAATAAAAGATATGTTTTGAAACTTGAATTTTAATTCATTTCTCGTATTGTTTTTGGATAGAAATGATAGACTAAATCATATCATGATTGAAAATGAAATTATGAACTGATTTGGAGGACCAAACAGTGAGAAAAATAATGAAAGTGAAGAATATGGACTAAATTGAATAAACTGAAAAGTTTATCGGGGATATTTTGACAAAGAAATCTTTATTGGTTCTACCTCCTTTTTTTTAATGAAGAGAATGAATCCTTCCAATGGAATTCATAGGTATAGGAAGAAGCCCTGTCAAATAGAGATGGTTCATCCGGGGGAGAGATCGAGCTTAAAAAAATAGTGAATGGTCTAAAAATATTCATTTGTTAGGGGGATTTCATATGTATGTCTTTATTATTATAATGAATAGAGTATACTCGTTTTCTGATAAAATGATCTTGTCAGTATCGGTATAAATGATCAAGTAACAATTTTACGTCTTTGAACGCGTCTAGATCCTTTGATTTAAATTAGGGACCTAAATGAAGTAGAAGACGAGTTTATTTCAAAAATCAGACAAAAAGAAAATTTTGACTGAGGACCTGAGTAAATAAATCGAAACCCTCTTTTTAGGGAGTCCATGTGATTAGTCCATGTCAGCATAAGTAGTACACAGTCAGCGCTAACATAGATTTTAATACTGACATCAGTATCCCAGTCAGCGTTGTCTAACGATTGACTAACCAAAAACTAATCACATGGACTAATTTCATGATTTTCAAAACTACAGGAACTAAATTCATTATTTTCAAATTATAGAGACTAAATTGATTTTTCAATAAAATTATAGAGACCTCAAGTATATTTAAAATTATTATTTATTAATCAATGAATAGAGAAAATAAGGAAATACAATGGTGTGTCTAAGCCCTTATTTGAAAATTTTTTACTCATAATTCCTTGTTTTTTTTTCAAAAAAATTGCAAAATTTAATGGCGGACATTTGTGATAAAAGAAATACGTCACTAAATTAGTGACAGAAACAAGTCCATCACAAGTGATTTAGTGACAAAAATTAGTAACATAAATAAGTATGTCACAAATTCACTAATTTAGTGGCGAAACTGATTCGTCACATGTTAGTTACTGTAATTAGTGACAAAATAAATCTATCACAAATTTAGCGATTTTGTGACGAAAGTAATTCGTCACTAAATTAGTGATGGAAATGATTCTGTCACAAATTAGTGATGGACATTGTTCGTCACTAATTTAGTTATTTTGTAACAAAATTTATTGACCAAAAAATCATTACAAAATTAGTGACGAACAAATTCATGAAATTCAATGACAGAAAGAACTCATCACTAAATTATGGAAACTAGTGATGGACTAAATCTATCATAAAATTCTACGCATTTGTGATGAAATTTAGGCTATGTTTGGTACGATAAGCTTATAGCTTATAAGCTAACTTAAAGCTTATAGTTTATAACTTATTTGACTAGCTTATAAACTCGTTAAAAGTATTCAATAAATAAACTTATTTTAGTAGCTTATAGCTTATTCTGATAAATTACTTTGAGTAGCTTATAGCTTATGTACTTTTCTTCCCTACCTTTGTTATTAATAAAAATATCCATTATACTGTATTTCATATTTATTATACCTTTATATATAAATATAAATAATATATATAAATATAATAAAATATGTAAATATATTTTATTATATATAATAAAATATAAAAAATATATTATATATGTAAAAATATATTATTCATATATAAAATATAATAAAATATATAAATATATTTTTAATGAATGTGATATATATATATATATAATAATTTAAATTAATTTAATTAAAAACAAAAATGATATATTTATTTATATTACTTTGAAATTAAAAAAATATGTCTTTTGTTGAATTCTCATTTAGTACCATTTTGATGCTGGTCCCTTTCTTGTTGGCTTGTGATTCTTAACCCTTGTTTTGATTTTTTTAGATTTTTTTAATTTTTTAGATTAATTTAAGTTTTCTTAGAGCTTTTAATAAATTTAGTGATTTTATCACTCTTTAATTCTAATATTTGGTGTTTCATTATTTTTGTTGTAGGTTGAGTTGGTGTGAAGCTTGTGCAAGAGGATGGACCTTGTCAGAGGAAGAATTGGTTTGCTGTCTCCCACAGCTATAGCAGTGAATTCTACAGCTATAGCGATGGATGTTGAAAAAATCTATTTTGAAGTCTTCCTCTCTTAGCAGTGGCACCTAGAAAAAAAAATGTTTCTAAGCTCGAACTCTGCCTTCCACTGCTATAGTAGTGGGCCGCATTCTACACTAGTTTAAATAGCATTCGAACAGGTTTTTTGGGTCATTCTGAGTTCTGGGGGAAGTAGAGAACGCCGATTTTGCAAAGGGAAGAGGAGGAATCTCATTTCGAATCACTTCAGGCTCGATTTCAACACAACCTCGGATTCATGGAGTTTGCTTCATCTTTTACTATTTTCTATAGTTTTAAGGCTATGAATAACTGATTTTCTCATTCTAGGGTTGCTATGAACCTAATCTCTGATTAGGAGTTATTTTCTCTCTAACTTTGTGATTCCTATACAATTAATACATTCCTATCATTTATATAGTTTGAATTTGTAAAATTGGCCACTTTATGATTTATTTGTTGCTTTCATCGAACTTTGGCGAGGAAAATGTTGGTAGAACATTGATGAATAGGACGAATGGTTGAATCTTAGGGGTTTTGCTTGTTAATTAATAGGAATATTAATTAACCTTGTTTAATCAAATTAGGTTGATGTTTGTTCGGCTTAAACTTACAAAAGTGATTATGTTAGAGTTGAGTAGCTTAACTTAGGTTTGGGAGAATCACTTTAAGTCTTTAGAAAACCTAAGATTAAAGTCAATGAATTGAATTGAATCACAGATGTTAGGGAGAGTTAGGATGGGAGAAGGGGATTAGTAGCCCTAGGTTTTTAATTAAGTTAATTTTATCCGAATTTGTGATTGCATTATGTTTAATTTCAAAAAATACAAAAAAATTTATTTTGTGAATTTTACCTTTTAATTTAAAAGTTAGAACTACCTTGAATTCAAATTGGGTTATCTGACTAATGCGTTTAAATTTCTGCAGTACTTAGCGAGCTAGTTTTCGTGGGACGATATTCTTACTCATTTTATACTATATTACTTGTGCGACTAGTGTGCTTGCCAATTCGCCCAACACCCTTTCATATCATTTTACGCTTTTCAGCCATTTTAATAGCTACTTTTACTAAACAGGTATAATTCAATAAGCTAGTTTATAAATTATCAGCTATCAGCTATAAGCTAAAAATTAACTTATAAGCTATCAGCTAGCTTATAAGCTAATTTTGCCGAATAGAGCCTTAGTGACGGAATGTAATTCGTCATTAAATTCTAGAATGTTGAAAAAATTAGTGATGAATTTTGGAATTTGTCGTGATAGAAATTAGTGATGGATTTAAACCTATAACTAATTTTTGGTCATTAGTTTTAATTCTTCTAGTGGCAAATATCATTTAAAAACTCAAAAAAGAGATAATTTTAAAATGAGAGAGTAAAGGATTACAATCTTTTTGTTTCATAAACTCAAACACAATCTAAATTTTTTCAAAACCATTTGATTTATGAAATTAAATTGTCCCCCTGATAATATGCATTTTCCATTTATTTCAGTCCCCACTTTAGTCCTTATTGCTTCTTTAATTTTGTAAATTCTCTAATTTTATTTAATTTTAGATTTATTAGGTATAAATTAATTATATAATTAATATGCTTTAATTTCATAATTTTATCACAATTAATTCAATTGTGTATTTTTGCAGAAAATTAATTAGAGAATTTTTATGATGATGCGGTAGTTACTGTGCTCTGACGTAGTGCCACCTAGATGCTAACATGGCAAAATTGGTGATCGGGTATTGACCAGCTAATTGGACCTATGGGACCCACAAATCTATATTGCTGAGCCAATTTGCATCAAGTTGCAATCTAATCTCTTCCCTCCCGTGCAGAAAAAGAAAAGGTTAGGAATTGCAGCATTCACAAAGTCAGAAAATTGGCAATTTGAAGTTGGACTCCTTGCATATGAATGAAGAAGCCATCAACCAGCAGAAGAAAGAAACAAAAGCAAAATTTCAGTAACCAAATCTGCTGACAAAGAATGAAAGCAAGTAGCAAAAAATATCAAGTTAAAGACTGAAATTCTTCCATGTGCAAAGGTTAGAAGGCAGCAATCATAGCAACAAGTAGAAGATTGATTTCCCTACATGTGATAGGATAAAAAGAACAAATCTGAATTCTAGCAGCAGAAATACAAGTCAAGAACAACAAGCAATAAATATCAAAAAATTAGAAAAGGGACAACATACAAAGTTGGACCAAATACAATTTTGTCTCTCCCTTGGCTGAGCTTAAAAGGGAACTTCATATTCCAATTTTAGTGTTGAAGTGTTGGAGATCACCTTCTTCCACTAATTTCATAGCTTAGTTTTTCCTATATTTTTCCTTTCCTTTATTTTTGTTTTAGTCCCTATGGATGACTAGAACTTGTGTAATTGGTCAGACATGAACTGGAGAATGTATCTTGAATCTTTGGATCAATACAGATAAGTTTTCTGGTTTCAAATCTTATTTCATTTCTGTTCTACAACTGCTCATGTTCTTGTGTTTATTCTTGCTTTGATATGACTTGTTTAAACATGAGTTTTGTTATGTAATTTTTATCTAAGAATTTAGCTTGTTGTATGTACATGTATGCGATTATTGTGTATGTGTAGTAAGTTAGGATATAAATAACATGTCAGTATGCGATTATGGATGCATGATTCAGTTAAGGCTTAAACGAATTATATTATGTTGTGATTAGTGGAGATTTCTCTGATTATAACTCTGGTATAGTTCAATCTTGGAAGATCTTTTGGGAATTTTAATTGAAAACTGAATGGTATGATTAAATAAGAACAAACAAAGAATTAGATAATGATAGATGCAAACTCTAGGGATTGAATGACTAATTACATGTTTGTGTTATTGTGTTTTGTGTTGTTATTCTGCTTTTATTAGTTTTCATGTTTTAATTTTGCATTCACTCCTGTCAACAAAACCCCCCTTTTTGTAATCAGTAGGAATTTAATGTAATTAGTGTTTGACCAATTAATTAGGCAATTAGAAACAAGGCTCCAAGAGTAAGAATGACTTGGGAAAACCATTATGTTACAAATTGCCACAGAATCCAATTCTGGGTAGCTCGGCAACCATAGTGGCATGAACCACCCCCTAATCTAATTGTACTTCCATTGAAATTCAAACACAAATCTTCAATGTTAAGAATTTGAGCCATGTGGACTCCAATCTTGTTCATATGAAGACGTAGGCCTTAGGCAGTGGTCCTAGGTGAGTTTGCCTTTTGTAAATAATCATGTTTTTTTCCTTTGCTTTCTTTCCTTCAACATGTGTCCTTACAGGGTAGTCCCTATAAATAATGGGCCATGATTATGATTTTTCACAATTATTTGAAGTAACTGTTTTTAGGAATAAGTGTTGTGAGACTTTTAATACTTTATTTATACACAATTAGATTCTTTAATCCATCATGTTTTTTCAAATTTTGCTTATCTTTCCAAAAAAGGTTTTTTCCAAAATCTTAATCTTTTAAAAATAAACATTTGGTAACAACCTCATGAAATTTGGTTTTCATTTTTGAAAACTAAAATTTCTTTTTTAGTTTTTGAAGTGCAAGCATGTCACTTGTTTGGTGTGACAACTTTATTTATTTACAATAAGGTGTTAATGTCATGTCAATTGCTCACGTCATCTATATAATTAACAAGGTAAAGTGTGTTTTATATGCCTAAAATTTATCTCGATTTTTATTTATGTGTCTCAACTTTTTTTTATATCAAATATGTCCTACATCTTTTAAATTTTTATAAATATACCCTTTTTTTTAACGACATCAATGGGTTAATAGAGTTGCTAATGTGGCACATGATATGGTTGAAATATTTGTCACGTCATGTGTCATGTCATTTGACACGTAGCTACATGCTAAGAAATGACCAAAATACCCCTGAGACCTTTTTGTGACATATTTCAAAAGTTGGGTCAATCATATTATGACATGTGGCACCAACCATGTTATAACACGTGGCACCAGAGACACATGGCACCAACCACGTAGTGACACACGGCACAATTATATGATGACATGTGGCACTCTTTTTGCAAATAAAACACCACAATATCATAAGCAAGGATCGAAGCCACAACCTGTGGGGAAGAAGGAAAAAGTTTTTACCATCAAAATGATGGCATTTTCTTGTCATATATACTTAACATTTGATATATAAAGATATTATGTGGTTATATACCAAAGAAAATATACACAAATTATTATGTATATATTATAAAACAATAACAAATTTTATAATGGAAGAATTAATATACAATTATTTTACTTAAATCATTTTAAATTATATAAAGGTTAAAAATTTTAAAAACAAGTCTTGTAATATAAAATCTTAAATAACAAATTTTATAATGGAAGAATTAATATACCTTTATATATCAAATCTTAAATATATATGACAAGAGATTGTCATTAGCTTGATAGCAAAAGTTCTCTTTTCTACCCAATAGGTCACATGTTCGAACCTTCCCAATGAAATTGTGATGTTTTATTTGCAAAAAGGTGCCACGTGTCACTATGTGATTGGTGTCATATGTCCCATGGTGCCACATGTCACTATGTGGTTGGTGCCATATGTGTCTGGTACCACGTGTCATGACATGGTCAGTGCCATGTGTCACAATGTGATTGGCCCCACTTTAAAATGTGTCACAAAAAGGTCTCAAGGGAATTTGGTCATCTCTCAACATGTGGCCACATGTTGTATGATGTGGCACATGACGTGGTAAATATTTCAGCCACGTCATGTGCCATGTCAGCAACTCCATTAACTCACTGACAATGTTAAAAAAAGGATATATTTGTAAAAATTTGAAAGATGTAGGACATATTTGACACAAAAAAAAATTTATGAACATAAATGAAAATCGAGGTGAACTTTAAGGATATAAAGCACACTTTTGCCAATTAACAAAGGATGTTGACATGTCAAAACATATGAACAATAACTCATTAGATATTTCTAAGGTGTAATTTTGAGTTCCAATTTAATCCCTTAGGTTTGAGAAAGTTTCAAATCATTTGTTTACTCATAAATTAATCCTTTTTATAATAATAACACCTTGTATTTATTATTATTTAGGATCAGGCATCTACACATTTATTATTTCTACTAATACCCTAGGCCAAAACAAATATATATTAAATATGTTCTTAAACACAAATTAATGAAGATTTTATAATGCACCTAATTAAAGATAGCATTAATATATATGCTCCAAAATTATATAGACATATACAATAATTAATATGTCAGTTCACACAAATATTTATCAGCATTAAGCAATATTTATAAAATAAATAATAAATATATAATAATATATTTATAATTAAAATAATGCTAACACTTTGGTCATGTGCTGATAAAAATTTCAAGAAATTGAGTAAAGAAATACCACCTAACTATGTAAAATAACATGCTTACATCTTTGTTCTTAGTACTGATCCACACGCATATCATGTAAAAAATTTACTATTTTGTATTTTCATATATCCCTATTCAGTGAAGTGTTGGAGTGATTATATACCTTATGGATGAAAAAGAAACATTCTTACATAATATATATATATATATATATATATATAATATTTGGTTGACTTTTCTCTATATAAGTTAGGCTAGAGGAAAGGAATTCGTGATTCATTACCTACCAATAACACCACATCTTCCCCTCAAATTCACCAAGAAAAGAGGAGGAAATTATAAATAAGTGAAACAATAGGACAAGGTGGAACTAGTGGTGCATCCCATTAATGATGGGTTAAAAGCATATCTTCCTTTGAGACTTTTATATTATTTAATTTTCTGAATTCTAATTAAAGATATATCTCATAGGTGGAAATGTAGTGGTCATTGAGCATAGCTATTGTGGCTTGGGATAGGAAAGAGGAACTAGTGCTCAAGGTACAAAAATAAATGACTTAAAACTCGAGGTTGTATATTATTATTTTTTCCCCTCTATTTATCTATTTGTGCATAATAGGTAGACATATTGTCACATTTCAAAAATTGGACATATGAATCATAAACACTTAACCTAGGGTATACCTTCGTGGTATCCCTAAATTTTTTTTACAGTTCAGATATCCACAACAGAATAATAATTCAACTGTAAATAACGATAAATCACAAAGAACACATTATTCTTTATGATGTAACATTGCAAGCCTAGGTAACCTATACGGATGATATCGGGCATTTTTATATGTAATTTAGTCCCTTTCTTAGCCTCCTTACCATTTTAACATTGTAAACTCTCTAATTTTATTATGTTTTGAATTTATTAGGTATAAATTAATTATAGAATTAATATGCTTCACTTTCATAATTTTATCCCAATTAATTCAATTATGTATTTTTCAGATAAATAATTGGAGAGTGATTTTATGACATGGACACCACCTAAGCACTGACATAGACGCATTTGATGAAGTAGCACTGACTTAGGGTTGACTAGGGCTAATTGGATTGATTGGGGCCCACTATTATGCACTTTCCAGCATGAGCCCAACTTTTCTGCATTTTTGCATAGTAAACAGCAACATCAGAAAAAGCAACAAAAGACAACAATAGCAAGGTAGAAAGCAGAAATGAAAGAGACTTATCATAGAGCCAAACAAGAAGGTAAATTTCTTCCATCTCACTTCTGACAGCTACAAAGGCACTGCAGAACTCCATTTTTTTACTGTTGAAGATATTTCTTCTTCCATTTCTTCTGTAATTCGTAAGTCTACCCCCTCCCACCCAAATTTTCTCTTCTTTTTGGTGTATTTTGGCCTCCATGGAATGCTAACTTCTCATGTAATTAGTCACACATAATCTGAAGTTATGCTTAAACCTTCTTTGGGCATTAATCAGATAAGTTCTTATTGTTCTTGGTCCATTTTCTGTTACTTTATTTGCCTTTTTGTTTTTATACCCATGTTCATTTCTGATTAGAGTGGTATATGGTTATGATTATTGTGTTAATCTTTTTATCTGAGGAATAATCTAGTTATGTATGTATGAATGTTATTTCTGTATGTGTATAACAAGATTTGGTTAGGGTTATTTCAGATTTCATTAGGTTTAGGTCAAGGCTAGTGGAATCTAGCTCTAGAGGATATTTTGGAAATTTTAGGAATTAAAACTAAGTGGCAGATGAGGGTTATGATTGATACAACTCTAGGGATTGTGGCTGGTTACGTGTCTGTGTAATTTCGTTTCAGTTTCAGTTTCAGTTAGTTTGTGCTCTATTTTACTATTTTGTTACTATTTTGTTTATGTTTTTAAGTTTTAATTATGCACCCCCATTGGTAATTAGGAAGTTAATCAGTAAGTAAGTAGTGTATATTAGTGAAAGAACAATTATTAGGCAATTTAGAAGCAAGGCTCCTTAAGAGAATACGACTTAGAATGATCACTACATTGCAAGTTGCCACGAATTCAATTTTGGGTGATTCGGCGGTCGTAGTGGCTTTAACCAATAGACTACTGAGCATTTCCTAAACTTTTACAAAATTTGGATTCATATGCCCACCGAACAAATTTAAAGTTTAACTCCAAAGGGGTCTCTAATCCTTAGATGAATTGTTTTCTTCCTCAAACTCTGTATCTGAAAAAAATAATCAAAGAGAGTGTGAGTTTATCAAACTCAGTGAGTAAACAACTGTGCATGAAAATATCACAAGTACAAATACCACATTACTAATTCAGTCAAAAAGTATCATTCAATATATTTAACATATTCATATGTATAAATACTAGCATTTTATGTCAGTTTTAAAAACAACTTTCCTTGTGAGATGATGTTCTCACATCCATATTGAGCCTGAAATTGTTGTTGCTCAATAGGTTTACTCTCCCTAATGTTCATCTGTAAGAATTTTTATCCATGGATTTACTAATTGGAATATTCTAGTCTATTGGGTGATCAATCCATCAAACTTATATTGCATCAGATTTCTTGGGTGATCAATTCTCAATCTTCTATGTATCAAACACAATCACAATCATGACATATAATCATATTTCCATAAACATGTTCCAATTTATTTAAGGAACTATCACATTTAGTTATTTATTCAATTAGAGAAATTTATTCACATAAGGTAATAAAAATAATCCTCAATGGTATTGTGATTTTCCCCTACTTGAACATACACAGGTAAATTTCACCAATAATGCAAATGGGATTTATATTGTGCTTTGACTAATTGAATAAATTAATTTTTGCAAGGTTTTTCACTCACCTTGATATTTGTCTAAACTTACCTTGTTCCTTACAGTATCGTTGACTGCCAACATTATAGTAACTGCTATAGTAAACTCAAAAATTTTCTAGATTTTCTGGATGCTACAGTAAACTCGAATTTGCAGAAAAATTCTCCAAAAAATTCATCCTTTAATTCTTTGCTTCTCCCACTTGATTCTAAGTTCCAAATATGATCTTTAACATATAATATCCCTATATCAACATGAAACAAAGATCTAGCATCAAAATCCCCAAAAACCATTTCTGCTCTAGATTACCAAATAAACTGAAATTTGAGGAAAGTAATGAGATTAAAACTTACCTTTGATTCTTACAAGACCAAAGAACTGAATAGATGGCCAGAAAATCTCAAGATCAAAGGAAGAATTGGAAAGGAAGCTTGAAGGATTTGAGAGAACTCTTCCTTACCTTATACTGCTAAAAACGTGCAATGAACGAAGATATGGGTTAAAGATTTTAAGTGGTCAAGTGGGTTAATTAGGTAATCCATGGTACCCATACCCATTATCCAAACCCATTTGACCTATATAGCAAATACTATAATTAATTCTCCGATCAATTATATTCAACCCCTTTTTGAGATATTCCACCCTTCACAAAAATTAATTGCATAGCGTTAAAAATATCTAGTCTAGTCATTGAATACAATTTTCATAAATAATATTAAAAGAGAATTATTAAATATGAAAAAAATTAAAATGACTAAAAATAACAAATCAAAATAAAGCTATAATCACCGAAATTCTCCCAAACGTATAATCCCAAAATTGACGGGTATTACACATACCAAGGATGCCAGTTTACCTAAAAAAATAAGGGTCCTTAGGTATTCAAAGGAAAGGTTATTGTCCAGAAGTATGCATTGATAAATATGGAGATGTGCCACCTAATTATGTAAAGTAACATTGCTTCATACAGTTTTTTTTTCTGGACCATCTACCTGTTAACATGTTTACTGCTCCAAATTCTAGCATTTCTATTAAATTAAAATATATACATTGATTCTTCACTTTTTTTAATTAGTTCTTCAACTCATTTGAATTATAAGGCACTAGACACACACACACATATATATTCATTCTTCTTTTATTAATATTAGTTGAAATAGCTAGTTAATATTAGTTCACTACGTAATAAAAGCCAATAGAAATGTTGTGAAAATAGCCTTTGAAAGCTTTGCGTTTCAAAAGAGAATACTAAGTCCCACATTGCTTGGAACAAGGAGGGGGAGATCCTTTATATACTAACTTGTGTTAGTGGGCTAATAAAGGGCTAAGGGAAGTAGTGGCTCGGGCGCTTACAATCCAAGGCCAGTGCAGTGCAAATCATCTGATTCGCACCTTGTGCGTATGATAAATTGGACCGATGTAGTTTTTCTTTACAGAAATAATATTTTTTATTATTTAATTTTAGCTTACTTGAACAGAGGCAAATTTAGTTGTTACAGAATTAATTTGGTCAAATATCAAAAAATTAAGGGTTGACAGTTTTGATTATTCTTGTTGTAAATATTTTTAAATATTTCGAAACTACCCATTAATTTTTGAAACAGTATTTTAATTTTAATTAAAATTCATGTTTGCCTCATTATGGTTAAGCAGCTATAAAAGGAGGTCTCTTCCCCCTCATTTTACATACCAATACAGAAAATAATTTTGTAGTTCTCTTTTTTTTTTCTCTCTATCTCTCTCTATCTCTCACTTTTTAGGTTACGCTTTTAAATTTCTACTATTCTGTGGCCTAATAATTTTCTTAGAAGAATCTGTTTAATCTTGGATAAAGTTCTATAGACGCAGATTTTTAGCTGTGGTGACAGAATAATCTCCTTTAGAACAGTATCTACTATAAAGATGTGACTTAGATTATCACTGTCCAGGTTTTCATATTTTGCAACAATCTTAAGGAAATTATGGAAACCAATGCTGCTGCTGCTGCTCGTGCCACTACTGTTCCTACTATTGTTGCATCCAATGTAACTACTGTCACTACCCCGTCGTGCCCCCTGTCATGTTCTCCAAGCCGTTCCCAAATATTTGTAAAATAGAAATATTCAAAGGTCAAAATTTATGGCAATGGCAAGAACGTATTCATACTGTTCTAGACATGCATTGAGTTATTGCGATGCTGACAAAACATAACTGCTGCCTACTATTGACCAATTTAGAATAGATATATGGAATTATTCTAATAAGGTATGTAGGCACACCATCATTAGTACTTTATCTAATAATCTCTTTGATGTCCACTATACGTACAATCAAGCAAACAAAATTTAGGAATCTATGATTCTTAAATACATTGCGGAAGATGCCAGCAAACAAAAGTTTGTCATTGGTCACTTTTACTCATGGGAAATAACGAATGACAAGGACATTAAAGTCCAAATAAATGAATACCATAAACTGTTGGAAGATCTTTGTGCTGAGAAGATCAATCTACTCAATGAGTTCGTTGCTGAAGTCTTGATCGATGAGCTGCCTGAAAGCTAGAAAGACTACAAGAAACAACTCAAACATAAACATAAACAATTTCCACTCTCGAAACTAATTAAACACGTCATCATTGAGGATACCAACAAAAAGGCGTCTAAAACAATGAGTGCTGAAGAAATGACATCAAAGTCTAACATGGTGTAAGGTACATCTAGTCGTAAGAACAAAAATAAAAACAAGAAAATTGATTACAAGCCTAGAGAATCTAACCCTGCCTTTAAGAAAAAAAAGGGTAACTGCTTTGTGTGTGGAAAATAGGAACATCATGCAACCCAATGTAGAAGGAGACTAAGAAATGACAATCCTTCTAAGCTAAGTGCAAACTTGGTTGAAGGAGATGATATTTGTAATACCCGTTAATTTCGGAATATAATTCGCTTAAGAGTATTTTAGAATTTTACAACGTTACTTTAGTTATTTATTTTGGTCATATTTAATTTTCATATTTAATTGTTCTCTTTGAATATTATTTATGAAAATTGAGTTAAATGACTGGACTAAATATTTGCACAATGTGGGATATATTCTAAGAATGGTGAAATTCATGGAAAAGTGGTTTCAGAATGGTCAATTAGTCCATTTATTGTAAATTGACTGGATGGGTTTGGGTGTTGGGTTATGGATACCCATGGGTTATTGAATAACCCATTAGAAATATTTAATATAAAGTTTCAATAGTACCCCCTCATTTTTTTCTCACGCAACCGAAGCCTGAGGAAGTTTTCTCTCCTTTCTTCATTCTCTTCTCAAATCCTTTCCTTAATCTTCAGAAGTTTGATTATTTGTTCGGTTCAAAAGCTTTGTAAGGATCAAAGGTAAGCTTTAATCTCATTATTTTCCTTAAATTTCAGTTTATGTAGAAGATCAGAGGAGGTTTTGTTCTTGAAGATTTTGATGATAATTCATGAATCTCAGTTGTTTTAGAAGTTATATTTGAGTTATAATCGGTTAAAAGAGTTGAAATTCTGGTTTTGAAATAAGAAAGGAAAGGATGAATTTTTGATAGATTTTTCTGCAAAAATTCGAGTTATTGTAGTGACCAGAGATTTCAGAAAAATTCTGGAAAATTTTCTACGAGTTACTGTAGTAGTTACTGTAGTGTCGACAGTCAACGGTAATGTAGCAGTCAACGTTACTGTAGCGAACCGACACTGTAGCAAACCGTTACTGTAGCAATCAGAAAATTTTACGTATTTTCGTGATTTTGTTTCCTTTCTTATGTTTCCTTGTAATATATTTTACTAGGAAATTTTCCTACACAAATTCTAGTGTGGAACAAGGTAAACTTGGACAAACATCAAGGTGAGTGAAAAACCTTGCTCAGCTAATTTGATATTACTAGTCAAAGTACAATATAAGTCCCATTTACAATATTATTTGGGTAATAAGCAATCAATTTTCATATGGGAGTATATGATGATCGGTAGAAATAAGAGTATGTAGAAATTATTTTATTTCATGACAATTGTGCTATGTGATAAATTCTCACTATCTTGTCAATGAGTAAAGATCTACGGGATCTAATACACGAGTTTGAAAGGGTTAAAGTCCCATACTACTCAGTGCATATCTATGAAACCTATACACGAGTTGAAAGGGTTAAAGTCCCATACTACTCGGTGTATATCTAAGAAAGCTTATACACGAGTTGAAAGGGTTAGAGTCCCATACTACTCGGTGTATACCGATGAGATCTTATTCACGAGTTTGAAAGGGTTAGAGTCCCATACTACTCGTTGTATATCTAAGAAATCTTATTCATGAGTTTGAAAGGGTTAGAGTCCCATACTACTCGATGTATAAGACAATTAATTATATGAGTAAATGTGGTATTTGTACTTTTGATATTCTATATAGTACAGTTATTTACTTACTGAGTTTTTAAATAAACTCACACTCCCTATGATTATTTTTCAAATACAGAAAACAAAGAAGAAGAGTATCCGTTGGAAGATTAGAAGCCCCTTGGAATTACTCTCTATTTCTGTCTGGTGGGATACCAGTACTTATTAATGTGGATACTAGAAACGCTCTGTACTTTCTATAGGTCTCCTAGGCTTGCGATGAGATAGAAATATTAGACTATGTATGTCTATATTTGCTTATCAGATGAATATAACTCTGTAGTGTGGAATGAATGATTAAGGTTGAATGTACAACCTTACAGAATATATGTAAATAACGTATGTTTGAGAATTTTATCAAATGAGTAGTATCTTTTCACATGCTCAATTTTTGGGATGTGATAATTTGGTATCAGAGGATAGGTTTGATAGGTCCCCTATAGAGTACAGAGTAAAGTGATCTTTGTGGGCCCTTCCCTATTGTCATGAGCCGCGGCATGACCATAGGATTAGGTTCCATAAAAGACCTTGTAGAGTATAACGTCATTTTATAGATAACTTCTCAGTGGGACTAGTAAGTGATATTTTGTTTATGTCTGAAAATTGTTTGTTATGTGTGTAGATCTGTGACAGATCAATGTCAGAAGGATCTTCTAATAATAATGAGCATATGGGTCCAAGGAGGGCCATAAATCCACCAGTACATGTGCAAGATGATCCTAACCGTGGTGATAGTTTACATGCTCAAAGTACTGAGGGTGCAACTAGTGAGCAAGCAAGGAGAGTCGAACCTGATGCTCACATTGGTAATGCAACTATTGCACATGTGATTAATTTGATGAATGAACGATTTGACCGATTTGAGGCTGAAATTAGAGGTCGAGCTGCACAAGCTAACCTGCCAGTGGATCCTCCTATTGTCGAAGCTGAAATTGTACCACCAGCTCAGTTAGCTGGAGGAGATAACGTAAGGGAGGTAAGAATGTCTGAATTTCAGAAAATGAGGCCTCCTACTTTTTCAGGGGAAGATCCCAAAGAGGACCCACAATGTTTCCTTGAAGATTGTGAAGCAATCTGTGATGCTATAGGGTGTTCTCTTACTCAAAAGGTAGAATTCACTTCCTTTCAGTTAAAAGGTAGGGCTGGTAAATGGTGGAGGAACTGGAAGAAAGCTAGAATTCAAGGCGCACCGCCAGTTATGTGGACAGAATTTTACAGATTGGTTATGGATGAATTTCTTCCGGTAAGTGAACGATCATCTAGGACCAGGGGTGGTTTTAGCTCTTCTAGTAGAGAAGATACTCAAGGTAGAAGGGAAAAACCTCAATGTCCTGAATGTGGAAAGTTTCACTTCGGAGAATGCAGGTTAAACACTGTTGGTACAGGCTGTTTTCACTATGGACAAAAAGGACATTTTATAAGGGAGTGCCCTCAGCTCATGACAAGACCAGGTCAAGGGTCTACTTTGCCACCTCGACCACAGTCTATTTCTGCTTCTATTACTCGAATACCAACCCCTTCAATAGGGGGTAGTATGGGAAGAGGTTCTGGAAGAGGCCAAGGTGACCGTGGAAAACAAGCTGCTGGCAGATGAAATGCAAGAGTATATGCTCTAACCCGACAGGATGCACAAACATCCAATGCTGTAGTTACAGGTATATTATCTGTTAATACTTTTGCTGCACGTATTTTGTTTGACCCCGGTTCTACTCACTCATATGTGTCACCCCTATTTGCCAAGAGATTTGCAATTGATTCGATTATTCTTAAAGAACCATTCTTGGTTTCCACACCGATGAGAGAGACTTTGATGGTTAAAACATGTTATCATTCTTGTAAAATAATCGTTGGAGGCATGGAAACTGAGATAGATCTTATGATTCTCAATATGTTAGATTTTGATGTGATTTTAGGAATGGACTGGCTATCTTCTTGTCATGCTACTATAAATTGTCGTGATAAAGTTATTTCCTTTAATATGCTGGGGAGGAGTAATTTTGTGTTTCAAGGAGATCGAAGTGATGTACCTTGCAACATGATATCTATGTTAAGTGCCCGGCGTATGTTGCGAAAGGGATGTCAGGGATTTCTAGCTTTTATCAAAGATTTAGAAAAGAAAGAACAGAAGTTAGAAGACATACATGTGGTTAATGAATTCCCAGATGTGTTCCCAGAAGATTTACCTGGATTACCGCCAGAAAGAGATATTGAGTTCAGTATTGATTTGGTCCCAGACACACGACCAATTTCTATTCCACCTTACCGTATGGCTCCTGTTGAGCTAAAAGAACTCAAAGAACAATTGGAAGATTTGTTAAACAAAGGGTTCATTCGCCCAAGTTTTTCACCTTGGGGTGCTCCTGTTCTTTTTGTGAAAAAGAAAGATGGTTCTATGAGACTATGTATAGATTATCGTCAGCTGAATAAAGTCACAGTGAAGAATAAGTATCCTTTACCAAGGATAGATGATTTGTTTGATCAGCTTCAAGGAGCAAAATACTTCTCAAAGATTGATCTAAGGTCTGGATATCATCAGTTACGAATTAAGAGTGATAATATACCTAAGACTGCTTTTCGTACACGGTATGGACATTATGAGTTTCTTGTGATGTCTTTTGGGTTGACAAATGCACCAGCAGCATTTATGGATTTAATGAACAGAGTGTTCAAATCATTCCTTGATAAGTTTGTAATTGTATTTATTGATGATATTTTGGTGTATTCAAAGAGTCATGAAGAACATACTGAACATTTGAGAATAGTGCTTCAGACCTTGAGAGAGCATCAGTTGTATGCAAAGCTCTCAAAATGTGAATTCTGGATGAGTCATGTAACGTTTTTGGGACATGTTATTTCCCAAGAAGGTATTCATGTTGATCCAAGTAAAATTGAAGCAGTAAAACAATGGCCTAGACCAACAACAGTGTCTGAAGTACGTAGTTTTCTTGGCTTAGCAGGGTATTACCGTCGCTTTGTCAAAGATTTCTCTAAGACGGCTCTCCCATTAAATAAGTTAACCCGAAGGAATGTTAAATACATTTGGGATGATTCATGTGAGCAAAGTTTCATCCAATTGAAAGAGTGTTTAACTTCTGCACCAGTCTTAATCCTACCATCAGGACCAGGGGGTTACTTTGTATTCTGTGATGCCTCAAAGATAGGCTTAGGATGTGTGTTGATGCAACATGGTAAAGTCATAGCTTATGGCTCACGTCAGCTTAAAAAGCATGAATTAAATTATTCCACTCATGATTTGGAAATGGCAGCTGTAGTGTTTGCCCTAAAGATTTGGAGACATTACTTGTATGGGGAGACTTGTCAAATTTTTACATATCACAAAAGCCTTAAGTACATTTTTGAGCAGAGAGATCTCAATCTAAGGCAACGAAGGTGGATGAAACTTCTGAAAGATTATGATTGTACCATCATTTACCATCCAGGTAAAGCAAATGTAGTGGCTGATGCTCTAAGTCGAAAGTCTATGGGAAGTTTAGCTCACATTGCCACTATAAGGAGGTCTCTAATACATGAACTACAAGAATTGGAAGCTGATGGAGTATTCTTCGAGATCACTGAGTCAGGTACATTTCTGGCTCATTTAACAGTTAGATCATCTCTTGTTGAAAAAGTAAAAGCAACTTTAGAAAATGACATTGATATGGTCAAAATCAGAGATAAGGCAAGGCAAGGTCTAGCACCAAGTTTCTTGGTAGATGAAGAAGGAGTCTTATGGTTTAATGGGAGACTCTGTGTCCCCAACATTGAATCTTTGAAACATGAAATCTTAATGGAAGCTCATGGTTCGCCCTACGTTGTACATCCTGGTGCTATGAAAATGTATCAGGACTTGAAACAAGTTTACTGGTGGGAGGGCATGAAGCGAGACGTGACTGACTTTGTAGCTCGATGTTTGACTTGTCAGCAAGTTAAAGCTGAACATCGACGACCACCTGGTTTGATGCAAAAACTAGATATTCCCGAGTGGAAGTGGGAAAGGATCACTATGGATTTTGTGGTAGGTTTACCTCGGTCAACAAAAGGAAATGACTCAATATGGGTCATAGTGGATCGACTTACTAAGTCAGCACATTTTCTTCCTGTTCATACCACTTTCAGTGTAGCAAAACTTGCTCGACTTTATGTTAAAGAAATAGTGAAACTTCATGGTATACCAATATCCATTATATCAGACCGAGGACCTCAGTTTACTTCTCGGTTCTGGAAAGTCTTTCAAGAGGCTTTGGGTACCAAAGTGAATCTTAACACAGCATTCCATCCTCAGACTGATGGACAGTCCAAAAGGACAATTCAGACTTTAGAGGATGTGCTAAGAGCTTGTGTGATGGATTTCAGTGGAAGTTGGGAAGATCATTTGTCTCTTATTGAATTTGCTTATAATAACAGTTACCAAGCCAGTATTCAGATGGCACCTTTTGAGGCTTTATATGGGAGACGGTGTCGATCTCCTATAGGTTGGTTTGAACTTGGTGAAACCAAAATATTTGGACCTAAGATGATACAGGAAGATATAAATAAAGTTAAACTGATCAGAGAGAAGTTGTTAACTGCTCAGAGTAGACAGAATCTTATGCGGACAACCGACGAAGTGATCTTGAATTTGCAATAGGTGACATGGTTTTCTTACGAATCTCACCTATGAAGGGAGTAATGAGATTCGGGAAGAAAAGCAAGCTTAGCCCGAGGTATGTTGGCCCATATGAGGTTGTTGACAGAGTGGGTAATGTGGCATATCGCCTAGACCTACCTTCCGACCTAGAGGGAGTCCATCCAATATTTCATGTGTCCATGCTACGGAAATATCTTCCTGATCCTTCTCATGTCATTCAACCCCAAGAAGTTCATTTTGATGAAACTCTCACCTACGAAGAGGTACCAGTAGCTATCCTTGATAGAAAAGTCAAGAAATTGCGCACTAAAGAAATTCCTACTGTCAAGGTTCTTTGGAGAAATCATTCTCGCGAGGAAGCTACGTGGGAGGCAGAAGATGAAATGTGGAAAAACTATCCACATTTATTTGAAACTTGAGGTAAGATTTTAATTCGGAGGACCGAATTCTTTTAAGGGGGTAGAATGTAATACCCGTTAATTTCGGAATATAATTCGCTTAAGAGTATTTTAGAATTTTACAACGTTACTTTAGTTATTTATTTTGGTCATATTTCATTTTCATATTTAATTATTCTCTTTGAATATTATTTATGAAAATTGAGTTAAATGACTGGACTAAATATTTGCACAATGTGGGATATATTCTAAGAATGGTGAAATTCATGGAAAAGTGGTTTCAGAATGGTCAATTAGTCCATTTATTGTAAATTGACTGGATGGGTTTGGGTGTTGGGTTATGGATACCCATGGGTTATTGAATAACCCATTAGAAATATTTAATATAAAGTTTCAATAGTACCCCCTCATTTTTTTCTCACGCAACCGAAGCCTGAGGAAGTTTTCTCTCCTTTCTTCATTCTCTTCTCAAATCCTTTCCTTGATCTTTAGAAGTTCGATTATTTGTTCGGTTCAAAAGCTTTGTAAGGATCAAAGGTAAGCTTTAATCTCATTATTTTCCTTAAATTTCAATTTATGTAGAAGATCAGAGGAGGTTTTGTTCTTGAAGATTTTGATGATAATTCATGAATCTCAGTTGTTTTAGAAGTTATATTTGAGTTATAATCGGTTAAAAAAGTTGAAATTTTGGTTTTGAAACAAGAAAGGAAAGGATGAATTTTTGATAGATTTTTCTGCAAAAATTTGAGTTACTGTAGCGACCAGAGATTTCAGAAAAATTCTGGAAAATTTTCTACGAGTTACTGTAGCAGTTACTGTAGTGTCGGCAGTCAACGGTACTGTAGCAGTCAACGTTACTATAGCGAAGCGACACTGTAGCGAACCGTTACTGTAGCAATCAGAAAATTTTACGTATTTTCGTGATTTTGTTTCCTTTCTTATGTTTCCTTGTAATATATTTTACTAGAAAATTTTCCTACACAAATTCTAGTGTAGAACAAGGTAAACTTGGACAAACATCAAGGTGAGTGAATAACCTTGCTCAGCTAATTTGATATTACTAGTCAAAGTACAATATAAGTCCCATTTACAATATTATTTGGGTAATAAGCAATCAATTTTCATATGGGAGTATATGATGATCGGTAGAAATAAGAGTATGTAGAAATTATTTTATTTCATGACAATTGTGCTATGTGATAAATTCTCACTATCTTGTCAATGAGTAAAGATCTACGGGATCTAATACACGAGTTTGAAAGGGTTAAAGTCCCATACTACTCAGTGCATATCTATGAAACCTATACACGAGTTGAAAGGGTTAAAGTCCCATACTACTCGGTGTATATCTAAGAAAGCTTATACACGAGTTGAAAGGGTTAGAGTCCCATACTACTCGATGTATACCGATGAGATCTTATTCACGAGTTTGAAAGGGTTAGAGTCCCATACTACTCGTTGTATATCTAAGAAATCTTATTCATGAGTTTGAAAGGGTTAGAGTCCCATACTACTCGATGTATAAGACAATTAATTATATGAGTAAATGTGGTATTTGTACTTTTGATATTCTATATAGTACAGTTATTTACTTACTGAGTTTTTAAATAAACTCACACTCCCTATGATTATTTTTCAGATACAGAAAACAAAGAAGAAGAGTATCCGTTAGAAGATTAGAAGCCCCTTGGGATTACTCTCTATTTTTGTCTGGTGGGATACCAGTACTTATTAATGTGGATACTAGAAACGCTCTGTACTTTCTATAGGTCTCCTAGGCTTGCGATGAGATAGAAATATCAGACTATGTATGTCTATATTTGCTTATCAGATGAATATAACTCTGTAGTGTGGAATGAATGATTAAGGTTGAATGTAAAACCTTACAGAATATATGTAAATAACGTATGTTTGAGAATTTTATCAAATGAGTAGTATCTTTTCACATGCTCAATTTTTGGGATGTGACAATATTATTCCTGTGGTCATTTCTGAGGCTCTTCTAGTTGCCAATGTGAAGGAATGGGTAGTAGACTCTGGGGCTACCAGGCATATTTGTACAAACAAAAAATGATTTTACGTCTTACACTCTAGTCAAGGATGGACAAGAACATGTTTATCTTGGTGATTCTAGCACCACTAGTGTTCTTGGAAAAGGAAATATTTTTCTCAAACTCACATCTGGAAAAACATTGACACTAAATGATGTCCTATATATACCTAATATTAGAGCTAACTTAATTTCTATAGCTCTATTAGGAAAAGCTGGGGTTAAAGTGTCATTTGAGTCTAACAAGATCATAATGACAAAGAACAATATTTTTGTAGGGAAGGGCTATTGTAACCAAGGACTCTTTGTACTAAATGTTGCTAATGAAAAAAGTGAATCTTTTGCTTACTTGATTGACTCTGTTGAAATATGGTATGTTAGACTAGGACATGTTAGTATTTTGTATATTTAGAGAATGCTTGAAACTAATTTAATTTATGGTTTTAATAACATGAACATGAATAAATGCGAAATATGTGTTGAATCAAAGTTAACTAGGAAACATTTTCATAATATACATAGAGAAACAGAGTTGTTAAGTCTTATTCATACGAACCTAGGAAACTTAAAACAAACTATGACTAGAGGAGGTAAAAAGTATTATGTGACCTTTATAGATGACTATTCTAGATACACTAAGGTATATCTTCTTAGGAGTAAAGATGAAGCCTTTCACTCTTTCCTAGTTTATAAAGCCAAAGTTGAAAATCAATTAAATAGAAGAATCAAAAGGATTAGATTAGATAGAGGAGGTGAATATATAATCTTTAATGATTATTGTGAGAAGGAAGGAATAATTCATAAAGATACTCCTCCCTATTTACCTGAGTCTAATGGGGTACCAGAAAGGAAAAATAAAACTTAAAAAGAAATGATGAATGCTATGCTAGTTAGTTTTTCTGCACCAGAGAATTTATAAGGTGAGGTTTTACTATCTGTTTGTCATATACAAAATAGGGTTCCTTATAGACAGACTAGTAGAACACCCTACGAGTTGTGGAAAGGCTATAAGCCCAGTTTAAGATATATGAAAGTGTGGGGGTGTCTAGTGAAATATATGTTGCCTGATCCAACGAATAGGAAGTTAGGCTCTAAGACATCTAATTGCATGTTTATAGGATATGTTGAACATAGATTTGCTTATAGATTTCTTGTTTTGAGAAGTGATGTACTTGATTGTGATACTATTATTAAAACAAAAAATGAAGAATTTTTTGAACATGTTTTTCCCTTGAACAATATGAATTCTCCTAGTACATCTATGTAAAACAAAGAAAGTGAATTTTAATTATAGAATTTAAGTTCATATAAGAATGTCAATGAGGATTTTAGAAGAAGCAAATGACAAAGGAAGGCAACCTCCGTTAGAGATGATTCCTATACATTTGCTGTTGATGATGAATCTATAACCTTTTTTGAGGCTGTTGCATCTCCTGATGCAAAATTGTGGAAAGAAGTAATTAAAATTGAAATGGATTCAATTCTAAAAAAAAAACTTGGGAATTAGTGGATTTACTACAAGGAGCAAAAACCATTGGCTGCAAATGGATTTTTAAAAGAAAATACAACCCTAATGGGGTCAATTGATAAATTCAAAGCTAGGTTAGTAGCCAAAGGTTTTACTCAAAAACAAAACATTGATGTTAGGCGATTTGGCAAGCATACTAGTCGTACAAATAATATAGTGTAAAACAAGAGTGTCGATCCTACGAGGATTAACTCGTTAACTATTTGAGAAATTCAATTGTGTTAATTAGACAAACCACATTGGATTAAAGGAAACTCTATGGAACTAGAATCAATAAAATAGAATGCAATTAACAACAACTAACAATTAATTCAATTAAATTAATAATTAAAAGCCTAGAATCACTAATCCCCCTCTTCCGTCCTAGAAATTACCAATCTCCCTCTTGCACCTGTGATTCTAATTAATTATGCATATTAATCTTAGGTTATCTTATGGTTTAAAGTAATTCTCCCAAACCTAAATTATGCTACTCAACTCCTATGCAATCCCTTACATGGGCTAAGCATAATACTACCAACCTAACTTTAATTAAATCAGGTCAACCAATATCCATATTAGTTAACAAGCGAAATCCCCCAGTTTAAGGTCCCTCTCAATCAAAGTTCTACTCTTATCTCCTTCTCCTGAGATTGGTAAAAGCAACATGCCAAGTATAAATTGGCCTAGTTCATAGTAAGCTCAAGGTAAATGAAAGAAAAAACATGTATTGATTAAAAGAATCACAAGTACAGAGAAAGAAATAATCCCTAATTTCAAATTAGGTTTATAGCAACTCTAAATAGAGAAAATCAGCCACTCATGGCTATAAAACTATAGAAAACAGTAAAAGATAGAGAAAACTCCATGAATATAAGGTTGAGTTGATAGAAATCAGGCCCAGAGAGCTTCGAAATGGGATTCTTCCTCTTCCCTCTGCAAAGTCGGTGTTTTGTGGCTTTTCATGAACTCAGAATACCTCAAAAATTATGTTCTAATGCTATTTAAACCAGTGCATAATGCGACCCACTTCTATAGCGGTGGAAGGAAGAATTCGGGCTTAAAAACACTTTTTTTCCAAGTGCCACCGCCAGAGAGGAAGACTTCAAAATAGATTTTTTCAGCATCCATAACTATAGTTATGGAATCCACCGCTACAGTTGTGGGAGACAGCAAGCCAATTCTTCCTCTGAAAGAGTCCATCTTCTTGCACAAGCTTCTCACCAACTCAACCTACAACAAAAACAATGAAACACCAAATATTAGAAGCAAAGAGTCATGAAATCACTCAATTTATTAAAAGCTCTAAGAAAACTTAAACTAATCTAAAATACTCAAAACAAGGGTTAAGAATTATAAGCCTACAAGAAAGGGACCAAAAAGGGAGGGGATTTAGCATCAAAATGGCACTAAATTGATAACTCAACACTTCTTCAAATTTGAACCTTTGCTTGTCCTCAAGCAAATCAACCCTTACACAGACAACAGCGCAAAGCAAAAATCAAATACATAGGTTTACAATCAGGCTCAGAAAATGATTAAACTAAGCAAGGGAAAATAGTGAAATATGCAGAGAAAAATTAGAACCATTTACTAAAATTAGATTTTAGAAGTACTTTTACTAGAGAACAACCATACTTGCAATAATAACATGGAGATTTAATTCAAAACTCAAATAAACACCTTGATACCTCAGAAACCTCTTAAAGCAAAATACCGTCACTTGAATTAATATTTCCTTTTTATAGTTTTACACTCTCAAGGGCTTTCATTTCAAATTCCAATTGATCCAATAAGCAAACCAAATAAGAGATATAACCAGTAAGAAGTAGAGTCCATGCTCCTAATCCACACAGCTCTTCCTCCTCTTTCACACTAAAATGAAAACTACGAAGTGAGAGAAATAGATGTGCGCCTAATCCACACAATACTTCCCTACCCCTTCATTCTCTCAAACTAACCAAAAACAAGGTTTATTGGTTGAAAAAGTGTCTGTGTGCCTAATCCACACAACACCACCTCAATATAAACCATGCCTTCAAGCTAGCTACTTATTCATATTTAAATAACCATTTTTTATTATGGAATTTGAAAGCAACACCCCTTATTGAGCTGACTTTTGATTTTAGGAAAGCTTAATTCAAGCTAAAGTAATTGTTCTAAGAATTTAAAACCTTCAAAAAGCTTAAAATGAATTTTAAAATAAATCTCCTATTATTATTAAAAACAAGTTTAACTCTTTACTAAAAACAATTCCAAGATCTTAATTTCACCAAATTTTTCTAATTTAACAAAAACATTTTCAACTCTTTCCCTTACAAAGATTTAATCACAACAAAAATTTTAAAATTTTTTGAAAACCTGACATATTTGAACTATGCTTTACACACAAAACACACTAACAGACAAAAACAAACATAAGACACAAAATGCCTCTCCCCCAAACTTAAAGTTGACAGTGTCCTCACTGTCCCAAATCATCACAACAGAGGAAAAGAAGCATACCAACAACAGAACAACAAGAAAAGGAAATACCATATATAATTCAGATAAAAATAGCAATCGCAGCAACTACTACAACTATGAACAAAATCAAAAACTAAGAAAGTGAGAAACATGGGTTGCCTCCTAAGAGCACTAAGTTTATAGTCTTCAGCCATACTTTACTAGGGCACCTATGCTCAAGGTGGATCTTCCAATGTTGACCACTTCTTAAATGTTTTCAACTGAATAGAAACCATATTTACAATGTCAGTAGGTTTGAATTTAATGAGATCATCACGAAACTTGGCATAAACCTCTGAAATTTCAAAAACTCCCCTTGTTCTTCTTCCTATATGTTTAACATCCTTCAAGAAATCTTTATACATCTCATTATAAAAAAGTCATGAGAATCCTCATCAATCATCTTCAAGAAGTAGCATGCCTCTGGGCCATCAGGAGCTTTCATTGCCTTGTTCATGTTAAAGGTGACTTCTTGATCATTGACCCGCATAGTTAATTCACTTTTATGAACATCAATTATAGTCCTCCCCGTAGCTAGAAAAGGTCTTCCCAAGATGATTAAGATCTCCTTGTCTTCTTCATAGTCCATGACGATAAAATCAGCCGGAAAGATTAACTTATCCACCTTGACAAGTACATTCTCAATAACTCTGTTTGGATAGCTTAATGAACGGTCAACCAATTAAAGAGTTACTGTGGTGGGTCGAGCATTTCCCATACCTAGTTTCTTGAGAACAGAGAGTGGCATCAGATTCACATTGGCTCCTACATCACACAGTGATTTACCGGTAAAATTTTTCCAATGTTGCATAGAATCACAAAGCTACCTGGATATTTCATTTTGCTAGGAAACTTGTTTTGGAGAATGGCGTTGCATTCTTGAGTCATAGCAATAATTTCAAACTCACCCAAGCGCCTTTTTCTTAATAGAACATCCTTCATGAACTTTGCATAACTAGGCATTTGTTTTAATGCCTCCACGAATGGGATGTTAACATGAAGTTGCTTCAAGATCTCCAAGAATTTTTTATATTGTCGGTCTAGATTGAGATTTTTATGCCTCTAAGGATAGGGCATTGGTGGAACAAAATTCTCAGCCCTCACATCTTTTGCCACATTTCTGGATTTACCTTTAACCTCTGAAGCATCAACTTCCTCTGTTACAGTTTCTTGAGGTTGAGTAACCTCATCTTTTTCCTCTTCAATAATCACTTTTTTAGGTTGATCATGTGACTTAACCACATTGGAAAGTTCCTTGCCACTCTTTAAGGTAATGGCATTACAGTATTCTTCCCCCTCTCTTCTTGGGTTGTTCTCAGTATCACCAGGGAGATTACCTTGTGGCTTATTATTTAGAACAAGTGCCATCTGTCCCAACTGTGTCTCTGAATTCTTAATGGCCATATTCTGAGTCTAAAACATTGACTCACTTCTTTCCATGAATTTCATAAACATCTCCTCCATTGATGGTTTCTTCTCTACTTGAGGTAGTGGAACTTTATTTTAAGCTGGGTTGCTGTTCTAATTACTGAATTTAGGAGGTTGAGAAAGCCTACCAGATGATATGAATTAAAATAAGAATTATTTTGGTTCCTTTGAGCATTACCCATGTAATTCAATTGTTCCATAGTAGAAACTTCCTCATAACAACCATTAATGTGAGCACCTCCATAAAAATCACACCTGGGTTCTGAATTACTCATCGCATTTACTCTTACTGGCTCTTGTTATTTAGCACACAACATATCTACCTTTTTAGTTAAGGCTTCATTTTGGGCTAGAAGAGTATTAAAGGTATCCAATTCCAGCATCCCTCTCTTTGGATTGCTTCTGGCTTTGATGGAAGCATTCTAACTAGCCCCCATAGTCTCAATTATGTCGCGCACTTGTTTAATCGACTTAGCCATCAATGCACCTCCAGCTGTAGTATCTAATTTACCCCTGGTTTCATATGTCAATCCACTATAAAAGATAGAAATTTGTTGCCACTCATAAATACCATGGTTGGGGCATTTTCTCAGCATATCCTTAAATCACTCCCAAGCAGCATATAAACTTTTACCCTATTGTTGAAAAAAAATTGTAATCTCATTCCTCAATTTCACTGACCTTAAGGGAGGGAAAAATTTATCCATAAATTTCTTTTGGAGCTCATCCCATGTAGTGATGCTCCCTGGAGGTTGAGCCATTAACCAACTTTTTGCACTGTCCCTTAAGGAGAAAGGGAATAGTCAGAAGCAAATTGCATCATCTAAAACTCCATTTAGCTTGACTATATCATAAATATAAAGAAAATTCATGATATGATTGTTTGGATCCTCCATGGGGCTTCCCCCAAACTAATTCTGTGGGACAAGGTTCAACATCATAGCCTTCATCTTAAAGTTATTAGCACCGATAGCAGGCTTCACTATCCTCGAACTATTTCCAACGTTATGCGGTGAAGCATAGTCCTAGATTACTCTATGTCCCTTCTGAGGCTCATTGCCAGCCTCATTACCAATATTAACTTGAACACCCTGATGATTTTGGTTATCTTCAGCCATTTCCTCTTACTTAACTTGGCTCTCTTGAGTTTTTCTAGCTCTCACTTCCTTTCTAGTTCTTCTTGCAAGTCTTTCGATCTCAGGCTCGAAGAAAAGATCAGAATTTTGAGTGGTACCTCACATACACAATAGAAAACTCCAGTTAGATTTGAAAAAAGAAAAATAACTCTAAAGGCAAAAATGACTACTTAACAAAAATGAATAAAATAAGAAACTAAGCAAAACAATAAAACAAAACAAAAAAAATCCTAATTTAGCACCTTTAAATTCCTTAGAGTATTAGCTAAAATCTGTTAGTCCCCAGCAACGGTGCCAAAAACTTGTTAGGCAATTTGGCAAGTGCACCAATTGCATAAGTAATATAGTGTAAAATGAGTAAGAACGTCGATCCCACGAGGACTAACTTGCTAACTATTTGAGAAATTCAATTGCATTAGTTAGATAAACCACATTGGATTAAAGGCAACTGTATGGAACTAGAATCAATAAAATAGAAGCAATTAACAATAATTAACAATTAATTTGATTAAATTAATAATTAAAAGCCTAAAGTCACTAATCTCCCTCTTCCGTCCTAGAAATTACCAATTTCCCTATTGCACCTGTGATTCTAATTAATTATGCATATTAATCTTATGGTTTAAAGTAATTCTCTCGAACCTAAATTAAGCTACTCAACTCCTACGTAATCCCTTACGTGGGTTAAGCTTAATACTACCAACCTAACTTTGATTAAACGAGGTCAAATAATATCCCAATTAGTTAACAAGCAAAATCCCCCAGTTTAAGGTCATACACTTGTCCCTCTCAATCAGAGTTCTACTCTTATCTCCCTCTCTCGAGATCCGTAAAAGCAATATGCAAACTATAAATTGGCCAAGTTCATAGCAAGCTCAAGGTAAATGAAAGAAAAGACATGTATTGATTAAAAGAATCACAAGTACAGAGAAAGAACTAATCCCTAATCTAAAATTAGGTTCATAACAACTCTAAAAGGAGAAAATTTGCCACTTATGGCTATAAAACTATAGAAAATAGTAAAAGATAGAGAAAACTCCATGAATTTGAGGTTGGCTTGATAGAAATCAGGCTCAGAGAACTTCGGAATAAGATTCCTCATCTTCCCTTTACAAAGTCAGCATTTTTTGGCTTCCCACGAACTCAGAATACCCTAAAAGTTCTATTTTGACACTATTTAAACCAGTGCAGAATGCGACCCACCGCTATAGTGGTGGAAGGCAGAGTTTTGGCTTAAAAACACTTTTTTTAGGTGCCACTACTATAGCGGGGGCTGGCAGAGAAGAAGACTTCAAAATAGATTTTTTCAGCATCTATCGCTATAGTTGTGGAATCTACTGTTATAGGTACGGGAGGCAGCAAGCCAATTCTTCCTCTGACAGAGTCCAACTTCTTGTATAAGCTTCTCACCAACTCAACCTACAACAAAAACAATGAAACACTAAATATTAGAAGTAAAGAGTCATGAAATCACTAAATTTATTAAAAGCTCTAAGAAAACTTAAACTAATCTAAAATACTCAAAACAAGGGCTAAGAATCATAAGCCAACAAAAAAGGGAACAAAAAGAGAGGGGATTTAACACTAACATGGCACTAAATTGAGAACTCAATAATTGACTATTTTGACACATTTGCTCTTGTAACTACAATTTCATCTATAAGAGTTTTAATTTCTTTAGCCTCAGTATATAAGCTCTATGTTCATCAAATGGATGTTGAAACATCATTTTTAAATGGTGATTTGGTAGAAGAAATTTACATGGAACAACTGAAGGTTGTATTCTTCTTTGTAAAAAGAGAAAAGTTTGCAAACTTCTTAAATCATTATATGGATTAAAACAAGCACCCAAACAATGGCATGACCAATTAAATCATGAGTTGATTCATGATGGATTTACTTCTGTTAAAGTAGACAAATGTGTGTATACAAAAATAATTGATGCTGATTTTGTGATTATCAGTCTATATGTGGATGACATGCTAATTTTTGGTACTAGCATGAATATAATATATAAGACAAAAGATTTTCTCACATCAATTTTTGATATGAAAGACTTGGGTAAAGCAAGTGTGATTTTGGGAGTTAAAATCATAAGGAAATGTGGTAGTATCATACTATCACAGGAACATTATGTTCAAAAATTACTCAAAAGGTTTGGTCATTTTGATGACAAACAGTGTTATTTTCTTGTGATTCTAGTACCCAATTGAGGAAAATTTTGGGTAAGCCTATTGCTCAATTAGAATATGCACAGATTATTGGGAGTCTATTGCATCTGATGAACTTTACTTGTCCTGACACAGCATATGTTGTGTATAGATTGAGTAGGTATACACACAATCCCAATGAAGACCATTGGGGTGCTCTTGTGAAACTATGAGATATTTGAGGGGTACTATGAGTTATGGTATCGAGTATAGTAGATTTTTTCACTGTATTAGAAGGATACAATGATGCTAACCAGATCTCATATTCAGATGAGACAAAATCTACTAGTGGATATGTATTCACCATTGGTGGTTGAGCAGTGTCATGGAGATTAGTTAAGCAAATCCTTATAGCTAGATCTACCATGGAGTTAGAATTTATAGCTCTAGAGTTAGCTGGTAGTGAGGCTGAGTGATTAAGAAACTTCTTGGCATGCATACCTTTAGGTATGAAACTAGCACTATATGTGTCTTTGCATTATGATTGCCAAGAGACAATAGCCATTGCAAAGAATAAAATTTATAATGGTAAGAGTAGACACATCCGTTTAAGACACGATGTGGTTAAGCAATTGATAAAGGATGGTATTATATCGATCGATTATGTAAGGTCAAAAGTGAACCTGACCGATCCTTTGACTAAACCCTCGGGTAGAAGTGTAATTAATAAGACATTAAGGGAAATTAGACTTGAGCTAATAAGAAATTAACAGTGGCAAGAACCCAACCTTTGTGATTAGAGATCCCATGAAGAAGGTTCATATGGGTAATAACAAGTTGTTTGTTAATTCTGCTAGCACTATTTTCTCAGTCCATTTCCTATGGTGTTAAGTGTAAAAGTGCTAGAATTCATTGACTTGTGGGTTGAGCATAAGCTCTTTATGATCTTCATAGCCCTACATTATGGGTGGTGTATTTATTGCAGATACATTTGATGAAGTCACCTATATGAGTATTGAGTAGGGTTGCTCCTATGAGATAGTGGCAAAATCTCTAGAGCACTCATGAATTCTAGGCATGCATACGGCCGAAATAATGCACACAATGATGTTAATAGCAGAAATGTAGGGCGTGAGATACGACTGTTAAGGTCACTATCTTACAACTAACAGTATGTTGGTTTATAGAAGATATATGCTTCACTGACTACTGTGTGAGTTAAATCTTAACGGTCTAGATCTAGTTCATAGTCTAAAAGGAGACACTGAATTGATGTGTCTACACCCATATACATAACCCAAAAGTTTTTTTTTGAAATATCTTTTGAAATATGTGGGGGATTGTTGTGAAAATAGCCTTTGAAATGCTTTGTATTTCAAAAGAGAATACTAAGTCCCATATTGCTTGGAACAAGGAGGGGAAGAGCCTTTATATACGAACTTGTGTTAGTGGGCTAATAAAGGGCTAAGGGAAGTGGTGGGCTTGCGTGCTTACAATCCCAGGCCAGTGCAGTGCAAATCATCTGATTTGTCCCCTACGCTTGCGATAAATTGGACCAACTTAGTTTTTCTGTGCAGAAATAATATTTTTTATTATTTAATTTTAGCTTACCTAAATAGAGGTAAATTTAGTTGTTATAGAATTAATTTGGTCAAATATCAGAAAATTAAGGACTGACAGTTTTGATTACTTTTGTTTTTAATATTTTTAAATATTTTTACATATTTCGAAACTACCCATTAATTTTCGAAACAGTATTTTAATTTTAATTAAAATTCATGTTTGCCTCATTATGGTTCAACAGCTATAAAAAGAGGTCTCCTCCCCCTCATTTTACACACCAAGACAGAAAACAATTTTGTAGTTCTCTTTTGTCTCTCTCACTTTTTGGGTTACGCTTTTAAATTTCTGTTATTCCATGGTCTAAGAATTTTCTCAGAAGAATCTATTTAATCCTAGAGGGAGTTCTGTAGACGCAGATTTTTAGCTGTGGTCGTGAAATAATTTTCTTAAGGATAGTATCTACTATAAAGACGTGACTTAGATTATCACTGTCTAGGTTCCTAGACTTTACAACAAGAAATGCATCATATCTTAATGTATGAGTGAATTAGCAAATGTTACATAGATATGGACAAGATGGACAAGAAGGTTAGCATCCCCTGTTTCAAGGTAAAAGTTTAATCTTTATTTGTTTTCTTTTCTTTATTCCATCCTCTCTTCTGATTAGGTTCATTAGAGGCATCTTAAATTGAAGGAGAAATATAGCCTCAATTTCATATAGCCTTCGAATGCTACCATGCTTGATCTCAGTTGAGTATGATACATATAATTTATTGCTTCAAATGAACTAGCCTTAATTTCTTTATTGTAGGATTAAACTGAAACTGGGGACAACTTTGACACATAAAAATGCCCTACCAAGTTATTGTAACATCCCTGGTTTTTGGGTGTTATTGCTGGACAAATATTAGTTTAGACATGGAAAAATGCAAAATTTTTTTCGCTTACTTAAGAGGAAAATGGAGGGATATGATCAAATTTATTGCTTATAAATATGCATGAGTATGGTGTCTAAAACAATGGAAATTATCTATTAGATATGTGTGCTGAGTCGAAGAAATTTAGTTGTAGTCGAATAATTAAAGGGAAGGACCTAGGTGAAAGAATTTAAAGTTTTGGGTAAAATTTGGAATTTTGGAAAATAGTGGTGTTGGGTAAGAAAAGAGAGTATTGATATGAAAGTTGTTAATTATGGGGAAATATTTTAGAGAGAAAATAATTTGATTAGTAATGGATAGAAAATACCTAAGACTGCACTTAACCCTTCTTATTTTGTGAAAGAAATAGCAATTGAGGAGCTAAGTGCAATTTCTAAAAGTTGACCCCCTACACTTAAAACATCATATATCTCACTCTCATCTCATCCCTCTATTTCTCTCTTGACAACTCTCTCTTTCTCTCTTCTCCTTCATGGTGTTTCCACTTTCCTTCACCCAATCTCCCAAAATTCTCGTTCCCTCTCCAGCAGGTGCTTAATTTCCAGTCACCGGTGGCTCATTCTTGAGGTGGGAAGTTTCAAGGACCAAGGTAAGATCTAGATTCTTGAATCTCTTCTCCATTTTCGGATTTCATGCCCTAAGTGTTGAAGTTTGGATTTTAGTGAGATTTGATTGAAATCTTGGAGTATTGTGCTAGATTATGGTTCCTTAATCTTCCTTCCCCTAATCCTAGTTGTTTTGGCAAGCTAAATGAGTGGAAAAGATTTGAGTTCATGGTGGGTTTTATGGCCATGACAGAAAAATTGGGAATGAATGGGTTTTGGAGAAAATTTGGCTTGATTCTTGAAATTTATGATGAAAACAAGTTGTAGATGTGTTTTTATGGATTAAACATGTTCTTTGATGGCCAAAACACTTGGGAAATGTTTGATTTTGGTTTGGGTTTGAAAGGAGAAAGTTGGAGGAAGAAAATGGGACAAAATCGCATTTTCATTGCTGCTGATTTGCCATTCACCACTGCAGCGGTGAAAAATCGTCGCTGTAGCGGTGGGAGGCAGAACTTTTGCTATCTTTTGGTTTGATTTTCAAACGGTCATAACTATCTCATCCGAACTTTGTTTTTAGTAAATTTTATATTGTTGGAAAGATTTTTGAGTCTAGTTTCGATTGAAACATGATTTATTTGAAAATACCTTTTAGTTTGGGAGTTATGACCAAAAGAGTGACCAAAGGTTAAAGTTAGTGTCAAGTATTTTCATACCTTGTGTCTTTGACGTATTTTTGGCATGGTTTTCTCATAGGATTGGACTCTTTGATGCATCTTCCATACATTTTAGGATGGAATGGATATCTTGGAGTTGAGATGAGGGATTTCTCTGCCTTGCTCTTGTTATTTCCCTTCATGTTGTTATTCTTGTATAACTAGTAACTAGAATAAATGGTCCTGCTATGACAATATGAATGTGATATTATACTTGTATTAAACCCCTCACCTATAAAGTATGCTTGGGTGAATTTAGTTATGATTCGAAATTTAGATTGAGGTGACATAAAAGAAATTATATGCTAGGAAGATTTTATGATCCTTATATGAAAATATCATAAATACCTTTTCATGTGTGATGGTGGGTATTGTGGTAGTATGATGAGTCTAAGTACATTGATTGTATAAATTCTGATCTAAGGCCATGACCACTAGTTAATATATGCAAATTGCACTATGATGAGATATTGTTGACTGTATGCAAAAACATGCACGAATCCATATTGCATTGATGCGAAGGTATCTAGTAAGTTTGTCCATTCACAGGGACCCTTTCTTCACCATTAAGTAAAGTTGAGGCAACACCTACATATACCCTTACACATGTAGATGCTATTGCACCTTTTATGGTGTTGTAAATCGGTTAAAGATAGTGTAAGCATATATGAGGTCTAGTCTACCGATAAATTAATACCACATGCACATATATATATGCACACCTACTCGTTTCTGAGCGTTATAATGACTTCGTTATGTCTAAATCTTTTGAGGAGGATTTGTACATTTTCTAACATACACCACCATGCTACTCTCAGGAAGGATTGGGAGGAATATATGTTTATCTGGATTAGAGTATGTTTTAGTGTTTGAGGAAAGTGGTCGATAGATGACATTTTGTGGTAGCTGTATATCCTAATCGTGGTTGAACTAATGTATAATATTGTGAGTAGAATAACTTATTCTTACCAAATTCCATTGGATCCTAACTTGAGTGAAACTATGAATAATAACAAAATTATGGGTACAAGAATTAGTAATATATTGTGAGGGATAACATTGATTGTGGCAATATCACTTGTCCTATGATAAATACATTAGATAACTTATGATATACCTTGGTTTGAATATTGTGCTGGGTACTAGCACTTGTGATCTGCGTTGGCTTGAATATTGTGCAGGTACAGGCACATGTAATATAACTCGAATTAAATCTTGTGTCAGATAATGGCACACTTGGGTTTAGATATAGTGCCAAGTATTGGTACTTAATTATACTGGTTGATATGGTGCCGGGTACTGGCACGTGTGGAGGTTAAACGAAGGCATAAGAATGGGGTTATGTTATCATTACATCCACAAAGTTATAAGGTGGGCTTTTCTTTAGTTATATCTTGTCTTTTGATTACTCGTATATTATTTACTATGGCATACTTGTAGTTATATTTTATTTTGTTGAGTAGAGCATATGTATAAGTAGAGAAGAACTCGAGATGGCAAATTTTACTCATTAAATGAAGTTAATGGTTTGCGATAGGTATTATCTTGACTAGTGCTATTCTTTAACATTTTATTATCTCCTTGGGTAATGTGATCCTGAATTTACATACGAAGTTTACTTGTCATTGGAAATATATTAGTTAAGTTAGGATCATGGAAATGGTGTTGTTGGGCAAGGTACTTTACCTTGATTTATTGTGTCTCTTTGTGGATTGGTATGATTTGAATTGATTATGTGATTATTTAGTTGGTAGATTGTGGCATGTGGAAATAGTCAAAATGAGTGGTTTTTGTGCTTGGTCGAAATATATATATATATATATATATATACTCAAACTATGTATGGAGAGATATACGGGAACGATGGAAACCGAGGAGTTGTTGGCATGTGATATTGTGATAATGGATCGTGCATGGTAAGCGTGGAATTAAGGTACTAACATTTAATGGTAATGGTTTAATTGTATCACTTACGGATGCATGATAGTTAAATTTATATGCATTTCATTTAGCAAATTTTGATGTGCTTAATTGTTTTTAGGTTCATTTGGATGTATATTATGCTAGGTAAAATTTTATTAGTGAGTTGTGTGGATTAGACTCACCCCCTCACAATTTTAGGTCATGGAGATGTTTTGATTTGACGGTTTGAGTGGTGAGGATGCCTCCCCTTTTGTTTGGGGTAAGGTAATTGTCTTTTATTTTCAATATTAATCTTTAGTATACTCTGTAATTGGATAGGCCACCTAGGTTGGGTATTTATCATGTTTCGGTTAGTTGGTAAAATAATAGGCCTGTGGCGGTATGGATAATATGCCATCTGCGCCGGTCACATGCCCGGTCTTGGGATGTGACAATTACCATATATAAATGGAGATATAACTTTATATATTTGTGTGTTTCATACTCTTTTAGCCTCTGTTTTTTGCAAATAAGGCACAAGGTCTAGGGAAAAAGGTGTAGGGAGGATTGAACTCACAACCATATCAAGACTTTTTAAAGTTTAAGTTTTCAGAAGTGTTATTTGAATTAAGACTCTTGGACAATGAAGATATAACTTTTTCTATGTATGTGTCTATATTTTTGGAGCAGATGTTTAGTTACTTCATAACTATAACTAACCATCTATAAAAAAGCATCTAACAACTTTTACATTGTATGACATTGGTGGTTCACGCCACTACGATGCCGAATCGCCCAGAATTGAATTCGTGGCAATGTTGTGGTATAGTAATCCCCAGATCATATTCACTCAAGGAGCCTCACTTATAATTACTAACTAGTTATTCTAAACACTCAAACATTAATTAAGAACACATTAACCGGTAGGGTTTTATTGGCAGTAACAGTAGAAATAAAAACAGAACAACAAACAAACTAGCAACTAATCAACAACAGGCAAAAATGACAAGGTGTTGACAATAAGGAGACTATGTAACCATCCACTAGGATTTATGAAAGTGCAACTATTATTACCTAACTCATCAATTCAATTTTATTCTCATTCCACCATTTGGGTCTTTATGAAAATGGTTCTAGAATACTGGAATATAATGCTACTAATTACAATCAAGAATATCTTCCCTAACTATAACTAGATGCATTCAATAGAAAACCTCAACCAAACCAAGTTAAATATATCATTTAACTAGCCATTTTGCTTCACTCACTTTCCTAATCAGTCAAGCAAGGCTATATCTCATATATATAAATCAGTTTATGTTTCTTCTCAAGTTCTAATCAAAATTTGACAACAACATAAACATAACAGTAAAACAGAAATGAAATGAGATGAAATGGAGAATAAAACACTTATCTTGCATTCTTAGTTCAAGCTACAACATCTCAATGACCTAGTGACTGATTACAATAGAGATTTAGCCCTCCATGAGAGCAAAATAGCAAACAGCAAAAAGGAAAACAGAGAGGAAGACAAAGTAGCTAAAATCCTAAGTTACAGCAAAAGAAAAGTGTCTGATGTGTTACAAACTGATGCCCTAAAATGCCTTGGAATATTCTACCCTAGATGCTTAGTTGACTTTCAAAAGGAGGGGAGAGATGTGCCTGATTTCCTTCTGCAGAATGGGAGCAGTAGATAGCAGCAACAATTCATCAAAATGGTGCAGCAGAAGGCCTCTTTAGCTATGCAGAAAGCTGATATGCCATTTTCAGCAAAGTTTAGGAAACATGCAAGAACTAGACAACATGCAAGGGCTGAACAGATCTGGATTGAGGGCCCTACATTTCTCCATGTCAGCAAAACGCAGCAGCAATGCCACATAAGCTCCATGTCAGCAAGACTATCCACCTCAGCGCCACATTATCAGAAAATCTCCAAATTTAATTTCTGCAAAGCACACAAATGGATTAAATTGATTCTTTAATAATTTAAGCCCTAAAGTATGAAAATAATTCATTTTCCATCCAAGATTAATTTAAACTCAATAAATTACAAAGTATAATAAAATTGGGGAATTCTTTTAGATGAAAATGTGAATAGACCAAATTAGGGGTTAAAACGTATATAAAAATGCTAGATATCAAATCCCTCACACTTAGTCTTTTGCACTCCTGGGAAAAATCAGTTAAAAGCAACAAGGGCACTAAGGACACGACAAGTAGGGTAGAAAGTATGCAATAATCAATTAGTTGAAGCTTGAAAAGATTTAACGCTAGGAGAACACAAGTCTTAAATTTCTAAAAAGTTCATGAATCATGGCAATTTCGCTGACAAGAATGAATCCAAGTAATAATCTAATCACAAGGAAGAGTGTATACGCTCTATTCTCTCAAATGGTTAAGGTAATACACTCTCATTTCAACCTATCATAAATTCACTACCATAAGCTTGTCAAGAATCTAAATCTTCATCACTTGAATCACATACATGCTTGAATTATTAGGACTTTACAAGGATGTAAGGTTGGTTGAAGGAATGATTGGGAGGTAGAAAGAAATACACAAAACAAAGTTTAATAAACAAGAACTTAAGGAAATGAAGAGCATCAATCAATAAGGTTACAAGAGATTGAACTTTGAAATTTAGGCAAAAACATGCTACTTTTCTTTTCTTCTTTCTTGCTCTCTTTTTTTTCTTTTTTTTTCTTTTTTTTATCTCCATATGGTATATTTTTCATGAAGAGTTGTCAAATTTTTCTTTGGAGTAGCAAAACTGAATTTCAAAATAGCCCACAAATTCTTCTTTTTGCACATGCTCAATTCAATTTATTTTCAAAAGAAAGAAATTTCTAAAACTCTTCAAATCCTAAGTTTGGGGAAAAGAAGGAATTTGTTTTAAAGTGGAAGAGAGCTAAAAAAAAAAAAGAAAGAAAGGTGAAAGTAAGGCACAAAGTGGCACACAATGGAAACAACACATAGGATGGCTGTTTGGCTAAAATGGTTACAAGAAACAAATGCCTAAATCATTTCCAAAGATGTACATGTAATGTAGTCTCAACAAAGATTCAAGACAAATTCTAGAGTAAAAATCATGATAAAGAATACACACAACAAGAAAGAATATTATTTTGCAATGAAGGCTCAAATTCTCACGGTTTAAAGACTATTACTAAAAATTCATTAAAAACAATGTCATTGCCATTTTATTTGAGTTCCTTAGAAAAAAAAGATTGAATTCTTTTCATGCTAAGTCAATTCACAACTTAAGCTATTCCATCATGCATGCTTTCACACAAAAACTTCATCAAATTTTCAAAAATAGAGCATCAAATTGGGACAAAATAGAGTAGCAAAATTTTGCACTGTAGAAATTCTGGCAACTCTGCTTCACCGACACATAACTACACCAAAACAAATGCGAAAGACACCAAATAAAATTCTTAGAAGACATATAAGCTTTAAAGACATGTAAAGAAAGTAGCAAAATTCATAGCCAATCAATACAGAAAATTAGTACAAGACAGCTCAAAAATTTTGGACAGAAACAAAGAAAACAGAGGAGACGGCAGGAAAATTTTTTTAAAATCAGCTCAAATTAAATTCTCTCCTCCCACACTTAAACATTGTATTGTCCTCAATGAAAATTAGTACCAAACATCAAATAAAATAAAGAGGACATAAATTAAAAGGAGGGAAAGAGTACGGCCTTATCATGGAGCCGGAACATTGTAGAGTTGGATTTCCTCTACAGTTTCTTCTTTGAAGCCCTTGTAGAACTTCTTCAACCTTTGCCCATTTACCATGAATTGCTTGTTGGTGGCCTCATTTTGAATTTCTATTGCACCAAAAGGAAAGACATTAGTAACAACAAAAGGGCCAACCCATCTAGAGCGAAGCTTACAGGGCATTAGCTTGAGACGAGAATTGTAGAGAAGGACTTTGTCTCCCACTTGGAATTATTTTTTCTGAATTTTCTGATCATGTAAAGCTTTTGCCCTCTCTTTATAGATGTGCGCATTCTCATAGGCTGCTAGCCTTAGTTCTTCCAATTCTTGAAGTTGCAATTTCCTTTCTTTATTGGCTAGGGTCATGTCCATATTGCATTGTTTAATCACCCAATATGCCTTGTGTGCAATCTCCACCGGCAAGTGACATGCTTTACCAAATACCAAACAGTATGGAGACATGCCGATGGGTGTCTTGAAAGCGGTTCTATAGGCCCAAAGCACATCGTCAAGCCTTTTACTCCAATCTTTTCTATTGGGTTGCATGGTTTCCTCTAATATTTGCTTTATCTCTCGGTTGGAGACTTCCGTTTGCCCATTAGTTTGAGGGTGATAAGGTGTAAAGGTTTTGTGCACCACCCCATATTTCTTTAATAGCCCTTGCATGTTTCTATTGCAAAAGTGTGATCCTTGATCACTGATTATGGCCTTAGGGACACCGAATCTATAGAAAATATGTGAACGAAGGAAATCTACAACAACAATAGAATCATCAGTTCGGGTGGCTTTAGCTTCCACCTACTTCGACACATAATCCACAACAACCAAGATATACATGAAGCCAAAAGAAACAGGAAAAGGACCCATAAAGTCTATACCCTAAACATAAAAAACATCACAAAAGAGAAGAGGCTGTTGAGGCATTTCATTTCTTCTAGACACATTTCCAGTTCTTTGGCACCTAGAACAATTCTTGCAAAAATCATAGGCATCCCTAAACAAAGTAGGCCAATATAAACCAGAATCTAACGCTTTCCTAGCTGTTCTTTGGGGACCAAAGTGTCCACCACATGCAAGAGTATGATAGAAATTCAGTATAGATACAAATTCATGATTTGGAACATATCTCTTAATAATTTGATCACTACAAATCTTCCACAAATAAGTGTCATCCCATACATAGTACTTAGCCTCGCTTCTTAATTTATTCAACTGATGTTTATTTTGGTATGCAGGCAATTCAGATGCAACAAGATAATTCACTAAATCAGCATACCAAGGCTCACAAATACCATGCAAAAGGGAAAAACTCATCTGGAAAATTGTCTCTAATAGGGAGATGTTCCAATGGGAGATCAGAGAGCCTACTCAAATGATCCGCTACTACATTCTCCACTCCACTCTTATCCTTGATCTCCACATCAAATTCTTGGAGAAGTAGCATCTATCTTATCAATCTTGGCTTTGCATCTGGCTTCTTCAGCAAATATTTTAGTGCTGCATGGTCAGAAAACACAATTACTTTAGAGTCAAGCAAATATGATCTAAATTTTTCTAAAGCAAAAACAATTACTAAAAACTCCTTATCCGTGGTTGTGTAATTTAATTGAGCTGAATCAAGGGTGCGAGACACATAAGCTATAACATGCAACTTCCTTTCTACTCTTTGTGAAAGTATTGCTCCCACAACATAATTTGAGGCATCACATATGATCTCAAAGGGAAGCTCCCACCGTAGAGGTTGGATGATAGGAGGGGAGGTAAGTTGCTTCTTCAACTCATCAAAAGCTGACCTACAAGCATCATTAAAAACAAAATAAGTTTCTTTTTAGAGGAGTTTAGATAGTGGCAGAGCGATCTTACTGAAGTCCTTGATGAATCTCTTATAAAATCCTGCATGGCCAAGAAAAGAGTGAACTTTCTGCATAGAAGCGAGGTAAGGCAAAGAGGAGATAATATCAACTTTGGCTTTATCTACTTCTATGCCATGTGATGACACTATGTGGCCTGGGACTATTCCTTGCTTTACCATGAAATGACATTTCTCATAATTCAAGACCAAATTTTTTTCTATGCATCTCTCAAGTACTCTCTCTAAATTTTTCAAGCATACATCAAATGAGTCTCCATAAACAGAAAAATCATCCATGAACACTTCCATGTAATCCTTTAACAAATAAAAAAATATGCTTATCATGCATCTTTGAAAAGTGCCAGGGGAATTACAGAGACCAAAAGGCATGCGTCTATATGCAAAAGTACCGAAGGGACAAGTGAAGGTGGTCTTCTCTGATCTTCAGGTGCAATGGATTTGAAAATATCCAGAAAAAACATTAAGAAAATAGTAATGAGAATTTCCAGCAAGTCTATCAAGCATTTGATCAATAAAAGGAAGAGAAAAATGATCTTTTCTAGTTGCTTGGTTCAACTTCCTATAATCAATGCAAACACACCAATTGTTTTGAACTCTAGTGGGCACTAACTGATTATTTTCATTTGCTATGATAGTTACCCCGGGTTTCTTTGGCACTACTTCTATCGAACTCACCCACTTACTATCAAAGATAGGATAAATAATACCAGCTTGGAGGAGCTTACTTACCTCCTTCTTAACCACATCAAGAATCATGGGGTTAAGTCTTCTTTGGGGTTGCCTCACTGGTTTTGTCTCTTCTTCAAGAAGAATTCGTTGCATGCACACGGAAGGACTAATCCCAGGAATGTCTGCTAGAGTCTACCCAATTGCCTTCTTATTCTTTTCAGCAAATTGTTCAATTTTTCTTCTTGACTGGGATTCTAGTTGTTGGCTACAATGACTGGAAGTTTGTCTCCTACTTCCAAGAAGGCATACTTGAGGTTTTCTAGTAAAGCCTTCAACTCCAATGTAGGTGGTTGGACGGAGGATGGAATCAGTTTTTGTGGAGTCACATCCAAGGAGGCACCTACAAATTTAGATTGCTCAAAGATAGAGTCCTTGGCTAAAGAGGAGGAAGGGTTAGCACCATAAGAGGAAAGAGATAAAGAATGTACAACATTACAATTTAAATCATTACAACTACAACTACCTAAAGCAAAAACAGAATCTAAGTCTAAGCTAGAGAAAATAACAGAATCAAAATGCACATCAGAATCCAAATCAGAATGCAAATCAGAATGCAACTCAGAATTATCAGCATTTAGAGAATTTTCAATTTTAGTGCAAGCATGACAAAATTCAGAACCAGCACAATTGCACTCAAAGGCATCTACCAAATCAGAAAACTCAGGAAAATCATAAATTAATTCAGCTTGGAAATCATCACATGCCTCATCAACTAAATAATCCAGAAAGTTAACCACATACACATTGGAATGATTTTCTATAGGATATTTCATGGCATCTAAAATGTTCAAATCAATTTTGTTGCCAGCAAACTCCATAAACAAAGTCCCTTCATGCACATTAATAATGGTTTTTGCAGTTTTCAGAAAAGGTCTACCAAGTATTAATAGTGCATGGCCAGAAGTGTTATCATTTTCCATATCAAGCACATAAAAATCAGTAGGAAAAATGAACTCTTTAACTCTTATCAAGACATCTTCTAGAAGCTGGATGTGCTATGCTCCTATTGGCAAGTTGGACAATCACTCTAATTGGTGAAAGAACACCAATCTTGAGGCTTGAGTACACTGATTTGGGCATAACATCGATTGAGGCTCCTAAATCTAGCATAGCATTGGAGAACTCTATGTTGCCTATTGTGCATGGTATTGTGAAAGTTCCAGGATCTTTGCACTTGGGTGGCATGGGTGGTTGGATGAGTGCAGGAACATTTCTCCCCAAATTGACTCTTTCATTACCCCTTAAACGCCTCTTATGAGTGCACAACTCTTTGAGGAACTTGGTATACTTGGGGATTTACTTAATTGATTGCAAAAGTGGAATATTGACCCCTATTTTTCTGAAGGTCTCCATGATCTCTTTATCCATGTTAGATTCAGAAGCTTTCCTTGATTGAGTCTGCCTATTGGGGAAAGGAAGAGGTATTTTCTGAACTACTTCTTCATCCTTTTCATTTTTCTCATTGGTTGAGGATGAAGGAGCACTTTGCTGCACATTTAATTTTTCTGGTTTAGATTCAGGAGGTGGACCATCTACTTACTTGTCATTCCTCAAAATGATGGCACTAACATTGCCTCTTGGATTGATCACTGGTTAAGATGGCCACTCCTTGAACCTTGACTTTTCAGCTCATTGACTGTTGTGGCTAACTGACCAATCTTAGTCTCTAAATTTTACATATTTGTTTCTATTCTCTGCTGGAACTAGAGGGTGTTGGCAGTCAGCTCTTTCATTAGATCTTCCAGACTAGTCTCAGGCTTCTTGGGTGTTGGAAGAGGTGTAAGGCTAGGTCTAGGTTGATTATATCTTATATGGGGTGGCTGGTAAGGGGGGTTGGAGGTATTTCCATACTTGAAAGCTGGATGATCATACCATTCAAGATTGTAGGTGGAGGAATATGGGTCGTATTTTCTGTTGTTGTGGCTGCATGGGTCTACTAGGGAATATGCCAGTACATGACTCAATTGGGGTCTCTTGCAGCTGAGGGCACTGATCAGTATGGTGGGTATTCAGGGAACAAATTCCACAAACTGAAGGAAGAAGGACTGGTTGTTGTGTTCTCTGGTTGTTGGGTATTCAGGGAACAAATTCCACAAACTGAAGAAGGTTATACTAGACATAAATAATCTTATTTATATGGTCTTATGGGTTCTCAAGCTTAAACTCCGAACCAAATAATTTGACTAAGACATTAGCTAATTATTTTAGTGAGGAAGGTTTGTTTCACCAAGACATTGGATTCAAATAATTTCGTGAACTTGACCAACTTTAAAAGGATTTGCAAATGTATCTAAGTATTCTTTAATGATTCGAAGATTGGTTTGTCTATAAATTAATCGGATTAGGAGTTAAGAAAGTCAATCCCTTGTACCCACTGTGTTATTGTCTATTTCTTTGTTTATGGTTTAGTTAATTCCTTGTTGTTAGTTTAGTTTCCTTTCAGTGAATTCTCTATCTTTTCCTCCGTCCAAATATAACTTAGTCTAGTAAAATTGGTAATTGTTAAAAGTGAATCCCTGAGGACGATAACTCTTTCTCTTACTTTGTTACTTGTGCAAGCCGATACACTTGTCAGGAAAGATCGCATCAAGTTTTTGGCACCGTTGCCGGGGTTTAGGGTTTAAGATTGATAAGTCCTTTATTTTGGTTAATTTAAGTAGTTTTTATTAGGCTTTTTCCTCTCCTTGATCCCATTTTGCTATCCTTTTGCATTCTTTATCTTTTATTTTTGCTTAGTTCTTTATGCTTTGTAGTTCTCCTTCTTTTAGCTTGTTTTAATTCCTTTTCCTTGCCTTTTTAGGATTTTTGTTGTATTTTTCTTGTAGGCTTATAATTCTGGGCTGATGCTTGTTGGTGAGCTGATGAAATTCTGAAGCTTATTGCTGGTCTGCTGCAAATCTGGTGGTTGGCACCTCCTCTATTATCTGTCCAAGCTTCAAAACGTGGCGCCCCAGGTGCCAACCCTCGTTATCTTTGTTTGCCTATTTTCTGCTTGACGCCTATGCACCATGACAAGCACCTAGGCGGCCCGCTTTTGCACCTACATGATTTCTGCTATAAATAGCATTTCTGTAGAAGTTTTTGGGATCTTTTGGTTGGGGAGCAAGGGAGCTCTACTAGGGTTTGCTGTAGAAGATGGGAGACCTCTTCTCTACTGAGTTTGAAGCTTTTCTTCCTTTCTTTCGTTCCTCTTAATCATATTTTGTTGTGTATTTGTTATATTTTTCTTTCCCTTGTTCATGTTGTAACGAAACTCTAGGGTTTAAGAGATTGATATATATTAACTTCCTTTGAAGCTTTGTTGTTGAATACTTTAATATAATTGCAGTTCTAATTATTAGTATAGATTTACCGTTTTATTTCCTTTTATGTGATTGCAATCATGTAACTTAGATGTATTTGGGATTTATCTTGTCTAAGCTAGAAATAGTTAGATATGATTTTAGCCCTGTAACTTCTACCATGAACTGGGTTATACTAGACATAGATAATCTTGTTTGCGTGATCTTATGGGTTCTCAAGGTTAAACTCCGAACCAAATAATTTGACTAAGACATTAGTTAATTATTTTGATGAGGAAGGTTTGTTTCACCAAGACATTGAGTTCAAATAATTTCGTGAACTTAACCAACTTTAAAAGGAATTTGCAAATGTATCTAAGCATTTTTTAACGATTTAAAGATTAGTTTTTCTATGAATTAATCGGATTAGGAGTTAAGAAAGTCAATCCCTTATACTAGCTGTGTTATTGTGTATTTCTTCATTTATCGTTTAATTAATTCCTTATTGTTAGTTTAGTTTACTTTTAGTGAATTCTCTATCTTTTCCTCCGTCCAAATATAACTTGATCTAGTGAAATTGGTAATTGTTAAAAGTCAATCCCTGAGGGCAATAACTCTTTCTCTCACTTTACTACTTGTGTGACCCGATACACTTGTCGGAAAAGATCACATCAAAAAGGAAAAGATTTACTTCATGCTGAGTTCAAGTTTGGTATATAGTAATTAAGAGAGCCATCAATGTTCAATTCTGCTCAGTCCTGCTTGGTGATTATAATGATAACATAAAAGCTACTATTGGTGATTATAATGAGGATTGGTTGCTTTGTTGTTCCATAACGGGTTCTCTTCCAGATTTACGTTAATTTGTGTTATAATTGGTAAATTGTAACTAATGCATTTTGTCATGTCTATAAGTGCCTACTCATGGCCTCTGTTCTTTTTTTTTTTTTAGCATCTTTTCATTTTGGCTGTCTTATTTCATTTGAAAAAAAAATAAACTGATAAGGGCAAAGGTACAAAGGCCGTTTTGCTTGGAACCAGTCAAATTGCTAATCTTTTGATTATGTGCATATTTTGGTGTAGTTAATGTAACTTTTGCAAATGCATGATAACAAAATTTTCAACTAGCTAGCTATCTATCTCCCATGTTATTTGGTGGACAACTGTTTGGTTTGCAAGGAAAAAGTGATATTATTTTATACTGATAAGATTGGGACTCTTAACGTTACTAAATTAAGAACCTAAGTCTATATTTCCAACTCTACAGCCTCATGTTGGAGAGATAGATAACTTGCACTTTTTGTGTAAAAAAGAACACAATCACATTGCTTCCATCATCTAATGTCTGGTACGTACTACTCCTTTAGTAAACCACAAATGTATGGGGCAACTTTAATCTGTGAAGGAACTAAATTATGTTGACGCAAAGTTTGAAATTTGGAGATTCATATATATATATTTTAAGATAGCTAATTTAGCAAATCAAAATTGTAAATTGCTAAGGACTTATAACAATTTTCAAGTGGTACACCAGTACCACACTGTCACCAAAGTTTATAATTATTCAATTTTTCTTCCTGCATTTGTTCTTATACATTTGTCAGTTTATATTTCTTCATTCCAATATTTTTGAAACTGGTCCAGTCATTGATTTAGGCTGGCATCCGAGTCGCCGAATCATTGATTTAACCGCCCAGGTTAATTACTGAACCGAATAAATAAATTTAAAATTATATATATACCTATATTTATTTACAAATAAATTTAAAAACAAGTAAAATAAAGAATTTATATGCAAATTTTATATTTTAAAATCTCAAAATAATAGTCATTAATTATAAATAATTAAAATAAAAATATCCATAATAATTTAAACATAAATTCAAATTTTAAAGTACATATATCATTACATTAAAACTATAAAGTCATAAATATACATAATAATTAGTATTTTAAAAACCAGATCGGTCATTGAACCGTAGAGGTGAGTGGTTTACGATTTAATGGTCAGACAGTAATCGAGCGTGGTCAAATCAGTTGAATTAAAATATATTAAAAATATTTTTAATTCTATTTTATATATTTATAGTATACTTTTTTATGATAATTAAATCAATAAAATGTGAAATTAAAATTACAAATATTTTTTAAAAATATTTGATTTTTATTTTTTATATTAAATGATTATATAAATTTTTTATTCTCTTCAATTTTTCTTGATTTTAATTTTTTTACATCAAATAATTATATAAGTATTATTATCTTTTTTCTTATCTCCTAATTCATTAGTAATAATATATTTTTTTGTTAAATTAGATATTTTTTCCATCAAGTCACGTGCACATTTGGTTTTTGGCTTAGAATAATTTTCGTAAATTATATATATATATATATATATATATATATATATATAATGTTTTTCCCTTGTATAACTAGAAGGCAGTGGCAAGATGACAAAACGCACAAGGGACGCAATTAATTCCAAGTAATGCATGTTTTGGCTTATTTTTAAACAAACTTGAATATTAATTGGCCATTGGGTTAAACAGACAATGTTATAGCTCGAGCCAAGCTCTAGGTCACTCGGACTAAGCCGAGTCCAAAAACAATGCTTCATTCCCAATTCTTTTCATGAATTTATACTAAAGAAATGTTTAAACAGACAATGTTATTCCCCATGAGATTAGCAAGGGATTTTGGTTGAAATGGCTGAACATAGAAAGGAGCTAAAGAAAATCAAACTCATCCTTATTACTAAGGAGCTACTAAGACTTACCTCCGATATGTCATATTTCACTATAGAAAAATACAAGTTTAACGTTAATTATTTAGCATTAAGGTACTTTTTTTAAATATGTAACATCAATTTTTTAAGCATCAATTTAACATTTTTTCTTTTGAAATCAATATTGAAATGCTGACTTAACGGTACTGTGCCCTAAAATGAAATCTTCCTCTTTTCTCTGTTTTTGTTGTGGGCCACACAACACCTAGTGGTTTCTTTTCCATATATGTCTATGTTGACTAAAGCTTGTGCCACTTGCCTCCGCCATCTACCATCGCTTGCCTTCGCCGCTGTCAGCCTTCCTCTGCAGTGACGGCCTTCGTCGTTCTTTGTTCAGTCATGCATGCCTCTTGATCACAGCTTCACCTTGGTTTCTGGTCTGTTTTAAAAGCCTTTATAGTTGCTTTCTTCTGATGCCTCTTGATCGCAGCTTCACCTTTGTACAGCGTTTAGCCTTTAGCATCTCTGCATTAAGGAATAGAGATAGGATTGCATTCTTACCACAATTCCTCTTTTTGGCATTTCAACAAGTTGTGCCATCTCTCCTCCTATTCAGTCACTTTGATTCCCTTCATCTCCTACTGCTTTACCTTCTTTAATATTTATCAAGTGGGTTTAACTGCTTACAAAAGTTGTAGATACCATAACTTTTGACAGCTGCAGAGTTCTGTCACTTGTAGCCTCATAGTCACATGCAAGTAATTTGATTCTCCCTATCCTCTAATAGCTAGGCATCTATGTAAACAATAAAATTATGGTGTTAAAAAATTAGTAAATATACATAAGTTAAGGGTATTTTATTTTATTCAAGTTAGCTCTCAGATGCTTCACAAATGAATTGTGACAGCTGAAAGGAAAAGGGAAGAAAGAGAAAACTGAGAGAAAGGTGTTCTAATTATAATATTTCGATGTCCATTATACACTTGAGAATGAATAAATTAATACTCCACGATGTACAAATATCAGTAACAAATTGCTCACTTTGCCTAACAGACTAATATCACTAATGCTAACTATACTAACAAATTTACAACAAAATTACAGCTTAGCACATACAACTCATTGCCTTACATTCCCCCTCAAATTGAGCTCTGTTATATCACAGACTTGAAGTTTATTTTTAAACTTTGAGAAGTTACTATGTGACAGGGCCTTGGTTAATATATCTGCCTCTTGCTCTTCTGCTGAAATGTGATGAACGTCAAGAACCTGTTGTTGTATTTTTTCCCTGACAAAGAAGAGATCTAATTCAACATGTTTAGTTTTTGAATGAAGAATGGGGTTAGCTGCCATAAGTACTGTGCTAAGATTGTCACAGTAAACAGTAGGTGTATAGTTGGTTTGCCAAGCCTTCAACTCATGCAGGAGTGACTTTATCCACATGATCTCAGCAACTGTGAGTGCTAAGGCCCTATATTCTGCTTCCGTGCTAGATCTAGAGACCACACGCTTTTTTGAAGCCCAGGAAACTGGATTACCACCAAGAAACACAACCATACCTGAGGTAGACCTTCGGTCAATAAGGTCTAATGCCCAATCTGCATCTGTCATGGTAGTGAGTTTTAAATGAGAAGGTCTGTGTAGATATAAACCATGATTTACGATTCCTTTGAGATATCTCAATATCCTTTTCATTGCTTTCTAATGATCCTCCTTGGGATTGTGCATAAATTGGCATATTTTATTTATTGAAAAGGCAACCTCCGATCTTGTAATAGTCACATATTGCAGGGCACCAGCCAAGGATCTATATAATTGTACATTTTCAACTACCTCACCTCCATCGTGGGCAAGTTTAAGAGTAGATACCATAGGAGTAGGACAAGACTTAGCAGTCATCATATTTGCTCTTTGTAAAAGATCAGTAATATATTTTGTTTGTGATAGAAAAAGATCGCCATTGTTGGTGGGAGATACTTGGATTGCCAAAAAATAATGCAAGGGGCCTAGATCTTTTAATGCAAACACAATGTGTAATTTTTAAACTAGAGTTTCAATTTCAAATGTGGAACTCCCAGTTATCAAGATGTCATCAACATAGATCAAAATGTAGATTATTGATGTGGGGGTGAATCTGATAAAGAGAGAATGATCTGACTTGGCAGACAAGAACCCAAACATTTTTAAAGTTGAGGTAAGCTTTTCAAACCAAGCCCTTGGGGCTTGTTTTAGGCCATACAAAGCTTTCTTTAACCCACAAACCACATTTTGTCCTCCTTGTTCAAAACCAGGTGGTTGAGTCATGAACACTTCTTCATTGAGATTGCCATTAAGAAAGGCATTATTAAAATCTAATTGCCTTATTGCACTGATTTGCTAAAGCCACAGTTAAGACAACCCGAATGGTAGTTGGTTTCACCACAGGGCTAAAGGTTTCATTAAAATCAAAACCGGGTTGTTGGTGAAATCCTTTAGCTACTAGTCTAGCTTTATGCTTATTTATGGAACCATCAGGATTTTCTTTCAATTTAAACACCCACTTGTACCCAATGGGAGTTCTACCAGGTAGAAGTTAACTAATTCCCAAGTACTGTTTTTCAATAGGGCATGATATTCCTTATGCATAGCCTTGCACCAAAGAGGATCAGCTAGTGCATCTTTTACTGTTAATGGCTCAACAGTGGCAGTAAAAATTTTAGGTTTGATGATACTTGCTCGAGATCGAGTCACCCGAGGATGTATGGACTGAGAAGGACGTACAGTCGCAGGTGATTGTACTCGAGTCTGTATAGGTTGAGGGATATCAGAGAAGCTAACAGAATCTGAATTAGAACTGTTGACAGATGCAGAAGCAGATGCAGGGGAAGTAGCATGTTCAGACTGATTAGAGCGATCAGTAGCATATGAAGGTGTAGAACTATTGATATCATCCAAGATTTGTAACCTGTCAACTGCACCATAATTGTCTGGAAGCGGATTAGTAGCAGAGTTATTATGCAAAGATAGTAACCTATCTACAATCTGAAAAGAGTGAGTAGAAACCAGGGGAATATCAAGAGGGTTGAATGATGCAGGAGAGTAGTCAACTGGAGGAGCATTTTTAGAAGAGAAGACTAACTTAAAAGGAAAAGATTGCTCATCAAACAACACACTTCGAGAAATATAGAGTATGTTATTTGAATCTAAACACTTGTAGCCTTTATAGTATGAACTGTATCCTAAAAATGTGCATTTAATAGACCTAAACTGAAACTTGTGAGTGTTGTATGGTCTTAAATCAGGATAACAAGCGCAACCAATGACCTTTAATATTAAGTAATCTGGTTTAGTTCTAAAAAGAACTTCAAGAGGTGTTTTATGATCAAGTAAGGGAGTAAGAAGTCTGTTTATAAGATAGACAGCATTAAGAAAAGAATCCACCCAATATTTAAGAGGTAAAGATACATGAGCAAGGAGAGCTAAGCCTATCTCAGTAACATGTCTATGACTTCTTTCACTAACACCATTTTGTTGTGGTGTATGGGGACAACTTATTCTATGAATTATTCCATGAGTAGTAAGAAATTGTGAAAGGGTTTTATACTCCCCTCTACCATCAGATTGGAGTGCTTTGATTTTGTGATTAAGTTGGAGTTCTGCCATTTTTTTGAATTCAATGAATTTTTGCAAGACTTCAGATTTATATTTCATTGTGTAGAGCCATACATATTTAGAAAAGGAATCAATGAAGATCACATAATATTTATAACCATTGACAGAAACAGTAGATGAGGGTCCCCAAACATCAGAATGCACCAATTGTAATGGTTCAGTGTAAATAGTAGAAGAAATAGGACAAGGTGGTCTATGAAACTTAGATACAGCACAAGCTTCACAAAAATCTGTCACACTTTTATTAATAAGAAGAAGGTTACAAGCTTTTAGAACAGAATGCATTATAGAAGAAGAACGATGACCTAATCTACAGTGCCAAAGCTTGTAATTATTTGTGGAGTGTGTAACAGAGTTAGCTTGAGGAGTTTAAGGTAGAACTTGCAAACTGTCAAAAGCATACAGACCATCTTTAACAACTCCTTTATGAAGAATCTACTTTGTGTCCTGAGATTTTATCAAGCACATATGAGGGTGAAATTCAAAAAACACATTGTTATCCTGAGCACATTTAGACACACTCATGAGGTTTTTCTTAATCAAAGGAGCATGCAAAACATTTTTAAGATGTAAAACTGAATTAGAAGAGGAAGACTGCAGATCAGTGTTACCATGATGCATAATAGTTATACCTGCACCATTGCCCATCAAAAGTTGCTCATTACCACTGTAGTCAACCTTGGAGTTCATGTTGTTGGCATCATAGGTAACATGATTGGTTGCCCGAGTCAGCATACCAACCATTATCATATACTGTATCAGGTACTGCAAGCATAGTTGTCATAGTAGAGGAGGAGTTTCTCTGAGTTTAGCTAGTAGAAAAATTTGCCATAGATGACTGTTGCTGTGAGAAGGGATTTTGATAGGATTGATCATATCAATGAAAATAGGTCCAGGCCATATGTCTAAACTTACCACAGACTTGACATTGGGGTCTATTTCTGCCACCTCTAAAACTTCTACCACCTCCACCTCTGTTGCCTCTGCCTCTGGTATTTTCAAATCGTCCTTCTCCTTGAAAATTGCCACCACCATGAGAACTCCCTTGAGAAGACCCTTGATTTCCTTTACTGGACTTCTGAACCATATTAACATTCATAATGGTGGTGTCCTTTTTGAAGTTTTCGATTCTCTCTTCCTGAGCAAGAAGGAGTGCTTCCATTTCATCCATAGAATAGGGATCTGAGCGTGAGGTCACTGATACAATGAAACTATTGTATTCTTCAGGTAATCCTTCGAGTATCACTTCTATATGATCCGCAACAGAGATTGGAGAGCCAATCGAAGCCAACGAATCAATAATCTGTTTCAATTTCAAAAGATACTCACCAACAGACAGTGATCCCTTCTTCATCATGTGCAACTAAGTTCAAAATTGCCTCCCTTCGCTTTCGTCTGAGAGGAAAAATGGGTCTCTACTTTTTCCCAGATCTGATATGAGTGTTCACAGCTAACCATCCTTGTCAATAAACCATCGATCATGCTCGACAACAGCCAAGACATCAGCAGCTGGTCCTGCTGGTCCCAAGCGAGATATTCTTCGCTAAAGCTTCCACTAGCCTCGTCTTCGGGGCTGTTAAACTTCTTTGGAACGGCGTGTGCTCCAGCGACATACTTCTGGAGTTTGTATCCTCTGATCGTGTGACCTGTTGTTTCCATGTCAGCTAGTTTGATTCATCTAATTTGGCTGCTACGGAGTGATTTGGGCTGAATTTTTGGGAAATGGGATTTGGGCTAAGGGCATCGATGAAAGTCAGAGTAGAGGCATTCTGAGGAGTCGAAGAAGAATTGGCCACATTCGAATCAGACGGCTTTGATACCATGAAAGGAAAATGGAAGAAAGAGAAAACTGAGAGAAAGGTGTTCTAATTATAATATTTCGGTGTCCATTATACACTAAAAATGAATGAATTAATACTCGACACTGTACAAATATCAGTAACAAATTGTTGACTTTGCCTAACAGACTAATATCCCTAATGCTGATTATACTAACAAATTTACAATAGAATTACAGCTCAGCATGTACTACTCACTGCTTTACAACAGCGGTTAGACTTTCTGTAGTCATGCTTAACCTCACAATCCCAGTCACTCCTTAAAAGATCTCTTGCCCAATCAAATAATCCCTGCAATTTGTCATTGAAGCTTCTAGCAGAATTTAAGCTATCCACAACCATGTTAGGATCACATTCAAATTGATCTGCTTTCTCGTAATCCTTGAGGAAATTGGAAATAGTCTGAACAACACGTGCATTTGGATACCTATAGAATTTTCCTTCAGGGTGGTTTGTAATTGTACACTAAAAAAATCAAAAACAACCTATTTTTGTTCTAAGATCAGCACGTGTTTTTATTGCTATGTGGCCTAGAAGTGTTAATTTCTACATATAGGCAGGAAAGAATCGGTTATATTTTTCATATGATCTCCTCTTATAAATAGACTAATTATCTTTCTATTATTTATATTTTTTATCAATTTTTTTATATTCTTTATTAATAGAAAAAAAGAAAAAAAGAATTTCTTTTGGAACTATATAAAGCGTTTGTAATTGTACACTAAAATGATGTGTTTCTTCTAATATTAGGACTGAATTGATGATAATAAGCATCAACGATCAAATTGATGATTATTCCATAGGTATTATAGACTTCCTATTAAACATAATGGGTGTTGTTTCATCAAATCTCCTAATAATCCAAATTTACCCTTAGCTTAAGAAACTTGCTCTATGTGCCACAATAACTAAGAGTCTTGTCACTGTTTCTAAGTTTGCCTGTGACAATTATTTGTTTCTTAAATTTCATCCTTATACTTGTTTTGTTAAGTCACAAGATGCCAACCAAATTCTGTTGGAAAGAAGAACTAATGAAGAAGGTCCTAATTGCTTTGATAAATTTTCTTTGCAATACAAGGATCCAGATTCTGTCAATAAGTTACCTTTGTCACAATCCAATAAATCTTATTTTCCGAAGATATAATAATCAAGCCTTTGTTTCGAGAAAAGTATTGTTATCCTCTTTCACTGTGGCATTCCAGACTTAGTCATCCAAGTCTTCCTGTAATAAACAAAGTTTTGAGTTCTTGTAACGTCAAAGTCCAAATAAGGATTTCTCTTTACTTTTTGCTGTCTGTATGCAAGGTAAAGCTCATAGACTGCTATATTCCTTGTTGTTCTTCAAACTAACTAAACCTTTGGAATTAATATACTCTGACTTGTGGGGACCTTCACCCATTCCCTCATCTAATGGTAATAAATATTACTTGAGCTTTATTGATGCCTATTCCAAATTTACTTGGGTTTTTCCTTTTTAGTATAAATTAGAGGCTCTTTCTACATTCCTACAATTCAAAAAAGCTTGCAGAAAAACAGCTTGATCCCCTATCAAAGTAGTATAAACGGACAGGGGAGGACAGTTTAGACCTTTTTCAAATTTTTGGAGTGATCACGGAGTAATTCATAGAATTAAATATCCTCATGGTCATCCCCAAAATGGAATTGTTGAAAGGAAGCATAGGCATATAGTGGAAGTAGGGCTTACCATTTTAGCACAAGCATCTTTGCCCTTGGAATACTAGGATGATGTCTTTGTCACTTCTTTGTCCTAATCCAATTCTTAACCTCACAATCCCAATCACTACTTAATCTCACTAACTATTGGCTTCTTTTGAGATGAAATATTTCTGCTTTTTCCTAACACTAATGATTGAAAGTTACGTTAATCTTGCATGACATTGGGTTATAACACCTTGAAGCTAGAACTACCTTATCAAGATTAAATTGTCCTAATCCAAACGCTTTGTTTGAATATTTAGATATTTTTAATGCCTAATATTTTAGAAAATTAGGAGGATCCAAATAGCCTTGGGGGAATTATTCATGTACTAATTGACTCTAGTAATCTAATAACTATGTTGTCATTGTCTTTTTTGTTTTATCTTTGTGTCATCCTCTCTCTCCTTCGTATGTATATTTCTGTCAGTAGTCCAAATAACTCAGTTTTCTTTATAACCCCTTAGTTTTCTTGAATTAACATATTCGTTGGATAGACTGATTTTCCATGGGCAAACGAATTTCTGACAATTTTCTTCTTGAGTGCATTTTAGTTTTTGCATTGCAGATAAAGGATCCTGTACGGATGGAGTCAACAGCTGTTTGTCCTTCGTCCTTAATATATCAAGCAGTGAACTGGAAAATTTTTTTTTTTTTGGTGGGTTAGGACTTGGGAGTAATGGGAGAGATGAGTGGGATTAAATTTTTTCTTGCTTCTCTTAGAATGCCAATGAACTGCATTCAGTAGCTCATATATTATTGCTGACATTTATAGATTGGACATGTTTTGTCTGTTTTGGGACTCCCAGTACAAAGTTACGGGAAAAGGATAGCTAAGCTGGCTATATTTAATACCTCAATGAACAATATCTGTCTTTTGTTTATATTGTAGCTCAACTTTGGAAAGTTGTCTTGTATATCCCCATTTTATGGCGACTAAAAATATCAATAAAATACATGTAATCTGAATATGCAATTTGGAACAAGAAAGAAAGTAGTGGATTTATATAATATAATATAATGTTAATAGACAGGAAGACAAGGTGTTTAATCCTTATCTTTATTCGCTAGAAATAAAGGGATTGGAAATTTTATTAATTATTATAGGGAAGGCCAGATGTCCAAGAGAAGAAGGATATTGTGGAGGAGTCACCGCAAAAAATCCTCTATTTAATGTTATTTAATATCTATTGTGCCCTAAATTGAAAACTAAATGTTCTGTACTACTGTTGCTTTTGATCTTCGTCATTCTGCTTGCCATTGAAGCTAACATTCATCTTTGCTTCTTGTTGTTCTGTCGATTCCTTTGAATTCTCTGATTCCATCATCATTCTTGTTTCTCAGCTTGCTGTTGATTCCTTTAAAATCTCTGATCCCTTCGTGCATTCCATCGTCCGCTATTTTGCTTGCCGTCTTCTGTTGTGCACGCCTTACCATTTGCTGTTTGCTATCCTTCAGAGGTTAGGTTTTTTCCCATTCATTTTGGGATTTATTTACAGTTTCTAATATGCATTTTGTTTGTTAATATGGTGAAATCTCAATTTATTTGAGGTCTTCAATACTGATACTTAATGAAGCTGTATGTAATTGACACTAATTCATTTTGTATAGCTATGAAATTCTGACGGATCTGTGTCTCCTATCACTCTTTCTTCTGCCTCGTTCACCATATGATTCATGTCTTCCTCTAATTGAATTATTTGCAATCAATTAAGGATTACATAACATAATATATATTAATTAATAAGAAGGGGAGACTGAAAATAATCAAATAAAAGTAAAAGAATTAATTATTTAAATTGAGATGATGACCAAACTTATTTATCTATTGGTTCTGTTATTCTGAATTACACTTTATAGCAATATTAGATCATTGTAAGTATCTGGAAGTTTTTGGTTCTGTTATTCTGAATTACACTTTATAGCAATAAGAAGGGGAGGCTTTTGTTTTTCCAATTGGGTTTTGGGTTCCCTTGACGAATATGATGATCGATCAAGCTAATAATAGTGGCAATGGCAGTCTAGAACTACTAATAGTAACTACTTGTATTTCTATGTTTTATTATTCAATATATATATATATATATATATTGGTTTGATTGTTTCCTTGATGTCGTCGTGGGGTTAGCGCGTAAGGCCTTGAAAGGATGAGGGTTGGACAAGGATCTGCGAGCTGATTAGCATTTAAACAGAGAAACAATGGCATGTGCATTAATTTATGAGTTAATTAATAATCAAAGAAGAGCATAAAATGATGATTGGCTGGGAAGAAACCAGGGTCATACTTTAGTGCTAACCAATAATTCAAATATCAGAATGTACTGCATGAATTCAGCATTATAAAAAGGGAAGCTTTCCCCTGATAATATCACCTAGTAATTATTTATACTAATAAACATTCATTTTCCGTTTTTAAAAAATACAGAAAGGCAGTTTCGGTAGAGAAAAGAAAGATTAGAAAAGGAAGGAAGAGAGTCCCACGTGGTGGTGTGACTAAATTACAGCACACGTTTGGAGGAGTAGGCTTAAGCATAGGCATTATATAGGCCTAAAACCTTAATATATAGTGCTAGCTCAAAATATTAAGGCTATCCCTCCTAGCAAATATTTTATAGACTTAAACTTTCCACATCGCTAAAACTTTGTAGTTTGTTCTTCTAATTTAAAATGGCATTTATGTTTTTGGATAGCGCGGGCTTTATGCTTTGTATGTGATTATGGATAAGAGTTGGATGCTAAAACTTTGTAGTTTGTTCTTCTAATTTAAAATGGCATTTATGTTTTTGGATAGTGCGGGCCTTTATGCTTTGTATGTGATTATGGATAAGAGTTAGATTGGGAAGCCACAAACTTCACCGATGTATGTAACTGGGGTAAAATTATTCATTGACTTTGGGTATATTTGACATATTGAAGGACATAAAAGTGTTTGTATTATTTTATAATTTTAAAATAATATAAAATAAACATATTAGTTTTATAATTAAATTAATTTAAATTATATATAATTAATTAATATATATTATTATATCATATATATAATTTTATATTTTATATATTATACTTATGTATATGTACTTACGTTAAAAAAGTGTAATATATACTTAATGTTAAATACCTCACATTTTTTTATCTTTAATATATATATATATATATTTAAAATAAATTTAATTAAAGATAAAAAAATTTAAATAAAAATAAAAATTATTCACAATAAAAGTATTTTGGGGATTTAGGTTATGAATAAAATAAAAGGATATAATGGGTATTTAAATAAAATAATAAGGGTAAAACAAGAAGAAATGTACATAAGCCATAATCTATAAGCTATAAGTTATAAGCTACAAAAAATAGCGTTTTAAAATAAGCTATAAGTTACTAAAATAATTTCGTTTACCAAACACTTCTAACAAGTTTATAAGCTAGTCAAATAAATTATAAATTAGTCAAATAAGCTATAAGCTCATTTTTTTGTCATGTCAAACACACCGTTTGTTTTCTGTAGACTGGGTGTGAGGAAAGTTATTAAGTTGATTATCAGATTGAAATTTGAATCATAAATCGCTAAGTTAAATTATGAATCTTAAATTGTATAAAATTGTAAGATTCACGATTGCAATAAAAAATATTATAAATATATTCTATAACATAAATAACATAATAGATTTCATAAATTTAAATCATAAATAAAGTAATAAATTATAAAAAATAAATGTCAATTTATAACAACTCAATAAATCAAATAAATTAGAAGAAATTTTAGTGGAGGAAAAAAATTAAGAAAAGAAAATGAAGAAATTTTATTGCACAGGAATCGAAAGCTCTAGGCGACGCAAAAGCTGGAGTGGAGTAGAGAATAGCTTGGGTCTGTGTTACTGTTACTTCAATCAGATAAAATCATAAAAGCACGACTTCGGAGTTTCCAAATAAAAAAGCAACCAAAAACGCTGTGCCTATATATTAACTGTTGTGTTATTATAACTGTGTTTGACTGTCATATATTAAACAAAAAGAAGCGAAAAAAAAAACTAGCAAGACATTCACGCATGAGTCACGACTTCACATTATACACTAAATTAAACGCTGTGTTTAGGGTGAATAAATGGAACCCTAGGGGTCAAATTATAATTTAACTAAAGTTGCAACTAAATTTTGTAATTTACTCCAAAGTCAATTTTTTATCAAAAGTTAGGCACCTCCTTTGAAATTGAAGGGGCTGCGCAGAAGAAAACTTGGAAGGAAGTTAGGTGCAGGCAACGTGCAGGCAAATTTAGAGAGGGTTGGTGGGGAATAACTCTATAAATAGAGTCATTCACCTCATTCAAAAATCCATCCTCAAAATCATCCTTCATCAACCCAAAGAGAAGCCTCACCTTTGAGAGAAAAGAGTGAGAAGAAAAATAGAGAGAGTGCCTCAGAAAATTTCTGAGAGAAAAAATAGTAAGTCCAATTTGTGAGGGTTATTGTCCACAAATTGAAGAAATACTGTTGTAGTATTTTTTGTAAGTAAGAGGTCCACCTAAGGGTGAAGATTGTATTCCCATTATTACTATAGTGGAAGATTTAAGCGGCCTACGGGTCCCGTGGTTTTTACCTAATTTGGGTTTTCCACGCTAAAATTTTTGGTGCTATTTTTGTCTATTGTATTTTGGGAATTATCCTGGGTCTGTGGAATTATTTTGATTCTGCGCACACCGCCGTTTTTCCCAACAAGTGGTATCAGAGCTTCTGGTTGGAGTACTATTGAAGATTACCGTACGAGTATTATTCACAAATATTGTACGAAGACGTACGAGTACTATTCACATATACAGGTACTGTTCATACATACTAGTATTTTTATACGTATTAGTACTATTCATATATATTAGTACTGTTCATACGTATGTAGGTACTGTTCATATGTACGAAAGTACTGTTCATACATAAGGAAGTACTGTTCATACGTACGGAAGTACTATTCACTGCCAGAAAAGTTTTGGGATCAGTTAAAACTTTGACTACTGATCTCAATGGAGACAAGAAACATCAAAATGATCAGCCTAAATGGCACAAATTATCACATGTGGAGAAGCAAGATGAAGGATCTCCTATTTGTGATGAAAATGCATCTACCAGTGTTTACATCAGATAAACCTGAAGGCAAGACGGATGAGGAATGGGGGTTTGAGCATGAGCAGGTGTGCGGTTTCATCCGACAATATGTCGAAGACAACGTATACAACCACATCTGCAATGAGACTCATGCCCGGACGCTATGGAATAAGCTTGAACAGCTTTATGCGTCAAAAACTGGTAACAATAAATTATTTTATTTGACCAAATTGACGCAGTTGAAATACAGGGAAGGGACTTCTGTAGCAGATCATCTAAATGAGATGCAAGGGGTCGTAGATCAACTGTCCAGAATGGGCATAAATCTGGACGATGAAATATTTGCTCTGCTGGTATTGGGCTCTCTACCAGAGTCGTGAGAGACTCTGAAGATCTCCATCACCAACACTGCACCTGATGGTGTAGTTAATATGGAGTCTGTTAAAAGCAGTATCTTAAATGAAGAAATGAGAAGAAGATCTCAAAACTCATCTTCTTCATCACAACCAGATGTTCTGGTTTCAGAATTCAGGGGGAGGAACCAGTCTAGGGATCAAAAACCTAGAGGAAGAAGCAGAGGCAAATCCAACAGATATGCCAATGTTGAATGCCATTACTGTAAAAAGAAAGGTCACATCAAAATACACTGCCGCAAGTTCAAAAAGGATCAAGAAAAGAACAAAGGCAGAGGACAGAAGAAAAACAACAATAGTGATGATGAGCAAGCAGATATTGCTGAGGAGTTCAACATTGTCTATGATGATGATGTAGTCAATCTTACAACCCATGAGACAAGCTGGGTGATTGACAGTGGTGCCACCATTCATGCTACATCTCGGAAGGAATTTTTCTCATCTTACACACCAGGCAATTTTGGTGCTGTAAGAATGGGAAACAATAATCTTTCAATAATTGCAGGTAAGGGAGATGTTTGTTTAAAGACGGAGAATGGTACGCGATTAGTCCTGAAGGATGTGAGGCATATTCCAGATATGCGCCTGAATCTGATTTCAACAAGCAAGCTAGATGATGAAGGTTTCTGCAATACCTTCTTTAATGGCCAATGGAAGCTCACCAAAGGATCGTTGGTGGTGGCCAGAGGGAACAAAGACTCCAAACTGTACATTATGCAAGCAAAGCTCTCCAAGGATGTTGTGAATACAACGGAGAATGATAGTATAAACGTCTCGGTCACATGAGCGAGAAGAGCATGATCCGTTTAACTAGGAAGAATGCTCTACCTGGTTTGGATCAAGTTCACTTGAAGAAATGTGATGATTGTCTAGCAGGAAAGCAAAATAGAGCTACGTTTAAAAGCCACCCTCCTTCTAGAATGGCAAATGTATTGGATTTGGTACACTCAGATTTATGTGGACCAATGTTAAAGTCACTTGGTGGTGCTCAGTACTTTGTGACTTTCATTGATGACCATTCAAGGAAGATATGGGCATACACTTTAAAGACAAAGGATCAAGTGTTGAGTGTCTTTAAAGAGTTTCATGCCTCAGTTGAAAGAGAAACTGGGAAGAAGCTAAAATGCATCCGGACAGACAACGGTGGAGAATACATTGGGCCTTTTGATGCCTACTGTAAAGAGCATGGTATTCGGCATCAGACAACGCCTCCAAAAACACCGCAGCTGAATGGCCTGGCTGAGAGGATGAACAGAACTTTGATGGAGAGAGTCAGATGTTTACTCTCTCATGCAAAGTTACCAAAGAAATTTTGGGGTGAGGCTTTACTAGCAGCAGTACATGTGCTGAATCGCTCACCTTGTGTCCCTTTAAAGCTAGATGTTCCAGAAAAAGTATGGTCAGGAAAAGATGTTTCCTACAACCATCTGCGAGTGTTTGGATGCAAAGCCTTTGTACATATTCCAAAGGATGAAAGGTCCAAACTTGAAAGTAAGACACGACAATACGTGTTCATTGGATATGGTCAAGATAAGTTTGGCTACAGATTTTATGATCCAGTAGAGAAGAAACCAGTCAGGAGTCGTGATGCTGTGTTCATTGAAGATCAGACCATTGAAGACATTTCTAAAGCCAATGGTGATTCAACTGGTTCAGAAGTTATTCCTCCAACACTGGTGCCAAGACAAGTTAGAGATGAAATACATAATGATCAGCCTGAAAAAGGTGATCCAGATGCTCCCGTTGAGATTCCATCAGAAGATTCCGATGATGATGATGGTGTTCATGATCAACCACCAGTTCCAATGGGTTCTCCAGAATTGAGAAGATCTACTAGAGTTCGACAACCCTCTACTAGATACCCTGCAAATCAGTATGTGTTATTAACTGACGGGGGAGAACCAGAAAGCTTCGAAGAAGCAATGGATGATGAACACAAGAAGAAGTGGATTGAGGCCATGCAAGATGAGATGAAATCATTGCATGAGAATAAAACTTTTGAACTGGTGAAGCTGCCAAAAGGCAAGAAGGCTTTGAAGAACAAATGGGTGTTCAGAATTAAGCATGAAGAGAACAGCTCCCATCCAAGATTCAAAGCCAGATTGGTCGTCAAGGGATTCAGCCAAAGAAAAGGGATTGACTTTGATGAGATATTTTCACCAGTAGTGAAAATGACATCCATTCGAACAGTGCTAGGGTTAGCAGCAAGTCTTGACCTTGAGGTTGAGCAAATGGATGTTAAAACTGCATTCCTTCATGGTGATTTGGAGGAAGAAATATACATGGAGCAACCAGAGGGTTTCAAGCAAAACGAAAAAGAGGACTATGTTTGCAAGCTGAAGAAAAGCTTGTATGGCTTGAAGCAAGCACCAAGACAGTGGTATAAGAAGTTTGAGTCTGTTATGGGGGAGCATGGTTACAAGAAGACTACTTCAGATCACTGTGTGTTCGTGCAGAAATTCTTTGATGATGATTTCATTATTTTATTGCTCTATGTGGATGACATGTTGATTGTTGGCCAAAATATTTCTAGAATTGATGACTTGAAGAAGCAGTTGAGCAAGTCTTTTGCTATGAAAGACTTAGGGCCAGCAAAACACATTCTTGGCATGAAGATAACTAGAGACAGAAGCGCCAAGAAATTATGGTTGTCACAAGTGAAGTATATTGAGAAAGTACTTCAAAGGTTCAACATGGACAAAGCTAAAGCGGTTAGTTGTCCTCTTGCTAATCACTTTAAGCTAAGTTCTAAGCAGTGCCCTTCCACAGATGAAGAAAAGGAAGAGATGGACAAGGTTCCATATGCTTCAGCAGTTGGAAGTTTAATGTATGCCATGGTGTGCACACGGCCGGATATTGCTCATGCAGTTGGAGTAGTGAGTAGATTCCTTTCAAAACCTGGAAAGGAACATTGGGCTGCAGTAAAGTGGATATTCAGGTATCTTCGGGGTACTTCCAAAATATGTTTATGTTTTGGAGATACCAAACCTGTGTTAGTTGGATACACAGATACAATATGGCCGGCGACATAGATTCGAGAAAATCTACTTCGGGCTACCTGATCACTTTTGCAGGGGGAGCTGTGGCATGGCAGTCAAAATTATAGAAGTGTGTTGCACTGTCCACCACTGAAGCAGAGTTCATCGCAGCAACTGAAGCCAGTAAGGAGTTGCTATGGATGAAAAGGTTCTTAAATGAACTTACTTTCCACCAAGAAAAGTATGAGCTATTTTGTGACAATCAAAGTGCAATTCACCTTGGAAAGAATGCCTCCTTTCACTCAAGATCGAAGCACATTGATATGAGATATCACTGGATAAGAGGTGCATTGGAGAAGAAGCTACTACAGCTTGAAAAGATCCATACAGATGAAAATGGATCTGATATGTTAACTAAGACTCTTCCAAGAAGCAAGTTTGAATATTGTCGATCAGCTGCAGGATTGGTGGAACCTCCCACTTAGGTCGGGAGGGGGAGAATTGAAAGGTGGGTCCCTCCATAAGTGGGACCCTAGGGGCTAAATTACAATTTAACTAAAGTTGCAACCAAATTTTGTAATTTACTCCAAAGTCAATTTTTTATCAAAAGTTAGGCACCTCCTTTGAAATTGAAGGGGCTGCGCAGAAGAAAACTTGGAAGGAAGTTAGGTGCAGGCAACGTGCAGGCAAATTTAGAGAGGGTTGGTGGGGAATGACTCTATAAATAGAGTCATTCACCTCATTCAAAAATCCATCCTCAAAATCATCCTTCATCAACCCAAAGAGAAGCCTCACCTTTGAGAGAAAAGAGTGAGAAGAAAAATAGAGAGAGTGCCTCAGAAAGTTTCTGAGAGAAAAAATAGTAAGTCCAATTTGTGAGGGTTATTGTCCACAAATTGAAGAAATACTGTTGTAGTATTTTTTGTGAGTAAGAGGTCCACCTAAGGGTGAAGATTGTATTCCCATTATTACTATAGTGGAAGATTTAAGCGGCCTACGGGTCCCATGGTTTTTACCTAATTTGGGTTTTCCACGCTAAAATTTTTGGTGCTATTTTTGTCTATTGTATTTTAGGAATTATCCTGGGTCTGTGGAATTATTTTGATTCTGCGCACACCGCCATTTTTCCCAACAACATTCACGCATGAGTCACGACTTCACATTATACACTAAATTAAACGCTGTGTTTAGGGTGAATAAAATGCAGTGTTTGATAAGTCACAAAAGCAACCAAATGTCCTGCTTCATCTTTCGACTTCTAAATTATTGGAATCGTGTGATTTGTTGGTTCTAACTCAAATCGCACGATTATGATGATTCGGCCACCTATTCTACATATGCAACAGTTAGTCTACAGATTTGTATTGCCACAGATTTGTATTGTGTGATTCAAGTCATGAATCACATGATTTCAATAACCATGTGTCCATGTACTTCTTGTGGCTTTTGAAAATAGATTACTAGATGATGATATTTTTTATCATTCAATCTGCAATGGGTTCCTGTTGGGGTATATTAATTGGATTAGACTTGAAGAGGTCACAAAAGAAATAATTGTTGTTGCTCCAATCATCAATGAACGAATGGAGAAAGTTGAAAACTCTATGCAAGACTTATTACATGATACCTTAGTTGGTACATGAAACCAACCTCATAGTGGAGCTGACGTTGAGAACAATGATGTTCTTAATGAACAATCTAATCAATTTCATGAATTGTTAAAAGATGGAAATGAAGAATTATATGAAAGTTGTTCGAAGTACTCGAAGTTGTCTTTTTTAGTAAAACTTTATCATATAAAGTGCTTGTGTCAAGTGAGTGATAAAGCAATGAACATGGCTGTTGATTTGTTGAAAGATGTGTTCGAAAATGATAAACTTCCTTAGTCCTTCCATGATGCCAAGAAGACTATTAACAAATTAAGACTTAAGTATAATAAAATTCATGCTTGTCCAAATGATTGTATGCTTTATTGAGAAGAAGATGAGAAACTTGAAAATTGTAAAATATGTAATAATTCTAGATGGAAGAAAAATTCAAGGGTGATAAATGGTAATGCTTCTAAAGGGGGAAAAAAAGATGTCAAAAGAAGCCTGCAAAGGTTTTTTTGCTATTTTTCATTGAAATCAAGGTTGCAGAGACTTTATATGTCATCTATAACAACTAAATTCATGAGATGGCATTATGAAGACCATCATTAAATGGCCTCCTAAGGCATCCTAAAGATGGAAAAGCTTGGAATTTTTTTGATATTCAATACACTAAATTTGTTGTAGAACTGAGAAATGTGCGATTAGGTTTGGCTAGTGTGGGCTTTAACCCATTTGGGGCAATGAGTACTAATTATAGTATTTGGCTCATAATTTTGATTCCATACAATTTTCCACCATTGATGTTTATAAAGCAAACATCCTTAATATTGCCTATGATCATACCTGGAAACGAATACTAAGAAATGACATCGACATTCATTTGCACGCTATTAGCAAAGGAATTGCACAGTTTATGGGTAGATGGTGTACAAACATTTGATGCTTTAACTAACCAAATGTTTAACATGTGAGCTACATTGTATGGACTATTAGTGACTTTCCAAGTTTGAGATCGGACGGAATACCTATATGGGGTTTGCATGCCCATCATGTAATTTTGATTTTGAACTTCAAAGACTTTTTCATGGTAGAAAATAATGTTTCATGAGTCAGAAGGTTTCTTGCTGAAAATTATAATTATACATCAAATTAAAGTCATTTTGATGGGAATTTGGAAAGACGAGGACCACCAATCCAAGGATCTAGTGCTGAGATACTTCAACAACAAGAAAATGTTAATATCACGCTTGGCAAGAAGTTAGATATAAAATTTGGGAGAAAATGATTGCATGATAAAAATGATGAAAGGAAAAACCAATAGTGGAGGAAAGAAAATGTCACGACCCGTTTTCTGGGCACATGACCGGCACAATGATGAATCTCTCATCACTGTAAGCCTTCCGATAAATATATCAAATTTTCTTATCTGAAAATCATAGATTATCAATTTAAAATACATTATTATACTGACATACAAGCCAAATGTCGAACCCCTGAACTAGATGTCCTAGACGATTACAGAGCAACATAATCTATAACAAAAGAGGGGTCTACCTGACAACGGAAAGGTCCAAAGTGATCTACTCCTCTAGCAGATATTCTTCGATGGCAACCTGATCTGAACAAAAAGGTTGTACAAACAATGTGAGCTTTTAAACTCAATGAGCGAATCGGCCTCGCATTAATAAAATTCAAATACATTACCAGTCATGCAAGCATATCCAAAGACTCATACTCAACCAATAGACAGAAGATAAAAATTTATCCAATTCAACAAACGTTACTAGTACTCGTCAATGGCAATATATCCCGGAGAGCGCACACAGGCCGGCTCACCAATTATGTATATTTCCGCCATGACGCACAACATCATCCTCTTACATACAAGATAAAAATTCATCCAATTCAACAAACGTTACTAGTACTCGTCAATGGCAATATATCCCGGAGAGCGCACACAGGCCGGCTCACCAATTATGTATATTTCCGCCATGACGCACAACCTCATCCTCTTAGCTAGGGCGCCTCACGGATTTATCACCAATCCGGGCTATATCCCTACTGAGGGAATCGTTGTCTCCACACTCATTGGTCAAGACACCCTGTCAACCGAGTTTTCCGCCTTGCCGTGAGAGGGGGTACTGTCCCGCTCAATCACAATCAATAGCATTTCATATCATAATCAGAAGCTCAATATAATATTCATCCATATAACAGGTATAGTATATAACTATATTATGGATTTATAAACCACATATCAAGATAACAATTAATCCATTTTTGAAAACATTCAAACTTCACATCATCATAAGATACTTATTTCATTTTATCCATACTTATGGATTAATTATCTCATTTAGATTCGTCATTCTGAATCCAATTTCCCCCTATGAATCTTGGGAGTGTCCTACGACATACTTTTTATCACCAGTAATGCTAAAACTCTATTAAAACGGGGTCGTTTCACTCACCTGGATTCCGTACGAACATCGCTTCTCTAAGTCATTACAGACAAGAGTACACAGATGAATTTCAGTATTCCGCTACGGAGATTTTCATGAAAGATTAGAGAAAACAAGTTAGGATTATTTTTATACAGATACTGTTCATACATACAGCACTATTCATATATACAGTCACTATTTATACGTACGGATACTATTTATACATACGGATAATATTCGTACATATGGTCACTATTCATACGTATGAATACTATTTTTTATGTATAGATACTATTCATATGTACGGTTACTATTCATACTGTTACTATTCATACATACGGGTACTATTCATACCAGAAATAGAGAATACAATCTGTAAAAGAGTACACCAGGTAAGTTCCCAGGAAAGAGTGGAGGATCACACTGGACACACTTAAAAACCAGGTCTTTCCTTAGCCAGAACTTTCCTAGACATGTATTCTTCACAGTTTACATTCTATTTCGGTAATCAGAGAATCAAAATAACATATAAACAGCTAAGGACAGTTTTTCTGATGTGGAAGATCAGCCAAGGCCGCAACCACAGAGCATACTTAAGAAATTAACTTTTAAAATTTGAAAGACATAGAAAGGGCATAGTATCCTTACCTAAGCTGAAAAGGAAAGGCCCAAAATCTCATAGGCCTAGCTTTGGAGTAAGAAACTTAAGGAGAGAAGAAGAGAAGTTGAAGGTGTGAGTTTAGAAGTGAAATGGAAGGGCCTATTTATAACAAAAGTCAAGGGTACTATTTGATACTATGCACTAATAAAATATTCAATTTACTATTTATGAAAATGACATTTTTAATAATGCAGTTACTGTACAAATGGCGGCAACGGCTGGAATTTTTGTTTTATTACTATTGAAAACTTAAAGAGAAAACTATCCTTTCTCTTAAATCTTTAAGTTTCTTTTCAAATCAGTCCTTTCATTTTAGTCCCTGAGGGTATTTTTACACATAAAACGTCATTTTCTCCTACAAACTTCTTTCTAGTTTTCTCTTATGACCAAACAACATCTAGTACTTGACATTTCGATTGTATAAATGAACAGTATCATATACGTAAATAGTATTATACAGGTGAATAGTACCGTATACTGAAATAGTAACAGTAGTTTGTAAACAAATATTTATATTTTATTTTTCTTGGGTATTACAGAAAAGGTACATTTTTTAGTTGCCATATTGGATCTACATTAAGTTACGTCACATTTTAGATGTAATGCACATCGAAGAAAATGTCTATGACAATGTATTGTATACTTCTTTGAATGAACTTGGGAAGACAAAATAAATTTAGTGCAAGATTTGCAACATCTTAAATTAAGGCCTAAGTTGTGGCAATATTCCAATGGGAAGTACAAAACAACTTGTTTTGTAATGACTAATGCAAAGAAAAATGTGTTCTTCCAAGTCCTTAAGGATGTGACATGCCATATGGGTATGCTTCTAATATCTCTAGATGTATTGATATTAGGCACCGAAAGATTACATGTCCGAAAATGATTTTCCTAGCATCATATCGTAATTACACTTTGTCAACTTGAAATGATTTTCCTACCATTTTTTATTGCTGTGATGTTTCATTTAGTAACTCATTTGGTAGGGTATTTGGCTTGCCTACTCATAGATTTTACATGGCTCCTTCAAGTAATGGAAATAACGATTGCTCAAACAGTTGAAATGGATAACTTACGTACTGAATTAAGCATTGTAAAAAACATATTAGAAAACATAAAATATCAGTTAGAATGTGAAAAAGTTTGGTTGACTGATATGTTTACATATATTGCACAACAATTTGAAATTCAAATGTCACCACAATTCTTCGGTGGTGTAGCAGGCCCTTCAAGGGTAAATTACAAGTTTTGGTTTTAAATTTAAACAATTTTTGTTATTTAGAACTATTATTTAAATTAAATTTTTTTTTGTGTTTATAGGCTTCAAATGAGGGAAGTATAGAAAAAACACCACCAGTAGATAGACAAGGTTGTCAAGATCGGCTAATAGATAAAATAGATCTTATCGTTGGATCAAATTGAGGATTAGAAGATCCTACCTTTAAAAAAATATATAATATTTAAAAATTGACATGTATATATATATATATATATATAAACCACAAATATGTATAATATTATATTAAAAATAATCAATCAATGTATAAGTTCAATAAATAAGATTTAAAACATAATAATAGAGAAGACACTTTTTAATAATCAGAAGAAACATTGTTATATAAGATTTGAAAATATTCAATTAGTGAAAAAGAAAATAGAGAATAACCCCTACTTCCTGTTGTCTTTAAAAACCTATTTTTTTTATTATCTAATAGACCCTTTCTTTTTTAAAACCTACCATAATATCTCTAGCCTTCACAAAATTAAGTTAAAAATTAAACAAATTATGAATAGTAAGACTGTAATTGTGTAGTATTAATAGGGATTTAAGTTAGTTTAATAATTTTTTCCATCTCAATTGACCTAATAGATTAGAAACATATCAACAAATAAAAAAATGAAAAAAATTTCAAAATGTTACAAGATCGACAAAATCGTAAAATTGCAAGATCATAAGATTTAAATTGAAATTTTACTGAGATCTTAGCAAATTTAGATCTTATATAAAATTAGGATTGTTCGAGTTGCTTGGAATCATAAAATCATAAAATCTTAAGATTTAAATCAAGATCTTGACAACTTTGTAGGTAGAAGATCCTATAAAGCTAGTTATGATCCGTCTTAGTGAATATGATATTTTATATTTTGATTATTTTATTTGTATTGACATGTTAAACAATATGCCACACTTATTGAGACTTTTTGATAATATGTGTTTCATCTTGAATTTTGTATAAGATAGTTTTATTCTCTATTATATATTTGTTTGAAACTTGTTCTTTGAGAATTCATTAATTGTATGAGTATTGCATTTTAGACTATTGCATAATAAAAAAATGAAAAAAATGAATAAATAGGGGTACAAGAACTTAATCTGAACATTAGTTAAGACTAATGTTAAGTTTAGCCTCAATTTTAACTAATGTAAAAAAAAATAAATAAATAAAGCATTAAATGCTTAATAATAGTGTCAGTTATAACTAAATTTAAATTTTACATCAGTCATAAATGACATTATATTTGGAATCATTTAAATTTTACATCAACTAGTGTTAGTTGTAATTGACACTAAAAATAAAATATCATATATTTTATCATAATTTAACAATATTCAGTTTAATGTTAGTCATTTCAACAGTTGCTATAACTGACGCTTCATTTGTCGCAATATTATGTCTAATGTCAATTATAATAACTAAAGCGAGACCCCCTTAATGTTAGTCGTAACTAATGCTAATAGTTATTTTTAAATGACACTAAATTATAATTTTTTTTTGTTGTGTTTCATTATCTCATAGTCCAAAACCATTGTTTATTTTTGTTGGTTCTAATCATTTTTTTTTTATGTTGGATAGTGCAGGATAAAGTTTTGGCTGCCTTAGCAATTGAGGATAAGATACAACATTATGCTGTTGTTGAAAAGTATCTTGAAGATGTATTGCATTTAGCCTTTTCTAGCATGAATTGATGTATTGTAATATGACTTTTTAATTCATTTGCTCCTTCTTTTTATTTTTTTGATCTTTTGTTAATGAACTAGAGTTAAGAATGAAAATGTATCTATCAAGTAGTTGCGATTACTTTGTTAAGAATGAAAGTGTTTTGCGTGACTTGATTGGAAATCAACGTCTTGTTTGTATAGAACTTGACAAATCGCTGAGCATAGATGTAAAAAAGAGTTATATGTTTTCTACATTATCTTTAATACTAGTTTCAATGACTATAAATTTAACAGAAATGGATCCAAATATAGTTTTAAATTACGTAATGAATATTGAAGATCTTTTGACAGAACCAATAAACAATTAATTGTAAAGGCAACTGTTAAAAATGTTGCTTAAAATTTGTTAAACAATGTCGTAATCTTTATTGTCACATTTTAAAATGTTGTCTAAAATGATTAAAAAAAATATTGCTTTAGGAAACAAATCATTGCAAAAGATTTAAAAATTGTTGAATAATAATGTTACAAACGACTGTTGCATTTATTTTTCAAAACTATTATCTAAAAAAAAGCAACGACAATAAATACAATGTTTAAAAAATGTTCTAAATTTATTGCAAAAGATATACGTAATAGGTTTTTTTTTCTTGCAACACTTTTTTAATGCTACGTATTGAATAAAATGTTAGTGTCATATAAATATTCTTCAATTTGTAGTTTTATTATGTTTCGAATAAGTAATTATGTTATGGTATTATCTTCTATCTACTATCTACTAATTACTGAAAAGTACTACCTTTCTATTTGTTTATTGGATATTAAAGGATAACTCAATGCTTTTTAGATCATAATTATTATAATTTTTTGTTGTTGTATTCCCAAAGCTAGAAGAACTTCCGTCATGTGCTGATAAAAATTTCAAGAAATGAGTATGGAAGTCCCATTTGATTATGTAAAATTACGAGTTTTTATCTTTTTTCTTATTGATCCACGCATCATGTTTCATGTAAATAATATACTATTGTCATAAATAAAAAGTATTGTGAATGACTATATATCTAAAGTAAGGAAAAGAAATAACACTACCCACCTACTATGTTCTTATATTTAATATTCGATAGACTTTTCTTCGGTATAAATTAGGGTAGAGAAACTCGTGATTTAATACCTACCTATCGCCACATCTTCCCTTGGAATTTCCAAGAAAAGAGTAATAAAATATAAATAAATAAAACAATAGAAAAAGATAAAAATATCAGTGGTGATTCATCCAATATGATGGGTAAAAAGCATATCTTTCTCTTTGAGACTTTTATTTTGTCTTCTGAATTCTAATTAAAGAAATATCTTATACTCACCTACTTCCATAACTATATAAGTAAAATTACTTCAAAGTTTTTTTTTTGGGACCATTTACATGTTGACATGTTTATTGCTCCAAGTTCAAGCATTTCTATCATTTAAAGATTTTACAAATTGTTACTTAGCCATGTGTCTACTCCTTCAATTAAATTAAAATATATACATTGATTCTTCACTCTTTTTAATTAGTTCTTTACTTTAGTTTAATTGTAAGGCAATACACACACATATATTTATATGCTCATTCTTCTTTAATCAATATTGATTCACTACGTAAAAGCCCATAGACGTGCATCAAATCTTCAAATAATATAACTATACAGAGCACCCGAATTATGAGGCTCGTTTATGTGCGATTGAATTGTTTAAAAGAACAAATGTTACATAGATCATAATTATTATAATTTTTTGGCCGCCATTCCAGATTTTTTGTTGTTGTATTCCCAAAGTTAGAAGAACTTCGGTCATGTGCTGATAAAAGTTTCTAGAAATGAGTATGGAAGTCCCACCTGATTATGTAAAATAAAGAGTTTTCATCTTTTTTCTTATCGATCCACACGCATCATGTAAATAATATACTATTGCCAGAAATCCATGTTCATTAAAGTGTTGTGGATGATTATATACCCTAAGTAAGAAAAAGAAATAAGTATACCCACCTACCATGTTCTTATATTTAATATTCGGTAGACTTTTCTATAAGTTAGAGACTTGAGTTCTCTTCTTATTCTTAGCCTTCATTGACTTTTTTGGGTCATTAGATTATTGTGAGCCCTACACTGAGTTCCACAGCTATTCAACAACTCACAAGAACTAAAGAAAGTCAAAAACAAAGAGAGAACCTTCTCCCATAAGTTAAAATAGAGGAACTCGTGATCATTTAATACCCACCTACCACCACATGTTCCCTTCATAGTGTTCTGTTTTTTTTTTGGGGACCATTTACAGTTGACATGTATATTGCTCCAAATTCTAGCATTTCTATCATTTAAAGATTTTACAAATTGTTACTTAGCGATATGTCTACTCCTTCATTTAAATTAAAATATATACATTGATTCTTCACTCTTTTCAATTAGTTCTTTAGTTCAGTTTAATTGTAAGGTAATACACACACACATATTTATGTACTCATTATTCTTTAATCAATATTAATTCACTACATAAAAGCCTATTGAAATGCATCAAATCTTCAAATAATATCATTATACTTTACAGAGCACCCGAATGATGAGGCCCCATTATGTCTCATTGAATTTATTAAAAGAACAAATGTTACATAGATATGGACAAGAAGGGTAGCATCCCTTGTTTATGGGTAAAAGTTTAATCAATATTAGTTTGTTTTCTTTTCTTTATTCCGTTATCTGATTGGGTTTATTAGAGGCATCTTAAATTGAAGGGTAAGTATATCTTATACAGCATATGTATCTTAATTGCTATAAATGTGAAGTATATCTTATACATAGCCTGATCACAATTGAGTAGGATACATATAATTTATTGCTTCAACAGTATATCCATGCACTTTCAATAAATTTGACTTGTTTTTTCACACTATCGTCACATGTACATGTAAGGTGGGGTCCCTCTTAAGTGAGACCCACTACTAATGTTTAAAAAAAAAGGGGTCAAGTTGCAATTTAATAAAAATTGTAACCAAAATATGTAATTTACCCCAAAGTCAAAATAAGCACAGTGTTTGCTGAAATTTCAGAGGCTGCTGAATGAGTTAGGCGCAGACGCATTTGAAGGAGTTGGTGGAGGCTGCGCAGAAGAAGAAAAATTGAAGAGGTTGGTGAGGAATGACCCTATAAATAGGGTCATTCACCTTCTTCAGAATTAATTCCTCAAATCATTCAAAATCCTCACAAAGGAGAGTGAGAGAAAAATAGAGAGAGCCTTAGAAAGAGAGTTTTTCTAAGAAGAAAATAGTGAGCCAATTTGTGAGGGTATTTTCACAAATTGAAGAAATATCGTTGTTGTATTTTTTGTGAGTGAGAGATCCACCTGAGGGTGAAGTTTGTAATTCCATTATTATTATAGTGGAAGTTTAAGTGGTCTACGGGTCCCGTGGTTTTTACTTCATTTGGACGGTTTTCCACGCTAAAATCTTGGTGTTATTTTATCTTTTTGGTTTGGGAATTATCCTGGGCTTAAGGGTATTATTTATTCTTTCAAATACCCCAATTTTCCCAACAAAGTGGTATCAGAGCACTGGTTATTCAAGAATATTGTATAAGTACTATTTATATGTACGAGTACTATTCACGAATACTGTATAAAGGCGTACGAGTACTGTTCATACATACAGGTACTGTTCATACGTACTGTACTGTTCATTGTCGGAAAAAGTTTCAAGTTCGGTGAAACGTGTTGACTACCGCTCAAAATGGAGGAGAGCACCGGCAATATGATCAAGTTGACTGCCTTTAATTATGCTATCTGGAAGCCAAAGATGGAGGATCTTTTATACATTAAAGATCTATGGAAGCCGATTGTGATGCCGAAGGAGAAAGTAGTAGCAACTCCGACGGATGACAAAGCTGATGGCAAAACAACTAGCACGTCAGATGCTGATTGGGTCGTACTGAATCGAAAATGTGCTGCTCAAATCAGGCAATGGATTGACAAAAGCATTTTTCAAAATTTTGCTAATGAACACGATGCTTATGTTCTTTGGCAAAAGTTGGAGAAAATGTATGCAAGGACAACCGCACAGAATAAAGCTAATCTGATGCGACGATTAGTCAATCTGAAATATAAAGATGGGAGCAGTGTATCGGAACATATGAGTGAGTTCCAAGGTATTGTAGATCAACTGAACTCGATGAAGATGACTGTCGATGATGAGCTACAAGCATTGCTGATGCTGAGTTCTCTACCAAAAAGTTGGGACACTTTAGTTGTGTCGGTTAGCAACTCAGCCCCTGAAGGCAAGCTTACCATGGATATGGTAAAAGACAGAATGCTGAATGAAGAATCTCGACGAAAAGACGAAGGATATAATCCTGAGTCCGAAGCGCTTGTCACAGAGAAACAGGACAAGCAAGAAAGACGCGGAAGAAATAAGGGTAGAGATTCTCAGAAAAGAAACCAGCAAAGAGGACGGTCAAAGTCTAGATCGAGACATGATAAAAAGTGTCACCACTGCGGGAAGCCCGGACATTTCATTAGAGAATGCCGGAAGTTACAGCAATCCAGGAATCAGGAAGCAGAGAATCGAACAAATGACACTGCAAGTGTCACCGAAGATGTTGTCATTATTCAAGATGCTGACTATGTCAATCTGGCATATCAAGAGACTACATGGGTAGTTGACTCAGGCGCTTCCTACCATGTTACCTCAAGACGAGAATTCTTCTCAACCTACACCCAAGGTGATTTCGGACGAGTGAGGATGGGAAATGATGATGCATCCAAAATTATTGGCATCGGCAACATTTATCTGGAAACTAATCTTGGATGCAGGTTACTCTTGAAAGATGTGAGGCATGTTCCTGATATTCGCCTCAATTTAATCTCCACCGGAGTACTTGATGATGGTGGCTACAGCAACTATTTTGGTGAAGGAAAATGGAAGCTCACCAAAGGCAACTTGATAGTAGCCAAAGGCAAGAAAGATTCATCTCTTTACATTATGGAAGCAAAGTTATGTAAAGGAGATGTAAACGTTGCTAGGAAAGAAATTCCCACCGAGCTATGGCATAAGCGGCTCGGTCACATGAGTGAGAAGGGTCTCAGAATTCTTTCCAAGAAGGAGCTCTTGCCAGAATTAAAAGGTACACCTTTGCGTACTTGTGTTGATTGTATTATGGGAAAACAACACAGAGTTGCATTTCGTAGTTCTCCACCCTCTAAAAAAGTAAATATTCTAGATTTGATACACACAGATGTCTGTTCAATGAGTAATAAGTCACATGGAGGTGCACTCTATTTTGTGACTTTTATTGATGACCACTCAAGAAAGGTATGGGCATTTGCCTTGAAAACTAAAGATCAAGTGAAAGAAGTTTTCAAACAGTTTCATGTAAAAGTTGAAAGAGAAACTGGCAGACGTTTAAAGTGTGTACGTGCAGATAATGGCGGTGAGTATCGTGGACCATTTGAGGAGTACTGTAGAAGTTTCGGCATCAGGCTGGAAAAATCAGTACCAAAGACACCTCAACACAACGGTGTCGCTGAAAGGATGAATAGAACCATCTGTGAAAGAGTCAGATATATGCTCTCAAATGCAAAACTGCCAAACTCCTTTTGGGGGGAGGCAATGAAGACAGCAGTTGATTTAATCAACCTTTCTCCATCAGTTCCATTGAATTATGACATTCCAAAAAGAGTCTGGACGGGGAAAGATGTTTCTTACAAACACTTAAGGGTATTTGGATGTAGAGCATTTATTCACATCCCAAAAGATGAAAGGTCCAAGTTGGAAGGAAAGTCGAAGCAGTGTATCTTCGTGGGATATGCCCATGAAGAATTTGGCTATAGACTCTGGGATCCTGTTAGCAGAAAGATCATTAGAAGCAGGGACGTGGTGTTTCTTGAAGATCAGACAATCGAAGATCTTGAGAAACAAGAGAAACCACAGTCAGATGAAATGCCAGTTAATCTGGAACCAGTCTCTCCACCATCAAATTCCAATGACGGGGGAGCTATACCAGATACTGATGATGTTGATCCACCAACTAGCAGTTCACAACTAGAGCCAGTTCCAGAGCAGGTCCAACAAGAAGCACCGTTAAGGAGAAGCACCAGAGAGAGAAAACCAAGTTGTAGGTATTCTCCTAATGAGTATGTGATGCTCACTGACGGGGGAGAACCAGAGAGCTATGATGAAGCTATAACCGATGAGCACAAGGATGAGTGGTTAAAAGCCATGCAAGAAGAAATGAAATCCTTACATGAGAACCACACATTTGAACTGGTGAAATTACCACAGGGCAGGAAAGCTCTCAAGAACAAGTGGGTGTACAAAATCAAAAGTCAAGAAGGCAGCTCATAACCACGTTATAAAGCAAGACTGGTTGTGAAAGGATTCGGTCAAAAGAAGGGCGTTGACTTTGATGAAATATTTTCACCGGTAGTAAAGATGTCTTCGATCCGAGTTGTTCTTGGTGTGGCAGCTAGCCTCAACCTGGAAGTTGAACAACTTGATGTAAAAACCGCCTTCCTACATGGTGATCTTGACGAGGAAATCTACATGCAACAGCCCGAAGGTTTCCAAGTCAAAGGGAAAGAAAAGTTGGTGTGTAGACTAAAGAAGAGTTTGTATGGTCTGAAACAGGCACCAAGGCAATGGTATAAAAAGTTTGACTCATTTATGGAGAAAAATGAGTACAATCGAACAACAGCTGATCACTGCGTCTTCATCAAGAAATTCTCTGATGATGACTTTATCATTCTTTTGCCCTATGTTGATGACATGTTAATTGTAGGTCAAAACATTGACAAGATTAACATGTTGAAGAAAGAGTTGAGCAAGTCCTTTGCAATGAAGGACTTAGGACCGGCAAAGCAGATTCTTGGCATGAGGATTACCCGTGACAGGAAAAATCACAAGATTTGGCTATCTCAAGAACAGTATGTGGAAAAGGTTCTTGAAAGATTCAACATGGATAAGGCAAAAACTGTTAGTTCTCCACTTGCCAATCACTTTAAGCTAAAAGTGAGCCAGTGTCCTTCGAATAAGGAGGATAAATTAGAAATGAGCAAAGTGCCTTATGCATCGGCCGTTGGCAGTTTAATGTACGCTATGGTATGTACTAGACCAGATATTGCTCACGCTGTTGGCGTTGTAAGCAGGTTCCTGGCGAATCCTGGAAAGGAACATTGGGCAGCAGTCAAATGGATACTCAGGTATCTCAGAGGTACTTCCAGTCATTGTTTATGCTTTGGTAATGGAAAAGCTGTATTAGAAGGATATACAGATTCAGACATGGCTGGAGATGTGGATACCAGAAAGTCTATATCTGGGTACCTAATAACATTTGCAGGGGGAGCTGTCTCGTGGCAGTCACGATTACAAAAGTGTGTTGCCTTAAGCACCACAGAAGCAGAATACATTGCAATCACCGAAGGTTGTAAGGAGATCCTGTGGATGAAGAAGTTCTTACAAGAATTAGGCCAAAACCAGGAAAATTATATTCTCTATTGCGACAGTCAAAGCGCAATACATCTCGGCAAGAATCCAACTTTCCATTCCAGGTCGAAACACATTGATGTGAGATATCACTGGATCCGTGATGTGTTGGAAAGTAAGTTGCTGAAAGTTGAGAAAATCCACACCAACAATAATGGGGCCGATATGATGACGAAGACTCTACCAAGAGAGAAGTTGGAAGTCTGTAAAGAAGCTGCAGGCTTGGTATCACTCCCCACTTAAGTCGGGAGGGGGAGATTTGTAAGGTGGGGTCCCTCCTAAGTGGGACCCACCACTAATGTTTAAAAAAAAAAGGGGTCAAGTTGCAATTTAATAAAAATTGTAACTAAAATTTGTAATTTACCCCAAAGTCAAAATAAGCACAGTGTTTGCTGAAATTTCAGAGGCTGCTGAATGAGTTAGGCGCAGACGCATTTGAAGGAGTTGGTGGAGGCTGCGCAGAAGAAGAAAAATTGAAGAGGTTGGTGAGGAATGACCCTATAAATAGGGTCATTCACCTTCTTCAGAATTAATTCCTCAAATCATTCAAAATCCTCACAAAGGAGAGTGAGAGAAAAATAGAGAGAGCCTTAGAAAGAGAGTTTTTCTAAGAAGAAAATAGTGAGCCAATTTGTGAGGGTATTTTCACAAATTGAAGAAATACCGTTGTTGTATTTTTTGTGAGTGAGAGATCCACCTGAGGGTGAAGTTTGTAATCCCATTATTATTATAGTGGAAGTTTAAGTGGCCTACGAGTCCCGTGGTTTTTACCTCATTTGGAGGGTTTTCCACGCTAAAATCTTGGTGTTATTTTATCTTTTTAGTTTGGGAATTATCCTGGGCTTAAGGGTATTATTTATTCTTTCAAATACCCCAATTTTCTTAACAGTACATATTCACTATGATTTACTTTTATGGAATTGAAGCTAGTTTTAGGTCAGGAATTACCTATTCCTTACTAACTTATATATAATATGATTAGCTTCCAATCATGGTATGCTTTCTTTGGCTTATATTATGATGGAAACCTAATATGTTTTTCTTTCTTCCTCCATTGATAATTTTCATATTCTTTTAACCTCTATTCTTGATGAATTAATTCATTGTAGGATTAAACTGAAACTGGGGACAAACACAAAAAAAAATTGTCTTATCAAGTTATCATGCATAAATGGAGATATAACTTTATATGTTTGTGTGCTCCATATTCTTTTAACCTCTACTTTTTACAAAGAAGGCATAAAGCCTAGGGAGAGGGGAGTGCGAAAGGAAAGAGGGGAAGGGACGTAAAAGGGATTAAATTCACAGTCATCAAGCTTTTTTAGAACTTTGAGAGCAAATGTTTAGCAACTTCATGACTGCAACTAGTCCACCATAAAAAAATTAGATAACATTTTTTGTCATATGACATCGGCAAGTTTCTTTAAACATTTACTGTATAAAAAAGTTTAATTATTTTCATTTCAATCCCTTATAATGTTTCTTCTTATGTTTATGCTATTGTTAATAAATTGAAGAAGCAATGCAGGTGATTGTGTGTTGATTGAAAAATTTGATAACAAATTGTAAATTTTTTTCTTTAACTTTTTTTTTTTGAGGGCGTTCATGTACGTATTCAATTCATTTCCTACGGTACACCCTCCTTGGTCCACTGACTCTACTCTGCTGCGTGAAAATTATTTTTTAATTTTTTAATTTTACTTTTTCCAGCACAGGTCAGTTAAAGTGGGTCTCTTTTAGGTGACTTTAGATGTGACTTTGTTCTTATCATTTATGAAGATAAAAATTTTGGCAATACATGACGATATAACTTTGTGAAAATATAAAGTAAATGGCAATACATGACAATACATGACGATATAACTTTGTTCTAATTTCAATTTAATTAAACAAACGTAAATTAAATATTTTTTTGTAATTATATAAAAATAAACTAATTTTATACAATCAATTAATTAAATAAAACATGATATGATCAATTATTTAAAATTAAATATTTCTATTAAAATTAATTAATATGAATTTAATAAAATATATACTAATTTTATTTAAATATATATAATTTACATAAATTTAATTATATTTTAAATCATATAATTTAACTACATATTAATTAATTAATTGTTATTAAATTATAAATATATATAATATAATATATATATATATATATATGTTATATGTAATATAATATATATATATATATATATATATATATATATATATGTGTGATAAAGTTTGACCTGACACAGGTCGAGTCTTGTAGAAATAAAATAAAAATTTTTATTGATGTGACAGATTTTATAAAATCTCTCCAATTTTTTTTGAATCGGTAGCATTCTCTTAATTATTTTTTGGAAAGAATAACATTTGGATAAAAAACTCCGACACCAACGCCTCACACACTTTAACTTTGTCTTCTTTGTGGGACATCGTGAAATCTCATTTCTCAGAAAATGGTGCAAAATGCACATTGTCAAAGTGATAATAGTCTTCGTCTACGTCGCTTTGTCGGCAAAATGGCCTAACACTCGTGACCTATACCAACCCACACGTTGACGCTAACGGAAAAGTTACCCAGGGAAAAAGTTGATTCATCCATGTTACATGCCCCATTTTTCAAACCAGGTTTGTTGCTGCCTTGGTTTGTTAATGCAGCCAAACATCTCATTTTTTCTACAAACGCGGTTCATGGGTGCTGAAACGTGATTGGGCAAAATATCAACAAGCCCCTAAACAAGCACTCAATTTTACAGCTTGCATCGTGTTGTGATGCTCCTCAAGTAGGGCCTACAACTCATTATAATTAATAGAATCTTGTGTGGCTCATAAAAATATTTATTTTCTTTCAATATATTACATTACATTAATACCGTTAACCAACTTACATATTAACAATAATACCAATAATTGAGGGCTTTTCTTTTTTCTAAAAGTGGTTTTTCCTTCCGTACACAAATAATTGAGGCCTGCATTGTGATTTTTAACCTTTTATCTGCATCTTACTATTTTCAACCTTTCATCTTCAAACTACTCTCTGTCCCTCGACAGCTCCATATTCTTTTAACCTCTACTTTTTACAAAGAAGGCATAAAGCCTAGGGAGAGGGGAAGGGACGTAAAAGGGATTAAATTCAGAGTCATCAAGCTTTTTTAGAACTTTTAGAGCAAATGTTTAGCACCTGCATGACTGCAACTAGTCCACCATAAAAAAATTAGCTAACATTTTTTGTCATATGACATCGGCAAATTTCTTTAAACATTTACTGTATAAAAAAAGTTTAATTATTTCCATTTCAATCCCTTATAATGTTTCTTCTTATGTTTATGCTATTGTTAATAAATTGAAGAAGCAATGCAGGTGATCGTGTGTTGATTGAAAAATTTAATAACAAATTGTAATTTTTTTCTTTAACCTTTTTTTTTTGAGGGCGTTCATGTACGTATTCAATTCATTTCTTACGGTACACCCTCCTTGGTCCACTGACTCTACTCTGCTGCGTGAAAATTATTTTTTAATTTTTTAATTTTACTTTTTTCAGCACAGGTCAGTTAAAGTGGGTCTTTTTTAGGTGACTTTAGATGTGACTTTGTTCTTATCATTTATGAAGATAAAAATTTTGGCATCTAGTCTGGACAAATTTTACTACAGTAGATGGATAATTAAGTATATCAAAGAATTCTTATCGCTTATAAAAATTTAATAAAATTTCTACTCACTAGTCGCTACTAATAAAGTGAACATATTGCGTAAAATTACATAGAAGTGGAACTAAAGTTTTAGTAGTTCACTAGTAAAAGAATAGAGATAAGGTTACCTCAGCTGAGAACGATATAGTAAAATTTTACAACAAACCAAGCAAAATCATATCTAGATCAAGCTTACAAAGTAATGAAAATTATGGCTTTGTTTAATTAGTTTCTATTTTCTAAAACAATTTTTTATTATTCGAAATTAAAACAAAAATTGTTTGATGATATGTTTTTGAAAGATAAATTTTAAAATAGTTTTTAAATTATTGTTTGTAAAAAAAATAAAAAAAGATTTAGGTGTTTATAAAAACAATTTTTTTGAAAACAGTGTGAAAAATGTGGTGGCATTATTGTTAATATGTAAGTTGGTTAACGATATTAATGTAAATGCAATATATTGTAAGAAAATAAATATTTTTATGAGCCACGCAATTTTCTGTTAATTATAATAAGTTATAGGCCCTACTTGATGAGCACAACAATACAATGCGGGTTAAACGTGGATGAGACAAACTAGATTTGATTGAATATGGTAGAAAAAAATTAGGTTTAGATAAATATGATTTATGTTTAAAAGACATTTGGACAAACGTTGTTTGAAACAGAATATAATATTTAGATGTTGATTTGCAAACGTGGTTTTGGATGTATATATAATACCAGAAAGGACATGAATTTTATTTTTCATTTTTTGATAAATCATGATGTTTCGAATGTATATTCTGAATTTTATAGTTATAGTGTTAATTACAAATAAATTATTGACTAATTTTTTATTAATAATTAAATTTTAAACAAAATAAACTAAATTTTCATTATAATTAAGTTTTAACATAATGAACTATCAATTATTTAAATTTGATAATTTAAACTCATTATTTAACCATATAACAACACTCAAACTTTAGCAAACTCTTTTAAATCTTAATTAAAATCCCTATTATACCAATTCTATTCATTTTCAAATATTTTACTTCTAACCTACAACTTTTTATTTTATTCACTTAGGTCCTTGGCTAATATTTTTCCTTTGTCTTTTGCATGATCTCAAATCATATTTAGTTTCATCTAGAGTCCTAGTCCCAGAATATAATTTTTTCTGAAATTAAATCAACCTCTAAACTTTTTATTTCTTGACTTTAGTCCCTATCATACATATTATTAGTTTTCACTTAGTATATTAGTTTTAAATTAAAGTTCAGTTCAATCCTTTTTTGTCTAGTCCATAAATTTAATTTAAACTAAATTTTGTTTCCATAAATTTAATTTAAACTAAATTTTGTTTTAGTTTCAACATTCACCAAAATCCTTTCTTTTTATTCACTTAGGTCCTTAATCAAAATTTAATATTTTATTTTTTAATGTATCATTATTATTTATTATCATTTATTTAAAGTTAAATTATAGTAATGATCTAATAAAGTACACTAATTTTTTAATAGATGAATTATTAATTAATTTTTTACTAATAATTGACTACTTTGAATTAAAGTAATTAGATTAATTAAGTAAATTGGATTTTTTTTTTGAAATCAAATCCAATAATGCTTTTATTCACGTGAAGAACAAATGTTGTACATCGTCATGACTCATGAGCAAGTAAAGAAAAGTCATTAGGAAAAGATACACTATGTGCCAATATTGGTCCTACAAAAAATAAAATCTCATTTTTCTTCATGACAATGCATATTCATGCCTCATCACTCAACACCACCGCCTCACACACTTTCACTTTGTCTCGTAGACATCGTTAAATCCCATTTCTCAGAAAATTGTGCAAAATGCACATTGTCAAAGTGATAATAGTCTTCGTCTTCGTCGCTTTGTCGGCAAAATGGCCTAGTACTTGTGACCTATACCAACCCACACGTTGACGCTAACGGAAAAGCTACCCAGGGAAAAAGTTGGTTCATCCATGTTACATGCCCCATTTTCCAAACCAAGTTTGCTGCTGCCTTGGTTTGTTAATGCAGCCAAACATCTCATTTTTTCTACAAACGCGGTTCATGGGTGCTGAAACGTGATTGGGCAAAATATGAACAAGCCCCTAATCAAGCACTCAATTTTACAGCTTGCATTGTGTTGTGGTGCTCCTCAAGTAGGGCCTACAACTCATTATAATTAATAGAATCTTGTGTGGCTCATAAAAATATTTATTTTCTTACAATATATTACTTTACATTAATATCGTTAACCAACTTACATATTAACAATAATGCCAATAATTGAGGGCTTTTGTTTTTTCTAAAAGTGGTTTTCTTTCCGTACACAAATAATTGAGGACAGCATTGTGATTTTTAACCTTTTATCTTCGTCTTACTATTTTTAACCTTTCATCTTCAAACTACTCTCTGTCCCTCTACAGCTCTGCATTCCACTCAACCAAGAGCTTCATCAGAAACGTGCTTACTTTTTTCCTTTAGGTTTAGACCCAAAAATTAGAAACAAAATATTTTCATCTCAAATATTTTCTTTAATTTTTTAAAAAATTAAAGACAAAATTTACAATTGATTTAGCAATAAAACTAATTTTTTAAAAAAAACTTTGAGATAGAATTTGCAACAAAAATTAGAGACAAAATATTTTCATCTCTAATTTTTTGCTAGTTAAATTATATGTATGTTAGTTTACATAATATGGTAACAAAGTATTAATGGTAGTAATGTTAAGACATGCTTAATATAACTACAAGGTCACAAGTCCAGTCACTATCTAGCGGTGTGTGTTTTAGAGACAAAAAAAAAAGTTTTCTCTTTGAAATTGGATCTTCTAACATTGAGTTGTTAGATTGCGCATAATGGACAGTATTCTATGCAGTATATTCTGGGGGTGACATGGATGCGAAGGATGTCGTTCATCTTACACAATCCAACAGTCGAAATACAATGTTTAAAGAAATCTAATGTTAGAGGATCCAATTCCTGTTAACATGAGATTACATGTTGAGTGAGAATTTGGATTCCCTCCAGGTCCTGGAGGGAACAATATTCTCTAGGACCAGATCTAGGATGAGATCATTCAATGGTTTAGATTAATTTTACGTTTTTTTTTAAATTACATGATTAACTTTTTAATAAGTCCAATATTTTATTTTTAAATTTTTTAAAATTAATCATATAATTTTTTTTAAAAAAAAAACATAAGATTAACCTAGACTATTGGATGATCTCATCCAACAGTCCAGATCTAGTTCAGGAAGGTATTATTCCCTCCAGATCCAAATTTGTTGAGTGAGATATACTACTCAATGCTATATTGCAAAAATAACTGTTTACTAATAATCAACTAATTGCAAGAACTATTTTTGGGGCAGCATTTATGTGATGCTTTTTAACGTTGTACTCTCTTGATACCTAAATGGAGGTAGCAAAACGGATTTTTTTTTAAATAAAAAACTAGAAATTTTGATCTTTCTGGCATTTTGATGCTCTTGGCACCAAGCTAATTTTGTTTGGTGAAAGTATTATTTTTATCCTTCACAATTAATAAGTTTTAATTTTATCTGATATAATTTTACTAATTTTGTCCTATTTGTTTACAAAAATGTGTTAATGTTATACCAATTGCTGATGTCATCTAAATAATTAATAAAAAATATTGACATATTAGACAATAACTCATTGGATGTTGCTTATGTGTAATTCTCTGTTCTAATTTCGTTGCTTAATGAATAGGGATTTATGGCAATAGTATCTTATTTACATGATAATAGAAAATAGATGAAAACTCGTTATTTTACATAATCAGGTGGGTTTTCCATGCCCATTTCTTGAAATTTTTATCAGCACACTTATGCCAAAGTTTTAAAAGAAAAGAAGATTTAAAATTTTAAAAAAATTATATAAATTTTTTTATATATTTACTATCAAGTTATTCACTAAAAATTGAATATGTATAAAAAAATATCTTAAAGAATCATTCATTTAATACTTAGTTTCACAAAAAAACTATTTTTTTTAAAAAGAGTATACACTTACTATATGTTGATTAAAGAAACATATATTTATTCTATTTAATTAAAGAATTTGAAAGTAAATATAAGTAAATTTTTTCTTTTAAAAACAGTATATACAAATGTAACAAGCCCTCCTTGGTCCACTAACACTACTCTATTGAGCTGGAATTAATTTTGCAATTTTTTCAGTACAGGTCAACTTTAGTGGGTCTTCCGTGGCTGACTTTAAGCATGGTTTTATCCTTATCACTTATCAAAAAAAAAAAATTATGACATCTAGTCTAGACAAATTTTACTACAATAGATCAATAAATAAGTATTTCAAAGAATTCTTATCAAAGAATTCTTATCACTTATAAAAAAAATTTAATAAAATTTATACTCACGATTAATAAAGTGAAAACACTACAAAAAATATACATAACTCAACTAAAGTTTTAGCAACTCACTACTAGTAAAAGAATAGAGAAAAGTTTATCTAAGCTGAGAACGATATACTAAAATTTTACTATAAACCAAGCAAAATCATATGTTCATCAAGATTACAAAGTAGTGAAAATTATAGCCCTGTTTAGTTACTATTTTTTAAAACAATTTTAGTTATTAAAAAAAATGAAAAATTAAGACTTGTTTGATGATATGTTTTTGGAGGAGAAATTTTAAAAATAGATTTTGCAATTATTTTTTAAAACAAAAAATAAAACAAGATTTACGTGTTTTCAAAATGTTAAAATATAATGCAAGTCCCTATAGTTTTACTCAACAAAGATTTTGATCCCTACACTTTAAAAATAGAGTATTTGGTCCCTATAGTTTTCAAAAGTACATAAATAGTCTCCGTTATTAGTCAACTATTAGTCAATAGTTAGTATGGTACGTGTAGCGCTGACTGGAATACTTTCAACACACACATTGCAAAATGAGAGGCTGACTGGATTTTTTTTTGCCACATCATCAATGCCAATTTTTTCCTTTTTCTTTTTTATCTTCGTTGTTCTATTTTCTTCCTCTCATGGAAAACTCGCCTGAAACTTGAAGCAAACCCACAGAGAACTCACTTTTAAAACCAGCAAACCAGACATTGTGGACATGTTCATCAACAAACCGGAACAAGGAGAACGAAATTAATTAGAACAACCGAAGGGGAGAATGAAATTGCTCAGACCAGAAAAATACCACGGTCATTCCCACGTTTTAAGGTTCAGAAACAATTCCCATAAAGAAATCTCAAGAATTTTAGAAAACTTACAACCACAATGCCATTGAAGATTCTAGGTTATCTGTCAAAAATTTTGGTACATGAGTTAGTGACGATCTCAATAATGCGGAGAACAGTAGTAATGCCAGACCAGTGGTGGAGGCAAGGCGCGATGACGGAAGTGGTAGAGGTGAGGCACGACGGAAAGGATGATCTCAATATCGCAAAGAACATGGCAACTGCAGCACAATGACGAGATGAATAACACGGACTGTGAAGCTCGAAGGAAAAGATAAAATAAAGAGAAAAAAGAAAAAAAAAGGAAAGAATTGATGATGTGTTAAATTACTGCCATGGCATCATTAATTTTGTAATGTGTGGTGTTAACTGGAGCACCACACGTACCATACTAACTGTTAACTAATGATTGACTGATACTTGAGACTATTTTTTGGTGTTTTGAAAACTCTGGGGACAAAATTCTCCATTTTTAAAGTGTAGGGACCAAAATCTTTGTTGGATAAAACTATAAGGATTTGAATTATATTTTAACCTTTTCAAAAATAATTTTCTTGAAAACAGTGTGAAAAATGAGGTGGCATTATTGATAATATGTAAGTTCATTAAATGTAATTTTTTGTAAGCAAATATATATTTTTATTAGCGGTTAAAACTATTGCTATAAATTTAAACAAAAACTTTTAACAAATACAGTGGCAATTACCACCACTGCTAAATGTAATTTTATTTTAAACTTGTATTTTTTTTATTCTAATCTTTATAAAATTGTTGCTTTTAATATCTATGTTTTTTTTAAAAAAAATATAGATACTTTTTAACTAATTCAGGGTCAATTCGTTTTAACTTATCAAATTATGATTATTTTGAGTTATTATGTAAATATATTTTTAATAATTTATATAACTGGAATTAAATTTAATCAATTCGTTGAAATATATATAGTTCAGGCCATAGCAGTTAATTTATTCAACACATATATGTTTTATTTAAAAATTATTTTTAATTCTTTCATTGTATTAAATTTATGATAACATTACCCGGAAAACTTTTGTATAAAATTATTTTTAAATCTTGTTTTTGAAAATAAATATTACAAACGTATATTTTTCTAAAATTTTAAATTTGTTTGTAGAATAAATTATTGAAAAGAATGTTTTAGTTTTCAAAATTAATTTGTAATTTTTTTATAAATCTTATTTTTTAAAATAAAAAAAATACAAACACATCCAGACATTATATTTTGTTTCTTTTCTCTAGCGGGACCATGCTGTTCCAAAAAATCAGAAAAGAAAAGAAAAGTCCCACTTTTAGTATCAGCTACACAATTTAATTACAATGACTTGTTGGCCCTACTTGAGCACCACCACACAATTTTCAAGCCAGATATTCATTTGACATATACTTCCTTTTTGCCTTCAGATTTAGGCACCAAAATTAGGAATGAAATATTTTTATCTCAAAAATTTTCTCTAATTTTTTTAAAAAAATTAAAGATGAAATTTACAACAGATTTATAATGAAGATTAGAGACGAAACAGAATATTTCCATCTAATTTCTTTTAAAAAACTTAGAGATAGAATTCGAAACGAAAATTAGAGGTCAAATATTTTCATATCTAGTTCCATTTCTAATTTTTTTGCAAGTTCAATTATATGTATATTAATTTACATAATGGAGTAACAAAGCATCAATGGTAATAATGATAAGACATGCTCAATGTAATCGCAAGGTTGCATGTCCGGCCATTGTTCGTCGAAAGATTTTTTTCTTTTTTTTCTTTTTCAAAATAAATTAAAAAGAATTTTTTGTGAGACAAAATTTTCATTTTAAATTTGAAATAGAATTTTTCTTTTCGACTCAAGAAATTAGCCACACATATTTTAGAGATGGAAAAAGTTCAATCTTTAATTGTATTTGTTCTGAGACGGAATTTTATGTAGATTTGAGAAATATGACATGACTAGTAACTAGATATGATATGACTATTAATATGAGATTACAAGTTGAATAAAATATCTTATGCTATATGTGTACAAATAATTATTGATTAATGGTTGATTAATAGTAGAGGCTATTTTCCATGTGTTTAAAAAATTATAAGAACCAAATTTAATATCGGGTAAAACTATAAAGACTATAAGTACATTTTAACTTAAATAATTAAATTTTCAAGTTACAAGAATAAAACTATAATTTTTTTTTGAACATTTGATTGTTATCTCCAATATTATATGATGCTACAAATTTATTGCTAATATTTTAAATTTTTTATTATTTAAAATATTTTACATTAAATATCAATATATTTGTCTTTTTCTTTCCCTAATTGCCAGGTTATTAGTAAATTACATATGCGTACACACAAACATACATAAATACAGGTCAATGCAAAACCATGTGTGTCAATTTTCTAGAAAAGAGCCCGGTCAATTATTCATCTTGGACTAGCACCCTTGAAATAAACTATTATTTAAAAAAAAAAAGAAAAGTTTGATTATGTCAATTTCTATCCCTTATAATGTTCCTTCTTATATTTATGCTCTTGCTAATAAATTGAAGGAGCAATACAGGTGATTGTGAGTTGAAATTTGTCATTTTGAGACTATCAAAATTCAAAACTTTTCTGTCTTTAGTGTTTGATGCTTTGCCATTTCAAGATAAAAATATATGATTTTTTTTTCTGCCTTACATTTTGTTCTTTGTATTATAATTATTTAATTTTATATTTAAAGTTTTAAATGCCATCGAATATTTTTCAATTTAAGATATTATCAGTAATTTTGATGAATTTTATTATAATTTATAGTCAAATTATTTTGAATAATCCTTATAATTATTTTTTAAAATTTTTAAACCATTAGCTGCTTTTTATAAAAAAAAAAGTGGCTAATACGAACCGCCAAGAAATTTGAAAATAGTGGCAGAAATGGTAATTAATTGCTATTATATATGTCCTATCGACAGTAATTCCAACAATTGTTGAAAACCAACACTATCGTATTTAGCGACGATTGAAAGCATTGTTAAAACTTAAAAAGTTATTATTAGCCAACACTAGATTTTTGTTTTTTTAAGAATGTTGAAGTCACACAGACCTCCAACTTTGTAAAAGCTAGAAAATAACATTCAATATTTCGAAATCGGCCTTTTCAATGCAAACAATAACTTTCACACTTCCAATGTCAGTTTTCCCATCCTGCTAGGCGCCAGCTGTAAAACATTTAATAAAGTAATGTTTGTTGATGGATGATGGAACTAAACCTTGTAGAAGTGTGTAACAAAGTAATACACTGTTTTATCAAGCATTTTCTTTTATTATGTACTTTTCCCTAAGTTTCAAAAGATATGAAGTTTTAAAATTTGGACAAGATTTATATGAAGTTTGTATATTTTTACTATCAAATTTTTTATTAAAAATAAAATATGTGTAAGAAAATGTCTTAAAAAATCATTCATTTAATATTAAATTGTGAAAAAAATTATTATTTTTTTTAAAAATACATTTATTATATGTTAATTGAAGAATCATACACTTGTTATATTTATATTGGAAAATTCAGTCATAAACATAAGTAACTACAAGTCATTATTTTAAGGAAAAAATATTTCCTTCTGGAATGCATTCATGTATGCACTTAATTCATTTCTAGTTGTACATGCAAATGCAATAAAGTGGGAGAGAGTTCTCTATTTAGCTTTTCTCTCCTGGGCTTTTCACAGCCCTTAGATATCTGTAAGTCCCACAGTCTCTGTGGAGCCTATAGCAATCCAGGGGTTGTAGCCTGCGAAGAGCTAAGGAGGTCCAAGGACAAAGAGAAAATCTCTTCTCCAATAAACCTGATTGTTTTGTTAGGTCAAAATTAATTTTTTGACTTTTTCCAACATAGTTCGGCGAAGTGGGAAATAGATCCATAAATGGTTAATTTTTACAATTAACACTTATATTTTAAGATTATGTTTTTTTAAAAAAAAATTAAAGACAAAATGAAAACAAAATCTTAAAATCTAGACAGTTGATTATGAAAATTAATGATTTAGATGAGTCAAATACTATACTAAAAAGAATATCTGTTTCCAGCCCAAGTGGATCTTCCTTGAGTGACTTTAGATGTGGCTTCATTCTTATCACTTAAAAGATAAAAATTATGACATCTAGTCTAGACAAATTTTACTGCAATAGATCAATAAATAAGTATATTAAAAAAATTTTGTCACTTATAAAAAAATTAATAAAATTTTTACTCATTACTAATGAAGTGAAAACACTGTAAAGAATACACAAAACTCGAACTACAGTTACAGTAGCTCGCTAGTAAAAGAATAGAGAAAGGTTTATCTAAGCTAAGAACAATATGCTAAAATTTTACTACAAACCAAGCAAAATCAGATTTAGATCAAAATTACAAAGTAATGAAAATTATGGCCCTGATTGGTTATTCTCTTTAAAACAATTTTTCGTTATAAAAAATTAAAAAACTATAAAACTTTTTTAATGATATGTTTTGGAAAGATATATATCAAAAAGATTTTTTGAAATTACTTTTTAAAACAAAAATAAAAAAAGATTTAGGTGCTTTCAAAAACAATTTTCTTGAAAACGGTGAAATTTGTGGTGCCATCATTGTAAATATGTAAGTTCATTGGTGATATTCATGTAAATGTAATCTACTATAAGAAAACAAATATTTTTGTTTACAGTTAAAACTGTTGCTAAAAATTAAAAAATAATTTTAACAAATATACCAACAGTATTACTACTGCTTAGTGTAAATTCTATTCCAAACTTTTATTTTTTCGTCTAATCTTCGTAAAATTGTTGCTTTTTTGTAACATCCCAAAATTCAGAATCTCCTTCAAGGTTAAGAAAAAAAGAGTTAAGTTAACTATACTAAGAAAGTGCCTAGAAGTAAGCATTATAAAAAAAAAAGAAACTTTAAGAAATGAATTAAGTAAATTCAAAAACAAGAGAAAATGAAAAAAATAGGTAACCAATTGATTTCCTGGGAAAAGGCAAGTTGACTGGTAAGTGCAGACTGCAAAAGAATTGTAATTCAAGGGCTGCCAGTTGACTGCCTAGTGGCTAGCTATAATGCCCTGAAAAATGGGTACGTGACTTAACATACAATTCTTAGTGTACCTTAGTAGTAGTTCATAAATTCCCTAAACAATTTTAATATTCACAACTATACAAAATATAAATTTACAAAGTAAAATAAATTTACATAATACATTCCCTTATTTCTTATAATATCAGGAAATATTTATAATAAGTAAACCCCTTAATACAGCAGGACCTAGTGTGGCCTATAAGTTTACAGAGCATTCTTGTAATATCCCAAGAATTTGCATAAATATTTAAAATCTATTTGAAGTTTATTGAAAAATTTAATTATATGAAAAATGTTCTTTTGAATTAGTGAAGGAAATTTGGAAATAGAAATTTCAAAATTTTAATTTGGGAAATTTTTACAAATTCTCAAGGGCTAAAGTGAAAAGAAAAGAAAATATGGAGTACTTTTGAGAAATGACCTAGTAGGAACCCGAGAAGAAGAATAGAGCTTATGGGAATGAATTATGAGTCCGGTACCAAAAGGATGATGGATTCGAGGTTAAAGTGGAGTTTGAGACTTTGAGAATGACTAAACTAAAATAAGAAAATTTGTGAGACACTTAGGATTTAGAAACACTCGAGGTGAGATTTTATGAATTTTCTTTTACTAATCTTGACTGAGGGTCAACTGCAGAGCAAGCGATAATTTCACCCTGGGCGAGTATATAGGTGGCCTCACCTATTTTTCCTTATTTTCTCCTTTCGCCTCTCTCTCTTCACCTTCTCTCTCTATACTCCAACTTCACAACCGGGCTTTGGAGGGTGGATCTCGAGCTACGAGGCGAGCCTCTAGGAGTCAAGCAACGTAGGGAAAGCAAGGAATCGAGGTAGAAATTTATATTTCTCAAGCTTTTCCCTATTTTCTAGTTTTAAGGAAGTTTGGGATAAAAATCGAGATTCCGGCTTCGTTTCTCGATTAAAATTGGTACTTTTGGTGTCTAAATGCTCCTTAGACATTAAGGGTGAGATCCCATGGAAGAAATCATGGAAAACAGTGGAGATTTGGCCAGATCTGAACCAAATCCGAGAGGGAATTGTGAAAGGTCGCGATCGTGGCGCCCAGGCGCCAAGGTTCAGAAGGTTTTGGGGAGGAAAAAGGGCTTGGCGCCCAGGCGCCAGGTGTGGCGCCTAGGTGCTAGGCTTGGGTTGGCGCCCAGGCGCCATATGTACCAGAAAACCTTAGCTTATTTTCAATCGGCCATAACTTTTTCATCCGGACTCCGTTTTAGGCAAACTTTATATCGTTGGAAAGCTCTTTGAGTCTAGTTTCTAATGGTATAAGTTTCATTTAGATATTCATTACCGGTTAGGAGTTATGACTTGAGATGTGAGTAAAGGTCGAAAGTAGTGGTAGGAAATTTCTCTATTTTGTAACCCTAATAGTTTTTACCTGGTTACAATTACAATAGGGATGGTTGAGGCATAACGTGGGAGCGCCGAGAGCGTGGAATCCAGGTGAGTAGGCAACCTTGCAAAATTAATTTACTAAATTAGTCAAAGCACAATATAAATCTCATTTGCACTATTTGTGAAATTGAGAAGATTACCAGTGTATGTTCAAGTCGAGAAAAATTACAATATCATTGGGAATTATTTTATTACCTTTGTGAATTGATTTCTCTAATTGACTAAATAACTAGATGTGGTAGTTCCTTGAATAAATTGGAACATTTTGTAAGTGAATAACCTTACTAAACTAATTTGATATTATTAGACAAAGTACAATATAAGTCTCATTTATAATATTATTGAAATGTTAAACAATCAATCTTTCAATTGATAATATATGATAATTGCTATGATTGATGATAGAAATTCAAAGGAATAAAGTATGTGTAAATTAATTTATTTCATAGTAATTGTATTGTGATAAATTCTCACTATTTTATTGATGAGCAAAAGATCTACGGGATCTAATACACGAGTTTGAAAGGGTTAGAGTCCCATACTACTCAGTGTATAACTATGAAAACCTATGCACGAGTTTGAAAGGGTTAGAGTCTCATACTACTCGGTGTATAATTGTGAAAATCTATGCACGAGTTTGAAAGGGTTAGAGTCCCATACTACTCGGTGTATAACTGTGAAAATCTATACACGAATTTGAAAGGGTTAGAGTCCCATAATACGCAGTGTATAACTGTGAAAACCTATGCACAAAGAGTTTGAGAGTTAAATTCCCAGGTCACTGGGTGCAAGTATTTATGGCACATAATGCAAAGTGATTGAGGGATTGATCACCCAAGAAATCATACGCAAATTCAGACAAATGTAATACTATAATTATTTAAAATAAATGATAGATTGATTGTATTAGTAAATGTGGTATTTGGGCTTGTGATATTTTCATGTACAGTTGTTTACTCACTGAGTTTTGATTAACTCACACTCTCTATTATTATCTTTTCAGATACAGTGGTTGAGGAGGAGAATTTATAGCCTTTAATGATATACTCCACTTTTGTCTGGTAAACAAATAAATATAGATTTGGTAAGGATTAGGAAATACTCTGTAATCTAGTAGGTCACCTAGGCTTGGGAGGTTGTATAGTACTGTATAGTGTATGAATGTTGAACATTTTCTGAATATGTATACAAAACATCTTTCTTGAAACATTTATGATTCACATAGTTATGGATATTAATAATATTCATAGAGATTAAGGGGTACCACGGAGGTACACCTTAGGTATTTTATGTTTATGTCACATGTAAATTTTGGGATGTGACAAATTGGTATCAGAGCTGATTTTTAGGTCCCCTATAGATTACAGAGCAAAGTGTTCTTTGTGGGCCCTTTTCCATTGTTATGAACCGCGACATGACCATGGGATTAGGTTCCATAAAAGACCTTGTAGAGTTGAGTGTTCTTTTTGTAACTTACCCTTCGATGGAGTTAGTTAGAGATAATTTTGTTACAATAAGAATTAATTGATTTCATGTGTAGAACTTTGAAACTTGTTGGAGGCATGATCCTTATACCGATGGAAGAGGTGACCTATGTGTTAAATTTTTCTTTTCTTTTTCTTTTTTGAGAAATTGGGAACATAACTCTGTAGTGTACTCTTGAAGCTGAGGATCAGTAGTTGCTAGAATATGGCTTGAGGGCTGGGCTAAGAGTGATGTATTAGATGAGGTGGGCTAGAGTTCAAGAAAGATTTTTGGAAAGTATATAGCGCAGATTACTAATGTAGGAATGAGAAAGAACCCTTGAGAGGCTGATCAAAGATTTGGTTTTGATAGATGCCAGACAGATGTGATTTATGGAAGAGGATGTTGTTGAACTCATTGCATTTAAAGTTCTCTCTAATTTTGATGATTGACAAATCAACTAAAATAGACATATCTAAAAGCTCTTATGCATTTCAGCATCACGTTGGTCGACCACCTTGGCTGCACTGGTCGACCAATGGTTCACAGAAGCAAAAGTCAGAATGATTATATCACGCTAGTCGACCACTATGGCTACACTGGTCGACCAATGGTTGACAGAAGCAACATTTCCACAACAAAGTGACACACTGGTCGACCACCCTTCATACACTGGTCGACCAGTGAATTTCTGTAATCAATTCTGCCACTCACTGGTCGACCACCCCTTGAAGCACTGGTCGACCATCGTGTTCCAGCAAGAAGGAAGTATTGAAGATTGGTCGACCACCTCCACTCCACTGGTCGACCACCAAGCTCCAGTAATAGAAGAACTCAAGCATTGGTCGACCAACGCATTAAGACTGGTCGACCAACGTCCCAGTAATTTCAACTCTGGAGCTCACTGGTCGACCAACGTACCACATTGGTCGACCACCGACATCCTAAAACAGCTCTAACGGCTAGTTCTTGCTGACGTAATACACGATCAAATTGTAATTTATCTCCAACGGCTTTATTTCTCCTTGTTCTTTAAATAGCTGTCTTAGGGAGGTTATTAAGAAATGTGAAGAGAAATCAAGTGTGGTATATATCCCAGAAATCAATCTGTGCATTGTAAGAGAGCTAGCTACTGTCATATTCACTCTGTTTTGAGAGTTGGCATCTGAAAATTGTTTTTCTCTGAGTGTATCAAGAAAGTTCTTTGTTGAAGTTTGTTTTTGTAAGAAAGCAAATCTGTGAGGGGGAGAGACACCCTTGGAAAGGAAAAGATCTCTGTTGTAGTGGCTCACAAGTGCCCTTCTGCATAAAACTTGTGGTTCATAGTGAAATACTCAAGATATATTCTTGGGGACTGGATGTAGGCTTGGATTAAGCTGAACCAGTATAACTATCTGTGTTTATCTTTCCTCCTTATTCTTTTAATTGCTTAAACTCTTTTAATTGTTTGAATACTTTACATTTTGTTTCATCTTCATATCACTCTGTTTTCTGTATTGCCTTCATATATTGTTTGTGTACCTTAAATTATCTTAAGCTTCCTATTATATTTTAAATAAATTTTATTCTACCCAATTCACCCCCCTCTTGGGTTACAGCCATATTTATCAATTGGTATTAGAGCTTGGGCTCTTGCTTACAGACTTAACAGTCTAAAAGTATAAAATGGCTGGTCTCGGTGACTGTATTTTACCTGAAGGAAGCTCATTTACAAAACCTCTTGGTTTTAATGGTAACCATTATAGCTACTGGAAATCCAAGATGAAACTTTTCTTTAATGCAGTAGACCTGGATCTCTGGGATATTGTGGAAAATGGACCATTCATACCTATGAAGGTTATTGAAGGGCAAAGCATTCCAATACCCAAAAGAGAATGGTCTGAGTCAGAAAAGAAATTAGTTCATTTAAATGCTAAGGCTATAATGATTATTGTTAGTGCACTAAGTCAGGATGAATACTTCAGAGTTTCTAGCTGTACAACTGCCAAAGAAATGTGGGACACTTTGGAAGTTGCACATGAAGGAACTCAAGGAGTTAAGGAATAAAAAATCAGCACTCTTACAAATGAATATGAAAATTTCAAAATGAAGAGTGATGAAAGCATAAGTGAAATACAATTAATATTTACTCATATTACTAATTATATTAGAGCTCTTGGTGTAACCTATGCAGAATCTTCTCAAACCACCAAGATATTAAGATGTCTCACTCCGGAGTGGGAAGCCAAAAAAACAGCAATCATGGAAGTAAGAGGAGAATCTATGAAATCACTCACAGCTCTGTTTGGAAATCTTCAAAACTATGAGCCAAAAATTCTGGAAATGAGGCAAGCAGATGAATCCAAGAAAAAGAAGACTCTCTCCTTAAAGTCTTATTCCTCCAAGAAATCAGAAGCAGAAAGTGATGAAGAAGAAGAAATCAATGAAGAAGATCTTGGCCTTTTTATCAGAAAATTCAAGAAATATATGAGGAACAAAAATACAAGAAAATGGAGGAAAGACCAAGATAGCAAAGAAGGGCCTACATGTTACAAATGCAAAAGGATTGGACATCTAAAATGGGAATGTCCACAAATCAACAAAGAACAAGAAGAAAAGAAAGGACATGACAAGAGTAAGAAGAAAGCGTATGTGTCTTCAATCTGGGCTAACAGTGAATCAGATGAAGAAGATGAAGAAGCCAATCTCTGCTTCATGACAAAAGAAATTCAAAAATTAAAGTTACAGCTGGATACTCCAAATAATTCAAACAAGGAGGAAAATAGAGAAGCAGATCTTTGTCTCATGGGAAGAGATAATGAAGAGGTAATTTCTTCTGAATCTTTATATTCATTTGATGAACTGCAAGAAGCTTTTGAAGAATTGCATGATGAATCTGTACAGCTTGCAAAGAGATTAAGAATTTCAAAGCAAAAGATTTCCTTGCTTGAGAGTGAAGTTCAAAATTTAAAAAATGATCTTAAAACTCTAAAGGAAAGAAATCTGGATCTTGAAAAACAAAATTCAGGTTTGACAGAGGAAAATACAAACTTGAAATCTTTTCAAACAAATAATTGTTCTTTTTGTAGGTGTATTGATTTAGAAAAGGAAAATAAGGATTTAAATATTACCCTTGCAAAATTCACTCAAGGGAGAGACAATTTGAATATATTACTTGGAAAACAAAGATGTGTTTTTGATAAAGCAGGAGTAGGCTACAAAATTAAGGCTAGACAAAAATATTACAAAAATTTCTTTGTCCCAGCTGCAATGTCAAATAGTCCTTTCATTACTTGTTTCTATTGTGGTGAAAAAGGACACATCTCTAACTCCTGCTACTATAAGAAAATGATTCCAAATGGAATCCAGAAAAAGTGGGTTGTAAAAGGAACAATTAACAAAGAAGGATCCAAACAAATTTGGGTACCTAAAAGAAGCTAAAATTTCTGCAGGTTTGCCTCAAGTCTAGGAGTGAAAAATGGTACTTGGATAGTGGTTGTTCCAAGCACATGACTGGAGATAAATCCAAGTTTCACTCTCTATTTCCAAAAAGAGGCAAAGTGACCTTTGGAGGAAACGACAAAGGATTAATCAAAGGTATTGGTAAGGTTGGTAAGAACTCTTCATCTTCCATTGAAAATGTGTTATTTGTTGAAGGTCTCAATCATAATTTGCTTAGCATTAGTCAACTATGTGACAAAGGAAATAGAGTTATTTTTGATTCATCTTGTTGTATAGTTGAAAACATCATTGATAAGCAAATTAAGCTTGTTGGCCAAAGAATCAATAATGTTTATGTTATAAATCTTGATGAGGATTCCCCTATTGATTCTGAATGCTTAATCAGTGTAAATGAAGAAAGTTGGCATTGGCACAGAAAATTGGCTCATGCTAACATGAATCATTTGGATAAATTAGTCAAAAAGGATCTTGTGATAGGCTTACCCAAAATAAGATTTGAAATTGATAGACTTTGTGATGCATGTCAAAAAGGTAAGCAAGTCAAAAGTTCTTTCAAGACAAAAGAAATTGTTTCAACTACAAAGCCTTTACAACTTCTCCATATGGACCTTGTTGGACCATCTAGAACAAAAAGTCTTGGAGGTAACTCCTATGCACTAGTTGTTGTAGATGATTACTCAAGGTACACTTGGACTCTCTTCTTAGCTCAAAAGGATCAAGCTTTTCAATCATTTCTCAAATTAGCCAAATTCATTCAAAAAGAACAAAGCTTGACCATTGTGAGAATTAGAAGTGACCATGGCGGAGAATTTGACAACCATAACTTTATGGAATTCTGTGATGAAAATGGAATTGAGCATAACTTCTCATCTCCTAGAACTCCTCAACAAAATGGCGTTGTTGAAAGGAAAAACAGAACACTTGGGGAAATGGCAAGAACAATGCTCAATGAAAAGGTTCTTCCTTAATACTTTTGGGCTGATGCCTTTAATACTGCCTGCTACATAATGAATAGAGTTCTGATAAGGCCTATTTTAAAGAAAACTCCATATGAGTTATACAGAGGAAGAAAACCAAATATTTCTCATCTTCAAATTTTTAGTTGTAAATGTTTTGTATTAAACAATGGAAAAGAAAATTTAGGAAAATTTGATGCCAAAGCCGATGAAGGAATCTTCCTTGGTTACTCTAGCACTAGCAAAGCTTATAGAATCTATAACAAAAAAACACAAACTGTTGAAGAATCCATACATGTTGTCTTTGATAAGTTTGCTCCTACTCTTAAAGAGTGTACTAATGATTGTGAAGTATTAGATTCCTTCAAAAATCTTTCTCTAGATGATAAAGCAAAGCAGGAACATGAAGGAAATACAAAGGAAGATATCACCATGAATCAAGAAGAAGAAATCTCTCAAGAAGAGCTAATACCTCTTGAGGAGAATTCTGTCAGAAACAATAACGATCTTCCAAGAGACTGGAAGTATGCCAAAAGTCATCCCAAAGAACTCATCATAGGGGATGCATCACAAAAGGTAACAACTCGAAACTCTCTTAGAAATGTCTGTAGTCATTCTGCATTTCTTTCTCACAGTGAACCGAAAAATATCTATGATGCTATTATTGATGAATATTGGATCTTGGCTATGCAAGAAGAACTAAATCAATTTGAAAGAAGCCAAGTCTGGGATTTAGTACCTAGGCCAATTAATCACTCAATAATTGGCACAAAATGGGTTTTTAGAAATAAACTAGATGAAAATGGAAATGTAATTAGGAATAAAGCTAGATTAGTTGCAAAAGGTTATAACCAAGAAGAAGGCATTGACTATGATGAAACCTTTGCACCTGTGGCTAGACTTGAAGCTATTAGAATACTCTTAGCTTTTGCATGCATACATAATTTCAAATTATTTCAAATGGATGTGAAAAATGCTTTCCTCAATGGCAACATTTTAGAAGAAGTCTATGTTGAGCAACCCCCTGGTTTTAAAGACTTTGAAAAACCTGATTATGTGTTTAAATTAAAAAAAGGCTCTCTACGGTCTTAAGCAAGCTCCTAGAGTTTGGTATGATCGATTAAGCTCTTTTCTCTTAGAAAACAATTTTTCAAGAGGTAAGGTAGATACGACATTGTTCTTTAAAAGAGAAAAGAATGACTTGATTGTTGTGCAAATCTATGTTGATGACATCATTTTTGGGGCTACAAATGAAAAGCTTTGCAAAGAGTTTGCTAAAATTATGCAAGGAGAATTTGAGATGTCAATGATGGGTGAACTGAACTTCTTTCTTGGACTTCAAATAAAACAAATGGATCATGGTACATTTGTATGTCAAACCAAGTATACTAAGGAATTGCTGAAAAAATTTGGAATGGAAAATGCAAAACCTGCATCTACGCCAATGAGCACATCAACATATTTGGACTTGGATGAAAAAGGGTCAACCATTTGACATGACTAAGTATCGAGGTATGATCGGATCACTTTTATACTTAACAGCTAGTAGACCCGATATCATGTTCAGTGTCTGCATGTGTGCACGCTTTCAGGCATATCCAAAAGAATCTCATTTTAAAAATGTAAAAAGAATTTTTAGATACTTGATTAGCACATCTAAGATGGGTTTATGGTATCCTAAAGGATCCTCAGATGTTTTAATGGGCTACTCAGATGCTGATTTTGCGGGTAGCAAAACTGATAGAAAAAGTACAAGTGGAACTTGCTAATTTGTTGGTAATTCTCTTATCTCTTGGTTTAGCAAAAAACAAAATAGTGTTGCCTTATCCACAGCTGAAGCTGAATACAATGCAGCTGGTAGCTGTTGTGCTCAAATTTTATGGATGAAGCAACAACTGGAGGATCTCGGTGTTTTTCTTAAAAATATTCCCATTAAATGTGATAATACAAGTGTCATTTGTTTGTCTAAAAATCCAGTTCAGCACTCAAGAACCAAACATATTGAAATAAGACATCATTTTCTAAGAGATCATGTTCAAAAGCAAGATGTCTTACTAGAATTTGTGCAAACTGAACTTCAATTAGCTGACATCTTCACAAAAACCTCTATGTGAGGAACGTTTTTGCTTTATAAGAAGAGAACTTGGTATGGCAAATCCTTTTGAACTCTAAATTGTTTCATCATTGCATATCCGTTTAATTTGAATATTTCTCTTTGGTCTACTAACTTAAGCTTCGGAGTGTCCATTAACCATTATTTGCAGGAATTCAATCTTTTAGAAATACCATAAGCGTTGGACATTCCTCTATATTTTGTTATCTGCACCTTTTTTGTTGGTCGACCAACGCCTGTTTCACTGGTCGACCAGTTTGAGGTAGTACGTATGATAACTACAACTGGTCCGGATTGGTCGACCAACGCTCTCACATTGGTCGACCAACGCTCCTGTCCTTTATGCTCTCCTCCTTCGATGGTCGACCAGTGCACTACCATTGGTCGACCAACGCTTGACAGAATGTATCCTCTTATTTTTCTTCTTACGATGGTCGACCAATGCACATCCGGTGGTCGACCAACGCTCATTAACTATTGCCGCTATATATTAACCTTCTTTGCTTTTCAAAACATTTCTCACAGTTCCATTTAGTCGATCTCCTCTGTTCTCTCTGGTCGACCACGTCTCTGTTCTTCCAAGGTATCACTTCATCTTCTCCTTGCCTTCCAATCTTCCTTTTCTCTCACGATCGCCCCGTCTAGGGCTTTTTCGAAGATCTCTGCTCAAATCTCTCCATCTTTTTCCTTTTTCCCTTAACCTCTGCCCTAATTTCGGCCGTCTCAACGTTTCCGTTCACTCTCTGTTATGGCTTCATCTTCACGGTCACGGAAGGCACGTACCAAGAACCCCAGTACTCTACCTATGGGCGATCTCCTTGTCAATGAGGAACAATGAGAACGGTATGCAACATTCTTTCAATCTAGAAAAGTCCTTCTCAGCAAATTTTTAGATTGGGATTATTTTGCCCAAAGAAACATGCCTTTCATTGATTGTTTGGACAATTTGGGGGTGAAGCATTTTGTTACTTACAAGGGTCACTGGTCTGATGAAATTGTTAAAGCCTTCTACACTACATTTGAATACAATTCCAGAAGGGGCATTTGTACTGCTGAGGTTAAAGGGACTAAAATTCTGTTTAGTGAAACCCAACTTGCAGAAATTATTAAGGTTCCACCGCCAGATAACTCGTATTTATGATTCTCTGATAGCTTTTATTCTCTTAGCTCTATTGACTACAACAAAGAAGAGACTTATCGGATTATCAATAGAGAAGTTGAATACTCTGGCCAAGGCGTCAAAATCAATGCTATGGATGTCAATAACAGGTTATTGCTCAACGTTATCACTCATATCTTTATTAATAAACCTGGTAATTGGGCTGGCGGAAGTGAATCTGAATTCTTTATGATGGCATGCTTTCTAAATGGCACTAAATTTAATATTCCTCACCTCATCATGGAACGAATGGCCTCCAGTGTCTCTAAACGTAATGCTCCTTTACCGTATGCTCACATTGTTTCCAAAATTGTAAAACATTGCAAGATCAACAATCATTTCAATGTCATGAAATGTGCCTCCATTATTGATCAAAACTCTCTGAGGCGCATGAATTTTGAGTTAGTTGGAAACGAATGGAGAAGAGCTCCTGATAATGTAACCATGAAGCGGGCCAGAGAACGAAGAGAAAGTGGGGTGCATACTCATATTGCAGCAAGTGACAGTGAAGAAGATTCTAATGAAGACGACGACACGGGTTCTCTAGTCGATTCCTCAGCTGGTCCTTCCCATCCTTCAGAACCATCCTCACAGCTGCTACGTGATTTATTGGACAATTCCAATCACATGTTGGGTTTGATGGATTTTATGAATACCCGACTCCAATCTTTGGAACTAGCCTCTTCTACTCAAGCTTCTGAGCTTCAGCAGATCAAGGACATGATTCGTGATCTTCATCAACGGCCTTGACTCTTATTTCCCTCTCTTTTTATTGATGACAAAGGGGGAGAAGTACTCTGTTTTACTTTGTTTTACTCTGTTTTCGAACAAGTACTTTGTTTTAATCTGGGATTATTATGTTGCTACTCTTATAAATGTGTTATTTCTTAACTGTGTTATGATGCTGATACTAACTCTTGTTTGTTTAAAGATTTTCTTATCAAGATATATGATTCAGGGGGAGTATATCAGATATGTAACTATTTTAATTCAGTTGTCATCATCAAAAAGGGGGAGATTGTTGAACTCATTGCATTTAAAGTTCTCTCTAATTTTGATGATTGACAAATCAACTAAAATAGACATATCTAAAAGCTCTTATGCATTTCAGCATCACGTTGGTCGACCACCTTGGCTGCACTGGTCGACCAACGGTTCACAGAAGCAAAAGTCAGAATGATTATATCACGCTGGTCGACCACTATGGCTACACTGGTCGACCAATGGTTGACAGAAGCAACATTTCCACAACAAAGTGACACACTGGTCGACCACCCTTCATACACTGGTCGACCAGTGAATTTCTGTAATCAATTCTGCCACTCACTGGTCGACCACCCCTTGAAGCACTGGTCGACCATCGTGTTCCAGCAAGAAGGAAGTATTGAAGATTGGTCGACCACCTCCACTCCACTGGTCGACCACCAAGCTCCAGTAATAGAAGAACTCAAGCATTGGTCGACCAACGCATTAAGACTGGTCGACCAACGTCCCAGTAATTTCAACTCTGGAGCTCACTGGTCGACCAACGTACCACATTGGTCGACCACCGACATCCTAAAACAGCACTAACGGCTAGTTCTTGCTGACGTAATACACGATCAAATTGTAATTTATCTCCAACGGCTTTATTTCTCCTTGTTCTTTAAATAGCTGTCTTAGGGAGGTTATTAAGAAATGTGAAGAGAAATCAAGTGTGGTATATATCCCAGAAATCAATCTGTGCATTGTAAGAGAGCTAGCTACTGTCATATTCACTCTGTTTTGAGAGTTGGCATTTGAAAATTGTTTTTCTCTGAGTGTATCAAGAAAGTTCTTTGTTGAAGTTTGTTTTTGTAAGAAAGCAAATCTGTGAGGGGGAGAGACACCCTTGGAAAGGAAAAGATCTCTGTTGTAGTGGCTCATAAGTGCCCTTCTGCATAAAACTTATGGTTCATAGTGAAATACTCAAGATATATTCTTGGGGACTGGATGTAGGCTTGGATTAAGCTGAACCAGTATAACTATCTGTGTTTATCTTTCCTCCTTATTCTTTTAATTGCTTAAACTCTTTTAATTGTTTGAATACTTTACATTTTGTTTCATCTTCATATCACTCTGTTTTCTATATTGCCTTCATATATTGTTTGTGTACCTTAAATTATCTTAAGCTTCCTATTATATTTTAAATAAATTTTATTCTACCCAATTCACCCCCCTCTTGGGTTACAGCCATATTTATCAGATGTAAGTGCCTAAATAATATGTTCCTTGATAGAAGCTTGGTTGAGAAAATCGATGTGGGCTATGTAGTTTTTCCTAAGGGAGATACTACGGTAAAATGGAACCTAACATAAGAGATATTGGGGTAAGCTATAAGTCTTCTCTAGGGGCGACTCGCCAAAGTTGCACTTGTTTAGTTAATGATTGACTTGATGGTACTATGTGATATAAGTGTTTCAAAAAAAAAAACAATGTAGAAGTTTTGTAACATTGGAACAATTAGAGCATGTTATAGGTAGACTGTTGGCGTATGAACATTCATAATTGTTAAACGTGATGTATGATTGGAATGGTCTAGAAAGACATTCTTATAGTAGTTCGTGCCTCAGAGCGTCAGTTTAATGAAAGCTTGCGAGTCGAGGCTCTCAAGCAAGAGTTCATGAAAATTCGAGGGCATAATATCGAGTTCAATTGATCTACACGGGATGCCTTCATCTACTCCCGTATGATAAGAGGAAAGACAACGAGACTTGTATAGAGGTTCTGTTTGTCTCAGTGTCAGCTTATAGGGTCACTAAATTTTTTTTATGTGATTGGCTTTATAAGCTGAATTTGTTATTGATTTTGTGTGGCTGATTTCTTTTATCTTTCTTTATTTTATTATTATTATTATTATTATTATTATTATTATTATTATTATTATTATTAGAGTACCATCTAGTAAAAGAAACCATTGATATTAAAAAAAAATTGAAGGATTACATTTCAAAAAAAAACAAGTTTACTCATTCATGAGTAATCTACAGGCGAGGTGGTCTCGGATTAGGAGGGTTGTATTGTATCATCACCCCTCGACCATTTCTTGGAGCAAGAGACAGAGCAATGTCACGGAGGGTAGTGTAAATTCCATTCATACAATCAACACTTCTTTGTTGTTGATTGCAGAAGCATTTGGTAGACCAATAGAATAACCTGTCTATTCTTGAAGTCATTGCCGCATTATTGCGTTTAGTTAACTTTTCCAGGTCCTCTACCATCTTCTTCAGATTTTTCACCTCTTGCTCTAGACAAGTGATTTTGTCTTCTGACGTGTGGCCAGTGCTAATCTCCTCAGCTTCCTCAATTTTTATCTTCTTCTCCTTTTGATTCTCTTGAGACCCCTCAAAAGGTCTTTTGCCCTTGTCCTTGCCTAAACTCAAGTTTAAGTCAAGGTCTTCCTTGTTGGCCTCCACCGTGAGATCAATAAACTTCCTTGTGGCCATGGTTTAGAAAATTTAGAAGTTTTTGCAGGAGTATGACGAAAGAGGAATGCTGAAAAATTGTAGGCTCAGAGATGATTACTCTTTGTGGTGTGGTAACTGAGAACTCTGGAGTAGTTTTTATCTCTTCATCACACCCCTATACGCTCAACCTATGGATTTCTGCAAGCTGGAAGCCAGAAGTCTAGGGTAGGCATGCGCGCCAACAGTGTGTTACATTAATGCCAAAACCACGAAAGTCAATATTCGGTGGATTTGCGGCCGATTTATACTTGGTTTTCCATTTCTCTTGTTGGCATTTTCTGAAATTCAAAGAAGTTGACAATGTAGCCATTAAAGATTGCCTTGGATGCTTTTATGATGAACTAAAATGTATTTCTCTGCTTTATTGTGTTGTTCTTGAAAGCCTTCAATTGAGTATAATATACATGATTGATTGAATTATACTATGATTACATGTATCTAAAAACATATGATATGTATGTTATTCATGCATAGTGAGTGAAGGCTATTTGTTATGGCCAGGAATAATATGTAATGATTTCACATACATTCAGAGAATGAGAAGTCAGAAATTTAAAAGGACTTAAATAGATGAAAACATATAGATAATGATGTATCTCCATATTTATACATACATACATATATGCTCGTAGAGGCGAGTGAAAGGTAAAAATTTTTCTCACTTTATGGTAACACTTGATATGTGTAAATGTGAGAAGTTTTTATTTTAATATGTATTTTTGAAAATGTGTAAGCCTAGAGCAAAGCTACGGATTAGAAACCTAGATAAGGCTAGTATGAAGCTACCCGTTCATGGAGTAATATCTCGATCTAGGATTATTGGATAAGACAAATACAGAGTTAGGAAGTCATAGATTGAAGCGGTGATTAGTTGAATAATTTGAGCAAGAGTCAAAAGTTAGCCGAAATTTTTGAGAAAATATTTTGCATTAGATTATATTTATTATTTTCTAGCATGCTTATTATAGACCGTTGGCATTGCGACGGATAAGGTCTAGAGGCCATCTTTAGAGTATGATGTAAAGGTTTTTGTAGCCCTAAATTTCATCTATAAATAATAGATGCCCCATTAAACTGCTCACTACACTAAGAGTTCATTACCTATAAGCCTTCTTGCATCAAACCTCTCCTTCCGTACAACCTTTATAGCTTAGAAAAAATATGGCCGGCAATAAATCTTTCAATTTAAACTTTGAGGCCGGTAAGGTAGAGCTGGATCTAAATCTTAGCCTGGAGAACTATAAGAATAAGAGATCCATGGAAGAGTCACCAGAGGCTAAGAAAAGAAAAAGGGATGTAGTAGAGCTAGAGGATGTTAGCACAGCAACATCTTCTAATAATGAGCTTGTGCTTATGAGACAAAAGATGGAGGACTTGGAAAGGTTGATAAACCGCCACTTTGAAGACCAAGGGAGATTGATAAATCGTCTCTTTGTAGAACAAGAGAAGCTCTTGAATCATCATTTTAGGGAATTGGCGAATAGAGTTGATAGACATTCGATGTTTGCAACTCAAAATTTTCGTGACCAACAAGCGAGGTGTATTGATTGTATGAATTGAGTGACTTCTGCACTTCGCCAAATTTCTCAGACACTTCCTCCATAAACCCTTTCTAGGCTGCAACGATTAGCTTCCTCCTTAAGATCTGAAGCACCTTCCTCTTTTAGACCTGGAACATCTTCTACATCTCAAAAGCCTCATCGTTCTTAATTTATCCTTTTCTTTTATTTGTACCTAAAGCTGATATTTGATCTGAGCTTCACGTATTAAAATTATCTGTTTTGTAAATCAAGTTAAGCTTGTTGCCTGTAACTTATGTACTAGAAATAAAATTTTAGTATTTGATTTTTTTTGTTTTGTTGAGGTAATTCTTTTACTGAAGAAACTTAAGAAACAAAAATATGTTGAACTTGTTATATTTTGTACTTGATTGTGAAAATTCTAAAAGAGAGAATGTGATATAGACAAAATATCTGCATTTGTTTCAATCTTGAGGTAAGTTTTGAATTCGGAGGACCGAATTCTATTAAGGGGGGAAGAATGTAATATCTCAAGAATTTGCATAAATATTTAAAATCTATTTGAAGTTTATTGAAAAATTTAATTATATGAAAAATGTTCTTTTGAATTAGTGAAGGAAATTTAGAAATAGAAATTTCAAAATTTTAATTTGGGAAATTTTTACAAATTCTCAAGGGCTAAAGTAAAAAGAAAAGAAAATATGGAGTACTTTTGAGAAATGACCTAGTAGGAACCCAAGAAGAAGAATAGAGCTTATGGGAATGAATTATGAGTCCGGTACAAAAAGGATGATGGATTCGAGGTTAAAGTGGAGTTTGAGACTTTGAGAAGGACTAAAGTGAAATAAGAAAATTTGGGGGGCACTTAGGATTTAGAAACACCCGAGGTGAGATTTTACGAATTTGCTTTTATTAATCTTGACTGAGGGTCAACTGCAGAGCAAGTGATAATTTCACCCCGGGCGAGTATATAGGTGGCCTCACCTATTTTTCCTCATTTTCTCTTTTCCTCTCTCTCTCTTCACCTTCTCTCCTCTCTTTCTCTCTTTCTTCTCTCTACTTTCTCTCTCTATACTCCAACTCCAAAACCGGGCTTTGGAGGGTGGATCTCGGGCTACGAGGGGAGCCTCTAGGAGCCAAGCAACGTAGGGAAAGTAAGGAATCGAGGTAGAAATTTCTATTTCTCAAGTTTTTCCCTATTTTCTAGTTTTAAGGAAGTTTGGGATAAAAATTGAGATTCCGGCTTCGTTTCTCAATTAAAATTGGTACTTTTGGTGTCTAAATGCTTCTTAGACATTAAGGGTGAGATCCTATGGAAGAAATCATGACAAACGGTGGAGATTTGGCCAGATTTGAACCAAATCCGAGAGGGAATCGCGACAGGTCGCGATTGTGGCGCCAAGGTTCAGAAGGTTTTGGGGAGGAAGAAGGGCTTGGCGCCCAGGCGCCAGGCTTGGGTTGGCGCCCAGGCGCCATATATACCAGAAAACCTTAGTTTATTTTCAATCGGCCATAACTTCTTCATCCGGACTCCGTTTTGGGTAAACTTTATATCGTTGGAAAGCTTTTTGAGTCTAGTTTCCAATGGTATAAGTTTTATTTAGATATTCATTACCGGTTAGGAGTTATGACTTGAGATGTGAGTAAAGGTCGGAAGTAGTGGTAAGAAATTTCTCTATTTTGTAACCCTAATGGTTTTTACCTGGTTACAATTACAATAGGGATGGTTGAGGCATAAGGTGGGAGCGCCGAGAGCGTGGAATCCAGGTGAGTAGACAACCTTACAAAATTAATTTACTAAATTAGTCAAAGCACAATATAAATCCCATTTGCATTATTTGTGAAATTGAGAAGATTACCAGTGTATGTTCAAGTCGAGAAAAATTACAATATCATTGGAAATTATTTTATTACCTTTGTGAATTGATTTCTGTAGTTGACTAAATAACTAGATGTGGTAGTTCTTTGAATAAATTGGAACATTTTGTAAGTGAATAACCTTACTAAACTAATTTGATATTATTAGACAAAGTACAATATAAGTCTCATTTATAATATTATTGAATTGTTAAACAATCAATCTTTCAATTGATAATATATGATAATTGCTATGATTGATGATAAAAATTCAAAGGAATAAAAGTATGTGTAAATTAATTTATTTCATAGTAATTGTATTGTGATAAATTCTCACTATTTTATTGATGAGCAAAAGATCTACAGGATCTAATACATGAGTTTGAAAGGGTTAGAGTCCCATACTACTCAGTGTATAACTATGAAAACCTATGCACGAGTTTGAAAGGGTTAGAGTCTCATACTACTCGGTGTATAATTGTGAAAATCTATGCACGAGTTTGAAAGGGTTGGAGTCCCATACTACTCGGTGTATAACTGTGAAAATCTATGCACGAGTTTGAAAGGGTTAGAGTCTCATACTACGCAGTGTATAACTGTGAAAACCTATGCACAAAGAGTTTGAGGGTTAAATTCTCAGGTCACTCGGTGCAAGTATTTATGGCACATAATGCAAAGTGATTGATGGATTGATCACCCAAGAAATCATACACAAATTCAGACAAATGTAATACTATAATTATTTAAAATAAATTATAGATTGATTGTATTAGTAAATGTGGTATTTGTGCTTGTGATATTTTCATGTACAGTTGTTTACTCACTGAGTTTTGATTAACTCACACTCTGTATGATTATCTTTTCAGATACAGTGGTTGAGGAGGAGAATTTATAGCCTTTAAGGATATACTACACTTTTGTCTGGTAAACAAATAAATATAGATTTGGTAAGGATTAGGAAATACTCTGTAATCTAGTAGGTCACCTAGGCTTGGGAGGTTGTATAGTACTGTATAGTGTATGAATGTTGAACATTTTCTGAATATGTATACAAAATATCTTTCTTGAAACATATATGATTCACATAGTTATGGATATTAAGAATATTCATAGAGATTAAGGGGTACCACGGAGGTACACCTTAGGTATTTTATGTTTATCTCACATGTAAATTTTGGGATGTGACAATTCTAACGATAAAAAGACCAAAATTTGGTTCATCAAGAACCCTCCAAAAAAATAGAGTATATCTCCAAATCGCTAAACTCCAGCGGTATCCCATTCTCCTTAACTGCTATATCTAAAAAATATAACTATAGAGAGTCTGAGTTATAAAAACTCAGTGAGTAAATGACTGTACAACTAAACAAGTACAAGTACAAATACCAGTATTACAACTACAAAATGAATACTTACCGCTAGCATGTATAGGCATATACAGGTATTCAAACCCGAAAGTACATGTTATCCTTAAGAGTCGACATTCTTGCAATCCAGATCAATCTCATTCCAAACATGTATAAGCATAAATAGCCACACATAAATAATAAATATGCAATGCACAATATGTGATATATTTACCACTCTTTTCCCGCTCTTATCACATTGAAGACTACCTCTCAATGGGTTTATTCCAGAGGTCCACCCCTCTATTCCCTCTCATAGATCTACATTCCTACAATTCTTTTTCATATGAAATGCAATTACATGATGCAATTTCACATGCCACGGCCAACAATCAGTCCACTATTCTTATACACATTCAACATAACAGTCTCAAGAATCATAATACAACCTACACCAAAACCAACTCAACATCTTAAATAAATTTCCTAAAATCCACACAATTTAACCCATAACATCCCCATAGGCAATTTATAAAAAGAATTCCCAATGTCACAAGAAAATTCTCCAATCTAGTTAATGTCATTAACTAGGAAATTTAATGAATATAAATTCCTTTGTGGTATGAGTAGGATTTATATCATATTTGTGTAATTTTAATAAAAACAAGTAGCATGATCATTTACTCACCTCGATGCCATCAAGGATTTACTATGAAAGTAGTCCTGAAAACATAGCCATGAAAGCCCTCGTAAGTACCTAAAACCAAACCACAATCAATAAATAAATAAAACGAAGAAAATCCTCATTACTAGTTACTCATTTGGTCATAACTCTTATATGGTAAAGATTTTCTAAATAAAACTTACCATTGGAAACTAGACTCGAAGAGTTTTTCAACAATATAAAGTTTGTTAAAAATAGAGTCCAAATGAAAGAGTTATAACCATTTAAAAATGGACTAAGAAATGTACTATAGCATGACGTCAGCATGCTTGGCACCACACTACACTTGGCACCAGGGGTGCCATGGCTTACTCTTTCCTCTGAAGTGTGGCGTGTGGGGCCCACAACCTCTCGATTTAGCCTCAGTTTTGGATTAGATCTAGTCAGATCTTTACCGTTTTTCATGATTTCTTCTATGAGTTTTTATTCTTGGTGTTTAAGGAGCATTTAAATACCAAAACCCCCAATTTTAACCGAGAAACAAAGCCACAATCCCAATTTTACCCAAAATACCTTTAAAACTAGAAAATAAGAAAAAGTTTGGGAAATTGAAATTTCTAACTCGATTCCTTACTTTTCCCATGTTGCTTGGCCTCTGATGACTCGCTTTACCACTGGAGAAAGGCTCTCTAAAACTCGTTGGAGGATTTGGAGAAAGGGTGAGGTAGAGAGAAGGAAGAGAGAAAGAGAGAAGAGAAAGTGAGGAGAGAGAGAAGAAAATGAAAAATGAAGAAAAGAGTGGGCCCACCTATATATATACTCGTCCATGGTGAAATTATTACTTTGTCCCTAGGTAATTCTTGGTTAACTTTGATAGTGGCAAATTCGTAATTTTTCTAATTTGGGGTATTTCTTATACTCTAGATACTATCCTAGTTTCTCATTTTACTTTAGTCCCTTTTTGGACCCTATAGGTACTCAGCTCCCTTTATACCTCATAATTACTTTCTCTCAATTCCCCATCCCCTAACACTATTTCCATGAAATTTTTTCTTCCTCTAGTCTTTCCTCAACTCTAAAAAACATCATCCGCAATAAAATACATAGTCCAATTATTTATTTCTATTTCCATAAATAATATTCAAAAAGAATAAATTAAATATGAAAAAATTAAAAATGGCCAAATATTTCGATTAAAATTAATGAAAATTTTCATTATAAAAACTGTAATACCGCCAATCATGTGATTCTAAAACTGGCGAGTATTGCACTAGCAGTCAATCAATAGATCCCAAGAACATAAACTACCAGACATAAGTAAAGCAGTCAACTGCCCTTGGTCGAAAGTGGACTAACTATCTAGTCACCCTACAGAATTGAGTTTAGTGGCAAGCAATTAAGTCAAAGCATGATAAAAAGACAACTTTTCCATTGATCTATTCAATTACAATTTATATTACTAGGCAAAAGGAGAGAGAAATTAATATAAAAAAGATTAAGCAAAAACATAGAGAGAGGATTGACTTGAGAATATAGAGAACTGGAACACGAACTTTAGGTTGAATTTTAAGTAGAGGTCAACGGAATTAGCTGCTAGAGACTTAAGGGTAATTAGATAATCTTAGATTCCATGATAAAAACTAGTTAATCCAAGGTTGAACTTACTAAATATTGAGTTATAGAGAGAAAACAACAGAAGAGGTTGAGCTTAAGTTAGGAAGCCAAAACCACAGGTAATAAAATAGCAAAGAGCTGGATTTTACAATTAAGGTAGCCAGCAAATTTCATTAAAAAGCATGCTTGTTTACTTTTAGTATGATGTTTGATTTGTTCCATGATGTTTCTAAAATGAGATGCAATAAGAACAGTAAAAGTGTGATTAGCATGAACCTAAAATGAGCTTGGAACTTCTTCCATGTCCTAAAATAAGCTTGAAAGTTTTTGCTTCCATGTACTTAAATTGAGCTTGGGAGCCTTATTTCAATGAACCTAAAATGAGCTTGGATTAGAGGGACTGCAGAACCTCTTCTCCATGTTGTTGTGCGATCATTAGCTTTAATAACTCTCAATTGAGCTTGCCTAATTTCACATGTTTGCATTAAGCCTATAAATTTAGCTTACTACACAATCCATAGACTGAATTATGTTATGTAACTCATGCTTTTGTGGCTAAAATGATATTTATGAGTTTTCATTAAAGTATGCTAGCTACTAAGATATTCATATCTCACTTTTATTTAAAAACTACCATTTCAGGGGCTAAGAATAAGGGAAAAGCAATAACGTTTGACTGAAATCATGACATTCTACCTTAGAGTATTTTGTGGTCTCATGTAACCTATGTGTGTTAGGTTGTGATAAGTGGCGGAGCCACATTCATTTCAGGGGGTGCAGCTGCACCCCCTGAAATTTATAAATTTTTATGTAAAATTTTTTTTTTGCATTTTTCCCCCTCTCCTTATTTTTTTTGAACCCCCTTAATATTTTTTTGAATCCCAGTGACTCATTTTTTCTCTGCTGCTCATAGTCACAAGACCCCCACTCTCCAAAGTCACAAAATTTTTTCTTGATAATAGTTAATTTCTCATTTTATTGTTAGGGACCTTTTTGTAAAAGTTTGAAATTTAGAGTTTTTGTACATAGGTCTAATTCTATTAAATTGATTAATTGATTATGTAATTAGAATCATGAATAACATATTTGTGAAGTCAATTTCATAAATTTTTTTTTATGATGGTTAATTTCTCATTTTATTGTTAGTGACCTCTTTGTAAAAGTTTGAAATTTGAGATTTTTTGTATATAGGTCTAATTCTATCAAATTGATTGATTGATTATACAATGAGGATCATGAGTAACATATTTGTGAAGTCAATTTCATAAAATTTTTTCTTGATGATGGTTAATTTATCATTCTATTATTAGGGACCTCTTTGTAAAAGTTTAAAATTTAGAGTTTTTGTACATAGGTCTAATTCTATCAAATTGGTTGATTGATTATACAATTATGATCATGAGTAACATATTTGTGAAGTCAGTTTCATGAAATTTTTTTCTTGATGATAGTTAATTTATCATTCTATTATTAGAGACCTTTTTGTAAAAACTTGAAATTTGTAGTTTTTGTACGTAAGTCTAACTCTATCAAATTGGTTGATTGATTATACAATTAGAATTTAGAAGAAGAACGATTTTTTGTAATGAAAATATTTAAGAGAAAATTACCATCAAATGAACAACAAATTGAAGTTAATTTAAAAGAATTGTCATCATATCTAAAAAAAATGAATGAAAATTGCCCCCCCTGACCGAGGGGTCCTGGATACGCCACTGGTTGTGATAGAGTGACTGTTGTCTGTAATTTTGATGGAAATTTGTATATAAGGAGGAAATGGGTAGCAATTCTGTAATATACAGACGAATGTTATTAACAGGTTTAGGTGACAATACAGTCTAAACCTTGAAGTTAATTTTAAGATATATGTGATGACTGAATCAAGTTCAAGTTGCCTTATTCCAATGCAAGTCATCTATACCTAAAATTGAGTACATGATGAACTAAGAGTAAATAATAGAAACAAGAGAGGAATCATTAAAAGTGACTTAGGATGCCTAGTAGTATTGTCTATGACTTAGAAGTAAGAAATGATTAGCATAAATGGATTCCGATATAAATCTAAGGGTTTTATGTTTATGTATGTTATTATATGAAAACTATAAATCATTCCTACAGGCCCTTGGTAACCAATAATAAATGGCATTAACGTAGGCTAATCAGGTAAGAGAGTTTTGATCAAATTCAAAGATACAGAAAGGTTGGCAAAGGCCAACCAATCATCTGGATACTTGTACCAATCGACTGGTTAGCCTTTGGACAATAGTGATATGTGAGATAGTGAACAACCGGTCAACCAATTAGCATCTAGCAGTTGACCGGTTAGCTTATGTCCAACTTAGTGAGTTGTTCACGCTTGCTAACTATTATGGCTTGCATTCTTTCATTCAAGAAGTATATTTTAAGAAAATAACTACAATGGAGTACCTATCCAAAAGGGAAATGGATGAGGAAAGAAGTGCACAATAAGATTTAAGAAAATTGCGTTAAAATCCAGCTAATCCAATTTACAACCAATCAACCTAAAGTTAAATAAGATTAAAAGCCAAGAAAAAAAATAGTATAAGGAAGGATGTTACACTTTTAATATCTATCTATCTTTTTTTTTTTTTAAAATTATAGATACTTTTAAACCAATTTGGGGTCAATTCATTTTATCTTATCAAAATTATGATAATTTTAAATTATTATGTAAAGAAATTTTTAATAATTTATATAATTAGATATTAAATTTAACCAATTCATTGAAATATTGTTTAGGTCATAACATTCAATTTATTCAACATGTACTTGTTTCTTTTAAAAAAATCACTATTAATTATTACATTGTATTAAATTTATGATAACATTACATACAAAATTTTTGTATCAATTATTTTTGAATCTTAATTTTGAAAATAAATATTCCAAATGTATTTTTTTTTCTGAAATTTTAAAATTTTTTTAGAATAGATTATTCAAACGAGTATTTTAATTTTAAAAATTAATTTCTAAAACATATATATAAATCTTGTTTTTAAAATAAAAAATACAAAAAATCCAGCATTTAGAATCAGCCACACAATTTTCTTCTAATTATAATGACTTGTCCCAAAGTCTTAAAAGAAAAGAAGTTTTAAAATTTGGAAAAGATTAATATAAAATCCTTTATATCTTTATTTTCAAAATTTTCACTAAGTGTAAAAAGTGTCTTAAATAATCATTCATTTAATATTGAATTGTAAAAAAACATATTTTTTTTAAAAGTATATGCACTTGTTGTATGTTAATTGAAGAATTATACACACACACATATATATATATACACTGAAGAACTTAATAACAAATATATAAAGAATTACATGTAATTTTTTTAAATTTTTTTTTTTTCGAAGGGTTTTCACGTTTATGATTGTATTTAATTCATTTTCAGCTGTACATGCAAATGCAATAAACCCTCGTTGGTCCACTAACAATCCTTTGCTTCGTCGAAATTAATTTCTTTTTACTTTTTGCAACATAGGTCAGCTAAAGTAGGCCTTTCTTGAGCGACTTTAGACGCGGCTTGTTATTATCACTTATAAAAGTATAAATGATGACATGTAGTTGACAGAGTTTACTACAATAGATAAATAAATAAGTATATCAAAGAATTCTTTTCACTTGTAAAAAAAATTAAAATTTATACTCAGTAGTAACTACTAATAAAGTAAAAATATTGCTTAAAATACACAGAATTCAAACTAAAGTTTTAGTAGCTCACTGATAAAAGAAAAGAGAAAAGTTTACCTAAGCTGAGAATAATATACTAAAATTTTACAACAAACCAAGCAAAATCATATCTAGATCAAGATTACAAAGTGATGAAAATTTTGGCTCTATTTAGTTTCTATTTTCTAAAACAATTTTTTATTATTATAAATTAAAAAATAAAACTCGTTTGGTGATATGTTTTTGAAAAATAAATTTTAAAAATAGTTTTTAAAAGTATTATTTATAAAAAATAAAAAAAGATTTAGATGTTTTTAAAAATAATTTTCTTAAAAAAAATGTGGTGGCATTATTGTTCCTTACGTACACAAATAATTGAGTCATGCCTTGTAATTTCTAATTAATAATTGACTTGTAGGCCCTATGTGAGGACTACCATTCCCACTTGTGATTTTTGCCCTATCTTCAAATATGCATCTTGGAGATGAGTATATTGCGTTGCATGTGTGATCATATAAGAAGAGATATGATCCGTAATGAACGTATACGAGGGAGAGTTGGAGTGACAGCTATTGAGAAAAAAGTAACTGAAAATCGTTTAAGGTAGTTTGGGCATGTTCAAAGAAGACCATTGGAAGCACCAATAAAGAGAGTTGAGCAGATAGTTTGGAGCCATGTGAAAAAAGGTCGAGAAAGACCAAAAAGGACACTTAGAGAAATTATTGAACGTGATCTTCTGGTAAATAAGATACCTGAATAGTTGGTCATTGATAAAGCTCAATAACGTCATGCAGTCCATATAAACGATCCTAACTAGTGGGATAAGGCTTTGTTGTCGTTGTTTTCATATTTGCATCTTCTTATTTTCAACTTTTGTCTTCTTGATTGACTAAAAGCAAGATCTATTCTCCGAGAGCAGCATTTGCGTGATGTGATGCCTTTTAATATTGTACCCTCTTTGATATTTAAATGCAGGTAGGAGAAAGGCTTTTTTTTTTTCAAAGCTAAAAATTTTGAATTTTCTGACATTTTGATGCTCTTGCACCAGCTAATTTTGTTTGGTGAATGTATTATTTTTATCTTTTATGTTTGGAATAAATTTCAGTTTCATCTAAGATAATTATATTAATTTTATTCTATTTATTTATAAAAAGGTGTTAATATCAATACCAATTGTTTATATCGTCTAAATAATTAACAAAAAATATTAACATACCTAAGTATGTAGAGAATAACTCATTAGATATTACTAATGTGTAGTTTCGTTGCTTATGCAGGCAATCCAAAAAATTTTCCCGATGAACAGTAAATTCTGGGGAAAATTTTTGAATGTTCTTCGTGTTCTTTATCCAAAAATCCTAAAATCATATCTAAAATAACATTTCTTTTGATTTCTTCCATGGGTTTTCATCCTTAATGTCTAAGGAGTGTTTTAACACCAAAACCCCCAATTTCTACCAACAATCCAAGCTCAAATCTCAAATTTTCATCAAAAATACTAACTTTTTTCAAATATCCAAATTCTACGAATTTCTCGTAGTTTTCTCCAAATTTCTTGTTCTAATAACATCATAAACCGCCTAGGAATGTTTTAGATTAACATCTACACTTAAATTCATCCATTAAAATATTCTACAAAAATTTTGCAAAATGATAACCAAGGATTTGGTCTTGTAATAAGAGGAAGAAGAAGAAGAACATCAACTTACCAATCATCCTAACTTTCATAGCTTCCTTCCCCATGCAAAAATTGCATAAATGGTTGATGAAGAAATCGACGCATAACCGAAAGAGAGAAAGTGAGGAAACTAAAGGGAGAAATGAGAGAAAGAAAAGAATAAGAGAGAAATGTATATGCGTGGGCCCCACCAATTTCTTTTTCGATAAAATCGCTCATAGCCACCTTAGCTTATAAGATTTGTTCACTTTAATCCCTCTCGATGTCTCAAATACGACTTTAACCTCGAATCAATCATCTTTTTGGTATCGGACTCATAATTCATTCTCATAAGCTTTATTCTTCCTCTCAGGTTCCTATTTGGTCATTTCTCAAAAGTAATCCATATTTTCTTTTCTTTTCACTTTAGTCCTTGAGAATTTATAAAAATTTCCTAAATTAAAAATTAAAATTTCTATTCCCACATTTTCTTCACTAATTCAAAAAACAAATTTTCCACGTAATTAAATTTTTCACTAAACTTCAAATTAGACTTTAAATATTCATATAAATTCTTGGGATATTACATTCTTCCCCACCTTAATAGAATTCGGTCCTCCGAATTCAAAACTCAAGATTGAAACAAATGCAGATATTTTGTCTATATTTCATTCTCTCTTTTGAAATTTTCACAATCAAGTACAAAATATAACAAGTCCATTTTTTTTTTTCATTTCTCAAGTTCCTTCAATAAAAGAATCACCTTAACAAAAGAATATTCGAAAACTTAAATTTTATTTCTATTATATAAGCTATAGGCAATAAGCTTAACTCGAGCTACAAAACAGATAATTTGAATACGTAAACCTTAGATCAAATATTAGCTTTAGGTACAAACAAAAGAAAGAAAAAATTAAGGACGAGGAGGCTTTTGAAATGCAGAAGGTGCTCCAGGTCTAGAAGAGGAAGGTGCTTCAAACCTTAAGGAGGAAGCTAATCGTTGTAGCCTAGAAAGAGTTTCTGGAGGAAACGTCCGGGAAATTTGGCGAAGTGCAGAAGTCACTCCATTCATACAGTCAATACATCTCGCTTGTTGGTCACGAAAATTTTGAGTTGCAAACATCGAATGTCTATCAACTCTATTCGCCAATTCCCTAAAATGACGATTCAAAAGCTTCTCTTGTTCTGCAAAGAGACGATTTATCAATCTCCCCTGGTCCTCAAAGTGGCGGTTTATCAATTTTTCCAAGTCCTCTATCTTTTGTCTCATAAGCGCAAGCTCATTATTAGAAGATGTTGCTGTGCTAACATCCTCTAGCTCTACTACATCCCTTTTTCTTTTCTTAGCCTATGGTGACTCTTCCATAGATTTTTTATTCTTATAATTCTCCAGGCTAAGATTTAGATCCAACTCTACCTTGCCAGCCTCAAAGTTTAAATTGACAGATTTATTGCCGGCCATATTTTTCTGAGCTATAAAGGTTGTACGGAAGGAGAAGTTTGATGCTAGAAAGCTTATAGGTAATGAACTCTTAGTGTAGTGAGCAGCGTAATGGGGCATCCATTATATATAAACGAAATTTAGGGCTATAAAACCTTTACATCATACTCTAAAGATGGCCTACAAACCTTATCTGTCGCAATGCCAATGGTCTCTGATAAGCATGCCAGAAAATAACAAAATATAATCTAATACAAAAGATTTCCTCAAAAATTTCGGCTAACTTTTGACTCTTGCTCAAATTATTCAACTAATCGCCGCTTCAATTTATGACTTCCTAACTCTGTATTTGTCTTATCCAATAATCCTAAATCGAGATATTACTCCATGAACGGGTAGCTTCATACTAGCCTTATCTAGGTTTCTAATCCGTGGCTTTGCCCTAGGCTTACACATTTTCAAACATACATATTAAAATAAAAACTTCTCACATTTACACATCAAGCGTTCCATAAAGTGAGAAAAATTTTCTACCTTTCACTTGCCTCTACGAGCATATATGTATAAACATAGAGATACATCATTATCTATATATTTTCATCTATTCAAGTCCTTTTAAATTTCTGACTTCTCATTCTCTGAATGTATGTGGAATTATTACATATTATTCCTGGCCATAATAAATAGCCTTCACTCACTATGCATAAATAGCATACATATCATATGTTTTTAAATACATATAATCACAGTATGATTCAATCAATCTTGTATATTATACTCAACTGAATGCTTTCAAGAACAACACAATAAAGCAAAGAAATACATTTTAGTTCATCGTGAAAACATCCAAGACACTCTGTAATGGCTACATTATCAACTTCTTTGAATTTCAGAAAATGCCAACAAGAGAAATGAAAAAAAAAAACCAAGTATAAATCAGCCACAAATCTACCGAATATTGACTTTCGTGGTTTTGGCATTAATGCGACGCGTTGTTGGTGTGCATGCCTACCCTAGAATTCTAGCTTCCAGCTTGCAGAAATTCACAGGTTAAACGTGTAGGGTGCGGCGAAGAGATATCTTCTTTGTATCTAAATTCTAATTTTTCCTCTATAAGAACTGCCCCAGCGTTCTCAGTTACCACACTACAAAGAGTAATCATCTCTGAGCCTACAACTTCCCAGCATTCTTCTATTCTCATACTCCTGCATAAATTTCTAAATTTTCTAAATCATGGCCACAAGGAAGTACATTGATCTCACAGTGGAGGCCAAGGAAGAAGAGCTTGACTTAAACTTAAGTCTGGGCAAAGACAAGGGCAAAAGACCTTTTGAGGGGCCTCAAAAGAAGCAGAAGGAGAAGAAAATGAAGAAAAACGAGGAAGCTGAAGAGACTACTACGGGCCATACCTCGGAGGACAAAATCGCCTGTCTAGAGTAGGAGGTGAAAAATCTGAAAAAGATGATAGAGGACCTGGAGAAGTTAACTAAACGCAATAATGCGGCAATGACTTCAAGGATAGACAGGTTCTTCTATTGGTCTACCCAATGCTTCTGCAATCAACAACAAAGAAGTGTTGATTGTATGAATGGGATTTACACTACCCTCCGCGACATTGCTCTGTCTCTCGCTCCAAGGAATGGTCGAGGGGTGATGATACAATACAACCCTCCTAATCCGAGACCACCTCGCTTTTAGATTACTCATGCATGAGTAATTTTTTTTTTTGCAATGTAATCCTTCCGCTTTTAATGCCAGTGGTTTCTTTTATGGGTTGGTACTAAAAAACATAGTAATAATAAAATTAAGAAAGATAAAGGAAATCAGTCACACAAAATCAATCATGAATTCAACATATAAAGCCCCATACATACAATTTGATCTGACAGCAACGGAATTAAAACAAATAATAACCTTTCTTTTACCGAGTTCAAAAGTATAACCATATCTGTGTAAAACTAAAACTAAAAACATAATTCCTAAGAAAAGACAAGTCTCGGAGGGAAATGAAATGAAAACATCCTACAGGACCTTCAGTGGAGCCGTCTCTCTATAGTTGTGCCCGGGTTCACCACTATAGAGGAGATCCCACTAAGGTTACCTTACTCTGTAATTGGTAGAAGACCTAATTCCAAAGCTCTGATACTAACTTGTCACGTCCCAAAATCTGAGCACGTGACCGGCACGGAAAGTGAATTTCATTTCACCTCCGTAAGCCTATCTTTCTCTTAAGCATCATACCATTCTTTTTCATGCAACCAAACCAAGTTCTCTATATACACTACAGTCATTCACATTACATCACTGAATGAACTTACCCGATTACAGAGATTTCTAGATTTATACAACTTAGAATAAGACTTAATTATTATACCTTTATCCTGAACAAATGAAAAGGTAATCATGGGCTAAGGATCCATAATTCCTTGTACAGATATTTACCTTCAGCTGTCAACTCTGAAAAAAAATGTTAATAAGAGGGGTATGAGCAAACCACGTGCCCAGTGAGCAGACAACACAACACTATGACAAAAAAATATCATGCATCATAATAATAATATGCAGCAATCATACGTAATCGATCATAATATAATTCATAATACTTCACAACAGCAAACAGTGAAATCAATTTCACACATTTCCAGTACCAACCGGGTCGTACAGGATACCTCTGGATCGTTTCCCGTGGCCCCCGCCGCATCCACCCTTATCGCTCCATGTATATTCTCCACCCTTATAGCTTCATGTAGATTTCTCCATGGGGTGCACCACCATGCCTTTCCATTCATTCCGATTACATACACAATCACAATCATAAATAACTCATAATCATTTACAAGTTTCATCACAACATAACTCATACTACTTTCCATACTTAATCACAATTTTATCAACGTGTATACAATCATTCACTGTTCACAGAATTTATCTTATAAATCACATCTCAAACATAGAAGCTCATTTGTATTTACAAGTACTCACAATGGTATTCGTGTCTTCTTCACGCAACATTCATATAATGGTGTTTATGTATAGATATATCCATATCAATCTATTCGAGAACACAATTCTTTAATTCTAGAAAGTGCGCATGAATGTAACTTATGCAAGAAAATCTCAATTCATAATGAATATCAATATATAAGTTAACCATCACTGCCTTCACACTAAGATACACTACATGCTCTCACTATGATGCCAAGAACTTTAAAGAAAAAATTTAGTCATAGGAAGTATAAATCCCACTCACCTGGATTTCATGCTCTCGGCACTCCCACCTTGCACCTTGACCATTCCTATTGTAACCAGATAAAAACTATCAGGGTTATGAAATAGAGAAATTGCTTACCACTACTCCCGACCTTCATCCACTTCTCAAATCATAACTCCTAACTGGTAATGAATATCCAGATAAAACTTATAACATTGGAAACTAGACTCAAAGAGCTTTTTAACGATATTAAAAAAAAAACTGATGCTACAATAATGGTCAACGGTCAACGTAGCTACAGTAACATTGACCGAGTCAACGCTACAGTAGCCGAGAAAATCTGAAAAAAATTTTCCGATGAACAATAAATTCTGGGAAAAATTTTCGAATGTTCTTCGTGTTGTTCATTCAAAAATCCTAAAATCATATATAAAATAACATTTCTTTTGATTTCTTCCATGGGTTTTCATCCTTAATGTCTAAGGAGTGTTTTAACACAAAAACCCCCAATTTCTACCAACAATCCAAGCTCAAATCTCAAATTTTCATCAAGAACACTAACTTTTTTCAAATATCCAAATTCTACGAATTTCTCTTAGTTTTCTTCAAATTTCTTGTTCTAATAACATCATAAACCACCTAGGAATGTTTTAGATTAACATCTACACTTAAATTCATCCATTAAAATATTCTACAAAAATTTTGCAAAATGATAACCAAGGATTTGGTCTTGTAATAAGAGGAAGAAGAAGAAGAACATCAATTTACCAATCATCCTAACTTTCATAGCTTCCTTCCACATGCAAAAATTGCATAAATGGTTGATGAAGAAATCGACGCATAACCGAGAGAGAGAAAGTGAGGAAGCTACTGGAAGAAATGAGAGAAAGAAAAGAATAAGAGAGAAATGTATATGCGTGGGCCCCACCAATTTCTTTTTTGATAAAATCGCTCATAGCCACCTTAGCTTATAAGATTTGTTCACTTTAATCCCTCTCGATGTCTCAAATACGGCTTTAACCTCGAATCAATCATCTTTTCGGTATCGGACTCATAATTCATTCTCATAAGCTTTATTCTTCCTCTCAGGTTCCTGTTTGGTCATTTCTCAAAAGTAATCCATATTTTCTTTTCTTTTCACTTTAGTCCTTGAGAATTTATAAAAATTTCCTAAATTAAAAATTAAAATTTTTATTCCCACATTTTCTTCACTAATTCAAAAAGCAAAATTTTCACGTAATTAAATTTTTCACTAAACTTCAAATTAGACTTTAAATATTTATATAAATTCTTGGGATATTACAAATATATACATTGATTCTTCACTCTTTTCAATTAATTCTTTAGTTCAGTTTAATTGTAAGGCAATACACACACACATATTTATATATTCATTCTTCTTTAATCAATATTAATTCACTACGTAAAAGCTTATAGAAATGCATCAAATCTTCAAATAATATAATTATACTATACAGAGCACCCGAATTATGAGGCTCCTTTATGTGTCAGTGAATTTATTAAAAGAACAATTGTTACATAGATATGGACAAGAAGGTTAGCATCCCCTGTTTCTGAGTAAAAGTTTAATCAATGTTAGTTTGTTTTCTTTTCTTTATTCTGTTATCTGATTGGGTTTATTAGGGGCATCTTAAATTGAAGGGTAAGTATATCTTATACAGCATATGTATCTTAATTGCTACATATGTGAAGTATATCTTATATATAGCCTGATCACAATTGAGTAGGATACATATAATTTATTGCTTCAAATGAACTGGGTTTTTCATTTTAGTATATCCATGCACTTTCAATAAATTTGACTTGTTTTTTCACACTATCCTCAATGTGAAAAATGTGGTGGCATTATTGTTAATAAGTAGGTTGGTATTCATGTAAATGTAATCTATTGTACGAAAATTAATATCTTTATGAGCCACACAATTTTGTGTTAATTACAATGAGTTGTAGGCTCCACTAGAGGAGCACCACAACAGTACACAATGCTAAGCTGTAAAATTGAGTGGGTCTTCTAAAATTGTTTGTTTTTTCCGTACGCAAATAATTGAAACGAGTCCGGATTTGCTGCCAATCAAATATTTCCTTTTTGCTGCATTTCACTTTTAGCAACGGTTTTTACCGTTGCTAAAAGTTATGGCAGCAGTTATTTCTGTTGCCAAAACTTTCAGCAACGATACAAACTGTTGCTGAAAGTGAAAAGCAGCAAAAAGTAGCTATTTGCTAAGCAGCTGATCCGGACTTAATTGAGGCAGGCCCTATTTGAGGACCACAACTCCCACTTGTGATCAAATTTGCATCTTCTTATTTTCAACATTTTATCTACATAATGCCCCCTCTGTCCCTCTCTCCATTTCACTCAACCCAGAGATTCATTTGAAATGTGCTTTCTTTTTTCCTTTAGATTTAGACACAAAAATTAGAAACGAAATATTTTCATTTCAAATTTTATCTCTAATTTGTTTTTGTTAAAATACGTTGTTTGTCGATAAATTTTTTTCTTCATTCTTTTTGTAAATAAATTAGAGACAAAATTTTCAGATTTGAGACAAGAATTTCATCTTAAATCTGATATGAAAATTTTCATTTAAGATTTGAAATGAATTTTTTCTTTTTGACAAAAAATATTGACATATCTGAATGTAGCCAATAACTCATTAGGTATTGTTAATGTGTAATTTTCTGTCCCAATTTCGTTGGTTAATGAATAGGATTTATGGCAATAGTATATTATTTACATGATGCACGTGGATCAATAAGAAAGTAGACGGAAACTTGTTATTTTTCACTTAATCACATGCATGATTGTTAAGATTTCGGTTTAAATTTTAATATTTTAAAATTTATGATTCTAAACAAATTGAATAATTATGATCTTATGTAAAATTTAAATCTATTAGGATCTCAGTAAGATCTTAATTTAAATATTAAAATTTTACTGTTTTATAACTTTATTGATCTTATAATATTTTAAATTTTTGTCTTTTTTTATTTGTTAATATGTTTCTAATCTATTAAGTTAACTAAGATGAAAAAAAGTCATTAAACTAACTTAAATCTTTACTAATACTATACAATTATAATCTTATCATTTATAATTTAATCAATTTTTAACTTAATTTAATGAAAGCTGATAATGAGATGTAGTATCATAAGTTTTGAAGAAGAAAATATCTATTTGATTAGAAAAAAGAAATTTCTAAATGCAATAGAAAATAAGGGTTGCTGTCTATTTTGTTTATACTAGTTATATGACATTTGAATTTCTTTTATTGAAATATAATGAGATTTTGAGGGTTTAGTATTATTTACAAAATTTATTTTATTATTATATATATATATATATATATATATATTATTTTATATTTTTAGAAGATCTTACGACGCTTGATTAGATCTTACGATTCGATTTATTATATGTTCCTTCCGATCGTACATAAAATCTCGATTTTGATAACCATGATTAAGTGGGATTCTCCGTACTAATATTTTTAAAATTGGATCGGTCATTTAACAGGTGGAACCACCGGTTCAAAGTTCAGTGGTCGGAGTGTAGTTGAACCGTGGTCGAACCGATAGTAATTAAAAAATATTTAAAATATAATATCATTTAAAATATTAAAATACTTAATATAATTGATAATTCATAACAATAAGTGAAGGAAATAAAAAAAAATAATCTATAGTTGATAATTCATAACAACTCATAATATTTACAATTTCAAACTAAGTCTTGTTGTGAAAATAGCTTTGTAAAAGAGTGAGTAAGTCTCACATTGTTTAGAATAAGGAGGGAAAAAAGCTTTATATACTGATATATGTTAATGAGTTTATAAAAAATTAAGGGAAGTGGTAGGCTCACGCTTGCAAAATTAACTTGGATTATCATTTTTTTGTCTACCTCTATAAGTAACAGGAAAAAAAAAATCAACCAAAAAAATAGAGGAAAAAGACAAAATCGGTTCGACCACCCGACCGGTCGATTCGCCTGGTTCGGTCGATTCAACCGATTCGATTTCGGTTCAACCCCTGGCTAGTTTTTTGCTTGAATCAGACCAGACCCCTAACCGGTTCCCGGTCCGACCGGTCGAATTGGCTAGTCCGGTTCGATTTTTCATTCCTTGCTCCATACTCATTTCTTGAAATTTTTATTAGCACACTTATCCCAAAGTTTTTAATTTTCATTTGTATATCCAATTTCATCCATTCAATCATGTTTGTCTATTTGATGATCGAACAACTGAGATTTCAACTCCATTTTACATTTTCGGCCACCAAATATAGAGAAGCCATTCTCAATTTTTAAAAGAAATAAGTTTTAAAATTTGAAAAAGATTTATATAAAGTTTTTTTATATCTTTACTATCAAGTTATTCACTAAAAATTAAATATGTGTAAAAAAATATCTTAAAGAACCACTCATTTAATACTAAGTTGTAAAAAATTTTATTGTTTTTTCAAAGGAGCATACATTTGTTGTATGTTAATTAGAGAAACATATATTTATTAAGTTTTAATTGAAAAACTTAATAGAAAATATATAAGTAAATTTTTTCTTTACAAGCTATATATGCAAATGCAATAAATCCCTCCTTTGTCCACTTACACTACTCTATTGCATTGGAATTAATTTTGCAATTTTTGGCAGTACTGAAGTGGGTCTTCCTTATGTGACTTTAAACGTGACTTTATTCTTATCACTTATGAAGATAAAAATTATGACATTTAGTCTAGACAAATTTTACTATAATAGATCAATAAATAAGTATATCAAAGAATACTTGTCACTTATAAAAAAATTTAATAAAATTTATACTCACTATTAATAAACTAAAAACACTACGAAAAAATATACATAACTCGAACTAAAGTTTTAGTAGTTTGCTAGTGATAGAATAGAGAAAAGTTTATCTAAGCTGAGAACAATATACTAAACTTTTACTACAAACCAAGCAAAATCATATTTAGATCTAGATTACAAAGTAGTGAAAATTATGGCCCTATTTGGTTACTTATTTTGAAAACAATTTTTGTTATTAAAAAATAAAACTTGTTTGATGATGTGTTTTTGAAAGATAAATTTTAAAAATATTTTTTTGAGCAAATCATATTTAGATCAAGATTACAAGTAGTGAAAATTATGGCCCTGTTTGGTTACTATTTTTTCAAACAATTTTTGTTATTAAAAAATAAAACTTGTTTGATGATATGTTTTTGAAAGATAAATTTTAAAAATATTTTTTTCAATTATTGTTTTTAAAACAAAAAATAAAATCAAGATTTACGTGTTTTCAAGAACAATTTTCTTGAAAACAGTGTGAAAAATGAGGTGGCATTAATGGTATTCATGTAAATATAATCTATTGTAAGAAAATATATATTTTATTAGCAGTGAAAACTATTGTTATAAATTTAAACAAAAACTTTTAACAAATAAAGCGGCAATTACCGCCACTGCTAAATGTAATTTTAAAAATAATTTGATGCAAAAGTTTTTTATGTAATATTATCATAAATTTAATACAATGAAATAAGTAATAATAATTTTTTTAAAAGAAAGAAGTACATGTTGAATAAATTAAATGTTATGACCTAAACAATATTTCAATGAATTGGTTAAATTTAACATCTAATTATATAAATTATTAAGAATTTCTTTACATAATAATTCAAAATTATCATAATTTTGATAAGATAGCTAGTGTATGATTCTCCAATCAACATATAATAAGTGTATTTTTTTAAAAGAATAATAAATTTTTTCACAATTTAATATTAAATGAATGATTTTTAAGATATTTTCTGCACATATTTTATTTTTTATAAAAAATTTGATAGTAAAAATATACAAACTTCACATAAATCTTTTCCAAATTTCAAAACTTCCTATCTTTTGAAACTTTGGGACAAGTACATAATAAAATGTAAAACGGAAAAAGAGACACTAAATACTAAGGATAGAACAAAATATAAAGCAGAAAAAAAAAACGTATTTTTTTGTCTTGAAATGGCATAGCATCAAACACTAAAGACAGAAAGGTTTTGAATTTTGATAGTCTCAAAATGATAAATTTCAACTCACAATCACTTGTATTGCTCCTTCTAGCAAGAGCATAAATATAAGAAGGAACATTATAAGGGATAGAAATTGAAATAATCAAACTTTTCTTTTTTAAATATTTGTTTATTTCAAGGATGCCAGTCCAAAATGAACAATTGACCGGGCTCTTTTCTAGAAAATTGACACACATGGATTTGCATTAACCTGTATGTATGTATGTTTGTGTGTAAACATATGTAATTTAATAATAACCTGGCGACTAGGAAAAGAAAAAGAAAGATTATATTGATATTGAATGTAAAATATTTTAAATAATAAAAATTTAAAAAATATTAGCAATAAATTTGTGACATCATATATAATATTAGAAATAACAATCAAATGTTTAAAAAAATTATAGTTTTATTCTTGTAGCTTGAAAATTTAATAATATAGATTAAAATGTACTTATAGTTTTTATAATTTCGTCTAATATTAAATTGGGAGTCTCGCCAATAATTAGTCAATAATTATTTATATACATGTGATATATTGAATAAAATATTCCACTCAACATGTAATCTTATATTAGTAATCATGTCATATCTAATAACTGGTCATGTCATATACCTCAAGTATTCAAAAGTTCCGTCTCAAAACAATCACAATCAAAGACAAAACTTTTTCCATCTCTTTTTTTTAGTAAGATCTTTTTTTTTTGTAAGAAAACTTTTTCCATCTCTAAATATGTGCTGCTAATTTCCTGATTCGTAAAGAAAAAAACGTTCTATTTCAAATTTGAAATTGAATTTTCATCTCACAAAAAATTCTCTTTAATTTATTTTGAAAAGTAAAAAAATAAAAAAAAAACCTATCGACGAACGATGGCTGGACTTGCAACCTTGTGGTTACATTAAGCATGTCTTACCATTACTACCATTTATGCTTTGTTACTACAATATGCAAATTAATATACATATAATTGAACTTGCAAAAAATTAGAAATGGAATTAGATATGAAAATATTTGGTCTCTAATTTTCATTTCAAATTAGATCTCTAAGTTTTTTTGAAAGAAATTAGATGGAAATATTCTGTTTGGTCTCTAATCTTCATTATAAATCTGTTGTAAATTTTATCTTTAATTTTTTTAAAAAAATTAGAGAAAAAAATTTGAGATAAAAATATTTCATTCCCAATTTTCGTGCCTAAATCTGAAGGAAAAAAGGAAGTATATGTCAAATGAATCTCTGGCTTGAAAATTGTGTGGTGGTGCGGCCAACAAGTCATTATAATTAAAAGAAAATTGTGTAGCTGATTCTAAAAGAGGAACTTTTCTTTTCTTTTTTTCTCTGATTTTTTGGAACAGCATGGTCCCGCTAGGAAAAGAAACAAAATATAGTGTCTGGATGTGTTTGTATTTTTTTATTTTAAAAAAAAGATTTATAAAAAAAATTTACAGATTAATTTTGAAAACTAAAACATTCTTTTCAATAATTTATTCTACAAAAAAAATTAAAATTTTAGAAAAAAAATAAGTTTGTAATATTTATTTTCAAAAACAAGATTTAAAAATAATTTCATACAAAAGTTTTCTGTGTAATGTTATCATAAATTTAATACAATGAAATAATTAAAAATCATTTTTAAATAAAAAATATATGTGTTGAATAAATTAACTGTTATGGCCTGAACTATATTTCAATGAATTGATTAAATTTAATTCCAATTATATAAATTATTAAAAATTTCTTTACATAATAACTCAAAATAATCATAATTTTGATAAGTTAAAACGAACTGACCCCGAATTAGTTAAAAAGTATCGAGAATTTTTTTTAAAAACAGAGATAGATATTAAAAGCAACAATTTTACAAAGATTAAAAAAATCTTAATTTTGAAAATAAATATTCCAAATGAATTTTTTTTGTTTTCTGAAATTTTAAAAATGTTTTTAGAATAGATTATTTAAACGAGTGTTTTAATTTTAAAAATTAATTTCTAAACCAATTATATAAATCTTTTTTCAAAATAAAAAATACAAAAACATCCGGCTTTTAGAATCAGCCACACAATTTTCTTCTAATTATAATGACTTGTCCCAAAGTCCTAAAAGAAAAGAAGTTTTAAAATTTGGGAAAGATTAATATATAGTCCTTTATATTTTTATTTTCAAAATTTTCACTAAGTGTAATAAGTGTCTTAAACATTCATTCATTTAATATTGAGTTCTGAAAAAAATTATTTTTTTCAAAAGAATATGCAGTTGTTGTATGTTAAGTAGAGAATTATACACATTGTTATATTTTTACTGAAAAAATTAATACTAAATATATAAGGAACTATGTGTAAATTTTTTCGGTAAATATTCTTTTCGGAGGGCGTTCTTGTTCATGTATGTATTCAATTCATTTCCAATTGTACACGTAGATGCAATACACCCTCCTTGATCCACTGACACTACTTTGCTGCGTCAAAATTAATTTCTTTCTATTTTTTGCAGGATAGGTCAACTAAAGTGTGTCTTTCTTGAGTGACTTCAAACATAGCTTTGTTGTTATCACTTACAAAGATAAAAATTATGACATCTAGTCTGGACAAAGTTTACTATAATAGATAAATAAATAAGTATATGAAAGAATTCTTTTCACTTATAAAAAAAATTAAAATTTATACTCACTAGCAACTACTAATAAAGTGAAAATATTACGTAAAATACACAGAACTCGAACTAAAGTTTTAGTAGTTCACTGGTAAAAGAATAGAGAATAGTTTACCTGAGCTGAAAACAATATACTAAAATTTTACAACAAACCAAGCAAAATTATATCTAGATCAAGATTACAAAGTAACGAAAATTATGACTCTGTTTAGTTTCTATTTTCTAAAACAATTTTTTATCATTAGCAATTTAAAAAATAATACTTGTTTGATGATATGTTGTTGAAAGATAAATATTAAAAATAATTTTTGAAATTATTGTTTATAAAAAAAAATAAAAAAAAGATTTAAGTATTTTTAAAAACAATTTTCTTGAAAATAGTGTGAAAAATGTGGTGGCATTATTGTTTCCTTCCGTATGCAAATAATTGAGGTATGCCTTGTGATTTTTAATTATAATTGATTTGTAGGCCTCGGCGCCAAGGAGAATTCGTGGCACCCATTGTAACATCCCAAAATTCTTACATTTATTAAATATAGACAAATTAGTGTTTGAAGAATTATTATGAAAAAAATATTTTTAAAGAGGAAAATTTGTAAATGGAAATAAAGTGGCTTTTCCATAATTAGAGGTTAGAGAAAATCATATGAAATATTAGAAATAATTTTGGGTGATAAATTAAATTTTTCCTTGATGACCAAGGACCCACTTGCAAGGACCAAAAGTAGTTAGGGACTTTGTGAAATTTTAGCAGGACCTTTGATGTTTACACCCAAGTGTTTTACGTGGCTCTTCTTCCCTTCGCATAGCTTTGCGCCAATAGGAAGCTACAACATGTTTTCCACTTTGAGAGCATAAATGTGAGTGTTGAGAGTGTCAGAACATCATCACAGGAACATACACATAAAGCAGAACTTAATGATCATCATGTGAAGCTCTCGACCACATTCCCTTTTGTCAGTAGCACATCATGGGCACCAACTTCTGTAGTGATTCTCTGCTAAGTGTAGAAGATTGTTGGTAGCCATGTGAGAGAGCTTCAATCCGTATGTTGTGCTACACTTGAACCCGAGGAAGGCTTGGGTGATCTGTCACCATGCTTGGCCAGCCACTTAGAACCACTATGCTTGCCTTGGGGACACCTACTCCATTCCTTAGCCACCTAAGGAGTGAAGTCGAGAAGTGCAGTTTACGTGTGAATAACATATAGGTGTAAAATGAGGAAAAGAAACTTTAGTAATCTGATCCATTTATCTACTGTACAGCCACGTGAATCACGTCTATGTTTTATTACAGCCCTTAGCTTCTTTCTCGGATGTACCAAGAGAGAACTCGAGAGAGAACATGACAGAAAATAGTAGCATCTTCGTGCTACAGTCAAACCGAGAGGTAGAGAGCTTCTTTCTTCTTGCTATACTAGAAAACGTGAAGCTTCTAAATAGTTCTTTTTAACCCAAACCAACAAGCCACCCTTGGGAAACTTTGGTGCTGACCAAAAGACCATCTTAGCAGTGTAAGTAAAACTTTTCTTTCATTTGGATCTTGATTTTCACAATTCACACAATAGATCATAAACATACCTGGATCCATATCTACAAATTTGAGTCTCTTTATTTCCTCTGGATTTCTGCCTTTAGGTCTCCTTGATGATCAGGAGAGAAAATAGTAACTGTACTCTTCCTTTCAGAACAACACACTCCAAAAAAACGTTTCTGTTACTTTTCAATTTGAAATCAGAGTAAAAAGGGGTAAATTATGCTTTGACCCCTATAAAGTTTTTAATTACATAATAGCCTCTCAATCAACAAGGCCCCAATATATTAAAAACTTATCATTTAGGTCCTTCAATGTTATATTATGTGAATTTAACAATTAATGCTATTAAACTAAATTACATGGGCCATATATTAGAAATAATCTAACAAGCAGTGGATTTGAGGTCTCAAGCACACCTTCACAGCAGCAAACACAATAACGTGACAATGTAGAAAAATTTAGAGAGAAAGTGAGCTTGGAGTTTCTAGTAAGCTAATCCCTTCTTTTAGGTTTGCATGTGTCTAAGAAATGATTAAACATGTCTTAGAGAGTCCTTAGATGAGTTTGGGAGAGCCATGCAGTAAGGAGAATGGAAAAACATAGAGCTTAAATGTGTGCATGCATGATAGGGACTAAAGTGAATAAATCAAAAGTTTGTAGGAGTAGCTATAGTTTTGGAACAAGATATATTTGTGACATATTGACCTAGATGAAACTAAATGTGGTCTTAGATCATGAAAAAGATAAGAGAAAAATAATTACTGAGGACCTAAGTGAATAAAATGAGAAATTGTAGGGAAAGAGTAAATTTTCTAAAAATGTCTAGATTTAGTATATATGGGATTTTAATTAGAATTTGATAGATTTTACCAAATTTTGAAGGTTATTTATATGGTTAAAGTTTGCATTAAGGACTACAAAAAATTAATTCAAGGTTTTTGAGGAAAAAGGGGAACGAAATGGTTGGATCCCAAGAGAGGGGTGAATTGGGTTTTATAAAAATTTTCACAAAACATAATTGGAAGTTAAAATGATTTTCTGAAATTGGACAATGTTAAAGATAATAATTTAATTCAGAAAATCAAAGTGTTTATCAATATGAATAATTTTATAGTGCGAGGAATTAAAGAGCAAATATAAATCTACACAAATTAATTAATACTTGAGGTAGAAATCAAATATAAACGCAAAGCATTAATTAATTAACTTCAAATGTAAATAGAGTAGGGATAGAGAAAGCAAACTCGGAGATTTATACTGGTTCAGCTAATCCCAAGCCTACATCCAGTACTCAAGAGACCACTTGAGTATTTCCATTATAATTGCAAGTTTAATCCGGGTACTTGCAAACCACTACAACATAGATCTTTTCTCCCTCAAGGGTGTCTCTCCCCCTTACAACATGTTTTCTCTCAAACACTAACTCAAGGAACCAATCCTTGAGCAACTAAATTTAAAGGCTTAAGGAAAATAATGGTAGACACTCTCAAAGTGTAGATAACGCATAAATTAAGCTCAGAATTTTTCTCTAGCAATTTAGAGAGAATAAAACTCAAGATAATATGAGAAATAAACAATTGAAGCTTGATTTTAAATGGTGTTGTGAAGTCCCCTTTATATAGTGAAACCTTACTGCTACAGTGACTGCTTTAGTCAGAATTGCTACAGTAAGCTTCATCATCATTTTTCAACCTTTCTACAACAACCAAAAAACTTTATCAACCTTTTTCAACAATCAATATTGTTTTTCAAATTTGCTACAGTAAAAAGTATTATTTTTCAAAGTTTATTACAACAACTAATAAACTTTATCATACTTTTTCAACAATCAAATTTCTTTTTCAAAAGTGCTACAGTAAAAGATATTCTTTTTCAAATTATATTACAACACCCAATAAACTTTATTATACTTTTTCAACAATCAAATAAATTTTATCATATTTTTTCAATAATTAAATTTCTTTTTCAAAAGTGCTATAGTAAAAGACATTCTTTTTCAAATTATATTACAACACCCAATAAACTTTATCATACTTTTTCAACAATCAAATTTCTTTTTCAAAAGTGCTACAGTAAAAAGCATTCTTTTTCAAATTATATTAAAACAACAAATAAATTTTATCAAAAATCAATTTATATTACTATATATATAAAGCATTAAATATATTTGGGCCAAGAAAAATTGAATCATGCATTTGGGCCAATAAGATTAAATCATTCATTTGGGTCAAGAAGATTAAATCATACTATTTGGGCTAAGAAAGATTAAATCATACATTGGACCAAGAAGATTAAATCATTCATTTGGGCCAAGAAGATTAAATCATACTATAATTCCCACATATTTGTCATCATCAAAACTTATAGCATAATACATTAGGGCTAATAAAAGGAAATAAGTTGGAAATTGGGAGAATAAATTAGGATATTTTTAGTTAGTTATATTTATTTAAATTTGGGATTAGAAATAAGATTACAAATAATACGTAATTAGTATTTAGTGCACAAGATTGCATTTAAATATGGAATAGTATTTTAAAGTATTCCATATTAAGATTTTAATAGCTTATTTATTTTACCAGCACCTTGGAATAATTTTGAGCTGAACCAGTACGAGACGGTAAATTCAGGTAGCTAGTTACATTTCATAAAAGCGTTGTTCATATATTGTTGAAATTGTTTTGTACTGAAAATGATTTATTGATGAATTATGTGATATTCAACTCTATGCAATGTTATGTATGTATATGTATTATTATGATACTCATGTGCTAAGACAGTGTACGCCAAGCATTTGGGGTACGACGGTACGCGCCAGTGTAAGACTCGCTATGGTTAAGGCAGAAGCAGCTATGCATGACGATGCTAGTGTCAGTTTTGCTAACCTTCTATCACAGGGTATAATTAAACTTTGGTGGTAAACACTGAGATGAGTGATGATTCTCGGCATCACTTGAGGTGAAACAGACTCTTGGGGTACTAAGACCAAGTATTAACCCTTGGCACCACTAGAGATGAAAAGACTCCTGGGGTACTAAGACCAAGTGATGATTTTTGCATGACAGTGGCATAGGTGAGTGGAATTGAATTATGAATGGGTTTATGAACTGATATATGAAGTGACATATGAATTGATTTATGAGATAAATTATTGTGAACTTGTTTTTATGACTGGGAATGGTTCTTATTTTTAAATATTAACTACTAGCTACTGAGATTTCTATATCTCATGATTTTTGTGCTGTATTAACCATTTCCAGGTGCAAATCAATGTGGGAATAGCGGGGTTGTAGTGGGGAGTCAGTAGCTATAGCCTAGATTTTATAGTATTGTAAAGTAATTAAGAATTGATCTCCGATAATGTATATATATGTCGTAATGATAGTGACGTAAGACCTATAATGATAATGATGGTTCCTAGTTGTTTTTAATTATGGATTTCAAATTTTTAAAATTTTAAGGTTTTGAAAATTGTCATAATTACTCAATAAGGAACCTTATCTTAAAAAAAAAAGAAATTTTTTAGGCCGAAAATAGCATTGAGTGATTTTGAGGTGTTACACCCACAGCTCTTAGATGGCTTTGGGTCTCATCTAAGGGCTGTGAGCAAGCCACGTAGCCACGATCCTCCTTAGTTAAGGAGGAGAGCATCGTCTTGTAGGTCCTACTGCAAGACCACCGCTCCTACTTGTGATTTTTAATTATTATTGGTTGGTAAGCCCTACTTGAGGAGGACCACGTGATTTTTAATTATCATCTACTTGTAAGTAGCATTGGGAATATGGCGTCAGTCCATTCTTAAACGGATCTAAATTTTGAAGTTTAAGTCTGCTCTTTAATTAAAAAAAAACTACTACTTTGTGCTTTCAGAATCAAGAGTGCATGACTTTCTGGAGAGAGAATGGTATCAGGTACTGTTACTGTGCTGCATACATGATTTCTGGAGAGAGAATGACATAAGTTTAATAAAGAAGCATGACTTTTGGGACTAACTAGTAGCTTCATCCTCATAGTTTTCTTTTAAATAATTTTACTTGTGTTTTTAATAAATTTTATATTTATTTTTAAAAATTATAAAAAATTTATATGCAAATTTATTATAATTATTAAATATAATATTATAAAATATAAAAATATGATAACTTTTTACATACTAATTAATAGAATATAATTATTTATAAACAAATTAATTTATTTTTTGAAAAAACAGATCGACTCATGTAGGCTCGTTTTTAAATTTACCTACTTTTAGAAATTTAAGCTCGCTCACCAAACTTAACCCGCAGGCCAAAGCTTGTATTTCCAAGTCTACTTGTTGGACCTACTTGAGGACCACCACTCCCACTTGATGTAATATGTCTTTTAATATTTTCCTCTCTTGATATTTAAATAGAGGAAAGAGAAAGGATTTTTTTTAAACTAAAAATTTTGAATTTTCTGACACTTTGATGCTCTTGCCCCAGCTAATTTTGTTTGGTGTTTTTATCTTTAATATGTGGAAAAAGTTTTAATTTCATCTAATATAATTGTATTAATTTTATTCTATTTATTTACAAAAAAAAGTGTTAATATCATATCAATTGTTTATATCTTCTAAATAGTTAACAAAAAATATTAACATATCTAAATATGTAGAGAATAACTCATTTGATATGGATGCTTATGTTTAGGCAATCCAAATAATTTGTTTACACCCTTCATAGGGATACTTTTGGTCCAAGTCATCAAAACATTGGCCACCCAAACCCTCTAGTAGTCAAATTTTAAATCTAAAGACCTAGATATAAAGTAAGAAGTTTCGGTAATTTTTTTTAAAAAAATATTAAAATATAGATTGCTTAATTAAAAATCTGATGGCCCAAATTAAAACAATTGTTTGATCCATTTTCACCGACACCCAATCTTGGCTAGTTGGTTTCAGAAGCTTTTTTTGTGGAAAGTGGAAACTTACACTTGCTTTTGCTTCACTACCCTCAACTTGGCCGTATTCACATCCCTGCAATTTCCAGCTTTCAAGTTTCTTCATCACAGCCTTTCATCTTCATACTCACATTCACACTCTGCGTTCTACTCTAAACCCACATGCATCTGTGAACGACTTTTGTTCTGCTTCTTTACTTTCTTCCCTTAGCTCTCTTACTTTCAATTTCATCCTCGTTTTGCTCCCAAACCCAATTAAACCCAAAAAAAAAACTAGTTGTTTCCCATGATTTAATGCTTTGGTGATTTCTTTTCTTATGCTTACACTTGCTTTTGCTTCATTCACAGCCCTGCAGTTTCCAGTTTTCAAGTTTCTTCATCATAGCCTTTCATCTTCATCGTCACACATACACACACTGCGTTCTACTCTAAGCCCACCTACATATGTGAAAGACATTTCTTCTGCTTCTTTACTTTCTTCCCTGAGCTCTGTTACTTTCAATTTCCTCCACGTTTTGCTCCCAAACCTATCAGACAAAAAAAAAATCTAGTTGTTTCCTTTGATTTAATGCTTTGGTGATTTCTTTTCTTTGATTTGGTTGCCGTGTTCATGTAAGAGTCTACTGTCACTTTCTTCTTTCCCTTCTTCATTTTCAGTGAATTTCTTTAGGACACGCTGTTTCCTTCGATTCTAGAACAGAGTATCAAAAGAACGAAACAAGAGGACGAAGAAGAATCTTCCAATTACATTTGTACCCAAGGTATCAACTATCAAATACTTTCGCTGTTATGAGCATTTTGTGATTTACTTCACTGGTTTTCTTTTGTTTCTTCAAGAACACTAAAAAGAATGTTCTGAAACTTCTTGTAATCTCCCAGATCTCTTAACATCAGGTGTCGGCTAACAAGAAACTGCTTCAATAAATCACAGAGGCAGCTTCGGTTAGTTGGTTTTAATTAGTGTATTTCTCTCTTGGATATCTACACTTATTTTTGCTTTCAGTTTCTTTCTAAATTTGTTCATTTGATGGGTTCATGTTTGAAAGCAGAACAAATAGAGAGCAGAGGAAACAGGATCAAGGGTGAAATGGATCTTCTTTGTGCTATTGCTGGAAAGATTCTTACTTGAGGCTTGCGTTGTGATTGGATCTTCTAAAATAATTGAGGCCTTCGTTTGAAGGAATTAACAGGATTAAATTTCTAATCCTAAATCGGTGTATATACAAACTACAGCATACTAAATAACAGAACATGAAAGAGATGAACAGAATGTGTACCTGGCATTATCGCGCTATCCATCTCGAACAGTAGAACAGAGGAAATTTTTTAGGGTTGTGTGAGAGTGGTACTACTCTCTGTTTGATAAGTATTCTGTCTAGGGTTAGGCTGATTAATGGGATGCCAGTCTATTTATTATCAGACGAGAGCAGGGACTTCTCAACAAGCTATGTGTTTGGCCCAACCCATCACGGGCCACTCACAATATAGAAGCCCAATTATAATATTCATATATTAAAGGCTATATATTAGAATAATATAGTTAATATGTTAATGATTTTTTTTTAATAATTGATTAATGTATATTCAAAATAGGATATATATATTATATTAAAATTCAACAATTCTCCCACTTGGATAGCAATAGTCAATTATTAAAATGCAATAATCATTAAGGTTAAAATACCAACTATATTTATAGCACATGTCAAGAAACATAAGCTTTAATGATGCAGAAATAGTATACAATAGGGAAGTAAATCATACAAAGTAAAAGTCCATATTTCATATAAAGAATAATGAATATGGATAAGCATAATTAATTGAAAGAAATATGCAATTCAAGAATAGTCCAAGCATTTGAAAATGCTAAAAGAGATATGATAACAAAAGTGACGTCATCTCATACATATCTCATAAGAATAACAATCAAGTAAATGTAAAATTTCAGACTCACACTAACCCAAAACATCAAAAGACTTAACTAATCCCATATGGGTTACATGATTCTGAAAAGCTTTAACAGTTAAGCCTTATGGGTTACATGATTCTGAAAAGCTTTAACAGTTAAGCCTTTAGTTAGTGGATCTGTCAACATGTTCTCTGTAGCGAGATGTTCAATACGAGTCTGAAACTCCAAAATTTTCTCTCTAACAAACAGATATTTGATATCAAAGTGCTTTGATCGAGAAGAGCTTTTGTTGTTTTGAGAGAAATGAACAGCAGCAGTGTTGTCGCAGTATATCACAAGTGGCCTAGAAATGCTTTCAACAATGTGAAAACCAGAGATTAAGTTTTTCAGCCACATGGCTTGAGAAGTAGCCTCATAGCAAGCGACATACTCTGCCTCCATGGTAGAAGTAGCTGTAAGAGTCTGTTTAACACTCTTCCAAGAGATAGCTCCTTCTGCCATCATAAAAATAGAGCCGGAAGTAGACTTACGGTCATTAGGGCAACCTGCAAAATCAGAATCAGAATAACCAATGACCTGAAGTTGATCAGACTTTTTGTAGGTCAACATGTAATCCTTGGTTCCCTGCAAATATCTCATGACCTTCTTCACGGCTTTCCAATGACCTAAACCTGGGTTGCTCAAGTATCTCCCTAAAGCATTAACAACAAAAGCGATATCGAGATGAGTACAAACTTGAGCATACATTAAACTGCCAACAGCGAAAGCATATGGGACCTTTCTCATTTTAGATATCTCTGAATCATTTTGAGGACATAGAGATTTAGATAGTTTGTCACCTTTCTGAACAGGTGCAGCACATGGGGAGCAAGAATGCATGTTAAACTGCTTGAGGATCTTTTCAATATATCCTCTCTGAGACAATCCAAGAATGCCACGTGACCTATCACGGTAAATCTGGATGCCTAGAACAACTGAAGCATCACCAAGGTCCTTCATATCAAAGTGGCTATTTAACATCAATTTTGTCTCAGTCAAAAGGTTAACACAACTGCTTGCAAGCAGAATATCGTCGACATATAAAACAAGAATTATAAAATTGCTCCCACTAGTCTTCAAATAAATGCACTGATCTGAAGCATTTTCCTTGAAGCCAAAAAAAGTGACAACACCATCAAATTTCAAGTACCATTGCCTGGATGTCTGCTTTAGTCCATAAATGGACTTTTTAAGTTTGCAAACCAAATGCTCTTTACCTGGTTCAATGAAACCATAAGCCTGAACCATGTAGACATCCTCGGCTAGATCTCCATTCAGAAAAGCTGTCTTTACGTCCATCTGGTGAAGTTCTAAATCAAAGTGAGCTACTAAAGCCGTAACAACCCGAAATGCATCTTTCGTAGAAACTGGTGAGAATGTCTCCTTATAATCGATGCCTTCCTTTTGACTATAGCCTTTCGCTACTAGTCTAGCTTTATACCTCTCAACTTTTCCATCTGGACTACGCTTGGTCTTAAAGACCCATTTGCACCCAATCAGTTTGCAATCATCTAGCAATTCTACAAGATCCCAAACATTATTATGAGACATAGAAGCTAATTCATCATGCATGGCATTCAGCCAATGAGAAGCATGAGAACTAGAGATAGCCTCCTGGAAAGTGATAGGATCGTCATCATTATGGAGATCAAACTCATGCTCCTGAAGATATACCACATAATCAATTGGTATAGAAGGCTTGCGTACTCTCTGAGATCTTCTCAATAGAGGTACTTCTGCAATGTCATTTGGCAGTGCCACTACATCTTGCGGTGCCATTACACCTGTTTCAGCAGTATCATCAGTTTCTTGTTCAATAGCAGGTGGTACCACTACATCATGTCCTCCTTGAAGTGTCTGATCATCATCGCGAGCGACTAGAACCACAATATTCATGGGAAGTAAAACAGGCGACGCAGGAGCTGTGGTTCGATCTTCCTTGAGAGTGATTGGTCGTGGTGTATGACTCCCACTATCCAAATCATCCTCAAAGAATATCGCTCTGTCAGACTCAATAACTCGTGTAGAATGAGAAGGGCAATAGAATCTGCAACCTCTAGAGCCCACGCAGTAGCCGATGAAGAAACCACTAACAGTTTTAAGATCAAGCTTCTTCAATTGAGGATTATAGGGTCTAACCTCTGCTTTACAACCCCACACATGGAAGTGTTTCAAACTCGGCTTCCTTCCACTCATCAGTTCGTAGGGAGTTTTCGGCACAGATTTGCTAGGTACCTGATTAAGGATGTACACGGCTGTCTTCAAGGCATCTCCCCAAAGAAAAACTGGTAACGGTGTATGACTCATCATGCATCTTACCATATCCATGAGTGTCCAATTACGTCTCTCTGCAACTCCATTCTGCTCAAGAGTACCAGGCATAGTGTATTGAGCTTCAATCCCACATTCACCGAGAAATTTGGCGAATGGTCCTGGATTTCTCCCAATCTCACTGTATTTGCCATAATACTCACCTCCTCTGTCGGACCTCATGCATTTAATCTTCTTTCCAGTCTTTAATTCAATAGTAGCCTTGAAAGATCTGAAGGCATCCAAGGAACATCCAAGGAACTAGATTTTTCTTGGAGGAGATCTATCCAACCAAATATCGAGAAGTCATCTATGAAGGTAATGAAATACCTATATCCACCCATAGCAGTGGGTGTAATAGGTCCACATATGTCTGTGTGAATCAACTGCAACACATCATCACATCTGTTTGCTCTTTTCTTCCTAGTCTTGGCAGTGAGCTTGCCTTTAATGCAATCGATGCAAGTATCAAAATCAGAGAAATTGAGATAATGAAGAATACATTCCTTAATCAGTCTTTCAATCCGGGGCCTAGAAATGTGCCCCAAGCGTCTATGCCACAGCATAGAAGAACTTTCATCAATCCTATTACGCTTATTTCCAACAACAGAATTAACAGACATATCATTCAAATTCAACATGTAAAGCCCATCACATAATACTCCTGAACCGACAGTAACAGAATTAAAACGAATAAAAACTTTTCCATTACTGAATTCAAAAGTGTAGCCATATTTTTCCAAACCTGAAATTGAAATCAAATTCCTTCTCATAGAAGGTACATAAACAGCGTCTTTTAACAATAAAGTATGTCCAGAAGGTAAAAGCAATGTAGCAACTCCTATTTCTTTCACCGATACTCTAGCTCCATCTCCCACAATGATATTGGACTCAGCATCACTTGGCTTCCTCAGGCTTGTGAACCCCTGTAAAGAATTCACAACATGAATGGTTGCACCTGAGTCAAACCACCAAGTATTGGGAGCAACATCAATCATATTTGATTCATAACAAGCCAAAGCTAGGAGTGTACCTTGCTTCTCAAGTTTCCTCTTGAGAGTATAACAGTCATCTACCTTGTGGCCATACTTTTTGCAATATTTGCAGTTTCCTTTGAAAAAATTCTTCTTTGGCTCTAAGTGTTGAGAAACTTTTCCCCCTTTCTTCTTGTCACGTTGAAACTTTCCTTTGTGACCTCTCCTTTTCTCAGACTTAGCACCAGAAGAAGAAGAAGCAGCAAACTGAACACTGTGTGCTTTCCCTTTCTTTATGGAATCCTCTTCTTGAGAGACAATGGCAATCATTTCATCAATCGTCCATTCAGTTTTCTGAGTATTATAGGAGGTTTTCAGAATGTCAAACTGAGAAGGGAGCGACTCCAGTACTTGCCAGATTAGATAGCTCTCACCAAGATCAACCTTGAGAGACTTCAATTTATTAAAATAGTGGACTAACTTCATGATGTGCTCACGAACTCCACTAACACCATCATATTTAGTCTTCTCAATCAGAGAGAGATACTGGCCCTTCTGAGCTTTATCAAAAGTGATGAATTTCTCACCAAAGGACTTCAGAAAATCCTTAGCATTCTTGCTCTCTGGAATACTTTGTCTAATAGACTTCTCCATGGTGTATTTCATCACCATGAGACACACCCTGTTGGAGTGCTCCCATTTTTCATGAGAAACCCTTTCAGCAATAGTGGACTCAGCAGTAAGAGCTGGGGGCTCTTCCTCTCTCAAGGCCAAGTCCATATTAGTGATGGCCAAATACAAATCCAGAGATTCTTTCCAGTCCTCAAAATTGGTCCCATTTAGTGTTTTGACAGAAGTTAATTGCATAGGCAGGGAGACTGGCATTAAAACAACAAAAGAAAACATTTAATATGCATAATGTCATTATGCTATAAGAGAATTAAATGTTTCTATATGCACAGCCAATCAAGCCTGTTAGAGAGAATTTCTTATCTACCTGGTCCCGCCTAAGGGTCCCGAATCAAAATAAACAAGAAATATAATAATATAATACTTTAGACCTCTTATCATCATCTAAATTTTGAATGCCGATAGGGTATTCAAAATAATTGATAGAGGTATTGATTAATATGGTATTGTATAACAAATTACATTAATAATAATATACCGATAGGATATAATTATTATTAATGCAATAAATTAGACTAATAATAATGATTAAAAAAAGGATAAAATAAATAAAATTTTAATCATTTAAATCGAAGATTTTGATAACTGTGCCCACGATAGGTGAGTTCACAATCATACAAAATAAAAGGTAATTATATTCGACAGAATAAATAATTATTAATGAGGGAAAAGAGGTAAACAAATAAATAACAGAAAAATTAAAAAATAATAAAAGAGAATAATTTTCTTATGGAATGAAATTAATTCTATCACTAGGATATCTTACTGGGGAGAGTACAACATACCTAGATGTTGTTAACAGAGTGAGGAACTTCCACAAAAAATTTCAGTCCAAAAATCCGAGAGTACGATAGTTAAAACAGCAAAATAATCTCAGATTAAATGAAATAAAATACTTAGGGGTCCCAAAAAATTTACAAAAAATTACCAAAAATAATATTATATAATTATTTAATTTTTCATAAAAAAATTAAAAAATTTTGGGGCCTGGAAAGTGCAGCACGCGCCCACACGGGGGGGGTCATCCCCTTTGCCCGGCTGCCTGTAACCGGGTCGCGCGACCCGGATCGCGACCCGGTTCGTTCTTCTTCAAATGGCCATGAAAAACCATAATTTTTTAGGGCTTTTGTTCGAAATCCTATACATATTGGAAGCCCTCAATTAATTTTGTGAGATAAGGTCAGGATTTGGAGAGGTCATTTTCGAAAAAGGGATGAAAAACGGTTTTTTTGAAAAACTTAGATCTCCCAAATCCCTCGATGAAAACCCCTCGTTTCAGATTATGTTTTTCGAACAATAGCATAAAACATAAACCCCAAATCAATTTCGAAAAACATTGGTTGGTTTTGGGAGAAATCAAAATCGAAATCTTTAGGGAAAACGGAAACAAGAAAAAATCATTTAAACTCCCTAAAACGTTGTTCATACAGTTTGATTTTCACTCATATGATTTGCAAAAAAGTTTTGAATCAAAGCCCTAAAACAATTTCGAGATTAACCTACTAAATTAGGGCAAACGAAATTTGTTTTAAAATTTGGGTTTAGGGAATTGCGAAAATCAGAAAAAAAAATTGTTAATTAATAGCTATAGTATGTACTACAACCTGGCTCTGATACCATTGAAGGAATTAACAGGATTAAATTTCTAATCCTAGATAGGTGTAGATACAAACTACAGCATATTAAATAACAGAACATGAAAGAGATGAACAGAATGTGTACCTAGCATTATCGCGCTATCCATCTCAAACAGTAGACCAGAGGGAATTTTTTAGGGTTGTGTGAGAGTGGTACTACTCTCTATCTGATAAGTATTCTGTCTAGGGTTAGGCTGATTAATGGGATGTCAGTCTATTTATTATCAGACGAGAGCAGAGACTTCTCAACAGGCTATGTGTTTGGCCCAACCCATCACGGGCCACTCACAATATAGAAGCCCAATTATAATATTTATATATTAAAGGCTATATATTAGAATAATATAGTTAATATGTTAATGATTTTTTTTAATAATTGATTAATGCATATCCAAAATAGGATATATATATATATATATATATATTATATTAAAATTCAACATCATTGTGACTGGATCTTCTTTGTGCTATCTACACGTATTGTGATTTTTGTCTTCGCTCACTGCCTTCTCTATCTTCATATTGCCCTGACTCCATCTACAGCTCTACAGTCCTCTCAACCCAGAGATTCTTCTGAAACACACATCGTACGTATTCGGATCGACGGAAAGGTAAATAAAACTACTTTTTTATCTGCGTGTCGGATCTGCAGTTGTCTTTTTTTTTTTCTCATTTATTTCAGCAAGTCTTTAATTTTAAAGTATACCAAAAAAAAAATCAGCTTTGTGATTCTGTGACTACTTTCAATTTTAACAGTTACTGTTCTGAAGCATAAGTTGCCTTACGGTGCGTTTGGCAAAACTCAAAAAGGAGCTTATAATTTATTTAACTAGTTTATAAGTTTGTTATAAGTGTTTGGTAAACGAGATTATTTCAGTAGTTTATAATTTATTTTGAGATGCTACTTTAAGTATCTTATATCTTTCTTCTTATTTTATCCTTATTATTTTATCAAAATACCCATTATACCATTATCTAATATACATTATATATATATATAATTATATATATATATATAACATATTTATATATATAATATAATATATTTATTTTATATATATAATTTTTCTTTCACCGATATATATATATATATATATATATATAAAATATATTTATCTATATAAATAAATATTATATATATTATATATATCTAACATATATAATATTTATTTATAATATATATATATATATATATATATATATATATATATATATAATTAATTATATATATAATAATTTAAATTATTTTAACTTAAAAATAAAAATAATATGTTTATTTGTATTATTTTAGGATTATAAAATATATGTCTTTTTATGTTATTTTACATTTTTCATCTAGTTCAACAACTATTTTTATAAAACACTTATAATTTAATAAGTTGGCTTATAAGCTTTCAACTTTTAACTATCAGGTATAAGATAAAAATTAGCTTATAAACTTTCAACTAATTTTTAAACTTTTAGTTAGCTTATAAGTTAATTTTGCTAAATACACTCTCGGTATATTGAAAGAAGAACTATGGTTAGTTCATTTTAATCAATTAATACTGTATCTTTCTTTTGCCCAATTAGTTTATGTAACTTTTACTTCTACATATCTGACCGTATACTTGAATTAATATAACGAAACTTAAATTTTCAAATGAAAAATTATGAGAAAAAGTAGAATTGTACAAATAATGCTGAATTTAATGATGGAAGTGTATATTAACAGATCACAACCATTTCTTTTACTATTTTAAAGTGATTTTCTTTTCTTCTCAAATGTATGCACTTATGTGATTTAATATTTCTCAGGGCTGAAAATGGAAGTTCTTAGTGCTATTGTTGCAAAGTTTCTCGAGCTTACTGTGGAACCTATTGGACGACAATTGGGGCATCTAATTTTCTATGATAGAAATGTGAACGGGTTGAAGGATGAATTTAAGGGACTCCCTGATGAAAGACAAGCTGTTCAACATAGGGTTGACGCTGCTCTGAGACAAGGTGAAAGCATTGAAGAAAAAGTTAAAAATTGGTTCAAGGAAGTAGATCAAATGACAGAGCAGGTAGAGAAATTTTATGGAGAGGAAGGCCATGCAAACACAAGATGTTCTCACAAGTCCTGTCCTAATCCCTGGCTGCGGCATCAGATGAGCAGAAAAGCAAAGAAGATGACACAAGAAATTGTAGAAATGAAGGCGAAAGGGAAGTTTGACATAGTTGCATTCAACGACCCTCCAGAGTTGATAACTCTACCATCCGCTTCATCACCCATAGTTAATGAAGGGACGGATTCAAGAATTGCAATCATGAATCAAATTTTGGAGGCACTAGCAGATCCCAGCGTTAACATTGTCGGATTGTGTGGGCTTCCTGGAGTGGGCAAAACTACATTAGCCAAAGATGTAGCAAGAAAAGCTAGGGAACAGAACTTGTTTGACAAGGTGATCAGGGTGATTGTTGCACAAAATCCAAACCTTAAGGAAATTCAAGCACAAATTGCGGATAATGTAGGAATGAAACTTAATGTGGATGATCTGACTGTTAGATCAGCTTATTTGGAAAAAAGGTTGAAGGAAGAAAAAGATCTACTTATTGTGTTGGATGATCTTTGGGAGGGGATTGATTTAATTCAAGTGGGCATTCCCTTTGATTATGATGGTGAGAAAAAAAATTCTTTTTCTAGTGAGAATGATCGGAAGAATAACCGTTGCAAAATTTTGTTGACTTCAAGAAATGAAGAGTTATTGTCCAATAAAATGAATTGTAAGAAAAATATTAAGGTGGGTATCTTGTCTGAAAAGGAAGCATGGGAATTGTTTAAAGAAAAGGCAGAACTCTATGATGACTATGTTCCTCTAGATTTAGCGGCTGAGGTTGCTCAACGATGTGGTAGATTGCCACTTGCCATAGTTACAGTTGCAAGAGCATTGAGAAATAAGAAATTGATTGAATGGAAGGATGCCTTACGACGGTTAAAAAAGCCTTTACAGAGAAACATCACAAGTCTAAGAGAAGTGGATTCATCATTGAAGTTAAGTTATGATCATTTAGAGAGCGATGGCCTTCAACCTATTTTCTTGCTCTCTGCCATGTTGTCCCATGACCCCTTAATCACAGACTTGCTCATGTACTCATTTGGGTTGAGTTTACTTCATGATGTACATTCCGTGAAAGATGCTCAAGATGTAACAGATGTTCTGGTAAGTAAGCTAAAAGCATCAAGTTTGTTCCTTGATAGCTCTTCTAATGACCGTTTTACCATGCATGATGTTGTCCGTGACTTTGCACATTTGATTGCTTCCAAAGAGCAACATGCTTTAGTGGTGAGACATGAAAAGCAGTATGATTTCCCAAGCAAAACACTACAAGAAGCCTACACTAGAATGATCTTGTATAAATGTGACATTCGTGAGATTCCAGAGGATCTTTATTGTCCAAAACTAGAATTCTTTTTACTCGATAGTTTGGACACTAGTTTGAGAATACCAAGCACATGTTTCAATTCAATGAATGAACTCAAAGTGATGGGCCTTTCAAATATACACTTTTCATCCTTACAATCTTCACTTGGTATCCTTAAAAAGCTTACCACTTTGTGTCTACACTCTTGTATACTGGAAGACATAGGCGAGGTTGGAAACTTGAAGTATTTGAAAGTTTTAAGTCTTGCTCACTCTGATATTAAGCAATTGCCATGTGAACTGGCACAATTGAGTTGCCTACAAATGTTGAACTTGGCCCATTGCTCCAAACTTGAAGCTATTCCTCCAAATCTTTTATCTAACTTGAAAAGGTTAGAGATTTTGTACATGGAAAATAGCTTTAACAAATGGCAAGATAAAGCATCTAGAGAAGGCAATCAAAATGCAAGTCTTGGTGAGTTCAGGCATTTGCAAAAGCTCTCTACTTTAGAAGTTCATATTCCCGATGCCTCTATTTTACCAAATGACTTGTTCTTAGAAAACTCTTTGGAGAGATACAAAATATTCATTGGAGAAGATTGGGAGTGGGGAGGTGAATATGAAACTTCAAAGACATTGAAACTGAAGCTTGAGAGTGGCGTCCGATCGGTGCATGGGATTCAAAAGCTACTGGAAGGAGTTGAAGACTTGTATTTAGATGAACTAAATGGGATCACAAATGTTGTCTACGATTTGGATGGAAGAGGATTTCCAAAATTAAAGCATCTTCGGATTCAGAATAATGGTCAAATTGAATATGTTGTCAATAACACAAAACACATTATTGGTGCCTTCCCCAACCTTGAGACTTTGTATCTTCATAATTTGGATGGCTTGAAAAAATTATGCCAAGGGCGAATTACGGCTCCCTTCTTCCAAAATCTAAAAGTAATTAAAGTGAAGAGTTGTAATGAATTGGAAAGTATTATCTCAATTTCAATGACCAGATTATTTCGCCACTTTGAAAAAATTGTCATCGATGGATGCAAATCCTTGAAGGAGATTGTGGCTTCTACCACCCAAGATTCATTTGATGAGCAAAAGTCAGCCACTGATGTCATCATATTTAGTCAATTACGTTTTCTAGAGATTTATGGTTTACCAGCACTCACAACTTTCTACTTTGAAGAGAATGCAACTGATTGTGAATTTGACAAAATTTCTAGATCAATTTTTAGAAATAAGGTATGCTCAAATTAAGTTACTATTATTTTTTTTTACTTATTGCTTTAATGTTTTTAATCCTAAAATTGTCACAACGCTAAAATGTGGTAAAATTATTTATGTGAATGCTTTGATCATTATATAAGGTGGATTTCTAAATTACACCAACAGACTGTTATTATAAAATGGTTATATAGTTACCCTTTTAAACTTTCTTTTTAAAAAAAAAATGAAATTATTATTTAAATAATCGTTTATGAATAAGTTCGCTACGGCGTTTTGCATTCTTTTTGTTGGTGCAATTATTTATTCTATTTTTTGGATAATCTATGTATTTTACAGTTCCTGACCTGTCTAATTCTAAAGTTCAAGTTGGGATGTTTTGTTTTTTTTATAATTTTTCTTTTCCAATTACAATTCGATGTTTAAGCAGAATCTTGATTTCAGTGAAATTTTTCAATGGTATATATACTATAGATTTTGTGCTCATATTTATATGTAAAAGTACAAATAAATCATTACATATCTATATTAGTAATATAGATTTTAACAATGTAAATTGTTGTAAAATTATACCTATGTGAATGTTTGATCAATATATAATAATGTGTATTTCTAATCATAGAATTGCTATTATAACACGGTTTTGTATTTAATTTTTTATGATTTTGGTCCAAATTGTGGTTTATGAAATTATTATTTAAACAATCTTTGTTAAAGAAGTCTATATATTTTTTTTCATATGTCCTCTCAATAGGTATCATTTCCCAAGCTAGAGAGACTGGAGCTAGCCTCCATTAACAATTTGATTATATCAGTATGGGATGACAGACTTCCACAAAATTCATTCAGAAACTTGAAATCATTGATTGTGAAAAGTTGTGGTTTCGTGAAATTGGTTCCCTTACATGTACTCAAATCCTTAAGCAATTTGGAAATGCTGGAGGTAAGGGACTGTGAGTTGTTGGAGATGGTGTTTGATTTGAAAGAGTTGAACAGTTATAAAGAGACACAGTCATTATTGGTTGTACCATTGAAAGAGCTAAAGCTATGGCATTTGCCAAAATTGAAGAATGTGTGGAACAATGACACCAAAGGAATGGTCTCCTTCCATAATCTGCAGAAGGTAAATGCTTTCCGCTGTGAAAGCCTGACAAGTGTGTTTCCTGCATCTATAGCAAAAGGTATGCGTTATCTTGAAGAGCTTCAAGTAGCTCACTGTGGGATGATGGATGTAATTGTTGCAAAGGATGAATCTGGTGCCACTACATCTCTGTTCCCTAGACTCACCTCCCTTTCTCTTCGGTATCTTTGTAATCTGAGGAATTTCTATCCACAAAGACATACGTCAAAATGGCCACTATTGCAGGAGTTAGATATTGCTAATTGTGGTGAATTAGATGAAGTCTCAAGCTCATCAATCATACAAGAACAGAAGGCACCTGATTTAGAATATGCTCTGTTCTTCCATGAAAAGGTATGTACCTTTCAAATTAGATACTCAACATTTATTTTGCAAACAAAGTTAATAAAAGAGAAACTAAGATTTTAAGCATTAAAACGAATATTTCACAATTGAACAACGTTTTGAATTATAAATATATTGATAAGTCATTCTTTTGATGACTATTATAATCATAGTGAAATGAAAAAAAAATCTTATTAAGCTGTTTTGTAAAAGAAAAATGAAGATGAAGAATAGAAATTATATCCATACCATCATGAATGTAACATGTATATTATATTTAATCCATTATTCAAAATTTAACCCTACAAATAAAAGTTTATGATATGATTATTATAATGTAGTTTATAGTATTGTTAATTGGTCATGGAATGGAAAGATTTAGAAATAAATTGTACATAACAAATGTTCCAATTAATAGAGTTTAATAACTTGTATTTTGTTAATTATAATCTCTTAATTGAAGACAATAAAAGTGAAATAATTATTTATATAATATTAATGAAGAATCATAAAATTAATTGAAATCTTAAATGTTTCATTTAATTATAGAATTTGATAGTGTCCCATGCTCCATTAGTTCTCGTGTTTGTTTTTTCATAGTTAATATATGAAACAATTAAATTGGAATGATGAGCGTAAGGTATATGCTTTTGGCTTTCTCCAGGTGATTCCCAACTTGGAGAAATTGAAATTGGGTGGAAAATGTGCTGAGATGATATGGAATGACCAATCTCCATTCTACTTTTGTAAATTAAAAAAGCTTTCTCTAACTCTATATCCTTCACCTAATAACACAGTAGATTTTCTGTACGGATTGCTCAAAAAGTTTCCGAATTTAGAGCAGCTTCAATTAAATGGTCACATTGGGGAGACGGCATTCCCATCTATGGAGCCTCTTGGGGATGTTGTTGCACCATTTACTCAATTACATCTCTTTTCGCTATATGTGGTCAAGCACATATGGAATGAGTATTCTCAACCAAATATTCTCCAAAATCTTGAAAGCCTAGAGGTTGGATTCTGTAAAGACTTGATAAACTTGGGACCATCCTTCATTTCTTTAGGGAATCTGACAGAAATCAAAGTGAACCATTGTAATAGTATGATCAATTTGTTAACGTCACAGACAGTTAGAAGCCTGATGCAACTCAAGAGATTGGAAATAGGGAATTGCAAACGAATAGAAGAAATTATAACAAAGCAGAGAGAGGATGTAGAAAAGGAAATTGTTTTCAAGAAATTGGAATATCTGAGACTTGATGAATTGCGAGGCTTGAAGAGGTTTTGTAGCCATAGTTACAACTTCATGTTTCCATTATTAGGCCAAGCAATTATAAGAAACTGTCCTAAATTGAGCTTGTTCTGTCCCGGCGATACACAAACACCATTGCTTAAAGGCGTGAAAGTGACAGAAGATGATATGACCTGGGAGACCAATCTTAACAGAACAATCCAACTATGGCATCCACAACTGGTGCGTACAAATTAAAGCTTTAACAGTTCTATCATTTCTAATTTTTAGGAAAATGTCCAATCACAAAGATTTGATCGAGATGATATTTAATATAAGTATCACTAAATATTGAAGGTTAAATATTCTATCATCAACCTACTAATATAAGCTTTCTATATTACACAATATTAATAAAAAAATACTATGAAGAATATATTACAATTAATGTAATACATTGTAATTACTATTATTATCAATACTGTTGTTCTTAAAAAATATTTGCTAGGTACATATATAACTATAGACTAAGGAAGGAGGCAACATAATTTTTTAGAAGTCCTATTTACTAAAATGAGCATGTTTAGGGGTAAATGAAGAAAATATAAATTTTTGTAAAACGCACAGCTATTGATTCAAAAGATTTATTCTACACAAAATAAGAAATTGATCATTACTTAAAATATTTTCTCTCCTATAGAGTTAATTTATAGCCAAAAGAAATTTTGATACTATAGAAGAAATCCACAGAAATTAACTTGTAAGGAAAATTTCTTTCTAGATCTAGCATAAGAAATAAGGCATTCATTGTTCATAATTTTATAAAAGATGTTCAAATCTTGGTGAATTTTATCTGCTAACCTTTTATTTTATATATCTTCTTAGATTAATTGGAAACAATTTTTTAGGCCAATCTTTCACCCATAATGTTTTAAATTATCAATTCCACTACTAATTGGACTTCAGCATATGATGAATAATCAATAAGTTTGTGAGATGCATTCTTTTTTAACTCATTTGTTGTATTATTCAGATCAAATATTTGAAGCTTGATGAACATCCAGACATGAAAAATATTTGGGATGGAAAACCTCCACACCACTTGTCTTTCAGCAGATTGAAATCCCTAGTAGTGGACAATTGTGATTTCATATTTGAATATGTGATCCCATCACATTTGGTGAGATTTTTAAGTAATTTAAAAGAGTTGAAGGTGAGTAATTGTGCATCTGTGAAGACAATATTTGATATGAAAGGAGTAAACGTGGATGAAAATCTGACACATTCATTGGAAGCAATATGCTTGGAAAAGTTGAAACTTGATCATCTACCAAACCTAAAGTATGTTTGGACCAAAGACCACGATGGAACTAATTCTTTTCAGTGCTTGCAAGAATTGTGCGTTCATGAATGTGATAGCTTGAGATATATCTTTGTGGCATCTACAGCTAAAGGACTTAACCAACTCGAAGAGAATGGAGTAGAAACTGAGCAACCTCTATTCTTAGTTGAAAAGGTTAGTTTGGCCTTAATTATTTGTCTAATAGGTAATAAAATTAATAGTTTTATGTTTTCCTAAATAACCAAAATTTTAGTTTTTTCCACTAGTCTTTAACCAACCACATTGAGGTAATAATTAAGAAAATGCCAAATAGAAGTAGACAATTGAAAAAGATTCCCCTGTAATTAACCTTCAAATGTCCTATTGTTAAATCCTAGTTTTATTCTTTCTAGAACAAAAAGCATTAATTAATTTGCGGAATTTTAAGACAAATTACTATTATCGAATAAATATAATAATTGTAACTTTTATAGGTGTTACTTTCTAATGGAAGCTAAACAACTATTATTTTTACACTTTAGATTTATTATGTTATAAACCCAAAGCACATACATAGCAATGAATTTTTACTGTTCTGCAAATAATTATTCTACTTTTTCTGGTAATCCATGCTTCACTTTGCTTCACCTTGTTCTTTATAAATTATCTTTTCCGATTCTCAATCAAGTTCAGATGCTTTGTTTTCTTTATAATTATTCTTTTCCAAGTAATTTGATGGTCAGGGAAAATTTTCAAAATTTTAAAGAAAATCTTGGTCTATATATATATATTAATTAAAGATTATAACGGGTTTTATAATTACCTTTTTAAAGTTTCCTTTTTTTTTAAATTACGGATAATGAAATTATTATTTAAATAATCTTTTATGAATAAGCCCACTATGGCCTTTTGCATTCCCTTTACTGGTGCAATTATTTATTCTATTTTTTGGATAATCTATATTTTACAATTCTTGACCAAGCCAATTCTTTATAAGTTGAAGGTGGGATGTTTCATTTTCTTTATAATTTTTCTTTTCCAATTACAATTCCATGATCAAGCAGAATCTTAATATTTCAATGAAAATTTTCACTGGTATATATACTGTAGATATTGTGCTTATGTTCATATGTAAAAGGACTTAAATAAATCATTACATATCTATATTAGTGATATAGCTACCAATTAAATCCTAAAAATTTTGACAATGCTAAATTGTTATAAAATTATATATATATATATATATATATATATATAAGATAATGGAAGCTTAACAACTATTATAAGATGTATTTCTAACACACAAAATTGCTATTTTAACATGGTTTTGTATTTAAATTTTTAATTTTTTTTATGATTTTGGTCCAAATTGTGGTTGAAGAAATTATTATTAAGACAATCTTTGTCGGAGAAGTCTATATATAAAAAAATTATCTTCTTTTATCATATGTTCTCCCAACAGGTATCATTTCCCAAGCTAGAGAAACTGAAGCTAGCATCCATTAACGATTTGATTATATCAGTATGGGATGACAGACTTCCACAAAAGTCATTCAAAAACTTGAAATCATTGATTGTGGAAAAATGTGGTTTCGTGAAATTGGTTCCCTTACATGTACTCAAATCCTTAAGCAATTTGGCAGAGCTGGAGATACATCATTGTCCATTGTTGGAGACAGTGTTTGATTTTGAAGAGTTGAATAGTTATAAAGAAACACAGTCATTATTGGTTGTACCATTGAAAGAGCTAAAGCTATGGCGTTTGCCAAAATTGAAGAATGTGTGGAGCAATGACACCGAAGGAACGGTCTCCTTCCATAATCTGCAGAAGGTAGAAGTTGATAATTGTGAAAGCCTGACAAGTGTGTTTCATGCATCTATAGCAAAAGGTATGTGTTATCTTGAAAAGCTTGAAATAAAGAATTGCGGGATAGATGTAATTGTTGCAAAGGATGAATCTGGTGCCACTACATCTCTGTTCCCTAACCTCACCTTCCTTACTCTTGAGGACCTTCCTAAACTGAGGAATTTCTATCCACAAAGACACACGTCAGAATGGCCACTATTGCAGAAGTTACATATTGGTAATTGTGATGAATTAGAGATATTTGAAAATAAAGTCTCAAGCTCATCAATAATTGATTCAAAATATCCTCTGTTCTTCCATGAAAAGGTATGTTCCACCTTTCAAATCATATACTCAATAATATTTTGCAAACAAAGTAAATAAAAATGAAGTTTAGATTATAAGCATTAAAACGAATAGGAAAAACATATTAATATATGTTTTCACAATTTAACAAGGTTTTGAATTATAAATATATTGATAAGTCATTCTTTTGATGACTGTTATTCACAGCGAAATGAAAAGAAAAATCTTATAAGCTATTTTGTAAAAGAAAAATGAAGATTATTATTTAAACAATCTTTGTTAAATAAGTCTATATATCAAAAATTATTTTCTTCTTTTTTTTTTTTTCATATGTCCTCTCAACAGGTATCATTTCTCAAGCTAAAGAGACTGGAGCTAAATTCCATTAATTGTGGCAGACTTCCACAAAATTCATTCAGAAACTTGAAATCATTGATTGTGGAAAAATGTGGTTTTGTGAAATTGGTTCCCTTACATGTACTCAAATCCTTAAGCAATTTGGCAAAGCTGGAGATACGTCATTGTCCATTGTTGGAGACAGTGTTTGATTTTGAAGAGTTGAATAGTTATAAAGAGACACAGTCATTACTGGTTGTACCATTGAAAGAGCTAAAGCTATGGCGTTTGCTAAAATTGAAGAATGTGTGGAGCAATGAAACCGAAGGAATGGTCTCCTTCCATAACCTGCAGAAGGTAAATGCTTTCTATTGTGAAAGCCTGACAAGTGTGTTTCCTTCATCTATAGCAAAAGGTATGTGTTGTCTTAGAGAGCTTCAAATACAGAATTGTAGGATAGATGTAATTGTTGAAGAGGATGAATCTGGTGCCACTACATCTTTGTTCCCTAACCTCACCTCCCTTACTCTTTGGTATCTTCCTAATCTGAGGAATTTCTATCCACAAAGACACACGTCAGAATGGCCATTCTTACAGAAGTTAAGTATTGGGCATTGCGACGAATTAGAGATATTTGAAAATAAAGTCTCAAGCTCATCTATAATACAAGGACAAGAAAGAGGTGATTCAAAATATCCTTTGTTATTCCATGAAAAGGTATGTACCACCTCTCAGATCATGTACTCAATATTATTTTGCAAACAAATTTAATAAAAGAGAAATTAAGATTTTAAGCATTAAAACAAATATGAAAAGCATATTAATATATGTTTTCACAATTTAACAATGTTTCGAATTATAAATATATTGATCAATCATTCTTTTGATGACTATTATTCACAGTGAAATGAAAAAAAAAAGATCTTTATAATTAAGTTCAAGATGATGTTTAACATAACTATCACTAAATATTGAAGGTTAAATATTCTGTCATCAATATGCTAATATAAACTTTCTATATCACATAATATTAATAAAAAAATACTATAAAAAATATATTATAATTAATGTAATACATTGTAATTACTATTATTATCATTATTATTACAACAACAACAACAACAATAAACCTTATCCCACTAGATGAGATCGGCTACATATATCGCACGATGCTATTGAGCTCTATCATTATTATTGTCTCAAAAAAAATATTTGACAGGGACATACATAATTAGAAACTAAGGGAAGAGGGAACAAAATATTTTAGAAGTCTTTCCTACTAAATGGTGCATATGTTTAGGGGAAAATGAAAATAAATATAAATTTTAGTAAAACGTACAACCATTGATTCAAAAGATTTAGTCTTCAAAAATAAGAAATTGATTCATTACTTAAAATATGTTTCTCTTCTATAAACATAATATGTATGCAAAAGAAATTTTGATATTGTAGAATAGATTGAGAAATCCACAGAAATAAACTTCTAAGTAAAATTTTTCTGGAGATCTAGCAGAAGAAATAAGGCATTCATTCTTCATAATTTTATAAAAGATATTCAAGTATTGGTGAATTTTATCTATTAAACTTTTATTTTATATATCTTCTTTCATTATTTGGAAACAATTTTTTACGCCAATCTTTATTCCATATTATTTTAAATTATCAATTTCATTTCTAAATGAACTTCAGCATATGATGAACTAATCAACAAGTTTGTGAGATGCATTCCATTTTAACTCGTTTATTGTACTGTTCAGATCGAATATTTGAAGGTTGATGAATATCCAGACACGGAAAATATTTGGGATGGAAAATCTCCACACCACTTGTCTTTTAGAAGATTGAAATCTCTAGTAGTAGACAATTGCGATTTCTTATTTGAATATGTGATCCCAGCACATTTGGTAAGATTCTTAAGTAATTTAAAAAAGCTAGAGGTGCGTAATTGCCACTCTTTGAAGACAATATTTGATCTGAAAGGAATAAATGTGGATGAATATCTGACACATTCATTGGAAGCAATATGCTTGGAAAAGTTGAAACTAGATCATCTACCAAACCTAAAGTATGTTTGGACCAAAGACCATGATGGAACTAATTCTTTTCAATGCTTGCAAGAATTGTGTGTTCGTGAATGTGACAGTTTGAGATATATCTTTGTGGCATCTACAGCTAAAGGGCTTACCCAACTGAAAAGGTTGGTTATAGAATCATGTGGTGTTGTGGTGATAATTACAGAGGATGAGATTTCAAAATCAGAAGCATCTCCATGTTTTGTATTTCCTCAATTAAGCTATTTGTCACTGCAAAAGCTACCTAATCTCAAGAGTCTCTATCCTTCAAGATATACATGTGAATGGCCACGACTTAGAGAATTATTCATGTACCTATGTGAAAATCTACAAGTATTTGGCTCACAAATGACAAGGATCACAAAGTTATTTAAAGAGAATGGAGTAGAAACCCAGCAACCTCTATTCTTAGTTGAAAAGGTTAGTTTGGCCTTAATTATTTTTCTAATAGGCAATAAAATTATCAATTTTATGTTCTCCTAATTAACCAAAATTTTAGTTTGTTCCACTGGTCTTTAACCAACCACATTGATGTAATAATTAAGAAAATGCCATATAGAAATAGGCAACTGAAAATGATTCCCCTGTAATTAACCTTAAAATGTCCTATTGTTAAATCCTAGTTTTATTCTTTCTAGGCCAAAAAGCATTAATTAATTTGCGGAATTTTAAGACAAATTACTGTTATTGAATAAATAGCATAATGGTAACTTTTATAGGTGTTACTTTCTAATGAAAGCTTAACAACTATTATTTTATTGCCATTAAATAATCCTTATATACATATATATATAGCCAATGTTTTTGTATTTTCCTTTTACACTTTAGAGTTTTATTATGTTATAAACCCAACGCATATGCATAGGAACGAATTTTTACTATTTTATTTTTCCCTCTCTTTTACTAAACTTGATGCATTAATGAGAAAATATTAATCTATTTTCAAAGCCTTTCTTTATCCAAAACTATTTTGTCAATTATCATTTTACAGGTAATTCCTAAGTTAAAGGGATTATTGTTAACTCAAAAAGATGCTTCCATGATAAAGAATGGTCAATTTCAAGTAGACCTCTTTCATGAAGTGGAAACTCTTCACCTTGCAAGCTTCGTTGATGAATCAGCCATCTCTGCATATGGCTTCCTCAAGAGATTTCCAAATCTCCACGAACTTCGTGTGCTTCATAGTTCCTTTGAGGACATAATCCCTTCCCAACCACAAATCGTTAATTGTGTGGGAAAAACTGCATCATTTAAGAAGTTATTCCTTGGATATTTGGATCAATTGAAGAACATATGGAATGATGATTCTCAGCTACGACTAGCTCATCAGGATCTAAAACACCTTGAAGTTGAATGTTGTCCAAGCTTGATAAAGTTGGTCCCATCCTCTGCTTCATTTGAAAATCTAACATATTTGAAAGTGTCTGAATGTCATCAACTGATCTATTTAGTAACAATTTCAACGGCCAAAAGTTTGGTGAATCTCTGCATATTGGAGATAATGGACTGTAAAAGGATGGAGGAAGTTGTAACAAATGAGAGTGAAGATGCAAAAGGTGGAACCATATTCAAATATCTTGCATGGTTGACACTTTCTGGTTTACCAAGCTTGAAGACATTTTGTCCTAAGGTCTTGAAAACGTCAACTATTTACTTTGTGAAACTAGAAGAGGATAAAATACATAAGGTGAAAGACATCAACAAAAGAATAGAATTGGTATTCTTAGCAAAGGTACGAGATACCCATATTGTTATATAATATATTTCAGAGAATGCAAAGGTTGTAACCAGTTAAATGAAAATTTGATGATGGCTTATGTTTGCTAATGTTCTCTAGCTTTTGCAGGACGGTAAAAATGTATAGGAAAGTTGAGATTATTGACTACATTATCTTCTGCAGGTTTGTTCCTTACCATTGTGTTGTTAAAATGCTTTCACTTTTATTCACCAAGATGTCTCTATTTGTTATAATGTTCTCTGTTTTCTATATTTTGCTTTTGCTTTCTTCTTTCCTACATGACAAAGAATTTTTTTCCTTCCGCAGATTTAGTTACTCTGAAACCTAATTGTGTTGTCTTTGCTTTTCCATCTATGCAGAAATGGACAGTTCTTTGCAATTTATGCATTGTATTAAACCATTTAACTTTAGCTTTGCTATTAGCAGAGGAAATTGGCAAATAAATAAGCAGACTCAAGGAAAGGAGAGAGGTGAAACTAATGTATTTGTCAAAAAAGAAGAAACCAAATATTGTAATGAAGCTAAAAGCAAGGTAATTCGGAAAGACAAATGTTGTGGAGAATTGTCCTATTATCAACACGTTTTGTTTTCTATTTGTTTTCCTTTAGATCCATTTTGTAGAGCCCTCGTTGGCTTGTTTGGAAGACCTTCACATACCCTTATGAAGAGATACATGCAGGTATTTCAACTTTGCATTGTCAGCTTGTTTAAATTATAGTTTAATCTCTTATGGTTAAATGGAAGTTAAATAACCCAATCGGATTGTGGGTCAAATTAAACAATTACACGAAGATAAACTATAATTTACCCTTAATTTAGCAAACAACATTGAGGTTGCATTTGACTTAGTATACTACTTCTTTCAAAGCTTTTTTTTAGCTGATTAATCATGATCAAAAGCTGTGGCTTAATATTTCTTTTTTCTTTTTTCATTTACTCTTTGCAGGATGGGCCTCCACCAATTTTTTTTTGAAGGATTTCTTTTTATAGATGATTTGTTGCTGAAAAATCTTGCAGAAATGTTGTGACCTAGTTGTTGATTTCTGATTATAGTTGACTTGTTGCTGAAAAATCTTGCAGAAATGTTGTTGGTTTCTTTGGCTGAATGATTTGTGCAAGCTTTCTCTTGAGAATGCAGGAAAGCCTTAGTTAAAATATAGATATTCCGCAAGTTAGAACCATTTTGGTTAACATTCACTGCAACACACAACAATAGTAAGTATTGCAGTTTACATCAATATTTTCACCCACCTGCATCTTTCTGATGATGATTAACCACCATATGCATTATTTAAATTATGAATAAAGTATACTTTCAACTATGAAACTATTCATATCTAAAATTTAAATTGAAAAGGCCAAGGATAGGTGGTGGTAATAGAAAAAATCATATAGGAGTTAAAAGAAATACTTTGAACTGCAAGAAACAAACTAAAGATAGCTTATAATTATAAGACATGTTATTACGATTTATGTTTTTACCTGATTATGAAAGTTGAATTACTCATGATTCTATAAATTTTTCTAGTTGTATGCACACTTGGATAAATAGCTTATAATTATAAGACATGTTATAGATTATTTTTGAAACTGTAGCTATAAAAATTAGAATTGTATACATTGTATAGCCAACAAGTTGTATGCTAGATAGTCTAAATCAAGTGGTTTTGAGAGCGCAATTGGCATATCAAATGAAGCTTTTCTTTTGATGAAATTTGAATGAATTGTATTTGACACCCATAGAAACCAATCTCTAAAATTTCAAAAAGCCTAGCTAGTTTAAATGATAATAGAACTATAAAGAAACTAATTTAAGGCCATATCAGAGCAGTTTTAAAAATTGGGTCAATTGAGGACCAAGAAAGTGACTTTTAGGGATCATAGAGTCTTCTTGAATTTCTCGAGACATTTGCCTATCTCTTTTAAGAAGGGTATCTTTGTACAACACTTTAACTTTGGCATTTGGTTCTATTTCAAGAATAGCTTCAAGAAGATCATCATCGTATTTGCATCTAGAAGCAATGGCATCAAACGGGACCATGCTATTTTTAACTTTTTTTGTGCTTCTTGTAAGTTAAAATCCAAAAAATCGCTTTATGCCCTACGATCTTGATTTCATGATTCACATAAGACTAAACCGCGAACATACCTGAATCCACGCTTTCCTTCGGCGAATTAGAATCCTTGTTCTTTTCTCTGAATTTCTGCTTTTTGATCTCCTTGATAGTTAGGAGGGGAAAATAGTAACGGTTACTTTTCTGAACGACTGTTATTTTAAATTTGAAATCAGAGTAAAAAGAATAAATTACCTTTTGATCCCTACAAAGTTTTTAATTACGTAATAGCCTCTTAACTATCACAAGAAGGCCCCAATATATTAAAAACCCATCATTTAGGTCCTTCAATATTATATTATATGAATTTAATAATTAATGCCATTAAACCTTGATTGCATGGGCCATGTATTTGAAAATAATCCAACGTTCTCCCACTTGGCCCTTGTAATTATTTGATAGTTTAACAACAACTGTAAGTGCGCTCCATACATTAAATTCACTAGCATCTCTAGACTTTATTGAATCAGTTTTGAGCGGATCAGGGTAGTCACATGTTATTCTACAACATGATCCCTTCCATGTATCACAGAACATCCCTAACTCAACATCAACTTTAATTAAGGAAAACTGTAAGCCTTAACATACCATGTTATCTAACACAAACATATGTACATAGATACCAAAATGATAACAAGTGTAATATGCAGAAACATAACCATAATAGAATTCATAGTGTCACAAAACATAACAAGCATAATAAATACAGTACTATAATCAACACAGCAAGACTTTGTCTATTATGCCCATACGCTCTACATGACCAGAAAATGATTTGGGCAGTAATCCCTTAGTCAATGGATTTGCTATCATCAGATCACTACTGATATGCTCAATAGACACTCTTCACTTCTGCACTTCGTCCTTGACTGATAAATACTTCAACTCCATGTGTTTGGCACCCTTAGAGTACTTGTCGTTCTTTGAGAAAAATACAGCTACAGAATTATCACAATAAATTCTCAGCGGCCTGGATATATTGTTGACAATCCCAAGTCCCAAGACAAAGTTCCGCAACCACAATCCTTGAACAGTGGCCTCAAAGCATGCCACAAATTTAGCCTCTATAGTAGGTAATGACAGACTACTTTACACTCTTCCATGAAATTGCTCCTCTAGCCAATAGGAACAAGTAACCAAACGTAGACTTCCTAGTGTCCACGCATCTGGCATAATCTGAATCTGTATATCTGACCACTTCCAGATAATCAGACCTCCTGTATGTGAGCATGTGTTCTTTGGAGCCTTGCAAATACCGAAGAACTTTCTTTGCAGCCTTCTAATGGTCCATACTGAGATTGCTTTGGTATCTAACAAGCATACCAACAGCGAAGCTAATGTCTAGCCTAGTACAAGTCATGGTATACATCAAACTCCCAACCACTGATGCATAAGAAATCGTTTCCATTTCTTTATGTTCCAATTCATTTTTAGGACTTTGCATTGAACTGAATTTATCTCCTTTCTGAATTGGAACTATTCCTGCCGAGCATTTATCCATTCTGAATCTCTCTAAAACCTTATTGATATATCCTTTCTGTGATAAACCCAAGAGTCCTTGTGATCTGTCTCAGAATATTTCTATCCTAATCACATAAGACGCCTCACCCATATCTTTCATTTTAAAGCTCTTAGACAGAAACTTCTTCACAACATGTAACATACCCAAGTCATTTGCAGTAAGTAATATATCATCAACATACAAGACTAGAATGACAAATTCACTTCCACTGACCTTCATATAGATACACCGATCAACGATATTCTCTATAAATCCATAAGATGTGATGGTATCATTGAACTTGAGATACTATTGATAGGAGGCCTGTTTTAGTCCACATATTGATTTCTTTAGCTTACACACTAGATTTTCTTTTCCTATGGTCAAAAAACCTTTAGGTTGGTCCATATAGACTTTCTCTTCTAAGTCTCCATTCAGAAATGCAGTCTTAACATCCATCTGGTGAAGCTCCAAGTCATAATAAGCCACCAAAGTTATGACAATCCTCAAGGAGTCTTTCTTTGAAACTGGAGAGAAAGTCTCCTTATAGTCAATGCCATCCTTCTAGGTCTGGCCTTGAACCTTTTGACCTTGCCATTTGAGTCACATTTAGTCTTAAAGACCCATTTACAACCGACTCTCTTGGAACCTTCAGACAATTCAACCAAGTCTCAGACTTTGTTATCATCCATTGATTTTAAGTTCTTCCTTCATGGCATTAAACCACTTTTCATCATTGATACAGTCCATGACTTGTTTAAATGAGATTGGATCCTCATCAATGCTCAAGTCACACTCATTCTCAAGATTGTATACCATAAAATCACTAGGAATAGCATATCTCTTTTGCCTTATAGATCATCTTAATGCTACTTCCTGTTGAGATTCGTCTTGATGTTCCCCTTGAAGTACCCCTTGAGATTCCTGCAGTGGTACAATAATTTCTTGATCAATAGTGATTGGTTCATTCTCTACAATCTGAACAGGTGGGTTTTAGACATTGATTGGTTTCTTCAATACGTTGTGAGATTGTGATACAACGACAGGAATAACAAAATGAGAAGAAATCTTAGGTGTAGGTAGTACAACCCGAGCCTCTTGAATGTCCACCTTTTGTAGTTCCCCACTCTTACTAGTTTGACCATTCTCAATGTACCGAGTATTTCCAGAATCTACAATCCTTGTAGTATGGCCAGGACAATAAAATCTATACCCCTTTGATTTTTCAGGATAACCAATGAAAAAGCCACTGATCGTCCCAGAATCTAACTTCTTTTCATGTGGATTGTACACCCTTACTTTTGCTTGATAATCTCAAACATGAAGATGTCTTAAATTGGGCTTCCTGCATGTCCACAGTTCATAAGGTGTCTTATGAACTGCCTTACTAGGAACCTGGTTAAGCAGATATGCAATGGTCTTTAATGCAAGCATCCACAATGAGAGAGGTAGAGAGCAATTACTCAACATGCTCCTAACCATATCCATTAAGGTACGGTTTTGTCTTTCAGCTACACCATTCTATTGAGGTGTGCCAGGCATTGTGTATTGTGCATGTTAGTCGATTTGGCAAGTGTACCAATCGCTCAAGTAATATAGTGAATTAAGAGTAAAAGTATCGTTCCCACGAGTACTAAGTGACTAAGTAGCCAAGAAATTTAATTGAATTATTTAGACGAAGCAATTGGATTGAAGACAACTCTAATGAATAACTGACAATTAAAGCTAGCTATGACAGTAAATTTTTATAAATTTTCTTTTAATGACAGTAAACAATGCAAAGACTGATGAAAATGATCAAAAATGAAAGCCTAGGGTTACTAATCCCCCTCTTACGTCTTAAGAATTGTTAATTATCCCTACACTTGTAATTAACATCAATTATGCACAAAAATCTCAGGTTTTCTAATGGCTTAAAGTAGTTCTCCCGAATCTAGATTAAGCTACCCAACTCTACACAATCCCTTATGTAAATTGAGTTGAATTAATGTTAACCTAATCTAATTAAACGAGGTTAATTAATATTCCTATTAATTAACAAGTAAAACCCCTAGGTTCTATCACTCGCCCTAATCATTCAGTGTTCTACCAGCATCTCCCTCTCCCAAGTTCAATGAAGGCAACATACATATCATAAAATGGCCAATTTTATAATAAGTTCAAGAAGTAATGAATGATAGGTATGCATAAATTGACAATAATCACAAGTTTTAAGAAAACACAATTCCTAGTCTGAAAGTAGGTTCATAGGAACCCTAGAACAGAAAATTTAGCCACTCATGGCTCTAAGACTACAGAAAACAATAAAAGAATGAATAAGCTTCATGAATCCGGGGTTGGGTTGACAGAATTCAGGCTTGATTGGCTCCAAGGACGGATTCCTCCTTTTCCTCTAGCAAAAGTCGGCGCCTCCCTTCAGTCTCCAACTCAAAATTCTCCTAAAAAATTCATCTGACGCCTTTTAAACCATCTCAGCATCCCGACTTACCGCTATAGCGGTAACTTTACACCGCTATAGCAGTAGAAGACAGTATAGAATTCTCTAGCAAATTTGGTGTAGGGCTCACCGCTATAGCGGTGGTAGACAGAGACTGGGCCTTCTGGTTCTTCAGCTCCAGGGACAGGCGCTATAGCGGTGAGGATCTACCGCTATAGCTGTAATGGACAGAACCAACTTCCAGCTATGTTTAGCTCCAGGGATCACCGCTATAGCGGTGAGAGTCCACCGCTATAGCGGTGGTATGTAGAGACTCCCTCACAGCAGCTCGTATCAGTTCGGTCGTTCGCTTCAGCTTCGTCCAGCTCACCCTACGTCAGAGAGAATAAAATGATGATTAGTGGCATTCTTAGTCAAGGAATCACATGAAGTAGACTAAACTCTAAAAAATCCTAAACTAAACTAAATCAAACAAAAACAACAGAAAAGACATACAAGCAACCACAAGTAGGCGATAAAATGGATCAAAGATTTAGCATCAAATGGTACTAAATTTAGCACTTAACAGTGCACATATGCCCTTACTTTCAAGAAACCTTGCAAATGAACCAGGACATTGTCTACTTTCTTTGGATCTACCATAAAACTAATCACCTCTATCTGATCTCATAACTTTCACTTTCTTATCTAACTGCCTTTCCACCTCATCAATGAAAACTTTAAGGAAGTCCACAGATTGAGATTTATTATGCAGTAAATAGACGTACCCATAACGTGAGAAATTATCTATAAAGGTGATAAAATATTTTTTACCGCCCCAAGAAGGGACGTCAAAAGGACCACATATATCAGTATGTATAAGCTCAAGAATTTGAGTGCTTCTTATGGCTGCTTTCTTTAATGTATGTTTGGTTTACTTTCCCTTGATACAATCCACACATATATTCATGTCACTAAAATCCAACTGAGGTAGGATTTCATTTTTCACCAACCTCATTATCCTTTCTTTGGATATGTGACCTAATCTTTGATGCCACAAGAAAGCAAAACTTTCATTTGGTATACTATGTTTAATACCTACACTACTTTCAACATGAAACAGAGATTCGGTAAATTCTTTATTCAAATTGAAACGGTAAAGCAAATCACATAAAGTACTAGATCCATAAAAGTACTTGTTCTTATATACTGCAAATGTATTGTTGCCAAACTTGAAATAAAAATCTAAAATATCCAGTCTCCCTACTGAAACAAGATTTCTAGCACAATCAGGTATATATAGACACTTTTCAAGATCTAAATGACATCTGTGTCTAAGATCAATCTATAAGTCCCAATGCCTTCTATTCGTGCTTTCATCCTATTTCCTATAAACAAGTATTGTTTAGTTCCTTTTATGGGCTGGATTGAATTGAATCCCTGTAAAACATGAGATACATGAGTAGTAGCACCAGAATCTAACCACCAGGTATCATTAGGAACCTCTATTAGGTTTGATTCAAAGCATACAGAAACATAACGCATACCTTTCTTTTCGAACCAAGCCTTTCTTTTAAGACAATCTTTCATTAAGTGTCCTATCTTGTTGCAGAAAAAACACTTAATTTGTTTCTTGATTTGGCCATCAACGACTTTCACTGGGGCCTTGTCCTTTCTTTTGTCCTTCCTGTCCTTTTTCCTTGGCTTATACTTGCTGCTACTAGCACCATCATGGACAGTGAGGTGGATGGGGTGATCCTTCATCTTCTTTAATCTCCCTTCCTCCTGCATTAACATAGCTATAATACCCATGAAAAATAAAATATAAATGCATGTTTACAAACTACTATTACTATTTCAATATATGGTACTATTTACCCATATAATATTATTTACGTATATGGTACTGTTCATCTATACAATCAGAATGTCAAGTACTAGATGTGGTTTGATCATAAGAGAAAACTAGAAAGAAATTTGTAGGAGAAAATGACATTTTATATGAGAGAATTCCCTGAGGGACTAAATTGAAAGGAAACTAAATTAGCAAATTGATTATACTAGTAGATGAGACTAGTAAGTGAGACTAGTAGATGAGACTAGTAAGTGAAACTAGTAGATGAGACTAGTAAGTGAAATTGGTAGATGAGACTAGTAAGTGAAACTAGTAGATGAGACTAGTAAGTGAAATTGGTAGGTGAGACGGGGTAGATGAAATAGTACCCTTAAATTTTCCTATAAATAGACCCTTCTATTTCACTTTCAAAATCATACCTTCAACTTCTCTTCTTCTCTCCTTAAGATTTCTTGGTCCGACGCTAGACCTCTGAGATTTTTGGCCTTTCCTTTTCATCTTAGGTAAGGATACTATGCCTTTTTTATGTCTTTCAATTTTAGAAGCTATTTCCTTAAGTATGCTCTGTGGTTGTGACTTTGGCTGATCTTCCACATCAGAAAAACTGCCCTTAGCTGTCTATATGTTATTTTGATTACCGAAATAGGATATAAACTGTGAAGAATACATGTCTAGGGAAAGTTCTGGCTAAGGAAAGACCTGGTTTTTAAGTGTGTCCATTGTGACCCTCCACTCTTTCCTGGGAACTTACCTGGTGTACTCTTTTACAGATTGTATTCTCTATTTCTGGTATGAATAGTAACTATACGTATGAACAGTATCTATACGAAAACAATCATAACGTATTTTCTCTAATCTTTCATAAAAATCTCCGTAGCGGAACACTGAAATTCACCTGTGTACTCTTATCCGTAATGACTTAGAGAAGCGATACTCGTACGGAATCCAGGTGAGTGAAATGACCTTGTTTTAATAGAGTTTTAGCATTACTGGTGATAAAAAGTATGTCGTAGGACACTCCTAAGATTCATAGGGGGAAATTGGATTCAGAATGACGAATCTAATGAGATAATTAATCCAGAAGTATGGATAAGACGAAGCAAGTATCTCATAATGATGTGAAGTTTGAATCTTTTCAAAAATCGTTTAATTGTTATCTTGATTTGTGGTTTATAAATCTATAATATAGGTTATATATTATACCTGTTATATAAATGAATATTACATTGTACTTTTGATTATGATATGAAATGTTGTACTATTGATTGTGATTGAGCGGGACAGTACCCTCTCTCACGGCAAGGCGGAAAACCCAGTTGAAAGGGTGTCTTGACCAATGAGTGTGGAGACAACGATTCCCTCAGTAGGGATATAGCCCAGATTGGTGATAAATCCGTCATGGCGAAAATATACAAAATTGGTGAGCTGGCCTGTGTGCACTCTCCTGGATATATTGCCATTGATGAGTACTAGTAACGTTTGTTGAATTAGATGTATTTTTATCTTCTTGTATGTAATTTCTAACTATGTCTATTAGTTGAGTATGAGCCTTCTGGTATACTTGCATGACTGGTGATGTATTTGAATTTTATTAACGCGAGGCCGATTCGCTCATTGAGTTTAAAAGCTGACACTCTCTGTACAATTTTTTTTTTGTTCAGATCAGGTTGCTGTTGAGTTCTCAATTTAGTGCTATTTGATGCTAAATACCCTCTCTTTTGATCTCTTTCTTGTTGTCTTGTAATTCTTAACTCATTTTTTTGAGTAGTTTAGTTTAGTTTTAGTTTTCTTTGATCTTTTAATAAATGGAGTGACTTCATGATTCGTTTATGCGATTTAATGGGTTTATTTGTTATTTTTGGTGTAGGTTGAGTTGGTAAAAAGTTCGTGTTAAAAGATGGAATGCTAGAGCTGAAATTCTAAAAATGCTGATGTGATTGCTATCTCCTACAGCTATAGCGGTAGAATCTACAGCTATAGCGGTGGAGTGCTGAAAAAAGGATTTTGGAGCCTTCTTCTCTGCCAGACACCGCTATAGCGGTAAAACCTGAAAAAACTCATGGCTGCTTCACTCATCATAGTATATCTTGATTCCTAAAGACCCTTTCATGTAAGAAATAACAGACTTGTTATCCAGAGTCAAGCAGATTAGTTGTGCTCTCTGGAAGTATCTAAGCTAAATCTCTATCCACAAGTCCCATTTAAGAAGCTTCTCTGAACAAACATGTCACCATTTATAAAGATGACTGCAAGACAATGAAAACCCTAGATTGAGTTTGCTACATCAACTTAATCAGCTCTTCATGGATTAAAGCCCCCAGATAAGGCAAAATGGAAATTGGAGGGAGACCTTAACGGTAATCGATTACTAACTAAAGTCTTGGAGGGCCTCAGAGAGGAATGATAGCATCCCGTTTTCTCCACCACCACCAATGCCATCATCTTCATAATGGCTATTGCTCTTTGCCAAGTAAAAGAATGCACTATGTCTGCAATGCAGTTTATGTATGCAGTGATATTGTTGGATAGTCTTACCAGAAAAGGCCAGCGGTTTGGTGTCAATAGAGGGGTAATTACAGCCTGTAGGTGATGCAAAGGATATGATTGGAACTTGAACTTGGCTTCCAACTCTAGCCACTACAGCTGCTTCTTGCCATGTATGCATCCCTATGATCACTTTCACTTTCTGAATTTGAATCAACTCTTCAGCTGCAACCAGATTTAGCATATTCAATAGAGGAACTAAACTACATTAAACCAAGGAGCCATAAATAATGTTTAAGGTAGTGTTTGTCACAGAAATTTATACACCCAGGAAACTAGCTTATTATATGCTTGGTTGATTATTGGAATTATAATTAGATTTCCTAAATGCATTCTTGTCATGTCAACACTCGACAGTATTTTTCATACAGAGGATAAGAGCTAGCAAGTAGCACTTGTTCTTTAAATTTTTTTTTTTGAAAAAAAAATGTGTTATAGCTTCAAAGATAGAGAAAGTGGAAGTATTGGGCGTTTACAAGTAATAAGGATGGTTCGGATTAAATAAGTTTTTTAACCCTGATAAATCAAATGATAACAGGTTGACTTGGATTGGGTATTAAAATTTTTATCACTTAAAATGAACTGACCAATCAATACTTAAGAGCGTTGGATTAGCATGTTGGTAATTTCTTAACAAATAAAAATTAATCTAATAATAATTGAAAATATAGAAAAGTGAAATGTTTTCATGGTCTTGTGAAACTTTGAGACTAAGTGTTAACATATGAAAAAATGAGAAAAAAGAGCAAAGGATGGGTTAAACAAGTTTGTTTGGGTTGGTATTGATTGAAATCACTATACCTACAACTTGAATTAGTAATAGTGGGCTGGAAGAAAATGAATTCAAACTAAACCCCCAACCCAATCTAATCCAACCAATTGTACATATTAGGTTTATTTGATTTGTTGGCAAGTTAACTCAACACAATAAACAACATTGAGAATTTGGGATATCCTTTGCTAGGTGCATATTACCCAGTAGCCTGCTTGGTCTATTTGGATTGTTATTTGCAAGACCATTGGTCTAGATTTTGGGATCCTTATTTTATATAAAATAATTTTTAAAAAAATTAAGAGGGTCCTATTATGGTCATCTGAGCCCTTGATCTTGGTGATTAGTGGTCCAAATTCCATAAGGGTCCTATAAAAAAAAATCCTAAGATCTAGGCCAAGCAAGCTACAGTATAGGCTCCGATTTCAAATAAACAGACCTAAGTGAAAGGCAATGAAAGACGTAGATGGAAATCTTAAAATCCCACTTGTACATTAATCAAGTTAATCATATTCTGTGAGTAAATGAGCAAGGGAAATTAGGACTCTTGAGAAAGTCTTCTATAAATCTTGTACCAACAAAGTAAATTCACGATCCTGCACTGATTTAAATGCGTCAGTGGTTCACGCCACTACGATGCCAAATAGCCCATAATTGAATTCGTGGCAATTTGCAGTATAGTGATCCCTAGGTCGTATTCACTCAAGGAGCCTCACTTCTTAATACTAATTAATCGTTCTAAACACCCAAACACTAATGAAGAGTACATAAACGTGGGGGGGGGGTTTTGTGGCAGTACTAATAAAAAAAATAGAACAACAACCAAATAACTACAACAGCAACAGCAGCAGCAGCAGAATTTGCAAGGTATTGACAGTAAAGAGACTATGTAATCAGCCACTAGGATTCATGGGAGTGTAACTATCATTACCTAACTCATTGATTCAGTTTTGTTCTCATTCCATTGTTTGGTTCTTTATGAAAATGGTTCTAGAATAACATCTAGAATTTAATGCTACTAATTACAGTCAAGAACATCTCTCTACTATAGCTAGATGCATTTAGTGAAAAATCTCAACCAAACCAAGTTAAATATATCATCTAACTAGTCATTTCGCCTCCCTCACTTTCCTAATCAGTCAAGCAAGGTTATATCTTATATATATATAAGTCAGTTTATGTTACATTCTCAAGCTCTAATCAGAATCCGACAGCAGCATAAACATAACAGCAAAACAGAAATGAAATGAGATGAAAATGGAGAATAAAACACTTAGCTTGCATTCTTAGTTCAAGCTACAACATCCCAGTGGTCTAGTGACTAATTACAATGAAGACTTAGCCCTCCATGAGAGCAAAACAGCAAACGACATAAGCAAAAGCAGAGAGGAAGAGAGAGCTACGAATTTCCTCAGTTCAGTCCTCCAAAATAAAAGTATTCTCTGATTTTTAAAACTGATGCCCCCTCAATACCTTAGAATATTCTACCCTAGATGCTTCCTTGGATGCCTCTTGGTGATTCTTCCATGATGTGGCAGCACTTTTGACAGCAAACAACAGCAGAAAAGTAACAAACAGCAGCAGAACAGCATGGCAAACAGTAGCAGAACAGCATGGCAAAATTAATATTTCAGCCATGCTTTTCTGACCTACGAAAATTAATATTTCTGCCCAAAAATTCTGACTACATGGCATTGAATAAGAGGTCAAGTGGGCCCCACATCCAGCATAACCTAGTCAGCATCTGCATCACCCAAAAAGTGCCACATTAGCATCCAAATCAGCATCTTTGTCCATGTCAGCACTTTTCTCTCCAAAATTAAAATTTGTAGGAATTAAATTGAGCATTTTACAATTCAAGTTCTAAAAATATAAAATTGAAATACATTCAATTCATAAATAGTTTATACCCAATAAATTCCAAAACATAATAAAATTAGAGAATTGACAAAATTAAAGAGGCAAAAAGGACTAAAATAGGGACTAAAAAGTATATAAAAATGCCCGATATCAAATCCCCCATACTTGGCCTTTTGTACTCCTGGGCAAAATAATATTCAGAACACCAAAAGACACCAAATGAAAAGCGTGGAAAGCATGCTAGGATAGAATAATTAAAATTTTGAAAAGATTTAGCACTTGAAGAAAATTAATCTTAAATTTCTCAGATTCCAAGCATCATGGCAATTTAATTTGATACGAATGAATTCAAGTAATTAGCCTCCTCACTAGGAATGTGTTTACTCTCTATTCTCTCAAGTGTCTAGGGTAAATCACTCGAAATTCAACTTATCACAGAATTCACTATCATAAGCTTGTCAAGAATCTAAATCTCCACTACTTGAATCACATACATGCTTGAATTATTAGGACTTTGCAAGGGTGTAAGGTTGGGTGAAGGAATGATTGGGAGGTAGAAAGAAATACACAAAACAAAGTTTAACAATAACTTAAAGAAATAAGAGCATCAATCAATAAGGTTACAAGAGATTGAACTTTGAAATTTGGGCACAACAATGCTGCTTTTCTTTTCTCCTTCTTGCTCTTTTGTTTTTTTTTTGTTTTTTTTTTTTGTTTTTTTTTGTTTTGAGTAGCAAAACTGAAATTCGAAACAGCCCACAAATCCTTCTTTTTACACATGCCCAATTCAATCTATTTTCAAAAGAAAGAGGTTTCTAAAGCTCTTCAAATCTTAAGTTTGGGGAAAAGAAATGATTTGTTTTAAAGTGGGAGAGAGCTAGAAAACATAAGAAAGAAAGGTGGAAGTAAGGTACAAAGTGGCACACAATGGAAACAACACATAGGATGGCTATTTGGCTAGAATGGTTATAAGAAACAAATGCCTAAATCATTTCCAAGCATGTACATGTAATGTAGCCTTAACAAAGATTCAAAACAAATTCTAGAGTAAAAATCATGATAGGGAATACGCACAACAAGAAAGAATATTATTTTGCAGTGAAGGCTCAAATTCTCACGGTTTAAAGACTATTACTAAAAATTTATTAAAAACAACGCCATTGCCATTTTACTTGAGGTCCTTAGAAAAAGAAGATTGAATTCTTTTCATGCTAAGTCAATTCACAACTTGAGCTACTTCACCATGCATGCTTTCACACAAAAACTTCATCAATTTTTTTCAAAAATAAAGCATCAAATTCGGACAGAACAGCGTAGTAAAATTCTGCACTGCAGAAATTCTGGCGACTCAGCTTTACTGACACAAAACTACACCAAAACAAATGCGAAAGACACCAAATAAAATTCTACAGCTAGAAGACATATAAAGATTTAAAAACATGTAAAGAAACTAGCAAAATTCGTAGCCAATCAGTACAGAAAATTCATGCGAGACAGCTCAAAAATTCTGGACAGAAACAGAGAAAACAGAGGAGACAGCAGGAAATTTTTTTTTTTTAATCATCAGCTCCAATTAAATTCTCTCCCCCCACACTTAAACATTGCATTGTCCTCAATGCAAATTATTACCAAACATCAAATAAAATGAAGAGGACATAAATTAAAAGGAGTGAAAGAGTACGGCCTTATCATGGAGCCGGAACATTGTAGAGTTGGATTTCCTCTACAGTTTCTTCTTTGAAGCCCTCGTAGAACTTCTTCAACCTTTGCCCATTTACCATGAACTGCTTGTTGGTGGCCTCATTTTGAATTTCTACTGCACCAAAAGGAAAGACATTAGTAATAACAAAAGGGCCAACCCATCTAGAGCGAAGCTTACCGGGCATTAGCTTGAGGCTAGAATTATAGAGAAGGACTTTGTCTCCCACTTGAAATTCTTTTTTCTCAATTTTCTAATCATGTAAAGCTTTTGTCCTCTCTTTATAGATGTGCGCATTCTCATAAGCCGCTAGCCTTAGTTCTTCCAGTTCTTGAAGTTGCAACTTTCTTTCTTTACCGGCTAGGGTCATGTCCATATTGCATTGTTTAACGGCCCAATATGCCTTGTGTGCAATCTCCACCAGCAAGTGACATGCTTTACCAAATACCAAGCGGTATGGAGACATGCCGATGGGAGTCTTGAAAGCAGTTCTATAGGCCCAAAGCGCATCGTCAAGCCTCTTACTCCAATCTTTTCTGTTGGGTTGCACAATTTTCTCTAATATTTGCTTTATCTCTCGGTTGGAGACTTCTGCTTGCCCATTGGTTTGGGGGTGGTAAGGTGTAGAGGTTTTGTGCACCACCCCATATTTCTTCAATAGCCCTTGCATGTTTCTATTGCAAAAGTGTGATCCTTGATCACTGATTATGGCCTTGGGGACACCGAATCTGCAGAAAATATGTGAACGAAGGAAATCTACAACAACAATAGAATCATCAGTTCGGGTGGCTTTAGCTTCCACCCACTTCGACACATAATCCACAGCAACTAAGATATACATGAAGCCAAAAGAAACAGGAAAAGGACCCATAAAGTCTATACCCCAAACATCAAAAACATCACAAAAAAGAAGAGGTTGTTGAGGCATTTCATTTCTTTTAGACACATTTCCAGTTCTTTGACACCTAGAACAATTTTTGCAAAAATCAAAGGCATCCCTAAACAAAGTAGGCCAATATAAACCAGAATCTAACACTTTTCTAGCTGTTCTTTGGGGACCAAAGTGTCCACCACATGCAAGAGTATGACAAAAATTCAGCACAGATGCAAATTCATGATTTGGAACACATCTCCTAATAATTTGGTCACTACAAATTTTCCACAAATAAGGGTCATCCCACACATAGTACCTAGCCTCGCTTCTTAATTTATTCAATTGATGTCTATTTTGGTATGCAGGCAATTCAGATGCAACAAGATAATTTACCAAATCAGCATACCAAGGCTCACTAATACCATGCAAAAGGAGGAAACACTCATCTGGAAAATTGTCTCTTACAGGGAGATGTTCCAATGGAAGATCAGAAAGCCTACTCAAGTGATCTGCTACTACATTCTCTGCCCCACTCTTATCCTTGATTTCCACATCAAATTCTTGGAGGAGGAGCATCCATCTAAGCAATCTTGGCTTTGCATCAAGTTTCTTCAACAAATATTTCAGTGCTGCATGGTCAGAAAACACAATTAATTTGGGCAAGCAAATATGATCTAAATTTTTCTAAAGCAAAAACAATTACTAAAAATTCCTTCTCCGTGGTTGTGTAATTTGATTGAGCTGAATCAAGGGTACGGGATGCATAGGCTATGACATGCAACTTCCTCTCTACTCTTTGTGAAAGTACTGCTCCTACAGCAAAATTTGAGGCATCACACATGAGCTCAAAGGGAAGCTCCCACCGTGGAGGTTGGATGATAGGAGGGGAGGTAAGTTGCTTCTTCAACTCATCAAAAGCTGACCTGCAAGCATCATTAAAAATGAAATCAGTTTCTTTTTGGAGGAGTTTAGATAGGGGTAGAGCGATCTTACTGAAGTCCTTGATGAATCTTCTATAAAATCCTGCATGGCCAAGAAAAGAGCGAACTTCCCTCACAGAAGTGGGGTAAGGCAAAGAAGAGATAACATCAACTTTGGCTTTATCTACTTCTATGCCACGTGATAACACTATGTGGCTTAGGACTATTCCTTGCTCTACCATAAAATGACATTTTTCATAATTCAAGGCCAAATTTTTCTCTATGCATCTCTCAAGTACTCTCTCCAAATTTTTCAAACATACATCAAATGAGTCTCCATAAACAGAAAAATCATCCATGAACACTTCCATGCAATCCTCTAACAAATCAGAAAATATGCTTAACATGCATCTTTGAAAAGTGCCAGGTGCATTACAGAGACCAAAAGGCATGCGTTTATATGCAAAAGTACCAAAGGGACAGGTGAAGGTAGTCTTCTCCTGATCTTCAGGTGCAATGTGAATTTGAAAATATCAGAAAAACCATCAAGAAAACAGTAATGAGACTTGCCAGGAAGTCTCTCAAGCATTTGATCAATAAAAGGAAGAGGAAAATGATCTTTTCTAGTTGCTTGGTTCAACTTCCTATAATCAATGCAAACACGCCAACTGTTTTGAACTCTAGTAGGCACTAACTCATTATTTTCGTTTGCTATAACAGTTACCCCGGTTTTCTTTGGCACTACTTGTACCGGACTCACCCACTTACTATCAGAGATAGGATAAATAATACCAGCTTGGAGGAGCTTACTTACCTCCTTCTTGACCACATCAAGAATCATGGGGTTGAGTCTTCTTTGGGGTTGCCTTACTGGTTTCGTCTCTTCTTCAAGGAGAATCCAGTGCATGCACACTGAAGGACTAATTCTAGGAATATCTGCTAGAGTCCACCCAATCGCCTTCTTATTCTTTTTCAGCAAACTGATCAATTTTTCTTGTTGATTGGGGTTCAAGTTGTTGGCCACAATGATTGGAAGTTTGTCTCCTAGCTCCAAGAAGGCATACTTGAGGTTTTCTGGTAAAGCCTTCAACTCCAATGCAGGTGGTTGGATGGAGGATGGAATTAGTTTTTGTGGAATCACATCCAAGGAGGCACCTACAAATTCAGTTTGCTCAAAGACAGAATCCTTGGCTAAAGAGGAGGAAGGGTTAGCAGCACAAGAGGAAAGAGATGAAGAATGTGTAACATTACAATTTAAATCACTACACCTACAACTACTTAAAATAGAAATAGAATCTAAGTATAAGCTAGAGAAATTTGCAGAATCAGAATGCACATCAGAATCCAAATCACTATGCAAATCAGAATGTAACTCAGAATTGTCAGCATTTAGAGAGTTTTCAATTTCAGTGCAAGCATGACAGAATTCAGAACCAGCACAATTGCATTCAAAGGCATCTACCAAATCAGAAAATTCAGGAAAATCAGAAATTAATTCAGTTTGGAAATCATCACATGCCTCATCAACTAAGTAATCCAAAAAGTTAACCACATGCACATTGGAATGATTTTCTATAGGATGTTTCATGGCATCCAAAATGTTAAAATCAATTTTGTTACCAGCAAACTCCATTGACAAAGTCCATTCATGCACATTAATGATGATTTTTGTAGTTTTCAGAAAAGGTCTACCAAGTATTAATGGTGCATGGCTAGGAGTATTATCATTTTCCATATCAAGCACATAAAAATTAGCAGGAAAAATGAGATCTTTAACTCTTACCAGGACATCTTCTAAAACTCCTGCTGGATGTGCTGTGCTCCTATTGGCAAGTTGGACAATCACTCCAGTTGGTGAAAGAACACCAATCTTGAGGCTCGAGTACACTGATTTGGGCATAACATTGATTGAGGCTCCCAAATCCAGCATAGCATTGGAGAACTCCATGTTGCCTATTGTGCATGGTATTGTGAAAGTTCCAGGATCTTTGCACTTGGGTGGCATGGGTGGTTGGATGAGTGCAGACACATTTCTCCCCAAATTGACTCTCTCATTACCCTTTAAACGCCTCTTATGAGTGCACAACTCTTTGAGGAACTTGGCATACTTGGGGATTTGCTTAATTGCTTCCAAAAGTGGGATATTGACCTCTATTTTCCTGAAGGTCTCCATGATCTCTTTATCTATGTCAGATTCAGAAGCTTTTCTTGATTGAGTCTGCCTATTGGGGAAAGGAAGAGGAATTTTCTGAACTACTTCTTCATCCTTTTTATTTTGCTCACTGGTTGAAGATGAAGGAACACTTTGCTGGACATTTGATTTTTCTGGTTCAGATTCAGAAGCTGGACTGTCTACTTGTTTGCCACTCCTCAAGATGATGGCACTCACATTGCCTCTTGGGTTAATCACTAGTTGGGATGGCAAACTCCCTGAACCTTGACTTTTCAGCTCATTGACTGTTGTGGCTAACTGGCCAATCTTAGTTTCCAAATTCTGCATATTTGTTTCTGTCCTTTGCTGGAACTGAAGAGTATTGGCAGTCAGTTGCTTCATTAGATCCTCAAGACTAGGCTCAGGTTTCTTGGGTGCTGGAGGAGGTGTATGGCTAGGTTCAGGTTGATTGTATCTTGCATGGGGTGGCTGATAAGGGGGGTTGGATGTATTCCCATACTTGAAAACTGGATGATCACGCCACCCAGGATTGTAGGTGGAGGAATATGGGTCATATCTCTGTTGTTGTGGCTGCATGGGTCTACCAGGGAATATACCAGCACATGACTCAGTTGGGGTCTCTTGCAGCTGAGGACACTGATCAGTATGGTGGGTATTCAGGGAACAAATACCACAGACTGAAGGAGGAAGGGCTTGTTGTTGTGTTCTCTGATTTAATGCCAATTGCCTCACCATTGAAGCTAACTCTTCCAATTTATTTTCTATCCTTTGTTGCTCCATGGGAGGTGTCCTCACCTCATTGACAGTAACTGTTGGATCACTCAATCTGGTGCCAAATTGCTGAGTATTTTGGGCCATCTTGGCCAACAATTTGTTTGCTGTAGAAAGAGTCTTATCCACCAATGCCCCACCAGCAGCTGCATCAACTATGTATCTGTCCATAGGTAGTAATCCTTCATAGAAATATTGGATGAGAAGCTGCTCTGAAATCTGGTGGTTTGGACAGCATGAGCAAAGCTTCTTAAACCTCTCCCAATATTCATACAGAGACTCACCATTCAACTGTCTAATCCCACTGATATCCTTCCTGATTGCTGCTGTTCTGGAGGCTGGAAAGAATTTTTCTAAGAATAACTTCTTTAGCTCATCCCATCTTGTTATCAAGGCAGTGGGTAGATAGTAAAGCCAATCCTTGGCTGCCCCATCCAGAAAGAAAGGAAATGCTATTAATTTGATCTGTTCTTCTCCAACTCCATGTGGTCTCATGGTAGAGCAGACAACATGGAACTCATTTAAGTGCTTGTGCGGATCTTCTCCTGCAAGACCATGAAATTTAAGCAACAAATGGATTAGACCAGATTTTAGTTCAAAATTAGCATTCAACTCAGGATAATTTATGCACAATGGTTGATAATGCACATCAGGTGCAATCAACTCTTTAATTGATTGTTCTTGCCTATTTTAAGGCACTTGTGCATTTTGGTTATCCATCCCAGTTATCCCAGCTGACTCAGAATCTGTAGACTCCAACATAATATCATATTTGGAATCTGATTCAACTTCTACACTGTTGACAGCAAACTCAACAATTTCAGCAAGATTTTCAGAAACTATACTAGTCCTAATGCTATTACTTCTCACTAGCCTATGTAAGGTCCTATCTATTTCTGGATCAAAAGGTGGTAAGTCCACGTTATGAGACCTTCTCATACACTAGGAAGGGCAAAAAAAATCACAAGAAAACAACAAAAAAAAACAAAAATAGCAAAATAAGCACACAAGGCTCCAACCAAGGAAAATGACCAAAAAATAAAGTATCTCAGAAAAATTTGATTTTTCTTGGAAAAATCCTTCACCAATTGGAGGCACAAAATCAACAAACAGAAATAAAAAATAAGATCTACAAAAATCAAACCAAAAATCACAATTAATTGGAAAAATGTTTAAAATCATTGTAAAATGGAAAAAGTTGTCTAAACGTTGGAATTTGGCCGAGATAGGGCGGTGCTCCTCACGACATGGGGTTCACGCCACTACGATGCCAAATCACCCAGAATTGAATTCGTGACAATTTGCAGTATAGTGATCCCCAGGTCATATTCACTCAAGGAGCCTCACTTCTTAATACTAATTAATCGTTCTAAACACCCAAACACTAATGAAGAGTACATAAACGTGGGGGGGTTTTGTGGCAGTACTAATAAAAAAAAATAGAACAGCTACCAAATAACTACAACAGCAGCAGCAGCAGCAGCAGAATTTGCAAGGTATTGACAGTAAAGAGACTATGTAATCAGCCACTAGGATTCATGGGAGTGTAACTATCATTACCTAACTCATTGATTCAGTTTTGTTCTCATTCCATTGTTTGGTTCTTTATGAAAATGGTTCTAGAATAACATCTAGAATTTAATGCTACTAATTACAGTTAAGAACATCTCTCTACTATAGCTAGATGCATTTAGTGGAAAATCTCAACCAAACGAAGTTAAATATATCATCTAACTAGTCATTTCGCCTCCCTCACTTTCCTAATCAGTCAAGCAAGGTTATATCTTATATATATAAGTCAGTTTATGTTACATTCTCAAGCTCTAATTAGAATCCGACAGCAACATAAACATAACAGCAAAACAGAAACGAAATGAGATGAAAATGGAGAATAAAACACTTAGCTTGCATTCTTAGTTCAAGCTACAACATCCCAGTGGTCTAGTGACTAATTACAATGAAGACTTAGCCCTCCATGAGAGCAAAACAGCAAACAACATAAGCAAAAGCAGAGAGGAAGAGAGAGCTACGAATTTCCTTAGTTCAGTCCTCCAAAACAAAAGTATTCTCTGATTTTTAAAACTGATGCCCCCTCAATGCCTTAGAATATTCTACCCTAGATGCTTCCTTGGATGCCTCTTGGTGATTCTTCCATGATGTGGCAGCACTTTTGACAGCAAACAGCAGCAGAAAAGTAACAAATAGCAGCAGAACAGCATGGCAAACAGCAGCAGAACAGCATGGCAAAATTAATATTTCAGCCATGCTTTTCTGACCTACGAAAATTAATATTTCTGCCCAAAAATTCTGACTACATGGCATTGAATAAGAGGTCAAGTGGGCCCCACATCCAGCATAACCTAGTCAGCATCTGCATCACCCAAAAAGTGCCACATTAGCATCCAAATCAGCATCTTTGTCCATGTCAGCACTTTTCTCTCCAAAATTAAAATTTGTATGAATTAAATTGAGCATTTTACAATTCAAGTTCTAAAAATATAAAATTGAAACACATTCAATCCATAAATAGTTTATACCCAATAAATTCCAAAACATAATAAAATTAGAGAATTGACAAAATTAAAGAGGTAAAAAGGACTAAAATAGGGACTAAAAAGTATATAAAAATGCCCGATATCAGTCAGAACATATTTTCTATGGAATTCTGAGTTGGAGACTGAAGGGAGGTACCGACTTTTGCTAGAGGAGAAGGAGGAATCCGTCCTTGGAGCCAATCAAGCATAAATTCTGTCAACCCAACCCCGGATTCATGAAGTTTATTCATTCTTCTACTGTTTTCTGTATTCTTAGAGCCATGAGTGGCTAAATTTTCTATTCTAGGGTTCCTATGAACCTACTTTCAGACTAGGAATTGTGTTTTCTTAAAACTTGTGATTATTGTCAATTTATGCATACCTATCATTCATATTTCCTGAACTTGTTATAAACTTGGCCATTTTATGATCTGTATGTTGCCTCTATTGAACTTGGGAGAGGGAGATGGTGGTAGAACACTGAATGATTAGGGCGAGTGATAGAACCTAGGGGTTTTACTTGTTAATTAATAGGAATATTAATTAACCTCGTTTAATTAGATTAGGTTAACATTAATTCAACTCAATTTACATAAGGGATTGTGTAGAGTTGGGTAGCTTAATCTAGATTCGGGAGAACTACTTTAAGCCATTAGAAAACCTGAGATTATTGTGCATAATTGATGTTAATTACAAGTGTAGGGAGAATTAATAATTCCTAGTACGTAAGAGGGGGATTAGTAACCCTAGGCTTTCATTTTTTATCATTTTCATCAGTCTTTGCATTGTTTACTGTCATTAAAAGAAAATTTATAAAAATTTACTGTCATAGCTAGCTTTAATTGTCAGTTCTTCAATAGAGCTGTCTTCAATCCAGTTGCTTCGTCTAAATAATTCAATTAAATTTCTTAGGTACTTAGTCACTTAGTCCTCGTAGGAACGATACTTTCACTCTTAATTCACTATATTACTTGAGCGATTGGTACACTTGCCAAATCGACTAACAAGTTTTTGGCGCCGTTGCCGGGGACTAAGATTTGTGCTAATATTCAAAGAAATTTAAAGGGTTAGATTAGACGCTTTATCTTGTTTTGTTTTGTTTTCTTTTGCTTTTGTTCTTTTTTACTATAGAGTCATTTTTAGTTTTTGCTGTGTGATTTTTGTTGCTGAATTTGCTGTCGTTGCTAATTGGTATTATCCTCTTGTGCATACTAGGTGCCATTAATCAAGCTGATCTTCTTTTTGACCCCAAAATAGAGAAGCTTGCTAGGAGAACTCGAAAAGAAGCTAGAATTAGAAGAACCCAAGAGGGACAAAGTTCTCAAGAAGAAATGGCAGATGATAATAGAAATCTGGATGGTATTGAAAACAATGGAGGAAATGGAGCGGGAAATTTGAACCAAGATGAAAACAGAGCTGTGTGGGATTATGCCTCACCCAACAATGTTGGGCACGCATCGAGCATAGTGAAACCTCCACTTGATGCAAATAACTTCGAAATAAAAGCAGTTTTGATGAACTTGGTTCAGCAGAACCAGTTTGGGGGTAGCCCGATGGAAGACCCGAACAATCATATCACAAATTTTCTGGATATTTGTGATATGGTTAAGATTAATAGAGCCAGTGACGATGCTATCCGCTTACGTTTGTTTCCCTTTTCCTTGAGGGATATGGCTAAAAGTTGGTTGAATGCTCAACCAAGAGGAAGTATAACAACGTGGGATGAGCTACAGACAAGATTCTTGGGCAAGTTCTTTCCTCCATCAAGGTCGGTCAAACTGAGGAATGAAGTCACTGCATTTTATCAGCATGAAGGCGAAAGCATATATGAGGCTTGGGAGAGGTTCAAAGACTTATTGGTGAAATATCCTAATCATGGTCTACCGGAGTGGCAGCAGCTCACTATCTTTCACAGCGGTCTCACATATGAGACTCGAGACAAACTGGACACCGCAGCTGGTGGTGCTTTGATGGCGAAGTCCATAGTACGAGTAAAAGAAATAATTGAGACAATGGGGGCAAGCCAAAACGCATCTAGTCGAGCCAAGAATGTTACAAGAAGGGGAGTCATGGAACTAGACACACTGAATGCTTTGTTAGCTCAGAATGAAGCACTAACAAAGAAAGTTGATATGCTGTGCTCTAGGCAAAATGAAAAGGCAAAAGTAAATGCAGTAACAATGCCTGAACCAAATTGTGATTTCTATGGAGGGGCTCACGTTAACGGGTGTTGTGAAGAATTTCCTTCAGTGGAACAGTTAAATTACATGGGTAACTTGCAGAAGGACCAGAACAACTAGTACTCCAACACATATCATCCGAGTTCGAGGAATCATCCTAATTTTTCATGGAGCAATAATCACTGTTTGAACCCTTCAGCTGCATCCTCTGGTAAGCCATCTCACCCTCCTAGCTTTAATAATCAGAGTAATTATCCTCCTCAAAACAGAGGTCCACTACCTCAAGTGGAAAAGAAACCTTCAATGGAGGATATGTTCATGAAGTTCATGGAACGGAGTGAGTCAATGTTCCAAACTCAGAATTTGACAATAAAAAATTTAGAGACACAAATTGATAAATATGGCTGTAACCCAAGAGGGGGTGAATTGGGTAGAATAAAATTTATTTAAAATATAATAGGAAGCTTAAGATAATTTAAGGTTCAGAAACAATATATGAAGGCAATACAGAAAACAGAGTGATATGAAGATGAAACAAAATGTAAAGTATTCAATCAATTAAAAGAGTTTAAGCAAATAAAAGAATAAGGAGAAAAGATAAACACAGATATTTATACTGGTTCAGCTTAATCCAAGCTTACATCCAGTCCCCAAGAATATATCTTGAGTATTTCACTATGAACCACAAGTTTTATGCAGAAGGGCACTTGTGAGCCACTACAACAGAGATCTTTTCCTTTCCAAGGGTGTCTCTCCCCCTCACAGATTTGCTTTCTTACAAAAACAAACTTCAAGAAAGAACTTTCTTGATACACTCAGAGAAAAATAATTTTCAGATGCCAACTCTCAAAACAGAGTGAATATGACAGTAGCAAGCTCTCTTACAATGCACAGATTGATTTCTGGGATATGTATCACACTTGATTTCTCTTCAGTGTATCTAATAACCTCCCTAAGACAGCTATTTAAAGATCAAGGAGAAATAAAGCCGTTGGAGATAAATTACAATTTGAATCTTGTATTACGTCAGCAAGAACTAGCCGTTAGAGCTGTTTTAGGATGTCGGTGGTCGACCAATGTGGTACGTTGGTCGACCAGTGAGCTCCAGAGTTGAAATTACCAGGACGTTGGTCGACCAGTCTCATTGCGTTGGTCGACCAGTGCTTGAGTTCTTCTACTACTGGAGCTTGGTGGTCGACCAGTGGAGTGGAGGTGGTCGACCAATCTTCAATACTTCCTTCTTGCTGGAACACGATGGTCGACCAGTGCTTCAAGGGGTGGTCGACCAGTGAGTGGCAGAAATGATTACAGAAATTCACTGGTCGACCAGTGTATGAAGGGTGGTCGACCAGTGTGTCACTTTGTTGCGGAAATGTTGCTTCTGTCAACCATTGGTCGACCAGTGTAGCCATAGTGGTCGACCAGTGTGATATAATCATTCTGATTTTTGCTTCTGTGAACCGTTGGTCGACCAGTGCAGCCAAGGTGGTCGACCAACGTGATGCTGAAATGCATAAGAGCTTTTAGATATGTCTATTTTAAGTGGATTTGTCAATCATCAAAATTAGAGAGAACTTTAAATGCAATGAGTTCAACAATCTCCCCCTTTTTGATGATGACAACCGAATTAAAATAGTTACATATCTGATATTCTCCCCCTGAATCATATATCTTGATAAGAAGATCTTTAAACAAACAAGAGTTAGTATCAGTATCATAACACATTTAAGAGATAACACATTCATAAGAGTAGCAACATAATAATCCCAATAAACAGATTAAAACAGAGTACTTGTTCTCTAAACAGATTAAAACGAAAACAGAGTAAAACAGAGTACTTCTCCCCCTTTGTCATCAACAAAAAGAGGGGGAAATAAGAGTCAAGGCCGTTGATGAAGATCACGAATCATGTCCTTGATCTGCTGGAGTTCAGAAGCTTGAGTAGAAGAGGCTAGTTCCAAAGATTGGAGTCGGGTATTCATAGAATCCATCAAACCCAACATGTGATTGGAATTGTCCAATAAATCACGTAGCATCTGTGAGGATGGTTCTGAAGGATGTGAAGGACCAGCTGAGGAATCTACTGGAGAACCCGTGTCGTCGTCTTCATCAGAATCTGCTTCACTGTCACTTGCTGCAATATGAGTATGCACCCCACTTTCTCTTCGTTCTCTGGCCCGCTTCATGGTTACATTATCAGGAGCTCTTCTCCATTCATTTCCAACTAACTCAAAATTCATGCGCCTCAGAGAGTTTTGATCAATAATGGAGGCAGATTTCATGACATTGAAATGATTGTTGATCTTGCAATGTTTTACAATTTTGGAAACAATGTGAGCATACGGTAAAGGAGCATTACGTTTGGAGACACTGGAGGCCATTCGTTCCATGATGAGGTGAGGAATATTAAACTTAGTGCCATTTAGAAAGTATGCCATCATAAAGAATTCAGATTCACTTCCGCCAGCCCAATTACCAGGTTTATTAATAAAAATATGAGTGATAACGTTGAGCAATAACCTGTCATTGACATCCATAGCATTGATTTTGACGCCTTGGCCAGAGTATTCAACTTCTCTATTGATAATCCGATAAGTCTCTTCTTTGTTGTAGTCAATAGAGCTAAGAGAATAAAAGCTATCAGAGAAGCATAAATATGAGTTATCTGGCGGTGGAACCTTAATAATTTCTGCAAGTTGGGTTTCACTAAAAAGAATTTTAGTCCCTCTAACCTCAGCAGTACAAATGCCCCTTCTGGAATTGTATTCAAATGTAGTGTAGAAGGCTTTAACAATTTCATCAGACCAGTGACCCTTGTAAGTAACAAAATGCTTCACCCCCAAATTATCCAAACAATCAATGAAAGGCATGTTTCTTTGGGCAAAATAATCCCAATCTAAAAATTTGCTGAGAAGGACTTTTCTAGATTGAAAAAATGTTGCATACCGTTCTCGTTGTTCCTCATTGACGAGAAGATCGCCCATAGGCAGAGTACTGGGGTTTTTGGTGCGTGCCTTCCGTGTCCGTGAAGATTAAGCCATAACAGAGAGTGGATGGAAACGTTGAGACGGCCAAAATTAGGGCAGAGGTTAGGGAAATAGGCAAAAGTTGGAGAGATTTGAGCAGAGATCTTCGAAAAAGCCCTAGACGGTGCGAGTATGAGAGAAAAGGAAGGTTGGAAGGCAAGGATTAGATGAAGTGGTACCTTGGAAGAACAGAGACGTGGTCGACCAGAGAGAACAGAGGAGATCGACTAAATGGAACTGTGAGAAATGTTTTGAAAAGCAGAGAAAGTTAATATATAGCTGTAAGAGTTAATGAGCGTTGGTCGACCACCGGATGTACATTGGTCGACCATCGAAAGAAGAAAAATAAGAGGATACATTCTGTCAAGCGTTGGTCGACCAATGGTAGTGCACTGGTCGACCATCGAAGGAGGAGAGCATTAAGGACATGAGCGTTGGTCGACCAACGTGAGAGCGTTGGTCGACCAATCCGGACCAGTTGTAATTATCATACGTACTGCCTCAAACTGGTCGACCAGTGAAGCAGGCTTTGGTCGACCAACAAAAAAAAATGTGCAGATAACAAAATATAGAGGAATGACCAAAACTTATGGTATTTCTAAAAGAGTGAATTCCTGCAAATTATGGTTAATGGACACTCCGAAGCTTAAGTCAGTAGACCAAAGAGAAATATTCAAATTAAACAGATATGCAATGATGAAACAATTTAGAGTTCAAAAGGATTTGCCATACCAAGTTCTCTTCTTATAAAGCAAAAATGTTCCTCACATAGAGGTTTTGTGAAGATGTCAGCTAATTGAAGTTCAGTTTGCACAAATTCTAGTAAGACATCTTGCTTTTGAACATGATCTCTTAGAAAATGATGTCTTATTTCAATATGTTTGGTTCGTGAGTGCTGAACTGGATTTTTAGACAAACAAATGGCACTTGTATTATCACATTCAATGGGAATATTTTTAAGAAAAACACCAAGATCCTCCAGTTGTTGCTTCATCCATAAAATTTGAGCACAACAGCTACCAGCTGCAATGTATTCAGCTTCAGCTGTGGATAAGGCAACACTATTTTATTTTTTGCTAAACCAAGAGACAAGAGAATTACCAACAAATTGGCAAGTTCCACTTATACTTTTTCTATCAGTTTTGCTACCCACAAAATCAGCATCTGAGTAGCCCATTAAAACATTTGAGGATCCTTTAGGATACCATAAACCCATCTTAGATGTGCTAATCAAGTATCTAAAAATTCTTTTTACATTTTTAAAATGAGATTCTTTTGGACATGCCTGAAAGCGTGCACACATGCAGACACTGAACATGATATCGGGTCTACTAGCTGTTAAGTATAAAAGTGATCCGATCATACCTCGATACTTAGTCATGTCAAATGGTTGACCATTTTCATCCAAGTCCAAATATGTTGATGTGCTCATTGGCGTAGATGCAGGTTTTGCATTTTCCATTCCAAATTTTTTTAGCAATTCCTTAGTATACTTGGTTTGACATACAAATTTACCATGATCCATTTGTTTTATTTGAAGTCCAAGAAAGAAGTTCAGTTCACCCATCATTGAAAGAACTTTCCAAGGGTGTCTCTCCCCCTCACAGATTTGCTTTCTTACAAAAACAAACTTCAAGAAAGAACTTTCTTGATACACTCAGAGAAAAACAATTTTCAGATGCCAACTCTCAAAACAGAGTGAATATGACAGTAGCAAGCTCTCTTACAATGCACAGATTGATTTCTGGGATATGTATCACACTTGATTTCTCTTCAGTGTATCTAATAACCTCCCTAAGACAGCTATTTAAAGATCAAGGAGAAATAAAGCCGTTGGAGATAAATTACAATTTGAATCTTGTATTACGTCAGCAAGAACTAGCAGTTAGAGCTGTTTTAGGATGTCGGTGGTCGACCAATGTGGTACGTTGGTCGACCAGTGAGCTCCAGAGTTGAAATTACCGGGACGTTGGTCGACCAGTCTCATTGCGTTGGTCGACCAGTGCTTGAGTTCTTCTACTACTGGAGCTTGGTGGTCGACCAGTGGAGTGGAGGTGGTCGACCAATCTTCAATACTTCCTTCTTGCTGGAACACGATGGTCGACCAGTGCTTCAAGGGGTGGTCGACCAGTGAGTGGCAGAAATGATTATAGAAATTCACTGGTCGACCAGTGTATGAAGGGTGGTCGACCAGTGTGTCACTTTGTTGCGGAAATGTTGCTTCTGTCAACCATTGGTCGACCAGTGTAGCCATAGTGGTCGTCCAGCGTGATATAATCATTCTGATTTTTGCTTCTGTGAACCGTTGGTCGACCAGTGCAGCCAAGGTGGTCGACCAACGTGATGCTGAAATGCATAAGAGCTTTTAGATATGTCTATTTTAAGTGGATTTGTCAATCATCAAAATTAGAGAGAACTTTAAATGCATTGAGTTCAACACAAATGGGACAGATGGCTCTTGCTTTGAAAAATAGGCCACAAGGTAATCTCCCCAGTGACACTGAAAATAACCCAAGAAGGGAGGGGAAAGAGCATTGTAATGATATTATCTTAAAGAGTAGCAAGGAGCTTCCAGATACTATTACATCACATGATCCACCTAAAGATGTGATTGTTGAAAAGGGAAAAGATGAGGTTGCTGAACCTCTAACTGAGGAAGCTTATGTTTCAGAGAAAAAAGGTAAATATGGAAGGGTGGTAAAAGATAAAAGGGCTGAAAGTTTTGTTCCACCACTACCGTATCCTCAGGCTCAGAGGCCCAAAAAGCACAATAAGAAGCAGTTCAGTAGATTTTTAGAGGTATTGAGTAAATTGCAAATAAGTATACCTTTTGCTGAAGCTTTGGAACAAATGCCTATGTATGCAAAATTCATGAAGGAAATGTTGCTGAAAAAGAAGAAGATGGGAAATAATGAAAAAGTCACATTGAATGAAGAGTGCAGCGCAATCATACATAAGAAGTTGCCTCCGAAACTCAAGGATCCAGGGAGTTTCTCCATCCCCTGTACTATTGGGGATGTCACATTCAAGAAGACTTTATGTGATCTTGGGGCTAGCATCAATCTTATGCCACTATCAATTTTTAAGAAACTCGGGATTGGTCAGGTGAAACCAACTATGATGACTCTTCAGCTCGCCGACCGATCCTTGAGACATCCATATGGGGTAGTAGAAGATGTGCTAGTCAAAGTGGGAAAATTTTTTTTCCTGTGGATTTTGTAGTATTAGACATGGCGGAAGATGAGGAAATCCCTCTCATTCTAGGTAGGCCATTCTTGGCTACTTCGGGAGCGGTAATTAATGTGGCTCATGGGACATTAACTCTGACAGTTCAGAAGGAGATAGAGACTTTCAATGTATTTGATATTGCAAAATCATCGATGGAAAAGGAAGCCGGCAATAATAGGGAAGAAACAATGTTGATTTAGCTTCAAGACTCTTCCATTTATTGTGATCCAGGATAAAACCGGTAAAGTCTGGCTGAAGACTATAAACTTAGCGCTCTTGGGAGGCAACCCAAGTTTATTGCTTTCGTAATTTTTTTTTCTTCTATTTTTTTGTTGTGGTTTGATGTACTGCTATTGGTAATATTTTAACTGCTATTTATTATTTATTTTGGAGTTGAATTGATAAATGCTGAATATGGTCATGTTTATTATCTTGGTGAATGGCAGTTAGGATGTTCGTAATAGCATTTTGTTTTGTTTTGTTTTGTTTTGTTTTGTTTTGTTTGTTATGTTGTGTCTTCTTTTCCTCTATTGTGCTGATCTGGGACAGTGAGGACACTGTCAAATTTGAGTTTGGGGGAGAGGTTTGTTGATGGGTTTCTTCTTTGAGAAAATTTTGGTTAATTTTGTGTTGTCCATACGCATGTGTAGTAGGAGGAAATTTTTGAAAATTTTGAAATATGAAAGTATGAAGTTTTTGGCAAGTCAAATCATGTCAAATGCAATTCTTTTTAAGAGTTACCTCTTGAGTTTGCTAATCTTAAGTTTTCATATTTTGTAAGTGTTAGCTCTATCACTTCAAAATAACAAGAGTCTTGTTTTGTCTCTTTGAATGGTTTTAGATCATTTTCATATTTATATATTAAAAAAAAGTTCAATAAGAGGCTAGTGAAAAAAGGATTCAATAAGGGGATAGCTGAAAGTTTCAATAAGGGATAGGCTCCTATGATTAAAATAAAATGAGAAAATTGACAAAAAAAAATTTCCAAAGGAAATAAGGAAAGTTAGAAAGCTATATCCTTGAGAACAAAACAGTGAAGCCCTTGAGAATCGAAATAAAACGATGCCTTTGAGAACAAAGAAGTAATTTAGTTTTGGAATTTTTGTGAATTTAGTTTTATAAACTGTTCCAAGAGGTAAAGCTTTGATTTCAAATTTTCTTGTGGTTTGGTTAACACTTCTTTTTGAATCCTTAAGATTGCAAACTCTTGAGTTAAATCTTTTGAGTAATGGTTTGATGAGGCTTGGTTTTTTTTAATTCACATTTCCAGATCTTTACTCCTCCTAGTTGCACATATTTTTCTCAAAATTTTTCTCATTGAAAGTTTTTGCTTGAGGACAAGCAAAGGTTCAAGTTTGGGGGAGGTGTTGAGTTCTCAATTTAGTGCTATTTTAATGCTAAATACCCTCTCTTTTGATCTCTTTCTTGTTGTCTTGTAATTCTTAACTCATTTTTTTGAGTAGTTTAGTTTAGTTTTAGTTTTCTTTGATCTTTTAATAAATAGAGTGTCTTCATGATTCATTTATGCGATTTAATGGGTTTATTTGTTATTTTTGGTGTAGGTTGAGTTGGTAAAAAGTTCGTGTTAAAAGATGGAATGCTAGAGCTGAAATTCTAAAAATGCTGATGTGATTGCTGTCTCCCACAGCTATAGCGGTAGAATCTACAGCTATAGCGGTGGAGTGCTGAAAAAAGGATTTTGGAGCCTTCTTCTCTGCCAGACACCGCTATAGCGGTAAAACCTTAAAAAACTCATTTTTAAGCTTTCTTCTCTGCCTCCCACCGCTATAGCGGTGGAAATTCACCGCTATAGCGGTGGTTCGCGATCCTGCACTGATTTAAATGTGTCAGAACATATTTTCTATGGAATTCTGAGTTGGAGACTGAAGGGAGGCGCCGACTTTTGCTAGAGGAGAAGGAGGAATCCGTCCTTGGAGCCAATCAAGCCTGAATTCTGTCAACCCAACCACGAATTCATGAAGTTTATTCATTCTTCTACTGTTTTCTATATTCTTAGAGCCATGAGTGGCTAAATTTTCTGTTCTAGGGTTCCTATGAACCTACTTTCAGACTAGGAATTGTGTTTTCTTAAAACTTGTGATTATTGTCAATTTATGCATACCTATCATTCATATTTCCTAAACTTGTTATAAACTTGTCCATTTTATGATCTGTATGTTGCCTCTATTGAACTTGGGAGAGGGAGATGGTGGTAGAACACTGAATGATTAGGGCGAGTGATAGAAACTAGGGGTTTTACTTGTTAATTAATAGGAATATTAATTAACCTCGTTTAATTAGATTAGGTTAACATTAATTCGACTCAATTTACATAAGGGATTGTGTAGAGTTGGGTAGCTTAATCTAGATTCGAGAGTACTACTTTAAGCCATTAGAAAACCTGAGATTATTGTGCATAATTGATGTTAATTACAAGTGTAGGGAGAATTAACAATTCCTAGGACGTAAGAAGGGGATTAGTAACCCTAGGCTTTCATTTTTGATCATTTTCATCAGTCTTTGCATTGTTTACTGTCATTAAAAGAAAATTTATAAAAATTTACTATCATAGCTAGCTTTAATTGTCAGTTCTTCAATAGAGCTGTTTTCAATCCAATTGCTTCGTCTAAATAATTCAATTAAATTTCTTGAGTACTTAGTCACTTAGTCCTCGTGGGAACGATACTTTCGCTCTTAATTCACTATATTACTTGAGCGATTGGTACACTTGCCAAATCGACTAACAGTTGCCAGTGAAGAACATCCGCTAGAGGAGTAGATTACTTTGGACCTTCCCGCTGTCGGGTAGGCCCCTCTTTTATTATAGATTATGTTGCTCTGTAATCGTCTAGGACATCTAGATCAGGGATTTGGTATTTGGCTAGTATTTCATTTTGATAATGTATTCTGTATTAATAATCTATTATTTTTAATTAAGAAAATTTGATATATTTTCTTCGTATTTATTAAGGAATGATTATTTTGATAATATAGAGATAATGACTAATAATTTAACTCATGGGTAAGAATTTGTCGAAAGGCTTACAGTGATGGGATATTTATCATTGTGCCGGTCATGTGCCCAGAAAACGGGTCGTGACAATAGCCTTCAATTCCTTTGAGTTCCACTTGTCTTTGAGAGCATTGTAGTTGATCTCAAATTAGCTAAATTCAATAAGCAGGGAGTTAATGATAAATTGCACCAGAAACTGATCACTCGCTTCTATCCCCAAAGTCTTCAACTTTGCTGCTAGACTGGACATGTGAGTCACATGATCATGAATGGTCTGTGATAGGTCATACTTTTTTATAGTTAGCTCACTCATCAGGCTTCCTACAATTGACTTATCTGCCAAGTCTGACTCAAAATACTCCTTCACTTTTTCCATGAATTCCTTAGCATTATTCGTCTTCGGCATCGATGGCTTCACATTTTCAGCCATGGTCATCCTCATGAGGTACAAGCTCAGTCTATTTTAACGCTCCCACAATTCATAGAGCACAACATCATCATCTAAACTTTCCTCCGTAATGGCTGCAGCTTATCCTTATTAACTATGGCTGCATCAATGTTCCATAGACTAAAATGAAACTTGATCTGTTCAGACCATTCACCATAGTTTAGCCCGTTGAACATCACAATGTTGTTCACCGATCCCGAGAGGCTTGCTGCATAACAAACATACATGCTCACCCATTAATGCTTTGAGATAAACTTTAAAAGATTCAAAAAATTTCATATACAAACTTTAAGCATGCATTTAAGATTTGCTTTGGGCAATACTCAAATACATAAACACCAAATTGATGCTAAAATGAATTAGTCTTTAATAGAAAAAGCACAATATACATTAGTTAACTAAGTGTGTCATCTTGGGATATACTCATCAATTAACTCAAGTATCATGGATCATCTCCTTAATGTTATAAATTACATGCAATTGTCCACCTTTAGGTGACCTCAGAGTCATGAAATTTATAACTTCAATTGTTCAAATAAGACAATCATGTCATTCCATTCATGGCATCTATAAAATATGAACAAGTGAAACACACTTATAAATGTCTAAACTTCAATCCAACTAGACTACTTTGGTGATAAACTAGTTTCCATCTTATAGACAATTATCAAGGTGTTAAATAAATTTCATAGTGAATAGATACATACACTTTCACATTATCCAACATCTTACATGCAATTAAACATTTATAATGCATTCACTTTAATGCATTCAAAAGTGGAACCAAAAAGAATATTTAAATATAAAAAAAATTAATGGTCAATCCATTATAATATATATATATATATATATATATATCCACGGTGCCACTATATATATATATTATATGTGCCACTAACCCAATATTATTTATATAAAATAAGATGCACTATGAATAAAGTCTATTAGCAAGACTACAAGTGGCACGAGATTCCTAATGCTGTTATACACAGTTATGGCATTATAGGTGCTTGATGAACTCTAAAAATTATAATTCATCCAAAGAAATTAAAATAATAGTAATAATTGAAATAAATTCAGGTACTGGGCATTCATTGGAAGGAAACCATGCCTTTTGTCCAGAAATATGAAATTTGATATTGATGGATTCAAGAATCACATGAAACAAAAGAACTGTACGGTCCTCTTCCAGAAAACTGTGATTTCACACTTTTTTTTTTAAATCGACACCATCAATGTTAAATCTGATTCCATGATATGAATCCCAAAATTTAAAATAACCTTAAATCTATCATGTTTATCCATAAATATATTATAAAAGTAAGATTCATGAAGTATGTGTTGATAAAACTGAAACACATACACACATAAATGAAATCAGTGATTTATCCGATGTATGTGTAATATAAAACACATATATTATAATCGAGGAATTGATAGAAACATAGTAACCGCAAATGCATAAAATGCAGAAATTGTGAAAATTGTGAAGACACAATACGCAGAAACAATAATTTCCAGAAAACAGTAACGCAAAAAAAAAATAACGCGTATATACTTTCATAGTTTCTTGGGAGATTAAATTGTAACGGTAAATCATAAAAGTCATAACCTCTGATACCACATGTAAGTTAAAATCCAAAAAAATGCTTGCCCTACGATCTTGACTTTCATGATTCACACAAGACTGAATCGTAAACATACTTAGATCCATGCTTTCCTTCGACGAATTAGAATCCTTGTTCTTTTCTCTAAATTTCTACCTTTTGATCTCCTTGATGGTTAGGAGGGGAAAATAGTAACAACGGTCACTTTTCTGAACGACGTTCTTTTCCTTTTATTATTGTTATTCTAAATTTGAAATTAGAATAAAAGGGATAAATTACCTTTTGACCCCTACAAAGTTTTAATTATGTAATAGTCTCTCAACCATCACAAGAAGGCCCCAATATATTAAAAACTTATCATTTAGGTCCTTCAATATTATATTCTATGAATTTAATAATTAATTCCATTGAACCTTAATTACATGGGCCATGTATTTGAAAATAATCTAACACTTCTATCCAATTGATCATCTTCTTCCTTGGAGCGTGGGCATGAATTGGCCACATCGAATCTTCGAGCAATCTTGAACAGTAGCGTATAAGTGTATAATATTGCAAGAGATTGTTGACTTATGTGTTTTTTAGTTTAGTACCAGTATGAACAATTAGGGTTGTTATGCTATGCTATTTCCCATTCAATTGATTGAAATATAGTTGACAAGGAGTGCTATACTTTCTTTTTTTTTTTTCCCAAATTGATTTTAGTATTGTTTTGCATAAGCCATAAGGAGGGCTAATAGCTGATAGCATTAACAAAAACACTAAATTAGGCACATTATTAAAACACTAAGTTAGGCATAAGAAGGATTTTAGTGACCAAAATGGACCAAATTCCAAATTAGGGCACCAAAATGTCAAATTTCAATAAGAATTACTCCAACTCAGAGAATACGAATCAAATTAACTAAAATTGAGCCAAATATGAGAAAAATAATGAGTTCTATATTTACTATTTTCTATTTCTGTTTTACCCTGGGATGAGTATCATTTAAAACACTCTCACTATGTACTCATAAGAATTTTCAATTTATTTGGAACCACGTTGCTCTGAACCAACTCACAGTGTGGTGGCCCTAAACTTGAATTGTACAAAATTTGAGTTGTTTGGTATCACGTTGGGAAAGGAAAGTGAAATTGAGTTTGAGCTCCAAACCGTGGTTGGTCCAATGTGGGCAGGCGTGGCTTCCACGATGATTAAACGTGGTTGGTATGTGTCATTTTAGTGTGTGTTTAGGAGCACATCCACGTTTCTTGCTGCTCAACCATGTTTGAAGGATTTATAGGATGTTTGGCAGCAATTGCAAAATTGAGATAGCACCAACGCGGTTGGCAACAATGAGTCCCTAACATGGTTGGCACCAAAGCTCCATATTGTAGCTTATTCAATGCATTTAACATGGTTGGCCTTTCCATTTTCCTGAAGACCCACTACCCTTCCCATTTTCTAATGCTTCTCTCTCATACTACTCTGTTTCATGCTCCCAAAACAAAGGAAACTTTTCAAAACAATGAAACTTTCAAAATTTTTCATGTGATTCATTTTCTTTCATGATTCTGGTCTAAAATGATATTATGAATCTTCAAATAAGTTAAAAGGAAATTTTGGGTTGATTTGGAAGCCAAACCCAAGAGAAAAGTAGAGAAAACCAGAATAACATTGTAGTAAGGACTAAAGTGCAATTATTGAAAAGATTACAGGGTTTGATTTAATTTCAAAACAACATATTTTCTTAATCTAGGGACCTAGATGAACTGAAATATGAGCTCAAATCAAGTAAAGAACAAAAGGAAAAATGTTGATAGGGACTAAACTACATAAAATAAAAAATTTATAGGGGTTGATTTAAATTAAAAACAAAACATATTCTGAAACTAAGAACTTAGATAAAGTTAAATATGATCTTAAATTAAGTAAAAGAGAAAATAAAAATTTTGATCTTGGACCTAATTGAATAAATTAAAAAGTTTATAGGGGTCGATTTAAATTCAAAACATGTTATTTTGATTCTCTTATTACCACAATAGAATGTAAACTATGAAAAATATATGTCTAGAAAAGTTCTGACTAGAGAAAGACTTGGAACTTAAGTGTGCCATTGCGACCTTCCACTCTTTTTTGAGAACTTATCTGGTGTACTATTTTATAAATTGTATTCACTATTTCTGGTATGAACAATAACTGTATGTATGAATAGTACTTATACATATGAATAATAACTATATGTATGAATAATGATCGTACATATAAATAGTAACTATATATATGAACAGTATCTGTACGAAAATAACCCTAACTTGTTTTCTTTAATTTTTCATGAAAATGTCCATAACGGAACACTGAAATTCACCTATGTGCTCTTGTTCGTAACAATTTAGAGAAGTGATACTCGTACAAAATTCAGAGAGTGAAACGACCCAATTTTAATATGGTTTTAGCATCATTGGTGATAAGAAAGTATGTCATAAGATACTCCCAAGACTCATAGGGGTAGACTGGATTTGAAAAGGTGAATCTAGGGAGGTAATTCAAATTAATCCAAAAGTATAGATAAGATAAAACAAGTATTTCAGGGTGACATAAAGTTTAAATCTTTCCAAAGACAACTTAATTGTTATCTTGATTTGTAGTTTATAAACCTGTTATTTAGTTATATACGATACTTGTCATGTGAATGAATATTACATTATACTTCTGATTATGATATGAAATATTGTACTATTGATTGAAATTGAGCAGAATAGTACCCCCTTTTACGGTAAGGAACGATATCATTTTCGTTTTTTTTTCCTTTTTTTTTAAACACTCCTAGCTTTTTTATGTCATTTTAAAATGGCTTTTGTTATATTGATCGTTTCTGGTTTGTTTATACAAATGATTGCGTTTGAACCAGTATAACAAAGTAATATACTCTTTCATTAAACCTCCCCCTTTATTATGTACTTGTCCCAGAGTTTTAAAAAGAAAACAAAAAAAAAATTCTTTCTGGAGGGTGTTCATGTATGTATTCAATTCATTTCCAACTATACATGTAAATGCAACAAGCCCTCCTTGGTCCACTGAGACTACACTGCTGTGTCAAAATTAATTTTGTGATTTTTTCCAGTATAGGTCAACTAAAGGAGAACAAATGGCTCAGATGAATCATCTGATAGCCAGCTTACAGTTGGGTTCACAAAAATAAAAAAAAAATCCAACATGGCCTCTTGTGTATTTGATAGTCCTTCTATGCACAAAAACCTCTTGTGCATTGAAGGAAATTAATGCACTAGTTGAAGTAAACATTATTTTTGGACCTGGATCGATTTGATGGGTCAACTTGAGAATGATTCAGGATTTAAATTGGTCTGTGTTCAAGATTTTAATCTGATAACAAGCGATTTGGTTGAGACTCGGTGACTCGGTCGGGTCTTGGCTAACCCGGCGGGTTACCTAACTTCCTTTTTTTTTTTTTGCCCTTTACTTTCCAAATCCCTCCCTGATTCAGAAATCACACACGCAGCTTCTTTAGGCTTTAACGTATCTCCTTCTTCAACGTGTGAAATGCAGGGAAGTTCGATTGATTGTTCAAAGTTTCATTTGCTCACTAGTGTAAGAATAGAGAAAAGTTTATCTAAGCTGAGAACAATATGCTAAAGTTTTACTCCAAACCAACGCGAAATCATATTTAGATCAATATTATAAAGTATTGAAAATTATGGCTCTGTTTGTTTATTGTTTTCTAAAACAATTTCTTATTGTTAAGAATTAAAAAATAAAATAGAATTTGATTGATTATATGCTTTTGAAAGATGAATCCTCGCTCTAGTTTCTTCCCATAGTTCGCTGAAAGCCTTCGCTCCATGTATTCCTCGGAGCCCTCTTCTGTCATTAACTCATTTCTTTTTTAATGTTTAATTCATTCTTAGGTTATCAGTATGCACATTTTTAATGAATAGTTGGCTTTGGCTGTGCTAATGGAAATTTTAAAGTATCCACTTCAGATGCATTATGAGTATGTAAAATATTATTTATTAAATCCCCTGTTTTATTGAGAAATATTTAAATTATGCAATATTGTTTTCTATTTTTAAAAATCGCGAATCTTTAACTTTAAAATTAAAATATCCGATAAATTTAATAAAAAATAAGTTAGAATTATTCTTATTTTGATTAAATTACCTTTATATCTATTCTTATATAATATAACAAATATTAGATACATTTTAATAGTATAAAATAGTCACTTTTTAACTTGATAAATTGTAAAGTCATTTAATGAATGAAAAAATACTTATTAAAAATATATATATTCACAGACTAATAAAATAAACTTAACTAATTAACAAAATAATAATTAATAATATTCAGTTTTAGGAATTACATATTTATTAAATATATGTGTCACATCCCAATTTAGGGCATGTGAATAACTCCATAAACTCAATGGTATACCTCTATAGTATCTCATAAAATCTCTGATCAGTACTAATATATAACAAAACTTTCCAAGAAAGATATTTTTGCATATATATATATATAAAGTTCAGCATAGTAAAACAGTAAACACAAGCCAAATATCATACAGTATGATACCATTTTTCCAAGCTTAGGTGACCTATAGAGATTACAGAGCATTCCTAAGTTTTTGGATTTATAAGCCCTCAAGACAACGTGGAAAGTATCCTCATGGAATACTATTCCTCCTGCGGATTTTCTTTGTTCTCATCCACTGTATCTAAAAAATGTTCATAGAGAGTGTAAGTTCATCAAAACTCAGTGATTAAATGACTGTGCAATAATAAATATGCCACAAGTACAAATACCAGAATTATAATCACAATAAGAACAGTTATTTTCATATTCAGGGTTTCTATACCTCTGTATTTTATGTTCAGGAATTTAATTTCCATTGTATTTATACTCCCAATCATTACATGCATTGGTATTTTGGGGAATAAAGCCCTCAACCATTCCATGTGTATAATTCCATGCATTGGTATCTTGGGTCAAGCCCTCAACCATTTCATGTGTATTATATACTCAAATCATAATTCTCATCAATATAATCTTAAATCAACAATAAATTTCATTATCTAGCAATCATCATTAAATATAGAATCTAATTGCAATATGAGATAGAATTTATATTATACTTGGAATAAAAGTAAATAAAGTTGGTTAGCAAGGTCATCTACTCACATAAATTTCGTATCCAAGTCACTTTTTCCGAGTTGCTACAGAGAAAAGTATGTAGCTAGATTTCAGGTTCCGATATAGAGATTTTCATGAATATCAGATATAGAAAGTCAGGGTTGCTTTTTGTACCAAAATACTATTCATACGTACGATCACTATTCATACATATGGGACTATTCATATATACAATTACTGTTTATACGTACAAAAAACTATTTATACATATAGTTACTATTTATATATATGATATTATTCATACATACGGATACTGTTCATACGTATAGTTACTATTCATACCAGAAATAGAGAATACAATTGTAAAAGAGTACACCAGGTAAGTTCTCAAGAAAGAGTGGAGGGTCACAATGGACACACTTAAGAACCAGGTCTTTCCTAGACATGTATTCTTCACAGTTTACATTCTATTTCAGTATTCAGAGAATCAAAATAACATATAGGTAGCTAAGGACAGTTTTTCTGATGTGGAAGATCAACCAAAGCCGTAACCACAGAGCATACTTAAGAAAATAACTTCTAAAATCTGAAACACATAGAAAAGGGCATAGTATCTTTATCTTGGATCTAGTCTAAGGAAGAAAGACCTAGAATCTCAGAGCCCTAAAATCGGAGCAAGAGAAGTTTTGAGGAGAGGAGGGAAGAGAAACTGAAGGTGTGAGTTTAGAAGTGAAATAGAATGGCATATTTATAAGAAAAGTCAAGAGTACTATTTAATACTATGCGCTAATAAAATATTTAATTTACTATGAAAATTAGATTTATAATAATTCATTTTAGTGTGGGATCAATCGTTACTATTGAAAACTAAAGAAAAAATTATCGTTTCTCTTAAACCTTTAAATTTTTTTTCATTTTTGTCCCTTTCAATTTGGTCCCTAAAGGGATTTTCTCATATAAAACATTATTTTACTCCCATTTTCTTTCAGATTTCTCTTATGCTCAAGCCATATTTCATCCAAGGAATAAATTATATATCATGACATCTATTGTATCCCACAATTTATGCAATCTATAAATAGAAATATGTATTTTCAACAATATGCACAAACAAATATACAGATAGGGAATTTATTTTCTCCAAAATAAATTTATCGTAATTCTTGAATACTTATAACTTAAAAATATAGCGGGTATTACAATATGTTAATAAACATATGTATTTATTAGTTGTTAAGGTGAATACTTAGATTTAAAATTTTATTAAATGATAAAGATATTTCAGTTTCTGATAATTTGATTTAAGTTTATATTTATCTGATGTAATTTTTAACAACTTATATTAAAGTACTGCTATTATAATAACATTTTTTATTATAAAAAATGAGCAACGTGCTGAGCCAAACTATTGAGTTGATTTATTCAAGTAGTCAAAAAAAAAAAATTGGGCTAAACTGAAACCCTCCAACCCACCCTAGTTTGTGTTGAAGTTTAAGTTTAACTCGAAAACTCCAACGAAAATTAGTGTTCTATTTAATTTATCTATTTGTATAAAGTGGTTATTATTATTTTTTAATAAAATCTAAATTCAAGTTATACAAGAGTCTGAAATGTTGCTGACTATTTATATTGCTTCAAGTTCAAGGGTTACTTCCATAAACATTAGAAGATGCCATTTGTTGGAGCAAAGCTCTAATAAGTTGTAATCGTTTTGTTCTTTTTGTCCTTTCGGCTTTGAACTCTCAAACTACTTCTTGCTATACAAGTTCTGTTTTCTTTTGTTGTGTACAAGTTGAGATCTTCAGAGATGCTGATTCCTTGGTCCTTACTTATCTGTTTTTTTTGTTTTGACTGTGAGTCTTTTTCTCCCCAGTGTACCTGTAATGGGTCTTTGAAAGAGTATTGATTTTTGTGAAATTTCTTGGGTAAAGCATTGAGTCTATTTTGGGGCCTACTTTAAAAAAAAGGCAACTTATGTAACTCTACACTCTGTCTCATAACCTATTCTAATTTTAGCTCATATTAAACATATATATGTTGATATCTACAAGACAAATCATAGAGAGGCTGACAAAGATGTTGATTAAGGAAACATTGAGCTAGGGGAACTCTAGTACTTGACTAAAAAAAAAAAAAGAACAATTAATTACTTATTTTATGAAATTATGCTTTCATTTAAGTAAGACTGGATCAGAAATAGAAATAAAGAATATGGCTCTGAGAACAAAAGCCTTACTCTATTTTTTAGCACAAAAACAGAGCATATGATAGAGAGAGCGTGAGAGTAACACAGAGAGAGAGAGAGAGAAAGAGAGAGAGAGAGAGAGAGAGAGATATTTGTAGAAATCAGAGACAATAATAGATTTGAGGAGTGGCAAGGGATAGAGATCCTTTGCTTCATTGGGTTCACCATTGCTTTCTGTAAAATACAAATTGGAATTTTATTATTCCAATAATACAAATATCACACTACACCACCACTCAATATTTATCTCTCTCCTTTCTCACAATCTGCACTCACTAACTCTACTAATTACATGACAGTGACACTAGCCTTCAAGCCACACTTCACAAATTGCTTTTTCTCTCAATTCACTCATACGTCACTCATCTTATTCATTCATACTCATACACACATCTCATTCATGCTATTTATACTCACAACACAATGCCTTTCATTTCATATCACTCTCATACATTACATCACTCATATATCATCTCCGCACCCTATATAGATGAGAGCATGCCTGTTAAATTCTTCCCTTCACTGCCATATTAAACTCATATTTTACTGCCTTATTACTATCTTCCTGACTTTTCAATTTGATTATAGCATCTGAATATATTGAATACCTACATAAAAAAAAATGTTAATATACATATTGAAGAATGAATAGTTTCCTTCTTCAAGGGATCCAAATCCTAATTTTTCTTGTATAATTGTATAGAAATACTTGAGGCATCATTTGACACAAAAAGGAGGTTTATTTATACATAACATATGTGATTGTTTAGAAATACTTGATTGTAAAATATCATAAGTGCAGGTTTGAGAATCTCTGTTTTTAGTCCTTAAAATAGAGCATATATATATATATACTGTCTTTGTTTCATTTTTAGACGGGAAAAACTCACAAGCTCGATGGGCAAATATAGGTGGTGCAGGCAATATAATATTGGCAATATAAATAAATAAAACAACAGGAAAAGGTGGAAAGATAAGTGGTTAATAAATTGAAGGAATGCTTGATTATTTCCATCTCTATCCCTTTCGGTGTTCCATCTTATATTTATGCTATCGTTAATAAACTGAAGGAACAATGCAGGTCGTCGTGTGTTGATTGAAACATTTTTAATAATAAATATATAAAAAATTACATATAATTTTTTTAAATTTTTTTTTTCAGAGGTTGTTCAAGTATGTATTTAATTCATTTCCAGCTGTATATGCAAATGCAATAAAACCTCTTAGGTCCACTGCCACTACTCTGCTACATCAAAATTATTATTATTATTATTTTTAACTTTTTCCAGCATAGGTCTGCCAAAATGGGTCTTCTGGGGGGAAGAGGATCTTCTCACGTTGCCTTTTTTAACTTTCTCTACTGTCAATTACTAGCCGTTGAATTGCGTTGGATAGATGGCATCTTGCGCTTTCATTTTGCTTTTTTGCTTTGGCCAATGGACATGTGACACATGAAATACGCGTTTGAAGAAAAATGATCTTTGTCTACAAAGACTATGTATCGTGACCTAAATAGAGGATTGATATTAACTAGTACACACTAAATATATTATATATTATATTCAAAACAATATAAATTAATTAGTATATATTATAAAATAATATTCATAAATCTTATAATAAATGAATAAGTTATTATTTTATATAATTTATCTTAAATTATATAAAAGTTTAAAAATTTTATTATTATTAAAATTTAAAAATTATACACTAAAAGTTTAAATTTAAAAATTTACAATTAAATAGTTAAAATTTGTCGAAATAGTTAAATTAAAATATTATAAAAAATTTTAATATATTTTTAATAATAACAAAAATGTTAAATTTTATATAATTTAAGATAAATTATGTGAAATAATCGTTTATTCATTTTTTATAAAATTTTATAAGTAACTATGACTCTCCTTAAAGTAGCTAAATTTTATTATTATTAAAGTTTAAATTTAAGAGAAATATAAATGACAAGGCATTTGGTTATTTTAAAAGAGTGATTGTTACTTATAAAATTTTATAATCATTATAGAATGAATAATAATAAAAATTTTTATTATATAAAATTTTATGGTAAATATAAGCTATTATTTTACATGATTCATCTTAAATTATATAAAAATTTAACAATTTTGTTATAAGTAAAAATATATTAAAATTTTTTACAATATTTTATTTCAATCATTTTGACAAATTTTAACTATTAAACTGTAAACTTTTAAATTTTAATAATAATAATAAAATTTTTAAATTTTATATAATTTAAAATAAATTATGTAAAATAACAGCTTATTCATTCATTATAATATTTATTATTATTTTATAATATATAATAATAATTAGTGTGTATTATTTTGAATATAATATATAATCTCCATTATATAAAATAATTAGTGCATAGTGGTTAATATAAATTCATTAGTTGGATGGTTGAGGCACCTTTTCTCTTCTCTCAAGGTTACACAATCGATCCACAGTCTTTGAGAAATGGGCAATGTCACCAGACCTTCTTTCTCTTCTTGGTTGACTTTAGACGTGACTTATAAAGATAAAAATTATGACATCTAGTCTAGATAAATTTTTCTACAATAGATCAATAATTAAGTATATCAAAGAATTTTTATGACTTACAAAAAAATTAACAAAATTTATACTCACTAGTCACTACTGATAAAGTGAAAACACTGCAAAGAATACACAAAACCCCAACTAAAGTTGTAGTAGCTCACAAGTAAAAGAATAGAGATAAGTTTACCCAAGCTGAGAACAATATACTAAAATTTTACAACAAACCAATCAAAATCAAATCTAGATCAAGATTACAAAGTAATGAAAATTATGGCTCTATTTAGTTTTATTTTCTAAAACAATGTTTTGTTATTAGAAATTAAAAAAATTAAAAATTGTTTGATGATATGTTTTTGAAAGATAAATTTTAAAAATAGTTTTTGAAATTATTGTTTATAAAACAAAAAATTGAAAAAAGATTTAGGTGTTCTTAAAAATAATTTTCTTGAAAACTGTGAAAATATGGTGGCATTATTGTTAATATGTAAGTTTGTTAACGGGATTCATGTAAATGAATCTATTGTAAGAAAATAAATATTTATATGAGCCACACAATTTTGTTTTAATTATAATTACTTGTAGGCCCTGAGGAGCACCACAACACAATGCAAGCTATAACAAACTATCAATTGGGTGGGTCTTCTAGAGCAATGCGGATCATCTTCAGTGCTAGGACTTTGTGCACCATGGCTAAAAACGTCACGGTTATTAGTCTGGTTAAATTCACTTTCTATTGTTAAAACCGTGGCTCCTGTGTACTGGAAACGATTCGGATCCCTTTCTAGAATACAATGCAAATTGTAACAAACTAATAATTAAGTAGGTCTTTTATAACAATGTGGATCATCTCCAATGCGTAAAATTCTTTGCGCTGTTGGGTATGGTTATAACTATGATTAAATAATTTACTTTTCACAGTTATAACTATGATTGTTTTAGCTATGATAAAATCTACTATGTGCTGGAGATGATCCAGATTTCTTTTAAAATTGGTTGTTTCCTTCCATAAGCAAGTAATTCAGACATGCGTTGTGATTTTTAATTATAATTGACTTATAGGCGAGGACCACCACTCTTTCTTGTAATTTTTGCCTTATCTTCAAATTTGTATCTTCCTATTTTCAACCTTTTTATCTTTATGCTACTCTCTATCCCTTTACAGCTCTACATTCCACTAAGCCAGAGCTTCATTTGAAACGTGCTACCCTTTTTTCTTTAGGTTTAGACACAGAAATTAGAAACAAAATATCTTTATCTCAAATTTTATTTCTAATTTTTATAAAAAAAATTAAAGACAAATTTACAATTGATTTAGCAATGAAACTAATTTTTTTAAAAATTTAAGACGAAATTTGTAACAAAAATCAGGGACAAAATATTTTCATATCTAATTTTAATAAACTTGAAAAACTCTAGTTTATTGGAGCTCTTATTTTAGTATTTCAATGAAAATTAATCATTGCCGTGTTCTTTTGATTCATCCATTAACTGTCTTTTTCTCTTTGAAATTTTTTAAATCATTGCTTGGAATTTCTTCTGATGAGATGAGGATTACAATTCAAAATTCAAATTGGGTGATTTGCAATAAAAGCAGATAAGATATGTGAGTTTTGATCAATTTAAAATTAAAAAAATAAAACCTAAAAATAAGTTTTATGTATTATGCCGCTGTGGTTTTCTTTCACTTAACTAAAATGTTTTGAGCATTTGATTTACTTCCCTCAAATTTGCATTTTATCTTTCTTAGCTAAATTTCACCATTTTATTATTTGTTGTACTTTTGAGGATCACTTCTAAAGAAGCAGAGCCCAGTGTTTGTTAGTATATGAATTAAAAGGAAAAGTAAAGATTCGGAAATCTTTTGAATCATTGACTTCAATAATATTTTGAGAACGTACTTCCAAAGACGTAGGGCCCAGTGTTTGTTAGTATATGAATTAAAAGGAAAATTAAAGATTCGGAAATCTTTGAATCATTGACTTTAATAATATTTTGAGGACTTTAATAATATTTTTGCTTCAATTACATCCCTGCAATTTCCAGCTTTCAAGTGCCTTCATCATAGCCTTCATCTTTATAATCACATTCACACTCTGCGTTCTTCCAGCTTTCAAGTGATTTTGTTTCGGTCTTCGTTTCAGTGAATTTATTTAGGACAATTTTCTTCTAATTATAATGACTTGTCCGAAAGTCTTAAAAGAAAAGAAGTTTTAAAATTTGGAAAAGATTAATATAAAATCCTTTATATCTTTATTTTCAAAATTTTCACTAAGTGTAAAAAGTGTCTTAAATAATCATTCATCTAATATTAAATTGGAAAAAAATATTTTTTTTTAAAGAATATGCACTAATTTTATGTTAATTGAAGAATTATACACATTGTTTTATATATATATATAGATATATATATAATGAAGAACTTAGTAATAAATATATAAATAATTACATGTAATTTTTTTTTAAAATTTTTTTTTTGAAGGCCGTTCATGTATGCGTTTAGCACTTATTTTTTGCAGCATAGGTAAGCTAAAGTGGCTTTTCTTGAGTGACTTTAAACGTAACTTTGTTCTTATCACTTATAAAGGTGAAAATTTTGACATCTAGTTGACAAAGTTTACTACAACAGATAAATAAATAAGTATATCAAGGAATTCTTTTCATTTGTAAAAAAATTAAAATTTATACTCAGTAGTAATTACTAATAAAGTAAAAATATTGCTTAAAATACACAGAATTCGAACTAAAGTTTTAGTAGCTCACTGATAAAAGAATAGAGAAAAGTTTGCCTAAGCTGAGAACAATATACTAAAATTTTACAACAGACCAAGCAAAATCATATCTAGATCAAGATTATAAAAGTAATGAAAATTTTGGCTCTGTTTAGTTTCTATTTTCTAAAACAATTTTTTATTATTAGAAATTAAAAATAAAACTCGTTGGTGATATGTTTTTGAAAAATAAATTTTAAAATTTTTTTTTAAAATTATTATTTATAAAAAAATAAAAAAAATTTAGGTATTTTTAAAAATAATTTTCTTAAAAACAGTATAAAAAATGTGATGGCACTATTGTTTCCGTCTGTACACAAATAATTAAGGCTTAGGGATGGCAATGAGGACTCGAATTCAGAGAAACTCGCGGGGATAGGGACGGGGGGAAAATTTTCCCCGAAAGTTAAACGGGGACGGGAACGGGGACGGGGACGGAGATCACACTCCCCGTCCTGCGGGGTCTCCGTCCCCGAAAGGTATTTTAATAAATTTACAAAATACCCCTAATATATATATATAATATTAAAGATATGACTGGCTAGATATGACATGACTATTAAAATGAGATTATATGCTGACTAGGATGTTCTACTTAACGTTATAAGTTCATAAATAACTGTTTGACTAATTAATAGTTAACTGATAATAGGGATTATTTTCTAGGAGCACTTTTTAACATTGTATTCTCTTGTTATCTAAATAGAGCATGAGAAATGGATTTTTTTTTTTTAAGCTAGAAATTTTGAACTTTACGACACTTGGATGTTCTTGGCACCAAGCTAATTTGCTTTGGTGAAAGTGAAAGTATTTTTTTCATTTTCAAATTATGACCCGACCACACCCAATATTGGCTAGTTGTTGTTGTGGCTGTTGTTTTCATTTTTAAATGTGCGATTCTTGAAGATCTTAATTTGGAGAGGATTCTAACATTTGCGGATACAAGTCTGAGATTAGTCATTTATCCAATCAGTGATGCCCTTGATAAAACTTTAATAATAATAATAATAATAATAATAATAATAATGATAATGACCACATCCTTACTAATCCAACATTAAATAAGCACCGCCTCCCACCCTTTCAAATTTAATAAAAACTTAGCTATATATTCAATTGTCAGGTATTTGTGAAAATAAAATATTTTTTTAGTTTAAAATAAACCATATAGATATATATATAAAAGTAAAAACAATGTTGAATTCAATTATATATGTAAAAGCACGTGTACTGTTGGGAATACTACTGGTCCCGTGGCATGATTTATGGTCATTTTTATAAACTTGAAAAACTCTAGTTTACTGGATTTCTTATTTTAGTATTTCAATGAAAAATTAATCATTGCTATGTTCTTTCTGATTCATCCACTAACTGTCTTTTTCTCTTTGACAATTTTTTAAATCATTGCTTGGAATTTCTTCTGATGAGATGAGGATTACAATTCAAAATTCAAATTGGGTGATTTGCAATAAAAGCAGATAAGATATGTGAGTTTTGATTTGTTTTGATCAATTTAACATTAAAAAATAAAACCTAAAAATAAGTTTTATGTAATATGCCGCTGTGGTTTTCTTTCACTAACTAAAATGTTTTGAGCAATTGATTTACTTCCCTCAAATTTGCATTTTATCTTTCTTAGCTAAATTTCACCATTTCATTATTTGTTGTGCTTTTGAGGATCACTTCCAAATAAGTAGAGCCCAGTGTTTGTTAGTATATGAAATAAAAGGAAAAGTAAAGATTCGGAAATCTTCGAATCATTGACTTCAATAATATTTTGAGGACCTACTTCCAAAGAAGTAGAGCCCAGTGTTTGTTAGAAGCTTTTTCGTGGAAGCTTACACACTTGCTTTTTGCTTCATTTACATCCCTGCAATTTCCAGCTTTCAAGTGCCTTCATCATAGCCTTCATCTTTATACTCACATTCACACTCTGCGTTCTTCCAGCTTTCAAGTGACTTTTGCTCTGCTTCTTCAATTTCTTCCCTGAGCTCTGCTACTTTCAATTTCCTCCACGTTCTGCTCCCAAACCAATCCAAAAAAAAAACAGTTATAGCTGTTTCCTTTGATTTAATTCCTTTGTTTTAATGCTTTGGTGATTTCTTTTCTTTGATTTTGTTTCGGTCTTCGTTTAAGAGTAGATTACCTTATGCTAGAACCTGTAGCCACTGTCACCTTCTTCTTCCCCTTGTTCATTTTCAGTGAATTTATTTAGGACAATTTTCTTCTAATTATAATGACTTGTCCGAAAGTCTTAAAAGAAAAGAAGTTTAAAAATTTGGAAAAGATTAATATAAAATCCTTTATATCTTTATTTTCAAATTTTTCACTAAGTGTAAAAAGTGTCTTAAATAATCATTCATCTAATATTAAATTGGAAAAAAAATATTTTTTTAAAGAATATGCACTAATTTTATGTTAATTGAAGAATTATACACATTGTTATATATATATATATATATATAATGAAGAACTTAGTAATAAATATATAAATAATTACATGTAATTTTTTTTTAAAATTTTTTTTTGAAGGCCGTTCATGTTCATGTATGCGTTTAGCACTTATTTTTTGCAGCATAGGTAAGCTAAATTGGCTTTTCACTTTAAACGTACTTATAAAGGTGAAAATTTTGACATCTAGTTGACAAAGTTTACTACAACAGATAAATAAATAAGTATATCAAGGAATTCTTTTCATTTGTAAAAAAATTAAAATTTATACTCAGTATTAATTACTAATAAAGTAAAAATATTGCTTAAAATACACAGAATTCGAACTAAAGTTTTAGTAGCTCACTGATAAAAGAATAGAGAAAAGTTTGCCTAAGCTGGGAACAATATACTAAAATTTTACAACAGACCAAGCAAAATCATATCTAGATCAAGATTATAAAAGTAATGAAAATTTTGGCTCTGTTTAGTTTCTATTTTCTAAAACAATTTTTTATTATTAGAAATTAAAAATAAAACTCGTTGGTGATATGTTTTTGAAAAATAAATTTTAAAAATATTTTTTAAAATTATTATTTATAAAAAAATAAAAAAATTTAGGTGTTTTTAAAAATAATTTACTTAAAAACAATATAAAAAATGTGATGGCACTATTGTTTTCGTTCGTACACAAATAATTAAGGCCTGCATTGTAATTTACAATTGACTTGTAGGTCACCACTTCCATGGGTCTGAGTTCTCTGTTTAGATTTTTATTGTTATTAAAAATTTTCAGCAACAATTTACTCGATTGTTAAAAACCAAGCAAGTTTCTGCTATTTTTTTTCAAAGAGGATCCGCGCGCCCACTCCCACTTGTGATTTTTGTCCTATCGTCAAATTTGCATCTTCTTATTTTCAACTTTTATCTTCTTGGTTGACTAATAGCCAGAACTATTCTCTTAGGGCAGCATTTACGTGATGTGATGCCTTTTAATATTGTACCCTCTTGATATTTAAATGGAGGTAGGAAAAGGGCTTTTTTTTTTTCCAAGCTAAAAGTTTTGAATTTTCTGACATTGCTTTTGCACCAGCTAATTTTGTTTGGTGAATGTATTATTTTTATCTTTTATATTTGGAATAAATTTCAGTTTCATCTAATATAATTATATTAATTTTATTCTATTTATTTATAAAAAGGTGTTAATATCAATACCAATTGTTTATATCGTCTAAAGAATTAACAAAAAATATTAACATATCTAAATATGTAGAGAATAACTCATTAGGTATTACTAGTGTGTAGTTTCGTCGCTTATGTCTAGGTAGTCCAAATAATTTGGCCGCATTCATATTCCTGCAATTTCCAGCTTTCAAGTTTCTTCATCGCAGCCTTTCATCTTCATACTCACACGTTCACACTCTGGGTTCTACTCTAAACCCACAGGCATCTGTGAACGACTTTTGTTCTGCTTCTTTACTTTCGTCCCTGAGCTCTGTTACTTTCAATGCTTTGGCGATTTCTTTTCTTTGATTTGGTTTCCGTGTTCATTTAAGAGTAAATTACCTTCTGCTACTGTCACTTTCTTCTTTCCCTTCTTCATTTTCAGTGAATTTCTTTAGGACACTCTGTTTCCTTTACTTTCAGTCTCCGTATTTGCTTTGAAGTCCTGTCGTAATCTCTGGTTCTGTGACCTCTCCAAGGTCTGTTGGCATCATAAGGTGTCGGCTAACAAGAAAGTGCTTCAATACATCAGAAGGGCAGCTTCGGTTAGTTGGTTTTAATTAGAGTATTTCTCTCTTGGCTATCTACACTTATTTATGCTTTCAGTTTCTTTTTAAATTTGTTCATTTTATGGGTTCTTGTTTGAAAGCAGAACAAATAGAGATCGAAAGATACAGTATGAAGGGTGAAATAGATCTTCTTTGTGCTATTGCTGGAAGGATTCTTACTTGAGGCCTGCATGCGTCGTGATTTTTGTCTTCACTGTCTTCTCTATCTTCACTGAGTTTCTGTATTAATTCCACTCAACCCAGGGAATCATCAGAAACTTCGTTTTCTCCTTTCTTTGCCCTCATTTTCCTTTGATACTATTGGGGCTGGAAGGTCAGATCCTCTGAATTCAGATCAGATCTACGGTAAGGTAAATAAAACTACTTTTTTCACTGTGTGTCGTTAATGTTATATAAAAATTACTGTTTAAGTTGTTGGATATTTTATAATAGTAGTTTTTAAAAATGATTTTGTTTCAGCCAGTCAAATGGGCACATAACTAAAATTTTTGAATCCTAGAACAAAACTGATGTATTTTATTCAAGGAAAATTGGAGGCATAGTTACATCCATTATAGTGTTGTTAGCAAAAGAAGCAAGCAGATGGGGTGCCTTATTACAACCTCTTGGCACTCAGTTAAAAATCAAAGTCCTTCACCGATTACCAAAAATAAAAACAATTCATAGGACTCTTAGTTATACCTTTAATGATTACAGAATATTAGAGACGAACTCTTCTTTCAGCCTATAATGATTTTAGAGGTTCTATTCTTTTTTCCCTATATACCTCCTCTTTTAGCCTCAGAATGATTTTCTCATTTATTTCAGAAGGTCTTTAATTTTAAAGCATACGAAAACACAAAAAAAAAATAAAAAATTAAAAATAAAAATCAGCTTTGTGATTTGTGACTACGCTCAATTTTAACAGTTACTGTTCTCAAGTACACAAGTTGCTTCAGTATATTGAAAGAGGAGCTAGGTTAGTTCATTTTAATCAATTAATTATTGTATCTTTCTTTTGCCCAATTAGTATATGTAATGTAACTTTGACTGCTTCTAAATATCTGACACCTATACTTGAATTAATATAACGAAACTTTAAATTTCAAATGAAAAATCTTGAGAAAAAGTATAATTGTATAAATAATGCTGAATTTAATGATGGAGATGTATGAATCAAATCACAACCATTTCTTTTGCTACTTTAAAGTGCTTTTCTTTTCATCTAAAATGTATGCGTTTACATGATTAAAAAATTCTCAGGGCTGAAAATGGAAGTTCTTACTGCTATTGCTGCAAAGTTTCTTGAGCTTACTGTGGAACCAATTGGACGGCAATTGGGTTATGTAATTTTCTATGATAGGAATGTGAAAGGGTTGAAGGATGAATTTCAAGAACTCCGTGATGAAAGACAAGTTGTTCAACATTTGGTTGATGCTGCTCGAAGACAAGGTGAAGACATTGAAGAGAAAGTTGAAAATTGGTTCAAGAAAGTAGATGAAATGATAGAGCATGCAAAGAAACTCTATGGAGAGGAAAGCCATGCAAACACAAGGTGCTCTTACAAGTCTTGTCCTAATCTCTGGTTGCGGCATCAGATAAGCAGAAAGGCTAAGAAGATGACACAAGAAATTGTAGAAATGAAGGAGAAAGGGAAGTTTGACAGAGTTTCATTCTATGTGCCTCCGCAAACGTTAGGCCTTCCATCCACTTCATCATCCACAATGAATGAAGGGATGGATTCAAGAAATTCTACCTTGGATGAGATTTTGAAGGCACTAGCCGATCCCAATGTTAATATGGTTGGATTGTGTGGGCTTGCCGGAGTGGGCAAAACCACCTTAGCCAAAGATGTAGCAAGAAAAGCTAGGGAACTTAACCTGTTTGACAAGGTGGTCATGGTGATTGTTGCACAAAATCCGAACTTGAAGGAAATTCAAACTCAGATTGCGGAGAATGTAGGAATGAAACTTGATGTGGAGAGTTTAAATGCTAGGGCAAGTCATTTGGAAGAAAGGTTGAAGAAAGAAAAGAATCTACTAATGGTGTTAGATGATCTTTGGGAGCAACTTGATTTAGATCAAGTGGGGATTCCCTTTGATTATGATGGTAAGAAAAAAGACCATTTTGGTAAGAAAAAAGACCCGCTTGTTAATGAGGATGGTGGGAACTGTAATTGCTGTAAAATTTTGTTGACTTCAAGAAATGAAGAATTATTGTCCATTAAAATGAATTGTAAAAAAAATATTAAGGTGGGTGTCTTGTCTAAAGAGGAAGCATGGAAATTGTTTAAGGGGAAGGCAAAACTCCATGATAACTCTGTTCATCTAGATTTAGCTGCTGAGGTTGCTCAACAATGCGGTGGATTGCCACTTGCAATAGTTACAGTTGCAGGAGCATTGAGAAACAAGAAATCAAATGAATGGAGGGATGCCTTACAACGATTAAAAAGGCCTTTACGGAGAAACTTCTCAGGGATAAAAGAAGTGGACTCATCATTGAAATTGAGTTATGATCATTTAGAGAGTGATGGCCTTCAATCTATTTTCTTGCTCTCTGCCATGTTGTCCCATGATCCCTTGATCGTAGACTTACTCATGTACTCAGTTGGGTTGAGTTTACTTCATGACGTACTTTCTATGAAAGATGCTCAAAATGCAATAGATGTTTTGGTAAGTAAGCTAAAAGCCTTAAGTTTGTTTCTTGATAGCTCTTCTAATGATCATTTTACCATACATGATGTTGTCCGTGAGTTTGCACATTCGATTCTTTCCAAAGAGCAACATGCTTTAGTGGTAAGACATGAAAAGCAGTATGATTTGCCAAGCAAAACACTACTAGAAGCCTACACTAGAATGAGCTTGGATAAATGTGGCATTTGTGAGCTTCCAGAGGAGTTTTATTGTCCAAGATTAGAATTCTTTTTACTCGATAGTTTGGAATCCAATTTGAGAATACCAAGCACATTTTTCAAATCAATGAAGGAACTCAAAGTGATGGGCTTTACAAATATGCACTTTTCATCCTTACCATCTTCACTCGGTATCCTAGAAAAGCTTAGCACGTTGTGTCTACACTCTTGTATATTGGAAGATATAGCTGAGGTTGGAAACTTGAAGTATTTGAAAGTTCTAAGTCTTGCTTATTCCGATGTTAAAAAATTACCATGTGAATTGGCTCAATTAACTTGCCTACAAATGTTGAACTTGGCCCACTGCGCCAAACTTAAATATATTCCACCAAATGTCTTATCTAGCTTGAAAAGATTGGAGATTTTGTACATGGAAAATAGCTTTAACAAATGGCAAGCTGAATCATCTAGTGAAGGTAATCAAAATGCAAGTCTTGGTGAGTTAAGGCATTTGCAAAAGCTCTCTTCTTTAGAAGTTCATATTCCTGATGCCTCTGTTTTACCAAATGACCTGTTCTTAGAAAACTCTTTGGAGAGATACAAAATATTTATTGGAGAAGATTGGGAGTGGGGAGGTGAATATGAAACTTTAAAGACATTGAAACTCAAGCTTAATAGTGGCATCCAATCGGAGTATGGGATTCAAAAGCTATTGGAAGGAGTTGAAGATTTGTATTTAGATGAACTAAATGGGATCACAAATGTTGTCTACGATTTGGATGAAAGAGGATTTCCAAAATTAAAGCATCTTCGGATTCAAAATAATGGTCAAATTGAATATGTTGTCAATAACACAAAACGCCCTATTTGTGTCTTCCCCAACCTTGAGACTTTGAATCTTCATAATTTGGATGGCCTGAAAAAATTATGCCAAGGGCAAATTACGGCTGCTTTCTTCCAAAATTTAAAAGTACTTAAAGTGGAGAGTTGTAATGAGTTAAAAAGTGTTTTCTCAATTTCAATGACTGGATTATTTCGCCACCTTGAAGAAATTGTCATCAATGGATGCAAATCCATGAAGGAGATTGTGGCCTCTACCACTCAAGATTCATCTGATGAGCAAAAGTCAGCCGCTAATATCATCATATTTAGTCAATTATGTTTTCTAGATATTTGCCATTTACCAGCACTTACAACTTTCTACTTTGAAGAGAATGCAGCAGATCGTGAATCTGACAAAATTTCTAAATCACTTCATAAAAATAAGGTATGCTCAGATTAAGTTACTATTAATTTTTTTCTTATTGCTTTAATGATTTTATTCCTGAAACATATTCTGTTAAATTCAACCCAATTTGAATTAGTTATTTGTTTTAAAACTACTACGGGCTTTTACATTTTTTATTTGTGCAAATAATTTTTCTACTCTTTTGGGTAATCCATGTTTTACTTTTCTTCACCTAGTTCTTTATAAATTATCTTTTCCGGTTCTCAATCAAATTGGGATGCTTTGTTTTCTTTACAATTATTCTTTTCTAATTAATTTGATGTTCAGGGAGACATTTGAAATTTTAAAGAAAATCTTCGTTGATATATATAAAAGATTGTGCTTATGTTTATAATGAGTGTTAAGATATTAAAATAAATTATTAAATATTTGTTCTAGTAATATGGCTACCAATTAAATGCTAAAAGTTGTCACAATGCTAAAATGTGGTAAAATTATTTGTGAATACTTGATCATTATATAAGGTGGACTTTTAAAATACACTAACGGATTGCTTTTATAACATAGTTTTATTTGTACCTTTTTAAACATTTCTTTTTTCAAATTGTAGCTGATGAAATTACTATTTAAACAATCTTTTGTGAATAAGTCCACTATGGCATTTGCATTCTCTTTGTTGGTGCAATTATTTATTCTACTTTTTGGATAATCTATATTTTACAGTTCTTGACCTAGCTAGCTGATTCTTTATAAATTCAAGTTGGGATCTTTATAATTTTTCTTTTCCAATTGCAATGCCATGGTTAAGCAGAATCTTGATATTTCAATGAAAATTTTCACTGGTATATAAACTACAGATATTGTGCGTATGTTCATATGTGAAAGTACTAAAACAAATCATTACAAGTCTGTATCAATAATATAGCTACCAATTAAATCCTACAAATTTTGACAATGCTAAATTGTTGTAAAATTGTAAGTATGTAAATGTTTGATCGATACATGATAAGGTGGATTTCTAACCACAAATTTGCTATTATAACATGGTTTTGTATTTAAATTTTTAATTTTTTAAGATTTTGGTCCAAATTGTGGTTTATGAAATTATTATTTAAACAATCTTTGTTAAAGAAGTCATATATATATATTTTTTTTTCATATGTCCTCTCAACAGGTATCATTTCCCAAGCTAGAGAGACTGAAGCTAGCCTCCATTAACAATTTGATTATATCAGTATGGGATGACAAACTTCCACAAAATTCATTCAGAAACTTGAAATCATTGATTGTGGAAAATTGTGGTTTCGTGAAATTGGTTCCCTTACATGTACTCAAATCGTTAAGCAATTTGGAAAAGCTGGAGGTAAGTGATTGTGAGTTGTTGGAAACGGTGTTTGATTTGGAAGAGTTGAATAGTTATAAAGAGACACAGTTATTACTGGTTGTACCACTGAAAGAGCTGAAGTTATGGTATTTGCCAAAACTGAAGAATGTGTGGAGCAATGACAGCAAAGGAATGGTCTCCTTCCATAATCTGCAGAAGCTAAACGCTTTCTTTTGTGAAAGCCTGACAAGTGTGTTTCCTGCATCTGTAGCAAAAAGTATGGGTTATCTTGAAGAGCTTAAAATATGGGATTGTGGGATAGATGTAGTTGTTGCAAAGGATGAATCTGGTGCCATTCCATCTTTGTTCCCTAGGCTCACCACCCTTAATCTTGATAGTCTTCCTAATCTGAGGAATTTCTATCCACAAAGACACATGTCAAAATGGCCACTATTTCAGGAGTTACATATTGCTAATTGTGATGAATTAGAGATATTTGAAAATGAAGTCTCAAGCTCATCAATCATACAAAAACAGGAGATACCTGATTCAGAATATGCTCTATTCTTCCATGAAAAGGTCTATACCTTTCAAATTAGATACTCAATATTTATTTTTCAAACAAAGTTAATAAAAGAGAAATTAAGATTTTAAGCATTAAAACGAATATTTCACAATTTAACAATGTTTTGAATTATAAATATAGTGATAAGTCATTTGTTTGATGACTATTATATTCATAGTGAAATTAAAAAAAAAATCTTATTAAGCTGTTTTGTAAAACAAAAATGAAGATGAAGAACAGAAATTATATCCATACCATCATGAATGTAACACATATTATATTTAATCCATTATTAAAAATTTAACCCTACAAATAAAAGTTTATGATATGATTATTATAATGTAGTTTATAGTATTGTTAATTGGGCATGGAATGGAAAGATTTAGAAATGAATTGTACATAACAAATGTTCCAATTAATAGAGTTTAATAATAAGTAGTATTTTGTTAATTATAATCTCTTAATTGAAGAAATTAAAAGTGAAATAATTATTTATATAATATTCATGAAAAATCATATAATTAATTAAAATCTTAAATGTTTCTTTTGATTCTAGAATTTGATAGTGTACCTTGCTCTATTTGATCTCCCTGTGTTTTTGGCTTTCTCCAGGTCATTCCCAACTTGGAGAAATTGAATTTGGGTGGAAAATGTGCTGAGATGATATGGAATGACCAATCTCCATTCTACTTTTGTAAAGTAAAAAAGCTTTCTATAAGTCTAGATGCTCCATCTAATAACATAGCGACTTTTCTGTACGGATTGCACAAAAGGTTTAAGAATTTAGAGCAGCTTCAATTGGAAGCAATGGGGGGGGAGATCTTATTCCCATGTATGGAGCCTCTTGGGGATGTTGTTGCACCATTTACACAATTACTTCTCTTTTCGCTGTTTGACGTCAAGCACATATGGAATGAGTATTCTCAACCAAATATTCTCCAAAATCTTGAAAGCCTAGATGTTAAGTGGTGTGGAAACTTGATAAACTTGGGACCATCCTTTATTTCTTTAGGGAATCTGACAGAAATCAAAGTGGACCATTGTAATAGTATGATCAATTTTTTAACGTCACACACAGCTAGAAGTCTGGTGCAACTCAAAAGATTGGAAATAAAGGATTGCAAACGAATAGAGGAAATTATAACAAAGCAGAAAGATGATGTAGAAAAGGAAATCGTTTTCAAGAAATTGGAATATCTGAGACTTGATGAATTGCGAGGCTTGAAGAGGTTTTGTAGCCATAGTTACAACTTCATGTTTCCATTATTGGGCCAAGCAGTTATAAGAAAGTGTCCTAAATTGAGCTTGTTCTGTTCTGGTGACACACAAACACCATTGCTTAAAGGTGTGAAAGTGACAGAAGGTGATATGGCCTGGGAGACCAATCTTAACAGAACAATCCAACTATGGCATCTACAACTGGTGCGTACAAATTAAAGCTTTAACAGTTCTGTCGTTTCTAATTTTTAGGAAAACATCTAACCACAAAGATTTGATTGAGATGATATTTAATATAACTATTACTAAATATTGAAGGTTAAATATTCTGTCATCAACCTACTAGTATAAACTTCCTATATTACATAATATTAATAAAAAAATACTACAAAGAATATATTACAATTAATGTAATACATTGTAATTACTATTATTATCAATACTGTTGTTCTTAAAAAATATTTGCTAGGTACATATATAACTAGAGACTAAGGAAAGAGGCAACATAATTTTTTAAAAGTCCTATTTACTAAAATGAGCATGTTTAGGGGTAAATGAAGAAAAATATAAATTTTAGTAAAGCGCACAGCGATCGATTCAAAAGATTTATTCTACACAAAATAAGAAATTGATCATTACTTAAAATATTTTCTCTTCTATAGAGTTAATTTGTAGCCAAAAGAAACTTTAATACTATAAAAGAAATCCACAAAAATTAACTTGTAAGTAAAATTTCTTTGGAAATCTAGCATAAGAAATAAGGCATTCATTGTTCATAATTTTATGAAAGATGTTCAAATCTTGATGAATTTTATCTGTTAACCTTTTATTTTATATATCTTCTTTGATCAATTGGAAACAAGTTTTTAGGCCAATCTTTCACCCATAATGCTTTAAATTATCAATTTCATTGCTAATTGGAGCATATGATGAACTAATCAATAAGTTTGTGAGATGCATTCCTTTATAACTCATTTATTGTATTATTCAGATAGAATATTTGAAGCTCGATGAACATCCAGACATGAAAAATATTTGGGATGGAAAACTTCCACAACACTTGTCTTTCAGCAGATTGAAATCACTAGTAGTGGACAATTGCGATTTCTTATTTGAATATGTGATCCCATCACATTTGGTGAGATTCTTAAGTAATTTAAAAGAGTTGAAGGTGAGTAATTGCCTATCTGTGACGACAATATTTGATATGAAAGGAATGCATGTGGATGAAGATCTGACACATTCATTGGAAGCAATATGCTTGGAAAAGTTGAAACTAGATCATCTACCAAACCTGAAGTATGTTTGGAGCAAAGACCACGATGGAACTAATTCTTTTCAATGCTTGCAAGAACTGTATGTTCGTGAATGTGACAGCTTGAGATATATCTTTGTGGCATGTACGGGTAAAGGACTTAACCAACTCAAAGAGAATGGAGTAGAAACTTTGCAACCTTTATTCTTAGTTGAAAAGGTTAGTTTGGCCTTAATTATTTGTCTAATAGGTAATAAAATTATCAATTTTATGTTTTCCTAAATAACCAAAATTTTAGTTTTTTCCACTAGTCTTTAACCAACCACATTGAGGTCATAATTAAGAAAATGCCAAATAGAAATAGACAATTGAAAAAGATTTCACTGTAATTAACCTTAAAATGTCCTATTGTTAAATCCTAGTTTTATTCTTTCTAGACCAAAAAGTATTAATTAATTTTCAGAATTTAAAGACAAATTACTATTAACAAATAAATAGCATATTTGTAACTTTTATAGGTGTTACTTTCTAATGGAAGCTTAACAACTATTATTTTATAGCCATTAAGTAATCCTTATATGGTCAATATTTTTGTATTTTCCTTTTACACTTTAGATTTATTATGTTATAAACCCAAAGCACATGCACAGGGACGAATTTTTACTGTTTTGCAAATAATTATTCTACTTTTTGTGGTAATCCATACTTCACCTTGTTCTTTATAAATTATCTTTTCCTGTTCTCAATCAAGTTCGACTGCTTTGTTTTCTTTATAATTATTCTTTTCCAATTAATTTGATGGTGAGGGAAAATTTTCAAAATTTTAAAGAAAATCTTGGTACATATATATATATATATATATAAATTAAAGATTATAACAGGGTTTTATAGTTACCATTTTAAAGTTTCTTTTTTTTTTTCAAATTGCGGAAAATGAAATTATTATTTAAATAATATTTTATGAATAAGTCCTTTATGGCCTTTTGCATTCTCTTTACCGGTGCAATTATTTATTTTATTTTTTGGATAATCTATATTTTACAATTCTTGACCAAGCTAATTCTTTATAAGTTGAAGGTGAAATGTTTCGTTTTCTTTATAATTTTTCTTTTCCAATTACAATTCCACGATCAAGTAGAATCTTAATATTTCAATGATAATTTTCACTGGTATATATACTGTAGATATTGTGCTTATGTTTATATGTAAAAGGACTTAAATAAATCATTACATATCTATATTAGTAATATAGCTACCAATTAAATCCTAAAAATTTTGACAATGCTAAATTGTTATAAAATTATATATATATATATATATATATACAGTGTATTTCTAACCACAAAATTGCTATTTTAACATGGTTTTGTATTAAAATTTTTTTTTAATGATTTTGGTCCAAATTGCGGTTGATGAAATTATTATTAAAACAATATTTGTTGAAGAAGTCTATATATAAAAAATTATCTTCTTTTTTCATATGTTCTCTCAACAGGTATCATTTTCCAAGTTGAAGAGATTGGAGCTAAACTCTATTAATGGTTTGATTATATCAATATGGGATGACAAACTTCCACAAAATTCATTCAGAAACTTGAAATCATTGATAGTGGAAAGTTGTCATTTTGTGAAATTGATTCCCTTACATGTACTCAAATCCTTAAGCAATTTGGAAGAGCTGAAGGTATGTCGTTGTAAGTTGTTGGAGGTGGTGTTTGATTTGGAAGAGTTGAATAGTTATAAAGAGACACGGTCATTACAAGTTGTACCAATGAAAAAGCTAAGGCTACAGTATTTGCCAAAACTGAAGAATGTGTGGAGCAATGACATCGAAGGAATGGTCACCTTCCATAATCTGCAGAAGGTAGAAGTTGATAAATGTGAAAGCCTGACAAGTGTGTTTCCTGCATCTGTAGCAAAAGGTATGCGTTATCTTGAAAAGCTTGAAATAAAGAATTGTGGGATAGATGTAATTGTTGCAAAGGATGAATCTGGTGCCACTACATCTTTGTTCCCTAGCCTCACCTCCCTTTCTCTTTGGTATCTTCCTAATCTGAGGAATTTCTATCCACAAAGACACACGTCAGAATGGCCATTCTTACAGAAGTTAAGTATTGGGCATTGCAACAAATTAGAGATATTTGAAAATAAAGTCTCAAGCTCATCTATAATACAAGGACAAGAGAGAGGTGATTCAAAATATCCTCTGTTCTTCCATGAAAAGGTATGTACCACCTCTCAGATCATGTACTCAATATTATTTTGCAAACAAATTTAATAAAAGAGAAATTAAGATTTTAAGCATTAAAACAAATATGAAAAACATATTAATATATGTTTTCACAATTTAACATTGTTTCGAATTATAAATATATTGATCAATCATTCTTTTGATGACTATTATTCACAGTGAAATGAAAAAAAAAAGATCTTTATAATTAAGTTCAAGATGATATTTAACGTAACTATCACTAAATATTGAAGGTTAAATATTCTGTCATCAATCTGCTAATATAAACTTTCTATATCACATAATATTAATAAAAAATACTATAAAAAATATATTATAATTAATGTAATACATTGTAATTTCTATTATTATCATTATTATTACAACAACAACAACAACAATAAACCTTATCTTACTAGATAGGATCGGCTACATGGATCGCACGATGTTACTGAGCTCTATCATTATTATTGTCTCAAAAAAAATATTTGACAGGGACATACATAATTAGAAACGAAGGGAAGAGGGAACAAAATATTTTAGAAGTCTTTCCTACTAAATGGTGCATATGTTTAGGGGAAAATGAAAATAAATATAAATTTTAGTAAAACGTACAACCATTGATTCAAAAGATTTAGTCTACAAAAATAAAAAATTGATTCATTACTTAAAATATGTTTCTCTTCTATAAACATAATATGTATCCAAAAGATATTTTGATATTGTAGAATAGATTGAGAAATCCACAGAAATAAACTTCTAAGTAAAATTTTTCTGGAGATCTAGCAGAAGAAAGCATTCATTCTTCATAATTTTATAAAAGATATTCAAGTATTGGTGAATTTTATCTATTAAACTTTTATTTTATATATCTTCTTTGATTATTTGGAAACAATTTTTTAGGCCAATCTTTATTCCATATTATTTTAATTTATCAATTTCATTTCTAAATGAACTTCAGCATATGATGAACTAATCAACAAGTTTGTGAGATGCATTCCTTTTTAACTCGTTTATTGTATTGTTCAGATTGAATATTTGAAGGTTGATGAATATCCAGATACGGAAAATATTTGGGATGGAAAATCTCCACACCACTTGTCTTTTAGAAGATTGAAATCTCTAGTAGTAGACAATTGCGATTTCTTATTTGAATATGTGATCCCATCACATTTGGTGAGATTCTTAAGTAATTTAAAGGAGTTGGAGGTGAGCAATTGCCCCTCTGTGAAGACAATATTTGATCTGAAAGGAATAAATGCGGATGAATATCTGACACATTCATTGGAAGCAATATGCTTGGAAAAGTTGAAACTAGATCATCTACCAAACCTAAAGTATGTTTGGACCAAAGACCATGATGGAACTAATTCTTTTCAATGCTTGCAAGAATTGTGTGTTCGTGAATGCGACAGTTTGAGATATATCTTTGTGGCATCTACAGCTAAAGGGCTTACCCAACTGAAAAGGTTGATTATAGAATCATGTGGCGTTGTGGTGATAATTACAGAGGATGATACTTTAAAGTCAGAAGCATCTCCATGTTTTGTATTTCCGCAATTGAGCTATTTGTCACTGCAAAAGCTACCTAATCTCAAGAGTCTCTATCCTTCAAGATATACATGTGAATGGCCACGACTTAGAGAATTATTCATGTACCTATGTGAAAATCTACAAGTATTTGGCTCACAAATGACAAGGATCGCAGAATTATTTAAAGAGAATGGAGTAGAAACGCAACAACCTCTATTCTTAGTTGAAAAGGTTAGTTTGGCCTTAATTATTTTTCTAATAGGCAATAAAATTATCAATTTTAGTTCTCCTAAATAACCAAAATTTTAGTTTGTTCCACTAGGCTTTAATCAGCCACAAAATGTAATAATTAAGAAAATGCCAAATAGAAATACACAACTGAAAATGATTCCCCTGTAATTAACCTTCAAATGTCCTATTGTTAAATCCTAGTTTTATTTTTTCTAGGCCAAAAAGCATTAATTAATTTGCAGAATTATAAGACAAATTATTGTTATCGAATAAATAGCATAATGGTAACTTTTGTAGGTGTTACTTTCTAATGAAAGCTTAACAACTATTATTTTATTGCCATTAAATAATCCTTATATATATATATATAGCCAATGTTTTTGTATTTTCCTTTTACACTTTAGAGTTTTATTATTTTATAAACCCAAAGCATATGCATAGGAATGCATTTTTATTGTTTTATTTTCCCCTCTCTTTTACTGAACTTGATGCATTAATGAGAAAATATTAATCTATTTTCAAAGCCTTTCTTTATCCAAAACTATTTTGTCAATTATCAATTTACAGGTAATTCCTAAGTTAAAGGGATTATTGTTAACTCAAAAAGATGCTTCCATGATAAAGAATGGTCAATTTCAAGTAGACCTCTTTCATGAATTGAAAACTCTTCACCTTGCAAGCTTCGCTGATGAATCAGCCATCTCTGCATATGGCTTCCTCAAGAGATTTCCAAATCTCCATGAACTTCGTGTGCTCCATAGTTCCTTTGAGGACATAATCCCTTCTCAACCACAAATCATTAATTGTATGGGAAAAACTGCATCATTTAAGAAGTTATACCTTGGATATTTGGATCAGCTGAAGAACATATGGAATGATGATTCTCAGCTACGACCAGCTCATCAGAATCTAAAACACCTTGAAGTTGAATGTTGTCCAAGCTTGATGAAGTTAATCCCATCCTCTACTTCATTTGAAAATCTAACATATTTGAAGGTGTCTAAATGTCATCAACTGATCTATTTAGCAACAATTTCAACGGCCAAAAGTTTGGTGAATCTCTACCGATTGGAGATAATGGACTGCAAAAGGATGGAGGAAGTTGTAACAAATGAGAGTGAAGATGCAGAAGCTGGAACCATATTTAATGATTTGCGTTGGTTGACACTTACTGGTCTACCAAGCTTGAAGACATTTTGTCCTAGAGTCTTGAAAACATCAACTATCTGGCTAGTGAAACTAGAAGAGGATGAAATATATAAGGTGAAAGACATCAACAAAAGAATAGAATTCCTATTCTTAGCAAAGGTACGAGATACCCATACTTTTGTATACTATATTTCAGAGAATGCAAAGGTTGTAACCAGTTAAATGAAAATTTGATGATGGCTTATGGTTGCTAATGTCCTCCAGCTTTTACAGGATGGTAAAAATGTACAAGAAAGTTGAGACTATTAATTACATTATCTTTTGCAGGTTCGTTCCTTACCATTTTGTTGTTAAAATGCTTTCCCTTTTATTCACCAAGATGTCTCTGTTTGCTATAATATTCTCTGTTTGCTATAATTTTACTTTTGCTTTCTTCTTTCCTACATGACAAAGAATTTTTTCCTTCCTCAAATTTAGTTGCTATATTAAACTGATTGTGTTGTCTTCGGTTTTCTATCTATACAAAAATGGATAGTTTGTTGCAATTTATGCATTGTATTAAACCATTTAATTTTAGCTTTGCTATTAGCAGAGGAAATCGGCACATAGATAAGCAGACTCAAGGAAAGGAGAGAGGTGAAACTAATGTATTTGTCAAAAAAAGAAGAAACTACTGTAATGAAGTTAAAAGCAAAGTGACTGCGGAAGACAAACGTTGTGGAGATTTGTCCTACTATCAACACCTTTTGTTTCCTATTTGTTTTCTTTTAGATCCATTTTGTAGAGCCCTCGTTGGCTTGTTTGGAAGACCTTCACATACCCTTATGAAGAGATACATGCAGGTATTTCAACTTTGCATTTTCAGGTTGTTTAAATTACAGTTAATCTCTTGTGGTTAAATGCAAGTTAAACAATCCAACCGGATGATGGGTCAAATTAAATAATTACAGGAAGATAAACTGTAATTTACCCTTAATTTAGAAAACAACATTAAGGGTGCATTTGACTTAGTATACTACTACTTTCAAAGCCTTTTTTTTTTTCAGCTTATTAGTCATGATCAAAAGCTGTGGTTTAACATATTTTTTTTTTCTTTTTTCATTTACTCTTTGCAGGATGGGCCTTCGCCAATTTTCTGTTGAAAGATTTCTTTTTATAGTTGATTTGTTGCTGAAAAATCTTGCAGAAATGTTGTGACCTAGTTGTTGATTTCTTATTGTAGTTGACTTGCTGCTGAAAAATCTTGCAAACATGTTCTTAGTTTCTTTGGCCGAATGATTTGTGCAAGCTTTCTCTTGAGAATGCAAGAAAGCCTTAGTTAAAATATAGATATTCCACAAGTTAGAATCATTTTGGTTATATATATCACATCTATTTTTCACAATTAAATTCACACTCAATACAACACACAACAATAGTATGTATTGCTGTTTACATCAATATATTTACCCACTTGCATCTTTCTGATGATGATTCACCACCATATGCATTATTTAAATTATGAATAAAGTATACATTCAACTATGAAACTATTCATATCTTTAACTTTTACAAGACTATTACTGTAAAATTTAAATTAAAAAGGCCATAGGATAACTGGTGGTAACAAAACAAATCATATAGGAGTTAAAAGAAATACTTTGAACTGCATGAAACAAACTAAAGATAGCTTATAACTATAAGACATGTTATTGCCATATATGTTTTTTACCTGATTATGAAACTTGAATTACTTATGATTCTATAAATTTTTCTAGTTGTATGCACACTTGGAAAAGATAGCTTATAATTAAAAGACGTGTTATTGATTATTTTTGAAACTCTAGTTATAAAAATCAGAATTGTATACATTGTATAGCCAAAAAGTTGTATGCTAGATAGTCTAAATCAAGTGGTTTTGGGAGCGCAATTGGTATATCAAATGAAGCTTTTCTTCTGATGAAATTTGAATGAATTGTATTTGACACCCATAGAAACCAATCTGAAAAATTTCAAAAAGCCTAGCTAGTTTAAATGATAGCAGAACTATAAAGAAACTAATTTAAGGCCATATCAGAGCAGTTTTAAAAATTGGGTCAATTGAGGACCAAGAAAGTGACTTTTAGGGATCATAGAGTTTTCTTCACTATCTTGAGACATTTGCCTATCTCTTTTAAGAAGGGTATCTTTGTACAACACTTTAACTTTGGCATTTGGTTCTATTTCAAGAATAGCTTCAAGAAGATCATCATCGTCTTTGCATTGAGAAGTCATGGCATCAAATGGGACCATGTTATTTTTAACTTCTTTTGTGCTTCTATCCAATTGATCATCTTCTTCCTTGGAGCGTGGGCAGGAAGTGGCCACATTGAATCTTGGAGCATTCTTGAGCAGTAGAGTATAGGTGTATAATATTACAAGAGATTGTTGACACGTGTGTTTTTTAGTTTAGTACCATGTATGAACAATTAGGGTTGTTATGCCATGCTATTTCCCATTCAATTGATTGAAAGTTGACAAGGAGTGCTACACTTTTTTTTATCAAATTGATTTTTGTATTGTTTTGCTTAAGCTACAAGGAGGGCTAATAGCTGATAGCATTAACAAAAACACTAAATTAGGCACATTATCAAAACACTAAGTTATGCATAAGAAGGATTTTAGTGACCAAAATGGACCAATTCCAAATTAGGGCACAAAAATATCAAATTTCAATAAGAGTTACTCCAACTCAGAGAATATGAATCAAATTAACTAAAATTGAGCCAAGAATGAGAAAAATAATGAGTTCCATATTTACTATTTTATATTTCTCTTTTTCTCTTTTTTCCTGGGATGAATATTATTTAAAACACTATCACTATGAACTCGTAAGAATTTTTAATTTAGTCCATATTTGGAAACACGTTGCAGTGAACCAACTGACAATGTGGTGGCCCTAAACTTGATTTGTACAAAAATTGAGTTGTTTTATATCACGTTGGGAAAGGAAAGTGAAACCAAGTTTGAGCTCCAAACCGAGGTTGGTCCAATGTAGGCAGGCGTGACTTCCATGGCGATTAAATGTGGTTGGTATGTGTCATTTTAATCCCCTTCCTCCTTTACCCCCTATTGAGTGTTGCAAAAGCTGTCTTGTGGTGTTTTCCCCACTTCTTTGTGTTGTCATAGCTGTTGCGTGTATGTTGCGTCATGGTGTGTCCTCGTGTTTTGTGGCATTGGTCCCTAATGTCAATCTTTATCACCTTCCCTCTCATTTTTCCTTCCATTTTTAATCATTTCCTTCCATTTTCTGTCCATGTTGTTTGCGTTATAGCCTCTTTTTTTGCCTTGTTCTTTGTCATGTTCTGTGTAATGTTGTTGTGTGTGTATGCCCTTTTCTGGTGTTGGAAGGCAGTAGGGATGTGCCGACAACAATGACAGTTGTCGATAGTAGCTCTCCAGCAAGCCCATGAGAAAAACCAATGGGTCACAAAGTCGGGTCTTGTGACTGGCCAAGCTGAGATACGGGTGAAGAAGAAAGCATAAGACTGTGTGTATGTGTGTGTGCGTTTGTTTGTTTGTTTTTTTTTTTTTAGTTTTCTTCAATGCCACTGGCCAAGCTGAGATACGGGTGAAGAAGAAAGCATAAGACTCTGTGTGTGTATGTGTGTGCGCGTTTGTTTGTTTGTTTGTTTTTTTTTGTTTTCTTCAATGCCACGGGTTAGGTTGGAACTTGAACTAGTGTGAATTTTTTTAATTAAACTAATTAACCTCATTAATCTAATTACAATTTATTAAAGTAATTTATCTCATTAACCTAATTAATCTAATTTATGGAATTGCTTTAAAAACCTAATTTACACAATTAAATACCCTAATTAATTACATAATTAATTTAATTATGTCATTATACAATTAAGAACAAAATTAATTTAATGTATCTAATTGTCTTGAAAACTTAAGTTGCACAATTAAAAAAACCTAATTAATCTGATTAACTAATTACATAATTGATTTAATTATATAATTATAAAATTATACAATTGAAAACATAATTAATTTAATTTATTTGTATAATTCATTAAGTTAATTTTAGATAAATGACAATAAATTATAATAATATATAAAAAAATCCGTCCTTTTCGCACATCCAAAAATTACGTTTATAAATCTATATATAAACATTATAATCTACATCAAACCAATATTTATCTAATTATCTATTAATTATAAATTATGTTCACACAAATATAAATTTATTCAAATTACATTAATAAAGAATGTCATGACTCTTGAGAGCTCCATTCCTACAAACTTTACCAAACAAAATTTTAAAAAAATTCATCATATATCTCATAATTTAATTACAAGATATTCTATCAATTTTAAAATATAACAAGTTTTTTATTTTATAAATACTGAATATCAAAACCTATTTGTAAGAAGCACATTATTACATTTCAAAATTTATGAAAATATTTGTAACTAGATCATATTAGGAATATTTTCATATTCTAGAGCATGTAGAATAATTCTTTTTTTTTTTTTTTTTAAGGAAAACCATCCCACTCAATTTCCATCACACTGCAGTTCGCCGATTCCTTCGTCTGCAACCTCTCTCTCTCTCTCTCTCTCTCTCTGCGCTTCTGCTGAAATTAAGGATTCAGTCTTCAGCATTTAGATACAGAGCCATGAATATCTTCAGGCTTATCGGTGACATGACCCATCTGCTCAGCATTTTGGTGCTGCTGCTCAAAATCTATGCCACTAAATCATGCTCAGGTAACACTGCGTCCAACTCCTTCACTGTGATCTGTCACTGTGTTCGAATCCGGAGAAGCGAAAATTGAAGTAACTGAGCGTAAATGAAGAAAATTTGAGGCCCATTTACCGTTCTCGAGTCTCAATTGCTGTACAGAAAGTGGATTAAGGAGAAAACGGTTTTACTGTCAATACTAGCGATTGCTTATTTGATTTTGATCTTCGTATTGTTTAGGCGGTTTCTATCGGAAATTTAGTATGCCTGGTTTTCATGGGGATGTATGAGGTGTGGAGAAATTGGAGCAGAAAAAAAGAGCGAAATTTTGGGGTTTATTTTTTGCTCCTATCAATATTTGAGTGTCACATTCCTTTGGAATGAAAGAAGCACGAATGAGAAGGTATTGAGTGCCTATTACCTTAGTTCGCTGATAAAGGGAAAACTGTTTCTTTGGCTACTTTTAACTGTAGGTATTTCTCTCAAGACTCAAGAGCTGTATGCGTTGGTATTTCTGGCTCGTTACTTGGATCTGTTTACGGACTTCATCTCAGTTTATAACACCGTAATGAAGCTGGTGTTTATATTGAGCTCTTTAGCGATTTTGTGGTGCATGCGTAAGCATCCTGGTGTGAGGAGAAGTTATGATAGAGAACTCGACACATTCCGCCATTATTTCCTTGTTGGGGCAAGCTTTGTTTTGGCACTTGTGTTCTATGAGAAGTTCACATTCCAAGAGGTAGCTGATTGTTGACTTGTCTTCTTCATATTTATTATGCTACTAATCTTGATGTTATATCCTATGGTTGCTGATTTGAATATTTCTCAAATTTGTGCTTTGTGACGAGGAGGTGGATACTGAATAAAATTCTCATTGCATGGTTAAGCATTTTGGTTATGCCTTGTATCTATAATGTTGAAGTGTATATGATTGGGTCCTTTGATTTAAATTAGCTGATTTTAGGTTTTTAATTATTTATTTATCTACTGTGCTTCTGTTTTTTTCTTTTAAAACTTTTCATTGTATTTTTCTTAAAACATCTCTTTTTTTTTTTTTTTAACTATTTTTGCTACGTTTCCAACTTGTTTAAGAAAACCATTGGAAGATCTCCAACTTCGTGCAGTTAGCACGTGGATGTGTGGATGATTTACTTGTGCTAGGGACTGAAGCCTTGGGTTATACGAATTTTAGACAAATGGTTTTATTCTGGCTACTATAGTTGGGATCCAAATACATGCTCTGTTTGGAACTTGGAAGTTTAGTATGCCTTCTAGACCAATTTGTTCTTAGAAACACTTTTGCTGGCACGTATCCTTGTTTTTTTAAAATTCCATTCCTATTTGCAGTGTACTGCACCTTACATATATATATATGTACACACACACATACTTTACCTTGTTGATAATTGTTTGCAAAATAGTGCTTGAATTTTAATGTACTTCCCTACTTGGGCAAAGCTTTGAAATCGTTGCTTTGATCTCGTATCATGAATGGAAGGATTTAAAAATCTTGATTTTCTCACTCACCGTCGAAATAGGGATAAATTCTTTCTTGAGAAATATTTTTGGAAAGTCAAAACTCCTTTTAGGGAGTCACAGACATAAAAAGGCTTTATCTCCTAACATGTGTGTGATGTGTTGCTCTAATTCAGAAACAACTTCTGTCTGTAGTGCTCAGCAGAAAGTTACATTTGGTGTTGGCTTTTTGGAGTGCTTGGTGAACTTGGGCATGTCCTCAAATTTTCGAAGCATTTTCTAATGATTAAGTTTTTTGGTGTCTTTGATTGGAGAGAAGTGCTCAGACTTTTGACAGAAAATCCTTGTCATTCATCATGCTTCATTTTTTCTTTAAGTTGTCTTAGCTCCCTGTGGTGTTCAGCATTTGGTTTCTTCTTTAGAGTATCCTTGGTCGTTTTAGAAATGATTGTAAAACTTTTTCGTGGTTCTATATTTCTGCTTTCTTTTGGTTCCTGGCTTTCTTAGTAGCTTTGTCTAAGGAGCAATCTTCTCAAAACTGGACCAGACCAGAACAGTTAGTTCAACTGAGAACCAGACCATGATTTGGCCAAACCATTCAAACCAAGGCCAGTTGGCTTGGTAGACTAGTTTTGGTTGGGTTGGATGATGTGGCAGTGCCTCAAGCTGCCAGGAACATTCAAACCCAGACCTAGATGTTGGACCTTGGGGGGGGGGGGGGGGGGCGGGGGGGCTACTATCAGCCTACAGCTCCTCCTGTAAGTATCCTATTATATTTGTTATAATAATCATCCCTTTTTATTTTAATAATTATTTTTAATAGATGAATTCATATCTAGGAGATAATTAAACTTGCTCATTTGGAAAATTTCCCTTAATAGTACCATTAATAATAACAAATGAATGTGTTATTTAGTCTTTTTAACTGTGTAGTGAATAATGTTATTTAGACACTAATAAATATAAAGTTTATTTAAGTGCTTTTAAAAGTTAAACTAAACATTTCTTACTTTAAAAATTATTTAAAATTCTTTTTTATTTTTTAAACACTTTTATAAGTTATTTATTTTATATATTTTTTAATATATTATACAATATGTAAAATTAAAAAAAAAATTTACTACCAATTTGACCATGTTTAGACTAGGGAACTGTGAACCAATCCTCTCACTACTTCAATGACAAGTCCAGATTATAGAACATTGTAACTTCCAAGGAGCCTTTTTTCATTCTTCTTTGTATTTCTTCTGTTCTTAATTTTTTTTTTTAATATCTAGGAAAATGTTGTACTTTCTGTGAACTAAAATGCAAATGTGACAGATTGCCTGTGTTTTTGAAATTTGTGGTAATTGTTTGCTGTAAAAAGATGGCTTAGATGCTATATTTTTCACAATTGAGGGATTGTTAGCATAAGGCTGGCTTGTAATTAAAGTTTTGTATTGCTTAAAATTGGAACAAGTTCTAGAGCTGACTCATAGGATCGTAGGTTCGTAAGAACCTATGCGGTCTTGCCAATACCAGATTTTTTTTTTTAAAACTTCTTGTGTTTGATTGTAAAAAACCTTTATTTTTTTTTCTTTTTCTTGAGAAACCGAGTGCCTCTGTTCTTCTAAGTTCGACTTCTATATCTTGTTCTTCAAACTTATCTCTGCCACTGTTCTTCAAACCTCTGTACTCTTGTAGGATGTTTTTCTTCTTCAAACTCCTATTCTATACATCTACATCAGTACATGGCTTGAGAATCCGAGAACCTCTGTTGTTTTAACTTTGTGAATCACTGAACTGTGATTACTGATTACTAATTTATTGTCATGCAAATGCTGTGAAATGTGAATTTTGATTGTTGTAATGCTGTGTCTGACCGAGAACCTTTGATCTCTCTAAATTTTTTATCTTTAAGACTTTTAGAGATGTAATTTGTGGTAAATTCTTATTTTGCAATGTATGCCATATATGATATGTTATATGGAAGAACTTTTTTATATTTTTGCAATGTTAGCACCTATATATGCATTGTAAGTTTAACAAGCGACAAGCTAGGAAGGAGTTAGAGGTTAAAATTGGTGATCAAGTCGTATCATAGGTGTCAAAGTTTAAGTATCTGGGATCAGTTATACAAGATGACGGCGAAATTATTAGAGATGTGGAAAATAGGATACAAGCTGGGTGGTTGAAGTGGAGAATGGCATCAGGGTTGTTTGTGATCGGAAAGTACCTAATAAGCTCAAAGGAAAGTTTTATCGTACTGCTATAAGACCAGCAATTTTATATGGGAGTGAATGTTGAGCGATGAAAGGACAACAAGAACATAAAATTGGAGTGGCGGAGATAAGGATGTTGCGTTAGATGTGTGGTCATACAAAAAAAGATAGGATCCGTAATGATCATATACGAGGTAGAGTTGGAGTGGCACCTATTGAAGAAAAAATAGTTGAAAACCGTTTAAGGTGGTTTGGGCATGTTCAAAGAAGACTGTTGGAAGCGCCAGTTAGGAGAGTTGAGCAGATGGTTTGGAGCCCTGTGAAAAAAAGTCGAGGAAAACCAAAAAGGACACTTAGAGAAATTATTGAACGGGATCTTCTAGTAAATGAGATATTTAAAGAGTTGGTCATTGATAGAGCTCAATGGTGTTGTACGATCCATGTAGCCGACCCCACCTAGTGGGATAAGGCTATGTTGTTGTTGTTGTTAGCACCTATATATATGTTTGTTAATTTATTTATGAAATTTTACAAGATCTTAGAATCCTCAATTTGAACTTATGATCTCGATCTTGCCACTGCTCTTCCAAGCTTATGTAAGTTCCAGAACTTGATAACCTTGATTATGGGAGTTTCTCTGTGCTTGAGCCTTGAAATATTACTTCTCATACAAGATTTAGTTTATTTCTTTACATTGCTAGCCAAAGCTAAATGAAGTTCATCGTCCCAATAATAAATGTAGTAGAATGATTATGGCCTATTTAGTCTGATATAGAAATAGTCTTCTTCCTTTACTTGCCTATATGGTGTGATCTCACAGTGAATCACTTTTAACTCAACTTTTGAAGATCCTAATTTCTTGCTCTTTTAAAATTCCTCTAAAACCATCTCATGCCCGGTAAACTTTGTTGTCATTTAGCCCTAGAAGCTCAAGATTTTTTGCTGCTTTTTATTATCAGTTTTGGTAGTTTTATCCCTTGCATACCCTTGCCCTATGTCGAACCCTATTTTCCTATGAAATTGTTTCAATTCTTTCCCTCCTTGTTGAAGATAAAGGTAAGAAGCTGATCCTGCATGTTAACATTCATTTGTTAATTTTGTATAGAAATCCAATAAATGCTATTGAATCTTTGATTTTTCCTGCTCGACCAAGTAATGTAGTTGAGTTTCAAGACTAAGCAGCATTTTTAGATGGAGCTGCAGGGATGTTTGAGTTTGGGACCCACATAGAAGCATCCTTGAAAGGAGGGCCACACTTCTTGCTTATAGGAGCTCCAAGAAGTTTAAAACAAAATATGCTCAAGGAATTTGTAGATAAGTTTATATGGAATATATGATGCAAGGAAAGCATCTCATGATACATGAATCTGTAATCTTGACAGAACTAGATTAGGGAAGCATTTGGATTTGTGCAATTGTCCACCAGGGGCTTGAAGAAAAGGGCGAAAGAGCTTTGCCTAATATGAATCTAAACAATCTGAAGGGAATCCATAGCTGTGTCTATGTATACCCGCGCTACCAGATTGCATCCAAAACATACTATGAATTATTTACTTTATTGTGCATGGTTCCGAAGATTACTGTGTTAGGTTGATTCACCATTTCACGGAATTATGGAATTTTCTAATAGCTTGATAAGTCTTGACATATTGGTGGCTGTGAAAGGCAGGAGGCCATACAATGACAAAGGACAGGCCCTCATGATATGTGATAACACTTGGTTTCTTTATGGAATATTCTGCAAAACTGGTTTTCTCTCATTTTGGTCACTGTTGCAGACTTGTTATTTGATTACATGAATGCTTACTATCCAAGAATACAATGCATGTCGTTTTTTTTCCCCCTTCAATGTGTATACTTTAGTTTGCGTTACCTGGAAGCTTTGTAAAATCATGAATATGCATATTGGCTTTAATGTAAATATACTACAGATCTTCTGGGCGTTTTCAGTATACTTGGAGGCAGTTGCAATATTGCCCCAGTTGGTTTTGTTGCAGCGAAGTGGAAACGTGGACAATTTGACAGGCCAATATGTGTTTTTTCTTGGGTATGTGTATACTTTTTTTTTGTTTTTTTGGATATTTTATTTTCTATGATCTATCTTCTTAAATTCTGTTTGTGGCTATCGACAGTTTTCTGCATATATATTTCCTATCTTGACTCCAGTTTTGCATGATAGATTAAATATCTGTAGAAATTATGCTGATTTGTCAAATCGAACATCTTGTGGATTGTAAATGGTGATTATCAAACTGCAGGGCATATCGTGCATTTTACATTATGAATTGGATATACCGATATCTGACTGAGCCACACTTCAGTCGATGGATTGGTAAGAGTTGCTCTAAATTTTAAATAAGAATTTGTATAGAAACTACAGATATTTAACTTATTTCTTGTTATTTCAGCTTGTATCTCAGGAGTTGTTCAGACAGCTTTATATGCAGATTTCTTCTACTATTACTTCATCAGGTAATGAATATCTATGTGATGAGATTATAGTTTCTTTACTCTGTGGATATAACAAATGAATAACATCAGGAAATTTTTTTTTTTTAACAGCTGGAAGAATAATTCAAGATTAAAGCTGCCTGCTTGAGGTAAGTAGGTGACACATGATTGTTGTGGAATTTGAGATGGGAGTCACTGCTGAATTTTTGTAGAGCGTGATTTGGACAATGTTAGTGACTTGTTGGAGGGACGGATATATTATATAGAAATGCCACCCAAATTCATCAGTGAGGATAACTGGGTTTTAACTTTGAAAGAATATTCCATTCTCATAGGCAATTCCAGATTAGGTTAAGTACAGATGTTTATATGTGAGGATAGTTTTCTGGAGTTTCAAGTCTGCATTGCACATTATTGTAAAGTTTGTAGAGCAACGTTGCTATTTTGGTTATACGAGAGCCCCCCTGTTTAGTTTTGATTACGCTGTAGATATTTTTAAGCTCTTTTTTTCTCTCTTTAAGAAATAGAAATTAAGTTCTTACATTGAATCATGGGAACCATATTTTCAATCCGAAGCAGGTCTAGGCAGAATTTACTATCAATGGTATGGTATGAATTTGCTTACATTTTCCTATTGCATATGGTTTTTACCTTTAGTTTGAATTTTAAAAGTACAATTGAAAGTATACAAAAGGACTTGTTCGATGTTGGAAAAGGGAATGGTTAAATTGCTTGATTGGTTGCTAAAATTTCGTTCTTTTTTGAATTTTCATTTCTTTAAATGAGACAATCTATGTGGGCGTTTGGCTCGGGCGTTTGCAGGCGACAAGCATACGTTTGAAAGGAATAAATTGATTCTCTCTCAAATTTCAAATATTTGGTTCGGCAGTTGTTAATTTACACAGAATTGATTATCCAACAAAACTAAAGTCTTCTTCAACGCTCCAAATTTAAACTCTTGATAATCAATTTTCATTCAATGCGGTTCTGCATTTTTTCCTTCCCACTACCCCTTTCTTTTGAAGCTTAAAGCTTGAAGGTTGGCAAGGAAAAAAAGGCAAAAAAAAAAAAAATCGTTGGGAGAGAGAGAGCTCGCAGTTGAACCCACATAGCTGGGGCTTGACTGAAGCAAAGGAAGAAGAAGAAGAAGAAAACTTACGAACTTACCTCGGCCAAGCTAATTTGACGAAGAAAGGTTGGTCACTGGAAACTCAAGTCAAGGCTGAAATTTCATGGATGGGAAAAGCCCATGAACGTTTACGGAGAAGAGAAGAGGAGTTGAGAGTAAGCTAAAGGAGTAGTGTATGCGTGCAGGAGTGATATGACAAAACTGTCTGCGTCTTTGTGCTGTTGCCTTCTCTGTACTAAGTTCAAAGTAATGAGTGATATGAAGTTGAATGACAAAACCGTGTAATGAATGACAAAGCCATGTGCTGTGATTAATATATTTTAATTTATTTATTTATTATAATTTTTATTTATAAAATAAAATATGAATTTATATTGTTAAATGATTCAAGTGATTAATTAATAATTAGTTAAATTCAGTATAAAAGTTTTATTTATTAATTTTGATATTTGATTTAATTAACTTAGAGAATTATGTAAATATAATTGCACATGATTATTGGCTTATTAACACATTAATTATTTATTTTTCTTAAACTTTATAAATAAAATAAAATAATATAATATTTATATCATTTCTGATAATTACACATTTAAAAGTGTTTTGGTTAACCAAACGAAATTAATTTTTTAAAATTATTTTTTTATTACAATTTTCAAATATAAATCACGTTTATACAAAATCAATTTTACTTAAAATTAATTTTGTTCAAACTTAAGTTTACCTAATAAATTTCTAATCACACCTTATATTCCTTGTTTCATATGGAATATCTTCCCATTTTTGGTAATAATAAACTTTTTTACCATTATGCCCTCACGTAAGATATCACATTTTTTCCCATTATCTGGCAACTTATCTATTCTACTTTCTAAAAAGTATGAATGATTGTTATACATTACAATGCATTTAGCCAAGTAAATATATATATATATATATATAGAGAGAGAGAGAGTAAACCCAAGTGAAATCAACAACCAAACATGCCATGAAATTAAGCCAAGCCACCAACGAAAAAATTGATGCCGGAAGAGTAGGAGACAGGAGAAAATCATTAGAAGGTTAAAAAAAAATCCATAAGAAAATACTCTTGTTAGATTCAAGTATATTATTATTATTATTATTATTATTATTATTATTATTATTATTAATGTAACCAGCAAAGAACCAAGATTATTGTCAGATTCTTCTCAACCTCTGTTGCTTCTAGTATCTGGCAGTGGAATAATGAATTAAAAAAGGGTGAGAGTAGAGGAGAAAATCTAAGGTTTATAGGGGAGAGTAATGAAATCAAAATAAAAAAATAGAAGGCCAATATACACAAAACTTCCCTCTTTAAACTTTGGGATTGATACATTTTATTCATCTCAACTTTTAAATTTAACAAAAGAATCCTTTACTACCAAAAAAAAAAAACACTTTTGGTGGCAACTAAAGTTGCCACCAAAAGTCTAAAAGTTGCCACCAAAAGTTCTTTGGTGGTGACTTTTAGTGACAACTAAGTTGTTGCTAAAAGTTCGCGGATGAAAGGTTTTTGGTGGCGACTAAAGGAGTTGCTACCAAAAGTTACCTTTTAGTGGCGACTTAGTTACTACCAAAAGTTACCTTTTAGTAGCGACTTTAGTTACTACCAAAAATTATTTTTTGCAAAAAAAAAAAATTTGTGTCAAAAAATAATTTTTGGTTACCTTTAGTAGCAACTTTAAAAGTTGCCACTAAAAAACTTTTTTTAGTCGCCACCAAAAGTCAATAGTAATTTTTTTAGACTCACATTGGTCTAACGGGTCAACCCAAGACCCGTTTGACCTGTGCAAGTCTTAGCCGATCTACTAACTCACTGTCCTAGGGAGACTCGATTTTTTTGTGCAATATTAGAGTTTATTTGAAATTAAACCAAATATATGTATACCTGATATTCGAACCTGGGTTCCTTGCTTGCAACCATGTGTATATTGCCATTACGCCACCACTTTATTTGTGTTATGTAAGGGCAAAATATTATATATATATATATATATATATATATATAATCTGTTAAAATTATTTTAAGCCAAAAACATCATAACACTAAAATGAAACATCTAACTTAATAAAAAGAAAATATATTATTATTAGTAGATTATGATAAAAAATAATTATATATAAATAAAAAAATTGACTTTGGTGGCAACTATGAGAGTTGCCACTAAAAGTTCCACTTTCAGTGGCAACTCTCAAAAATTGCCATCAAAAGTCAATTTATTTTTAAATAAAAATAAAAAAATTTAGACTTTTGGTGGCGACTCTCAAAGTTGCCACCAAAGTCACCTTCAGTGGCAACTATAGTTGCCACTGAAAGTAATTTTAAAAAAATACCTAAAATTGATTTTTGGTGGCAACTTATAGGCTTTTAGTGGAGACTTTTTGTCGCCACCAATGTTATTTTGGTGGCAACTATCATAATAGCCACCAGAAGTCTAAAGTTTTTTCAATTTTATTTTGAAAAATTAGACTTTTGGTGACGACTTTTTAGTTGCCACAAAAAGTCATACTTTTAGTGGCGACTCTTTTAGTTGTCACTAAAGATCAACTTTTTGTGGCAACTTTTTTAGTTGCCACCAAAAAGTTGCCATTGAAAACTATATTTTTTGTAGTGCTTTAAACTTGTGACAAAATATCTTTCATCCAAAAATCAATTAAGTCACCAGACGGTCAATGTTTATGTCACTCATATATTGCCATGTCAGTTTAATTTGTGCCCACAAGGACAATAATGTGGCAACTGGCAACTCTATTACAGCACCTCCTCTACATGGGGAGTCCCTTCCAATGCATAGAAAAAAAGTACGGTAATCAAAATTGAGATTTGGTATAAGATTAGAGAGACATAGAAAAAATTAAATCACAAGATCGAATCAAGGATCGTAAGATGTTATGTAATTTTAAAAAATAAATATAAAAAATATTTATATAATTTGTTAAAATTATTAAATAAGTATAAATTTAACAAAAATTAAAATATTTTCATAAAACAACTTATATTTTCATAAAATTATCAGTTATTTTCATCTAAAAAAATTTGAACACAAAATGACGTTGTTTTGGAGCCACATAAAAAAAAAAGTCAAATATATACGATCTTGTTGTTAGGATCTCAATCTTGTACAATCTTACTGGCAAGATATAAATCACATGCGATATTGGTGCAAAAACAATCTTATTTATGATTTTATTGTTAAATCTCGATTTTATACGATCTTATGAATAAGATTTAGATTTTGATTCTATTGAGAAAAAGTCAAAAAATCAGCCATAGAAAACTCAAAATCTGATGTTCAGCCATCCCAACCATCTCCACTTGCCCACTATTATAGATTTTGTGAGGGGTAAAATACACTAACTCTGAATTTCAGCGGAATTTTGTGCAGTTTGGTCAGTAAAAACATGAGTGGTTCCAATAACAAAACAATTTATCGGAAAAACTTTCAGGCAACTATTGAATCGTTGTTAAAATTCTTTCAGTTACAACTTTGAAAAAATTGCAACTAAAAATTTTTCAATGATAATTATTGTATCACACATTTTCAGTGATGCTGAAAAAGTTGTCAATAAAAATTTTCAAGTTATATTTATAAGCTGTTGCCACTAAAATTATTTCAGTAATAACCTTAAAGAAAGTTGTTACAAAAATAATTTCAGTGACAATTATCTTGTTAGTGCTGCTGAAAGTCTTTTAGTGACAATTCTTTAAAACTCATCGCTAAGAGTACTTATTCAAAAATAGAATATATCAGTGTATGCAACGATTTCTTACGGTCATAACGAAAACTTAACTTTTGGTTGCGATATTTCAAAGTCAATAATAAAAAGTCAACTTTTAATGAATAATTTTTTAAAGGTCATAAAAAAAATTATTATTGAAAATTTTTTTTATCCATGTCGAGATTATTTTTTATCATTCAAAATTAACCCACTACGTAAGTTCATTCCTAGTTAACCAAGTAACCAATCTCTTAATGCAATTCTAAATCAATAGATTTATTAAGAGCTAAGCGAGAGGAAAGATGGTAAAAGCAGCATATATTACGAAAATTATTAAATGATCAAGTAGAATTTACCAATTTTTTTTACTATAAAGTCAAAAATATTGGGAAAAAAATGTAAATAACTCCCGTAAACTTTTTTCAATGTACATAAAACTTTCATGAACTATAGAAAATTATAACTGAAATTTATAAACTATCACTTCAGTTCAAAATAGACATATCAACATATAACATAACAAAATTAATGTCATATCATTCTTGAACTATTTTGTGGAACCAAAGCCAACCCACATTTTTACGGTCCATTGCATCGTTTCTTACGTGAGAAGACTTGAGGTCGGAAGGTTAAGTCATAAAAAAGTAAAATTGTTGATTGAAAAACTAATAACATATATCGAAATTCAACGTAGTCTCTAAGCAGAGCTAACAGCAGCCAGGGGACAAGAGTGAAATGCTTGCAGTGGAATTGCGCAAACAGCCTATGGGCAAGAAGGAGTATATGAATAAAACTCAAACAACTCCATGTTCACTCTTTACAACTAAAATATTTAGTTATTTATTTATTAATTCGGTGATTAACATCAAAAAGAAACTCCAAGACAACCCATAAGATAAAGAATTCGCAGGAACCGACGTAGAATAGCTCCCCTATGTCTCCTTTGTCACCCATGGAATTCTCCATGTCCCTTGAATTGGTAAAGGTTATGTTTAACAAGCAAAATAAGTAAGTTTATAACTTATTTAATTAGTTTATAATCTTGTTAGAAATATTTGTTAAATGAGTTTATTTCATTAACTTATAATTTATTTTAAGACGTTATTTTAAATAATTTATATAGCTTATAACATTTATATTTTTCTTTTTATTTTACTCTTAATAATTTATTAAAATTTTCATTATACAATTATATTATATACATCCTCTATGCATTTTCTTTGTCGTCCAAGTCATCTGTCGTCATTCGTCATTGTCTATTGTCGTCCATCATCGTCTATCGTCTTCCCACTTTCGTCCCTACCTGTCCGTCATTTTCTCCATTGTTTGTTGTCATATGTCATTTTTTGTCATAATTCATCATTGTTCATCATATTTTCTCCATTGTTATATATAATATTGTATATAATTTAAATTAATTTAATTAAAAACAAAAAAATGATATGTTTATTTGTACTATTTTGAGATTATAAATATATATCATTTCATGTCATTTTACATCTATTAGCTAATTAATTCAATACTACTTTTATCAAATGCTTCTAATTCAATAAGCTAGTTTAACAGTTTTCGATTTTCAACTAAAAATTAGTTTATAAACTTTTAGCTAACTTATTAATTATCTTTGCCAAACATAACCGAACTCTTTTCAGGGTTTGTGTCACAGCATTTTGGGTTGCCTCTCCTTCAACAATCTTGCCCATCTCGCCCATAAGCCATGAATCTCCCAAACACAGGCTTACCTGTGAGTACTTCAGTTTCTTTCCAAGTCTGAGCGAGAGAGAACACAGAGACGAAGATGAGAAATAGAGAACGAAACAAAGAGACTAAGAGAATATATACACCAAGACTTGATCAAGAGAACACATACACACTGAGATTAAAAGGACCGAGAAATAGAGCACTGATGAAGGAACAAAATGTAGAGGCGAAACAAACACTCACTAATGGACACAAGGACTCCGACAAATGCATAATGAAAACAGAGGGAGAAAGAGCGGCAAAGAGCAGAGAGGGAATAGTGAAAGGAAAGTAGTGCCTAAATTCAAAATGGTTCAAGGATGAAGTATTGTAGTGATATTATTTTTGTTATGTCATCAGCTGATATGTCTCTTTTGAACTGAGGTGGCAGTTTACAAATCTTAATAATTTGTGATTTTTCCTACGGTTTTGCTTAGAACAAGATTGCACTAATGTCGTGTAGGGAGTTCTTAAAACACTAGTTTTAATACAATTAATCTCAATTACAAGTTATTGAATAACATTCATGAATAAGTTTAGTTTCTTTCGTAAACTTTCTTTTTCTTTTTCTGTGTGTGAAAAAAAGGAAGAAAATTTTTCCAATGATCTAAATTTTACTTCAATTTTTCATTTAAAAAAATTCTTAAAAGATAAGTTGCGAAACGACTTCTTAGAAATTCTGTAATGCTTTGTTATAAGCAGATCAATTGTCGTCAGTACTACTTACCATAGGTTAGACGTGGACTCTAATAAAATTCTTTCATAATTTTTTTATAAAAAGGCTTTTAAAAATAAAAAAATACTTCTCATTATGAAAAAAAGAAAAGGGGGGGGGGGTGAAAGGAAACCAAGCGAAATATAGCGCAACATGGCTATCATGGCATGAATGTGTGAATATATATATATATATATATAAATTAAGCTCATAATTAATATTATATTTATCAGAATATCTACCTTCTAATTAAAAAAGAATAAGGAAATTAATTCTACTGTGATTCTCTAAAAATTTATATAGATAATCACAGTATACATAAAATATCATTGTCATGCACATGTTAAAAAGAGTCTAAATCCACATAATGTTTAAAAAAAAAAAAAAGGAAAAGAGCTTAGAGCCGGTGTGTTGGCTTTAAGTTCGATGGTTACAATTCAAAATAAAAAGAAATTAGCTCATAAAATAAAATATAACATAATTAAAAAAAATAAAATTCATGATAGCGTTAGAACATAGAAGGATCTGGATTCAATGAAAATATATTCTTGTAAGATAATTAGCTTTTTCTTTTTCTTTTTTTCCTTTTGACTGTGACTATTTCGTCATAAAAAATTTGAAATTAATTAGAATAAAATCGAAGGACATTATAGAATAAAAAACTATAATATTACCAATTTTTATAATGGATGCACATGTTCCAGACTACTTAGGCACAAATCTATACAATATTTGAATCTCAAGAGAACAATGAATTTTTAAAAATGTCAATTGAAAAAAAGTCTGAAGAAATTTGTCTTTTGTGCAATTGGCCGTAGAAGATATTCTTAATAAAAACCAAAAACACAAAAAGCAAAAATGGTATTTGGATTATTTATCTTTATTTTAAGTTTCATTTTTAATTCTTTATATTTTAGATGTTTTATATTAGTGTTAAACGATAATTTTTAATTGTCGATAGAAGTATGTATTTCAACAAAAATACCAATTAATGATTATACAATTTGGCAGTTGTAACTTCGATAGATATTAAGTGTTTGTCGAATGGTAGACCTACCTAGTGGCCTTTGACGATGTGATGGTGCAACCAAGTTGACGGATGTTGAATATGCTGTTTGATGGTGTGATAGTGCAACCAAGTCGTCAGATGTCTAATATGCTATTTGATGGATAGATTAGGCAGACGTGTCTAGTGACTTAGACAGTTATGTTTGGTTTACCATATTATATAATATACACAATTTTAACACTACTAATATGACCAAGTACTTACCACTAGGTTAAAAGCTTAAGCTATTAATTAGAACACTTTTTTTGGCATATACACACTGCATCAGAATAGGGATACACCCGATATTACCCACGAGAGCCTCTAGGGAGAACTCGTCCACCTACGAGAGCTTACAGGGCGAACTCGTCCTATGGACCTTGCACAATACTCCCCTTCCAAGACCCAAATTGGCATACATTAACTACCAAGATATTTAACTAAAAAGTTTCATATCCACAAATATTAAATTGGGTATTCGAATATATATATATATATACACATATATATTGGATGTCTCTTTCTCTTTTAAATGTGTAATGATCAATATTGTAGAAGGAAGAAATTTTAACATTAATTTGGCACCCACGAAGGCTAAGTGAAAATTTTGAAGAAAGCCAAATTAAAAAAGGTATGTGCCTATGTGGAGTTGAATCTCCTTTTTGTTTTTAAATTTTCCTTCTTAAATGCACAAGGTTTTTTTGTAGAGGAAAAAAATAGTCAATATTAGGTTTATTTCTTTAATGTTTTCTTTTTGTCTTATTAGTCATTACAAATTGCAAAGCACCATTTTCACTTGTATATCTGGTTTTGAAATAATCAGATAAAGTTTATCTTCATTATAGATAGATTTCCTCTCATTTCTGTTTTATGCGACTTTTCCAACATGTGTATCAAATCACAACTGTAGTTTAATGATAAGTGAGTTATCGTCCTCAGGGATCGACTTTCAACAATTACCAATTTCACTAGATGAAGTTCTATTTGGATAAAAGAAAAGATATAGATTTCATTGAAAGTAAATTAAACTAACAACAAGGAATTTACTAAACGATAAATGAAGAAATACACAATAACACAGCAAGTATAGGGGATTGACTTTCTTAACTCCTAATCTGATTAATTCATAGACAAACCAATCTTTGAATCGTTAAAGAATACTTAGATATATTTGTAAATTCCTTTTAATGTTGGTTAATTTCACGAAATTATTTGAACTCAATGTCTTGGTGAAACAAATCTTATTCACCAAAATAATTAGCTAATGTCTTAGTCAAATTATTTGGTTTGGAGTTTAAGCTTGAGAACTCATAAGACCACGTAAACAAGATTATCTATGTCTAGTATAGCCCGATTCACGGTAGAAGTTACAAGGGCATGTTTATATCAAGCTATGTCTAGCATTAATACAATTCCAAATACATCTAAGTTAGATGATTTCAAATCACGTAAAAGGAAATAAACTAGTAAAATCCACTCAATGGTTGTTTATCATGGTAGAAATTACAAGGGCCAAAATCATATCTAGCTATTTCTAGCTTATACAAGATAAATCTCAAATACATTTAAGTTAGATGATTCCAATCAAGTAAAAGGAAATAAACTGATAACAACTACTCTAATAATCATAATTGCAATTATATTAAAGTATTTAACAACAAAGTTTCAAAGGAAGTCAATTACATCAATCCCCTAAACCCTAGAGTTTAATTACACATGAACAAGGGAAAGAAAAACATAACAAACACAGAACAAAACATGATCAAGAGAAAGAAGAAAAAGGAAGAAAAGCTTCAAACTCTGTAGAGAAGAGGTCTCCCATCTCCTCCAGCAAGCCCTAATAGAGCTCTCTTGCTCCCCCAGACAAAAGATTCCAAAAACTTCTGCAGAAATGCTCCATGCAGAAATTGCTAGACATAGAGTTCAAGGGCTGGCGCCTAGGGTGCCCTGTGTGGCACCTCTGTTGTGAAAATAGCCTTTTAAAGGCTTTGTATTTCAAAATATCTTTTTAATTTATTTTTATAGCTTACCTGAATAGAGGCAAATTTTATTATTATGAAATTAATTTGGATTAATGTCAGAAAATTAAGGGCTGACAGTTTTGTTTTATTTGTTTTAAATATAATTAAATATTTTGTCTGCCTCATTAATGTTCAGCAGCTATAAAAAGAGGACTCATTCCCCTCATTTTACACACTCACACAACAAACTGTTGTGCACTTCTCTCTTCCCTCTTTCAAACTCTTTGGGTTACGCTCTTCAAAATTTCTGCTGTTCTGTGGCCTGAGAACCTTTCTCAAAAGAATCTGTTTAATCATGGAGGGAGTTCTGTAGACGCAGATTTTTAGCTGTGGTTGCGGAATAAATTCCTTAAGGACAGTGTCTATTATAAAGACGCGACTCAGATTATTTTCATGTTTGTATCCAAGTTTTACAACAATCTTAAGGAATTTATATACCAACGTTGCTACAGTCATAACTCAAGTTGAGCATAATATTCACAGAGGTAATATCATGTTATATGTTTTGATACATATATATTGTCTCACTAAGAGCATGAAATTTTGTGTTGAAAAATTATTATAAAATATTAATTAAAATATTTTATAAATTGTTGCCTTTTATTCATTTTTATTGATGTAAATGGTGGTAATTTATATTCTCCAATTTTATCATAAAGGTCACTTATGGGGTGTGTGAAATTGAAGACTGTTGACAATTTTTTTTTATGTTTATAACAGCCTACCGTTATGTGTGTGTATATATCCGTTTAAAGAGATTTATATTCATTAACCACCTTAATGCATTTTAGACGTTGAACTACTAGGTGTAAAATGCTTCGGTAACCGTGAACCTTCATGATTGGCTTTATATATATGTAGACTTTGGGAGCATTGATTGATATATATATATATATATATATATTTATTATATATACATATAGGTTGTTCATTTTATTTGCTCTAATTTAATGAGAGTTATTCTCATATTATGTGGGCAACAGATCTCTTAGCTAGAATATATATGAGTATATATATATATATATATATGTGGGATATTTTGGATTCCAAATATATGATATTTTGGTTTTACACCTTATTTAAAGTGATAAATATTTGATTTTCAATTATGTGTATTTTAATTTTTTGTGAGCTTATTAAAAAAAAAATTTTGTTGTTGTTGCTCACAAAAGGAGATTTTATTTATGAGAGAATTTTTTCACTATATGAGATACATATGATGATATTCGTTTAGCTTTAGCTATATATTATCTTGTGTATCTAAAATATTATAGGTTCTTTTAACTTGGTTTGAAAAAATTCTTTTAAAGTAGATTATGCATATATATATATATATAGCATTTGCGTTATATGGAACAAATACATATTGATTTAATCCACTTTCAAATATCATATACATGGAGTGAAATTATTATTTGCTATTATTTTTATAAGCACAACTCATAATTTTTTGAGTTCTAATTTTGAGTGATCATGAAGTGATCAATTTTGCTCATGAAGCAAATTTGTGCAATGGTGATTTCTTTGCCCTACATCATGAGGTATGTTACACTATTTTAATATTTCTTTTGAGAATTTTTATTAATAGTGGGGGCTAAAGGAAAAATATTTTTGGATAATATTTTTATAACAACAAGTGGGGGATATACGTTGTCATGTAAGTATGTTGTTATAAGAATATATAAATTTTGGTAAAAATGTTTTATGGTCAATAGTTAATGATATTGTGGTTTAATAGAAATTATGGGTTTATTATATTTATGTATTGAGTATGTCCCATAAATTTCTATTGACTAACTATTGATAGTATGAAAAGGCTTTCTTAATGTTCACATGTGAACTATTTTAAAAATTTCTCTATTTTGAGAATTTTATTCATGTGGAATGTGTAATTCTTGAAATTAACATATGTGTGAGGGTTTTAATTTAAGAATTCAAAATAGCTTCATCTTAAGCTTTTGAGAGTTTTATTTTAGAACATAATTTTTCTAGATTTATGACCAAATTTGAAGATATTGGCATATAAATTTTGAATCAATTTGGAAATTAAGAAAACTATCTCATTGAGATGATGATATGTTGTCAATTTTCAAGTTGAGGAAACCATCTCATTGAGATGATGATATGCCATATATATATATAAATTGGAATTAGCATTTTCTAATGCCAATCCATGAAAACTCTTCAATTGTACATAGAGGTACAATGTTGTTGAATTATTGGTCACAAAAATGAGATTGAAAAGTTCCAAAATAATTCTATGAAATTATTCTCTTGAAAAATAATATTATTTGATGGATGAATTTAGATGCGCATATATATTATGCGTTTGGTGCCCATTTATAATAATTACAAGGTTTTGTATGAGGTTTTATATGAGTTATGTAATCATACTCTTATAGATTTAAAAATGTGGGGGTATTTTGCAAAGTTTATGTTACATGATTATGAGAATTTTAAAATAACTATAAAACCTTAGTTATTATGTTGTTAATTTTCTCTTTATGATTAGTGAAAATATCTCTCTTAATTAAAGATGGATGTGTATATATGTGGAAGTAATAGATGGTAAAGATGAATATTTGTTTGTATATATGTGACATAGATGTTACATAACGTCAAATATTCCTTTACGTCTAGTGTTGACATGAAAGATATGAGTGAAGTAAATGTGAATTTGGGATTAAAACCATAAGGAAAGGTGATGGTATTTTACTATCACAAGAACGTTATGTTCAAAATTGTCTTAAAAGTTTGATCATCAAGATGACAAACTAGTGAAAAACTTCTTATGATTTTAACACTCAGTTAAGGAAAACAGAGGAAGTCTCTGTTGTATTTAATAAACTTTACCTAGCCTGACATATCATGTGTTATGTGTTAGATAAGTATCTATATGTACACAATTCCAATAAAAGAGTTGAGAGGTATCGTAATTTACGATATCATATAAAGTAAATTTTCCATTGTATTAGTAAAATACAATGATATTAACTGAATCTTTGATTTAGATGAGACAAAGTCCACTAGTGGTTAAAACCTCACCCTGGGTGGTGGGACGTTATTTTGGAGAAAGCAGCTATATAAATTTATAGGTTCACTATAAAATCAGAGTTTAGTACTCTGGAGTTAGCTGAAAATAAGACTAAGTAGTAGAAAAACTACTTAGCAAATTTTTTAATTGGGTAAGAGCCCAATGATGTCAGTGTCTGTGTTTTGTGATTGCCAAGTGGCAATAGCCATTGTAAAGAACAAACTTTTAATGGTAAGAATAGACACTTGTGCTGAGACACAAAGTTATCAAACAATTGCTAAAATATGAAATTTGAAGTATACTGATAAGTTCTATAAAGTCAAAAGTAAATTTGGCCAATTCACTGACTAAACATGCATGTAAGAAGGAAATTAGTCCTTCACACATCGAGGGGAATTGGACTTAAGCCAATATGAAATTAACAGCAGCGGGAATCCAACCTTTGTGATTGGAGATCCCATGAAGAAGGTTCATATGGGTAATAACAAGTCGTCTGTTAATTCTGCTAGCACTATATTCTTAGTCCATTTCCTATGGTGTTAAGTGTGAAAGTGCTAGAATGCATTGACTTGTGGGTTGAGCGTAAGCTCTTTATGATCTTCATAACCCTACATTAAGGGTGGTGTATTTATTGCAGATACACTTGATGAAGTCACCTATATGAGTGTGGAGTGGGGCTGCTCCTATGAGATCGTGGCGAAGTCTCTAGAGCACTCATGAATTTCAGGCACGCGCATGGCCGAAATAACGCGTACAACGGCGTTAACAGCAGAAATGTGGGGGTGAGATGCGACTTTTAAGGTCACTATCTTACGACTAAGAGTATGTTGGTTCATAGAAGCTATATGCTTCACTAACTACTCTGTAAGATAAATCTTATCGGTCTAGGTCTGGTTCATAGTCTAAAAAGAGACACTGGATTAATGCGTCTACACTCATATATGTAACCCAAAATTTTTTTGAAATATCTTTTGAAATATGTGGGGGATTGTTGTGAAAATAGCCTTTTAAAGGCTTTGTATTTCAAAATATCTTTTTAATTTATTTTTATAGCTTACCTGAATAGAGGCAAATTTTATTATTATGAAATTAATTTGGATTAATGTCAGAAAATTAAGGACTGACAATTTTGTTTTATTTGTTTTAAATATAATTAAATATTTTGAAACTGCCCATTAATTTTCTGAAACTGCCCATTAATTTTTGAAACCGAATTTTAATTATTTTGTCTGCCTCATTAATGTTCAACAACTATAAAAAGAGGACTCATTCCCCTCATTTTACACACTCACACAACAAAACTGTTCTGCTCTTCTCTCTTCCCTCTCTCAAACTCTTTGGGTTACGCTCTTCAAAATTTCTGCTATTCTGTGGCCTAAGAACCTTTCTCAGAAGAATCTATTTAATCCTGGAGGGAGTTCTGTAGACGCAGATTTTTAGCTGTGGTCGCGGAATAAATTCCTTAAGGACAATGTCTATTATAAAGACGCAACTCAGATTATTTTCGTGTTGGTATCCAAGTTTTACAACAACCTCTATTTCAAAAACATTGATAGAGAGATGAGGTTCTGGCGCCTGGGGCACCCAGTGTGGCGCCTGGGCGCCAGCCATCAGATTTGCAGCAGATCAGCAATTTTTCACCTGCATGAAACCAGAAAGAAAGCCTACAAGGAAATACAGCAAAAAGCATTAAAAGGCAATGAAAAAGGAATAAAAACCAAATAAAACAAGAAGAACTACAAAGCATAAAGAGCTAAGCAAAAATAACGGATAATTAGTGCAAAAGGATATCAAAATGAGATTAAGGAGAAGTAAAAAATGACCTGAAATAACCAAAATAAATGACTTATCACTTTTGCAACTCCAAGTTTGTCAAGTAGATATGCAACCACACAAATTTCCCCTTTGTCTACTAAATTTTCTTGTTTCTGAATGGGCTTCTTCAATTCTTTTAGGTTTCCGTTCTAAGTAAAGATCTACCCAATTTTGATTTGTTTCCAGTAGTTGCATAATCACAGCAGCTCAGGCAAGACATGATTTTTAACTTACCAAGTGGCAATGGGATGGAAGGAAAACATCTTCTAGAAAAAGAATTAATGAACTCCTAGCTCTCTATAAATGTCAAATTCTTTTTCTTCATCTTCTATTTCTTCTCTTTTGGGTTGGCTGATCTAGTGTAGCTTTAAAATTAAAAGAAAAAGAATTAGAAATCGGTGAAACCAATCAACTGGCTGGTTCACTGATTTAGCTAATTCTTTACCAATTTTTTGGTTTACCGATTTAGGGTTCAACTCCAAACGAAGCACTAATTCCAAGCCAAACCAATCGGTCTAATTCAATTTTTAAATCATTGTCCACATTGCTTATTGCTAGCCATTTTAGGCATTGTGTCGTGAAGATTTGCTCTTTTCTTTTTCTCTTCTTTTGAAAATTTTCTTCAGTATAATTATATCGTATTTAAGTTTAACTAAAAATTTTCTTTCTTGAAAAGATTGTTTCTTGTGAATTATTTCTTGCATCTTTCAGTTAATTTCTTGGATGAAAGGTTAGAGATTGAGGCTCGTTATTGTCGTTAAAAAGAAAAAAAAAATTTTAAAAAGGTTAAATTTTAATTTTATAATGGGTTGAAGAAATAAAGGTATATCCTCGTTAACACCTACAACTTATGGTCTAATGGTTAACAATTGACTCGCACCTAATCTTATATCTTTGCTGACATTTGTATTCGTCACTAAAAACTAAATTAATTGTCACTTTTTTCAGTTAGTTTTTTTTCCCTCACCAACAAATTTAATTTTCAATGACACTTTATAGCATTACTAAAATTACAAAAAACAAAATTTCACATATAAGCTTTGTTTAGTGACACAAATAAATGTCACCAAAAAGCCAATAGAAGTACATTTTCTTTTTCACGCAATAAAGGGTCACTATAAAAGTATAAATTCAAAAATTCATCAATGTTACTTAAATTGTTAGCAACACTTATATTCGTCACAAATTGTCCTCTATTCTATTTCAAATTCTTCCATTTTCTGTGGCGCTTTTTTTCATCAATAATATTTAAATATATCGGTCACTAAATTGTTAACTTTGCTATAAACATCACTAAAAGGAAACTTTTCATGTGGTCAATGTTTGATCCTAAGAATAAGAGTATATTGGTAAGGAAAGGAAGAGTTCGGATTCTCTGAATTTGGTGGCGCCATTCCTCTTCCAGTCAAATTTCGCAGTCTCTTCTTGCTTCTTTCACAAAACCACCTTCACTTTCTGAATTTTATTTAACAAGGCCACAGCTAGCTAGGCAAAGGTGGATCTACGTTTAAGGGTGTGGGGTCAATTGGTCCCACAAGAACTTTTTTTAATTAATATGTGTGATTTCTACAAAAATTTAGATGTTGCCTCCATATGGTAATTATGATTATTCATGTTATTAAGAGTACCTCACTCAATAAGTTTTTTTTAAATTGAATTTAAAATTAACTATATTCCATCACGACACCACCCTCTCAACTTTTCCAACATTCAACGTTTCAATGTCTCTCCAACACTCTTTTTCCACTCCAGCACTCCACTCTACATGACTCATCTCTCCATCTCCATGACTCCATTTCCTCAAGTGAATTCTTCCATTTCCATAACCTAGACCGAGGTTTGAAGGTTTTCTTTTTTGAGTTGAAAATTCTATTCTTTTAGTCTTTAATTTGTAGTCCCTTCTCTTTTGTTTGTATTTTGATTCTTCACAATTATTCATTTCTATCTTTTTGTTGTATTATTCAAAAATAGACAAAGAAACTATTTTCTCAAAGATTCACCTTAAGATTTTTCAAGAAAGAAGAATACTTGAATATTTCATGCTCTAGCCTCTAAAGGTACAAATTACTTTAATATTCAAGTAGTTTTGTTGTCTTACTTGTTATCTCTTTGTTGTATTTAATATTCAAGTAGTTCTGTATATTTTTATTTAACAAATTTATACATAAATTCTTGTACTTCATGCTGTATATATGCACAAATTACTTTTGTAATCTCTTATCTTTTGCTTAGTAAATTACTTTTCTTTTCTCACCTATAGATGTAGGTTTCATATTGAAATCGAACCATATTATATCTTGTATATTTTATATCATTTTTTATCACTTATGCATATTTATAATATTTTTTTAATAAAAATATTTATAGACTATTTCTTGCCCACACAAACCAAAATTTGTAGATCTGTCCTTGTTAGTTGCAATAATAGCAGTTTTTTGAACATTAAGAGAGTGACAAAAATTCAATTCTTTGATATGTCAACAAATTTGAGAAGGGCTTTACTTTTTGCATAAATTAAACCCAAAAGATTAGTCTTCCATTTGATTGGGTGGAAAGATATCCTATATAAAACCACAAAAAGGAATAAGTATAACCCACACCCTTACTAATCCAACATTAAATAAGCACCACCTCGCATCCTTTCAAACTTATTAAAAACTTTGCCTATATATTTGCTTGTCAAGTATTTGTGCAAAATTTATTTTTTAGTAAATACATTGAATTTAATTATATATGTATAAAAGCACACTGTTTGAAATACTACTGGTTATATGCCATTATTTATGATCATTTTATAAACTTCAAACCAACTATAGTTTATTGGATCTCATATTTTAGTGTTTCAATGAAAAATTAATCATTGCTATGTTCTTTATGATTCATCCATTACTAACTCTTTTCATCTTTGTTAATTTTTCATCATTGCTTGGAATATCTTCTGATGAGCTGAGGATTCCATATTCAAAATTCAAATTGTGTCATTTGCAATTAAACCAGATGATATCTAAATTTTGATTCGTTCTGATGAGCTTAAAATTTAAAATTAAAACCTTAAAACAATAAGCTTTTGTATTAAAAATTATTTTTTTGGCAACAAATAACATGGATTAAGTAAAGAATCGGTTACTAGTGATCTTGGTTGATCATTAATTTTTGCTTGTAGCAGCAAGAATTACACTTTTGACCTTGCTTTGTGTATTCCTACACAAATTTCGATTAATCATGAGTAAAGACATTTGTAAATAGGATGAGGATGCTCTTATACGGTAGAAGGTGGACAAATATAAAGACAATGTAAGTAAATGCTCATTGCGTAAATAGTTAGTATGTTGTATGGTTGTCGAACCACCAAGAATTACTCTCCTAAAATTAACCTTAAAATGTCCTCTTGTTAAATCGCATTAAATAATTTGAGGAATTTTCAGACAAATTACTATTATGGAATAAATAGCATAATTGTAACTTTTATATGTGTTACTTTCTAATGGAAGCTTTACAACTATTATCTTGTAGCCATTAAATAATCCTTATGTGGTCAAAGTTTTTTGTATTTTCTTTTTACAATTTAGAGTTTCGTTATGTTTACTTATAATATATTATCAAAGCATACTAGTTATAAACCCAAAGTACATACATAGGAAGGAAATTTTACTGTTCTGCAAATAATATTTTCCCTCTCTTTTACTGAACTTGATGCATTAATGAGAAAAGTATAATCAATTTTATAGTCCTTTCTTTGTCCATAATTATTTTGTCAATTATAATTTTACAGGTAATTCCCAAGTTAAAGGGATGATTGTTAAGGAATGGCCAATTTCAAGCAAATCTCTTTCATGAAGTGGAAACTTTTCACCTAGAAAGCTTCTCTAATGAATCAGCCATCTCTGCTAATGTGCTCTTGCTTTTGCAGGATGGTAAAAATGTATTGGAAAGTAGAGACCATTATCTTGTTAAGGTTTGTCCCTTAGAATTGTGTTGTTAAAATGCTTCCCCTTTTATTCACCAAGATGTCTCTGTTTACTGGAACATTACTTTTGCTTGCTGCTTTCCTTTATCAATAACAGTGTAAGTTACTAGTCATATTTAGAATATGTGTTAACAATATTTTTAATATGTAATTAGTATATTGCAGGGAGAACCAAAACATAAGGTTAATTAGTAGAGGCTTTTGATAGAGAATGCTTTGATCCGTTGGAAGGCTTGTTTGTAGGTAAAGTGTTTCCTCCTCCTCTGTATCATGTCACAATTACTGTCTTTTGCATTTATATTTATTATCCAAATTTTCAGCACTTTCATGCTGGAATCCTATTTTGTTCTTGTAGAGCTCTTGTTGGCTTGTTCGCATAGGCCTTGACATACCCTTTAGTTGTTACGAAGTGACATATGCCGGTACCTCAACACGTTTCTACATTTTCATTAGGGTAGCTTCTCCCTCTTGGTCTAAATAAATTAACAATATATATTTTTCTTTTCTGTGTATAAAATTCAATGATTGGAGCCTTATGTTGTTGACTATCCAAGCAGTTTCCACATTTGAGCATATAATTAGCATCTTCATTACATTTGCTACTTTTAAACTCACTCAAGTTATGTTAGTCATTATAGTCATTATGTTGCATTTTCAACTAGTTTAATTTAAGGGTAAATTACAGTTTAATCTCTTGTGGTTAAACGGAAGCTAAACAACCCACTTGGATTGTGGGTCAAATTAAATAACAGGAAGATAGACTGTAATTTACCCTTAATTTTACAAAAAAAACAACATTATTGAGGCTGCATTTGACTTAAAATAGTACTTATTTGAAAGCTTTTATTTTTCGGCTAATTAATCGCTATCAAAAGCTATGGTTATTTTTTTTTCATTTACTCTTTGCAGGATGGGCCACTGCCTTTTTTCTGTTGAATGTTTTCCTATTGTTGAGTGACTTGGATTATATCACTCGAACCAGTTATCCATGGATTGACCCAATTCAAAATCAATTATATTACTTAATGTACATGTTTATTATATAGTTCACACAATGTATTGTAACAACACACTCTCATTTTGCTAGGAATAATAATATAGATCTCTCTACCCGTAGACGTAGGTCATGTTGATCAAATTACGTAAAATTGTGTCTTTTTTCTCTTTAATTTCCTTACTATCTAATTGCATAAAATACACAAGTGTCAAGTGGTATCAGAGCCAAGTTAGGCATTTTTACATCTTGGAAATTTTCACTTAAGTCGTTAAAAAAAATTACAGTTTCTGGTTTCACGCACGTCAGTTGCACTAGTCTCTGTCTGGTTCACGAATTGCTATGTTTTTGCACTGTTCTCAGGTTGTTGTTCGTCGTTCTCTATTTTCTGATTTTGTTCATTGTTGATTCGCGATTTGCTTCTGTTCATGTTTCTTGAAACAGATTCTGGGTTACAGTTTGAACATGTGTCCCTGTTCGCGTTCCATTTGAAGTTGAAGACAACTATGATTGTTGACGATGCATAAAATAGTATTTTCATAATTTATATTATGACGTGGCATTGTTTGAGCTTATTTGGAGTGTCATGTCATGCCACATATGCATTTTATTTGCCACCTATTCACAAAATTGATAGAAGATTAATGATAGGGACCATTTTACAAAAGTTTAAAAACTATAGTGACTAACTGGCATAAAAAAAAACTGTAGGGACCAAATTACAAATTAGGTGAAACTATAGGGACTAAAAGTATAATTTAACATAATATTTTTTTTTGGCCATTTCAGATTTTCCGTTGAATTTCCAAAACTAGAAGAACTTTGGTCATGTGCTGATAAATTTCAAGAAATTGAGTAAAGAAGTACCACCTAATTATATAAAATAACATGTTTACATCTTAATTTGTTCTTACTGATCCACACGCATATCATGTAAAAAATATACTATTTTCATAAATCCCTTTTCAGTGAAGAGGAACAAGTGCTCAAGGTGCAAAAATAAACGACTTAAAACTCAAGGTTGTAAATTATTATTTTTTTCCCCTCTAGTTATCTATATGTCCTTTAACTTTTCATGCGTTTGATTAAGAATCAAGAAGAGTAGCGTTTTGGTGTTATCCAAAAATATGCATTGGCAAATATGGAGATGTTCCACCTAATTATGTAAAGTAACATTGCTTCATACAGTTTCTTTTTTCTGGACCATCTACCTGTTAACATGTTTCCTGCTCCAAATTCTACCATTGATTATATTAAATTAAAATATATACATTGATTCTTCACTTTTTTTAATTAGTTCTTCAGTTCATTTGAATTATAAAGCCCTACACACAAACACATATATACTCGTTCTTCTTCAAATTAATATTAGTTGAAATAGCTAGTTAATATTATTTCACTACGTAATAAAAGCCCATAGAAATGCATCAAATCTTCATGTGTGAGTGAATTTGTTAAAAGAGCAAATGTTACAAAGATATGGACAAGTTAGCATCCCCTGTTTCAAGGTAAAAGTTTAATCTTGAGGCATCTTAAATTGAAGGAGAAATATAGCCTTTGAATGTTAACATTCTTGATCTCAGTTGAGTGGGATACGTATAATTTATTGCTTCAAACGAACAGGGTTTTGCATTTTAATATATCTATGCACTTTCAATAAATTTGGCCTTTTTTAAAATAAAAAAAATCCTCATATGCACGTATTCACTATGACTTTCTTTTATGGAATAAACTAATTTTAGGTCAGAAATGACCTATTTCCTTACTTATATAGTATGATTAGCTTCAAAACATGGTATGCTTCCTTGGCTTATATATGATGGAAACCTGATATGCTTTTCTTTTTTCCCCCATTAATAATTTTCATATTCTTTTTAACATCTATTTTTGATGAATTAAATCATTGTAAGAATTAAATCATTATGGAATAAACAAATTTTAAAAGGTCTTTCAATCCAAATCCCCTGGGCATCATCGATGGGAGACTAGTCTAAACCCTTAATCATCAGCCTCTCATGGACTTCGGATCCAGCTGGTCCTCGTCCTTTCAGCAGCGGTTTTCAGCAATGATAAAAGCTATTGCTGAAAATGCTTAAAATTTTTTTTTTATATCACTTTCAACAATGATTTTTACTATTGCTAAAAGGGACGACGACCAGCTGCTCGTCCATCCGGACTCCCTCTCGTGCATCTCTTCAATGTATAACTTCTTGAAGAAATTGGTCGCCTCATTGGAGATCTCCTCATTGTCCTTGACAATAATGCCATCATCCACCTCTAGCTCTTTTATGAAACTCCTCCTCCTCTTTCCATTCACCACCTTGTGAAAAAATCTTGAGTTCACGTCACCCTCTCAAGGCCATTCAATTCTACTATTTTGACTCCAGCTTATGTCTTCTTTCTTCCTAATGTCGTCCAAGGCATTTCTAATAGTCACTTTGCGCGTGACAAGAGTCGCCTCAAGCCCACCCTGACTCTCTAGTTTGTCAAGAACATCGAGCTCCTTAAGAATGTTTTTCTTCTAGATTCTAATGTCCCCAAAAACTTCTATGTTCCAGTTCTTTAACTTCTCCTTCACAAATTTCAACTTCTTCATAAACTTAAAACATTCCCATCTAGGATTCGTGCATTATGACCACCACTTCCCTATATGCTAAAAAAGGAACGATGTTGTAGCCACATGTTTTCAAAACTCTGCTAGTCTCAAGGATAATAAGGAAATGGTCAAACACCAAGCGTGAGCCCACTTCCTAAATAGAATCAAGAAAAAAATCCTCCCATTTAGGGGTGACAAAAAATCTATCAAGATGGGAAGAAACTACCGAGCCCCTGTTGACCGACCAAGTAAATTGAGCATTGGATAGGGCAAGGTCCGTAAGTCCGAAATCCCTGATAAAAGTATCAAAGCCTCTCATGCTAGCATTCATCCTCGCTTCTCATCAGGGAATCGTACAACATTGAAATTGCCACCAACACACCAGTGAGGGTTACAAAAATCGTGAATATACGACAATTCCTCCCAAAATTCACCCCTCAGCCAAGGGTTCATTGGTCCATAAACATTGGTAAACCACCAATACCCTTTGTCCTTGAAATCAAGTAACACTAAGAGAGAAAAAGCACCCAGAAGCACATCCCTTTTGAAGGTGACCCAAGTGTTCCAAATAACCAAGAGATCGCCTGGTATGCCTACAGAAGGCAAAAACTCCCAATCCTTGAATTTAATATCCCAAATGCTTTGAACTAGAAATTTGTCCAATTCTCCTAATTTAGTTTTCTGGATCAACCCTGTCACGACCCATTTTCTAGGCACATGACCGGCACAATGATGAATATCCCATCACTGTAAGCCTTTCGATAAATTCTTCCCACAAGTAAAATTGTTAGTCATTATCTCTATATTCTCAAAATATCATTCCTTAATAAATACAAAGAAAATACATCAGATTTTCTTAATTAAAAATAATAGATCCTCAGTACAAAATACATTATCATACTGAAATACAAGCCAAATACTAAACCCCTGACCTAGATTTCCTAGACGGTTACAGAGCAACATACTGTATAACAAAAGAAGGGCCTACCCGACAGCGGGAAGGTCCAACGTGATCTACTCCTCTAGCGAATGTTCTTCGGCGGCAACCTGATCTGAACAAAAAGTTTGTACAGAGAGTGTGAGCTTTTAAACTCAGTGAGCAACTTGGCCTCGCGTTAATAAAATTCAAATACATCACCAGTCATGCAAGCATATCCGAAGGCTCAAGCTCAACCAATAGACATAGTTAGAAATTACATACAATAAGATAAAAATTCATCCAATTCAACAAACGACACTAGTACTCGTCAATGGCAATATATCCCGGAGAGCGCACACAGGCCGGCTCACCAATTTTGTATTTTTTCGCCATGATGCACAACCTCATCTTCTTAGCTAGGGCGCCTCACGGATTTATCACCAATCCGGGCTATATCCCTACTGAGGGAATCGTTGTCTCCACACTCATTGGTCAAGACACCCTTTAAACCGGGTTTTCCGCCTTGCCGTGAGAGGGGGTACTGTACCGCTCAATCACAATCAATAGTACAACAGTTCATATCATAATCAGAAGCACAATATAATACTCATCCATATAATAGGTATAGTATATAACTATATGATTCAAATTTCATATCATCATGAGATACTTGCTTCGTCTTATTGTTAGTCGATTTGGCAAGTGCACCAATCGTACAAGTAATACAGAGTGAGTAGAGTATCGTTCCCACGAGGATTGAGGTACCAAGTACCAGTGAAGCTAAAGTTAAGTGCTATCTAGACGAATCATTGAACGAAAATATAAATCTAATGTTACAAAATAAACTAAACTCTATCTAAAACCTAAAACTAAGCTACTCCTAATGACAGTAACCTAGGATTGATGGGATTGACTTCATTTAATTCTTAATCCGACTAATTCATAGACAAATGAGTCTTTGAGTTGTTAAAGACTGATTCAATCAAATTGCAAATCCTTTTGGAGTTGGTTAAGCTCTCTTAAGTGTTTGAACCCAATCCCTTGGAGAAACAAACCTACCTATACCCAATGATTGTTTAATTCCTTAATCCAATCATTCAAGTAGGTGATTAAGTTTAGGAACTCATAAAAACCACATAAATAAGATTATCCATCCCTAGATTAATCCGATTTATGGTGGAAGTTACAATGGGCTAGTTAATACCTAGCTATCCCTAGCATAGATAAAAACCCCCAAACTTATAAAAGTGGTGATCAATCATTTTTAGAGCAATTCAATCCAGTAAATCCACTCCAACAAAATACGAAATGCAATTGAGAAAAATCATTCAATAACAAAACCTCATAAGAAATTAAATTACATCAACCACCAAGCCCATCATTCTTCATAGATTCCATTATCATCCTCTTACTCTTGCTTTTACCACTTGTACATGCTAGTCTAGGGCACGAATATTCCTAGAAGGATTTTCCCAAACCTCAACTAAGATAAAACCTAACTCTCCATAATTCCTTATGTGAAAATCAAGTTCATTAAATGACCAAACCCTAATTGACTATATGAGGCTAATAACTATATTCCTATGATATTAGCAAATCAATCCCCTCTCCTTTAAGGTTCAAGAACTCATACAACTTAATCCTTTGGTCTTGTTTCTACCTCCCCTTCCCAAGTTTGGTAAAAACACCCAATCATCCCAATAAATGGCCAATTTAAAGGAAAGCATTAAGATTGGAATAAATAAACATGCATTAATCAAGCAATAACTACAAGAGTTCGAGAAATTACACAAAACCTAATCTAAAATCGGGCTCATAACAACCCTTGAGTCACATACTACCTACCACTACATAATACAAGAAAATGAAACATGAAAAGAGAAGAAAATGAAGAGGAAAGAGAAGAGATGGGGGAAAGAAGACCAATCCATTGAAGGAAGGCTCTTCTCCCCCCTAACCAGCTCTGTAGAGTAAACCCTAGCTGCCTCCAAGCTCCCCAAAATCTCCCAAGTCCAAGATTAGGTTAAAATGCTCAAAAAGGAGAATTTATGCTACTGGTCCGAAGTCTGGCGCCTGGGCGCCAGGTCTGGCGCCTGGGCGCCAAGGCTGCAGCATCAAATGGCCAGTTCAGGGGTTGGGCGCCTGGGCGCCACGTCTGGCGCCTGGGCGCCAACTGGGCAGAGAGCCCTGGTTCTTCACATGCCTGGCGCCTGGGCGCCAGGCCACTGGAATTTGCTTTCTCTTGTTTTCTCCCCACAAACGCACCTACAGAAAACAATAAATAAAATAAATTAAAAAGGCAATAAAAGGTGCAGAAAAACAAGAAAATACGAACACTAACAAGCACACGAAAATTGTACGAAAACAAAGATAACAAGCACAAAAGGAAAGCAAACATGGCTAAAAGAGGACCGAAAATCCCAAATATGGTGACATTATTTAGTGACTTTCTAGGACTTATCACTTATCCATACTTCTGGATTAATTATCTCATTATATTCGTCATTCTGAATCCAATTTCTCCCTATGAATCTTGGGAGTGTCCTACGACATACTTTTTATCACCAGTAATGCTAAAACTCTATTAAAACGGGGTCGTTTCACTCACCTGGATTCCGTACGAGTATCACTTCTTTAAGTCGTTACAGACAAGAGTACACATGTGAATTTCAGTGTTCTGCTACGAAGATTTTCATGAAAGATTAGAGAAAATACGTTAAGATTGTTTTCGTACAGATATTGTTTATACGTACGGTTACTATTCATACGTACGGTCACTATTCATACGGTCACTATTCATACGTACGGTTACTATTCATACGGTCACTATTCATACGTATGGGTACTATTCATACCGGAAATACAGAATACAATCTGTAAAAGAGTACACCAGGTAAGTTCCCAGGAAAGAGTGGAGGGTCACACTGGACACACTTAAAAACTAGGTCTTTCCTTAGCCAGAACTTTCCTAGACATGTATTCTCCACAGTTTATATTCTATTTCGGTAATCAGAGAATCAAAATAACAGCTAACGACAGTTTTTCTGATGTGGAAGATCGGCCAAAGCCGCAACCACAGAGCATACTTAAGAAAATAACTTCTAAAATTTGAAAGACATAGAAAGGGCATAGTATCCTTACCTAAGCAAAAACGGAAAGGCCCAAAATCTCAGAAGCCTAGCGTCGGAGCAAGAGAAAATTAAGGAGAGAAGAAGAGAAGTTGAAGGTGTGAGTTTAGAAGTGAAATGGAAGGGCCTATTTATAGCAAAAGTCAAGGGTACTATTTGACACTATACGCTAATAAAATATTCAATTTATTATTCATGAAAACGACATTTCTAATAATGCAGTTACTGTACACCTTATGCGAAAATTTAAACTTAAAGGGAAAACTATCCTTTCACTTGAAACCTTTAAGTTTCTTTTCAATTCAGTCCTTTCAATTTAGTCCCTGAGGGTATTTTTACACATAAAACGTCAGTTTCTCCTACAAACTTCTTTCTAGTTTTATCTTATAACCAAACCACATCTAGTACTTGACATTTTGATTGTATAAATGAACAGTACCATATACGTAAATAGTATTATACGGATGAATAGTACCGTATACTGAAATAGTAACAGTAGTTTGAAAACACGCATTTATATTTTATTTTTCATGGGTATTACAAACCCAATGCCTGGTTCAACCCTCCTGAAGACTTCTTTCACCTTATGTCTTTTGAGTGGGTTACCAAAACCATTCACATTCCAACTTAAGATCTTCATAGAGAACTTGACTTGCCCTTCCCTTTCTTGGGATTACCATAGTTAATCAAGGACGTCAACCTTTTAGTTTGCTTTCAAGCTTATTCTTCTTTCTTCCTTTGGAATGTCCTAGGTGATGTTATCACCTTAACCTCCTTTCCAAATTTATCTCGCAACTTAAAGTTAAGAGACTCAATCAAAGGCTTGAGGATCTTGATTGTCCCTTTCACTCCCTAAGTGGTGTAGATGTATGCTTCTAAAAGGGAGAAAAAAAAAAGATGTCAAAAGAAGCCTGCAAAGGTTTTTCGCTATTTTCCATTGAAGCTAAGGTTACAAAGACTTTATATGTCATCTAAAACAACTAAATTCATGAGATGGCATTAAGAAGCCTACCATTCAGATGGTCTCCTAAGGCATCCTAAAGATGGAGAAGCTTGGAAGTCTTTTGATATTCAATACCTGGAATTTGTTGCAGAACCTAGAAATGTGCAATTAGGTTTGGCTGGTGATGGCTTTAATGCATTTGGGGCAATGAGTACTAATTATAGTATTTAGCTCATGATTTTGGTTTCATACAATTTTCCACCATGGATGTGTATGAAGCAAACATTCTTAATATTGTCTATGATCATACATGGGAAACGAATGCCAAGAAATAACATTGATGTTCATTTACATCCTTTAGTAAAGGAATTGCATTATTTATGGGTAGATGGTGTACAAACATTTGATGCTAAATAACAAAATGTTTAACATTCAAGCTGCATTGTTGTGGACTATTAGTGACTTTCCAAGTTTGAGAAATTAATCGGGATGGAATACCCATACTGGGTTTGCATACCCATCATGTAATTACCCATACTATTTTTATTTTGAACTTCAAAGACTTTTTCATGGTAGAAAATGGTGTTTCATGAGTCACAAAAGGTTTCTTGTAGCAAATTATAATTATAGAAATCATTTTGATGGGAATGTGGAAAGATGAGGACCACCAATCCAAAGATATGGTGCTGAAATACTTCAACAAGAAAATGTTAATGTCATGCTTGGCAAGAAGTTAGATACAAAATTTGGGAGAAAAGGATTGCATGAGAGAAATGATGAATGTGAAAACCAATAGTGGAGAAAAAAAAAGAGTATATTTTTTTTCAGCTGCCATATTGGATCTACATTAAGTTACGTCATATTTTAGATGTAAACATATTTGTGACAATGTATTGTATATTTTGTTGAATGAACTTGGGAAGACAAAAGATAACTTGAGTACAAGAAAATATTTGCAAGAAAAGATTTGCAACATCTTAGATTGAGGCCTGAGTTGTGGCCAGATTCCAATGGGAAGTACAAAACAACTTGTTTTGTAATGACTAATGCACAAAAATATGTGTTCTTACAAGTCCTTAAGGATGTGACAATGCCAGATGGATATGCTTCTAATATCTCTAGATGTATTGATATTAGGCATTGAAAGATTACATGTCTGAAAATGATTTTCTTACCATCGTATAGTGATTACACTTTGTCAACTTGAAATGATTTTCCTACCATTTTTTTTACAGTGATGGTTCACTTAGTAATCCATTTAGTAGAGTATTTGGCTTGCCTACTCATAGATTTAACATGACTTTTTTGGAGTAATGGAAATATGGTAGTTGAACAGTTGAAATGGATAATTTACGTACTGAGTTAAGCATTGTAAAAAACACATTAGAAAACATAGAGCATCAACAAGAATGTGAAAAAGTTTGGTTGACTGATTTTGAAATTCAAATGCCACCACAATTCTTCGGTGGTGTAGTAGGCCCTTCAAGGGTAAATTACAGGTTTTGCTTTTAATTTAAACAATTTTTGTTATTTAGAACTATTATTTAATTTAAATTTGTTATGTTTAGAGGCTCCAAATGAGGGAAGTATAGCAAATGTTATATAGATTTGGACAAGAAGGTTAGCATCCCCTGTTTCTCTGGGTAAAAGTGCAATCAATCTTAGTTTGTATTCTTTTCTTTATTCCGTTATCTGATTGGGTCTATTAGGGGCATCTTAAATTGAAGGGTAAGTATATCCTATACAGCATATGTCTCTTAATTGCTATATATGTGAAGTATATCTTATACAGCCTGATCACAATTGAGTAGGATACATATAATTTATTGCTTCAAAAGAACTGGGTTTTTCATTTTAGTATATCCATGCACTTTCAATAAATTTAATTTGGCTTGTTTTTTTCACTATCCTCACATGCACATATTCACTATGATTTTCTTTTATGGAATTGAAGCTAATTTTTGGTCAGGAATTACCTATTTCCTTACTAACTTACATAATATGTTATCTTCCAATCATGGTATGCTTTCCTTGGCATATATTATGTTGGAAACCTTATATGTTTTTCTTTCTTCCTCCATTGATAATTTTCATCTTCTTTTAACCTCTATTTTTTATGAATAAATCATTGTAGGATTAAACCGAAATTGGGGACAACTTTGACACACAAAAAATTGCCTTATCAAGTTATCATGCATAAATGGAGGTATACCTTTATATGTTTGTGCGTTCCATATTCCTTTAACCTTTGCTTTCTACAGAGAAGGTATAAAGTCTAAGGAAAAGGGGAGTGCGAAAGGATAGTGGGGAAGGGGCGTAAAAGGAATTGAATTCACAGCCATCAAGATTCTCTAGAGCTTATGTTTTGAGGATGTATTACTTGAGATGAGGCTTTTGGACAATGAAGATATAACTTTATATATATATATATATATATATATATATATATATATATTTAAGTGTGGATATTTTTGGAGCAAATGTTTAGCTACTTCATGACTGCAACTAGTCAGCCATAAAAAATTAGCTAACATTTTTTTATGTCATATGACATAGACAAATTTCTTTAAACATTTACTGTAAAAAAAAAAAGTTTGATTATTTCCATTTCTATCCCTTATAATGTTTCTTCTTATATTTATGCTCCTGTTCATAACTAAAAGGAGAAATACAGGTGATTGTGAGTTGAAATTTATCAATTTGAAACTATCAAAATTCAAAATCTTTCTGTCTTTAGTGTTTGATGCTTTGCCATTTCAAGACAAAAATATATGATTTTGTTTTCTGTATTTTTACATTTTGTTCTTTGTAATATAATTATTTAAAATTACATTTGAAATTCTAAATGCCGTAGAATATTTTTCAATTTAAGATAATATCAATAATTTTGTTTAGATTTTATTATAATTTCTTAGTATTCAATTTTTTTAATAATCCTTATAGTTTTTTTCCCCCTAATTTTTAAACCGTAAGGCAAGGCGATGGTTACAACTTCTTTTTTTTTTTTAATTTTTAATAAAAACTACATAGTGGCTGTAAGTGGCAGAAATGGTAATTGCTATTATATATGTCTTACTGACAGTAATTCCAACAATGGTTAAAAACCGCTCTCGCAATTGTGCGTTACTTTTGTATTTAGTGACAATTGAAAGCGTTGCTAAAAGTTATTTTTAACCGTCATTATATATATTTTTTTATTTTTAAGGGTGAAATCACAATATCCTCAGACTTTGTAGAATAGGTGTTTAAAACCAAATAAAATTGGCTAAATCGAACTAAATTGATTGAAATTAAAAAAATATATATAAATTAATTTTTGAAATATAAATTTAGTTAGTCCGATTTTGTTGTTGGTGTAATTTGATAAAAACTGACCGAATCAAATTGAACTAATTATGTATATTAAAAATATATATAATATTATATTTATATAATTTTAACATATATATAATATATTTATGCTACAAAAATTATTGATATATTAATTAATTTAGTCTCTTTTTTATATATTTATGTATATTTTATTAAAATTAAAAATTAAAAATTATAGTAAATAAAATTCTTTTGAACAAAATTAAATTTTTTTTAATCAGGAAGTGTTTATTGATGGATGATGGAACAGGACCTTGCAGAAGTGTATAATAAACATCTTTTATTATGTACTTGTCCGACAGATTTGAAAGAAAACGAGTTTTTTTTACGGAGGGCGTTACGTATTCAATTCATTTCTAGCTGTACAAAGTACAAATACATCCAGACCTCATATTTTGTTTATTTTCCTAGCAGGACCATGCTGCTTCAACTCCAAAACAGCAAGCAAAGGAAAGTCCAATCCCAGAATCAGCTACACAATTTTCCGTAAATTATAATGACTTTAGGCCCTACTTCTAAGGTTGGTTGTTCCTTCCGTACGCAAATAATTGTGGCCTGCGTTATGATTTCTAATTATAATTGATTTGTAGGTCCTACTTGAGGACCACCACTCCTCTTGTGATTTTTGCCTTCTCTTCAAATTTACATCTTTCTATTTTCAACCTTTTATCTTCATACTTCCCTCAGTTCCTTTAGCTCTGCATTCCACTCAACCTTCATCTGAAACGTTGTAAAAGATTAAAAAATAGGTCCATAATAGTCTTACAAATGACTATTACATTTATTTTCTAAAATTATTATCTAACAGTAAAAGCAACAACAACAAATGCAATACCTAAAATATATTACAAAAATTGTCGCAGAAAGTATAAGCAATAGTTTTTGTTTTTTGCAACACTTTTTTAATGCTGCCTATTGCATAAAATGCTGTAGTGCCATATTAAAATTCTTCAATTTGGAGTTTTATTGTTGTTTTGTTAATCCTTGGTTTTATAATAAAAAATTATGTTTCGAATAAGTAATTATGTCATGGCATTATCTTCTATTTACTCTCTACTAATTACTGAAAAGTACTACGCTTCTATTTGTTTATTGGAAATTAGAGGATATGTTTTCTAGATCATAATTATGATAATTTTTTGCCCATTCTAGATTTTTTGTTGTTGTATTCCCAAAGCTAGAAGAATTTTCGTCATGTGCTGATGAAAATTTCAAGAAATGAGTATGCATGATTGAAGTGTTGTGGATGATTATATATCTTAAGTGAGAAAAAGAAATAAGTATACCCACCAACCATGTTCTTTTTTTTTTAATATTTGGTAGACTTTTCTTCAGTATGAGTTAGAGTTGAGGAACTCGTGATTTAATACCCACTACCACCACATCTTCCCTTCAGAATCTCCAAGAAAAGAGAAGTAAAATATAAATAAATAAAACAACAGGAAAAGTTGGAAATATCAGTGGTGGTTCATCCAATATGATGGGTAAAAAGCATATCTTTCACTTTGAGACTTTTATTTTATTTTTTGAATTCTAATTATAGAAATATCTTATATGTTGTGGCTTGGGATAGGGATTAGGGAAGCAGAACAAGTGCTGAAGGTGCAAGAATAAACGACATGTCTTTTAATTATCTATATATAGCCTTTAACTTTTCATGCGTTTGGTTAATTAGTCAAGCACCCATACTCCCATAACTATGTATAGTAACATTACTTCATAGTTTTTTTTTTTGGGGACCATTTACATGTTGACATGTATATAGTTCCAAATTCTAGCATTTCTATCATTTAAAGATTTTGCAAAATGTTACTTAGCCATGTGTCTACTCCTTCAATTAAATAAAAAGATATACATAGATTCTTCACTCTTTACAATTAGTTCTTTAGTTAAGTTTAATTGTAAGGCAATATACACACATATTTTTATACTCATTCTTCTTTAATTAATATTAATTCACTACATAAAAGCCTGCAGAAATGCATCAGATCTTCAAATAATATAATTATACTATACAGAGCATCCGAATTATAAGGCTTCTTTATGTGTGAGTGAATTTGTTAAAAGAACAAATGTTACATAGATCTGGACAAGAAGGTTAGCATCCCCTGTTTCTGGGTAAAAGTTTAATCAATATTAGTTTGTTTTCTTTTCTTTATTCCGTTTTCTGATTGGGTTTATTAGGGGCATCTTAAATTGAAGGGTAAGTATATCATATACAGCATATGTATCTTCATTGGTATATATGTGAAGTGTATCTTATATATAGCCTGATCATAATTGAGTACGATACATATATTTTATTGCTTCAAAATAAGCTGGGTTTTTTCATTTTAGTATATCCATGCACTTTCAATAAATTTGGCTTGTTTTTTCACACTATCCTCACATGCACACAGCACACCTAGGGATCTTGTGCTTGTTTTTTTGTCATGCTTGTTTTTTAGTAACAGTTTTAATTGTTGTCTGTTAAATTGTTGCTAAAACTTTTAGCAACAGTTTAACAACAATAAAATTGTTGCTAAAAATTTTAGCAACAGCTAAAAACTATTGCTAAAGTCCCTGCTTGTCTTGATCCTAACCCTGCATGCACACTATCCAAATTTTTGCCATATTTTCAAATTTGCGTCTTCCTATCTTCAACCTTTTTTGTCTTCATAATGCCCTCCGTCCCTCCCTACATTCCACTCAATCAAGAGATTCATCTTAAATGTACTCTCTTTTTTCCTTTTAGATTTAGACACAAAAATTAGAAAAGAAATATTTTTATTTCAAATTTTGTTTGAGGACCACCGCTCTCACTTGATGATATTTTTTTGAAAGACAAATTTTAAAAAATAGTTTTTGCAATTACTGTTTTATAAACAAAAAATAAAAACAAGATTTTCGCGTTTTTCAAAAACAGTTTTCTTGAAAACAGTGTGAAAAAATGAGATGGCATTATTGTTAATATGTAAGTTAATTAATGGTATTCATGTAAATATAATCTATTGTAAGAAAATATATATTTTATTAGACAAAAACTTTTAACAAATACAGCGGCAATTATCGCCACTGCTAAATGTTTTTTTTTCCTAATCTTTGTAAAATTGTTGCCTTTAATATCTATCTTTGTTTTTTTAAAAAATTTATAGAGACTTTTTAACTAATTCGGGGTCAGTTCGTTTTAACTCATCAAAATTATGATTATTTTGAGTTGTTATATAAAGATATTTTTAATAATTTATATAATGGAATTAAATTTGATCAATTCATTGAAATAAAGTTAAGGCCATAACAGTTAATTTATTCAACACATATATGTTTTATTTAAAAATTATTTTTAATTATTTCATTGTATTTAATTTATAATAACATTACGGATGCGGATCCACTCAAGCTCTCTTTCTCTCAAATTCTCCTTAAGTTTTATGTTTTGATGTTACTTAAGTCCCAAAAATTGAGGAAGGATGAGCCCGACACATTAGTAGAGACTTCAATTTCATACTTTAGGAGTTTGAGGCAAAACTAAAACATTTATATTCTACTTGTTCTTCAATCTTCATTTTTTGATATCTGGTAGCAGTAGGGTCTCTATTTTCTGATATCCATTTATAAATTTTAAACTTCCTTTTACTTTAGTGTTTTTGGCTAAAATTATAATTTTAAGTATAATATTTTGAAAATTTATATTTTAACCCTATATTTTAAACTATTTTAATTTTTTCCTTTACAATATTTTAAATTATAGTCGTAATGACACCTTGCAATCCTAGATCTACCAATGAGGGTGACACCTTGAGGCTGTATCGCTCCTGACACGAATGATACGCATGTCAAATAAATTAAACTATAGTCTTAAATTAAAAAATAAAAAAAGAGATGGAGAGAGAAGTTAAAAATAAAAAATGTGTTTAAAAAGTTAAAAAGTCATATAAAAAGTGTCTTAAACAATCATTTATTTAATATTGAATTGTAAAAAAATTATTTTTTGCAAAAGAATATATACTTATTATATGTTAATTGAAGAATTATACACATTGTTATATTCATACCGGAGAACTTAATAACTAATGTATAAGGAATTTTGTGTAAATTTTTTCTTTGAATTTTTTGGTCCGAGGGCGTTTATGTTTATGTATGTATTCAATTCATGTTCAGCAGTACATGCAAATGCAATAAACCCGACTTGGTTCACAGACACTACTTTGCTGCGTCAAAATTAATTTCTTTTTACTTTTTCCAGCACAGCTAATGTGGGTCCTTCTTGGATGCCTTTAGACGTGGCTTTGTTCCTATCACTTATAAAAATAAAAATTATGACATCTAGTCTGGACAAAATTTATTACAATAGATAAATAAATAAGTAAATTAAAGAATTCTTTTCACTTGCCAAAAAAATAAAATTTATTCTCACTAGTAACTACTAATAAAGTGAAAATATTGTGCAAAATACAAAACTAAAGTTTTAGCAGCTCACTGGTAAAACAATAGAGAAAACTTTTACCTAAGCTGAGAATAATATACTAAAGTTTTACAACAAATCAAGCAAAATCATATCTAAATCAAGATTACAAAGCAATGAAAATATTGGCTCTGTTTAGTTTTTATTTTCTAAAACAACTTTTTATTATTAGAAATTAAAAAATAAAACTCGTTTGGTGATATGTTTTTGAAAGATAAATTTTAAAAATAGTTTTTGGAATTATTATTTATAAAACAAAAAATAAAAAAGATTTAAGTGTTTTTAAAAACAATTTTCTTGAAACAGTGTAAAAAAATGTGGTGGCATTATTGTTTCCTTCCATACGCAAATAATTGAGGCTTGCGTTATTGACTTGTAGGCTCTACTTGAAGACCACCACTCATGATTGACGGGTAAGTATTAAGTTTTGCTGGGTAAAATTAATTTATAAATAAGCAGATAGTTTCTAAGCTAGTTGATAATTTATAAATTAATTTTTAGCTTATAACTTATAGCTGATAGCTTATAACTTATAAGCTAGTTTATTTGAATAAGAAGTGTTCGGTAAAAATAACTGTTAAAGTAGGTGAAAAGTATAAAATGACATATATTTTTTAATTTTAAAATAATATAAATAAATATATCATTTTTGTTTTTAATTAAATTAATTTAAATTATTATAAATATAAAATTCATTAAAAATATATATTTATATATGAATAATATATTTTCACATATATAATATATTTATATATATTATTGTATTTTATTATATATAATAAAATATATTTACATATTTTATTACTTTTATATATATTATACATATTTATAATATTTTTATATATTTTTATCATATATATAATATTATATATGTATAATATATTATATATAAATATAAATATAATAAAAAATGAGTAAATATGATATAATAAAGTAATAGGTATAGTGGTTATTTTGAAAAAATAATAAGGACAGAACAAGAACAAAAAATTTTAAGATATAAGTTATAAACTAATCAAAGTAACTTATTAGAATAAACTATAAGCTACTAAAATAATCTCGTTTACCAAACACTTTTAACTAACTTATAAGTTAGTCAAATAAATTATAAGATAACTTATAAACTATAAACTCATTTGCCAAATATAACCCTAATTAAAGACCACCACGTGATTTTTTAATTATAATTGACTTATAAGCCCACTTGAACAACACCACACCCAGTGATTTTTGTCTTTAATCTTCAAATTTGCATCTTCTTATTTTTCAACTTTTTATATTCTTGGTTGACTAATAGCCAACTATTCTCAGCGGGCAGCATTTGCGTGATGTGATATGTCTTTTAATTCAGGTTCTGAGAACCGGACCGAATCGGCCGGTCGGACCAGAAAACTGGTGAACCGACCATGGTTCCGGTCCGGAATAACCATTGAACCGGAGAGCTTAAAAACCGGTTGAAAACTGGACGAACTGGTATCAAATCGGGAGAACCGGTCAAAACCGGCCGGGTCACGGTTCAAGCCCCGGGTCACGGTTCAAGCCGGTTTTTGATTTTTTTTTTTTTTGATTTTTGCATTTTGGTCCAAATTTTGCCTTGCTTATACTTAATCCCACTCCTTTTTTCAGCAATATTCGAGTAGTTGAAACTAAGAACACCCCTAGGTGAAAGTTTTGGACCAAAAGGAAAAAAAAAAGGGTAATGATGAATTTAACATCTTAGAACAGCTATTATTGGAATCCTTTAATGAGATTGGACCTAGCATTAGTGTTAGTGAAGATGAGAGTGACAATCTTGGTGGGGATGCTAACATACCAGGATTTGATATGAATGATTATTATATTGATCATGATCCATGATATTATATATCTTTGCTAGTTTGTTAGCTTTTATTTAATAAATTTAACTATGTGTATTTGATGATATTGTAAATTTTTACTTGATGGATGTTGTTTTATGTTGAGATATTAAGTATTTAATTGAATTTCCATATTTATATTTATGGGATATTTAATTATTTATGATTTTTTATATATGTTAATTATATATTTTAATATTTTAATATATTTTAATTATTACCGGTTCAATTCCAGTCCAACCACTGACCCTTGAACCGGTGCCTCGACCGGTTCAATGACCGGTCCGGTTCTCTGAACCTTGCTTTTAATATTGTACTCTCTTGATATTTAAATAGGAGTAAGGGAAAGGCTTTTTTAAAATAAAAATAAAAATTTTGAATTTTTTGACACTTTGATGCTCTTGCGATCTTGCCCCCAGCTAATTTTGTTCGGTGTTTTTATCTTTTATATTTGGAAAAAATTTTAATATCATCTAAGATAATTGAATTAATTTTATTCTATTTATTTACAAAAAAGTGTTAATATCATATAAATTGTTTATATTGTCTAAGTAGTTAACAAAAAAATATTAAAATATCCAAATATGCAGAGAATAACTCATTAGATATTACCATGTGTAGTTTCGTTGCTTATGCATAGGCAATCCAAATAATTTGTTTACACCCTTCAACGATACTTTTGGTCCAAGTCATCAACATTGGCCACCCACACTTAATTTACATTTAGTGTTTGTTTTATTCTGGACAATTAAATTTTAAATTTAACGAGTTAAATATTTTGATAATTTTTTATTTTTTTATAAAAATATTAAAATCTAAAAATGTTAAATCTAAAAGCTAACAAGAAAAACATGGCTCTATCCCATTTCAAAAGCTTTTTCGTGGAAAGTGGAAACTACACTTGCTTTTGCTTCATTACCCTCAACTTGGCGGCATTCATATCCCTGCAATTTCCAGCTTCATCACAGCCTTTCATCTTCATACTCACACATTCACACTCTGCGTTCTACTCTAAACCCACATGCATCTGTGAACTACTTTTGTTCTGTTTCTTTCCTTTCTTTCCTGAGCTCTGTTACTTTCAATTTCCTCCCCCTTTTGCTCCCAAACCAATTGAACAAAAAAACCAAAAAAAAAAAAAAATCTAGTTGTTTCCTTTGATTTAATGCTTTAGTGATTTCTTTACTTCTGCTTACACTTGTTTTTGCTTCATTCACATCCCTGCAATTTCCAGTTTTTTAAGTTTCTTCATTATAGCCTTTCTTCTTCATCGTCACACATACACACTCTGCCTTCTACTCTAAGCCCACGTACATCTGTGAAAGACATTTCTTCTGCTTCTTTACTTTCCTCCCTGAGCTCTGTTACTTTCGATTTCCTCCATGTTTTGCTCCCAAACCTGTCAAACAAAAAAACAAAAAAAATCTAGTTGTTTACTTTGATTTAATGCTTTGGTGATTTCTTTTCTTTGATTTGGTTTCCGTGTTCATGTAAGAGTCTACCTTCTGCTACTGTCACTTTCTTCTTTCCCTTCTTCATTTTCAGTGAATTTCTTTAGGACACTCTGTTTCCTTGGCCTGTGTAGCTTCCGCATTTGCTTCTATGCAGTCGTTGTTTTAAGCAAGCTCGTGTGGCTTCCCTTTGACCTTATCTCACTTACTACGCCTCACAGTCTAGAACAGAGTAGCAAAAGAACGAAACAAGAAGACGAAGAAGAATCTTCTTCCAATTACATTTGTACCCAAGGTATCAACTATCAAATACTTTTGCTGTTATGAGCATTTTGTGATTTACTTCACTGGTTTTCTTTTGTTTCTTCAAGAACACTAAAAAGAATATTCTGAAATCCTTGTTCTATACATTGCATTTCATCCTTTTAACCTTTGAAGTCCTGTCGTAATCTCCCAGATCTCTTGGCATCACAAGGTGTCGGCTAACAAGAAAGTGCTTCAATACATCACAAGGACAGCTTCGGTTAGTTGGTTTTAATTAGTGTATTTCTCTCTTGGCTATCTACACTTATTTATGCTTTCAGTTTCTTTTTAAATTTTGTTCATTTGACGGGTTCTTGTTTGAAAGCAGAACAAATAGAGGGCAGAGGAAACAGGATCAAGGGTGAAATGGATCTTCTTTGTGCTATTGCTGGAAAGATTCTTACTTGAGGCCAGCGTTGTGATTGATTCTTCGCTCACTGCCTTCTCTGTCTTCATACTGCCCTGACCCCATCTACAGCTCTGCAGTCCACTCAACCCAGAGATTCTCCAAAACAGACATCGTACGTATTCGGATCTACGGAAAGGTAAAAAAAAAAAAAATACTTTTTTAACTGCGTGTCGGATCTGCAGTTGTTCCCTCTCTCTCTCTGATTGCTTATTTTACATTTCTTTCGTTGACTTGTTACTTTCTTTTTTCCTCATTTATTTCAGCAAGTCTTTAATTTTAAAGTATACAAAAACACCAAAAAAAAAAATAGCTTTGTGATTCTGTGACTATTCTCAATTTTAATAGTTACTGTTCTCAAGCGCATAAGTTGCTTCAATATATTGAAAGAAGAGCTACAGTTAGTTCATTTTCAGTGAATTTCTTTAGGACACTGTTACCTTTGCTTCTAGAACATAGTAGCAAAAGAACGAAACAAGAAGAAGGAGAAGAATCTTCTTCCAATTACATTTGTACCCAAGGTATCACCTATCAAATACTTTTGTTACTCAGTTCTGTGACTTCTCCCAGGTCTCTTGGCAGCTTTGATTAGTTGGTTTTAATTAGTGTGTTTCTCTCTTGCCTATCTATACATGCTTTCTGTTTGCGCTTACCACTTTTCCTTTTGCTTTGGTTTTTCCTATTAAGAACAACGCAACTTTCATTTTCAGATGTATGCAATTCCCTATGTGCTGTTTGAAGTGTAGACTTTTCCTATTAGTTTTTTTCTAATTTCTTTTTAAATTTGTTCATTTCTTGCGTTCTTGTTGAAAGCAGAACAAATAGAGAGCAGAGGAAATAATATCAAGGGTGAAATGGATCCTCTTTGTGGTATTGCTGGAAAGATTCTTATTTGAGGCCTGTGTTGTGATTTTTGTCTTCACTGCCTTCTCTATCTTCATACTGCACTGAGTTTCTCTACAGCTCTGCATTAATTCCACTCAACCCAGAGAGTCATCTGACACACAATTCCTTTTCTCCTTCCTTTGCCCTCATTTTCCTTTCATACTATTGGGATTGGCAGATCAGATCCTCGATCTACAGTGAGGTAAATAAAACTACTTTTTGTAACTGTGTCTTTAATTTTAAATACAATTTTCTGTTTAAGTTGTACAAACATTTTTTTAAGTTGTTGGGTATTTTATAATAGTAGTTTTTAAAAATGATTTTAGTTTAGCCTGTTAAATGTGCACATAACTAAAATTTTGAATCCAAGACCAAATCTGATGTATTTTATTCAAGGAAAATTGGAAGCAGGTACATCCATTAGAGTGTTGTTAGCAAAAGAAGCAAGCAAATGGGGTGGCTTAATATTATAGTCATACCTTTAATGATTACAGATGGTTCCTTCAGTATATTGAAAGAGGAGCTACTGTTAGTTTATTTTGCCCAATTAGTATATGTAAACTACTGTTAGTTTATGTTGCCCAATTAGTATATGTAACTTTTAATTCTTTTGAATATATGACCCACATACTTGAATTAATATAACAAAACTTTAAATTTCGAACGAAAAAGCATAAGAAAAAGTAGAATTGTACAAATAATGCTGAATTAAATTATGGAAATGTATATTCACAGATCACAACCATTTCTTTTACTATTTTAAAGTGCTTTTCTTTTATTCTAAAATGTATGCACTTACGTGATTAAATATTTCTCAGGGCTGAAAATGGAATTTCTTAGTGCTATTGTTGCAAAGTTTCTCGAGCTTACTCTGGAACCGATTGGAGGGCATCTAATTTTCTATGATAGGAATGTGAAAGGGTTGAAGGATGAATTTAAGGAACTCTGTGATGAAAGGCAAGCTGTTCAACATTCGGTTGATGCTGCACTAAGACAAGGTGAAAGCATTGAAGAAAAAGTTGAAAATTGGTTCAAGAAAGTAGATCAAGTGATAGAGCAGGCAAAGAAACTTTATGAAGAGGAAGGCCATGCAAACACAAGGTGCTCTTACAAGTCCTGTCCTAATCTCTGGCTACGGTATCAAATAAGCAGAAAAGCAAGGAAGGTGACACAAGAAATTGTAGAAATGAAGGCGAAAGGGAAGTTTGACAGAGTTTCATTCTATGAGCCTCCAGAGTTGATAACTCTACCATCCACTTCATCACCCATAGTTAATGAAGGGATGGATTCAAGAATGGCAATCATGAATCAAATTCTGGAGGCGCTAGCAGATCCCAGCGTCAATATGGTTGGATTGTGTGGACTTCCTGGAGTGGGAAAAACTACCTTAGCTACAGATGTAGCAAGAAAAGCTAGGGAACGGAACTTGTTTGACAACGTGGTCAAGGTGATTGTTGCACAAAATGCAACCCTTAAGGAAATTCAGACAAAGATTGCAGATAATGTAGGAATGAAACTTGATGTGGGTACTGTAAATGTTAGAGCAGCTCATTTGGAAAAAAGGTTGAAGGAAGAAAAAAAACTACTCATTGTGTTGGATGATTTTTGGGAGGGAATTAATTTAAAAGAAGTGGGCATTCCCTTTGATTGTGATGAACATTCTCTTTCTAGTGAGAATGATGCGAAGAATAACCGTTGCAAAATTTTGTTGATTTCAAGAAATGAAGAGTTATTGTCCAATAAAATGAACTGTAAAAAAAATATTAAGGTGGGTATCTTGTCTAAAAAGGAAGCATGGGAATTATTTAAGGGGAAGGCAGAACTCCATGATGACTCTAGTCATCTAGATTTAGCTGCTGAGATTGCTCAACAATGTGGTGGATTGCCACTTGCTATAGTTACACTTGCAGTAGCATTGAAAAATAAGAAACCAACTGAATGGAAGGATGTCTTACGACGTTTAAAAAATCCTTTACAAAGAAATATCACAATGATAAAAGAAGTGGATTCAATTTTGATGTGGAGTTATGAACATTTAGCGAGCGATGACCTTCAACCTATTTTCTTACTCTCTGCCATGTTGTCCCATGACCCCTTGATTGTAGAATTGCTCATGTACTCAGTTGGGTTGAATTTGCTTCGTGATGTATATTTCATGAAAGATGCTCAAGATGCAATAGACGTTTTGATAAGTAAGCTAAAAGCCTCAAGTTTGTTGCTTGATAGTTCTTCTAAAGATCGTTTTACCTTGCATGATGTCATCCGTGAGTTTGCACTTGCGATTGCTTTCAAAAAGCAAGATGCTTTAGTGGTGAGACATAAAAATCAGTATGATTTCCCAAGCAAAACACTACTAGAAACCTACACTAGAATGATCTTGTATAAATGTGACATTCATGAGCTTCCAGAGGAGTTTTATTGTCCAAAACTAGAACTCTTTTTACTCGATAGTTTGGACACTAGTTTGAGAATACCAAGCACATTTTTCAATTCAATGCATGAACTCAAAGTGATGGGCCTTACAAATATGCACTTTTCATCCTTACCATCTTCACTCGGTACCCTAGAAAAGGTTAGCACATTGTGTCTACACTCTTGTATATTGGAAGATATAGCTGAGGTTGGAAACTTGAAGTGTTTGAAAGTTCTAAGTCTTGCTTACTATGATATTAAACAACTACATTGTGAATTGGCACAATTGACTTGCCTACAAATGTTGAACTTGGCCCATTGCTCCGAACTTGAAGCTATTCCACCAAATGTCTTATCTAGCTTGGAAAGATTGGAGATTTTGTACATGGAAAATAGCTTTAACAAATGGCAAGCTGAATCATCTAGCGAAGGCAATCTGTAGAAATATGTAAGCTTCAGTTTTCAGTATTAGTTTGTTACTGTTAGTTAGTTGGTTAGCATGTAACAGTTTTAGCAGTTAAGTTTCTGTTATTCGTTAGTTTAGTATCGTACATATTTCAGTGTAAAGGTGTTGTATATTTTTTGGTTATGTATTGTACATATTAGAGTAATGAAAAAATACTCTGTTTTCATCCTTTCTCCTTAGCACTTCATCTGAACGTGAACTTTGACATGGTATCAGAGCCTGGTTCGCTTGGTCAGTATTGAAGTGCCTCTCGCGAACATCGACGAAAAACTAATAGTATGTCGGGAAGCGTAGAAGGATACGAAGATTCCAGCATGGAACGGAGATGGAATTCAGTAGTTAATACGGATGATCCTCTGATGATGCAGGCTTCAGATCACCCCGGGATGGTGTTGGTCACCGTTTCATTGAGCGACTCGAACTTCCTAACATGGAGCAGGTCTCTAAAAAGAGCCTTAGTTGCCAAGAACAAGCTCGGCTTCATCACAGGCAGCGTCAAAGAACCTTCTGAAGAAGCAGAGCAACAGAAATGGCGAAGGGTGGATGAGATGGTCACGTCGTGGATCATCAATTCCATGACAAAAGATATTGCAGAGACGTTTATCTACAGCAACTCTGCGAGACAGCTGTGGCTGGACTTGGAGGAACAATTTGGGGAAAGCAACGGTCCCCAAATCTATCAGATACAAAGACAGATCTCATCCATAGAGCAAGGGACTCAATCGGTGATGATGTATTATAGTCGTCTGAAGAAGCTGTGGGAGGAATTGAATGTTCTACAACCAATTCCTAGTTGCGTGTGCGGCGTAATGAGTAGATGCGAGTGTGATGTCTCAGGAAGGTTTTCCAGTGTTGTTGCACAGAACAAGCTGGTTCAATTTCTTATGGGATTGAACAAATCTTATGATGCAGTAAGAGGACAGATATTAGTATTAGATCCGTTGCCAACAGTAAGCAAGGCATACTCAATGGTATTGAGGATTGAAAAGCAAAAGTCAGTCCAAAATGACATGAGCAGTTCAGATGCAAGTGCAATGGCTGTAAAAACTTCGCAGTACAACAATACAAGGAACAATGGAAATAGGAGGAACCAGAGAAAGGAAGATAAGACATGTGACCATTGCAAGGGAGTTGGACATCTTCGGGAAACTTGTTTTAAGCTGAACGGCTATCCTGACTGGTATAAACAACTTAAGAAAGATAGAATGACAACGAAGGGATCTGCAAATATGGCCAGCACCTTGGTTAATGATGAAAGCGACTTTGAAGAGAACCAAAAGGAAATGTCAGGCCAGAAATGCACTCCAGCGATGACAGAGATTATACAGCAAGAGGTTTCGAGGTTCTTGAAGAATAAACAAGCCTCTGGAATGGAGCATGTGAATTTCGTTCAAATGGACGAATTTGCTGGTAACACATTAAATAAGGGTTTGTTTAATAAACCATTGCATGAATGGATCATTGACACAGGAGCTACAAACCACCTGTGTGCATTGAAGGAAGCATTTGATGAACTGAAACCTTTGCCCAAGCCGATCTTGATTCACTTACCTGATGGAACTACTAAATCGGTCCAATACTATGGAAATGTGCTCTTACATAGAACACTTTACTTGAAAAGTGTTTTATATATACCTTCTTTTAAACACAGCCTTTTATCTGTTAGCAAATTAACCAAAACCAATAAACTTAAGCTAACCTTTAATTCTTTGACTTGTGAATTACAGGACCTGAAGACTAAAAGGACTATTGTTGTGGGCAGAGCTAGAGAAAGATTATACTACCTCAATGATAATTCTTTTAACATTGATGAGTCGCGACCTGGTTGTAGCTTGGATAATGAGTGTAATCAAGTTTCTGATCAGGAATCAGTTTTAGAAAATGATTTTGAAGTGTGGCATAAAAGACTTGGCCATGCTTCTGTGTCTGTATTAGACCATTTGCCTATTGTTTTAAATAAAACCAAACCTTTTGAGCAAAATTGTGGAATTTGCCACTTATCCAAACAGACCAAATTACCTTTCAGTGTCAGCACTAGTAGGGCCACAGATATTTTTCATTTAATCCATGTGGATGTATGGGGACCATATAAGACACCAAGTTCGACTGGGGCACGATTCTTCCTAACAATAGTGGATGATCATAGTAGAGCAACATGGGTTTTTATGATGAAAGAAAAGACAGTGGTCCATCAACTGCTGAGGAATTTCTTCAAAATGGTGAGAACCCAGTTTGATAAAGCAGTCAAGGTTGTTCGCTCAGATAATGGAACAGAGTTCTTAAACAGCAATTGCAAAATGCTTTTCGATGAGTTCGGTGTGATGCATCAGAGATCGTGTACGTACACCCCACAGCAAAATGGGGTGGTGGAGCGACGACATAGAACCATTATCCAGATGGCTCGTTCTTTGCTTTTTCAATCAGGGATGCCTACAAATTTCTGGGGAGAAGCAGTCATGCATTCAACATACTTAGTAAACAGATTACCATCTGCGACAATTGACTGGAAAACGCCTTATGAGGTTTTATTCAAGAAAAAACCATCCTATAGTGAGTTAAGATGTTTTGGGTGCTTATGTTATTATACTAACCCAAAGCCACATCAGGACAAATTTTCTCAAAGAGCTTCGAGAAGTACTTTCATGGGTTTTTCCCCAGGGCAAAAAGGATATAAAGTATATGATCTGGAAAAGAAGGAATTCACAGTGTCAAGAAATGTAGTGTTTGAGGAACGAGTGTTCCCATACAAGACAAACATCACTCAGTCTTGTGGTCCTGTAAATGAGCTACCATTACCCATTGTACCTTTTGATCAGATAGAAGTGTTTCATTCAAATACCCCACATATTTCGAATGATCTGTATGACATTTTATCATCTAGTGATCCTCCCATTTCAGACCAAGATAAATCCCTTGAACCACAAATACCTAGTGTCATAAGCAGTAGCTATTCCCGCGTTGAACCTGATTCTACTCAAGACAAAGGAGTTGTGGACAATACACTCAGATGCAGCACTAGATCCAAGAAACAACCAGGGTGGCTCAAGGATTATGTATGTAATGCAACAGCTCATACCCACAGTGATAGTCTCATAAGGTCAATTACCTCCACCTCTGCTTCTACTTATCTTTCTCCAGTTTCTTCCATTTATTCTCCTCCAACTTATCCTTTTACTCTTCCTAAACATTTTACCGCAGCTTATTTGACTTTTGTTGAGAATTCTACCAAAATTCAGGAACCTCTTAGTTATACAGAAGCAAAGAAAGACCCAGCATGGGTTGAGGCCATGCAAACAGAAATTGCAGCATTGGAGAAAAATAATACCTGGGAAGTAGTTGATTTACCTGCTGGAAAGAGGCCCCTTGGATGCAAATGGGTCTACAAAGTGAAATTGAAGGCCGATGGCACCGTAGAGAGGTATAAAGCACGTTTGGTGGCAAAAGGGTACCATCAGTTGGAAGGCGTAGATTTTCAAGAAAGCTTCTCTCCGGTTGCAAAGGTAGTGACCGTGAGAATACTTCTAACGGTAGCTACGACGAGGTCATGGGTCTTGCATCAGCTGGACATTAACAACGTATTCTTGCACGGATACTTAGAAGAGGAAGTTTACATGGACACACCAGAAGGATACAGCAAGATGAGAGCTGGACAAGTGTGCAGATTAAAAAGGTCATTATATGGCTTAAAACAAGCATCAAGGCAGTGGAATCAAGTATTAACTACCCAGTTCACTGTTTTCGGTTTTAAACAATCTATTCATGATCATTGCCTGTTTGTTTATAGTACTGAAAATTGCTTTATTGCCTTATTAGTGTATGTGGATGACATTTTGCTCATGGGAAATTCAGAGTTGGAGATAGAGAAGGTGAAGCGATTTCTTGATCACAAGTTCACCATTAAAGATTTACAGCATGCAAAATATTTTTTAGGACTTGAAATGGCAAGATCTGTTAATGGACTTTTTGTTCATCAAAGGAAATACATACTGGATTTGCTGCAGGATACGGGGTTAATGGGGTGTAAACCAGCACTTACTCCATTACCTATTGGAATTAAGCTGCCCAGCAGTCAAGGGGAACAATTAACTGATATACAGCAATATAGAAGGCTCATAGGAAGGCTTCTTTATCTAGGATTTACAAGACCAGATATTTCCTATGCCACTCAGCAGTTAAGTCAGTTTGTACATTGTCCGAGAGACGTTCATTGGGAAGGAGCCGTGCATGTATTGAGGTACCTCAAGGGCAATCCGTCTCTTGGTCTATTTTTCCCGGCAAACAATTCTTTAAACATCACCGCTTATTGTGACTCTGATTGGGGTGCATGCATAGATAGCAGGAGATGCCTAACTGGATACTGCATATTCATGGGGGAAGCGGTGGTGTCATGGAAAACTAAGAAGCAAGGAGTGGTTTCTAGATCTACGGCAGAAGGAGAGTACAGGGCTATGGCATCCACAGTTTGTGAGTTGTAGTGGGTTTCATATATTTTGAAAGACCTTAAGGTTCCATTGACACAGCCCATTCAATTACATTGTAATAGTCAAGCAGCAATACACATTGCTCGTAATCCTGTTTTCCATGAAAGGACAAAGCATATAGACATGGATTGCCACTTTATTAGAAACAAATTAAAGGAAGGTTTCGTCAACCCTCAGCATATCTCCTCTGGCAATCAACTTGCTGATTCATTTACAAAATCCTTGTCTAATCCTTTGTTCCAAAACATGATTTCCAAGTTGGGCTTGATGGATTCTTATCAAGCCTCAACTTGAGGGGGGGATGTAGAAATATGTAAGCTTCAGTTTTCAGTATTAGTTTGTTACTATTAGTTAGTTGGTTAGCATGTAACAGTTTTAGCAGTTAAGTTTCTGTTATTCGTTAGTTTAGTATCATACATATTTCAGTGTAAAGGTGTTGTATATTTTTTGGTTATGTATTGTACATATTAGAGTAATGAAAAAATACTCTGTTTTCATCTTTTCTCCTTAGCACTTCATCTGAACGTGAACTTTGACACAATCAAAATGCAAGTCTTGGTGAGTTAAGGCATTTGCAAAAGCTCTCTTCTTTAAAAGTTCATATTCTTGATGACTTTGTTTTACCAAAGGAATTGTTTTCAAAAAACTCTTTGGAGAGATACAAAATATTCATTGGAGAAGTTTAGGACTGGAGAGGTGAATATGAAACCTCAAAGACATTGAAACTCAAGCTTAAGAGTGGGATCTAATCGGAGCATGGGATTCAAAAGCTATTGAAAGAAGTTGAAGACTTGTATTTAGATGAACTAAATGGGATCACAAATGTTGTCTATGATTTGGATAGGAGAGGATTTCCAAAGTTGAAGCATCTTCAAATTCAAAACAATGACCAAATTGAATATGTTGTCATTAACACAATAGGCCTTGTTGTTGTCTTCCCCAAGTTAGAGACTTTGAATCTTTATAATTTGAATGGCTTGAAAAAACTATGCAATGGGCAAATTACAGCTGCCTTCTTCCAAAATCTGAAAGTAATTGAAGTGAATAGTTGTAATAAGTTGGAAAGTATTTTTTCAATTTCAATGATCGCATTATTTTGCCGCCTTGAAGTAATTGTTATCAGAAGATGCAAATCCATGAAGGAAATTGTGGCCTCTACCACCCAATATTCATTTGCTGAGCAAAAGTCAAATGCTAATGTCATCATATTTAGTCAATTACGTGTTTTAGAGATTTGTGATTTACCAAAACTTACAACTTTCTACTTTGAAGAGAATGCAACAGATCGTGAGTCTCATCAAATTTCTAAATCACTTCTTAGAAATAAGGTATGCTCAAATTAAGTTACTATTAATTTTTTCTCCAATTGCTTTTATGTTTTTAATCCTCAAACATATTCTGTTAAATTCAACCCAACTTGATGTAGTTTTTGTTTTTTAAAAAATTACTACAGGCTTCTACATTCTTTTTATTTATGCAAATAATTATTTTACTTTTTTGGGTAATCCATGTTTTACTTTTCTTCACCTATTTCTTTATAAATTATCTTTTCTGGTTCCCAATCAAGTTGGAAGTACTTTGTTTTCTCTATAATTATTCTTTTTCAATTAATTCGATGGTCAGGGAGAAATTTGAAATTTTAAACAAAATCTTCATATATATATATATATATATATATATATATATATATATATATATATATATAAAAGATTGTGTTTATGTTTATAATGAGTCTTAAGATATAAATAAATCATTAAATTTTTCTTCTAGTAATATGGCTACCAATTAAATACTAAAAATTGTCACAACGCTAAAATGTGGTAAAATTATTTATGTGAATGCTAGATAATTAAGGTAAATTTCTAAAATACACCAACGGATTGCTATTATAACATGGTTTTATATTTAACTTCTAATTTTTTTTTTCTAAATTGTGGTTGATGAAATTATTTTGTACGGCCTTTGGCATTCTCTTTATTGGTGCAATTATTTATTCTACTTTTTGGATAATCTATATTTTACAGTTCTTGACCCAGCTAATTCTTTATAAATTCAAGTTAGGATGTTTCGTTTTCCTTATATTTTTTCTTTTCCAATTGCAATTCGATGGTTAAGCAGAATCTTGATATTTCAATGAAAAGGTATATATACTATAGATATTGTGCTTATGTTTATATGTAAAAGTACTTAAATAAATCATTACATATCTATATTAGTAATATAGCTACCAATTACATCCTAAAAATTTTGACAACGCTAAATTGTTGTAAAATTATATATATGTGAATGCTTGATCAATATATAATAAGGTAGATTTTTAACCACATAATTACTATTATAACATGGTTTTGTATTTAAAATTTTTTATTTTTTATTTATTTTGGCCCAAATAGTGGTTTATGAAACTACTATTTAAACAATCTTTGTTGAATAAGTCTATATATGAATTTGTTTTTGTATGTCCTCTCAACAGGTATCATTTCCCAAGCTAGAGATACTGGAGCTAGACTCCATTAAAGGTTTGATTATATCAGTATGGGATGACAGACTTCCACAAAATTCATTCGAAAAGTTGAATTCATTGATTGTAAGAAGTTGTGGTTTTGTGAAACTGATTCCCTTACACGTACTCAAATCCTTAAGCAATTTGGCAAAGCTAGAGGTAGGTAACTGTGAGTTGTTGGAGACGGTGTTTGATTTGGAAGAGTTGAATAGTTATGAAGAGATACAGCCATTTCTGGTTGTACCATTAAAAGCGCTAATGTTATGGGATTTGCCAAAACTGAAGAATGTGTGGAGCAATGACACCGAAAAATGGGTCTTCTTTGATAATCTGCAAAAGGTAGATGCTTTCTATTGTAAAAGCCTGACTAGTGTGTTTCCTGCATCTATAGCAAAACGTATGCATTATCTTGAAGAGCTTAAAATACAAAGTTGTGGGATAGAGGTAATTGTTGCAAAGGATGAATCTGGTGCCACTACATCTCTATTCCCTAGGCTCACCTCCCTAATACTTAATAGTCTTCCTAATCTAAGGAATTTCTATCTAGAAAGACACACGCCAGAATGGCCACTCTTGCAGGAGTTAAATATTATGAATTGTGATGAATTAAAAATATTTGAAAATGAAGTATCAAGCTCGTCAACAATACAAAAACAAAAGGCACTTGAATCAAAATATCCTTTGATCTTCCATGAAAAGGTATGTATCTTTCAAATCAGATACTCAATATTTATTTTATAAAGAAAGTTAATAAAAATGAAATTAAGATTTTAAGCATTAAAACGAAAAGGAAATACATACTAATATATGTTTTCACAATTTAACATTGTTTTGAATTATAAATATATTGATAAGTCATTCTTTTGATGACTATTCTTCACAGTGAAATAAACAAAAAATCTTATTGAGCTATTTTGTAAAAGAAAAATGAAGATGAAGAATAGAAATTGTTGGGTTTGACTTGAATTTTGTGGGTGACCCGGTTTGTAACCCGACCCACGACCCACGACCCATTTGTCTCTATATATATGAGTGTGAGGGAATTCATTAGAAGAGTGGTTGATGTAATTTCTCTCTGTATAGCCTCCGTCAGAAATAATACAGATATTCTCTCTGTCCGTGGACATAGGTCGCATTGACCGAACCACGTAATTTCTTTGTGTGTTCTTCTCTATCCTTCTCTTTGATTAATTGCCTTTCAGTAACCTAACAAGTGGTATCAGAGCCTTGGTTCATTTTTTGGTTCGTCGGTTACTGTAGCACGTCCGAAAATTTTTAGATCCGGCTCCAAAATTTCAGATCTTGCCCCGATTTGGTTGATTTGGAGCATAGGAGACCATTCTCTGCATCTTTGGTGCGTTAAAGAACGTCGGAGACCAATTTTTGGTGGTAAGAAAATTTTCAGATCTAGTTTTAAATCTCAGATCTAGCTTGATTCGCTTGTTTTTTGGGAAAAAGAGACCGTTTATTGCATTTCTAGTGCATTGGAGATCGTTTTTCAGTTGTTTCGGTGAGTTTTTACGGTTGCGAGTACTGTTCATCGCCGGAATCTTCATCGGAAGTACTGTTCATTGCCGGAATCTTCATCGGAAGCACTGTTCATCGTCTTCTACGGTGAGGCACTGTAGCACGGTCAACGGTCAACAGTACTATTTGGTCAAAGTTGCTGTTTGGTCAAAGTTGCTGTTTGGTCAAAGTTGCTGTTTGGTCAAAGCTGTTGTTTGGTCAAAGCTGCTGTTTGGTTAAAGCTGCTGTTTGGTCAAAAATTGCTGTTTGGTCAAAGCTGCTGTTTGGTCATTGTTGTTGTTTGGACCAAGTTTTCTGTTGCGATCGTTATTGTTTCCTCGACACAGTTCCGGTAAGTTTATGTTTAATTCAGAAAAGAATTCTGAATTTCTGTGTGAATTTACTGGATTGTGCTGGATTGAATTTCTGGTTTACTGCTGTGAATTTTGTTGGACTGCTGTGTTGAATTTCTGTTAGTGAAGTTCTGGTCAGTTTGCAAGGTTCTGAACAGTTTTGTGAAATTCAATTTCTGATTGCGAAATTTGCTAGTAATTTATCTGCTGTTATTTGAGAAGATGTCGACTCATAAATTCGATATTGAGAAGTTCAATGGATCGAATGATTTCACTTTGTGGAAGGTAAAAATGAGGGCACTTCTGGTTCAGCAGGGATGTGCAGTGGCATTAGAAGGAGAAAGTAGTCTACCTAACACGTTGAAAGAAGAGGAGAAGAAGGAAATTTTGGCAAAGGCTCATAGTGCATTACTATTGAGTCTGACAGATGAGGTGTTGAGAGAAGTAGTTGATGAATCAACTGCTGCAAGTTTGTGGAAGAAATTGGATGATAAATACCAGAAAAAGTCTCTCACAAACCGGTTATATCAGAAGCAGCGTTTGTATACCCTGCGGATGACAGAAAATATGCAGGTAAAAGATCATCTTGATAATTTTAACCGAATTATCCTGGATTTACAGGGTGTTGGGGTTAAGATAGATGATGAAGATCAGGCTATCATTCTTTTGTGTTCTCTACCAAATTCATATGAGAACTTTGTTGACACTATGTTGTATGGTAGAGATAGTATCTCTGTTAATGATGTCAAAGATGCTTTGCAGTCTAAAGAGCTGAAGAGAAGAGTCTCTAGTTCTAATGAGGATGGTGCAGAAGTAGGTTTGTATGTTGGCAGAGGCAGAGACACTAAAAGGGATGATAGAAAAAGAAGCAAGTCACGGTCTAAGTCGAGGAACAAAGGAGGACCTCGATGTTATCACTGTAAACAGAAGGGGCACATCAGGAAGAATTGTCCACAGAGGAAGAAGGGAAATGACGAGAAGGAACTGAATACCAGTGGTAGTGCTGCGGTGGTGCAAGATTGTTCTGACGAAGAAGAAGACATTGATGTTCTCACAGTCAGCACCTCTGGTTCTGCAAATACTTGGGTCTTGGACACAGGTGCATCTTATCATATAACTTTCTCACGTGAACTGTTTACTTCTTTCAAGGAGTGGAATGGTGTTGTGAGGTTGGGTGATGATGAGCAGCTCAGTGTTAAGGGCAGTGGTTCTGTGCAGATTCAAATGTATGATGGAATAGTCAGGACGCTTGATGCTTGGTATGTTCCTGGTCTACGGAAGAATTTGATTTCTCTTGGTACTCTAGACAAACAAGGGTACAAGTACTCTGGAGAGAATGGACAGTTGAGAATTTCCAAAGGTGCTCTGGTTATAATGAAGGGTAAATTGCAGCATGGCATTTACTTTCTGATTGGTAGTTCTGTGATGGGGACAGTGGCTGTATCTAAATCTTTAGGGAAGGATGATGATTGTACAGAGTTGTGGCATTGCCGATTGGGACACATGAGTGAGAAAGGGCTATCAATTCTAAGTAAACAAGGATTGTTAGAAGGAGCAGAAACTGGGAAACTGAAATTCTGTGAAGTTTGTGTTATGGGTAAACAACGCAGAGTTAAGTTCAGTTCTGGGAAGCATACTTCTACGGATGTTCTGCAATATGTTCACTCAGACTTATGGGGTCCTTCTCCAGTTGAATCTCAGGGCAAATGCAAGTACTTTGTTACTTTCATTGATGACTACTCTAGAAGGGTTTGGGTATATTTTCTGAAATCCAAAGATGAAGTGTTTGGGAAGTTCAAGGAGTGGAAGACCATGGTTGAGAAACGGACTAGAAAACAGGTCAAAACACTCAGAACTGATAATGGGTTGGAGTTCTGTAACGCTCTATTTGATGAATTTTGCAAGAAAGAAGGTATAGTGAGGCATCGCACTGTACGTCATACACCACAGCAAAATGGAGTTGCAGAACGTATGAATCAAACACTGTTGCAGCGTGCGAGATGCATGCGATTAAACGCTGGCTTGCCAAAACAATTCTGGGCTGAAGCAGTTAACACTGCTTGTTATCTGGTGAATAGATCGCCATCTACTGCAATTGATTTTAAGACTCCTCAAGAGGTATGGTCCGGTAAACCTTCTGATTATTCTGGCCTGCGTATATTTGGTTGTCCTGCTTATGCTCATGTGAATGATGGTAAACTAGAGCCTAGGGCAATGAAATGCATATTTCTAGGGTATGCACATGGAGTTAAAGGGTACAGACTGTGGTGTACTGAAAAGGATAGAACTCCAAAATTTATTATTAGCAGAGATGTAACTTTTGATGAGTCTGCTATGTTTGGTCAGAAGGAGGAGCTTGGTAGTCATGCAGGTAATAATGATCAAGGTGCCAACCAGAAGGTGGAAATTGAAGTTCAAACTTCAAAAAGGGTTATAACAGACCCTGTACAGCAGCCCAGGGAAGAAGAAGAATCACAACCTATAGCAACAAGGAGGGAAAGAAGGGAAATCAGAAAACCTATGAGGTATGCAGATTGTGTTGATATATGTTGATGATATGTTAATTGCTGCAAAGAACAAGGTTGAAATTGATAGTTTGAAAGCCTTGTTGAGCAGTGAGTTTGAGATGAAGGATTTGGGTGCAGCCAAGAAGATATTGGGCATGGAGATTTGGAGAGATAGAAGTGCAGGTTTACTGTATGTATCTCAACAGAAATACATAGAAAAATTGTTACAGTCTTTCCAAATGAATAATTCTAAGCCGGTTAGTACTCCGTTGGCGGCACATTTTAAACTTGATGCTAGTACAATACCTACTACAGCTGAGAAAAAAGGGTATATGAGTTCAGTGCCCTACTGTAATGCTGTTGGAAGCTTGATGTATGCAATGGTGTGTACTAGGCCTGATCTGGCTCATGCAGTCAGTGTGGTAAGCAGGTTTATGAGTAATCCTGGGAGAGCTCACTGGAGTGCAGTTAAATGGATTATGCGGTATCTGAAAGGTACGAGTAATATTTGCTTGGTTTATGGTGCTGATAAATCTGATAGTGGCTTGGTTGGTTATACAGATTCAGATTATGCTGGAGATCTTTTGAGGAGGAGATCCTTAACATGCTATGTCTTGACTCTGAATGGATGTGCTGTCAGTTGGAAGGCAACACTTCAATCTACAGTTGCCTTGTCTACCACTGAAGCAGAATACATGTCATTGGCAGAAGGAGTTAAGGAAGGTATGTGGTTACATGGTTTGATTGATAGTCTGGGGTTAAATATTCAGAGACCTATCATTTATTGTGATAGTCAGAGTGCATTAAGTTTGGCCAAGAATCCAGTCTACCATGAAAGGTCGAAGCATATTGATATTAGATTGAATTTTATTCGAGATGTGATAGAAGACAAGAAATTATCCATCGAGAAGATATCCACAGCAGATAATCCAGCAGATATGTTGACAAAGGCTCTACCTTCAGAGAAGTTCAAGCATAGCTTGGACTTGGTGAATGTTCGCATTCCATGAAGCCCTACAGGGCTTGAATGACAGAGATGAATTTGTACTTAGTTCTGGTGATTTGAGAGAATTCAAGTCAAGGAGGGAAATTGTTGGGTTTGACTTGAATTTTGTGGGTGACCCGGTTTGTAACCCGACCCACGACCCACGACCCACGACCCATTTGTCTCTATATATATGAGTGTGAGGGAATTCATTAGAAGAGTGGTTGATGTAATTTCTCTCTGTATAGCCTCCGTCAGAAATAATACAGATATTCTCTCTGTCCGTGGACGTAGGTCGCATTGACCGAACCACGTAATTTCTTTGTATGTTCTTCTCTATCCTTCTCTTTGATTAATTGCCTTTCAGTAACCTAACAGAAATTATACTTCGATCCTCGTGAATGTAACATATATATTATATTTAATCAATTATTAATAGTTTAACCCTACAAATAAAAGTTTATAAAATGATTATTAAAGTGTAGTTTATAGTCTTATTAACTGGACATGGAATTGAAAGATTTAGAAATGAATTGTACAGAACAATGCTAAATTGTTGTAAAATCATATAAATGTGAATGTTTGATCAATATATAATAATGAGTATTTCTAATCACAGAATTGCTATTATAACATGGTTTTGTATTTAATTTAATCTTTTTGGGTCCAAATTGTGGTTTATGAAATTATTATTTAAACAATCTTTGTTAGATCAAAAATATATTTTTTTTGTCCTCTCAACAGGTATCATTTCCCAAGCTAGAGAGACTGAAGTTAGACTCTATTAACTATTCGATTATATCAGTATGGGATGACAAACTTCCACAAAATTCATTCAGAAACTTGAAATCATTGATTGTGAAAAAATTTGGTTTCATGAAATTGGTTTCCTTACATGTACTAAAATCCTTAAGCAATTTGGAAATGCTGGAGGTAAGGGACTGTGAGTTGTTAGAGACGGTGTTTGATTTGAAAGAGTTGAATAGTTATAAAGAGACACAGTCATTACTGGTTGTACCATTGAAAGAGCTAAAGCTATGGTGTTTGCCAAAATTGAAGAATGTGTGGAGCAATGACCCCAACAGAATGGTCTCCTTTGATAATCTGCAAAAGGTAAATGCTTTCTATTGTAAAAGCCTGACTAGTGTGTTTCCTGCATCTATAGCAAAAGGTATGCATTATCTTGAAGAGCTTAAAATACATAGTTCTGGGATAGATGTAATTGTTGCAAAGGATGAATCTAGTGCCACCACATCTGTGTTCCCTAGGCTCACCTCCCTTAGTCTTGACGAGCTTCCTAATCTAAGGAATTTCTATCCACAAAGACACACGTCAGAATGGCCACGCTTACAGGAGTTAAGTATTACTCATTGCGACAAATTAGAGATATTTGAAAATGAAGTCTCAAGCTCATCAATAATACAAGAACAAGAGACAGTTGATTCAAAATATCATCTGTTCTTCTGTGAAAAGGTATGTACCACCTCTTAAATCGTATACTCAATATTATTTTGCAAATAAATTTAATAAAAGAGAAATTAAGATTTTAAGCATTCAAACTAAAATGAAAAACATATTAATATATATATTTTCACAATTTAACAATGTTTCAAATTATAAATATATGATAAGTCATTCTTTTGATGACTGTTATATTCATAGTGAAATGAAAAAAAAATCTTATTAAGCTTTTTTGTAAAAGAACAATGAAGATGAAGAACATAAATTATATTCAGACCATCATGAATGTAACACATATATTGTATTTAACCCATTATTAATAATTTAACCCTACAAATAAAAGTTTATGATATGATTATTATGATGTAGTTTATAGTTTTGTTAATTAGGCATGGAATGGAAAGATTTAGAAATGAATTGTACATAACAAATGTTTCAATTAATAGACTTTAATAACTAGTATTTTATTAATTATAATCTCTTAGTCAAAGAAATTAAAAGTGAAATAATTATTTATATAATATTAATGAAGAATCATAAAATTAATTGAAATCTTAAATGTTTCTTTTAATTCTAGAATTTGATAGTGTCTCTTAATCCATTAGTTCTTTGTGTTTTTGTTTTGTCATAGATAATATATGAAACAATTAAGTATGACGAGCATATGCCATATGCTTTTTGCTTTCTCCAGGTCATTCCCAACTTGGAGGAATTGGAATTGGATGGAAAATATGTTGAGATAATAGGCAGTGACCAATCTCCATTCTACTTTCGTAAAGTAAAAAAGCTCTATCTTGATCTAGATGCTTCATCTAATAACACAGCAACTTTTTTGTATGGATTGCTCAAAAAGTTTCCGAATTTAGAGCAGCTCAAATTGAAGGGGAGGATAGGGGAGATTTTATTTCCATGTATGGAGCCTCTTGGGGATGTTGTTGCACCATTTACACAATTACTTCTCTGTTTTCTGTATGGGGTCAAGCACATATGGAATGAGCATTCTCAACTAAATATTCTCCAAAATCTTGAAAGCCTTGATGTTGGATGGTGTCGAGACTTGATAAACTTGGGGCCATCCTTCATTTCTTTAGGAAATCTAACAGAAATCAAAGTGCAGTATTGTCAAAGAATGATCAATTTGTTGACGTCACAGACAGCTAGAAGTTTGGTGAAACTCAAAAGATTGGAAATAAGGAATTGCAAAAAAATAGAAGAAATTATAACAAAGCAGAGAGAAGATGTAGAAAAGGAGATCGTTTTCAAGAAATTGAAATATTTGGAACTTGATGAATTGCCAAGCTTAAAGAGGTTTTGTGGCCATAGTTACAACTTCATGTTTCCATTATTGAACCAAGTAATTATAGGAAAGTGTCCTAAATTGAGCTTGTTCTGTTCCGGTGACACACAAACACCATTGCTTAAAGGTGTGAAAGTGATAGAAGGTGATATAGTTTGGGAGACCAATCTTAACAGAACAATCCAACTATGGCATCCAAAACCGGTACGTACAAATTAAAGCTTTAACATTTCTATCATTTCTAATTTTTAGGAAAATATCCAACCACAAAGATTTGATCGAGATGATATTTAACATACTATCACTAAGTATTGAAGGTTAAATATTCTGTCATCAGCCTACTAATATAAACTTTCTATATTACATAATATTAATAAAAAAAATACTATGTAATCACTATTATTATCAACACTGTTGTTCTTAAAAAAATACTATGTAATTACTATTATTATCAATACTTTTATTCTTAAAAAAAATTATCTAGGTACATACATAACTAGAAACTAAGGAAAGGGGCAACATAATTTTTTAAAAGTCCTATTTACTAAAATGTGCATGGTTATGCTAAATGAAGAAAAATTAAATTTTAGTAAAATGCACAGCTATTGATTCAAAAGATTTATTCTACACAAAATAAGAAATTGATCATTACTTAAAATATTTTCTCTTCTATAAAGTTAATTTGTAGCCAAAAGAAATTTTGATACTATAGAATGGATTAGGAAATCCACAGAAATTAACTTCTAAGTAAAATTTCTCTAGAGATCTAGCAGAAGAAATAAGGCATTCATTGTTCATAATTTTATAAAAGATGTTCAAATCATAGTGAATTTTATCTGTTAACCTTTTATTTTTTCTATCTTCTTTGATTAATTGGAAACAATTTTGTAGGCCAATCTTTCACCCATAATGTTTTAAATTATCAAATTCATTGCTAATTGGATTTCAACATATGATGAACTAATCAATAACTTTGTGAGATGCATTCCTTTTTGGCTCATTTATTGTGTTATTCAGATCGAATATTTGAAGCTTCATAAACATCCAGACATGAAAATTATTTGGGATGGAGAACTTCCACAAAACTTTTCTTTCAGCAGATTGAAATCTCTAGTAGTCGACAATTGCGATTTTTTATTTGAATATGTGATCCCATCACATTTGGTGAGATTCTTAAGTAATTTAAAAGAGTTAGAGGTGAGTAATTGCCCATCTGTGAAGACAATATTTGATATGAAAGGAATAAATGTGGATGAAGATCTGACACATTCAATGGAAGCAATATGCTTGGAAAAGTTGAAATTAGATCATCTACCAAACCTAAAGTATGTTTGGACCAAAGACCATGATGGAACTTATTCTTTTCTGTGCTTGCAAGAACTGGGTGTTCGTGAATGTGACAGCTTGAGATATATCTTTGTGGCATCCACAGCTAAAGGGCTTACCCAACTCAAAAGGTTGGTTATAGAATCGTGTAAGATTGAGATGATCATTGCAAAGGATGAGACTTCAAAATCAGAAGCATTTCCATGTTTTGTATTTCCTCAATTAAGAGATTTGTCACTGCAAAAGCTACCTAATCTCAAGAGTCTCTATCCTTCAAGATATACATGTGAATGGCCACAACTTAAAGATTTACTCCTGTACCAATGTGAAAATCTACAAGTATTTGACTCACAAATGAAAAAGACCGTAGAGTTATTTAAAGAGAATGGAGTAGAAACTGAGCAACCTCTATTCTTAGTTGAAAATGTTAGTATGGCCTTAATTATTTTTCTAATATGTAATAAAATTATCAATTTTATGTTCTCCTAAATAACCGAATTTTTAGTTTTTTCCACTAGTCTTTAACCAACCACATTGAGGTAATAATTAAGAAAATGCGAAATAAAAATAGACAATTGAAAAAGATTTCCATGTAATTAACCTTCAAATGTCCTATTGTTAAATCCTAGTTTTATTTGTTCTGGACCAAAAAGCATTAATTAATTTGCAGAATTTTATGACAAATTACCATTATCGAATAAATAGAATAATTGTAACTTTTATAGGTGTTACTTTTTGGAAACTTAACAACTATTATTTTATAGCCATTAAATAATCCTTATATGGTCAATGTTTTTGTATTTTCCTTTCACACTTTAGAGTTTAATTATGTTATAAACCCAAAGCACATGCATAGGAACGAATTTATACTGTTTTGCATATAATTATGCTACTTTTTCTGCTAATCCATGCTTCGCTTTTTCTTCATCTAGTTCTCTATAAATTATCTTTTCCGGTTCTCAAACAAGTTCGGATGCTGTGTTTTCTTTATAATTATTCTTTTCCAATTAATTTGATGGTTAGGGAAAATTTTGAAATTTTAAAGAATATTTTCGTTTTTATATATATATATATATATATATATTTATAAATTAAAGATTGTGCTTATGTTTATAATATGAGTGTTAAGATATCTAAATAAATCATTAAATATTTGTTTTAGTAATATGGCTACCAATTAAATGCAAAATATTGCCACAATACTAAAATGTGGTAAAATTATTTATGTGAACGTTTTGATCATTATATAAGGTGGATTTCTAAAATACACCAACAGATTGCTATTGTACCTTTTTAAAAGTTTTTTTTTTCAAATTGTTGATAATGAAATCATTATTTAAATAATCTTTTATGAGTAAATCCACTACGGCGTTTTGCATTCTCTTTATTGGTGCAATTATTTATTTTACTTTTTGGATAATCTGTATTTTACAATTCTTGACCAAACTAATTCTTTATAAATTCAAGTTGGGATTTTTTTTTATTTTCTTATAATTTTTCTTTTCCAATTGCAATGTATGGTTAAGCAAAATCTTGATATTTCAATGAAAATTTTCACTGGTACATACACTATAGATATTGTGCTTTTGTTTATATGTAAAAGTACTAAAATAAATCATTACAAATCTATATTAATAATGTAGCTACCAGTTAAATCCTAAAAATGTTGACAATGCTGAATTGTTGAAAAATTATATATATATATATATATATATATATGTATGTATATATATATGTGAATGTTTGATCAATATATAATAAGGTGGATTTCAAGCCACATAATTGCTATTATAACATGGTTATGTATTTAAATTTTTAAATTTGTATGATTTTGACCTAAATTGTGGTTTATGAAATTATTATTTAAACAATCTTTATTAAATAAGTCTATATATCAAAAATTATTTTCTTTTTGTTTTTGTATGTCCTCTCAATAGGTATCATTTCCCAAGCTAGAGAGACTCGAGCTAACCTCTATTAACAGTTTGATTATATCAGTATGGGATGATAGACTTCCACAAAATTCATTCAGAAAATTGAAATCATTGATTGTGGAAAGTTGTGATTTTGTGAAATTGATTCCCTTACATGTACTCAAATCCTTAAGCAATTTGGAAGAGCTGAAGGTATGTCGTTGTAAGTTGTTGGAGGTGGTGTTTGATTTGGAAGAGTTGAATAGTTATACAGAGACACAATCATCACTGATTGTACCATTGAAAGAGCTAGAGCTATGGGATTTGCCAAAACTGAAGAATGTGTGGAGCAATGACACCAAAGGAATGGTCTCCTTCCATAATCTGCAGAAGCTAAAAGCTTTCTATTGTGAAAGCCTGACAAGTGTGTTTCCTGCATCTGTAGCAAAAAGAATGCGTTATCTTGAAGAGCTTAAAATAGAGGATTGTGGGATAGATGTAATTGTTGCAAAGGATGAATCTGGTGCCACTCCATCTTTGTTCCCTAGTCTCACCACCCTTAATCTTGAAAGCCTTCCTAATCTTAGGAATTTCTATCCACAAAGACACACGTCAAAATGGCCACTATTGCAAGAGTTACATATTGCTAATTTTGATGAATTAGAGATATTTGAAAATGAAGTCTCAAGCTCATCAATCATACAAGAACAGGAGGCATCTGATTCAGAATATGCTCTGTTCTTCCATGAAAAGGTATGTACCTTTCAAATTAGATACTCAATATTTATTTTGCAAACAAAGTTAATAAAAGAGAAATCAAGTTTTTAAGCATTAAAAAACGAATATTTCACACTTTAACAATGTTTTGAATTATAAATATATTGATAAGTCATTCTTTTGATGAATGAAAAAAAAAATCTTATAAAGCTGTTTTGTAAAAGAAAAATGAAGATGAACAATAGAAATTATATCCATACCATCATGAATGTAACACATATATTATATTTAATCCATTATTAAAAAATTAACCCTACAAATAAAAGTTTATGATATGATTATTATAATGTAGTTTATAGTTTTTTTAATTGGGCATGGAATGGAAAGATTTAGAAATGAATCGTACATAACAAATGTTCCTATTATGAGACTTTAATAAATAGTATTTTGTTAATTATAATCTCTTAATTGATGAAATTAAAAGCGAAATAATTATTTATATAATATTTATGAAGAATTATAAAATTAATTAAAATCTTAAATGTTTCATTTAATTATGGAATTTGATAGTGTTCCTTGCTCCATTAGTTCTCTTGTGTTTGTTTTTTCATAGATAATATATGAAACAATTAAATTGGAATGATGAGCATAAGGCATATCCTTTTGGCTTTCTCTAGGTCATTCCCAACTTGGAGAAATGGAATTTGGGTGAAAAATGTGCTGAGATGATATGGAATGACCAATCTCCATTCTACTTTCGTAAATTAAAAAAGCTTTCTCTAAGTCCACATGCTTCAGCTAATAACACAGTAGCTTTTCTGTACGGATTGCTCAAAAGGTTCCCGAATTTAGAGCAGCTTGAATTGAAAGGTTGGATGGGGAAGACGGTATTCCCATGTATGGAGCCTCTTGGGGATGTTGTTGCACCATTTACACAATTACTTCTCTGTTTTCTGTATGGGGTCAAGCACATATGGAATGAGCATTCTCAACTAAATATTCTCCAAAATCTTGAAAGCCTTGATGTTGGATGGTGTCGAGACTTGATAAACTTGGGGCCATCCTTCATTTCTTTAGGAAATTTGACAGAAATCAAAGTGCGGTATTGTCAGAGAATGATCAATTTGTTGACGTCACAGACAGCTAGAAGTTTGGTGAAACTCAAAAGATTGGAAATAAGGAATTGCAAACAAATAGAGGAAATTATAAGAAAGCAGATAGAGGATGTAGAAAAGGAGATCGTTTTCAAGAAATTGAAATATCTGGAACTTGATGAATTGCCAAGCTTAAAGAGGTTTTGTAGCCATAGTTACAACTTCATGTTTCCATTATTGAACCAAGTAATTATAGGAAAGTGTCCTAAATTGAGCTTGTTCTGTTCCGGTGACACGCAAACACCATTGATTAAAGGCGTGAAAGTGACAAAAGGTGATATGGTCTGGGATACCAATCTTAACAGAACAATCCAACTATAGCATCCACAACTGGTGCGTACAAATTAAAGCTTTAACAGTTTTATCATTTTTAATTTTTAGGAAAATATCCAACCACAAAGATTTGATCGAGATGATATTTAAAATAGGTATCACTAAATATTGAAGGTTAAATATTTTGTCATCAACCTACTAATATAAACTTTCTATATTACATAATGTTAATAAAAAATACTATAAAAAATATATTACAATTAATGTAGTACATTGTAATTACTATTATTATCAATACTATTGTTCTTAAAAAATATTTGCTAGGTACATATATAACTAGAGACTAAGGAAAGAGGCAACATAATTTTTTAAAAGTCCTATTTACTAAAACGAGCATGTTTAGGGGTAAATGAAGAAAAATATAAATTTTAGTAAAACGCACAGCTATTGATTCAAAAGATTTATTCTACACAAAATAAGAAATTGATCATTACTTAAAATATTTTCTCTTCTGTAGAGTTAATTTGTAGCCAAAAGAAATTTTGATACTATAGAGGAAATCCACAGAAATTAACTTGTAATAAGTAAAATTTCTTTGGAGATCTAGCATAAGAAATAAGGCATTCATTGTTCATAATATTATAAAAGATGTTCAAATCTAGGTGAATTTTATCTGTTAACATTTTATTTTATATATCTTATTTGATTAATTGGAAACAGTTTTTAAATTATCAGTTTCATTGCTAATTGGACTTCAGCATATGATGAACTAATTGATAAGTTTATGAGATGCATTCTTTTTTAACTCATTTATTGTATTATTCAGATAGAATATTTGAAGCTCGATGAACATCCAAACATGAAAAATATTTGGGATGGAAAACTTCCACAACACTTATCTTTCAGCAGATTGAAATCTCTAGTAGTCGACAATTATGATTTTTTATCTGAATATGTGATCCCATCACATTTGGTGAGATTCTTAAGTAATTTAAAAGAGTTGGAGGTGAGTAATTGCCCCTCTGTGATGACAATATTTGATATGAAAGGAATGCATGTGGATGAAGATCTGACACATTCATTGGAAGCAATATGCTTGGAAAAGTTGAAACTAGATCATCTACCAAACCTAAAGTATGTTTGGACCAAAGACCATGATGGAACTAATTCTTTTCAATGCTTGCAAGAATTGTGTGTTCGTGAATGTGACAGTTTGAGATATATCTTTGTGTCATCTACAGCTAAAGGGCTTACCCAACTGAAAAGGTTGGTTATAGAATCATGTGGTGTTGTGGTGATAATTACAGAGGATGAGACTTCAAAATCAGAAGCATCTCCATGTTTTGTATTTCTTCAATTAAGCTATTTGTCACTGCAAAAGCTACCTAATCTCAAGAGTCTCTATCCTTCAAGATATACATGTGAATGGCCACGACTTAGAGAATTATCCTTGTACCTATGTGAAAATCTACAAGTATTTGGCTCACAAATGACAAGGATCACAGAGTTATTTAAAGAGAATGGAGTAGAAACCCAGCAACCTCTATTCTTAGTTGAAAAGGTTAGTTTGGCCTTAATTATTTTTCTAATAGGCAATAAAATTATCAATTTTATGTTCTCCTAAATAACCAAAATTTTAGTTTGTTCCACTGGTCTTTAACCAACCACATTGATGTAATAATTAAGAAAATGCCATATAGAAATAGACAACTAAAATGATTCCCCTGTAATTAACCTTAAAATGTCCTATTGTTAAATCCTAGTTTTATTCTTTCTAGGCCAAAAAGCATTAATTAATTTGCGGAATTTTAAGACAAATTACTGTTATCGAATAAATAGCATAATGGTAACTTTTATAGGTGTTACTTTCTAATGAAAGCTTAACAACTATTATTTTATTGCCACTAAATAATCCTTATATATATATATATATCTATACATATAGCCAATGTTTTTGTATTTTCCTTTTACACTTTAGAGTTTTATTATGTTATAAACCCAAAGCATATGCATAGGAACAAATTTTTATTGTTTTATTTTTCTCTCTCTTTTACTGAACTTGATGCATTAATGAGAAAATATTAATCTATTTTCAAAGCCTTTCTTTATCCAAAACTATTTTGTCAATTATCATTTTACAGGTAATTCCTAAGTTAAAGGGATTATTGTTAACTCAAAAAGATGCTTCCATGATAAAGAATGGTCAATTTCAAGTAGACCTCTTTCATGAAGTGGAAACTCTTCACCTTGCAAGCTTTGTTGATGAATTAGCCATCTCTGCATATGGCTTCCTCAAGAGATTTCCAAATCTCCATGAACTTCATGTGCTCCATAGTTCCTTTGAGGACATAATCCCTTCTCAACCACAAATCGTTAATTGTATGGGAAAAACTACATCATTTGAGAAGTTATACCTTGGATATTTGGATCAGCTGAAGAACATATGGAATGATGATTCTCAGCTACAACTAGCTCATCAAAATCTAAAACACCTTGAAGTTGAATGTTGTCCAAGCTTGATGAAGTTGGTCTCATCCTCTGCTTCATTTGAAAATCTAACATATTTGAAGGTGTCTGAATGTCATCAACTGATCTATTTAGCACCAATTTCAACGGCCAAAAGTTTGGTGAATCTTTACCGATTGGAGATAATGGACTGCAAAAGGATGGAGGAAGTTGTAACAAATGAGAGTGAAGATGCGGAAGGTGAAACCATATTCAATCATCTTGGGCTATTGACACTTACTGGTTTACCAAGCTTGAAGACATTTTGTCCTAGAGTCTTGAAAACATCAACTATCTGGCTAGTGAAACTAGAAGAGGATGAAATATATTAGGTGAAAGACATCAACAAAAGAATAGAATTCCTATTCTTAGCAAAGGTACGAGATACCCATACTTTTGTATACTACAATTCAGAGAATGTAAAGGTTGTAACCAGTTAAATGAAAATTTGATGATGGTTTATGTTTGCTAATGTCCTCTAGCTTTTGCAGGATGGTAAAAGTATACAGGAAAGTTGAGACTATTAACTACATTATCTTCTACAGGTTTGTTCCTTACCATTTTGTTGTTAAAATGGTTTCACTTTTATTCACCAAGATGTCTCTATTTGCTATAATGTTCTCTGTTTGCTAAATTTTGCTTTTGCTTTCTTCTTTCCTACATAAAGAATTTTTTCCTTCTGAAGATTTAGTCGCTATGATAAACTAATTGTGTTGTCTTGGCTTTTCTATCTATGCAGAAATGGACAGTTCGTTGCAATTTATGCATTGTATTAAACCATTTAACTTTAGCTTTGCTATTAGCAGAGGAAATTGGCAAATAGATAAACAGACTCAAGGAAAGGAGAGAGGTGAAACTAATGTATTTGTCAAAAAAGAAGAAACCAAATACTGTAATGAAGTTAAAAGCAAAGTAACTGGAAAAGACAAATGTTGTGGAGAATTGTCCTATTATCAACACCTTTTGTTTCCTATTTGTTTTCTTTTAGATCCATTATGTAGAGCCCTCGTTGGCTTGTTTGAAAGACCTTCACATACCCTTTTGAAGAGATACTTGCAGGTATTTCAACTTTGCATTTTCAGCTTGTTTAAATTACAGTTTAATCTCTTGTGGTTAAATGGAAGGTAAACAACTCAATCGGATTATGGGTCAAATTAAATAATTACAGGAAGATAAACTATAATTTACCCTTAATTTAGCAAACAACATTGAGGCTGCGTTTGACTTAGTAAGCCTTTTTTTTTAGCTGATTAATCATGATCAAAAGTTATGGTTTAATAATTTTTTTTTCTTTTTTCATTTACTCTTTGCAGGATGGGCCTCCGCCAATTTTCTGTTGAAGGATTTCTTTTTATAGTTGATTTGTTGCTAAAAAATCTTGTAGAAATGTTGTGACCTAGTTGTTGATTTCTTATTATAGTTGACTTGTTGCTCAAAAATTTTGCAGAAATGTTGTGACCTAGTTGTCAATTTCTTATTATAGTTGACTTCTTGTTGAAAAATCTTGCAAAAAGGTTGTTGGTTTCTTTGGCCGAATGATTTGTGCAACCTTTCTCTTGAGAATGTAGGAAAGCCTTAGTTAAAATATAGATATTCCGCAAGTTAGAACCATTTTGGTTATATATATCACAGATATTTTTCACAATTAAATTCACACTCAGTGCAACACACAACAATAGTAAGTGTTGTAGTTTACATCGATATATTCACCCACTTGCATCTTTTTGATGATGATTAACCACTATATGCATCATTTAAATTATGAATAAAGTATACTTTCAACTATGAAACAATTCATATCTTTAACTTTTACATGAATATTACCGGAAAATTTAAATTGAAAAGGCCATAGGATAGCTGGTAGTAACAGAACAAATCATAGAGGAGTTAAAAGAAATACTTTGAACTGCAAAAAAAAAAAAACTAAAGATAGCTTATAATTATAAGACATGTTATTGGCGATATATGTTTTTACATGGTTATGAAACTTGAATTACTCATGATTCTATAAATTTTTCTAGTTCTATGCACACTTGAAAAAGATAGCTTATAATTATAGGACATGTTATAGATTATTTTTGAAACTGTAGTTATAAAAATTAGAATTGTATACATTGTATAGCCAAAAAGTTGTATGCTAGATAGTCTGAATCAAGTGGTTTTGGGAGTGCAATTGGTATATCAAATGAAGCTTTTCTTTTGATGAAATTTGAATGAATTGTATTTGACACCTATAGAAACCAACCTGGAAAATTTCAAAAAGCCTAGCTGTTTAAATGATAGCAGAACTGTACAGAAACTAATTTAAGGCCATATCAGAGTAGTTTTAAAAATTGGGTCAATTGAGGACCAAGAAAGTGACTTTTAGGGATCATAGAGTTTTCTTCACTATCTTGAGACATTTGCCTATCTCTTTTAAGAAGGGTATCTTTGTACAACACTTTAACTTTGGCATTTGGTTCTGTTTCAAGAAGATCATCATCGTATTTGCATCTAGAAGCCATGGCATCAAATGGGACCATGCTATTTTTAACTTTTTTTGTGCTTCTATCCAATTGATCATCTTCTTCCTTGAGCGTGGGCATGAATTGGCCACATCGAATCTTGGAGCAATCTTGTACAGTAGAGTATAAGTGTATAATATTACAAGAGATTGTTGACTTTTTTGTGTTTTAGTTTAGTACCATGTATGAACAATTAGGGTTGCTATGCTATGCTATTTCCCATTCAATTGGATTGTAAAAAATTTGAGTTGTTTGGTATCACATTGGGAAAGGAAAGTGAAACTGAGTTTGAGCTCTAAACCGAGGTTGGTCCAACGTAGGTAGGCGTGGCTTCCACGGTGATTAAACGTGGTTGGTATGTGTCATTTTAATCCCCTTCCTCCTTTACCCCTTATTGTGTGTTGCCAAAGCTGTCATGTGGTGTTTTGCCCGCTTCTTTGTGTTGTTGTAGCTGTCGCATACATTGGTCTCTAATGTCAATCTTTATCACCTTTCCTCTCATTTTTCCTTCCATTTTCTGTCCCTTCCTTCCATTTTCTGTACATGTTGTCTGCGTGATAGCCTCTTTTGCTTGCCCTGTTCTCTGTCGTGTTCTGCGCAATGTTGTTATGTGTGTATGCCATTCTCTGGTGTTGGAAGGCAGTAGGGATTTGTTGATGACAATAATAGCTACTAATAGTAGCTCTCCAGCAACCCTATATAAGAGAAATTATGGGTCACGAAGTCGGGTTTGCGTGACTCACCAAGCCGAGATACGAGTAGAGAAGAAAGCAGAAGATTCTATGTGTGTGTTTGTGTTTTTTTTATTTTTTGGTTTTCTTTAATGCCACGGGTTAGGCTGGAACTTGAATTGGTGTGAATTTTTTTAATTAAACTAATTAACCTCATTAATCCAATTACAATTTATTAAAGTAATTTATCTAATTAACCTAATTTATGTAATTATTTTAAAAATCTAATTTACACAAGTAAAAACCCTAACTAATTACATAATTAATTTAATTATGCCATTATACAATTAAAAACATAATTAATTTAATTTATCTAATTGTCTTGAAAACTTAAGTTGCATAATTAAAAAAACCTAATTAATCTAGTTAACTAATTACATAATTGATTTAATTATATAATTACAAAACTATACAATTAAAAACATAATTAATTTAATTCATTTGTATAATTCATTAAGTTAATTTTAGATAAATGACAATAAATTATAATGATATATCAAAAAATCTATGTCCTTTTTGCACATCCAGAAATTATGTTTATAAACCTACATCTAAACATCATAATCTGTATCAAACTAATATTTACCTAATTATCTATTAAACATAAATTATTCAACCAAATTTAAATTTATTCAAATTACGTTCGCATATGAATGCTATGACTCTTGAAAGTTCTATTCCTACACACTTTACTAAACAAAATTTTAAAAAAATTCATCATATATCTCATAATTTAATTACAAGATATTCTATCAATTTTAAAATATAACAAGTTTTTTATTTTATAAATACTGAATATCAAAACCTATTTGTAACTAGATCATATTAGGAATATTTTCATATTCTAGAGCATGTAGAATAATTCTTTTTTTTTTTAAGGAAAACCATCCCACTTAATTTCGCCTACGGATCCTCTGCTTTTCGCCTTTAACCGTTGCTAAAAAAGAAAAGCACTGCTTCCAGACGCACTCAATTGTATTTATCTACAATTAGCTGATTTTAGGTTCCTTATTTATTTATTTATCTACTGTGCTTCTGTTTTTTTCTTTTAAAATTTTTCGTTGTATTTTTCTTAAAACATCTCCTTTTTTTTTTTTAACTATTTTTGCTACGTTTCCAACTTGTTTAAGAAAACCATTGGAAGATCTCCAACTTCGTGCAGTTAGGACGTGGATGTGTGGATGATTTACTTGTGCTAGGGACTCAAGCCTTGGGTTATACGAATTTGAGACAAATGGTTTTATTCTGGCTACTATAGTTGGGATCCAAATACACGCTCTGTTTGGAACTTGGAAGTTTAGTATGCCTTCTAGACCAATTTGTTCTTAGAAACACTTTTGCTGGCACGTATCCTTGTTTTTTTAAAATTCCATTCCTATTTTCTGTGTACTGCACCTTACATATATATATATATATGTGTGTGTGTGTGTGTGTGTACACACACATACTTTACCTTGTTGATAATTGTTTACAAAATAGTGCTTGAATTTTAATGTACTTCCCTGCTTGGGCAAAGCTTTGAAATCATTGCTTTGACCTCCTATCATGGATGGAAGGATTTAAAAATCTCGATTTCCTCACTCACCGTCGAAATAGGGATAAATTCTTTCTTGAGAAATATTTTTGGAACGTCAAAACTCCTTTTAGGGCTGAGTCATAGACACCAAAAGGCTTTATCTCCTAACATGTGTGTGATGTGTTGCTTTAATTCAGAAACAACTTCTGTCCGTAGTGCTCAGCAGAAAGTTACATTTGGTGTTGGCTTTTTGGAGTGCTTGGTGAACTTGGGCATGTCCTCAAATTTTCGAAGCATTTTCTAATGATTAAGTTTTTTGGTGTCTTTGGTTGGAGAGAAGTGCTCAGACTTTTGACAGAAAATCTTTGTCATTCATCATGCTTCATTTTTTCTTTAAGTTGTCTCAGCTCCCTGTAGTGTTCAGCATTTGCTTTCTTCTGGAGAGTATCCTTGGTCCTTTTACAAATGATTGTAAAACTTTTTCGTGGTTCTACATTTCTGCTTTCTTTTGGTTACTGGCTTTCTTAGTAGCTTTGTCTAAGGAGCAATCTTCTCAAAACTGCATGGACCAGACCAAATCAGTTAGTTCAACTGGGAATCAAACCATGATTTGGCCATACCTAGATGTTGGACCCCGCCCCCCGGGGGGGGGCTACTATCAGCCTACAGCTCCTCTTGTAAGTATCCTATTATATTCGTTATAATAATCATCCCTTTTTATTTTAATAATTATTTTTAATAGATGAATTCATATCTATGAGATAATTAAACTTGCTCATTTGGAAAATTTCCCTTAATAGTACCATTAATAATAACAAATGAATGTGTTATTTAGTTTTTTTAACTGTGTAGTGAATAATGTTATTTAGACCCTAATAAATATAAAGTTTATTTAAGTGCTTTTAAAAGTTAAACTAAACATTTCTTACTTTAAAAATTATTTAAAATTCTTTTTTATTTTTTAAACACTTGTATAAGTTATTTATTTTATATATTTTTAAATATATTATACAATATGTAAAATTAAAAAAAAAATTTACTACCAATTTGACCATGTTTAGACTAGAGAACTGTGAACCAATCCCCTTACTACTTCAATGACAAGTCCAGTTTATAGAACATTGTAACTTCCCAGGAGCCTTTTTTCATTCTTCTTTGTATTTCTTCTGTCCTTAATTTTTTTTTTTATATCTAGGAAAATGTTGTACTTTCTGTGAACTAAAATGCAAATGTGAAAATTACCTGTGTTTTTGAAATTTGTGGTAATTGTTTGCTGTCAAAAGATGGCTTAGATGCTATATTTTTCACAATTGAGGGATTGTTAGCATAAGGATGGCTTGCAATTAAAGTTTTGTATTGCTTATCTGGTTGAAAAGTGGAAACTATTGCTATCTATGTCAACATTATGATTTTTCCATAATTTTTGTTCTATTGACATTGATATTGATTTTGGTATTAATGTTGGTCCTCTACTTGTTATGTGGAATTATAAATGAAAACCTGTGAATTAGTTTCTTGACAGTTCTATATATTTGTGCTGACAAAAGCTTTAGTTAACTCATTCTTGGCTCCAATGTTCAATTGTTTTAGTTTTCTGTCAAATATGTCTGTTCTGAAGTTATTCACGTTTTCTCTGAATATTAGTGCAATTTCCCTTATACAACTTTTGGCTCTAACTTTTTTACAATTTGTCTGCGTTTCTTTTGTTGGGGTTTAGGGCATTTTGGGCAAAGTTATCAAGTTCCAGAACTTGGCTCGTAAGTTCATGTAAGTTTTAGAACTTGATGGCAAAATATTGCTAGTTCGTAAGTAAGCTCTAATTTGATCAAGATCGGAACATGTTCTAGAACTGACTAATAGGATCGTAGGTTCGTAAGAACCTATGCGATCCTGCCAATACCAGAATTTTTTTTTAATGTTTTTTTTGTGTTTGATTGCAAAAAACTTTTATTTTTTTTCTTTTTCTTGAGAAACCAAGTGCCTCTGTTCTTCAAAGTTTGACTTCTATATCCTATTCTTCGAACTTCATCTTTGTCGTTGTTTTTCAAACTTCTATACTTTATAGTATGTTCTTCTTCTTCAAACTTCTGTTCTATACATTTACATCAGTACATGGCTTGAGAATCCGAGAACCTCTGTTTTTTTATCTTTGTGAATCACTGAACTGTGATTACTGATTACTAATTCATTGTTACGCAAATGCTGTGAAATGTGAATTTTGATTGTTGTAATATTGTGTCTGACTGAGAACCTTTGATCTCTCTGAATTTTTTTATCTGTATGACTTTTAGAAATGTAATTTGTGGTAAATTCTTATTATTTTTGCAATGTATGCCATATATGATATGTTTTATGGAAGGACTTTTTTATATTTTTGCAATGTTAGCACCTTTATATATTTTTGTTAATTTATTTATGAAATTTTACAATATTTGAGAATCCTCGATTCGAACTTACGATCTCGATCTTGCCACCATTCTTCCGAGCTTATGTAAGTTCTAGATCTTGATAACTTTGATTTTGGGACTTTCTCTTAGCTTGAGCCTTGAAATATTACTTCTCATACAGGATTTAGTCTATTTCTTTTACATTGCTAGCCTAAGCTAAATGAAGTTCTTCGTCCCAATAATAAATGTCGTAGAATGATTATGGCCTATTTAGTGTGATATAGAAAGTCTTCTTCCTCTACTTGCCTATGTGGTGTGATTTCACAGTGAATCACTTTTAACTCAACTTTTGAAGATCCTAATTTCTTGCTCTTTTAAAATTCCTCTAAAAGCATCCCAAAAATGAGAAGAGAGAAAAACACTTATGGGCCCTTTAATCTTATAAGGAATTTGGGCCGAAAAAGAAAACCTTATGGGTTTAGGTTAAAAATACAAGAGATTGGTCCAATTGTTTGATCAATGCAAAGAAGCTACCCCTACCCAAGTTACACAGAGTAATCTGACCCAACCTCTTATTAAGGCCTCACAACGCAAGCCTATTCTAAACCCTAACGAAGCCATAATTTCTGACCTATTCACAGAAACAAATGCTACTATACCTTCTGCAGCTGCAATGATTAAAGAGACCCCTGTCCTGAAGGCGAGAAGGAGTAGGATATCCACTGTTTTCTGTTTTCATGCAATCTTTGGGGGCAAAAATACCCATCTTCAACCTTCACCTGGGACAGAATATGTGGATGAGGAAGACTGTGACCACTCTTTTGTTTTGCAAGTTGGAGGACTTTTAAACGCAACATGTGGCAATGTTACAGAGCTCATAAAAGTAATTGTTGCTCTTAGCGGTAATAAAATAGTTGTGGTTAAGTATTTTCTCTTGGGTTCAATCCTTTCAAACCTTCTTCTAGTTCTTGGAACCTCTCTCTTTTGTGGTGGACCAGCAAATCTTCGACTAGAACAAAAGTATGACAGAAAACAAGTAGATGTGAATTCACTCATGTTGCTGCTTCCATTAGTGTGCCATTTGCTGCCTATGCTGTTCAGATATTTTGGTGCATCAGCTACTCTCACTACAGATCCATCTTTCCACTTGTCAAGAGCGGCTAGCGTCGTGATGCTACTTGCTTACTTTGCTTACCTGGTCTTTCAGCTGTGGACACACAGCATAATAGATGGATGTAACCATGCCTTGCCAAGAGATATTGCTTAAGGCTTCTTCAATTCACTTTGGAAAGCAACTCCCAAACTTTCACCTTGAGGACAAGGTGCCTCTTAAAGGGGGCGGTAATGATGAGACCTATGTGATTATAATAGGGAAATAAAAGGAGAGGGAGGTGTGACCAAATCAATGACAGATGGTAAAGGACATGTGGAGGGTAGAGGGGGAAAGCTAGGGTATTTGGGTAGTGGCTGTAGGTATAAATAGAAAGGCCTAGGAGTGGATTGGGGGGAGGAAAATGTGGGAAATGGTCTGGGAGAGAGTTAGACCTCTCGAAAGTCTAGCATCGGTATTGTGTGGAGTGTTCTTTCTATTCTTGTTGTGTTGTGTGTGTTTTTCTGCGTTATATCTTCATTCTCTATGTTAGTGTGCTGTTGAGGAGTGTCCATCTTTGTGTGAGGACTTCAGTGCTGTTTTGTAAGAATAGTGTGTGTAACAATCTCTATCCCACTGGAAGAGATTCCTTAATATTTTAATATAATTTCTGCTGTTAATTTTCATTCAATTCTATTTGTTCTCTTTACTGTATTTGGGTCCTATCAGGGACCCACATAGAAGCATCCTTGAAAGGAGGGCCACACTTCTTGCTTATAGGAGCTTCAAGAAGTTTAAAACAAAATAAGCTCGAGGAATTTGTAGATAAGTTTATATGGAATATATGATGCAGGGAAAGCATCTCATGATACATGCTTAAAATCTGTAATCTTGACAGAACTAGATTAGGGAAGCATTTGGATTTGTGCAATTGTCCAACAGGGGCTTGAAGAAAAGGGTGAAAGAGCTTTGCCTAATATGAATCTAAACAATTTGAAGGGAATCCATAGCTGTGTCTATGAATACCCATGGTACCAGATTGCATCCAAAACATACTATGAATTATTTACTTTATTGTGGATGGTTCTGAAGACTACTGTGTTAGGTTGATTCACCATTTCACGGAATGATGGAATTTTTCTAATAGCTTGATAAGTCTTGACATATTGGTGGCTGTGAAAGGCAGGAGGCCATAAGATGATAAAGGACAGGCCCTCATGATATGTGATGACACTTGGTTTTTTTATGGAATCTTCTGCAAAACTGGTTCTCTCTCATTTTGTTCACTATTGCAGACTTGTTATTTGATTACATGAATGCTTACCGTCCAAGAATACAATGCATGTCGTTTTTTTCCCCCCTTCAATGTGTATACTTTAGTTTGCGTTACCTGGAAGCTTTGTAAAATCATGAATATGCATATTGGCTTTAATGTAAATATACTACAGATCTTCTAGGCGTTTTCAGTATACTTGGAGGCAGTTGCAATATTGCCCCAGTTGGTTTTGTTGCAGCGAAGTGGAAATGTGGACAATTTGACAGGCCAATATGTGTTTTTTCTTGGGTATGTATATACTTTTTTTTAGGATATTTTATTTTCTATTATCTATCTTCTTAAATTCTGTTTGTGGCTATCAACAGTTTTCTGCATATATATTTCCTATCTTGACTCCAGTTTTGCATGATAGATTAAATATTTGTAGAAATTATGCTGATTTGTCAAATCTAACATCTTGTGGATTGTAATTGGTGATTATCAAACTGCAGGGCATATCGTGCATTTTACATTGTGAATTGGATATACCGATATCTGACTGAGCCACACTTCTGTCGATGGATTGGTAAGAGTTGCTTTAAATTTTAAATAAGAATTTGTATAGAAACTACAGATATTTAACTTATTTCTTGTTATTTCAGCTTGTATCTCAGGAGTTGTTCAGACAGCTTTATATGCAGATTTCTTCTACTATTACTTCATAAGGTAATGAATATTTATGTGATAAGATTATAATTTCTTTACTCTGTGGATATGACAAAAGAATACAACAACAAAGCCTTATCCAACTAAGTGGGATTGACTACATGTATCGCACGACGTCATTGAGCTCTATCAATGACCAACTCTTCAAATATTTACCAAAAGATCCCGTTCAATAATTTCTCTATCTTTCTTGATCTTTCTCAACCTTTTTTCATAGGGCTCCAAACCATCTGCTCAACTCTCGTTACTGGCGCTTCCAATGGTCTTCTTTGAACATGCCCAAACTAGCTTAAACGGTTTTCAGTCATTTTTTCTTAATAAGTGCCACTCCAACCCTCCCTCGTATACGATCATTACGGATCATATCTTTTCTTGTATGATCACACATCCAACTCAACATCCTCATCTCCGCTACTCCAATTTTATGCTCTTGTTGTTCTTTCATCGCCCAACATTCACTCCTATATAAAATCGCTGGTCTTATAGCAGTACGATAAAACTTTTCTTTGAGCTTATCTGGTACTTTCTGACCACAAACAACTCATGATGTCATTCTCTATTTTAACTTGTATCCTATATGTTACATCTCCAATAATTTCGTCGTCATCTTGTATAACAAGTTTCAGATACCTAAACTTTGACACTTGTGATACAACATGATTTCCAATTTTAACCTCCTACTCGTTTCTAGCTTGTCGCTTGTTAAACTTACAATGCATATACTCTGTCTTACTCCTGCTCAGACAAAAACCTTTTGATTGCAAAGTAGTTCTCCATACTCAAGTTTAAAATTAATCTCTTCCCTTGACTCTGCCATGAGAACAACATCATCAATAAAAACATGCATTTAGGGATTTCTTCTTGGATATGCTTCGTCAGAATATCTAAAACGAAGTCAAACAAATAATGGCTAAACGATGATCCCTGATGTAAGCCAATCTTAATAGGGAAGTCTTTAGTCTCCCATTCAGACGTTCTCACACTGGTTTTAGCCTGCTCAATACATATCTTTTATAGTTCTAATATACGCAACTCATACACCTTTTTGTTTCAAGGCTTTTCAGAGTACCTCTTTTGGTACTCGATCATAAGCTTTTTCCAAATCAATAAATACTATATGCAAGTCTTTTTGTTTGCTCCGATACCTCTCCATTAACCCTCTTAGAAGATAAATAGCTTCCATAGTAGATCGCCCTGGCATGAGTCCAAATTGATTTTCCGAAATACTCGTCTTCAATTTTAACTTACGTTCAATCACTCTTTCCCATAATTTTAGAGTATGACTTATAAGCTTAATCCTTCCGTAGTTTGCACAGTTTTGGATGTCTCCTTTGTTTTTGTATATAGGCACTAAAGTGCTTCTTCTCCATTCCTTTGGCATTTTATTAGACCTTAAAATCTTATTAAAGAGCTTAATTAGCCAAATAGTACCCTCCTCCCCTAAACACTTCCAAACTTTAATAGAAATATTATCAGGACCAACAGCTTTACCATTATCTATTCTTCAAAGAGCTTCCTTGACCTTATCAACCTTAATCCTGTGATAATATGCCAAATTTTGTTCTCTCTGCAAGGTTGTTAAATCTTCCATATCACAAGTCAACCCTGCTCTGTCATTAAAGAGATTATGAAAGTGACATTGCCATCTGTTTTTAATATCTCCATCTATAACCAAAACTTTTCCTTCTTCATCCTTAACACATTTTATTTGATCTAAATCTCTCTATTTCCTCTCTCTAGTTTTCACAATCTTGTAAATCTTTTGTTCTCCTTTTTTCGTTCCTAATTCCTCGTAAAACTCTACAAATGCTTTAGATCGCGCTTCACCTATTGTTTTTTTAGACTCCTTATTAGCCTTTCGATATCTTGCACAAATGGATAGCTTTAAAGCAATCTCTTTTAAATTTGATCTTCTCTTGAACGATCTTATTCCACCACCAAGATTCCTTATCTCTTTGCCAAAACCTTTAGATTCTTCTAAAAATGCTTTAGCTATCTTTCTAACCCTTTTAGCCATCTTCTCTCACATGATGTTAGCATTTTCTCGTAACTCCCAAGACCCTTCCTCCAATAGTCTTCTCTTGAAAGTCTGTTGATTCTCTCCCTTTAGCTGCCACCACTTGGTCTTAGGGTTCATCACCTGTCGATACTTTTGTTTTCGACCCTTAATAATCATGTCAAGGACCAAAACCCTATGTTGAGTTGCCACGGGTTCTGTAGGAATAACTTTACAATTTTGATAGATTTTTCTATCTAGATTCCTTACCAAAAAGAAGTCAATCCGTGACCTTGAAGCTCCACTCTTGTATGCGATTAAATGTTCCTCTCGCTTCTTGAAGCAGGTGTTAACAACCTTGAAATTATAAGTCATTGAGAAATCGAGTATAGACTGTCCTTACTCGTTAAGCTTCCCAAAACCAAAGCCATCATGAACCCTCTCATACTGTCCTGCTTCTTTTCCAACATGGCCATTAAAGTCCCCCTCCCCCCTCCCTCCCCCCCCTCCCCGGATGAAAATCTTTTCTTCTAAAAGTATGCTTCTGACCAATCCCTCCAAATCTTCCCAAAACTTTTTTTTTAAGATATGCATCCGCCCCTACTTGGGGTGCATAGGCACTTATGATATGGATAGTATCTCTTACAACAATCATTCTTAAGCATAGAATCATATCCCCAGTCATTTTTACCTCCACCACGCTCGGCGTCTATTTCTTGTCAACCATAATACCTACACCATTCTTTGTCCTTACTTTTCCCGTGTACCAAAACTTGAAGCTTGAACAGTCAAACCTTTTAGCTTTTTCTCCAATCCATTTAGTCTCTTGAAGGCACAAGATGTTAATTTTTCTCCTCTTCATAGTGTCCACAACCTCCATGCATTTATTTGTCATAGTCCCAATATTCCACTTACCAATCCTGATTTTTCTCTCCTAGGCTAGCTTCTTTCCCCTCAACCTTCTAGGAACATGCACTTGTGACATTACATTCGATCGACAATGCAGTGGCTCTAGCTCATTTAACACTATACTCGAGCCATACAATGTGTTACTTCCGGGCAACGACCTAGTATTAGTAAACCTCTGCTCATTTAACACTACATCCGGGTGCTGATGCAGTGGCTCTAGCTCACTTGCCACTGTACTCGAGCCATACAGTGTGTTGCTTCCGGGGAACATCCTAGCATTAGCATAATAATGTCGTTGATCCATGTTCATGAAAGATTCAACAAAGTTTTATGTTGATTGTCGAGGGTCTAACACAAGCTTCCTCTTTTACCCAGGCTTAGAACCGGCTATAAAACATAGGCGGAGTTGAATATGACAAAAGAATAACATCAGGATTTTTTTTTAACAGCTGGAAGAATAACAAACAATCATTTGTTCCTTCATTGTGATGTGGCTTGGAGCATTTGGAACAGGCTTTTTGGTCTTTTTTATGAGAATTGGGTTTGCCCAACTGACCTTGCCACATTCCTTGCGACCAATTTTACTGGTTTCGGTTCTAGGAAGGAGAATAAAATTCTTTAGAAAACAGCTTTGTTCGCAACTGTGTGGTGCATTTGGATGGAAAGAAACGCCAGAATATTTAATGATCGGGGTCTACCTCCTCATTTGTTATGGGACCTCATTCGTTATGTGGCATCTTTGTGGGTTTCGGCCAATGGGTCTTTCAAGGGGGTGCCTCTTTCTGATGTTTATAGGAACTGCAGGGCGTTGTTGTACTAAATTTTTTTTAGGGGCCTTATGGGACGTCTTTTGGTTTTAGTTTTTCTATCCTTTTAGTTCTATCTTAGGAGGATCCCTTGTCCTCCTTCTGATGTATTTTTTTTTTCTTTTGCCTTTGTTTCTCTCTCTTCTCATTAATAAAATTTCTTTTTCTATCAAAAAAAAATTCAAGATTAAAGCTGCCTGCTTGAGGCAAGTAGGTAACCCATGACTGTTATGGAATTTGAGATGGGAGTCACTGCTGAATTTTTGTAGAGCGTGATTTGGACAATGTTAGTGACTTGTTGGAGGGACGGATATATTATGTAGAAATGCCACCCAAATTCATCAGTGAGGATAATTGGGTTTTAACTTTGAAAGAATATTCCATTCTCGTAGGCAATTCCAGATTAGGTTAAGTACAGATGTTTATATGTGAAGATAGTTTTCTGGAGTTTCAAGTCTGCATTGCACATTATTGTAAAGTTTGTAGAGCAACGTTGCTATTTTGGTTATACGAGAGCCCCCGTTTAGTTTTGATTACGCTGTAGATATTTTTAAGCACTTTTTTTTTCTCTTTAAGAAATAGAAATTAAGTTCTTACATTGAATCATGGGAACCATATTTTCAATCCGAAGCAGGTTTAGGCAGAATTTACTATCAAAGGTATGGTATGAGTTTGCTTACATTTTCCTATTGCATATGGTTTTTACCTTGAGTTTGAATTTTAAAAGTACAATTAAAAGTACGCAAAAGGACTTGTTCTATGTTGGAAAAGGGAATGGTTAAGATGCTTGATTGGTTGGCTAAAATTTTGTTCTTTTTTTGAATTTTCATTCCTTTAAATGAGACAATCTATGTGGGCGTTTGGCGCGGCGTTTGCAGGCGATGAGCATACATTTGAGAGAAATAAATTGATTTTCTCTTAAATTTCAAATATTTGGTTTGTCAGTTGTTAATTTATACAAAATCGATTATCCAACAAAATCAAGGTTTTCTTCAACACTCCAAATTCAAGCTTTTGATAATCAATTCTCATTTAAAGCGGTTCTACAATTTTTTCTTCCCGCTACCCCTTTCTTATGAAGCTTAAAGCTTGAAGCTTGGCAACGAAAAAAATAAAAAAAAACATAGGGAGAGAGAGAGCTCGCAGTTGAACCCACATAGCTAGGGCTTGACTGAAGCAAAGAAAGAAGAATAAGAAAAATTATGAACTTACCTCGGCTAAGTTAGTTTGACGAAGAGAGGTTGGTCGCTGGAAACACAAATCAAGGCTGAAATTTTATGGATGGGAAAAGCTCATGGACTTTTACAGAGAAGAGAAGAGTTGAGAGTAGGCTAAAAGAGTAGTGTGTGCGTGAAGGAGTGATATGACAAAACTCTGTGCGTCTTTGTGCCGTTGCCTTCTTTGTACTAAGTTCAAAGTAATGAGTGATATGAAGATTTATTTATTTATTTTTTTAGTTTTATCGTGGAATGTGTGAAGTTGAAAGTAGTGTATAAAATTAAAAAGTCAGAAGTTGGAAGTGACAAAACCGTCTAATGAATGACAAAGCTATGTGCTGTTATTAATATAATATAATATAATATAATTTATTTATTATAATTTTTATTTATAAAATAAGATATGAATTTATATTGTTAAATGTTTCAAATAGTTAATTAATAATCAGGTAAATTCAGTATAAAAGTTTTATTTATTAATTTTGATATTTGATTTAATTAACTTTTAATTTGAAAATTATGTAAATATAATTGTATATGACTATCGATTTATTAACAAATTAATTATTTATTTTTGTTAAATTTTATAAATAAAATAAAATAATATAATATTCATACCATTTCTAATAATTACACATTCAAAAATGTTTTGGCTAACTAATATTCAAAAGAAATTAATTTTTTAAAATTACTTTTTTGATAACAGTTTTTAAATATAAATCACATTTATACAAAATTAATTCTACTTAAAATTAATTTTGCTCAAATTTAAATTTACTTAACGAGTTTCTAATCACACCTTATATTCCTTGTTTCATATGAAATGTCTTCCCCTTTTTGGTAATAATAAACTTTTTTACCATTATACCCTCACGTAAAATATCACATTTTTTTCTCATTATCTCACAACTTATCTATTCTACTTCTAAAAAGTATGAATGATTGTTATATATTACAATGCATTTAGCCAAGTAAAATATATATATATATATATATATAGAGTAAACCCAAGTGAAAACAACAACCAAACATGCCATGAAATTCAGCCAAGCCACCAATGAAAAAATTGATGCCGGAAGAGTAGGAGACAGCAGAAAATCATTAGAAGGTTAAAAAAAATCCATAAGAAAATACTCTTGTTAGATTCAGGTATATTATTATTATTATTATTATTATTATTATTATTATTATTATTATTAATGTAACCAGCAAAGAACCAAGATTATTGTCAGATTCTTCTCAACCTCTGTTGCTTCTAGTATCCGCCAGTGGAATAAGGAATTAACAAAGGGTGAGAGCAGAGGGAGACAATCTAAGGTTTGTGAGGGAGAGTAATGAAATTAAAATAAAAAAAATAGAAGGCCAATATACACAAAACTTCCCTTTTTAAACTTTGGGATTGATACATTTTATTCATCTCAACTTTTAAATTTAACAAAAAAATCCTTTAAACTTGTGACGAAATATCTTTCTTCCAAAAATTAATTAAGTCAACAAACGGTCAATGTCTATGTCACTCATATATTGCCATGTCAGTTTAATTTGTGCCCACAAGGACAATGATGTGGCAATTGCCTCTATATGGGGGACCCTTCCAAAGCATAAAAAAAAAAATAAGGTAATCAAAATTGAGATCTTGTATAAAATCAGAGAGACATAAAAAAAGATTGAATCGTAAAATCAAATCAAAGATCGTAAGGTGTTTAAATATAAAAAATATTTATATAATTTGTTAGAATTATTAAATAAGCATAAATTTATCAAAAATTAAAATAGTTTCATAAAACAACTCATATTTTTATAAAATTATCAGTTATTTTCATTTAAAAAAAATCTAAACACAAAACAACGTTGTTTTGAAGTCACATTAAGAAAAAAAAAAAAGAAAGTTGTGTGTGAAAGATCTTGTTGTTAAGATCTCAATCTTGTACGATCTTATTAGCAATATCTAGATCACATACAATCTTGATGCAAAAATAATCTTATTTATAATTTTGTTGTTAGAATCTCGATCTTATAGGATCATATGAACAAGATTTAGATCTTGAGTACATTGAGAAAAAGTCAAAAAATCAGCCATAGGAAACTCAAAATCTACTGTTTAGCCATCCCAACCATCTCCACCTGCCCACTATTATAGATTTTGTGAGGGGTAAAATACACTAACCCTAAATTTCAGCGGAATTTTGTGCGTTTTGGTTAGTAAAAACATGAGTGGTTCCAATAACAAAAGAATTCATCGGAAAAACATTCAGGCAACTATTGAATCATTGTTAAAATCCTTTCAGTGACCACTATGAAAAAATTACAACTAAAAATTTTTCAGTGATAATTATTGTATCACACATTTTCAGTGATGCTGAAAAAGTTGTCACTAAAAATTTCTAGTTATATTTATTAGCTGATGCCACTAAAATTATTTCAGTAATAACCTTAAAGAAAGTTGTTACTAAAATAACTTCAGTGACACTTATCTTGTTACTGCCACTGAAAGTCTTCTAGTGACAATTCTTTAAAGCTCATGGCTAAGAGTACTTATTCAAAAATAGAATATATCAGTGTATGCAACGATTTCTTACAGTCATAACGAAAACTTAATTTTTGTTTAGCAAGCAGAATAAGTTAATTTATAACTTATTTAACTAGTTTATAAGTTTGTTAGAAATATCTGTTAAATGAGTTTATTTCATTAACTTATAATTTATTTTAAGACGTTACTTTGAATAGCTTATATAGCTTATAACATTTATATTTATATTTTTATTATACTCTTAATAATTTATTAAAATTCTCATTATACTGCTATATCATATACATCCTCTATGCATCTTCTTTGTTGTCCATGTCATCTGTCGTCATTCGTTATTGTCTATTGTTGTCCATCATCGTCTATTGTCTTCCCACTTTCGTCCCTACCTATCCGTCACTTTGTCCATCGTTTGTTGTCATATGTCATTTTTCGTCATAGTTCATCATTGTTCATCAGATCTCCTCCATTGTTATATATAATATTGTATATAATTTAAATTAATTTAATTAAAAACAAAAAATAATATGTTTATTTGTATTATTTTGGGATTATAAATATATATCATTTTATGTCATTTTACATCTATTAGCTAATTAATTCAATAGCTACTTTTATCAAATGCTTCTAATTCAATAAGCTAGTTTAACAGTTTTCGATTTTCAGCTAAAAATTAGTTTATAAACTTTTAGCTAACTTATTAATTATTTTTGCCAACATATCCAAACTCTTTGCAGGGTTTGTGTCATAGCATTTTGGGTTGCCTCTTCTTCAACAATCTCGCCCATCTCGCCCACAAGCCATGAATCTCCCAAACACAGACTTACTTGTGAGTACTTCAGTTTCTTTCCAAGTCTGAGCAGAGACGAAGACGAGAAATAGAGAAAGAAACAAAGAGACTAAGAGAACATATACTCCAAGACTTGGTGAAGAGAACACGTACACACTGTGATGTGCCTAAAAGAGGACACAATCTGTACCACAAGGAAAATAAAGAGAAGAAACCAACTCAACTAAATTGATAAGCCTATGGCGCCACAATTAAGCTAAGATGGATTGAATTCGCCACACCCCAGATTAGAGAACGGAATGGGAGTGATAAGAATTCTGAGATTTTCTCGCCACACTAACACAATTGTTAGATAAGAGAAGATAGATGTGCACAAAGCAATCTGAAAAATAATTCACTCAAATCTGATTATCTTGCCACAAGGGGGCAAGTTCCCTTTTATAGATAACAAAAGCCAGCTGCCTCATTAATGCAACCACAACCACCTCATTAATGAGCCTACAACAACTATAGTCAACCTATAGCCACCTCATTAATGAGCCTACAACAACTACAGCCTCCCTATAGCCACCTCATTAATGAGCCTACAATAACTATAGTCAACCTACAGCCACCTAGCCTATAACAACTACAGCCACCCTATAACCACCTCATTAATGCAACAACAACTACTACAACCACTTGGAAAGCTAAATGACACTACAACAACTCTGAAAACATTAAATTACATCAGATTTTATATCCCAAAAAGTCATGCACGAAAATTATTAAAAATAAGAAAAATCTGTAGTTTTTTTATTCTTCAAAGTCCAAGCTTCTGATTTGGCCCAGCCCATCATTGCACACAAGTAAAGAAACCCAAGTTAATCCCATTTGATGCTTCTTGGCCCTTGAACGTGTTATTGGCCCAAGTATAGATTCAGCCTCTTCTTCTTCAAGGACAGCCTTCATGATCACATCATCTTCCCCTGGTTGACAAGGATTTGCCCTCAAATCCAGCTCCATGTTATCTTCCAAATAAGGGGTCATGTCCCTTACATTGAATGTTGCTGAAACACCATAATCTCCTGGGAGATCAATTTTATACGCATTGTCATTTACCTTTTCTAGTGCTCGAAAAGGACCATCAGCTCGTGGCATAAGTTTAGACTTCCTTTTGTTTGGAAATCTCTCTTTGCGTAGGTGAATCCAAACAAGATCTCCTGGGCTAAATTGAACATGCTTTCTCCTCTTGTCTACTGACTTTTTATAGGCAGCATTCTTCTTCTCAATTTGCTTTTTTACTGCTTCATGCATTTTCTTCATGAATTCAGCTTTACTTTTGCCATCCAAGCTAAGTTTTTCATTAATTGGAAGAGGTGCCAAATCTGCTGGTGTGTTAGGATTAAATCCATACACAACCTCAAATGGAGATTTCTTTGTAGTACTATGAACACTTCGATTATAAGCAAATTCAACTTGCGGCAAGTACTCATCCCAATTCTTCAAGTTTTTACTAATAACACTTCTAAGCAAAGTGGAAAGAGATCTATTTACCACTTCGGTTTGCCCATCAGTTTGAGGATGACAGGTTGTGCTAAATAGCAGCTTTGTTCCAAGCTTCATCCATAATGTCTTCCAAAAATAGCTCAAGAATTTGGCATCACGATCAGAAACAATACTCCTTGGAATGCCATGCAATCTCACAACTTCCTTGAAGAATAAATCAGCAATATGAGAAGCATCATCAGTTTTGTGACATGAAATAAAATGAGACATTTTGGAGAATCTATCAACAACCACCATAACTGAATCTTTTCCCCTTTGTGTTCTGGGTAATCCAAGCACAAAATCCATGCTTAGATCCATCCATGGTTGATCTGGAACAGGCAATGGCATGTACAAGCCATGTGCAGCCTCATTGCTCTTCGCTTTCTTACAAGCAACACATCTTTCTACAATCCGATGCACATCCTTCATCATATTTGGCCAATAGAAATGCTCTTTCAACATTTCAAATGTCTTCTTTTCACCAAAATGTCCAGCTAGCCCACCTGCATGTGATTCCCTAACAAGCAATTCCCTAATAGAACAATTAGGAATCACAAGTTTCCCAAATTTGAACATATAACCATCATGCCTATAAAACCCTTTAATGGCCATTTTCTCACAAGCTGAATAGATTTTAGCTAGCATAGGATCAAGCAAGTATTGCTCCTTAATAAGTTCAAAGCCCAACAGCTTAGTGTTCAAAAGAGAAATCAAAGCATACCTCCGAGATAATGCATTAGCCACCACATTCGTCTCTCCCTTTTTGTATTTGATTACATAGGGGAAAGCTTCCAAATACTCCACCCATTTGGCATGTCTTCGATTCAGCTTCCCTTGCCCCTTCAAATGCTTTAGGGACTCATGATCAGTGTGAATGATGAACTCCTTTGGTAATAAATAATGCTGCCATGTCTCAAGAGCTCGAATTAGTGCAAAGAACTCTTTATCATAGATTGAGTAATTCAGACTTGCTCCACCAAGCTTCTCACTAAAATAAGCAATGGGACACTTATCTTGCATTAAGACAGCTCCAATCCCTACTCCAGATGCATCACATTCAATCTCAAATACCTTTGAAAAATTTGGAAGAGCTAGAATAGGTGCTGAACACAATTTCTCCTTGATTAAGTCAAAACTCTTTTGTGTAGCTTCGGTCCATTTAAACTCGCAATTTTTTTTGATGCATGCAGTTAATGGTGCAAGAATAGTGCTAAAATTCTTCACAAATCGTCTATAAAATGAAGCAAGGCCATGAAAACTTCGTACCTCAGAAATACTTTTAGGAATTGGCCACTCCTTGATTGCTTTTATTTTCTCCTCATCCACGTGCACCCCATGTTGAGAGACAACATAACCAAGGAAAATAACTTGGTCTTGACATAATTGGCACTTCTTGAAATTGCCAAATAGTTTTTGTTCTCGTAATACTTCAAATGCTTGCTTCAAATGCTCTTCATGCTCTTCAGAATTTTTACTATAAACCAAAATGTCGTCAAAATAAACGACAACAAACATACCTATAAATTTTCGAAGCACATGGTTCATTAGCCTCATAAAGGTGCTTGGGGCATTGGATAACCCAAATGGCATGACCTTCCATTCATACAGCCCATGTTTTGTCTTAAAGGCTGTCTTCCATTCATCTCCTTCCTTCATACGAATTTGGTGATAACCACTCTTCAAGTCTATCTTTGAAAACACTTTGGAGCCATGTAATTCATCAAGCATGTCATCTAACCTTGGAATGGGATAACGATACTTAACTGTAATCTTGTTGATTGCTCTGCTATCCACACACATCCTCATGGTCCCATCTTGCTTTGGCACCAATAAGGCCGGTACTGAACAAGGACTCATGGACTCCTGCACATATCCTCTTTCCAGCAACTCATTTACTTGACGTTGCAACTCCTTTGCCTCCTCCGGATTCATTCTATAAGCTGGCCTATTTGGTAAGGCAGCTCGTGGTACAAGATCAATTTGGTGCTCAATACCACGAATTGGTGGTAATTCCTTTGGTAGTTCTTCTGGAAATACATCACGAAATTCTTCCAAGAGCCTTTGAATTTGTGGTGGAAGTGATCCCACAATTTCTGGTACTATCTCCTTCAAATGCAATAAAAGAACCAAATTAGAGCTGGATAAAGCTCTCTCAATGTCTCCTTTGTTGGCAAGTAAATTACCCTTCCTTTCAGCTTCTTGTTGATGCGTCTTCACTTGTTGAGGACTCAATGGTGCTAACACAATCTTCCTTCCATCTTTCTCAAAGGAATATGTGTTTTTAAACCCATCATGCAAAACTCTTCTATCATACTGCCATGGTCTTCCCAAGAGCAAATGACTAGCACTCATTGGAACAACATCACATAGTACCTTATCTTTGTAATTTTTCCCAATAGAAAATGGCACAACAACCTGTTTAGTGACTCTCACAATTCCATCTTCATTTAGCCACTGTAATTTGCAAGGATGAGGGTGTTCAGTTGTGGCTAAATTCAACTTCTCCACCAAAGTAGTAGAAGCCACATTTGTGCAGCTCCCTCCATCTATAATTACACCACAAACCTTCTTTTCAACAGTACACCTTGTGTGAAAAATGTTCTCCCTTTGCTCATCACTAGGCTTAGCTTGCAAATTTAGAGCACGCCTTATGACAAGAGTTCTCCCTCATCAGCATACTCCATGTTTTCCTTATCAGAACATTCTTCCATAACTCCTTCAATGACTGCCTCATCTTCGCTTACCACTTCTCCATGCGTGTCTTGGATTATCATTACCCTACGGTTTGGACATTCAGATGCGTAATGCCCATGACCAAGACATTTGAAGCACTTCACATCTCTACTCCTTTTAGGAGGTTCTGAATCAGCTCCCTTTTCTTTCCCTTTTGATGGACTTGATGGAAGTTTTGAAGACTCCCTCTTCTCCACCTTTCTTTCTTCTCCTTTAGATGCAACCCATGATGGTGTTGTAGAGAAATTTGTGATTTTGTTTCTAGCTGGCTGTGACATTTGCTTACTAGAAACTCTCTTCCTTTGTCTCTCCACCTTGATTGCAAGTTTAATAACATCCTCTAAGGTTACATAATTTTGTAGTTCCACCAAATCACCAATCTCCCTATGCAAACCACCAATGAACCTTGCAATTGTTTGCTCTTGAGGTTCATTCAGTTCACATCGAATCATTAGCATCTCAAACTCTTTCACATAGTCTTCTATACACATACCTCCTTGTCTCAAGGATTGAAATTTGAAGAAGAGCTCTTGCTTGTAATATTCTGGCACAGATCTTCTTTGCATAAGTCTCTTCATTAGTCTCCAATTTCTGACTTCTTCCTCACCATCTCTCCTCCGTTGGTTCTTCAAATTCTCCCACCATAAATTGGCGTAATCTGTGAATTCAAGGGCTGCAAGATGACATTTGGTTGCCTCCGAGTACTCATGGCACTCAAAGACCTTCTCTACACGCTGCACCCACTCCAAAAATTTCTCTGGAGAGCTACTTCCCTTGAAAGTAGGGAACTTCATCTTAATCTTCAATTCTTGCTCTCTTTGTTGCCTCCTTGGCCTTGGAGACCTTTCATCTTCTGTATTACTTTCTTGGTCCGATTGCTCTTCATTTCTATTTCTTCGCTGCCCACGCCTTGGTTGACGGTTTAGCCTCTCCATTTGTTCTACCAAACGATCCAACCGCTCCATCATTTGTTGTTGAGATCTCTCCATTTGATTTTGAGACCTTTCCAACTTCAGAATTTGAGCTTGCTCTAAAGTAAGCCCCATTGAAATTGGAAGTTCAGAACTGTTATCTCCAGACATGATCTCTCTCTCTCTAAGTGTTCTACTCTCAAGTTACAAGAGTTTTCCCACACGAAACCACCGCTCTGATACCAAAATGATGTGCCTAAAAGAGGACACAATCTGTACCACAAGGAAAATAAAGAGAAGAAACCAACTCAACTAAATTGATAAGCCTATGGCGCCACAATTAAGCTAAGATGGATTGAATTCGCCACACCCCAGAATAGAGAACGGAATGGGAGTGATAAGAATTCTGAGATTTTCTCGCCACACTAACACAATTGTTAGATAAGAGAAGATAGATGTGCACAAAGCAATCTGAAAAATAATTCACTCAAATCTGATTATCTTGCCACAAGGGGGCAAGTTCCCTTTTATAGATAACAAAAGCCAGCTGCCTCATTAATGCAACCACAACCACCTCATTAATGAGCCTACAACAACTATAGTCAACCTATAGCCACCTCATTAATGAGCCTACAACAACTACAGCCTCCCTATAGCCACCTCATTAATGAGCCTACAATAACTATAGTCAACCTACAGCCACCTAGCCTATAACAACTACAGCCACCCTATAACCACCTCATTAATGCAACAACAACTACTACAACCACTTGGAAAGCTAAATGACACTACAACAACTCTGAAAACATTAAATTACATCAGATTTTATATCCCAAAAAGTCATGCACGAAAATTATTAAAAATAAGAAAAATCTGTAGTTTTTTTATTCTTCAAAGTCCAAGCTTCTGATTTGGCCCAGCCCATCATTGCACACAAGTAAAGAAACCCAAGTTAATCTCATTTGATGCTTCTTGCCCTTGAACGTGTTATTGGCCCAAGTATAGATTCAGCCTCTTCTTCTTCAAGGACAGCCTTCATGATCACATCACACTGAGATTAAAAGGATCGAGAAATAGAGCACTGATGAAGGAACAAAATGTAGAGATGAAGCAAACACTCATGAATGTACGCAAGGACTATGACAAACGCATAATGAAAACAGAGGGAGGAAGAGCGGCAAAGAGCAGAGAAGGAATAGTGAGAGGAAAGTAGTGCCTAAATTCAAAATGGTTCAAGGATGAAGTATTGTAGTGATATTATTTTTGTTATGTGATCAGCTGATATGTCTCTTTTGAACTGAAGTGGCAGTTTACAAATCTTAATAATCTGCGACTTTTCCTACGATTTTTCTTAGAAGAAGATTGCACTAATGTAGTGTAGGGAGTTCTTAAAACACTAGTTTTAATACAATTAGTCTCAATTACACGTTATTGAATAACATTCACGAATCAGTTTAGTTTCTCGTGAACTTTTTTTTTCTTTTTCTGTGTGTTTGTTTTTCAGAAAGTAAAAAAAAAAAGGAAGAAAATTTTTCCAATGATCTAAATTTTACTTCTATTTTTCATTTAAAAAAATTCTTAAAGATAAGTTGCGAAACGACTTCTTAGAAATTTTATAATGCTTTGTTATAAGCAGATTAATTATCGTCAGTACTACTTACCATAGGTTAGACGTGGACTCTAATAAAATTCTTTCATAATTTTTTTATGAAAAGGCTTTTAAAAATAAAAAAATACTTCTCATTATGAAAAAAAGAAAAGAAAAGAGGGGGGGGGGGCTGAAAGGAAACCAAGCGAAATATAGCGCAACATGGCAATCATGGCATGAATGTGTATATATATATATATAAATTAAGCTCATAATTAATATTATATTTATCAAGATATCTACCTTCTAATTAAAAAAGAAAAAGGAAATTAATTCTACTGTGATTCTCTAAAAATTTATATAGATAATCACAGTATACATAAAATATCATTGTCATGCACATGTTAAAAAGAGTCTAAATCCACATAATGTTTAAAAAAAAAAAGGAAAAGGAAAAGAGCTTAGAGCCGGTGTGTTGGCTTTAAGTTCGATGGTTACAATTCAAAATAAAAAGAAATTAGCTCATAAAGTAAAATATAACATAATTAAAAAAAATTCATGATAGCGTTAGAACGTAGAAGGATCTGGATTCAATGAAAATATATTCTTGTATGATAATTAGCTTTTTGTTTTTCTTTTTTTCCATTTGACGGTGACGATTTCGTCATAAAAAATTTGAAATTAATTAAAATAAAATCGAAGGACATTATAGAATAATAAAGTATAATATTACCAATTTTTATAATGGATGCATATGTCCCAGACTACTTAAGTAGGCACAAATCTATACAATGTTTGAATCTCAAGAGAACAATGAATTTTTAAAAATGTCAAATGAAAAAAAGTCTGAAGAAATTTGTCTTTTGTGCAATTGGGTAGCAGATATTCTAAATAAAAACCAAAAACAAAAAAACAAAAATGGTATTTGGATTATTTATCTTTATTTTAAGTTTCATTTTTAATTCTTTATATTTTAGATGCTTTATATTAGTGTTAAACGATAATTTTTAATTGTCGACAGAAGTATGTATTTCAACAAAAATACCAGTTAGTGATTATACAATTTAGCAGCTGTAACTTCGACAGATATTAAGTGTTTGTCGAATGGTAGACCTACCTAGTGGCCTTTGACGATGTGATATGGTGCAACTAAGTTGACAGATGTCGAATATGTTGTTTGATGGTGTAATAGTGCAACCAAGTCGTCAGATGTTGAATATGCTATTTGACGGATAAATTAGGCAGATGTGTCTAGTGGCTTAGACAGTTATGTTTGGTTTACCATACCATATAATATACAAAATAACTGTCTGTTACTTATGTGGCTAATAGATAGATAGACAGTTATATTTATAGTTAGCCTATAAATATTAGGATTTCTTCTATAAAAAATGGTTGGAAACTCTTGATTAAAATCCTTGTATCTCACACAAGTAGATTAAAAAGATCAACATCAAAGTATGCTTTCTATCTTTAACATTCAAGTCAATTTAATTCAATGTCTTTAATCATTTTCATTTAAACCTTATGCACTTTAACTTTTAGCAATTTCAACAATTTATTTTTAGCAATTTACTTTCTGATATTTACATTCCACACTTTATCCTGACATCGTCAAGTGATTGCACAACATAACTATTAAATATATCGTTTAACGGTATAACAAGACTGTCAAGAGTGTTGGATGTGTGAAGTTGTCGGATGGATATGTTGAACAAAGCTATCAAAAGTGCTGGTTATGTGAAGTTGTCGGATAGACATGTTGAATTGTTGATCGACGACCAAGTCGTCAAATGTCAAAGACATGCTGATTGACACTGTGATGGAGCAACCAAGTTGTTAGATGTTGAATATACTGTTTGACGGACAATTTGATGGTGTGATGGTGCAACCAAGTTGTCGAATGTCGAATATGCTGTTTAACAGAAAGATTAGGTAGACCTGTCTAGTGGCCTTTGATGGTGTGATGGTACAACCAAGTTGATGGATGTCGAAATTGCTATTTGACAGACAGTTTGACAGTGTGATAGTGCAACCAAGTTGTCGAATGTCAAATATGCTGTTTGACGGTCATATTAGGCAAACTTGTCTAGTGGCCTAGGCAATTATGTTTGGTATACCATACTATGTAATACACACAATAACTGTCACTTACGTGGCCAATAGATGGATAATAAATAATAAATGTCACTTATGTGGCCAATAAATGGATAGATAGTTATATTCGTAGTCTATAAATATTCAGATTTCTGATGTAAAAAAAAGTTGACAATTCTTGATTAAAATCCTAAAATCTAACATGAGCAACTTAAAAGGATTAAAATCAAAGTATGTTTTCCACCTTTAACATTCAAGTTAATTTAATTAAAAGTCTTTAATCATTTTTATTTAACTTCTTGCACTTTAATCACTTTGTTTATACATTCTGCACTTTCACTTTCAGTAATTTAATTTTAGCAATATATTTTTAGCAATTTACTTTCTGCCATTTACATTGTACAATTTATTTTTTGCCATTTACATTGTGCAATTTAGTTTCTACCGTTTACTTTCTGCGATTTACCTTTTACACACTTTATATTCTGTAATTACTTTTCTGCAATTTACCATTTTTATTTAACTTTTTACAAAAAGTGTATTTCAGGTCTCACACTCTTTCATGCAGTATTTGTCAAATTACTCACATTTGACATGGTTTTTATTAAAATGAGATTAGCGCATAACTTTGAAACTATATCGCTCTCGATTTTCATTATTTATTGTAGGATTTGGCTTTGACCAAAAATACCTTTAACAATTAGTCATCTGTGTTGTAAATTTACACTATTTTGATCCTTTTTCATCAAGACTATTAGTCTATTCTATAAAGTTGTCATTTTATCATTCTAATATTGACATAACAAATCTACTTTGATATTAATTGTACACACACAAAACATGGTAATATAAGATGTCAATTTTGTTAAAATAACTAAAAATTTTGATAGAAAAAGATTGAAATAGTATAAATTTGCAACATAAAGACCAATATGAAACATAAAAGACCAAAATAAAATTTAAAATAAAGATAAAATAAACCAAAATACTATTTTTGCCCCAAAATATAAAAAAAAAACATCAAACCTGTGTTGCTTTAGTCTTTTCAACTTCGGATTCAATACATAAAGTATTAAGAATTATACGAACCTCAGAATTCAATTCAAGACTCCTAATTCATTCTTTATTAAATTTAGGAGATGGACCTAGCTAGGACCACATGCAATTCTTAAAGCTCAAACTCCAATTAATTAGGATAAATTCGACACTATAATAATGAGTGACAGTTAAATTTGTCCCTGTACGAAGCTCCATTGTTGAAAGTTCAAACCCTAAAGAAAGTGAAATACCAAAACAAAAGCACGCCGTGTTATATATATATATATATATATATATATGATGGCAACCCTAACCTAAGGAGAATAAAAAATTTGACCAAATCAATTATTTGTTATATGTAGAAGTGGTCGACAAGAGTCCCCAGCACAGAAGACCAAGACAACATCTGTAATGCCTATGAAAAAAATAAAATATAAATACATATTTGCAAATTATAGTTACTATGTTAATATACGGTACTGTTCACCTATATAATACTATTTACGTATACAATATTGTTCACTTATACAAACAAAATGTCAAGTACTAGATGTGGTTTGATCATTAGAGAAAACTAAAAAGAAGTTCGTAGAAGAAAATGACGTTTTATGTGTAAAAATACCCTTAGGGACTCAATTGAAAGTACTGATTTGAAAAGAAACTTAAAGGTTTAAGGTGAAAGGATAGTTTTTCCTTTAAATTTCAATAGTAACCAATAATTAAGTCCCAACGCGTTTTGCACAGTGTTAACGCGTGAATTATTAAAAATGTCGCTTTTATAAATAGTAAATTTAATATTTTATTAGCGTATAGTGTCAAATAGTATCTTTGACTTTTTCTATAAATAGAATCTTACATTTCACTTATAAACTCACACATTCAACTTTTCTTCTTCTCTCCTTAAGTTTCTCTTGCTCCAATACTAGATTTCTGAGATTTTGGGCATTTCCTTTTCAGCTTAGTTAAAGATACTTTGCCCTTTCTATGTCTTTCAAAATTTAGAAGTTATTTTCTTAAGTATGATCTGTGGTTGCGGCTTTGGCTGATCTTCCACATCAGAAAAACTGTCCTTATCTGCTTACATATTATTTTGATTCTCTGGTTACCGAAATATGATATAAACTGCGAATAATACATGTCTAGAAAAGTTCTGTCTAAGGAAAGACCTGGTTTTTAAGTGTGTCCATTGTGACCCTCCACTCTTTCTTGGAAACTTACCTGGTTTACTATTTTACAGATTGTATTTTCTATTTCTGGTATAAACAGTGACCGTATATATGAATAGTGACCATATATGAATAGTGATCGTATGTATGAATAGTGACCGTATGTATAAACAATATCTATACATATAAATAGTATCCATACATATGAATAATGATCGTATGTATGAAAAGTATTCATACATATAAATAGTATCCGTACGTATGAATAGTACCTATACGTATAAATAGTATCCATATATATGAACAGTATTTGTATGTATGAACAGTATCTGTACGAAAACAATCCTAACGTATTTTCTCTAATCTTTCATGAAAATCTCCTTAGCCGAACACTAAAATTCACATGAGTACTCTTGTCTGTAACGACTTAAAGAAGTGATACTCGTACGGAATTAAGGTGAGTGGAATGACCCCGTTTTAATAGAGTTTTAGTATTACTGGTGATAAAAAGTATGTCGTAGTACACTCCCAAGATTCATAAGGGGAAATTGAATTTAGAATGACGAATCTAATGAGATAATTAATCCAAAAGTATGGATAAGACGGAACAAGTATTTCATGATGATGTGAAGTTTGAATCTTTTCAAAAATAAATTAATTGTTATATTGATTTGTGGTTTATAAATCTATAATATAGTTATATACTATACCTGTTATATGGATGAATATTATATTATGCTTCTGATTATGATATGAAATATTGTACTATTGATTGTGATTGAGCGGGACAGTACCCCCTCTCACAGCAAGGCGGAAAATCCAGTTGAAAGGGTGTCTTGACCAATGAGTGTGGAGACAACGATTCCCTCAGTAGGGATACAGCCCGGATTGGTGATAAATCCGTGAGGCGCCCTAGCTAAGAGGATGAGGTTGTGCGTCATGGCGGAAATATACAAAATTGGTGAGCTGGCCTGTGTGCGCTCTCCGGAATATATTACCATTGATGAGTACTAGTAACGTTTGTTGAATTGGATGAATTTTTATCTTCTTGTATGTAATTTCTAACTATGTTTATTGGTTGAGTATGAGCCTTCGGATATACTTGCATGACTGGTAATGTATTTGAATTTTATTAACGCGAGGCCGATTCGCTCACGCAGTTTAAAAGCTCACACTCTCTATAAATTTTTTTTGTTCAGATTAGGTTGATAGCGAAGAATATCTGCTAGAGGAGTAGATCACTTTAGACCTTCCCGCTATCAGGTAGGCCCCTCTTTTGTTGTAGACTATGTTGCTCTGTAATCATTTAGGACATCTCGGTCAAGAGTTTGGCATTTGGCTTGTATGTTAGCATAATAACGTATTTTATATTGATAATCTATTATTATGTGCAAATCATCTCTATGAATTTCAAATAAGAAAATTTGATATATTTTCTTCAAGAATGATTATTTTGATAATATAGAGATAATGACTAATAATTTAAACTTACGGGTAGAATTTATCGAAGGGCTTACAGTGATGAGAGATATATCATTGTGTCAGTCATGTGCCTAAAAAATGGGTCGTGACAACATCGATCGTCAATAATGCAAGACTATGATATAATTTCTCTAGACTTGGTTGCCATTTGCGAAATTAATCAATACGCCAATATAATTTTGATATATATATATATATATATAGTACACACACACATTTGCAAACAATTTCTCCATACTAACGCCTTGTATGGTAATCTTCTACATCCTGCAACTCATTTCAAAATTAATGTTTGTTTAATTTAAACAATTTGATGCTTGTTTTCTTTAAATACAAATTTGTCATGAAATGAGAAATTAATGTTGTGAGAGTTTTATATTTTTATAATTCAATTCAATTCAAATCAAAAGAAGTTGAGCATATATAGTAGGCTTCAGATATACTAATAGTTTCTTTCCTTTAAAAATAGAAAAAGAGGTCAATTTTTTGTGTGAACTCCAGATATTCTCAAATAACATCGGATTTGAGATTAATTTTTGTCAAGTTAAGAACGTTTGAAGTTAATGTTCTCTCAACTAGTGTGATTTTTGAAATTCAAACCAATATTTTCTTTTCTATGGAGGTAAAGTTGCTTATCACATTAATCAATAACTTGTGAGTTATATATATATATATATATATATATATATATATATATATATATATATATATATATATTTCAAAGACGTTGGTTAGATGTATGGAAATCTTCACATATGTTCGTATTTTAATGGGAAAGTTATGATTGAATATTACGACACACTTGAAATAAATTGAATCTCATATGTTGCCCTATTTGCCGATATCCAAGAAATATAAGATATCAAAATGAGTGAACATATACAATATTTACTATCTTGTGCGATATTTCATGTTATAAAGAATATATAAAATTTTCACATTGATGACTTTTAGCATTACTAACTTTTTTTTCAATCAAAACCATTACTTAAATTTTGTAAAATAGAAATTGTTTTTTAATTGATTTTTAATTGTGATACAAAGAACATAATAATTTTAAATATCACCATAACTTATTACTATCATACTATGGCTAAGTTTCTATTCTACAATTTGGCATGAAATTAGTTTAAGTATCTCTTGCAGTTTAGTATATACAAGACATTGCTTTCTAACCACTTCATTGTGATATTTTACATCTAATATTTCAAAAAAATATATGATTATTATATTACTAGCCTACGAGAAAAATGCAAAATAGTGACAGACAGAAAATCTGTATGCCGTCATTTTCATTTGAAAGTCAAAACTAAGTAGAAGTTTGTAGTTGAGATTAATGGAACAAATTTCAATTTTTAAATATCTCATCCCTAGAAAACTATATTATAATTGTTGAGTATATAAATGTACTTTTAATGAAATTGTTTATCGTTTTATTTGTGTCATTATTTATATATAAATTATGACAAATAAATATCATATGTGATTAAGTTATAATAAAGCAAATGAATTTCAGAATTCCAAACATCGTATAGTAAACTGTATTTTATCGTTATAGCCATAATATTTTTTTAAAAAAAAAACCTCATTTTATTCCATACATGGTTTTCTTCAAATTTTTAAAGCGATAGAGTTGTGGGGTTTTAAAAAATAATCTAATAGTTTAGACTTTAGACTGAAAATTTCAATTCAAAGCCTGAGTTCATAATACAGTAGAGACCATATCGAGTGAAGAATATTTATGAAAGATGAATGATCCCCGGTCTACGATACTGTGTTTGTACAGAGTAAGAATGAAAATAAAGAGACAATGAAAAAGAAAAAAAAATGATAAAAAAAATTATTTGATATAGAAAGAAAAAATAAAAAAGAAAAAGAAAATAAATATTTTAGTAATATTTTTTAATAGGATAATTTTACCATAATATCCCTTACTATTTAATGTATTTTGACCCAAAAAAAAAGCATCTTAGCCCAGCAAATGACTTTCTTTTTGTCTTCTGGTGACTTGAGTAGCCTTATTTACCAACAGAACAACAAATTGAAAGGTGCCCACTCAGCCTCTCTATTTCTTCTAAGAAGCATCATGCAGAAATGAAAAAAAGATGAAATCATAGCATATGGATATAACAACGATTCTACCTGACAGCAGCACGAACACACCAACGCGATTATTGAGCTATGAAAGCAGAGACCTAAGCGACCACACCGCAACAGCACGAACACACCAGCGACAGCGGCAAATGGCTAACAGCGGACGATGGAGCAGCAGAACAGCACGCAATAGGGCTTCTTCAAGGGCAAGGAGGTTAATTACACAGTTTTTCATCCGATAGAGGCACTTTTCCACTGCTGAGATGGAGGAAAAAGTCGTACAATTAAAAAAGGAAAATAATGGACTGGTGGAATGGAAGCCAACTGCTGAGAATGCAAACCAACAAAGAAAGAAGCACTGCATATGAGAATTTCTCTTTTCTTTCCGCGTTGATTGTCCAACCAAACGTACTGTGAGTGCATGCATGTGGTTCCATTCTATAGCTCATAGTTAATCAAATGCTTATGGAATAATTAATATCTGTCGTATTAATTAAGGAAAATTACAATGACAATTAGAAATTCAATAAAGCAATACTTTGATTAGACACTTGGACAACAATAATACCTTTTAATTTTCGAAATATTTTACTCCAAAAAAAATGTGGAGGTACAATGTATATGGTATATGATAATGACAAAAAGAAGAAAAGTAGAAAAATTTCAAAAAGATATAATGTTTACTTTTGGATATCTCTGAACATTTTCTGTTTAAATTGATTTGAATTTTTGGGCTTCTTTACTGCTCGTGCAAATAATGTATAATTATGTTGGAATGGAGGCTACAACAGTTCAAGGCTTGACACACAACTCATAATGAGAGGTATACATAATATTATAATAGTATAAAGCTGCATGCCAAGAAAGATACAAATAATAGTGTTGAACTAGAAAATGGTTTTTTTCTTTTTTTCTTTTTTAAATTTTCTCCTATCTGATCCCCACCAAGAAACAATCAATGATATACTTTTCCACTATACAGATCTAACGATAATGCCATCAAATTTTCTTCCACTTCAGCACGCATATATATATATTAGAGAAATTTTTAAGGTATTGCCTAGCAAGTGACAATTTTAGGTTTTCAAGTATATTTATTATTTATATCTAAGATATATGAGTATAATAAATATATAAATTTTAAAACATATATCGATTAGATAAGACAATAGTATTTTTCTTAATGGATATCTCATTTTTCAAAATTTTATATGATTTTCAGGCAAAATTGCAAAAAACTCCCCTCAATTTAAGGAGTTGTGCAATTTATCCCTTCAACTTTAAAAATTGACAATAAACCTCCTAAACTTTCAATTTTTTGTTTAACATGTCCTCTCTATGTTGATTGTTTTATCCAAATTCTTAAAGCCACTTGTCCATATAAGTAGCTGTTAGAATTATGGACAAAAATATCAACGAAGAAATAGTGCTGCACAAAATTAAAAATTTACAAAGATTTATGGTCAAAATTCTAAAGTTAAGATAAAATGCACAATCTAATTCAAGGAGCATTCTTTATATTTTGGCCAAATTTTTAAAATGCATAACAAGTTTTAAAAAAAAACCATATATCAAATGTGATTTTTTAAAAAAAAATTGTTAGCCCAACAAACAAAATAAGTAGAAGACAAGGACCTTAATGAAGCCCTATATCTTAAAACCATGCCTTGATTGAGTTTGGGCATTATGTTAGACAAATCCAACCTCATACTTTGAATGTCGGACGTGATCATCATCATCATCATAAATTACAATCAAAGAAACACAATCAAAGTGAGAAGGAAACAAAAAATCAAATTAATTGGTTTAATGTGTCAATTCGTTTTCCAATTAGAAGCCAGAGCTTTACCTTATTAATCACAAAAGTGGAAGATGATATTGACTGCCATCTTTGAGTGGGACTTATTTAGTTAAAAGTTAAGAGATTGTTTGAAACTTTAAATAAAAAAAGTAGTATAATCATAGGTTTAGTTACTGGGATCGCAGACTTGAACTTTTTTTTTGTTAATGTTTAAGAGTATAAATATAGAATTTGATAAATGTTCATGGAAAATAATTTAAATATAGTTGCAATAAGATTTAACAAAAGAAATCTAATGACGCGTGCTTTTGTAATTAAAATACCCTAATAAACCTCAAATTAAGCTTGTGTGGTTGTGCCTGTGCTACAATGAACAAATGATTATTTTGTATGTAGAGGTAAAGAATATATATAATTATTTAGTTTCTAAAATATTAATGTTTTTTAAATTTGGTATCTTGAAAGATGACTCTCCTTTTAATTTGATCCTTTAATGTATCTTAATTTAATCTCTCGAAATATTTTTTTCGTGATTAAAATAGTCCATCTAGAAAAAGTATTTTATGCACTTCTTCAAGTAAAATTAATATAAATTTAGAAGTCTATGAGAGGTGAACTAGAGTAATTTCCCTTCTATATATCTAAAAGAAAAAGTTAATTATTTCAAAAGATATTTGGAGAATAAATAGAGGCTATTTATTTATTTATATTTATCTAGAGAACCATTTTTTGAATAATTAGAAGAAAGAAAACTAAATTAAAAGATCTTATATTTGAAAAATGAAATTGAATAATTATTTTAAAGAATTAAATTATTTATCTACTCTAAAAGTCATTCAAATAAATTATATTTCTTGTCCTCAACAAATTAGGCATGTTTGAAAAATCAATAGAAAGCTTTAAAACCAAGGTTTTGCAGCAACTAAATGATATTTGGTTCAGAGTTTAAAACTGAGATTTTGCATAATTGATTATACCCATGAAACAATTCCAAATTACTTCTACTTAACCTTAGTTTGTCTAAAATTTAAAAGTTTGTTTGGTTTATGAAAATATTTTTTATTTTTATTTTTAATTTTCATTTCCTAAAATATATTTTTTGAGACATTGAAAAAAAATTTTTAGTGTTTTTTTTATTTTGGCCTATTTTAAGAAATACTTTCAAGAAAATATTTTTATTAAACTCAACCAAATATATTTTCAAATATTTTTTTACTAAAAATAAAGAAAGGCCATAATTGCAATTTTACTGGTAACATATTGAAAAGAAATATATTTTTATTTTTTTACTAAAAATAAAGAAAGGCCATGATTAAAAATATCCTTTCTTTTTTTTTTCAACATAATTGCAATTTTACTGGTAACATATTGAAAAGAAAGGCCAGCACTACTCCAATTGCTGTATTAGAAGACAGACAACACAAATCCTGCCAAATAATAATAATAATTAGAGACAAATAAAGTCAAACGGATTTTCATTTTTATTTTTTCTAAGAACAACACACTGCTTTTGATTATTTGGATCTTTCTTGATTATAGTTATTTTTCTTTCTTGGAGAATTATAGTTATTATTTTGAGCTTACATGTTGTTACATAAACGTTTATTCTATCAAGCAAGCATGCATAACATTCTCTTAAAAATTAGGGTAAACTAGACTCTATTTTTTTGTTTTAATAAATTTGTAAAATTACACTCTCATCTCCTCTATTTTTAAAATATTCATTCCTCTCTTTTATTACATTGAAATTGTTACGTTCTAATCAAGTTTTATATTTTCAACTCAAATATGTCTATTACAGTCTGTTTTTTTTTTTTTAATGTTTGGTTATATAATGCCATATATCTTTTAGACTAAAATATCATACATATTGTTTTAGACTAAAACAATTTTTTTCAAGATTAATAGCAATATATATAATATGTAAAAATTAAAATTATAAAATTAATATAAATATTTTAGTAAAAAAATATGACATTAAGTTATATCAAAAAACATATCATAAAAAATCGCTCTAAATTGAAAATATAAAACTAAATTAAAGTGCTTTATATTTTAGTTATAAAAAAAGAATTGTACATTCTAAAAATAGTAAAAAAAATTAATATAATTTTAAAAACTCGCAACTCAAATGAATATACTTTAGTCTAAAAATTATACATATCGTTCCTGCATTAGATATTTTTCGGTTTAGATATATCATTATTTTTAATTTTTTATGACAGCACCAAAATACAGACTAACTTGTTTAATTAATTTATTTATTTATTAAGGACATAATAAAGGCGAGATTTTGGAAATTGGGAGTGAAAAAGGGCTTAGCTTATTCTTGTTTATTCTCTATTAGTTATATAAATTTATTAACTATTTTTGTGCACAAAGGTTAGGTTGTATTTATTATTTAAGTAGTATTAAAACCAGGGACCAACCAAAATTCTGTAAAGGTGTCCTACTACGTATTATTATTGCAAGTGTGTATAACATATGTCCCTGCATAATAAGTAAATAAAAATTTATGAAACTTAACTATTTTGAGTAAAAAATAATAATAATTTTTAGACATTTGGATAGGAATGATAGTTAGCGGGTATCCAGTTAATGGAATATGTTAAATTGTTGTGAAAAATGGAATATTTCAAAAAAGAATATTTTAAATTGTTGTGAAAATAATTTTGAAAAAATAATTTAATTATTTTTATACTTATCTGACATGGTGGGAATTATGTTTGTTATACATAATTATCAGCTTATTTTAAATTTAATTATAATATTATTTTTATAACTAACCATCACCCACTATCTCCACTATCTCATGATCAATTTGTTATAATTATCCTTTTATATTTAATTATAAATTAATTGTCTCTTTTTTGAGATATTTATCCCCCATATCTTGCTTCTAGTTTTGAGTTTTCTAACCTAACCTTTGTGATATTGGGTTACACAACTTTTCTTTCTCTGCTGTTCTGTGACTTGGGTTTCATCCCAGAAGGGCCTGTTTTATCCTGGGAGGAAAGCCACGAATCTTTCCTTAAGGACAGTGTCAACCAGAGCACGACTCAAGCTATGTTTGTCTTGATAATTTCCTCAATTTTTCCAACAATCTTAAGAAAAGATTCGTGTCATCATTACGAGAACAATTTCACTGAAGGAAAAATTGAGTGCGACGCATCAGTTGAGAAAGAATCTCGAAGTTGGTCAAAGCCTCCTATGGTGGCCGGGGACAGGGTCGACCGAAAAGCCCAACGTCTATGACGTCGTGGAGTTCTGTTCAAACTTTGAGTACGTCGGATGGCTCACGATGCAGGGCGAGTACATCAAGAAGTAGTGTCACCGGTGGTTTGTGCTCAAGCAGGGTAAGCTCTTCTGGTTCAAGGATTCCGCCGTCACCAATGCCTCCAGGCCACATGGCGCCATCCCTGTGGCCTCTTGCCTCACAGTCAAAGGCGCAGAAGATGTGCTCAATAGGCAGTACGCTTTCGAGCTCTCTAAGCCCTTCTGTTACCATGTACTTCATCGTCGATTTCGAGAAGGAGAATGAGGACTGGATCAATTCCATCGGTCACTCCATCGTGTTGCACTCGAGGTCCGTCACTAATTCTGAGATCTAGTTTACAAAGGTTGAGAAAGATCGTTGATTTTAAATCGCATCTGATGCTGAATTGCAAGACAGTCATGCGATTGACTCATTTCTTGATTTTGGTCAGTATGCTCTTTCTCTCTCTAAATAGATGCGCATAGTTCAATGTGATTTCTTTTATCTGGGTTTTCATGCATTTAGTCATCTGACTGGATGCACGATATGATTTTTTTTTTTATTCTGAATTCTTAAAATACAGTTCCTAAAATCATGAGTTGTTACTTTCGTGATCGAATATTTCTGGATGTGTGGAGTTCTAAAGAAAATCTTACGGTCTATATGTTGTCTTGCATGCTTATTTTCTCATTAACTGAGATTGTGGAATATTATACTTATATATATATATATATATATATATAAGCATCAGTTGTATACACAATCATATTATATATATATATATATATACAAAATAAAAGTTGTATCTTTGATGATGATTTTTTAAAGTGGCTTTCATGTTAAATGATGTTTTTTGACATGATAATATTTTTATTTGAACGTTATTTATTATGAGGAAAATGATACATAATATTGTGAGAGAATCACATATATATGAAATATGTTATCTTGTGTGTTAGCCTTTTCCTCATTATTGAGACTGTTAAAGTGTGTGTATATATATATATATATATATATATATATATTGTGAAATATTTGAGAAAATATATACATACACAAATAAAAATTATGAGCCTTGAGTAATTTCACATATATGAAAATTGTGATTTTATAGGTGAAAGGAAAATTTGTGAAATTCTTGAAAATGGCACTATGACCATCAATGTGGGGGTTATAAATTTTACAAATTCAAAATATTTTCACCTAAATTATTATTGTTGTTAAACAATATTATAAATTACATTTGTCATTTTGGAACCAAATTTTTTGTGGGTTTGTGACCAAACTTGTGAACATTGGCATATAAAATTTTGGGTCAATTTGGAAATTTTAAAAAAAAATCTTATTGAGATGATGATATATCGCTAATTTTCAAATTGAGGAAATAATTTCATTGAGATGATGATATGCCATATGTAAAAATTAGAGTTAGCATTTTCAAATGCTAATTTTTTATGACCTTTTTTATTGTACAAAGTAGCACAATAAATTTTAATATGTTAGGTCAATTTGCAAATTGACAATGTCATCTCATTGAGATGATGATATGTCATAAGTATGAATTGGAGTAAGAATTTATGAATGCTAGTTTCTTACAACATTTTTATTGTGCAAAGAGGTACAATAGTGATGAGTTATTGGTCACAAAATTTCAAAATTGAGAAGTTCCAAAATGATTATGTGTAATTATTTTCTTATATAATATTATTATACGGTGGATGAATATATTTGTGCATATATATTGTGTGTTTGGATACCCACCTATAATAATTTTGAGACTTTATATTAGTTAATTATGTACTAAATTAAATACATACAAGATGTGATATTATACTCCTTCAAATTCTAAAAATATTTAAAAGTGTGGGGGTATTTTTCAAGCTTATAGTTTGCTCTATGAAAAGATTTTTTGAGTGTTTCTTTTATACCAACAAGTGTGAGATTTGCAAGTATGTTGTTATTAGACTATACAAAATTTTGTAAAACTGTTTTGGTTAATAGTTAATGTTTTGTGGTTTAATAGAAATTCTATGGGTTTAATATATTTGAATATTCAGAATATCTTATAAATTTCTATTGACATAACTATTGATAATGTGAAAAGACTTTCTTAAACCTTATGTGTGAATATTCAACCTTTTAAATGTTGAAATTTGTGTTTGTGAAATTTTTGAAATTTTACAATAAAATTTTATGGTCATATTATTATGAGCTTTTTAAAATATAAGTTTTATGGCAATATTACTGTGAGCTTTCTAAAGCTATGTGAAATATAAATTTTCACTTTGTGAACTTGTTTTTAATTCTACATTTCAAGTTTTGGTGAATAGTCAAAAGAATTAAAATCAAAATGGGTTAGTAGAGTTTTTTTTTTTTAATTTTATTCTTGCTATTGTAGGCTTTATAAAGTGATGTGAACAATTGTACTTTGTGAAAAGTACTTTAAATTGTGAAAATGTGTCAATATCTAGTTTAGATATTTGATGATCTGTTTAAGAAAGACATGGGTGAAGTAAGTGTGACTTAAAGGTTGAAATCATAAAAAATAAAGGTGATAGCCTTTTGTTGTCACAAGAATATCATGTTCAAAAGAGTTCAAAAGTTTGATCAATTTTATGACAAATTATGTGAATATGTCTTATGATTTTAACACTCAATTAAGAAAAACAGAATTGAGTCTACTTCTGATGAGCTTCACCTAACCTGACATATTATTTGTTGTATGTCAGATGAATGTCTAGATACACAATCCTACTGAAAAGATGAGAGGTATCATGAATCATGATATCATATAAAGTGGATTTTCCGTTGTATTAGAAGAATACAATGATGATAACTGAATCTCTAAATTCAGATGAGAAAAAAAATTCACTAATTGTTAAACCTCACATTTGGTGGTGAGACGATATTTTTAAGAGAACAACTGTACAAATTTATAAACTTACTCTAAAATTAGAGTTGGTTAAAAATGAGACTAAGTGGTTGACAAACTTCTTAGCAAATTTGTCCATTGGGTATGAGCCCAATAATGTTTGTAATGAGATTGCTAAGTGGCAATAACCATTGTAAAGAGTAAAACTTTTAATGGTAAGAGCAGACACTTGTGTTTGTGACATAAAGTTATTTAGTAGCTACTAAGAGATGAAATAAGATATACTGATCAGTTATGTGAGGCAAAAAGTGAATTTGGCTAATTCTTTGACTAGACATGCATGTAGGAAGGAAATAAGTCCTTCACACATTGAGGGGAAATGGACTTAAGCCGATTGAAATTAATAGTGACGGTAACCCAACCTTTGTGATTGGAGACCCCATGAAGAAGGTTCATATAGATAATAACAAGTCATCTATTAATTCTGCTAGTACTAATATTTTAGTCCTTTTCCTATGGTGTAAGTATGGAAGTACTAGAATGCATTGATTGAGAGGTTAAGCGAAGCTCTTAATGATTTTCATAGCCCTTAAGGGTGGTGTATTCATTGCAGATACACTTGATGAAATAACCTATATGAATGTGGAGTGGGGCCGCTCCTATGAGATCTTGGTGAAATCTCTTGAGCATTCATGAACACCAGGCACGCGCACGGCCGAAAACGCGCACAACGGCGTTAACAGCAGAAATTGTGGGGGTGTGATGTGATTGGTAAGATCTCTAGCTTACAATAAAAATTTGTTAGTTTATAGAAGCTATATGCTTCACCACTGACTCTGTGAGCTATATCTTATTTATCTAGACCTGGTTCATAGTCTAAAAGACACCAGGCTCGAAGCATCTATACCCATATGTGTAACCCATAACATTATTTTATTGAAAATATCTTTTTGAAATATGTGGGGGATTGTTGTGAAAAATGGAATATTTCAAAAAGAATATTTTAAATTGTTGTGAAAATAATTTTGGAAAAATAATTTAATTATTTTTATACTTATCTGACATGGTGGGAATTATGTTTGTTATACATAATTATCAGCTTGTTTTAAATTTAATTATAATATTATTTTTATAACTAACCATCACCCACTATCTTCACTATCCCATGATCAATTTGTTATAATTATCCTTTTATATTTAATTATAAATTAATTGTCTCTTTTTTGAGATATTTATCTCCCATATCTTGCTTCTAGTTTTGAGTTTTCTAACCTAACCTTTGTGATATTGGGTTACACAACTTTTCTTTCTCTGTTGTTCTGTGACTTGGGTTTCATCCCAGAAGGGCCTGTTTTATCCTAGGAGGAAAGCCACGAATCTTTCCTTAAGGACAGTGTCAACCAGAGCACGACTCAAGCTATGTTTATCTTGATAATTTCCTCAATTTTTCCAACATAGTTAGCGGGTATCCAGTTAATTTTTAAATATCAAAATCCAAGTCTTTGCAAAATATTCAATGCGCGTACCCTATGTGAACCGAAAAAAAATTACTTTTTTATATTTATATCCAAAATATCTAAAATACTAAAAAAATTACATAATGAATATTAAATACCTTAAATTTGTTATTGGTATTCAAATAATGTTTGCCTCCAGCGTGTGGGAAATAATTCAGGAGTTTTTGGGTCAATTTGATAAAACGGCTCCTATTCATTCAATGTTTTTATTTTAATTTTTTTTACAAGTATTAACTAATCTAATGATAATTATAAGTATAATAATAAATATGAAATGATAATTATAAATTTTAAAAAAAATTAAAAAAACTAGATGAATAAAAGTCATTGGATCAAACCTACTATCTCTTGTTCACAAAAAGCAAGCCAATTCCCATTGTCAGATATCCATCCAACAAAAGCCTTAAATTTATCAAATTTATATTATATAAATAATATATTATAGTTTATTTATTAAAATTTTATAATTTATAAAATATAAATAATTATCATATAGAGTATTGTGGAACGATATAAATTGTATTCGACAAAGCAGCTTATAACTTATAAGCTAGTTTATAAACTTGTTAAAAGTATTCAGTAAATTAATTTATTTTAGTAATTTATATCTTATTTTAATAACCTACTTTGAGTAGTTTATAGCTTATAGTTTACAATTTTTTGTTCCTATTTTACCCTTATTATTTTTTTAAAATACCCATTATACCATTTACTTTATTATATCCTATTTACTCATCTTTTATTATATTTATATTTATATATAATATATTATACACAGTGGCGTATCTAAGACCCCTTGATCAGGGGGGCAAAATTTTCATTCACTTTTTTAGATCTAATGGTAATTTTCTCTTAAAAAATATTTCCATTATAAAAAATTTTTTTTTTCTAAATCTTAATTGTATAATCAATCAACCAATTTGATAGATTTAGACTTATGCACAAAAACCTCAAATTTCAAACTTTTACAAAGAGGTCCCTAATAATGGAATGATAAATTAACCATCATCAAGAAAAAATTTTATGAAATTGACTTCACAAATGTGTTTCTCATGATCCTAATTATATAATCAATCAATCAATTTGATGGAATTAGAACTATATACATTAATCTCAAATTTCAAAATTTTACAAAGAGGTCCCTAACAATCAAATGAGAAATTAACAATCATCAAGAAAAAATTTCATGAAATTGAATTCACAAATATGTTACTCATGATCCTAATTACATAATCAATTAACCAATTTGATAGAATTATACTTATGCACAAAAACTCTAAATTTCAAACTTTTACAAAAAAGTCCCTAATAATCAAATGAGAAATTAACCATCATTAAGAAAAAATTTCATGAAATTGACTTCACAAATATGTTACTCATGATCCTAATTATATAATCAATTAACCAATTTAATAAAATTAGACCTATGTACAAAAACACCAAATTTTAAACTTTTACAAAGAGGTCCCTAACAATGGAATGAGAAATTAACCATCATCAAGAAAAAATTTCATGAAATTGACTTCACAAATATATTACTCATGATCCTAATTACACAATCAATGAACCAATTTGATAGAATTAGAACTATGCACAAAAACACCAAATTTCAAATTTTTACAAAGAGGTCCCTAATAATAGAATGAGAAATTAACTATCATTAAAAAAAAATTTTGTAACTCTAGGGTGTGGGGGTCTCATGACTGTAAACAGCAGAGAGGGACTGAGTCACTGAAGGAGATCCAAAAAAAATTAAGGGGGTTCAAAAAAATATAAGGAGGGGGGCAAAATGAAAATTTTTTTTTACATATGATTCTATAAAATCCAGGCCCCCTCAAGCACATGTGGCTCCGCCACTGATTATACATATATAATATTATATATATATATAATAATAATATATGATAAAAATATATAAATATATTATATATGTGAAAATATATTATTCATATATAAAATATAATAAAATAAATAAATATATATTTTTGATAAATTTAATATTTATAATAATTTAAATTAATTTAATTAAAAATAAAAATGATATACTTATTTATATTATTTTAAAATTAAAAAATATATGTTATTTTATCTCATTTTACACTTGAAACTATCTATTAATTTATAAAATAATTTTGCTAAAAATAAACATAGGGTATCTGATGATACTGTTCTAATCTACCGATTATATATCATATAATTATATTTTTTGATGTACGTGTCCTATCCAATCGAATATTATACATTTTTTTCGGGTGGATATGGCTGGTTATTTGAAATACTTCAATCCATTGCGATCCCTAGATTTAGATAATGGAATTCACTAACATATACAATGTATTAAATTTTTGACATTCTATTGTACACTGTTGATTACTATCCGATAAAACTGGAATGATTATTAAATAAGAATATAGTATATTCTACTATTTAAGAGTTTGCTAAAATCTTTTTGGTGAATTGATTATAAAAGTTCATTAGTTTCAGGGTTTCAGTTTTATAATTATTGCCCTTTTTTAATCATTATGATTAGAGTATTCTACGAATTATTTTTTTAAACAACTCTAAAAAATAAATATTTTCTCTAAGATCTAATATATTTAAAATTTGAGTTAATGATTTATTTAGTCCATTAAAGATTATAATTAATTTAATTTAATTTTTTAAAAATTAAATTTTTCAAAATAGTCTTTGTAAGATTGAATTTGTTTTCATTTGACCCCTTTGCTTGTCTAGCAACAGTTAATTTTACAACTTAATTAAAAAAATTAAATTAAGATAAATATTTTAAAATATTAAATTATAAAAATTAAATTAGAATAACTATAATTTTATAATAAAGAATTAGCAATTTACTCTTAAAATTTTAATTTCAAAGTAGTGTGTGAAGTCTGAAACAAGCAGTAGCGAACAAGAGAAAGCAGAGAAAGGACAACAAGAAAAGAAAAGAAAAGACAAGAAAGGAAAAGAACAGGCTTCAGTTGTGTTCAGGCAATGCTCGTGAGTTGCGATGTGAACGGAGGAAACAGTTGGACTTAGCTTTCAACATTTTCTGCTGATGCTGCTGCTGCTTGTCTCTTCTCGCCCATTCATGCAATTTTCCGAAACCTAATATTATTTTAAGAATAAATTACTAATTTATTTTTTAAAAAATTATAATTATCTCCATTTAATTATCAAAATATTAAATATTTTAATTTAATTCTTAAAATTTTTATTTGTTTTAATTTAATCTTTTAAAAAAATAAAATTACAACAAATATGATGTTCCAGTGATTAAATTTGGATGCTACTCCTCTCCAATACTTAAAAATATTGGAGAGTCTTATACTTTTACTTGAATCGTTAGATTGAAATTATAAATAGTCCAAATCACGTGTGATCGTTGAAGCATCCAGACTATTGGATCTACGCAATCCAACGGCCCAAATTGCATTCGCCCAATAAATGGTTTATTCATCTAGTTCCTATCTAAATTTTTTTTTTATTTTTTACTTGATTTAAGATCATATTTAATTTTATTTAGGTCTATTGCTCCAGAATATATATTTGTTTTAAATTTAAATCGACCATTATAAATTTTTGAGTTTATTCAATTTAGTTCCTGTCAACTTTCTTGTAAGATATGTGCTGTCTGTAGCTTCAATCAGACAACTCAAATAAAAATATGAGACTCCCCAATACTTTTAAGATATTAGAGAGGAGTCGCATCCATTAAATTGAGATCGATGTTTGACATTTTTAAAATATTAATTAAAATAATTATAATTTGTAAGAAGTAAGTTAATAATTTACTAATATTTCTATTTGCAGGCTGCAGCATCCGTACAATTAAGCTTTAAATATTTCATTTTTATATAAAAGGCTCTTGGTCATGGATGCAAAACTGTTGTTTTTATAATTTCGTATTTGATTGGTGTTATTTCATTTCCTGATAAATGTCCACTCCGCCATAAGAGAAAATGAGAATTCTTTACCTCATGTGAAAGAAGAGGCCTCCCTTAGTTTATGGAAAGTCATTTTACTATAATACCCTCATGAAAATTACGTTCTTATCCTACTAATTCATAAAAAAAAAATATTTAATGTTATTTTGTAATATATTAAAAAAATTATTGTATATTCAGCAAGTTATTAGTATTTAATATTTTATATTCTCTTATAAAATTACATATTCATCGTATTATTAAAACTCAAAAAATTAAGGATTGCAGGATTATTTTGTCTTAAAAAACAAAGAGGAATAAAATATTATTTTTTGTTTGATTTCTCTTAACATTGTTATTATATATGATATTTGTGAGTGTGTGTGTGTGTTTTTTTTTTTTTGCATTTCTAGTTATTATAGTAATTTACTCAAATTTTCATTTTAGTTATACACATTTTTTATAATTGTTTTTATTTTTATTCCTACCAAATAATTCTAACAACCAGCGGCAGCGAGAACAATGATCACCAAGAGACATATTTCTCTTCCCAATGTTGCCGTTTAGGCTTAAAATAAATATGTGAAAAGCCAAACAAATTTTTGTTTTCTGATGTGCAAATGATCATTAATTGCTTTGTGGTTTTTAAATTTTTATTATTAAATTTTTTTAATCAGAGTACAATAAAAAAATTTAGGTAATTTTATGTGTATTTCAATTTTAACAAAAAAAAATAAAAATAACAAAAACTTAAGTAACTATAAAAATTTAATCTTTTATTACATTTTTTTCAAAATATTTGATAAAATTAAATGGATATAGAGGACATTTTTATGAAATAGTTGATTGGTGATGTTGTCCAAAATTGAAGCATTTCATGCTCGTGGGAAAGCTTGTGGCCGTTGTTGGTGGGGCCCAGACACATAAGCCATAAATCACGTAAGACAGTAGGGTCCACAAATGATCATATCTCATTCTCTTGGTACCAGTACCACACTCCTCTATGCTATAGCTATATATTTTAATACTATCCTATTAATAATATTCCCAAACACGGGAACAAAGCGAGAAACAAAAAAGAAAAAGAGAAATCTAATGGCTTATATGCAAGACTTCTTCTGCCACAAGTATGCATCCTCACAAAGCACTGCCAAACTCTTTCCTTTTTCCCGCGCTTTTAAAAATTCTTTCCTTTTTATTATAAAAAAAGTCATATTTTATTTTTTAAGTTTAAAATTTCTTTAAAAATTAATGTATTAAACTTAAAATATAATAAAATATTTTTTAATCATTAGACTATAGTACAATAGCAAATCTTAGTTAAAATTAACATAACTACTTTTATTTGTATTTTCATCTCAATTTAAATTTCTCTAAGAAAATTATCTTAAAGAAGAAATTTTTTGCAGTTAACTTTAATTTGTTCATCTTAATCTAATTTTTCAAAAACGTTTTATTTTAATTTTATAATTATATTCTAATTTCAAGTAGATAAAATGTTTTTCTTAGATTAAATACAATTTCTTCTATTTTTACTATCATTTTTTACTAAAATAAAATATGATTAAAAATTTATTGAAAGAACTGATTATATAATATTAATTTTTTAAAAAATAAATTACCATTTTAGTGTACCAATTAGACCTTTATTACTTTTATCCTTAAAAGATTAAATTAATTTGATTGTTATAATATTCATCTATAAACAAAATTTGCGCTTAATTTTTTTCCTACCTTTTCTTGAGTTGATAGTTAATGTTATTTAATAACACAAGCTCTCTATCTTAGTGTCATGTTGGATGAGTGTTATAGTCAAAAGATTGTGCCTGCTTTTTCAACCATAATAATCCCTTTGATGTGAACACTTTCTCTCTCCCATCGATCCCGAGTCCAATATCTTTCTCCTTCTGATAAAAAATTTGCTTCCACTCACACTCTTATGCTTCAAACAAGCTTCTAATCTTCTCCACAATGGAAGCCATTAAACCCAAATCAGCCATCAACAACAATCGCAGCAAGAAATTCGCCAAGACCTTACAAAAGGTCATAAGCTTCCGAACCGCCACGAAGATCATCGCTTCCTCCAACAATGGCATTTGCTTGCTCACCTCACACCCCCGAGTCAAGGACGAACCTTTCACTGATAAGCCCCATCAAGCTAAAACCATCAAAGCTCGGAACAGAGCAGTCATGGAGGCTCTCATTGCCAGGCTCTTTGCTGGTGTCACCACCATCAAAGCAGCTTACGCAGAGCTTCAAATGGCTCAGAATCCCTACAATAACGAAGCCATTCAAGCAGCTGATCAATCGGTTGTGGATGAGCTGAGGGCAATTTCGGAATTGAAGCGCAAGTTCGTGAAGAAGGAGCTGGATATTTCGCCCCAAGTGACTCTGATGCTCGCGGAGATTCAGGAGCAACAGAGTTTGATGAGGACTTACGAAATCACCATCAAGAGGCTCGAAGCAGAGGTCGAGCTTCGGGAATCTGATTGTTCTTCCTTGAAACAACAGCTTGACGAGTATGTCAGCTTCAATAAATCCCTCGAAAAGAAGCTCAACTCAAGTGGGTCTTTGTCGATGTTCGATAATGTTCAACTTTCTGTGTTGAGTCCTACCCATTTCGTTCAGTTTCTTGACTATACGTTAAGATCAATCAGGGGCTTCGTGAAGTTGATGATCAGAGAAATGGAATCTGCTCATTGGGATCTCGAAGCAGCCGTCAAATTCATCCACCCTCACGCAGTTTTTACCAAACAAAATCATATTTACTTCGCATTTGAGTCCTTCATCTGCTTAACGATCTTCGAAGGCTTCAATTTCCAAAACTTTACTGAGACAAAAACCCAGAATCATAACCAAAGCCTCTACTTCGAGAAATTCCAAAAGCTCAAGTCTTTGACCCCGAAGCAATACCTAACCCACAATCCAAACTCGTCCTTCGCGAAATTCTTGAAAGCCAAGTACATCCAACTTGTTCATGCCAAAATGGAGTGTTCCTTTTTCGGCAACTTGAACCAGAGGAAGCTTGTGAACTCAGGGGGCTTCCCAGATTCTCCATTTTTCATTTCTTTCGCTGAGATGGCCAAGCGCGTGTGGGATTTGCATTGCTTGGCGTTGTCGTTTGATGAAGAAGTGAGCATTTTTCAGGTGAAGAAGAACAGTAGATTCTCTGAGGTGTACATGGAATCTGTCACAGAATCTGAATCTGTTTTGCAGTCAGGGGAAGAAGAAACAGCTAGTTCCGACGCCGGCGACCTCCGGGTGGGCTTCACGGTGGTTCCTGGCTTCAGGATGGGTCAAACTGTCGTGCAGAGTCAGGTTTACCTGTCTCCGCCGGCGGGTTCTCCGGCGATTCGCTGATGTATTTTGAGGCTTGTCTGTACATTTAGTCTTGGGGGTAGGGATCTTCACGCGCTTTTGTAACACGCTCCGGCATTGCAATTTATAGATTATAGTAATAGATACGTATGACGTATAGGGAATTGGATTTCCTCGCTCTTCTTCTCCCCGGAACATAAAGTATGTTTTTCATTTGAACTGTTGATGTCAGATTAAAAAATTTTTACTTTTTTTATTAGATTATTTAATCTAAGATAAATAATATAAATTTATAAATCATGATCTCATATTTTCGCCAAAAGATATTGGGATCTAAATCTGGTGTATATGAATTTTTTGAACTATATTTTTGAGTAGCATCGAGTAATCAACTGTAAATTTGCTGTATAGTGGCACTGTACTACCATAGTCTCTCTGCATAAGTGACACAATTCCGGAAAAAAAATTTAAGAATTGTTTGATTTGGATATTTTTATGTTTTACTTTTAATGAAAATAAAAAGAGTTAAAAAAATGTTTGATTGAATTTAATGAAAATATTTTTTAAAAATATTTTTTAAAATAAATCTAAATCCAAAAACACTACAGAAATTTTTTTACTATTTCAAGAAATATATTTAAAAAATATAAATAAAAAATATTTTCACACACTAAAAATAATCAATTTGTAAATGAAAATGCGCACTCAAACGACGTCTACGATTTTGGAAATAAGGTCAAATGTAAATATCAAAATAAGTACCCTTAGTGCTCAAAATTTGTTCCATTAATTACGGTTCTTTCGTGTTTGCGTAAGGGACACTCTCTTTACTGTTATCTTCATTATTTTTAAAATGTTCAATCTGTTTATTGTAAATATAAAACATATTACAATATTATTCGGCTTTATACTTTATTTTTCAAAGAGATTTGTTATAGTATATTTTTTCTATATTTGATAATTTAATATTACATATTTTTTAAAATAGAACACTTTTTATTAATTTTAAAACATCAATTTTTCATATCTTGTGCTATTTTTTTGTTGTTAATTTAGAATGTAATGGCACAAATATTCTATTTTATTGTAAAAAACAAAGCAACCAATATCTACTTAAGTTAATAAATGGCATTTTTGTCTAAAAAACATGTCATATAAAACGACTGTAATAAATTTCTCTAACTAAAGTATCCTAATTTCATGATTATAATGAAGAGGAATATATATTTTGAAACTAAAAGATAGGGAGATGCAATTTTAAAATATTGAGAAAAAAAGAAGGGTAATTTGCCCTAAATATTTTTGTGTAGAAGATAAAAAACTACCTTGGATTGTACAAGAGATACATGGCTGGGGAATTTATTGTCATTCAAGTTTGAATTTGGGAAGATGATGAGATGTGGAGCCTATGGGGCGTGGTTGCATGGTCCTTTTAAGTGGTGTGCATGAATGAAGGGTTAAAGTGGGAGTGAGAAAGTAAAAGATGATGTGCTGCTGCCCCCACCAATATCATTCGCAACAAGAGAGCGTGATTTCTAAATTCCGATGTTCTGGGTTTCGGTAGGGTCTATGCGGCTATTCAACATGTGTGTGTGTGTATATATAAATATATATATATATAAAAACCAAAATTTCACTTTTTTTCCCGCAAATGTTATTTTCCTTCCTCAATAAATTTTTATTCTTAAGTAGATTCTTTATAAATTTAAATATTTTAAATTTAATTTCTTATAAATTTTTATTTTTAATTTAGTCCTAACAAATTTTTTTTTTTAAATTTTTAGTCAAAAGTCCAACAAAAAATTGATTTGAAAAAAGAGTACAAGACACTTTATAGTTTATTTAGTTTATGAAAATATTTTTTATTTTCATTTGCAATTTTCATATCCTTAAATATATTTTTTGAAATAGTGAAAATATCATTTTTGGTATTTTTCGATTTTGGCCTATTTTAATAAATATTTTTAAAAAAAATTTATTAAATTCAATCAAACATATTTTCAAACTCATTTTCTATTTTAAGTGAAAATAAAAAAATATTCAAACCAAACAGACCCTTAACTATCCACGTCAATGAGTTAATTGTCAAGTCAATACTTTTGTTGAATTATTTAACAACTATATGGAGGGACCAAATTGAAATCATTTGGATTTGTGAGGGAGTCAAATTGAAAATAAAAATCCATGAGGGACAAAAATGAGAAAAGAGGCATCTATGAGTAGTACTATTAAATGGATCGGATCGGCCTGTCACGGACAGACTATTTAGGCCCATAGTCCTATGTACTTAACCTAAGACCGCCTGCTTACGATCGCAGGCCACTTTTTTTTAATATTAAAATAATATAATTTTAAATTTTTTAATAAAATAATAATAATTTTTTATTAAAATAAAATTTATTATGTAAAACATTACTTCTTAAATATTTTTAATTAACCAATAACTTGAATTTTTCATATTTTCTTTCAAAATTAATTATATTATATTTAAATTTAAAATTTTCATATTTCTTTTTAAAAAATTACAAAAGTTTTTATATCGAAATTTACTAATATTTATAAAATATAAGGTTATAAAATATAGAAATGTGATAAATGAGATTATTTATACTAAATAATATATTTTTAAAAATAAAAACAAATTTTTTTATTAAAAAAAAAAAAAGGTTGGCCTGTTTAAGCTTGTGGGCTTAAAAGGGCCTAAACTTCTCAATTCTAGACTGTCCATTTATGTGCTGTCCTGATCTAGCCTGTAAGCTGTAGGCTTTTTTTTTTCCGTACTATCTATGAGGGACCAAATTGAGAAAATAGACATATGTAAGAGAACAATTTGAGAATGAAAATATGTGAGGGACTAAATTGAGAAAAGGAGTATATGTGAGGGACCGAATTTAGAATAAAAATTTTGAGGGACCAAATTAAGAAAGTGAACATCTATGAGTAGAACTATCAAATGAGTTAAACCGACTCATTTCAGTACAAGTCTTGCAAAGGCCAACTATAAGCATAAGTTCTATCATGCTCCAACTCTAGCATTGTGACTGGCACAACAAGTGAATTTTTTCTCACCACTATCAATCTAACGTACTCAACCACACATAGGAAACATGTACAAAGAATAAACCATGCAAGCTAACGAATAATATAAGGGGGTGTTTTGCATTCACATAATCAACAACAACAACAACAATAACAACAACAGCCTTATCCCACTAGGTGGGGTCGGCTACATGGATCACCCGACGTTATTGAGCTCTATCAATGACTAACTCTTTAGGGATCTCATTTATCAGAAGATCTCTCTCAATAACCTCTTTGCATTCACATAATCAAGAAGATAAAATTCATTCACTAAAGGGGGGGGGGCATAATGTCTATACAAAAGATCTCCCATGTTCCTTGGCATGCTGGTGCTAACTACCATGTCACATCACACAAAATGTTTAGGAACCGAATCCCAAAAGCATCAAAAGAGGGTATACCTCGCGTTGTCAGTAATTACATAACAACATACATATAAACACAACTAATCAAATCCTATACTACTACAGAGCACGTTTAGAGTTACAAAGCAATAAAAGATTACATCACAGTAGCCCTTCTTTGAGAACAAAAGAAAAGGATGCAAGACTAGATTGACACCGTCACTTGGAAGGCAAAACTTCTTCTCCGACCAAGTGATATGAAAGGGGAAGAAAAAGGATGAGTATAACAGGGTCGTGTCTAGAAAATTTAGGGCTTTAGGTAAAATTATTAGAAAAACTTAATATAATATAAATAATTAATCTTTATATTATTTTTCTGGCCTTTTTAACTACGAAATCATTTATCAAAGTTTTATAATCAAGTAATTCTAGCATTTCACTTTCAATAGATAATATGGCTAACACATTCAATCTATCTTGTAACATTATTGATCTAAGATAGGATTTAAACAATTTTAATTTTGAAAAACTTCTTTCAGCATTAGTAACTGTTATAGTTATTGTTAATAATATTTTATAAGCAATGCATATATTTGAAAAAGAATCTAATCTTTTGATATAATTTAATATTTCTATTGGAGTATTAATTTCCTTTGTTAACACTTCTCTCAATACTTTTAATTCTAAAGATAAATCAAAACCATCATTATCAAAATATTCACTAAATTTTAAAAAATTTTCAAGGTTAATACAATTTTTTTGTAATTCATCCTGATCTAAAGTTTTAAATTTTTTGGATTGTGCAAATCAGAATGTTCACTAAACCAGCAATATCATAATGTTCACTAAACAATAAAAGTTATAAATAAAATAGATTGTGCAACATAACTACAAAAAGTGATAGAATATAAAACTTGGAGACAAAAAATTGTACATTGATATTATGTATTGTATTACAACAATTTCAGGTCAGTTATCTGCCTATCTCTTTTGAGAATTCAGTCAAAAAATAAAGAAAAAGAGGAAGTGGTGTAGTTGACGAAGTGAAAAAAAATTTTGAAAAGGCAAAAAGAAGAAGAAGAAAAAGGAAAAAATCTTGTGATACACTGATAAGATGAGAGATAGAGACGATATGTGATATATTGATCTGATATATGTGGCTCTGCGAGTGGAGAAATTATTTTTAGATTTCTGTGTTTTAATTCTTTTGACAAAGCTTGCTAATACCTATTACCTATCCATTTTTTTTTTAAATTGTGAGGATTCTTATTAATTGGCATAACAACTTTCAAAGTCACATGGTATCTATCAAGTCAATTTACTTTTTTTTTTTATTTTTAATTTTTAGATACACCATTGGGTAAAGCAGAAGCTAATTGAGGGTCTAAGACAGCAAGGAAAGCCTATTGTCTTAGTTGCCTTACCCAAGACGCGACCCTAACAGAATAACAATTCAACGAGGAAGCGAAACTACTCTATGAAAAGAAAGTCATAAACTGGTGTAGATATAAGCAATGCCAAGTGAGATAGAATGGAATACATGCAAACAAATTAGTAAATCCATAGTATCCATGTGGTAATAATGATGTCAGACATTTCAATCCCTTTTGCAACAGCAACGACTCTCGCTTCGTCCTTCTTTATACTCCACAATTCTTTTCCCTCCCTATGCTCCAGTGTGTCCTAAATTTCCGAACAGAAGTTTTGGTAGTGGAAATGGAGGGGAGATGGGGAGTATGCATGTGACGAGCAGGAGCAAATGTGACTAAGTATTGGAGGGTGAAATTTATATAAATATGTGAGGGGGAGGGACCAAATTGAAAATTTTGCCACAACACATGTTCAAGCATCATATAGCCAAATTCATTAAGAACATCACAATTGGTCAAAACATATACATAAAAGTAATTTTTTTCCACACAACAATCGACTTCAGACTTCTTTCAATTTAGTCCCTCAAAATCAAATATATACAATACATAGTTAATTGCAGTTGTCTCACCCAAAAGAACTTTACAGATATTATAGGTTAGATCGTGTTAAACTCTATATAATTCATGACTCAAATTTTATCCCACCAACAAGGGTTGTGAGTTGGATTGGGCCAATCCATGGGGTTATGTATCTTTTTTTTTATATGTATTTTTAATTACTTTCAATGATAAAAACTAGATATTAAGATTATCAAATTTAAAAAAATTAAGCTAAATTTCTAAAAAAAGTATATTAAAAATTAAAATAGGCCAATTTTTTTTAAAAAAATACATTTTTAGTTATTTTGAATAACAAAAATTATGAATTAAAACTATGAAACTTAACAAAAATTTAGACTAAACTTCTAAAACAACATATTAAAGCTTAATAAATAAATAAATAAAAAGCTCAGTCCGCCTGTTTCTTTTAACAAATATGGGAATTTCAATTTTTTTTATACGTTTGTCTTGGTAAATCCAAAAGCTTCTTAATCTCATTTTAGTTGGTGTTTATGTTCCTTTTAATCAGAGATTTTTTGGTTTTTTCTTTTTCTGCAATCCAGAAATCATAAGTAATTATTGGAAATTATCCGAATGCATGAAGTAAATGCATGTGATTGTCTTGTTACAACACTTATTTCAAAAGTATAATTCATAAAATCAGTAGAATTCTATTTACGTTTCAGTTCAACCAAAAAAATATAAATATTCATTTTTATTGTTATTAATTAAAGTTACACTTCTACAATATATTGTTGGATCTGCACTTAAATGAAAATTTTTATTTTAATATAAAGTATTTATTTATTTATCCATCATAACTTAATTTACTTATTATTGATTAGTTGAATTTATTTAAAACTTTTTGAGATTTAAGTATCAATGATACAAGAGGCGACATAAAAGGTTATTTAATTAATTTGAATAAATTATTAACTTAATTTCTAAAAAATAAATCATCTTAATTTAATTTTTAAAAAATTATTATTATTTTAATTTTATTTTTCTATTTGTTAAAGTAACTTTTACTAATGACAACTTTTATTTTTGACAACAATAAATTTAATAATTTAACAAAAATAACGAAATTAAAATAATAATAATATTTTGAAAACTAAATAAGTAATTTACTCAATAAAGTTTGTCTTTGCACTGTAGTTGTGTATATAAGTTGTAATAAACAAATTCTAATTCTGCAATTTGGTAAGATTTGATAAAATAACCCAATGAATGTGGGTCATTTCTATTTTCTTTTCTTGTTTTATTTTACAAGATAAGAGCCTTAGGACTTATCAATGCAATTGGGTCAAGTGAAAAGGACTAACTCCCATAACATAATGTAATTGTTAATATTTAATAGCTGATAGTATTTTAAATAAAATTGTCTCAAGTAAAAAATATTTGTGAGATTTTTTTTTAAAAAAAGAAGCCTTAGAACTTAGAAGAAGACAATTTTTTCAAATCTACTGAAATATCATTTACCTCAAACTAATTTTTGACACAATGACAACAAGAGAAAAAATAAAAAGAAAAAAGAGAAAAGCAGAGGAGGAAAGACAACTCGAAGCTCTATATATATATATATATATATATATATATATATATAGGACCAATCTAGAAAAAGCAATAAGAAAAGTACTAACGAGCTTTTATTTTTTCTCACAGTAAAGATTAAAATTAAAACTTCTAATACTTAAAAATTTATTAAATTTGGACTAATTTAATTTGAGTTAAATTAAATTACAAAAATATAAAGTTTTTAATTTTTAATCTGAGACTCAAATTCAAAAATATATTTAAAAAAATTATAAAATCATTTAAACTAATCAAGATTAATTAAACTAGTTTGATATGCTCCTCCTAAGTTAAAAGTAAATTGACATTTGTGTCAAATAATCAACAGAAATTGAATCTATTATAAGCTAGTCTTTTATAAAGTGACGAATTAATATATGTATTTTTGCTAAAAATATACTTACATTTGGTATCCAACAAATAATATTTCGAGTAGAATTATTTTTTTATTAAAACACACCTAAAAGAAAAGAAAAATGCCTGTGTCAAATAGCTAAAGACGTGAAGTAGTTTGTAGTAACTAAAGTAAGTGATGGGAAAAAGTTGGGAGCTTTGATAGTATAGCTTTGTTAATTTCATCCATTTGGAGTTGACTATGTATGACATATTTGATGCGTATTCTAAAAGTTTAGGTTTCATATATAGATGGAGTAGTGTAGGCCCCATGCTTGTTCATTCATTTATCTATGTAATTTATATGTATGAAAATTGAGAGATAAAACCAGTAAATCAAAAAGATCACTGTATTATGCAATCAAATTGTTATAAACGTAACCAATTGAGTATCGCATAAAAGGTTAGTTCTCACAAAGTGGTAAAATTCAAGTTTAAATTATTGTTGTGAGAGGTGCCGACATTTATTGTTTGATAATGTTTTCAGCATAATTATCTTTAATAAAAAATATGTTAAAAAACAGAAAAGTTGTTATGAACTTCATTAGGCATAATAATTATAAAATTGTTAAAGAAAATTATTCAGAAATTAAAAATATTTTTAAATTCAAAAAAACTTTTTTAATTCCAAATTCATATTTTATTAGATATTAAATTCAATCTTGAGATGGAAATTCATTTAATTAAAAAAATTTCTCTATTAAAAGAAACAAAGTAAAAGGATACATTGGAAGTGAGGTAGGAGAATACGGAACCAGCGTTGTAGGGCATAGATAGAATATTGTAAACATGTTTAGAAAATCAATTGGAAGGTTTAAAATTAAAATTTTGTTGTAATTAAATGATGTTTAGTTCGGAGTTTAAAATTAAAGTTTTAAAAAATTGATTCTATCCAAATTTTGATTTGCTATAAATTAACTCTAACTTACTTCTATTTAAACCTTAATATATTTTGAGCCTCTAGCCTATTTCAAAAAAGAAAAAAAATTAATTTGCTCAAAACCTAAATTTTGGTAACTATTTTTCAAAAAAACACTGTAATTCACAGCTGGGAACTTAGATTAATATATTGTTCTCATTTTCGGACTATACTCTTACATTTATTAAATCCAATTCACAGAATTTCCAAATTCTCAGATTTGGATCCATTTTATTAGAAAATTTTCAGAATAAATAATTTTTTAATTTAATACTCATTTACATAAAAGTTATCTGTATAAAGTGCATAAAGAAAAAGCTTCATAACAAACAACAATTAATATCATCAAAACCCGCACACCAATCTAAATAAGTAATTTGCAAATTTTTATTGGATATGGACATTTTGATCATCCCTAATTGCATTAAGAAGACAAAGTAAGAAGAAAAAAAAAGAGTTAATGGCAAACAATTCAATAATAATCTTAATATCATTTTCTTTGAAGAATAACATTTAAATGATTCAATATTGAAATATTTGTCACCAAAAGAAAAAAAAGGTTTTTTTTACTTTTAAAGGACAATAAATTCAATAATTTTCCAATGGGAAAGGACTCGTTTTTTTTTTTGGAAAAAAAATAGTTCTGTTCTGAATATGAAAAAAATATATTTAAATGACTTAAAGTATATACCATTTGATTAGAAATTTAAATTCAATTCACGTCAGGATTAATTAATTTGATAAAATTAAATATCTTTGGTTTGATTTTCAACTGTGATTATCTTTTGTTGGTATTCATCTATTCTAGAATCAGAACAAATTACGTATCTTTATTTTTTAAAACAAATTACCATAATATTGCATAAGGCCACAAACTTGAACATATATATATATATATATATATATATATATATACATATATATATATATATATATATATATATATATATATATATATATCATAATAACATAAGCTGTGTAAATAGAGTTCATATATATCACAAGTTTTTTTTTTTTGAGAGCATGCAATCTAGTCTTGACTAAGTTGGAATGCTGAATTTTATGTGAAAATTATTTATATGTCTATCTATGAAGAACAATGTTATTCATCTTTTTATACTATCAAAATACAATAAATATTTTCATGTAAAGGTTAATTTCAATGAATTATTTGCCATACATAAGCAAATTTTGTGGTAAACTTCTTATCTAACTAAAGCAATTAGGTAACAATCTTTCCCATTTTGGAAAGTGTAGTTTTTATTCCTATCTTGCTCTGTACTCTTGATACCAATCCCTTTTGGGCAAATCGTACTACTAAGAACTAAAGAGCTTATCAATTCATTCCTTTGCCACCTTTTACAAAGTTCAACACTTTGATTATAGAGTAAAATACTAATTTGGTGTCCAAAGGATTTAGCTGTATCAATTTAGTTTATGAAAGGTCAAAAATTTCAATTTAGTCATTGAAATTAAAGAATGTATTTATTTTAATTTGGTTGATCTATTTGTCAAATTGACTCTTGACAACAACATATTTGATATTTTAGTTTAGAACTACCAGTATTTTAAAACTAAATAGATTCTAACTAATCTAATTCCAGATGGTTTAGACCATAGAGATGTAAAGTTCTTTCAATGTTGATTTTCTTTATTCATAATATTAGAACCTAAAATCTTGTTTAAGAAGAACAAGTGTCAAACTAGTTGAACTAATCGATGTTGATAACAAATTTTAGATTTAATAACGATAAATTTTATAATTAGTAACAAAAAATTTAAATTGAGAAAGCTCGAATGTTCTGGGACTAAATCATTAATTTAGTCTTGATTATATAGGGGATGCCAAATCCATTGATTTCAACCAAAGTAGATTCTAGAAGTGCCAAAAGTTGCCAAATAAAAAACATGGGGAGACATAAAAAAGGGATTGGTATATATAAATGAGACAAGCTTGACATCTTTTATGTTTCTTGGATCTTGATGCTCAACAAATCATTCAAAGGACATTGATCATAGCTTTGTCGGTTGGGAAGGGGGAATAAATATTGGGGCCAAAATGTGCACAAAAGAGATTAAATATTTGGGTTCTTATAAAGCTCTCATAAATACAACATCTGGCTAATTCAATGCAACTATATTTTTTGTCCATAAATATTTTGAGTAAATTATTGATCTAGCTCATGAAAGATTAAAATTATTTTTAATTCAATTCATAAAAGATTAAGTGTCTCAATTTAATTTTTAAAAAATTGTATTAGTCTTAATTAGATTTTTTTATTACTAAATCGCAAAATTTATTATTGTTAAATATCTAAATTTTTTGTTATTAAAAGTCATTTTAACTAACAGAAAGACTAAAGCAAGAAAAATACAATCTAAGAACTAAATTGAATCAATTATAATTTTTTGGAGACTAAATCAGTAATTTACTCAAATATTCATTATACTCTTGTATAGTACTAAATAATTAAGTACTATCTATATTTATATCTTAACTAGTCAGCAATTTTTTTTTTAAATTTAGGATATAAATTATGATTTAAAATTAGATTACGTAGCTTTTACAAAAAATCATAATAAATTATATGATATAATATATAGTTGTAAATTCTTTAATTCTGTGTCACTAATGAAAATGAATTTATGTATCTGCAATCCCAAACCTCCTTACTTATCCTTTTTTTGTTTTACAAAAATACTTTAATTACACGTGAAAATTTACATGTATTTTTTTTAAAAAAATAAAAAGTCCAATAATCAAAATTTATTTCAATTAAAATAATCTTATTTACTTCTTATATGGTAGGGTTTCCATTTTGAGAGGGGAAGTAGTATTACCCGGAAACCTCCAACAAACAACTTAATGAAGTATTTGAGATTACCAATTTTCTTGTTCATATTTTATTATTTTGTACTTTGTTAATTTTTGTACTTGTCTTTTATTGAAAGATTAGTGTAATCGGATCCTAACTTCTTGTGTATTTGGTGAAAATAAGACCAAGAAAGATGTTAACCATAAGTTTTAATTTGGTCATAAAAACTTTATTTAATATTTTTGTCCTTTTTTTTAATTATTTTCAATTTTATCTTTGATTTAAATACTATCTGAATTGTTAATAACAAATGTTAACATGATCATTTTTATTATATACGATAGAACCAATTTGTCTAACTAAACATATTTTACATTAGATATTCTCTTTAAATAACAAAATTATTGCCTATATTCACTTTACCCTTTTAATTTTCTTGAATAATAAAAGAAAATTTTATCATTTTAAGGAAATAATCTATTTATTTTTATTAATCAAATCATTAGGTATAAACATCCTTGTGGTGCTTCAATGAATAAACTAGTGTCATCAATTTAGTCTTTTTGAGGAATTTTTTTCTCATCAATTTAATGCTGGCCCAATAATCGGTTAACATTAGTTTAATCCTAATTGAATTACAGTAAGAGCGAAATTTATGTCAAACTTTTATTCGATTGATGCTATTGAAATCTTTCAGGAATAATATGATAGATAACTCTTCACAATATTATTACTATCATTTTTTCAACTGATTTTCAGTGGCAGTTTCGAAGCATAGAACATAAAGACAACGAAGGATTTAATGGCAAGTAATGAATAAGCAAAATGATTTCCCTAATCAATTAACTTAATTCAAAATAGGAACAAGTCTGGCTTGCCCAAAGATTTTCTGAAAACGACAAAAGAGCACAGACGACTAGTAAAAATTGTGTCCCTTAGTTCTATGGAATCAATAGACTGTACTCAAATGGACTTCACATCAAATTCTGATTAGGGTTGTTTAAAATAGATCCAAATCGATTTAACCAAACTATATCAATCAAAATACATCAATATTCAATTTGTTTCAGTCTGAGATTTTTTAATTCTGGTGATTTGATTCGATTTGCGATTTAAAAAATAGCTAAATCGAATTAAACTGTGAAACTACTTAAATTATATATATATATATATATATATATATATATCATAAATAATATTTTATTATTGTAAGAAATACATATTGTACCAAAAATTAACTTCTGTGATTGTATTCATTTAATTGTAGAGGATGTTAGGGGAACTTTCATTTCTAAGGGATAATTTAGTATCTAAGAAAGAGTAGGAATAGAAAGGAAATAAGAAAATGGAAAGGAAAAATGTTAGAACGTTGTGAAACGGAGCACACAATTACAACTGAAGTAGAAGTAAAAAAAATAAAAATGATGAATACCAAATTTAATGTGTAAAACTCCTAAACAAATTAGGAGAAAAACTTTGGGCAAATTGTAGAAGGATTTCACTAATGCAAAAGGATTACAACAATTTTTCTCTAAAATAAGGAGAGAACAATTGACAATACCCTCTCTTATAATAGAAAAAACACACTCTCTCTAACAAAAGGAAAGATAATTTTAGGAAAAATCTCACTTTTCTCTCTCTAAAAAACTCTCTATTTTGCACCCAAATTAGGATTTTTTCTTCAAGACTTGGGATCATCCTTATGAAGTCAAGAGATATGTATTTGTAGAGGAAGGGAGGTGAAGAAGTAGAATTCAAATTCTCCACCATATTTGACTATTCAAAAAAGTAGAATTCAAATTTTCTACCACTTTTAACTAAGTAAGCAAAATCCAAATTCTCCACCATCTTTGACCAAAAGAAGTAGAATTCAAATTCTTTACCACTTTTGACTAAGGAAGCAAAATCCAAATTCTCCACCATCTTTGACCAAAAGAAACAGAATTCAAATTTTCTTCCACTTTTGACTAAGGAAGCAAAATTCAAATTCTTCACTATCTTTGACTATTCAAAGACTTAATATAGAAGCAAAATTGCTTCTTATCTTTTTGGTTAACAAAAGTGGCTTTACCACCACAAAAAGATAATGGAAGAGGGAAGAAAGAATGGAAAAAAAAAAACATGTTTGGTATGAGATAGAAAATAGAGTATGAATGGAATATTTTGTGTGTTTGGTATGTATTTTTTAAAAAGAAAGAAAGGAAAAATTAGAACAAAATGACTAAATTACCCCCTTAGATTCACCCCCGTCCCTGCCAACACCCGGTCGATTGGCCTGTTGCAGGCCAGCTCACCGTCTGTTGCCAGCTAGCCGACCGCCTGATGCCAACATGCTGACTCATGGGTCTTACTCGTTCGACACTATTAAGACTTGTTCGATGCCATTAAGACTCGTTTGACACCATTTGTTGTGACTGTGAATAATTTAAAAACTGAGGAAGAAAGACAGCAAGAGCAAAGAGAGGCTGAAGTGTGCTTGCGACGCCGAAGAATATGAATGTATGGGTGAGTGCGAGATGACCGAGAATGAAAGTGTGAAATGGAAAGTGCGAGAGGACAAAACGCGAGAATAGAACGTGGACAAATTCAACATTTCTCTTTCTTTTACATTTCTATGACCGATTTTTCATCGATCAAGCGATAGAAATGAATATCACGATTCTGAATGAAAAGAGAATGCCGGCTTCTGTTTCCCACTTCCACGAGCATACCAAAAGGCCCCTAAGCATATACTGACTGTTATATAATTGTAATTCTGTTGTCGTTGGAGTTTTCCCCTCATGCTTTAATCAAAAAGAAAAAAAAATGTTGCAGTTTATGTTATGAGTTACTTGAATTAGAGTCAGATGTGTTTTATTATGAGCTATTATAATTAAAAATTGTGAAAAGTACAAAAAAGAGAAAAGATAAATTGTGCCCAGAAAACACAGGTCCAACTTGCCCAAACTTGATAATTTTATGATTTAATTTGATTTGGTTTTGTACATAAAATCAAACCGAACTATTTGAGATTTCTTCAGACCAAAACCGGTGACTTGGTTTGATTTTGTGCTTAAAACCGTTCAAACTGACCACCGAATACCCCCTAAATTTTATACAGTAAATAAGCAGCTTAATCCAAACTGCTTATGATAAGGATTGTGGCAAGGATTTTCTGCAAGGTTTTGCAAAACCAAACTGATCATTGAACAATAAAAGCACTAATTTAAAATTAACTGGTCTAACCACCATTAAACAGTTGTCATCAAATACACATCTTTTTAATATATTAATAATGTAATATAATAAATTAATAAGTTATTTTATGCTTAGATTTACAAACTATTAAGTATTTTTAGTACACATTTAACAAATATTAATCTAAATAAGATATGAATGTCAAATAAACTTTAAAATTAGTTACAAAATAACATCAATAGTACACATGTAAAATAACATAGTAGCACTTTCAAAATGTATTTAAAAAATTATGAAAAATTAAAAAAAAAAAGAAAACTAAAACTAATCCAACAATTGACCCGCCTAATTTTTTTAATAACTGATTTATTAAGTTAAATCAAATTAATCATGTAATTCGTTCGATGGGTCAACCATGACAGATAGTTACTTTTTTTGTCTTTTTTCTTTTTTTCAATAATGTGGATTTTAGTAGGAGTAACAAGTATCTAATTAAGCGCTTCGCTTCTATTACCTCTGCTATTGTCATATCATAATCAGCCAGCAGAAAATCTTTAAAATGTAAAGAATAAGAAGCACACAACCACCAGTTAAGAGCTAAATAATTATCAAGGGGGGAAAAATAAACAAAGAAACAGGGGAGTTAAAATGAGAGCCATGTAACAATTTTTTAACCGAAGAGATTGAATCAAGGATCCCATCAAGTGCCCGAAGATATATGGTGGAAAGAAAACCCTAAGTTACAATGATACGGCAACTCCAAGCACAAGAGCTGCTTCCCGCAGCACAAGCGTGGCAGGGGCTGCAATAACAAACAAATTGACCAGAAACCAAATACAAAAATTAAAGTCTATCTTAGCTTGGTTCGCTTAGGCATGCTACTACCAAGACTGGCTCGTGACTTACCCAAGGCTTTTATCTTCCTTCTTTTCCTTTCTTCTTCACTGTCAGATTCATCCCCTTTCTCTCTATCTGCATTGCTTGCTTCTCTCTCCAATTCTTCCCATGTCTTTCCCTTCTCTTCTTCTGAGTCCTCCTCAGAATCCTCCTCCTCTTCCTCCTCAGACTCCACCAGAGATTCACTATCCGAATCATCGTCTTCTGAATCAGACTCAGGTTCAACATCTGATGGCTCATAACCTTTGTCTGACTCCTGTGAATTCTCAGATTCTGAGTCAGTAGCTTCCAAATTCAAAAACTCCCAACCCCCACCTTCTATAAAGCTTTGTGGGTCATCGGTGATTGTCTTTAGTATCTGACGCCAATTTAGATTTAGCCTACTCTCATAATACTTAATATCTGTTGTGTCAAGCCATTCCTTGATGCCATCAAGTGATGTGGAAGGGATGGAATCAATCCTCAGGACATCCCGCTTGAAGTCCTTAAATACTATTGTCATATCGAAGTTCTTCTGCCCAAGGCCGACTCTCTCTAAATTCACAATCTCAATCTCACTTAGAGTGACGACAAGGAAAGGTGTTTCTATCAGTTCAACAAGGCAGGCCGAGGTAGGAACAATAAATACAGAGGATTTATGAGGCACCCCAGTAAAGCCAAGTTCTCTCAAAGGTTGATCAAACTCGAGGTCAAGGCCATTAAATTGGGGTTGTCCCCATAGATCATTGACCCGATTGATAAAGCTAAGAAATTCTGCATTAACTTTATTCTTCCTGTCTCTCTCCCTTTGTTCTTCTTCAAGCTCATCAGGGTCATAGGCAGATCTCTTTCCACCTCCTACATTCTGGACCATCTCCATTACCTCAACATAAAACTGTACATCCTTGGTTTTCTTGTTTCCAACCATGATGTGGTTGTGCAGATGAAAGTGCAAAAGTGTAATCATCTCATTTTCTGCTGGCTGGAAAAATGCATGCTTAATGTTAGCAAACATTACATCTACACGTTCATCTTGCCTAGTGGTTGAGTAACGAAATCCATTCACATGAGCCTCAAGTGTACCAGGTATCTTCCTTCCACGTCCAGGAAATGGAGGGCGAATCCAAAGATCAGGCAATCTAATGGGCTTAAATCTATTATTAGCAAGCTGCAGCTTCTCCTGAGTAACCAAGGTTGCCCTCTCAGCTCTCTCAGACTCCCTAGCCACAACTTGCCGCCTTAGCGTTTTAATGGACTGTACCAACTCACTTATGTGCCTTGGATCCTTGGAACGGAATGAAGCCTCCTTCAAATATATAGATCCCTGGAACTTCATTGAGTTCGTATCCTGAGAACTGAAAGGAGTCCCAGGAACATTAAAAATAATTCTGATATAGCAATTGCGATTGGTGTCCTGCTGGCTGGAAACAGTTCGTATGAAAGCAACATGAAAAGGTACCATGCTTCCATATATAGGCAAAAGAACTGTTTCATGCTTCTGATCAATCTGAATCATCATATCTCTGGGAGGGGGAAGGTCATTTATGTTCTTGTAAGCAACCAAGTCTGCTGAAGTCCTCACAGAAGAACGGTTGTCTCCTGTCTCACTACCTCCACCAGCAAGCCGCCTTGCAGTTTCTTCATTTTTCTGGCGAGCAAGTTCTGCCTGATGCTGCCTTCGGAGCTCCTCCTTTGAAATCTCATGATTGTCTGACCTTAGAGTTGTCTTAGACATTATAGGTTCAGTGCCTTTGACTTTGGCCTTTTTGCTAGGCTTTTCTTCTTCCTCATCCTCATTGAAAGAATAGGCCACATCTTTAAGAGCTTTAGAGCTCAGAGAAGTAACAACTTCTGTCTTATCTTTGATGATTATGACTGTGTCAGCAAGCAGCAGAGAGAAGTTCTTGCTCTTCGGCTTACTTCTCTGGCTCTGTAGGTTCTGAAATCCAAGTGTGACATTGAAGACCATGCCTTCTTTTACTATCTGCTCATTTTTAGCGTTAAGATTCAAACCTGACTCACGGAACTCAATACCAATGCCTGTCCCAGCAGATTTTGTCAAATTAGAAACCAACTCAGGGGCATCCTTTTCTACAACAGAAACTGCAGCCAGGTATGCAGCACTCATCTTGTTCCCAGGCTTCAAGGAACCAATGGCTGCTTCATGAGCTTTCAGAAGAACCTCATATGCCTTACTCTGAAGAGGTTCTGCATCAATCAAGAAGGTCCTAGCAATGTTTGAGCAGTAACTCTTATACCGAGCTCCGACTGCACATATAATCACACTGGCAGAGTCATAATGAAGTAACTCATCATTGCTGACAGCGCTAGGTCTGAGATCAAACTCTCCACCACTCTGAAAAATGGGAGGGTAACAAATATCAACATTGTCTGCCTTCAATTTACAGTTGACTTTTGGAGGTTCCAGTATAACTTTCTCTGTCTCCTCCATCAATGAAGAATGAGAAACTTTCTTCTCATCATCAATTACATTCTCAAGCTTTGGAACAACAAAGTTTTTCATCACACTAGTTGTTAGGTATGACGCTCTCTTAATTGATGTTAGCTCCTCATTATTCTTTACAGCAAACATAGTAGATAACCCATTAGCCACATCTATAAGTTGAAAATTTGTATTTTTCAGTTTTTCAGCCCACATTTCAAGGAGTTTCCCTTCAGGAGCCTCTCTTGATATATATCCAACAGAGGGAACATCAGCACCATCTGCTTTTGACTGAGCACGGATAGCACGAAATATAGCATCCATTAAAGCAACCCCATCATCATTTTTTGTCTTGATATGCATAACAACATCTGCACCAACTGCCTCTTTGGCAGGTTTTCTGACAGCTTCAAGGATAGAGGCCTTCTTTTGGCTGCATAACAAGTGGATCTGTTTCTTCATAAAGACCATAATTGTATCTGGGAACTCAAAACCAAGCAGCCATAAATTCAGAGCTGTAGATTTCAAGTATCGTAGATCCTCTGAAGGTGGAGGACATGCTATGGCAATTGCATCAGATGAACCCCACAGATTGGTTTTGTGTTCATCCCAATGTGAATAAAATGATTTTAATCGTGATTGAAACATATTCAAATCAATGGAATAAGCAGTTCCAGCTGCACTGGCCTTTCCGTTGGGAGGTTGGCCACTTCCATTTCGATGTTCAGCCATTAGCACAAAATGGTCTGCTAAGTTTCCAAAAAACAAAAGTCAAAGTAAGAAGGATAAGCAACTCAACCGAAAATGACAGATTTACACTTTTTTTTTTCTGGTGCAGAGAGTGTGTGCTCCCTTTCCTTAGAATGGAACAAAGATAACTGCTTCATTACATTTAGACACTAGATAAAATAAAACAAAGAATTGAAATTTTGTTAGATTCTCATATTTGCTTCTCAATCAAGTAGCTGCAATAGAATAAAATTACATTAGTTGTTGTATCCTCTCTTCCATGTTGAGAGTTAATAATTATTCAAGTAAATCTGTTGCATGAACAGGAGGGGGAAAAAAAAAAAGACTCATCTATCTTATTAGACTCCAATGCAATCTACATACTCCATATAGAAAATAACAACTAAGGTCATTAAAAGGAAAGTAAAAGTTCCTCAAACTTCTGCTGAGGACTTCCAGTAGCAAATGGAAGGTCTCTGCAAATATTGTAAATATACAGTGAATGATTCCAGTATTTACCTTTCAATAGAAAAGTTGCTGAAAGGCTGCAATCCTGTGAGTTAAAGTTGACTGGACTTTCACAGAATTCAAAAAAAGGGCATCAGAGAAAAGCAGTCCAGAGCCTTTAAGTGATTGTCTTTTTCAATGTAAGAACACCTATGTTCACACCAGCAATAAGAGGAAAAGTTCAACGGTATTGTGGGATATACTTGAAAGTCCTAGAAGAAATCAATATGGGTTTTGAAAAAAGATTGCCTTATACATAATGCCACAGCACAGGGCACATGATTGCAAATTACTTGCATCAATGGCCCCTAATGACATGTTTGGTAGAGTGTAAGGAAAAAGGAGCGTGAGAAATTGTCCAGATTACCCTCCTCAAGAGCATTAAGCTTTCTCCTATTTTAAAAAAAAAAATTGGGAGTATCTTAGTAAAATATCCCGTTCCCATTCCCATCTCTTTTTTCTTTCCTTTTCTCTTTCTGCATATCAAACATAGTGTAAGTTTAGTAAGTTATTCCGTTGTGTTCTCACAGTTCCATCTCTATTTCAACTGTATCCTTACAGACGATATTATGTTAGGATACCATTTTAGAAACCAAAATTGTGCAAAAATAAGAAAGCCTGTTTGGAAAAATTAATCTAGATGATTAACACAACATTCCAGCAAGCATATGCAGTATATTCCAGAGAACTTTCTGTCTAAGTCATTATATGTAGATGTGATGAACTACAAACAACAAACCAGGCACTAAAGAATCTGAAAGATAGCATAGAGACTAGTGGCTGATATTCAAGTGATACTAAAGCCAAGTGAACATCAAATTTGAAAATAAATCTCTCAGACAACAAGAGCAATAATTCCAAGATTTAACATGCATATTGAACCAGACTGCAAGTACACAAGATGACCGGAACCTGAAACAGTAAAAATCCATATGTAGAATATAATTAATACATAAAAGTGCTAATTTCTCAATAGGAAAAAGATAAAAAAAAGGTACAATGGTAATATCCAAATCAAACTCAATTCTCAGAACCTTGAAGTAATGACTTATAAATATTTGCAATAGATGGTGAATCGGTGATCCTTTTAGAACTTTATGAAAGATAATCTGACAAATTTTATCCAACAATTTAACCAGGTTTTAAAATTCCCGTACTTGCACCCACTGTCATTACTTCTGGTTATCTGATAAGAAACATTAACCCAGGAATTACCTTGTTTTTAATATGTGCGTTTTTAGGGCTTCATCCAACATTCACATAGACCCAGAGACTCTCTTCATAACGATTGAATCTCTTCATGATGATTGAATCTCTTCATCAAAGCCCACAATACAATGAGCAGACTGCTCTACTCGCAATTTAGCATCCTATATTCTAATTTCCAATCTTTAATCCAAATAAATAATAAATAATAAATAACTAAATAAATAAATGTATTCTTTCTTCTGATGCTAATTACTCATATACATGGGAAACCTTAAAAGGTGAATACCCTCCAGCAACAAATAATAAGGTTTAAGTCCAATTTCAGGCATACGACTTAAAAGGCAAAACAAAAATGAAAAAAAAAAATTACAATAACAAAAGTTCAAATAGAGCGGAAGGTCACGGCGACCCAATGTTGAGCGACTAAGAAAGCAAAATGCCAAATTGAAAACAAACCCTAATTTCTACCCTTTCCTCGAGGAGAAACGATGCGTCGATAGATCATAACAGATAATCCCTATTCTTTGATATGTGTATAAACTTGAGAGCCATTCTAGAAAGGAAAATAGATGAAAAACTAACCAATTGCCAGGGGAGACAATATTGTCGAGGGTTTCCGCCCGCCAATGAGTGAGCAACCAAGAGTGAGAGAAAAAGATGGGTGGAATCAGGAAGAAGAAGACGAAGAAGAAGAAGAAGAGGAAACGTTGGGAGGGTTAAAACTTCTATGCGGGTTTCATACTAAAATTCTAGAAAATATATGTTCTAATTATTTATTTATTTCGCAGTTTTCCCTTTTAATTTAAAATGGAAGAAGAAATGTGAGAATAAAAAATCTTTTAACTCCTTGTTCGTACGAACAAAAAGTAATAGTTTTCTTTTTTAAATGTTAGATTGTTTTATGTAAAAAATATATTGTACAAATACCTTGTTTATAAACTTTATAATTTCAGCTAGACATTTTTTTCGCATTTGAAAAAATTTTAAAATAAACTTTCTTTTAATATAGTCTTTGAATTTGGACAGATTTAATCTGATGAAGAGTTCAGATTATTATATCACTGACCCAACTGTTGGATTATTAAAGAAAATCACTGAACCAAAAAATATATATATTTCGAAGTAATTAATAATCAAAATAAAGTAAAACAAATAATTTATATTTAGTTTGTTTTATATGCGACTCGTATTTTGATTCCCATAAAATTCGCAAATACAAGTTCAGTTTATAGAGATTATACCTGTCGTCATTTTTTTCTTACTTCACAATCTCTGGATTGAACAAAGTGCATAACCAATTGAAGCTTTTAATATAAAATAACCATACGTAAATCTTTGTTGTGAAAAACTTGAAATAAACACATTGTTCCATGTTAAAAAAATATGTAGTTGATCTAGATAAACATGTGAAAAGTGAGTCTACAACTAAAAAACATGATGTGGCTGGAGGCACCTGAATCCATATACCAATTTGAGTCGTACACAATTTCTAGAGTGGCAATCATGGCTAAATGCTGTACCTGAGGCTTAGAATTTGTGTTATTCATGTTTTGGCTGCTATATTGATTTGGATAAAAATTGTAGTTGAATATGTGGTAGCAATTCCACATTGAGTGTCCCACTTTGGCACACAAGTGACAAATGAGCTGCTGCAACCCATTCTGTTACCTCTCCTGCCACCTATGTTGTCATAACCCATTTGTCCTCTACCTCTGTTGAACGAATTAAAGGAGTTGTTGAAAGAATTGTTTGAAACTCTTCCACCATTAGAATTTGTCTATGTCACATTTGTTGACACACTACTAGCTTTTCCTGTTTTATCAGTATCAAGCATGGATTGAAAAATCAAACCGAACCGATCAGTTGAACCGGTCAAACCAGTGATCGACTAGGAGTATGGTCTGGATGAGGCAGAAAATTGACTAAGCTTTGAACTGGTATAGAACCGGTTGAACTAGTTCCGGACCGGCAAATCTAGTGGAATCAGTTGGGTTATCAGTTCCATCGGTTGGGGAGAGAGAGAGATCATTGTGTCGTCGAGCAGAGAAGAAGAGTGTGAGACGGCAACAATGAGGGGAGAAGAGTAACAGTAAGGCAAAGATGAAGAGTGACTGAGTGAGACGATAACAGTGAAGGACTAAGAGTGCTAGTGAGGCCGACTTGCTGATGAGCTAGCAAGAAGTGTGAAAGACAATGAGTGAGGAGATAAGAGAGTCAGATGAAAAGTTATGTTGGGAAAGAAGAAATAGAGAGTGAGATGAAAAGTCTTAAAGTTGACCTTATACTGCTCTTAGGAAATGGGAGTATTATTTTTTAAAATATTTATAATTTGTATAAAAGTTTAACATTTTGTATTAAAACATTGGTATGAAGAACTTGGACTTGCAATTTCTTTTTCAAGTCTACTTACCTGGGCCAAAAGTAAAGCTTCAATTTCTTCCACACTATAAGAGTCAGTTTTAGACATAACAACGGTAATTACAATATTCATTTGGCAGACCATCAAAAGTAGCATTGATATAGTCATTTGAAGGTACTGGACTTCCAACTGCAGCTAATGCATATATTGTACCTTTAATCTTTAGAAGGTACTCATTCATCTTTAAAGACTCTTTTCTTACTGATCTTAATTGGGTCTTGAATTGTTTTACCTTTGCTTTGGTTTGAGAGACAAAATAGACTATGATAATTACACTTTCATATTCATCTGGCAGACCATCAAAAATAGCATTGATGTAGTTATTCGAAGGTACTGGGCTTCCAACTGTAACTAACGCATATACTGTACCTTTGATCTTTAGAAGGTACTCATTCATCTTTAAAGACCTTTTTCTTAATGATCTTAATTGGGTCTTGAATTGTTTTGCCTTTGCTCTGGTTTGAGAGGCAAAATAGACTCTGACTTTCTCCCATATTTCACTCGCAAAGTTGCAACTGACCACCCTCATCAACATTCCTTCTGTCATTGAGGCAAGAAGCCATGACATCAACAATTGATCCTACCTCCTCCAATTAATGAAATCTTGATTTAGCGTTCCTGCTTCTTAATCTTGTTGGTTCTTGTTGGGAAAATTGGGGTATTTGAAAGAATAAATAATACCCTCAAGCCTAGGATAATTTCCAAACTAAAAAGATAAAATTACACCAAAGATTTTAGCGTGGAAAATCCTCCAAATAAGGTAAAAACTAAGGGACCCGTAGGTCGCTTAAATTTCCACTATAATAATAATGGGATTACAAATTTCACCCTTAGGTGGATCTCTCACTCACAAAAATACAATAACGGTATTTCTTCAATTTGTGAAAATACCTTCACAAATTGGCTCACTATTTTCTTCTTAGAAAAAACTCTTTCTAAGGCTCTCTCTATTTTTCTCTCACTTTTCTTTGTGAGGATTTTGAATGATCTGAGGGATGATTTCTGAAGGAGGTGAATGACTCTATTTATAGAGTCATTCCTCACCAACCCCTTCAAATTGCTTCTGCGCAGCCTGCAATTTTTCTGAAAAGTACTGCACCTAACTCCTTCTTCAGCAGCCCCTCAAATTTTAGCAAAACACTGTTGCCTAACATATTTTTGTCCTTTTTTTGACTTTAGGGTAAATTACAAAATTTGGTTACAATTTTTATTAAATTGTAACTTGACCCTTTTTTTTAAATATTAGTGGCAGGTCCCACTTAGCAGGGACCCCACCTTACAAATCTCCCCCTCCCGACTTAAGTGGGGCGTGATACCAAGTCTGCAACTTCTTTACAGACTTCCAACTTCTCTCTTGGTAGAGTCTTCGTCATCATATCAGCCCCATTATTGTTGGTGTGGATTTTCTCAACTTTTAGCAACTTACTTTCCAACACATCACGAATCTAGTGATATCTCACATCAATGTGTTTCGACCTGGAATGGAAAGTTGGATTCTTGCTAGATGTATTGCACTTTGACTGTCGCAATAGAGAATATAGTTTTCCTGGTTTTGGCCTAATTCTTATAAGAACTTCTTCATCCACAGGATCTCCTTACAACCTTCAGTGATTGCAATGTATTCTGCTTCTATGGTGCTTAAGGCAACACACTTTTGTAATCGTGACTGCCATGAGACAGCTCCCCCTGCAAATGTTATCAGGTACCCAGATATAGACTTCCTAGTATCCACATCTCCAGCCATGTCTGAATTTGTATATCCTTCTAACATAGCTTTTCCATTACCAAAGCATAAACAATGACTGGAAGTACCTCTGAGATACCTGAGTATCCATTTGACTGCTGCCCAATGTTCCTTTCCAGGATTTGCCAGGAACCTGCTCACAACGCCAACATCGTGAGCAATATCTAGTCTAGTACATACCATAGTGTACATTAAACTGCCAACAACTATGCATAAGGCACTTTGCTCATTTCTAATTTATCCTCCTTGTTTGAAGGACACTGGCTCACTTTTAGCTTAAAGTGATTGGCAAGTGGAGAACTAACAACTTTTGCCTTATCCATGGAATCTTTCAAGAACCTTTTCCACATACTGTTCTTGAGATAGCCAAATCTTGTGATTTTTCCTGTCATGGGTAATCCTCATGCCAAGAATCTGCTTTGCTGGTCCTAGGTCCTTCATTGCAAAGGACTTTCTCAACTCTTTCTTTAACATGTTAATCTTGTCAATGTTTTGACCTACAATTAACATGTCATCAACATAGAGCAAAAGAATGATAAAGTCATCATCAGAGAATTTCTTGATGAAGACGCAGTGATCAGCTGTTGTCCGATTGTACTCATTTTTCTCCATAAATGAGTTAAACTTTTTGTACCACTGCCTTGGTGCCTGTTTCAGACCGTACAAACTCTTCTTTAGTCTGCACACCAACTTTTCTTTCCCTTTGACTTGGAAACCTTCGGGCTGTTGCATGTAGATTTCCTCATCAAGATCACCATGTAGGAAGGCGATTTTTACATCAAGTTGTTCAACTTCCAGGTTGAGGCTAGCTGCCACACCAAGAACAACTCGGATCGAAGACATCTTTACCACCGGTGAAAATATTTCATCAAAGTCAATGCCCTTCTTTTGACCGAATCCTTTCATAACCAGTCTTGCTTTATAACGTGGTTGTGAGCTACCTTCTTGACTTTTGATTTTGTACACCCACTTGTTCTTGAGAGCTTTCCTGCCCTGTGGTAATTTCACCAGGTCAAATGTATGGTTCTCATGTAAGGATTTCATTTCTTCTTGCATGGCTTTTAACCACTCATCCTTGTGCCTATCGGTAATAGCTTCATCATAGCTCTCTAGTTCTCCCCCGTTAGTGAGCATCACATACTCATTAGAAGAATACCTATAACTTGGTTTTCTCTCTTTGGTGCTTCTCCTTAACGGTGCTTCTTGTTAGACCTGCTTTGGAATTGGCTCTAGTTGTGAACTGCTAGTTGGTGGATCAACATCATCAGTATCTGGTGGAGAGATTGGTTCCAAATTAACTGGCATTTCATCTGATTGTGGTTTCTCTTGTTTCTCAAGATCTTCGATTGTCTGATCTTCAAGAAACACCACATCCATGCTTCTAATGATCTTTCTGCTAAGAGGATCCCAGAGTCTATAGTCGAATTCTTCATGGGCATATCCCACGAAGATACACTGCTTCGACTTTTCTTGCAACTTGGACCTTTCATCTTTTGGGATGTGAATAAATGCTCTGTAGCCAAATGCCCTTAAGTGTTTGTAAGAAACATCTTTCCCCGTCCAGACTCTTTCTAGAATGTCATAATTCAAAGGAACTGATGGAGAAAGGTTGATTAAATTAACTGCTGTCTTCATTGCCTCCCCCCAAAAGGAGTTTGGCAGTTTTGCATTTGAGAGCATACATCTGACTCTTTCACAGATGGTTCTATTCATCCTTTCAGTGACACCGTTGTGTTGAGGTGTCTTTGGTACTGATTTTTCCAGCCTGATGCCGAAACTTCTACAGTACTCCTCAAATGGTCCGCGATACTCACCGCCATTATTTGCACGTACACACTTCAAACGTCTGCCAGTTTCTCTTTCAACTTTTACATGAAACTGCTTGAAAACTTCTTGCACTTCATCTTTAGTTTTCAAGGCAAATGCCCATACCTTTCTTGAGTGGTCATCAATAAAAGTCACAAAATAGAGTGCACCTCTATGTGACTTATTACTCATTGAACAGACATATGTGTGTATCAAATCTAGAATATTTGCTTTTCTAGAGGGTGGAGAACTACGAAATGCAACTCTGTGTTGTTTTCCTATAATACAATCAACACAAGTACGCAAAGGTGTACCTTTTAATTCTGACAAGAGCTTCTTCTTAAAAAGAATTCTGAGACATTTTTCACTCATGTGACCGAGCCGCTTATGCCATAGCTCGGTGGGAATTTCTTTCCTAGCAATGTTTACATCTCCTTTACATAACTTTACTTTCATAATGTAAAGAGATGAATCTTTCTTGCCTTTGGCTACTACCAAGTTGCCTTTGGTGAGCTTCCATTTTCCTTCACCAGAATAGTTGCTGTAGCCACCATCATCAAGTACTCCGGTAGAGATTAAATTGAGGCGAATATCAGGAACATGCCTCACATGTTTCAAGAGTAACCTGCATCCAAGATTAGTTTCCAAATAAATGTTGCCGATGCCAATAGTTTTAGATGCATCATCATTTCCCATCCTCACTCATCCGAAATCACCTTGAGTGTATGTTGAGAAGAATTCTCGTCTTGAGGTAACATGGTAGGAACCGCCTGAGTCAACTGCCCATGTAGTATCTTGATATGCCAAATTGACATAGTCAACATCTCGAACAATGACAACATCTTCGATGACACGCAGTGTCATTTGTTCGGTTCTCTGCTTCTTGATTCCTGGATTGCTGTAACTTCTGGCATTCTCTAATGAAATGTCCAGGCTTCCCGCAGTGGTGACACTTCTTGTCATGTCTCGATCTAGACTTTGACCGTCCTCTTTGCTGGTTTCTTTTCTAAGAATCTCTACCCTTATTTCTTCTGCGTCTTTCTTACTTGTCCTGTTTCTTTGTGACAAGTGCTTTGGACTCAGGATTATATCCTTCGTATTTTCGTCGAGATTCTTCATTCAACATTCTATCTTTTACCATATCCATGGTAAGCTTACCTTCAGGGGCTGAGTTACTAACCGACACAACTAAAGTGTCCTAACTTTTTGGTAAAGAACTCAGGATCAGCAATGCTTGTAGCTCATTATCGACAGTCATCTTCATCGAGTTCAGTTGATCTACAATGCCTTGGAACTCACTCATATGTTCCGATACACTGCTCCCATCTTTATACTTCAGATTGACTAATCGTCGCATTAGATTAGCTTTATTCTGTGCGGCTGTCCTTGCATACATTTTCTCTAACTTTTGCCAAAGAACATAAGCATCGTGTTCATTAGCAAAATTTTGAAAAATGCTCTTGTCAATCCATTGCCTGGTTTGAGCAGTACATTTACTATTCAGCACGACCCAATCAGCATCTGATGTGCTTGTTGAGGTGCTAATTGTTTTGCCATCGGCTTTGTCATCCATCGGAGTTGCCACTACTTTCTCCTTCGGCATCACAATCGGCTTCCATAGATCTTTAATGTATAAAAGATCCTCCATCTTTGGCTTCCAGATAGCATAATTAAAGGCAGTCAACTTGATCATAGTGCAAGTGCTCTCTTCCATTTGAGCAGTAGTCAACAAGTTTCATCGAACTTGAAACTTTTCCAACAATGAATAGTACCCATACATATAAATAGTACCCATACGTATGAACAATATCCGTATGTATGAACTACGTATGAAAAGTATCTGTACGTATGAACTGTACCTGTACGTATGAACATTATTCATATGTCTTTGTTCAGTATTCATGAATAGTACTCGTACGTATAAATAGTACTTGTACAATATTCTTCAATAACCACAGCTCTGATACCACTTTGTTGGGAAAATTAGGGTATTTGAAAGAATAAATAATACCCTCAAGCCCAGGATAATTCCCAAACCAAAAAGATAAAATAACACCAAAGATTTTAGCATGGAAAATCCTCCAAATGAGGTAAAAACCACGGGACCTATAGGCCGCTTAAACTTCCACTATAATAATAATGAGATTACAAATTTCACCCTTAGGTGAATCTCTCACTCACAAAAATGCAACAACAGTATTTCTTCAATTTGTGAAAATACCCTCACAAATTGGCTCACTATTTTCTTCTTAGAAAAAAACTCTCTTTCTAAGGTTCTCTCTATTTTTCTCTCACTTTCCTTTGTGAGAATTTTGAATGATCTGAGGGATGATTTCTGAAGGAGGTGAATGACTCTATTTATAAAGTCATTCCTCACCAACCCCTTCAAATTGCTTCTGTGCAGCCTGCAGTTTTTCTAAAAAGTACTGCACCTAACTCCTTCTTCAGAAGCCCCTCAAATTTCAGCAAAACACTGCTGCCTAACACATTTTTATCCTTTTTTTGACTTTAGGGTAAATTACAAAATTTGGTTACAATTTTTATTAAATTGCAACTTGACCCTTTTTTTTAAATATTAGTGGCGGGTCCCACTTAGGAGGGACCCCACCTTACAGTTCTTGTACATGGGTGGTATTTGATCTTCTGGTGATAGATGTTGTTCAAGACCATGGCCATGAACTGTTGTAAGTATCTGTCATTTCTAGAGTAAAAAATTACTTTCCCCGAGCTTGATTGAAATGTTGTGGGAGAAAGAAATTATGGTACTGTTTCTCCCCGTGATTGCAAGAAGAGGACCTTCGGTTGGTATTCCATTTAAAGCTCCGTCAATGCTTGAAGATGAAGATGAGTTGTTGTTGTTTTCCATCTTGAATCAGATGCTGAGCTCTAATACCATGTAACAATAAAGCGAATAGCAAAATCGAGTAATTGGAAAGTAATCTCAGTATCTTATTATAAGGGATACCCCATTATATAAACACATGGGAACAAAACTAAAGGCAATGAACTAACTCACTAAGTAACTAAATGATAGTCACAGTGCAGTAAAAGGGTATAGGTAGTATCCTTAATATCCTCCCTTAAACTAAACTACATCTTGATATTACTAGCCAAAGGGGACTGCTAAGTGACGCTCAAACCAGAAATTCTTCTACTGCTATACTCCTTCGCACTGCACCTAGCTTCACCGAGGGAGAGTTCACTATTCAAACCATCAAGACAACAAAATTTCGATGCTTCTCTCTCCTTTTCTTCTCGTAGCATCATTCTCGGCTCAACCAGTAGGAAAAAGAAAAATTGAAAGAAAAGGAAAAAGGGAAGGGGACGAAGAGAGAGCATGGGCATCCTCCAACGAAAAACCCACCTGAAGCAACACTACTACGGCGAGGCTATGGAAGGTGGTCGTGGCTCATGGTGGCACCCTCTCATCATCTCTCACCTCTCCTTCTCAGATCATCTCTGTCGCACTTAATTGAGGAGAAATGATATTAGAATTAGGGTGTGTTAGGAAAAGAAGGAGAGGGAAATTGATAAGGAGTATGAAATTTGAGGGGGAAATATAAAAAATGAAAGGAAAGACTGAAAAGAATAAAAATTATAAGAAGTACAATTTATTTTTAGAGAAAAATTATAATTTATTTTATTTAAAAATAGAAATTTAATGAAATATAATTAAATAAATAATTGAAAAATATTTTATCTATTAGTTTTTGAATATAAAGGTATTGTGAGAGAAAATTAATGAAGAATTAGTTTGATTTTAGTATTTTTTTATTAATTTGAGGTATTTAATCTAATTTGAAGAAAATTAAGAATATAAAATTAATTTATAAAATTTAATATCCATTAGTTATATCTAAAGAGAATGACAGATGTAGGATTTGGTCGATTGAAAAATATTTTATTTATTTTATCTAAAAGAATTATTAAAAACTTGAAAATTTATTCATTTTTAAATTATTTTAAAAAGTAAAAATTATTTAATCATTTTATTTTAAATTTCATGTTGAAAGTTTTCTATTCCTATTTTTTCTTTATCAATTTTTAAATAAAATTTACATTCTCAAAATTTTAAATTTCATGTTGAAAGTTTTCTATTTCCTTTATTTCTTTATCAATTATTTAAAACATATACAAGACAAATGTTTTTAAAATATATCAATCATTTTTCCATTTATTACTTGAGATTCCACAAATTTGGATTTTTACAACTTTTTGTATTCTTGAAAAAAAAAATTATATGAAAGTGAACTCTAACCCAAAAAACAAATAGAAAGAGTTAAAACTAAACACCTTCCATAATAACTAGTTAAAAAATAGCATTGACCATTTATAAAGAAAAACAAGACCAAAAAATTAAAATACACTCTCACACTCACACAAATCACCCCATTCAAGTTGTTTTATCAATATTATATACAATGTAGAGAAAAAGAATTTTAAAATAGCTAGTGAAAATAGATAAATAATTCATCGGATGCCATTTAATATTACTTAGATTTCATTTTAATTTACTGCCATTAAATTACCAAATGCTTAACATATATAATCTTGATAGAGGGGTGAACCACCACTATATAATAATTTTAAATTACCTCAATTTAATTTTTCATTAATTTTTTTATAACTTCAACATAAATTGATTATATAATCCATAATGAATTTTTCCATATCTTCGACAAAAATAAATTAAATTTATATATAATTGATGTTATGTATGAAAAATTAATTTTGTAACTGAAGCATATATTTAATCAAATAAAATAGTATACCAATATTGAAACTCACATTCTTCAAACTATAATCCTATGTTAACTAATTTTTTTAAAACAAAAATTAAATAAATAGACGTATACAAAAAAATAAGTAAATTAATTATTTCTTGTATTAATAATCACAAAGCTTATTAACAAAATATTATCCACTATGTAGTTCACAGTTAATCTTGTCTGACTTCAATTATTTGTAATTTGGATTATTGTAGCACAACTTCAATTAAAGATAAACAGTGACAGTGATAATACAGAAACACGTACGTCGATGACGGAGGGGACATATACATTTAGGTTTCAGGATTGAAGGATTCAACAAGTTTAATAACAATTTAGTTAAAATTGTCACTATAATCTTGATAGAGTATGAGATGTCAAAGTCTCATATAGTAATATGGGTTACTTGATAGGGTACTTAAGTAACTTGACTCTCTCACTGTAACAACTAGCTTTTGGGAGCGGGTTCTTCAGGCTATTTTGGTGGTGAATAGCATAGGCAACAATAAAGAGATATGGATGAAAATAAAGAGAGGCATTAACACCAAGGGTTAAGATTTAACTCCATACATAGATAAAAATATAGAGAGAGATATGTCTCTGGTGTTTTGAGATATTTCTTTTTTATCCCAAAAAAAAAATTAACAAGTTTAGTGGCGCTCAGAATAAAACCGTAATTATATAGTGGCAGTTAGAATAAAACCACTATTATATAGTGGCGGATAAATAAACCGCCATTGTGTTTTTATTTACTAAATAACTATTTTTTTTGTAGTGCAAACATGGTGGTGGATGTAACAATATTATAATATTGAAACACAAAATTTAAACAAACACATTGAAATTCTTTCGGTAAAGATTAATTAACTCTAAAAATAAAAAGGCTTTGAAAGAAGTCATAAACTAAGTCCAACAAAGCCGAAGTCTTTAATTAAATTAAGGGTAAATTACATTTCATCTCCCTATTATTGAAGCGTAGGAGTCTCTAGTGCTTTTTTTGGCCTATATTTCTTTTCTTTAAAAAAATTATATGGGTAATCTTCATCCATTCGATCTCTTTTAACAATCACTCAATATTTAAAATTAATTTGCATATTGAACAATCACTCAATATTTAAAATTAATTTGCATATTTACTGTAATTTTATTTTTATAAATTAAATTACTATAATTTTATATTTTACTTTTTTTTTAAAAATTATACAGGTAATCGTCTTCCATTTGATCTCAGTCATTGACATTTATAATAAAATTGTAATAAATATAAAATTTAATTTATAAAAATATAAAATTACAATAATTTGATTTATAAAAATATAGAATTACAGTAAATATATAAAATAATTTTAAATATTGAATGATATAATTAATTACGATCGGATGGGTGAAGGTTACGCATCTAATTTTTTTTTAAAAAAATGTAATTCAAAAGTGGGCTCTTAAATGTCATCCAATGACCAAAAAAAAAAAATAGAAGCTCTTACACTTCGTGAATTTATTATTTGACCCATAATCAATTTGCCCTTTTATGATTTAAAATATGTCAATAGATATCTGAGTTTGAAACTGTCATTTAACCACAGGACTTTAAACTGTATTTTACCCTTAACTAAGCTTAAATGCATAATAACCACAGGACATTAAACTGCTTGGATAGTCAATAACATAAGAGCTAAGTCCTCTGGCATCGAATTTGTACAAAAACAAAAAAAAAAGAAAAAAAAAGAAATGTGTGTATATTGCTGATTTAAATAGACCAAAAAAAGAAGTTCTACCCCAATGAAAACATAAAATGGAGTTGAAGTACCCTGCATATGTATCTTAATATAACATCTGAAGGATATGGTAAAGTCATTTCGAACAAGCCGACGAGAGCTCTGCAAGAGTGACAAAGAATTTGCATATGATATATAGTTTGTAAAATTAAAGTAAAATTTAAGTCCCACAACGGATAAAATATGATATTTGTAAAATTATTTAATTGATATCTCTTTTATTGATATATAAATGATTATATATATATATATATATAAGAGCTTCGAGTGGGGTCTTCCTTTACAATTAATTAATATTTTTTAATCAATTTATTTGAAATAATATGTCAATTAAGTTTCAAATTATTTTAATGAATTTGAAATAATATGTTGGTTAAATTTTAAATTTATTTTAAAATTTAAACAGATATGTTGATTAAATTTAAATAGATACATCTATTAGAAATTGAACATATAATTTTTTTTAGAAGTTAGACAGACATATCTGTTGGAAATTGAATATACATAATTGTTCAAATATTTATATATATCCTATTAAAATTCTGTAATAAGTAACTTGAATTGAAAATATCTAGACAAATGTTCCAAGAAGACTTTTTTGTTTAGGGATGCAGAGACTGTTGTGAAGATAGCCTTATAAAAGCTTTGTATTTCAAAAGAGAAAGTTAAAAGTCCCACATTGCTTGGAGCAAGGAGGGAAAGATAATTTATATACTAACTTGTATTAGAATAACGATCTTGGGTAGAGGTGGGCTCTCGTGCACTTAAGCCCACATGGATTCAAACTAATGCAGTGCAAATCATCCGATTTGCCCCCTGCATGTGTAATAAATCGAACCAGTTTAGTTTTTCTCTGGAGAAATATTTTTTAAATTTATTTTTAACTTACCTGAATAGAGGCGAATTTTATTATTATGAAGTTAACTTAAATTAATGTCAAAAAATTAAGGGCTGACAGTTTTGTTTTATTTGTTTTAAATATATTTAAATATTTAAAAACTACCCATTAATTTTCTGAAGCTGTCCATTAATTTTCGAAACCAAATTTTAATTTTATTAAAATTTTTGTCTGCCTCATTATTGTTCAGTAGCTATAAAAGGAGGACTCCTCCCCTCATTTCACACACCAAGTGAGAAACAATTATGAACTTCTCTCTTCTACCTATCTTTCACTTTCTGGGTTACGCTTCTCTCTAAATTTCTGCTGTTCCGTAGCTTGATAACCTTTTCTCAGAAGAATCTATTTAATCTTAGAGGGAGTTCCGTAGATGCAGTATTTTTGCTGTGGTCACGGAATAATTCCCTTAAGGACAGTATCTAGCGTAAAGACGCGACTCAAATTTTCACTGTGCTGGTTTCCAGATTTTTTTTTACAATAATCTTAAGGAAATTATGGAAACCAACGTTTCTGCTGCTGCTGCTGCTATCACCACGCCCATAATGTCTCCAGCCACATTCTCCAAGCCATTCCCAGATATTTCAAAAATTGAAATATGCAACAGTCAGAATTTCCGGCGGTGGCAAGAACGTATTCATATTGTTCTAGACATGCATGGAGTTGCTCCGACATTGACAAAAACACAACCACTGCCTACTGTTGACCAAGCTAGAATTGATATATGGAATTATGCTAATAAGGTATGTAGGCACACAATCATTAATACTTTATCTAATGAGCTCTCTGATGTCTACTGTAACTCCAAGGAAGCAAACAGAATTTGAGAATCTATGATTCTCAAATATACTGCAAAAGATGCTACCGAATAGAAGTTTGTCATCGGTCACTTTTACCGATGGAAAATGACGGACGACAAGGACATTAAAATCCAAATCAATGAATACCACAAGTTGTTGGAGGACCTTCGTGCCGAGAAGATCAACTACCTGATGAATTTGTTGCTGGAATCTTAATTGAGAAGCTGCCTGAAAGCTGGAAAGACTACAAGCAACAACTCAAACATAAACATAAATAGTTGCCACTCTCGGAACTGATTAAATACATCATCATCGAGGATACCAATAGGAAAGAGTCCAAAATGACAAGTGCTAAAGAAATGACATCAAAGGCTAATATGGTGCAAGGTACATCTAGTTGTAAGAATAAAAAAAAAAAAGAAAACTGATTACAAGCCAAGAGAATCTAACCCTACCTTTAAGAAAAAAGTAACTGCTTTATATGTGGAAAACAGGGACATCATGCGGCCCAATGCAGAAGGAGGCTAAGAAATGACAATCCTCCTAAGTCAAGTGCAAACTTAGTTGAAGGAGATGATATTATAGCTGCAATCATTTCTGAGGCTTTTCTAATTACCAATGTGAAAGAATGGGTGGTAGACTCTGGGGCTACTAGCATATTTGTGCAAACAAAAATGCCTTTACATCCTACACTCCAGTCAAGGATAGAGAAGAACATATTTATCTGGGTGATTCTAGCACCACTAGTGTCCTTGGGAAAGGAAAGGTTCTTCTCAAACTCACATCTGGCAAAACATTGACGTTGAATGATGTCCTACATGTGCCTAACATTAGAGCTAACTTAATTTCTGTAGCTATGTTAGGAAAAGCTAGGGTTAAAGTGTCATTTAAGTCCGATAAGATCATAATGACAAAAAAAAAGTTTTTGTGGGGAAAGGCTATTGTAATTAAGGACTTTTTGTACTAAATGTTGCTAATGAAAAAAGTGAATCTTTTGCTTACTTGATTGTTTCTGTTGATATATGGCATGCTAGAGTAGGACATGTTAATGTTTCATATATTAAGAAATGCTTGAAACCAATTTAATTTGTGGTTTTAATAACATGAACATGGATAAGTGCGAAACATGTGTTGAATCAAAGTTAACTAGGAAACATTTTCATAGTATACATGGAGAAACAGAATTGCTAAGTCTTATTCATACAGACCTAGGAGACTTAAAACAAACTATGACTAAAGGAGGTAAAAAGTATTATATGACCTTTATAGATGACTTCTCTAGATACATTAAGGTATATCTTCTTAAGAGTAAAGATGAAGCCTTTAGTTCTTTCCTAGTTTATAAAGCTGAAGTTGAAAATCAGTTAAATAGAAGGATTAAAAGGATTAGATCTGATAGAGGAGGTGAATATATAATCTTTAATGAGTATTGTGAAAAAGGAGGAATAATTCATGAGATTACTCCTCCTTGTTCACCTGAGTCTAATGGGGTAGCAGAAAGGAAAAATAGAACTTTAAAAGAAATGATGAATGTTATGCTTATTAGTTCGTCTGCACTAGAAAACTTATAGGGAGAGGCTTTACTGTCTTCTTGTCATATACAGAATAGGATTCCCTATAGACAGACTAATAAGATACTTTATGAGTTATAGAAAGGCTATAAGCCTAGTTTAAAATATATGAAAGTGTGAGGGTGTCTAGCAAAAGTTATGTTACCTGATCCAAAGAAAAGGAAGTTAGGCTCTAAGACGTCTGATTGCATATTTATAGGATATGTTGAACATAGATTTGCTTATAGATTTCTTGTTTTGAAAAGTGATGTGCTTGATTGTGATACTATTGTTGAAACAAAAAATGCGAAAATTTTTTAACGTGTTTTTCCCTTGAAAAATGTGAATACTGCTAGTACATCTAAGCAAAATAATGAAAGTGAATTAGAAATTGGAAATTTAAATTTATGTGAGAATGTCCATGAAGATTTAAGAAGAAGCAAATGACAAAGGAAGACAACTTCTTTTAGAGATGATTTTTATACATATGTTGTTGATGATGAACCTAGAACTTTTTCTGAGGCTGTTGCATCTCCTGATGTAAAATTGTGGATAGCAATTAAAATTGAAATAGATTCAATTCTAAAAAATAAAACTTGGGAATTGGTGAATTTAATACAAGGAGCAAAAACTATTGGCTGCAAATGGATTTTTAAAAGAAAATATAACCCTGATGGGTCGATTGATAAATTCAAAGTTAGATTAGTAGCCAAAGGTTTGACTCAAAAACAAAACATTGACTACTTTGACACTTTTGCTCCTGTTATTAGAATGTCGTCTATAAAAGTTTTAATTGCTTTAGCCTTAGTATATAAGCTCTATGTTCATCAAATGGATGTTAAAATATCATTTTTAAATGGTGATTTATAAGAAGAAATTTACATAGAGCAACTTGAAGGTTGTATTCTTCCAATTAAAGAGAGAAAAGTTTGCAAACTTCTTAAATCGTTATATGGATCAAAACAAGCATCCAAACAGTGGCATGAAAAATTAAATCATGAATTGGTTTGTGATGGCTTTACATCTATTGAAGTAGATAGATGTGTGTATACAAAAAAAGTTGATGCTAATTGTGTGATTATCAATCTCTATGTGGATGACGTGCTAATCTTTGGTACTAGCACGGATATAGTATATAAGACAAGATTTTCTTGCATCAATTTTTGATATGAAGGACTTAGGTGAAGCAAGTGTGATTTTGGGAGTTAAAATCATAAGGAAAGATGATAGTATTATACTATCACAGGAATACTATATTAAAAAATTACTCAAAATGTTTGGTCATTTTGATAACAAACCAATGTTATCTCCTTATGATTATAGTACCCAACTAAAGAAAAACTTAGGTGAGCCTATTGCTCAATTAGAATATGCACAAATCATTGGGAGTTTGTTGCATTTGATGAACTTCACCTGTTTTGACATAGCATATGCTGTGTATAGATTGAGCAGGTATACACACAATCCCAATGAAGACCATTGAGGTGCTCTTGTGAAACTCATGAGATATCTGAGGGGTACCATGAGTTATGGTATCGAGTATAGTAGATTTCTTGCTGTATTAGAAGGATACAGTGATGCTAACTGGATATTAGATTCAGTTGAGACAAAATCCACTAGTAGATATGTGTTTACCCTTAGTGGTGAAGCAGTGTCATGGAGATCAGCTAAACAAAACCTTATAAGTAGATCAACCATGGAATTAGAGTTTATAGCTCTGGAGTTGGCTGGTAGTGAAGCTGAGTGGTTGAGAAACTTCTTGGCATGCATACCTTTAGGTATGAAACCAGTACCATCTGTGTCTTTGCATTGTGATTACCAAGCGGCAATAGCCATTACAAAGAATAAAATTTATAATGGTAAGAGTAGACACATTCATTTGAGACATAATGTAGTTAAGCAATTGCTAAAGGATTGAATTATATCAATCGATTTTATAAGGTCAGAAGTAAACCTGACCGATCATTTGACTAAACCCCTGGGTAGAAGTGTAATTAATAAGACATTGAGGGGAATTGGACTTAAACCAATAAGAAATTAACAGCAGTGGGAACCCAACTTTTGTGATTGGAGATCCCATGAAAAAGGTTCATATGGGTAATAACAAGTCGTCTGTTAATTCTGCTAGCACTATATTCTCAGTCCATTTCCTATGGTGTTAAGTGTGAAAGTGCTAGAATGCATTAACTTATGGGTTGAGCGCGAGCTCTTTATGATCTTCATAGCCCTACATTAAGGGTGGTGTATTCATTACAAATACACTTGATGAAGTTACCTATATGAGTGTCGAGTGAGGCCGCTCCTATGAGATAGTGGCGAAATCTCTAGGGAACTCATAAATTTCAGGCACGCGTACGGTCGAAATAACGCGCACAACGGCGTTAATAGCAAAAATGTAGGGGGTGAGATATGACTTTTAAGATCACGATCTTACGACTAAGAGTATGTTAATTCATAGAAACTATATGCTTCACTGACTACTCTGTATGATAAATCTTATCGGTCTAGGTCTGGTTCATAGTCTAAAAGAGACACTAGATTAATGCGTCTACACCATTTATGTAACCCAAAAGTTTTTAAATATCTTTTGAAATATGTGGGGGATTGTTGTGAAAATAGCCTTATAAAGGCTTTGTATTTCAAAAGAGAAAGCTAAGGGCCTGTTTGGTTTGGGCATTTCCTGTTTTCATTTTCACTGAAAACAGAAAATGAACTTGAAAATGCGTTTGATTGAGTTAACTGAAAACGTTTTCTTGAAAACATTTCTTAAAATAAGCCTAAATCTGAAAACACAAAAAAGATGTTTTCAGTGTTTCAGGAAATGCATTTCGAGAAATGAAGATTGAAAATGAAAACAGGAAATGTTTTCACAAACCAAACAGACTCTAAAAGTCCCACATTTCTTGGAGCAAGGAGGGGAAGATAGTTTATATACTAACTTGTGTTAGTAGGCTAATAAAGAGCTTGGGAAGATGTGGGCTCTCGCGTACATAAGCCCACATGGATTCAAGTTAGTGCAGTGCAAATCATTCAATTTGTCCCCCTGCGCATGCAATAAATCAGATCAGTTTAGTTTTTCTCTAGAGAAATATTTTTTTAATTTTTAGCTTATCTGAATAGAGTCGAATTTTATTATTATGAAATTAACTTGGATTAATGTCAGAAAATTAAGGGTTGACAGTTTTGTTTTATTTTTTTAAATATATTTAAATATTTAAAAACTACCCATTAATTTTTTGAAACTGTCTATTAATTTTCGAAACTGAATTTTAATTTTATTAAAATTTTTGTCTGCCTTATTATTGTTCAGTAGCTATAAAAGGAGGACTCCTCCCCCTCATTTTACACACCAAGTTAGAAATAATTCTGAACTTCTCTATTCTCCCTCTCTTTCACTTTCTAGGTTACACTTCTCTCTAAATTTCTGCTGTTCTATAGCCTGAGAACCTTTTCTTAAATGAATTTGTTTAATCTTAAAAGGAGTTCTGTAGATGCAATATTTTTGCTGTGGTCATGGAATAATTTCTTTAAGGACAGTATCTAGCGTAAAGACGCGACTCAAATTATCACTGTGCTGGTTTCCAGATTTTTTTTATAGCAGAGACAAGTATAAGGTTTGCCTAGAAGTAGCCACTTTTAGGATACTTATTTTGGATGAGCCAAGCCTTGAAAGAGTCTGTCTATAATTCTCCAATACACAAACATAAATGTTTTTAAAGATAATGTCTATTACACCTCAAAGTCATTTTATTCTCTTTATTTCTAACAACAACAAAGTCTATTTTCTACATAGAAAGAAAAGCAAAGACAATGTGGTCAGTTTATCACAATATTTTAGCAAAAAGAAACATCCTAACGAAAAAAAGAGGAAACATTTTAACAACAAAATTCTAAGTAGCAAACTTAGACAAGACAATGTGGGTAATGGACTCAACCTTCTATACATTTTTACCATCCTATAAAATGATAATGACAACATTAAAATGTATAAATGGGTTGTTTGTAAGAAGAAGCCCTTTGGAATACTTTGCTTTTAACTTAATTATAACATTCTCTTTTTTTTTTTCTGACAAATACAATGAGTTTACTTATTTTTGTGCCAATTTCCTCTGCTAATAAGCTAAAGCTGATGTTCTGCCCCTCTTTATAATGTATTGTTTACATATTAAAAACCACTTTAACACATTTGTGAATCTTTTTTAATAATAGAAATACTAATATACTTTTGAATCATAATTAAAGACAAAATTATGTAACTAAGCAGATTTATAAAAAGACTTGCTAGGATGGCAGAGAGATGCGTCTGAGTTCCATACTTCATCCCTTAAATGGACAATTAACATGAGAATGGGTGCTATTCTTTACTTGGCTTTAAATGTTAAGTAGGGCGTTTAGCTTATATGGGTTGTTGATTTTCACAATCAATCGTCTAGATTTCAAGATCTTATTTTTATTTTTTTTAACTTTTTTTAATAAATAACATATTAAAATCTAAGTTGTTAATTGTGAAAATCAACGATTCATATAGGCCAAACACCTTGTTTGGCTTTAAGATCTGTTTCTAGTTAGCACTACCCATACATAACCCAAATATGACAAATAACTGGTGCTTCTACAGATATTATAGCAAGTACTACACTACAAAATCTTAAATGGTTTGATACAATGCATGAATGGCAACAAACAGTCCATTTCCGCATAGACAGATAAGCGAAGACAACATAATCAATTTGTCATAGCCCACTAAATCTGAAGGAAAAAACTCTATCATGAAGGAAGCAGAAAGCAAAAGTAACATATTGTAGTAAAATTAAATAGAGGCATCTTGGAGAATAAAAGGGGAAGCAGTTTAGCAACAAAAATATAAGGAACAAATAGGGAATACAGGCTTTAGTATACAGGCCAAGCCTGTATTTGGGGGGGTTTAAAGATATGAAAATAGGCCCATTTAAAAATGGGCCTACACGGTTCAGCCCTTTTTTAAAAAAAATTAATTTTTTTATATAATTATACTATATTAGTTAGTATGTAAATAATTTCACTTTATTATATTTTTATAACATTATGTTCAATAATTATAATAAATTTAGATATGAAGATTTTTATAATTTCTTAAAAATAAATATAGAATTTATTAAAAAATAAAATTATTTAAAAGAAAACTAGTATTATGATATCATCCATTCATCCCTTAATTCTATTAGCTACTGCAGTATCCCTTAATTTTATAAAGTAGGGCATGTAGACTTGAGAGGGAATTAAGGGATGATAATTCTATTAGCTACTACAGTATTTCTTTCAAAACCATTTTATCATATGAAAAAACAAATCATTACTAAATTGAATAATTTTTTATCACAACACGGAAAAAAAACAATTTATAGACTTGATGCACAGTTACATAATGGAATTAATTGAAAACTTCAAACATTGACAGATAGTCTAAAACAAAACTTATAGCAAGTCAGCAACCATGCTCCGGAAAAAAGAAAAACACACCTGCAGTTTTTTTTTTAAAAAAATTAGATTGGCCCGCATGCTAGCCCCGCGAGCCTGCAGGCCCTACACGGGCGGGCTTAGAGGTTTAGGCCTATTTAGAAATGGGTCAGCTCCCGCCCGACCGTACCAAGTCAGGTTAGGTCCATCGTATTCCCAGTACTAGGAACAAATCTGGACAAGATATTGTAGTTAATGGTCTCAAACTCTCTGTGCATGTTCACCATCCTGCAAAAATAAGTGGACTTTAGCAAAGATAAGTCATCATCAAATTTCCAGTTCACTGGTTATAACCTATATGTTCTCTAAAAAAATACCTAGTAGTATCTGAAGTTGGTACCCTTGTTGAGAATAGCAATTCTACTCTTTCGTTAATTTTAATGCATTTCTCAATCAATTCTACAATTTCAGCTTTTATTTGGCAACAAACTTTACAAGACAGGGAAAAAAATTATGAATGATGAATCAATTTCTTACTGTGTCAAAATTTTCAAATCCATAATTTTTCACACTCTACTAGTGTTGATATTTTTGTTCCTCTGCAACCAAGCTTGTAACTCAAGTGGTATATAACTCAGGTGATATGGGATTGAGTGTCATAGGTTTAGGGGCCAAGATTTGAGCCCTATATATATAATTTTTTTTTCTTCTCCTAGAATCATATGTACCCTTTGGAAAATAATACCTTCAAATAATCTTGTTGCCCCTATTTTTTCTAATCAGAGATGTAACAAAAATTTATACTTCTAGATCGCTAATACTAACAAGAACAACTGCCCAAAATTTTTTTTGCAATATATCACATTAATTATAGATTGTAATTACGGTTATGTAACATATTTAGAAATTATAGAACTTTTATATTGTGAATGTACTTGTTGTAGAAACCATAATTATATTGTTTTACACCTTGGCAGAACATTCTCAATGTATGACGATTTGTTATGATGACTTCCTCCAATGATGGAAATATGAAGGTATAATTATGGCTACAAATAAAAACTCTTCAAACTAATTTAGAATTTAGATTAGTAAATTAATGCTTTTACTTCTTAGTTTAAGTATTTGATATCTTTGCTTTCACAATTACACAAATGTATATTTTGTATTGCTTACAGTTAATTCCGATACTTGAATTGTTTGTGGTCGAAGTCATAAAGATAAATATACATTTGCATATGGTTGTGTGAAATATTTTGATAATAAATGTAATTTACTTCATAATGTTGTATTTAACAAGAAAATTAAATAGTGAAACAGAAAGATTCATCATTAAAGAAGAAAATGAAAAGATTTAAATCTAAGGGTTGGCCTGAAGTCCCAATAATAATAGGACTGAGTTGGATTGAAAAATTCTAGTCCATATTTAAATAGGCTTTGCTTGAGTCCCTAATTAATTAGAGCTTTTCAAGGCAACACTTATTTTCATCATTATTAGATATGGGACAATTGTAATTAGATTAAAATTTAAAAGATTATTTCGACCTTTTAGTCTTTCTAAATGATAACATATTATAAATCAATGATTAAAAAATCGGACTTGACCGGACTGATTGATTGGACTGAGAATTGGTCCTAGATTCGATCTAGTCTAGTTCATCCATCAAATTGCCAAATTTGAGAACCGGTACAAAACCAATTTTGAATCGATGAAACTAGTTGAAAAAATAAGAAATATGCAGTTGTAGATGAGCATATCTGTAGTGTCGAAGGATGCCTCTCTCCATCTCTGTTTTGTTGTCGACTTATGGTCAATCGATGAGGTAGAGATGTCCAGAGGCTATGTTATTGATTCTGGAGAAAATGAAGAGATGAACAGAGTGCCGAAGCAATTGAAACGATGAGAGAGAGACGATGATAGACTACTGATAGAGAGATTACAATAGATGAAGACAACGACATATGAAAATGAAGGAAGAGGGAAATACTCATGGATGAAGATGAGAGATTGAGAGGAGTTTGAAGTTTGAACAGAGAGAAATGGAAGGAAAGAGAAGGGAAGGGTGGTAAGCATTGCAGTAGGATGATAAAATATTGCAATAGAAATTTTCATTTTTCCATACTCCTTGTAAAAGCTGCTTCCATACTTTTTATCTCTCTCTTTCACTTCAGCGACTATCTTTTTCACTTAATTACTATGTTTTATAATTATAAAAAATTATACATTTTAAATTGTAGGCCTTTTGGAAAATGCCATAGAAAAATGAGTGGATAAGTTTAATAAGGAAAAGTACAGAGTATCTTTCCTCACATATTTTGTAATTATTTAAAGTATTTTAATATTTTTAATTATATTTTATTTTTAATCTTTTTTAAGTACCATATTTTCGACCATGATTCGACCATTAATCCTTAAACCGATACTTCTACTATTGAATGATTGGTTTAATTTTTAAAACATTGTTAAAAATTAATTATTTATACACCCTTAAACACAGTTAAAGTTCCAACCATTGTTACTTACATTTGTGATAGGTGGAACTAAACTAAAATTATACACTCCAGAATTACAAAAAAGATTTAAGATTTTATTTAATTATGTGACAAGCTGGGTGGTTTAAGTGGAGAATCGCATCAAGAGTTGTTTGTGATTGGAAAGTATCTGATAAGCTTAAAGGGAAGTTTTACTATAAGATTAGCAATTTTATATGGGAGTGAATGTTGGGCAATGAAAGGATAACAAGAACAAAAAATTGGGGTAATGGAAATAAGGATATTGCGATAGATGTGTGGTCATACAAGACGAGATATAATCTATAACGATTGTATATGAAGTAGAGTTAGAGTGGCATCTATTGAGGTAAAAATGGTAGAAAATCGTTTAAAGTGGTTTGGACATGTTCAAAGAAGACCGTTGGAGGTGCCAGTAAAGAGGGTTGAGCAGATGGTATGAAGTCGTATGAAAAAAGGATAAGGAAGACCAAGAAAGACACTTAGAGAAGTTATTGAACTATATCTTCAGGTGAATGAGATATCTAAAGAGTTAGTCATTGATAAAGCTCAATGGCGTCATACGATCCATGTAGCCAACCTCACCTAGTGGGATAAGGCTTTGTTGTTGTTGTTGTTGTATGTGATTCTTAAATAATATTAATTCTCATTTTAATTTCAATTTCATCCAACGTGAGATAATACTGAAAGTTGTTTTATTTCTATTAGGTAGCTACTTATAAGTTATTTGTCTATGAATTATATAAAAGGAATCTGTAGGCTCCTTGATTTTGTAGTGGTTGGCTCGATGCCTTGGATTATAAATGAAGCTATGAGATGTAGGAACGTAGTTAAAATTTTGCACAGGAAAGCTGTTGAAGACGTAAAATTCAAAGGTACTCTATATATATATATACACACACGCAAAGTTGATAGCTTTGTATCTATCATATTCATAGTAATGCATTCTATGCTGAAGAGACTTTACTCACATCTGAATTGGAAGCCATGCGTGATTTCAACCCTTCTACAGCTTGTCAATGGATTGTATCTCCTTACTTCTAGTGCCTACTTCTTCCCATTGTTGTTTAGTAATTTCTGAAGTCTTATTTTGCCATAATGGAATATAGTTGTTGCCCCAAGTCTCTAATAAAACATATCGACAATTTTTTTATGTATCTTGATCCATAAAACACATCTACTTTGGTCCTGCTTCACTTATTATCTAGGCTCTAAACCTTGCTATGAAAAAGGAAAACCTTACATTTTCTTAGTCATATGTAATTATCATTTTAGAGTTTCTAAGTTTCTGACTCAATTCTATATGATTGACACTGTTAACTATTTTAACAATGCTTCCCATTAGGAACACAGTAACAAGCAACAAAACTGGACAGTCAACTGGCTACAAGTTAGTTCTTGGCTCAAACTGCTTACCATTTGTAGGTTCTGAGGCCAAGTTTTTAAGAAGAGCTACTTTCTTGAAGTATAGTCCTTGGGTCACATCATGTTAACATGATGAGGTGTTCCCTGGAGGAGAATTTCCTAATCAAAATCCATCTGACAGTAATGGACTAACTACGTGGATTAAACAGAAGAGATCTTTGTAAGAAACAAATATGTAGCACAGATTCTAATAATGAGGTTTCCAAGCCAACCCAAAATGAGTTAGTGGCAATGGTAGGACTTAAGGCATTTGTCTCACCAAAAGTTGGTTTGGCCCCTTAATGCTGATGAAAGAGGTGTGGCTCATTAAAGTTACCACTCTGAGCAAGCAGGATACCTTTTCCAATGTAATATCTTAATCAAGTTAGCTACATAAAGTTACCACTCTGGGTAGGTGCTAGTACTCAGCCGAAAAAAAATAAATAAATAAAGCACTATAACAGTAAAGAACAGATTCAATTAAAGAGAACAAAATACCAATACGAAAAATAGAGGATTGCAGTAGGAAAGAAAATTCTAGTTGGGAATGAATCTTGGTATGAAAACTTGCAAAAATTGGACACAGGCTCAAAGATAATTTTATTAATTTCATTGTAGATGGGTTTTAGTCATTGCATGACGCATCCTCAAACCAACTTTTATTTGAGCTCGATTTATGTTATTTCAAATGAAATACACAAACATCTTGTCAATTTAATTGCTCAAAAACATATCTGAACTTTGAATTTGGAAGCAATAACAACCTAAAAAGCCTAGTCTTAGCTTGGAGTAGAACTAAAGATTCCATCCACGTCTAGATTTGAACCTTCTCTTATACAATTCCAGATTTTTGAAGATTTAATCCATTAAACCGCATAAGCTTCCCACAAGATTGCAAGATTATACTAAAGATTCAGCTAAAAAAATCTAGGTATATGCTCTGGTTAATTTCCCAAATATGGGCCTGATAACAGAGAAAATGAAAAAGGAACAATGGAGTGAAATCAGAAGAGAAAATTATAATTTATTCATGAAATGCAAAAATAGAGTAGATTAGGTCTCACAATTCTCAAGGATTCACTCGTAATTTATCCCAACTAGATTAGGATTTAGTCACATAGGACCACAAAATGTTTCAAATAGCTGTGTAGCTCATTCTCTGTGCATCTCATGTTTCAAATAGCTATGTAGCTATAGATCCATTTTTGGAAGCTCAAAATCATAGTGTTTGGAGATCTATTTTGGTAAGGGACGTTATTAGATCGTTCAACATGCATGGTCTATTTGGGTAGATGTGGCTCCATTATTCACAAATAGGGTTTAGAGCGTTTTGTATCTATAGATGAGTCAATAGTTGTTTTGTTATTTTTGTGAGCACTTCCAACAATATTATCTGTGTTGAAATTATATGTGCATATAACAATGGAATTCACATTTACATCTATGAATATAAATGAAAATGAATAAGTTGTTTGGAACTTTAGTTAGGATGTCTCCTTGACATTCTATAGATTGTCTTGATCTACGTGATATATCTGTTAGGCAGTGCAAGTTGTATATCTGAGTAGACGTTCAATTTTAACAATATTGTGATTCTGGATTTTTGTAATAGTGTTTCTTTTATTTCTAAGGAGAAAGATTTGTCTTTTCTTTGGCAGAGGAGATTAGGTCATGTCTCTTTCAATAAAATGAAGCAATCAAACTTTCCAATGACTGTAATAACTATGATTGTTCTATATGTCCCCTTGCTAAACAAACTAGGTCTTCATTTCCTATTAGTACTACTATAACTTTTAAATGTTTTGCCTTGTTACATATGGATGTTTTAGGTTATAATCATGAAATATATGACAATAAAAGATTTTTTTTAACTATTGTAGATGACTATAGTAGGTTTACATGGATTTACTTGCTAAGGCTTAAAAGTGATGTTATCCGTTGTATTAAAATTTTGTTGCTTTATGTTCATAATCAATTCTCTGACAAGATTTAAGTCGTAAGAACTGACAATGGGACTATATTCTTTAATCAAGAAATAAAATTTCTTTTCGATTCTTTTGGTATTATTCATGAGAGCACGTGTTTCAATACTCCATAGCAAAATGGGGTAGTCGAAAGGAAACATAAGCACCTTTTAAATGTTGGTATAGCTATTAAATTTTAGTCTTGTTTACCTATTAGATTTTGGGGAGAATGCATACAATTTGTTGCCTATTTGATTTATAAGACTCCTAGCACTGTTCTTAGAGTAAGAACTCCATATGAGTTACTTTACAAGAAGGTACCTTCCTTTGAACATCTTAAGATTATAGGATGTTTAGTATATGCTACTGACACTAGACCTAAGGATAAGTTTAGTCCTCGTGCTGTTCCTTCTGTTTTATTAGGATATTCTTCAACCCAAAAAGGTTATAAGTTGATTGATATTGGCACCCAAAGAAATTTGTTAGTAGAGATGTAAGATTTAATGAAAATATCTTTCTTTTTTGCAAAGACTATAAAGGGAAGTTTAATATTTTTCCTCATAGTAGTGATGAATCTGCTGCCTTCATTGATCTGATTGATATGCCTTCTAATGATATTTCATATTTACATGCATCTGATCCCAATACTATTGTTAATCCTGACAATACATGTGACACTATTGATTATGATAATATCTCCCAACAATATCAATCTTTGCATCAAGAAGTTGTTAATCCACCTAGCAATGATATCCCTATGATTAGAAAATCTTCTAGGAATGTTAAAACTCCTACTTGGCATAAAGATTATGTGATGTCTGTTTTGACTTACACAAAAATATTTATGATAATAATCTATACCTCATTAGTAATCATATCTCTTGTGATTATTTATCTACAAAATATAAATGTTTTTTCTCTTACTTTCTAATATTAAGGAACCATCTAGCTATGAAGAAGCTAAGGATAATCCAAACTGGGATAAAGCCATGAAGGAAGAAATTAGAGCTTTAGAAGCAAATAAAACTTGGAAAATTGTCCCTTTTCATAAGAATAAGAATATTATAGGATGTATATGGTCTATAAGACTAAGTTTAGTGCTGTTGGGTCCCTAGAAAGATTTAAAGCTAGGTTAGTTGCTAAGGGGTATGGCCAAAAAGTGGGAATTGACTATTTTGATACTTTTTAGGCTTATTTTATCTCTTGCTACCATGAATCAATGGCCCTTGTTGCATATGGATGTTAATAATGCTTTCCTTCAAGGAGATCTTAATGAAGATAATTATATGGAATTGCCTAAAGGTTTTTCTAGTGAGGGGGAAAAGGTTGTCTACAAACTAAAAAAGCCTCTTTATGGCTTAAAACAAGACAATGGAATTACAAGTTAACTAATACTTTGATCAACAATGGATTTAAGCAGAGTAAAAATGATTATTCTTTGTTAAACAAGATAATAAGGGGATTGTTTTATGTTTAGTGTATGTTGATGAAATCCTTATAAGTGGAAATGATCATAAACTTATCTCAGATTTAAAAAATATGTTGAATAAAAATTTTAAGATTAAGGATCTTGGGGATTTAAATTTTTTTTTTAGGGATGGAGGTTGCTAGATCTGATAAAGGGATTATAGTTAATCAAAGAAAATATACCTTAGATTTGTTGATTGAAACTGGATTAAGTGGTGCCAAACCATATATGACTCCTATTGAACAAAATGTGAAGTTTACTAGTAAGGAACATGATAAGAATACTAATCAAAACAGTGAGGATAATGAGATTGAGGATCCAACAGTGTTTAAAAGATTAATAGGGAAGCTTATATATCTAACACAGACTAAGCCTGATATTGCTTATACTGTCCAAAATCTTAGTCAGTTTATGCATTGTCCCAAGAAATCTCATATGGATGGGGCAAAAAGAATTATTCAATATCTAAAGACTAAACCAGGTATGGGACTTCCATTTCCTACTTACAAAGACTTTTTTATAACTGCCTATTGTGATTATGATTGGGCCTCTTGTAATATGAGCAGGCGTTCAGTTTCTAGATGTTGTGTCAAAATTGGAGGTACTTTGATATTATGGAAAGCAAAGAAGCAAAAAACTATATCCAAATCCTCTACAAAAGCTGAATACAAAAGTTTAGCAAGTAGTGTAGTTGAACTAACATGGATAAAAAGCCTTACGAAAGATTTAGGAATTAGTGACTTCAAACCAGCAATAGTTTATTGTGACAACAAAGCTGCTTTACAAATAGCTGATAATCCTATTTTTCATGAGCACACCAAACACATTGAAGTGAATTGTCACTCTGTTTGTGATAAAATCCAAGACGGCACCCTTGAAACCAAATACATTTGTTCTCAACAACAAAGGCTCCGAGCATTGGTTAGCATGAAAGATTGCTATCTAATTTAAGAGTCATTGATATATGTAATACCAACTTGGGGGGGAATGTTAGGCAATGCAAATTGGTATGAGGTTGTTGTATTAGTTTTCTATCAGTTACTTTTGTGTGTATACATATACCCTTGTTTTTATTAATAAAGATATATTGCATTCCTTTTTCTAATATCAGAATATTAAGAATATTCATTTGATGTTAAGATTGATAGGCTTATGGGAGTGGAATTTATTCACTTCCGTGCTGGTCATAGCTATGGGTGTGTAACAAATTTCCACTAACATGACTTGCTCCAAATGTTGTGCTATAGATAAAGATTTAAACCATGTCTTTGTGGGTTATGCTTGGGCAAAACACTTCTGTTTTGTATCTCCTCTTGGTATTTGTATGGACATTCTAATTCAGAGGCACACTGGTTATAAGTGAACGCAAAAACATTGACTGTTCTAGATCTCATTATGTTTGTTTGTTGGGACATTTGATCCTGTAAAAATGATGTATTATTTAATCAGACGTCAGAGCAAGTAATCTCTGCTATTACAAAGGTCTTTGGGCTTCATTTAGAATATGGAGAAGAAAATATTTCTCAGATCAAATCTAATAATGTTTAATCCCATTCTTTTTGGAATCCACCAGCTCAAGGAAGATTGTGTTAAGGACTAGATAGTATAGTATGTCTAAGTCCTACATCGGGTAGTATGGGATACTTGATAGGGTACTTAAGTGGCTTGGTTTATCCCCTTAACAGCTAGTTTTTGAGGGTGGGTTCCCCAAGCAGTTTTAATACCTAACATTGGTATCAAAGTCTAGTTGTTGACATCACAGAGAGGGCTACCTATGGAGGGGCTGACCTACAATGTAAAGCATCGTAGTGTGCAGCTGCTGAGATGTCAGCTCTCAGGGGTAGTGCTATGTTAAGGACTGGATAGTATGAGATGTCTGAGTCCTATATCAAGTAGTATGAAATATTGATAGGATACTCAAGTGGCTTAGTTCTTCTCCTTTAATAGCTAACTTTGAGAGTGGGTTCCCTAAGCTGTTTAGGTACCTAACATTTTGTTAAGGACTAAATAATATGAGATGTCTAAGTCTCACAGCGAGTAGTATGTGATGCTTGATAGGGTACTTAAGTGGTTTAGTTCTTCTCCCTTAACAGCTAGCTTTTGAGGGTGGGTTCACCAAGCTATTTAGGTACCTAACATTGGTATCAAAATTTGGTTGTCGACGTCATAAAGAGGGCTACTTACGAAAGGGCTGACCTACAGTATAAAGCATCGTAGTGTGCAGCTACCAGGATGTCGGCTCTCAGGGGTGGAGCTATGTTAAGGATTGGATAATATAAGATGTCTAAATCCCACATCGAGTAGTATAAGATGCTTGATAGGATACTTAAGTGGCTTGATTCTTCCTCCTTAACAGCTAGCTTTTGAGGATGGGTTCCCAAGCAATTTAGGTACATAACATTTGATACGTATTCAATCAAAAGAATCGCAGATGAAGAATAAGAATTGAGAAAATAAAATTAAAGATAAGAAAGAAGCAACACAAAAGAATGGTATTAAGGGAAGAATATCGAATTACAAAGAACATAGGGAAGAGAATTAACATTCAACTACCCCCTTCCCCAATTGCCACGTGACTTTTAAGTACTATGATGGTCAATAGTCAGCAAATAAACTTCAGCCCTGAAAGACTAATATAACCCCACTAACCTTCAGTAAAAGACCAAACTACCCCTTACTCCTTTTATATCCAAACATTGCCGCCCCCTTAACAGCACACTTGTCCTTAAGTGTGCTGGGTATTTGTAAAGACTGGACACTTCATCTGGAACTCGTGCTACTCCTCCCAGGAAGCATCTTTAACATTTTCACCCTTATACTTTATCAACACTTAAGTTACAGCTCGCCCTTCTTTCTACACTAGTCTTCGATCAAGAATCTCATCCAATTCTCTTGTGGCTACAAACCCTACCACCATATCTAATAGTCAAACAGGGGAAATGGTTGGATCTGGGAATCTTTTATCTTTAAATTGATAGGCTTCATTAGTTGAATAACCACTAGGATCTATATAATGCATATTCAAACATGTTCCCCTTTTATCCACCATTTCTTCATTAGAATCTTCTTCAGCAAGCTTCTTACACCAGTTTCTATTTAGTAGTTTGTTTTTAAGATCCCAAACAGCTTTATGCATATTTGGAATCTCTTTAGCACTAGCATATGAAAAGCCAATGTATTTTCCTACCACTGATATCTTTGCTACACACTCTATCCATTCTTGGATAGCATTTGTCATGTAAGGATCAACTTGGACAGTTTTTCCAAGATAATCACCTCTTCTCTCCTTTCTAATAATAGATTGGAATATTTTTTTGGTTGTGATATTATTTTCAGAGGTTAACTTGATATCCAAAAATTGCTTGTAATTTCCAAGATCAAGGGCAACCTCACTTGAAGAAGAGATGGCTCAAATATTGTTTGCCCATCTATGAACCACTGAACCTGACTGCCATCTTCAATCAACTCTTTGGTAGGAGCAAATGAACCATAACAATGAGGATGACAACAGCTTTCAGGAGGTTTTGGTCCAGTATCTTTAAGAGTGGCAGCCTAATCTTTAATTTTAGCACTACTTTTTTCTCTTATTCTACTGCATTGATTTCCAGAAGTTACCTTAAACTGCCACTTGAACCCTCTCTTTAGAACACCCTTGTCTCTAAGGGTGATTAATCCTTGTGAAATTCGAAACTTTCCCTCCCTAAGCAAATTTGTACAGCGTTTAGCAAGAATGCCATAGCCTCTTACCTTTTTTCTATAACAATTAGCCAATACTAGGGAATTCCTTAGCTGATTAATGCTCTTGGATGCTGACCACTTTGTAACAATTTGGATCTTCCTAGGGTCTATAATCACTTTCCCAACAATTAAAATAAGTCCCAAGCATTCAATCTTCATGATTGGGCTAGAAGGAGTAATTTCCTCGGAAAAATTTTCAATAGTCTTGCCCACAAGATTGTGTTTGCTTTTTGAAGATGATGAATGGAACTACAGATACTGATTCCACCTCCTTCAACCTATAGAAACTCGAGTGTTCTTTGCTTATTGTATCTATAACACTAGTAGAATCTGTTTGATTAGCAGTTGTAGTTTTGGGTTCAACATAAGGATTAGTGGAGGTAATAGCCTCTGTTACCTTTCTTGGTGCAGTAGAATCCATAACATCAAAAGTTTTCTTTCTTGGTATAGTAATTGAAGAGCCATCATTACTCATACATCTCAAACTCATTTCTTTAATCTTGGCCAATCTTGTAGCCTCTAACATAGTTCTAAGATTAAATAATATTAAATCCCTAACTATCTCCTGGTTCAAACTTCACAAGTGTCACGATCCAAATTTTGGGCACGTGACCGGCACGCTAACATAAATCCCATGTCACTGTAAGCCTAACTGACATCTCAATTTTTACACCTTTTTTTGTTTATTTATGAATATTTATAACAAAATAAATAAAAATAATTCTTATAATTAACAAGTCTAAATATAACACATTATTCAAATAAAATCATCAATTCACCTAGACCCCTTAGATGTTCTAGATGACGACAAAGCTTCCTGATGCTTAATAAAATAAATACAAACATTTCAGGACCTACTCAATAATAGGATAGTCCAACGGCGACTCTGGCTTTTTTACAGATACTCCTCCTCCGCTATCTGATCTAAAAAAAATTAAATCAACGAGTGTGAGATAAGTATCTCAGTAAGTGAGTTAATCCCGGCCCTAATAAAATCCACTATGAAAAAGTAATAAAATAAAAGTATAGCCATAAATCATAAATCACAAGAAAAGATACACATTAAAGAGTTTGCAAATCAATCAAACAATTCAGACTAATGGAACTAGTACTCGTCAATGGCAAAATATCCGAGAGTGCCCATAGACCCGCTCAACCAATCTCATCATACCCGGAAGCACCTGTAGGCTGGCTCAACCAATTTCATCAATCTCATCAAAACCCGCCATGACGCACAACCTCATCAGCAACAGTCAGGACGCCTCACGGATTAAATTTAGACTAATCTCCCTACCAAAAGAATTGTTGTCTCTACTCTCAGGGGTCAAGTTATCCTATCACTCGAATTTCTCGCTTGTCAAGAAAAAGGATACTATCTCGTCCAAACACATACAATGTTCAGACAATTTTAAATAATCATTGAAATAATCATCAATATATTCAACAATACATTCATCAATAATATCATAAACATAATCATCATTCTAATTCCCATCGGATAACCATAAGTATTCCAAATTACAAATAATTATATTTGTCTCACAAACCATTTTTTTCCTAACGTTTGCCATTAGCAATTCTACCAATAACTAAATTTTTCAAAATTCCCAATTTCGCTTCTAACCCGAATCCCTTAATCGGATTCCCTTTTTTCTACTATGATTATTACCTACCTTTATACCCTATCACTTTAACATTTAAGATAATATTAAAGAAGGGTTGATTCACTCACCTGGGTTTCTTGCTAAACTATAGCATGAAATTCCAAGGTTCTTTGGTAATATGCCGAATTTTCCTATCGTATGTTTGAAAGAGAAACTCTAGAGTTATAATAGAAAATTATTTTATTTTAGTTTTTCTGACCTCTGTGTACTGTTTTGGCCATATCTCGTAAGCAGTGTGGAGTTTTCAAATGATTTTAGTTTTTCTAGAATATAGACGGAAAAAACTTTCTGTGTATAGGTAATTTGAAAATTTTGGAGTTTTCTAGAGATAGATATGGTCATTTTAATTTCCAGAAAAATTGCTCTAGAATTCCAAAAATAAATGTTCTTACCTTGTTTTAATTCTTGCTATAGATGGAAACCCTTTGAGTTCTTGTTTGGATATGTGATGTGAAAATTCTCTCTCTATGTGTGGGCTGTAAAACATGATGTGGGTGATTGAAGAGGTGACGGCAAGGTGTGTGTAGCCTTGTTTCTTTTGTGTTTCAGTAGCTTAGGTTTAATTAGATTAAGGTGCTTGTTTATTTAATTTACTTTGGGATAATTGATTTGAATTTGAAAGCTCTTAATTAAATATTAGATTTAGTTATTAGGTGAGGGTTGGTCCTTTTTTTAAAAAAAAAAGATATTTTTTCAGAGTTGTTTATTAGGATTACTTATCCTTAAATCTATTATCATATTAGATTATATTAGTCTAGATAATTATTAATTATTTTCATTTACTATTGAATTATCCTTTAGCTTAAACAACTTATTTCCTCATTATTCTAAATGTTCTACTCACGCCACCTTCGCCCTTTTTTCTCTTTTTTGATTGTTTAATTAATTGAATTAGTCCAACTTAGAATATATTTTTCCTTATCTTCCACTTTGTAAGATATATAACTCTTCCTTTTCTCTCTTAGTCTCACGTCCACAACCACCAAAAGATTGTTAACTTTCCTCTTATTTAATCACCTTTCACTTGCATTTAATTATTTTCTTAATCATAAGAATTTATTCTTTTTATTCACAACAATCTTTTTTATAATATCTAAAGTTTTACTTGTCATTTTTGCCTTTTTATTTCACATCTAGGTTATCTAGAAGGTTCTCTTTCTATTTCTACCTTTTATAGGCATTTTACTATACCCCAAAAAAATCTCAAATCTTTCATTTTAGTCCCTATGATTTTTACTTTAGTCCCTATACCGCTCAGCGCCACACGTTGCTAGACTACAGGCCTGAATCGCATATAATAGCATCACCACATCATATAATAATATCACACATAGAGATTGCACACAAAACTTGCAAATTCAACACTTGTGAAATCAAATTCATTATTTAAGTAAAAAATAAAATAGAAGGTCTTACAGTATTACCCCCTTTAAGAAATTCGGTCCTCCGAATTTAACTTATCTCTAGTCGTAAAAAAAGTGTGTAGATACTTAGAACACATATCAACATCTATTTTCCACGTGGCTTCCTCGTGAGTCTGATTTCATCATAAAACCATGATCAATAAAATCTTCTTAGATCGAAGTTTCTTTACCTAGCTATCTAAGATAGTTACAGGAACTTCTTCGTATGATAAATTATCATCCAAATATATGCCATCCTGACTTAGCATGTGTGAAGGGTTAGGAAGATACTCATGTGAATCCCGAAAAATTTTCACATGCCCAAACTATGTTTTCCTTCAATGTCATATTACCTGGGGTATTACATTACTTCCCCCTTAAAGAAATTCAGTCCTCGAATTTCAGCTATTGCCAAATTCCTTCCTCATTGGAGTTACTCAGTTTCACCAAGTCCCTATTCGTTTCCTAGTTTTTAACTATGATACTTCTTGCACATTGGTAACTAAAGCTTATCCTCTTATCACGTTTATTCAATTCTAAGCTTTGTATCATCATTCTCTTTATTGCCTATGGCTTGTGCTTTTTTACTAACAATAATCTGCTACTAAGGCTATCCCTTTTCCCATTCTTACTTGGAAAACTCTAAATTGTGATAACTAATGTGTCATGTTTATTCTTGCTCAGACTTATTCTTGCGCCTTTTAATGGTTTACACAGGTCCCCTAGGGGACTTCCCCCTTAAAGGTCAACCTTCCCATTTTGTCTCATGTCCTCATCCTGAATCATACCAATGTCTCGTAGCCATATAGCCTCACTTTGCCATATAGGCCCATCACACCCATTTATGCTCATACATTGCTTGCTATTAATATAATTTACTTCTACGAACCTCACATGGTTATGTTGAGTTTTCATTGTCACTTTAGCATTTCCTTACCATAAGGGTATCTTATGATTACTCAAGGTCTTGCCTCCTTTCCTCTTAATTATGATTTCTCACTTGTGGTGACACTTCTAAGGCTGTCATAACTTCGTCTCATGCTCAACCATTATTTCAATAGGATAGACTGAACATAAATGCCCCTTAGGGCTTTGCAAGCCTCTACCTCACAAATAAGCCTAGTAGGTCATACTCCAAATCAGATCGTATCCCTAAAAAGAATAGGATGTATCAACCACACATTCTTCAAGAGGTCTTTAATCACAAAGCAACTTAGCCATTCCCAAACGGTCAACCTACTAGCATAACCAACTGACAATGATCCTTGTGCTATGTCTCAATTCTCAAGATCTTGCTAAAATTTGACTATCCCTCTTACAAATGAGATACCTTCATGTCCATACAGCATATTTGATCTGCCCACAAATAAGCTAAATACGCCTAACGTCTTGCACAATTTTAAAAAAAATCCTTATCAAAATCGGTATAGGTGGTGCAGAACTCCTTCCCACTGAACATGATAATCTTGAGTACATTCACATTTGGAAGGAGTTAACATAGATCTCTTTCCATTAAGCTTGATGCCACATGCAAACTAATATATTTATTGGAATTCCCTTTTAAATGGATTGAATATCAATTAAGAGTTTCTCTTCCCCATTCCTAAATTTTCGCAGTAATGAAATTTGAAAGGTTCAATCTCAAGCCACCACCTATATAGAAATATTCAACATTTCATAATCCTAATCAAGTTTCTGAAAGTTCTATGTTCAAATCCAAGCATCTCCTAATCATCTGGGTATAATCATCCTAATCAGGGTAGTCTTAATGCAACAAGTCATAAACACAATGTAGATTTTCTAAATAGACAACAATTATCCCTAATTTACTTATCATATGTGTGTGGTTTCATGTCTTTGGTTCTCTTGGGTCATACTCTCAGCCATGTCAAGTATCCGGTCATGTTGAATTATCCTCAATCTCATCGATTTGTTGGGTTTCACCTTCAACCAAAATCTATAACACCTGTAACATAATTCAAGTTATCACTAAGGTAGTCTATGGATCATCCTATTACTCAATCCATTAAGGCTAAGCATGGCATATTACTTACACTAAGGTAATTCTATTACGATGGTCTCTATTCTTTTTGAGACCAGGTGATAGGACCTTACTGCAAACTGCATATTGTTTTAAACTGAAATATCACCATATACCATCATCATCCCAAGTATTTAAGTTTAAGACAATCATATTATCAAGTAAAATTACTATCACTTCTCACCTGAAGTGTTAGTAAATAGTATGATCCACCTAATCCATTGGGTTATCATATTCTACTCCTATGAACGTTTTGAATTTGAGCCCCCACTATCTTTAAACTCACGGCCTTTATTCCAAGTTTTCTGCTGTCCAAACTATAAATCTTTTACATTCCAACCATAAACTATCCTTATCCTAAACACTTTCATATAATAAGTAGGACCTTGCTAACTTATAAAGATAAGCCCAACACCTTTCACATAATGAGGACATATTCAGTGTGTCTAATATAATTTAGTCTTGAAATCTCATCTCTAGACAATACAACCTACTGAATTGTCACATAACTTGCATTATGCTCACTCGGGTGTTCTAAGTCTTATCATCTTTCTTAACACATAGAGTTCACTATTCGCATTCAAGCCCTTTACACAATTGCATCCACTTATATTCAATCATTATACAAAAGAAGCTACTAGGTGGCCTAAATAATAGGTACCTCCCCTTACTCAACTTAAAGGTTGAAATTTACCCCTACTAGGTTTAAACTTTTGACTTCTGTTTTAGGTTATCTTATATCCAAATTATAAATCATTCATGCCTTAAACATTTCATATAGAAAAGATCTTTCCAACTTATAAGGGTAAGTTTAGCACAATAAGGACATATTCTGTGTGTTCTAACATAGTTTAATTGTAAAATTCTTATCCTTAAATTCACCCCTACTAGGACTTACATTACAGGTACTCTTATGGTGTCAATTTCCAATAAGTGACATAACTACTGCCATTTCCTCAAGTAAAAGTGTGATTACATCTCTACCCACCGATTTATGGTTCAAAATGCTTGACAACTGAATGATACCTAAGAAAATATATATACTAGGAAGATATGAACCGAGCTCTTGCACCAGTCAATTAAATTAGTACTCCTCTTTTTCCCATGAATTTAAAGCCTTGACCAATCTTTAACCATATTTGAATTTACGAACTTTTATTAAAATACTATTCCTTAAATACATGTTTATCCTTAACAATAGATTTGAAAAGTGCTAAACAAGTTGGGGTACCTTTCCCTTTTTGCACAAGCATAATTCCTTATCTTTTTTTGTCATTTCTTTTCCCCTACTATTATTCATATGTTATTCTAGGGGCATGTCATAATTAAGCAAAGTCTTTCTCTGATCAAGGTCACGTCTATCATGTCCTTTTCACAATCTTTTATTATCTCGATTTCTATATCTTCATACCTCATTCAATTATCCAGTAATGGCTTCTAGTAAGCCTATACGTCTTACAATAGTGCTCTATCTGTATAGCAAGTATGATAAGCATTATCTCATATATGTCTCAAGTAAAATAGAGTGTCCAACCCGTTCCTGATTTACTTGTTCATTGGTGCAATGGAGCCGCATAGACGTATCCTTACGGTCTTATCCCAAAAGATGCCATCCTTATCTTATTGGAGAAAACAATGCTTTTACTTTACAAGAACTCTGCTCAAGGCAAAGGAAATCCTATATAACTACTATTAGGAGAATGATAGGAAAGAAATAGGAATATATATAACTCTATAGGGCCTTTCGTGGATCCTCGGCCTATGCTCGTGCTGCAGTCACGACAATAAGGGAAGGCTTACTAAAGACTCCTTGCTTTGTAGTCACTAAGAGACCTAAACCAGGCTTTGATACCAACTTTGTCATGACCTAAATTTCGGGTATGTGACCGGCATGCTGACACAAATTCCATGTCACCGTAAGCCTAACTGACATCTCAATTTTTACCTTTTTTTTGTTTATTTATGAATATTTATAACAAAATAAATAAAAATAATTCTTATAATTAACAAGTCTAAATATAACACATTATTCAAATAAAATAATCAATTCACCTATATTCCTTAGATGTCCTAGTTGACCACAGAGGTTCCTAATGCTTAATAAAATAAATACAAACATCTCAAGACACACCCAACGATGGGATAGTCTAACGGCGACTCTAGCTTTCTGCAGATATTCCTCCTCCACTATCTGATCTGAAAAAATTAAATCAACGAGTGTGAGATAAATATCTCAATGAGTGAGTCAATCCCTGTCCTAATAAAACCTGCTATGCGAAAGTAATAAAATAAAAGTCTAGGCATGAATCATAAATCACAAAGAAAGATACACATCAAAGAGTTTGCAAATCAATTAAACAATTCAGACTAACGGAACTAGTATTCGTCAAAAGCAAAATATCTGGGAGCGCCTGTAAGCCCACTCAACCAATCTCATCATACCCGGGAGCGCCAGTAGGCTCGCTCAACCAATTTTATCAATCTCATTAAAACCTGCCATGACGCACAACCTCATCAGTAATGGTTAAGACACCTCACGGATTAAATCTGGGCTTATCTCCCTACCGAAGGAATTGTTGTCTCTACTCTCAGGGGTCAAGTCATCCTATCACTCAGATTTCTCGCTTGACGTGAAAAAAGGTACTATCCCGCCCAAACACATACAACATTCAGATAATTTTAAATAATCATCAATATATTCAACAATACATTCATCAATAATATCATAAACATAATCATCATTCTAATTCCCATCGGATAACCATAAGTATTCCAAATTCCAAATAATTATATTTGTCTCATAAACCATTTTTTTCTAACGTTTGCCATTAGCAATTCCATCAATAATTGAATTTTACAAAAGTCTCAATTTTGCTTCTAACCTAAATCCCTTATCCGGATTCCCTCTTTCTACCATGAATATTATCTACCTTTATACCCTATCACTTTAACATTTAAGATAATATTAAAGAAGGGTTGGTTCACTCACCTGGGTTTCTTGCTAAACCATAGCAAGACATTCCAAGGTTCTTCACTAATATGCCGGACTGTCCTATCGTATGTTTGAAAGAGAAACTCTGGAGTTAAAATAGAAAATTATTTTATTTCAATTTTTCTGACCTCTGTGTACTTTTTCGGCCATATCTCCCAAGCAATGTAGAGTTTTCAAATGATTTTAGTTTTTCTAGAAAATAGACAGAAGGAACTTTCTGTGCATAGGTAATTTGAAAATTTTGGAGTTTTCTAGAGAGATATGGTCATTTTAATTTCAGAAAAATTGCTCCAGAATTCTGAAAATAAATGTTCTTACCTTGTTTTAATTCTTGCTATAGATGAAACCATTTGAGTTCTTGTTTGGGTATAAAATTCTCTCTCAGTGTGTGGGCTATAAAACATGATATGGGTGATTGAAGAGGTGACGACAATGTGTGTTGGTGTGTAGCCTTGTTTCTTTTGTGTTTTAGTAGCTTAGGTTTAATTAGATTTAGGTGCTTGTTTATTTAATTTACTTTGGGATAATTGATTTGAATTTGAATGCTCTTGATTAAATATTAGATTTAGTTGTTAGGTGAGGGTTGGTCCTTTTTTAAAAAAAATATATATATTTTTTCAGAGTTGTTACTTATCCTTAAATCTATTATCATACTAGATTATATTAATCTAGATAATTATTAATTATTTTCATTTACTATTGAATTATACTTTAGCTTAAACAACTTGTCTCCTCATTATTCTAAATGTTCTATTCCCACTTCATAGCTAATCTTATGCCACCTTCGTCCTTTTTCTCTTTTTTTTTTGTTTAATTAATTGAATTAGTCCAACTTAGAATATATTTTTCCTTATCTTCCACTTTGTAAGATATATAACTCTTCCTTTCTCTCTCTTAGTCTCATGCCCACCACCACCAAAAGATTGTTAACTTTCCTCTTATTTAATCACCTTTCACTTGCATTTAATTATTTTCTTAATCATAAAAATTTATTCTTTTTATTCATAACAATCCTTTTTGTAATATCTATAGTTTTACTTGTCATTTTTGCTTTTTTATTTCACATCTAGGTTCTCTAGAAGTTTCTATTTCTATTTCTACCCTTTTATAGGCATTTTACTATACCCCAACAAAATCTCAAATCTTTCATTTTAGTCCCTGTGATTTTTACTTTAGTCCCTATACCACCCAGCACCACACATTGCTAGACTACAGGCCCAAATTACGTATAATTGCATCACCACATCATATAATAATATCACACATAGAGATTGAATACAAAACTTGCAAATTCAACACTTGTGAAATCAAATTCATTATTTAAGTGAAAAATAAAAAGGCAGGTATTACAACAAGAAGCAAGTGACTCTATGGGATTCAGAAATTTTCACTACAAAAAAATAGCTTTCAGTGGCAACTTTTTGGTGGCAACTAAAAAAGTTGCCACCAAAAGCGACTTTTGAGAGTTGCCACCAAAGTCACCTTCATTGGCAACTATAGTTGCCACCGAAAGTAATTTTAAATACCCAAAATCGATTTTTGGTCACTTTTGGTGGCAAAAAAAGTCGCCACCAAAGGTAATCAAAAATCGTTTTTAACATTTTTTTAAAATACTTTCGGTGGCGACTATAGTCGCCACTAAAGGTGACTTTTGGTGGCAACTCTGAGAGTCGCTACCAAAAGTCTAATTTTTTTTATTTTTTATTTAAAAATAGATTGACTTTTAGTGGCAACTTTTGAGAATCGTTACTGAAAGTGGGACTTTTAGTGGCGACTCTCATAGTTGCTACCAAAAGTCAATTTTTTTATTTATATATAATTATTTTTTATCTATTAATCTACTAATAATAATATATTTTCTTTTTATTAAGTTAGAAGTTGTTTCATTTTAGTGTTATGATGTTTTTGGCTTAAAATAATTTTAACAGAATATATATATATATAATATTTTGCCCTTACATAACACAAATAAAGTGGTGGCGTAATGGCAATACACACATGGTTGCAAGCAAGGAACCCAAGTTTGAATCTCAGGTATGCATATGTTTGGTTTAATTTCAAATAAACTCTAATATTGCACAAAAAAAATCGAGTCACCCTGGGGCAGCGAGTTATTAGACCAGCTAAGACCTGCATAGGTCAAATGGGTCTCGGATTGACCAGTCGGACCAATCCGAGTCTAAAAAAATTATTATTGACTTTTGGTGGCGATTACAAAGTCTTTTAGTGGTGACTTTTAAAGTTGTCACTAAAGGTAACTAAAAATTATTTTTTGATAATTTTTTTTTTTGGTGAAAAATGAGTTTTGGTGGCAACTAAAGTCGCCACTACTAAAGGGTAACTTTTGGTGGCAACTCCTTTAGTCACCACCAAAAACCTTTTAGTCGCGAACTTTTAGCAACAATTTAGTTGCCACTAAAAGTCACCAACAAAGACCTTTTGGTGGAAACTAAAGTGTTTTTTTTTTGTAGTGTTTAGCCTTACTTGCAAGCTATTCAAAGCTTTCTTGATATTCTGCTACTTTTCCTGTTTGCTTGAGCCCTATAAACTTGATCAACATTTGATATGGTGGTATCTTAGCCATGGTTGGAGGATCAATCAAGAATAGAGAGCAACAACCAATATCCACAGTGCATAGTAATAGAACGAGGATCCGAAGCTGAGAACCGTCGGCTTTGATACCAATGATATGTATTCAATCAAAAGAATCGCTTATGAAGAATAAGAATTGAGAAAATAGAATTAAAGATAAAAAAGAAGCAACCCAGAAGACTGGTATTAAGGGAAGAATATCAAATTACAGAGAACATAGGGAAGAAGACAGGTACAGAGGATAGAGAAAGAGAATTAACATTCAACTACCCCTTTCCCCAATTACCACGTGACTCTTAAGTACTATGATGGTCAACAATCAGCAAATACACGTTAGCCCCGAAAGACTAATATAACCCCACTAACCTTCAATAAAAGACCAAACTACCCCTTACCCCTTTTACATCCTAACAGATTGAAATTGAATACAGATGCTGGCAAATTACCTGGCGAGCGTAAGGGCCTTAGGACGTGTTTCGAAGTGCAGATGGTATAGTAATTGCTACTGTGTTCAAGATGATTTCAAGCATCAGTGAGGTTGAGGTCGTCGAGACTCTTGCTATGAGCTGGGGAGGAGAAGTAGTAGATTAGAATGGGTTTCATTCTGTGGAAGCTGAGACTACTTGCAAAATAGGTTTAAGCCTACTAGTAGGTTCAACAGCTCACACTCTGGGCGGGTCTGAATTTTTAAAATTAGGTCTACATAAAAATAAGTCTAAATGAAGTTGTTTTGTTCAGCTGCCGCCTCCTGAGCTAGCTTTTTTTCTTTTCTTTTTTTAAATGAATAGTTAGATTTTTATTTAAATAATAAATAACTAATAAATAGATGATCTATTAGTTTTGCTTAAAATTTTAAAAAATATATTACAATTTGAGGCAAAGATGAAGATTAATATGTGTAATTTTTTTAAAATTATACTCATACATTATTTTGTATAAATAAAAAAATGTTAAATTCACATTAAAAGATTTCAAAAATAAAATAAATAGAGACATGAATGCCTTGTAAAGGAAAAGTATAGAGGAAACAAGTAATTGTATATTGATGTGTATAAACTATAAAAACAACATTCTATCTTTTGTTCTTGTTAAAAAAAAATGAAGAAGATGGCTAGAAGTGAAAAAAAAAGCTATAGATAAAATAACTTTTAAAAAATTATGTATATAGATGATTTTTTAATACTTTTGTTTGATATGTTAGTAATTTTTTATTAGCTAAAAAATTTATAATAATATATTTTTCTATAGGTCATTTTATTTTTTATTTTTAATTAATGATTATAAAAATTATAAGAAAAACTGTATAAAAAATTTACTATTTAACAAGTTATTTAAAAAAAAAAAAGAATCCCACAAGTCAACTACCAATTTGGATTTGTAAATACATGATGTGGGATATCAACTTATAAAATTAACTGTTTGATAAACGAGGTGGACCTATTTAGGGTGCGTTAGGTAGAGTTTAATTAAATATTTATATAATAACTTATCATAAAAGTACTTATATATAAGTTATTTTTACAATTGAAAAGTTTATGAGCATAAACTTCACATAAGCTATTTTCAACTTATTTTCATAAGTTGTCCTGAAGAGCTTACGAAAATAAGCTAAAAATAATTTATGGACATGACATAAGTTATTTCTATAAGTTTATCCGAATACGTGTATAAATACTTATACTATAAAATAAGTTAAATAAATTCAAAATAAATTCTTCCAAACATACTGATTTGACACTCGTGTCCTTGCTGGATTGCATTGTCCAAGATTTCAAAGCTTTATCTGCTCATTCTTTTTCTTCTCTTTATCTCTAAGCAATGTTGTCAAGATCGAGATTCAACATAGCAGCAAAAAAGGCAGATACAGGATCAAATTGTAAGATCGAATCAAGACCGTAGGATTCTACCAAAAATATAAAAATATAATAATGACAAAAACTTTGTATATAATACAAAACTGTCAAAATCTAATTATATGTCATTAAAAAAAAGCTCATATATCAATGTGTCATAGTCATACATAGATAATCAAAATATCAAACATTGATCAAAAGTCAATAAAATGCTCAATACATAAATCATATAAAACCAAACATAGATAAAAATATAAATTAATCATCATTCTTATCACTATCCATATCATCATCAACAGAATCTCTTAATTCTATATCTTGATTAATAAAAAATTTAAAAAAATTAAAAATTTGAAAAAAATAAATGATAAATAAATGAATTTTAAAAAATTTATAAAAAAAATATTTTAAAAAAATTTTGAAAAACACATAAATGATTTACAAACACATAAATGATAAATAAAAAAATTTTAAAAATTCATAAAAATTTTTAAAATTTTTTTTTAAAAAAATTGGTAGGATCTACAAAATCCAACAATCCTACGATTCTACAATCTAGATCCTGATCCTATATGATTCCATGATAAAAATGATCCCACATGAAATCGAGATCATTTTTAGGCTCTATATTCTACGACCCTATGATTCTATTACAATCCAGCTCTCGATTTTGACAACAATGCTTATCAGTCATAATAGGAGAAGTTATAACAGTGTGGCCCTTCGTGTAGCTTGAGAAGGATGTGGGTCAAGTTTAACATTTTCCTGCTTTGGATTTTCGCGGACTCTTGGACTAGGCTGCCGCTGATATTCAATATTTCGATTCAATAATATGATGGCCTTTTTGGCTTTAAAAAAAAAAACTATATCTTATTTGACATTTATAACCCCCAATTTGCCATTTTGAACCCTAATATTACATATTTCTTTCTTTTTGGACACATGAAACAAATTAACCCCATGCCAAGTAGATAACCCCATGCCAATTTTGAACCCTAACTTTTCAATTTCCTCCTTTAAGTAAATTTCCTCCTAACTTTTCAATTTCTTGAACATTGAAGTAAATTAGCACTTAGTATTATTTATGTAATGTAAATAACTTTCAATTAGTCCATTTTGAACCCTAATTTTGCAATTTGAAAATCAGGGTTCAAATGGGCAAAGCAGGGGTTATCTACACCAAATAGATGAGATTTGGATGCTAATTTGTTTCAAATGTTTAGGAAAGAAAAAATTTGTAAAATTAGGATTCAAAATGAAAAAAAATTAGAGGTTATGTATAACAAATAAATAAGAATTAGGTCTTAATTTGCTCAAAGTGTTTAAGAAATGAGGAAATTTGTAAAATTAGAGTTTAAAATGGGATATTGTAGAGATTCTTCAACTGCTTTTTTTTAAATAGTATCATTATAATCCAGAATGAGTAAGGTAAACCACAAATGTATAATGCTTTTCTTATATTGATTTGTTTTTGGTTACAGAACTTGAACTAGAGACATCAAGAAAAATAAGTATCAAATTACTTGAATTAATCAGCAATAGTCGTTAAATTCATATTTAATTACTATTTAAACCAGTCTTTGTGAGTTTAAACTGCACTATATTCGTTCGTACTCCTTTGGAAAAAAATTTAGTGCTTCTCAGAATTAGCATATCCCATAGAATTATACTCCTTCTATTAGTTCAATCTGCTCAACCACCAATTATATATGCCGTTTTGAGTTTAATCAAACAACACATGCAATGAAACTATATATATATATATATATGATCGATCACATATATGTCCCTGCATGAATTCGTAAGGCCAAACATAAAGTAACTTTAATTAGGGACAATGATCCACTGGAATATATGGCTTTTGATTTGGTTTTATGAGGACAAGAATATGATTTTGTTGAAAAAGGAGAAAGCGGAAAGTATGAATTGATAAGGACTTCTCAAATGAGAGAGTAGACCATGAATTAATGCTGCTTCGAGAAAGAAGATACTGAAGCATCTTCTGTTTGTGTTATGTGGAAACTAGAAGCAGCATTTGAATTCGGATTCTGTGTTTCAAGGAAGCAACTCATGAATTTCGAATGTGTCAACATTTTGAGGTCATGCATCACGAAATTCTTATAATGAAAAGTTTATTAATCACTAATGATCGGTGAGGGTATGACTTTTACGTTCATAAATTGAAAAAAGAATAAAATCCTATTTTGGTCTATCATAAATAAATTATTTCTCAATTTAATCATTCGTAAAAGTATCTTGGTCTCTCACAAATAAATATGTTATCAATATTATTCTTTTGTTAATATTTTGTTAATAAAATTAACAATTTGATACTATGTAACATATTTTTCTATAGTTACTACTTAGTGATCATTGTGTAATATATAGATTCACAGTTAGTTTTATAAATAAAAAATTAATAGTAGAACATTATTAGTAACTATTTTATTTGTGAAGAACTAAATTAATATTAAATAAAAAACAATAGTGACAAACAAAATTAGTTATTTTGAAAATTGGACTAAATCGACTACTCGTCCTAAAAAGACTAATGAACTTATCATATCACTAGTTTGACTTGACACAAAAGCCGATCACTAAAAAATTAGTCAAAAACTAAAAAAATATATTAAAATTGGATGGTTCAATGGATAAACCAATTTTAATTTTATTTTTCAAAATTGTTTAATACCTTTTTTTAAAAATATTTTTCATACATTTTATATATACTAATGTGCTATTCTACTTGTGGCTTGATGCCTATTAGGATAAGGTTAAAATAAATTAGTGCAATATAGGAAGTGCACTAATCACACTCAAGTAACATAGCAGTGAGTTAAGTGTCGTTTTCATGGGAATTATGTCTGTTAGTTATTAGTTTTTACTCCTGTTTCACTATTTACACTAACTTGTAATTAATCATGTTTGTGGGCTAAAAAGTGAATAACTAATATTACTCCTACTGATTATATAAAATTTAAATTCTTTTACTAACAAATAGTTTTAAAAAATACCAATTAGACGCCAAGTCTTTGGATTTTACATTGGTCTCTTCCATCAATTTGTTGGCTCGATCTAGCGATCTAGAGGTGAGGCACCAGGTGTAAACATGGGGGCTTTTATTTAGCCATAGTTGAAACCATGACTAAATATAAATTTTAGTCATAGTTTGATTCACGTACGGTTAAACTATGACTAACAAAGAGTTTGAGCTTTTAAGTACCTGTAGCGGATCTTAATCCAAGTTCCTCCTTCCTTGTAGTGACTTGTCCTTAGCTTTTTGTTTCTCTCTCCCCCTCTTCTGTTATAGAGAGTTTTAGAAGCTAAACATCTGAGACCTTGAAAATATCAATTTAAGCTCAAAATCTATAAAAAAAAAATAAAGTTAAATTCCTATCATTAATTAAAATTTGTCCTTCGTTTTGACTTTATCCTCACTTTTTACCTGTTATTCATCTTAAATGTCTCAAAATTAATTGTTTTAATTTGATTTTGGGTCTAAATTGGGCCAAAAATAACTCTATTTAATAAAGTTATCATGGGTATTATTAATATATTATTATAACTAATTTTAAATTTTATTTCATATTTATATATTATTTAGATTAAATATTATTATTACATGTGTATAAAAAATACTTAATAACTTGTTTAAACCTTTTACAAGTTTATCAAGTATAAGCATGAAAATCTTATTACATTATCATGTTAGATGTTTAATGTACAAAATTATAAAGATACATATTTAATAATAACCAATTGAATTACAATTACATAATGAATCTTGAACTGTGTCTTTGCATATTCAATGGCTAGTAATGCTGACAAAATGTGCTTAGGTCTAGGGGTGAGCAAAATCTAATCTAACCCGCATATTTAAGTTGGTTTGAGTTGGGTTAGCGGGTATTTTCAACCTGTGGGTTAAAAATTTTTGACCCAACCCAACCTGATCAATCTATATATATATTAAAAATTTGTATATCGCATCAGCAATTCAGCATCACTGCATCAGAGTTCATCAACCTCCTTCCTCTTTGCATCAGCTTCCTTCCTCTTTGCATCAGTGACTCTCTTAGTCATCTCAGATCTCAAACTCTCAGTCTCTTCACCTTCCAAATTCCAATCTTCCATCTCAGTCTTAGGAATTCTTGCCAATTGTTGGCTTGCTCTAATCTACGAGACTCAAGAGATTGAAAGTGATGTGAGTTAGTTAGATCTGTGTGAGTGTGAGGCGGCTGAAGTTCTCTGCTTCAGAGCCGGCAACAATGAGCCATGAAATGAGAAGTCCTCGCCAGCGATTTCTACACTGTGGCCAGCGTCATTTGTGTCGAAGACGATGGCATTCACGAACCCATAAAGTGCGAAATTTGGCGGTCACCCTCAAAACCCTTTGCCCGTGTGCCCTCTGTCGTCGCCATAGCTGGAAGGCTTCTACAATTGCTTCCTTGAGGCTGAGAATATTTCACTACCGAGAAGGAAGGAGACAGAAAAAGGCATGGAAGAAAAAAAGAACAAGAATACAACCCTCCAACCCAATCCGAACCAACTCGTTAGAGTGCGGGTTAGATTGGTTCAGGTTTAGACTTTAAAATTGTTGAACTCGACCCAAATCAATCCCCTGACTTTTGATCAGTTCGGGTGGATTTAGGCTTTCAAAATAAGGCTTGTTTAAAAACAAGTTTAAATTGAGAGAACTTGGGACTCACAAGCCAACCCACTTTTATTTTTTCTAATCTAATTTATTTTCATATATAAACCTTATTTATTTTATTCTATTTCATATTTCATATCACTTCATTTAATAAATTTAGTAATCTTAGGTACAAAAAAATTTTGTAATTTTTTAAACAAACATAGAAATTTTAAATTTACATAGAATAATATTATAATAGTATTATTAATAAAAAAAATATGTTATAACAATGTTAAAAGTGGTTAACTTAATAAAAATAAATTATTTGTTAAGAATGAAATTTAATATTTACAAAATTAAATATGAAATTACGCCCATTTAAGGCCGTAGGCCACAACGAGCACGCTTGAGTATGATAAAATTGACTCGTTCATTAAACGCGCGCACAAGCATTCTAATAGTTAGCCTAGTTTTAGAAAGTAAAAATCTTGATACTACGGAGAGAAAGAAAAAGAGAATGAGAAAGTAAAAGATGGAAAGAGAGATATAAAAATTCTAATTTTTTTTTCTTTTAAACTAGAGCAGTCCTAAAAGTATTTGAAAAAATTCCTAAAAGTGATTACAATTAAAATATATCTTTCAAACTTTACTTTATATAGTCATTAATTAAGATATATGTTATAATTAAAATCTATATTAAATTGAATGCTTTCAGTTTTAATATAGTAGTGATACCATTAACATGTAAATTAATTTTAATATATTTTACTGCCCTCTTAAAATTCTTTTGAATGCTTCTTTCCAAATAAAAATTATATAAATTAATGTTGTTAGCAGACATAAGGACTTTTCATTCAATCCATCACGAGGATTTTTGTTTTCCCAGAACAGGCAAAATTCTTTTCCTTAAAATATTATAGTCAAATAAAATCAACTAAACGTATCTTTCTTGTGACCTTCTTTAATGACTTTCAAAGCCCTGGAAGAATGACTTCGTTCGTCTTTTCTCCCCGGGTGAAATGCCTCTACTAATAGCTTTTATTCCTTCAAAGTAAATTATTTTAATTTAATAATAAAAAAGATAAAGCTTTTTAATTTGATCATTTTATTGTGAAATTACAAAATTTACTATTATTAAGTCTTAAATTTTTTTGTAGCCAAAAATCACTTTAATTAATAAAGTGATTATTTTTTATGAATTAAATTAGAACAAATAATTTATCAAGAATTAAAATGAAATAACTTTAACTTTTTGAAGGTAAAATCAATACTTTATTTTATTCTTTAATGTTAAAAACTTTTATTTTTGGCGGAACCTACAGTTGGAGACAAAGGAATAAAACCACTGGAAAGGCCAGAATCCACGAAATAAAGAAGGGATCGTTCCATAGGATATGCCGATTGGAGGAAGCCATAAATACAACTCGCAGATGCAATCCCTCTGTGTGTGTGTTTTATCTCAGTTGCAGATACATTACAGGGCAAGTTCTTCAATGGCAGAAAGCCACTGTTTGTACACACAACACACATATATATGTGTGTGTGTGTGTGTGTGTTATGATATTGCGATGCAAAACCTCTTACAGTGTGCACTCTGCCAAAGGAGATTTGCCCAGCGATTCTTCTGTAATTTTTGCTTGACTTCCTTCAAATTTTTCTCTGACATTTATAGCATTAGTGCTTCTCAATATTCTTCGTCAACGTGTCGTTTATTTATCTATTTGTTTTTCACTGAAAGTTAAATCCTGATAATCCTTTGCTAGCGGGCTTCTTCATTTTACTAGACAGTGATAACTTTATCTAGATGCAGTGTCGTTATGAAAGGGCTTTTCGTTTCTGAAAACAATGTGGTTGTGTTGACTTTATTACTCGCAACGGCGCAAAGAAGAAATCAAGTAAAAAATGTTTTGGATAAGCAGAAAAGTGCCCTTAGAACTGATTCAATGTCCCATATGTTTTATTGACTTCAATGCTCCCTTGTTTGTCAAGAAGGTTACAGTTTTTCAATGTGGAAGAGGAAGAAGAAACTCCAAAGTCACAGTTAAGGGTACAGCTGCTAAGGTGACGAATGAAGTTCAGGAATTCCACCTATTGAACTTGTTAAGGCCATTTACATTCTCTTCCTCTTCAAATAACCAGTGTCGTTCGTATTTTTAGAAATTCAGGTAATTTTTCATCCCCTGCTTCTTACTGTAACTCATCCCATTACTTTCTCTCTAAACACACAAAAATGGATGGACAAAGACCCTTTCGCATCTCAAGGTTTTTAAAGAATGAATTGGTGTATATTATTAATGTCTCACCAACAAAGAATGATGTGATCCTCAATTTAATAATATCATAAATGTCTAACCAACAGAGGATGATTTACTGTCGTTGGTCATTTAACCAGGAATTTAATTCTATAGGATAAGCTAATTCTAACAAGCACTAAAAAAATTTCTCGACGACCCCAGTAAGATTACAATGCTGTGAATTGCATGCAAGTTCTTTTTTGAAACTCACAAGGAAATGTTACAATAACACGAGTTTTAGTCAACAAAAAAATATTTGTGAAAAGGGATGACATCTTATTATCTTGACTGAGATTAATGTCACTCAATCATATGAAAATATATACTGCAATTTAAAAAGAAAATTTTCTGGTACAGTGGCGTCGGAGTTCTGCGGTTAGATTAATCGTTGCAAAAAAAATATTTTAACTACGATTTTAATTATGACTAATAACACGCAGAACTTTCCTTTTCATGTTGTAGTGAATTCTAATCCCACCGACATGACAGTCACATGCATATATATATATATATATCGCTGCCGCAAGGCATTTGAATTCCAATGAGCTATACACTAGAGCCCAACCTGTTACCAGAACGTCATTATCTACAATATTTGTAATTTTTATACTAATTTGCAAACGGAAAAATAGTAAACTCTCGTCTGTTACGAAATTACAAATTAGTAAATATATTAAATAATATGAACCGAAGCTAAGAGTGGAACTATGAAACTTACTTTAGAAAGCAAATAATGATAAAGTGGCCTAAGATATTCATAACAATCATAAAGTTGGACAAATAAATTGAAAGCAAGTTATAACAAATTATAATCATAAGCAATCAATTACTCATGATCAATTCCAAATATGAAAATCACAAATTCAACACTGATTATTATTTGATTGTTTAAAGGATTTTGAGAGACAAACTGATATTAATACAAGAGCTTCGGACTCTTCTCGCTGTTGATTTTTTGGTTTCTGATTTGTTTGATTCATATGTGTTAACATTAAACCAAAACCACTGTCAATACTCGATATCAATAGGATGACCATAGATAAATATTAGAACCTTTTAATTTCGACAACTCTCTCTCTCTCTCTCTCTCTCTCTCTCTCTCTCTCTCTCTCTCTCTTTTTGCTCCCTACGACAGTAATAGCTCCTGCTGTGTCTTTGTTGATGGCTACAAAAACTCTTTAAACTAAGCAAATATTTTAGCTCCAAATATTTCAATCTTTTGAAAGCAATCTCATTATCGACATCCACTCTCGGACTGATTATAATTTCCTCTATTTGTTTGCAATAAGTTACTCTTAATCTTGACGCTGTACCAAACCTCTAGCCGTTGATGATGTCAACAAATTGACCAATCCCTTGCAAAATTACTTCAAAATAAAGTCAAATAAAGTAAATTTTTTAATTTACATATCAATTCCATAATCAAATTTATTTTACCTATTAAAAAATTCTCTAAGATACTACAGTGGTCAAATAATAAAAATAATTTTTTCAATTTCAATTCAAATCATTTAAAAAATTCAAATCAAATAATTAATATTATGTGATGTCATTAATTTACCTAATTTATTTATTCATTCAAATCAATTCAAATTAAATAAAATAACAACATTTACTAATTATTAATTTCACTTATTAATAATTATGATAATATATACTAATAAAAATATATTCTATTATTCACTTTAGTAATAACCCACATAATATATTAAATATATTGGGATCCATATAATATATTCTAATAATAATACTATAATTTATAAATTTGTGAAACTTATGAAACTTGTGAGACTTATGAATTATGAAATATACTTTTTAAACGTAAATATTTTAATATAAATTTTAATTATTTATAAAAATATAAATTTTAAATTTTAATAAAAATTTATGATAATAAATGACCAAATTATATTATGATGTAGAATAAGTCATCAAATGGAATAAAATAATAAGATGTATGTATAATCAATAAAAAAGTTTTTAATTTAAAATTTTTTTATAAAAATAATAATCAAATTAAAAATGGTCATATAGAATGCAGGATAATCAACTGTATAAAAAATTTATACATATGATCAATAATTAATTCCAATATATCTTGATACTCGTATATGTATATTTTAACAATTTATTATCTATACATTTCAATTCAAATCAATTCAAATCAAATAATAAAGGTAATTATTTTTTAATTTCAATTCAAATTAAATAATTCATTTAATATGATGTCATTAATTATCGTACAATGGTCAAATAATAAAGGTAATTATTTTTGAATTTCAATTCAAATCTTTTCAATCAATTTAAATCAAATAATTAATCTTATGTGATGTCATTAATTTATCAAATTTATTAATTTACCTAATTTATTCTTTGAAATCAATTCAAATCAAATAAAATAATGAAATTTACTAATTATTAATTCACTAATTATTAATTTCACTAATTACACTAATTAATAATTATGAAAATATATTCTGCTATTTACTTTACCAATAACTCACATAATATATTAAATACATTTATAAATTTGTGAAACTTATGAAACTTATGAGACTTATGAGTCATGACATATATTTTTTAAAAAGTAAATATTTTGATATAAATTTTGATTATTTATACAAATATAAATTATAAATTTTAATAAAAAAATATATGATAATAAACAGCCATGTTATATTATGAATAAAGACCATACCTTTAATATGAGATGAATTTTCTTTGCATACTATCTCAGCACTTTCTGAACTTCCATCAAGTCTGAACCTTTTCGAACAAAAAAAGAACAATTATGTTAATTTTGTTGGGAACTCCCCATTTCAAGATTACTTCCTTGTCTTTCTCTGTCAGTGCAGGAAGATCCACTATCATTGCCATATCCATTATCATGTAAAGTTCTCATAGCGACATCAAATCAAACCTAATTTTTTGTCACATGATAAGACCATAAATAAGATAATTCTATCTAAACACAATATTACACTATCAGGCTTCACATTCTCAGCTAGCTTTTTGTAACTCATACAAATTGTATTCTCATACCCCTTTATGTTATAGTCAATTGATATGGTTATTTCCTAACCTTGTTTCAATTTAATAGAATTACCATCCTTTAGAAATCCAGTTTGAATCTTAGGGCCCTACAACATTAGAGACAATGAAAAATAAAGAATGCTATAAAATTTGATTGACTCCAAGGTGTGAAGTGGATTCAAACAAAGAACTATATTAAATCAAAGAACAAACAAATTAAAAAAGGAAAAAAAATACTAGATTCGAGAAGTTTATCTTTTCCCTGTAATCACTATCTTCTTTGACTCTCTGCTTATCAATTGGGTTCCTTTTTCAGCATACTCGTGGGTGATATATTGCGTAATTGCTCTTGATTCTGTATATTGAAATCATTTTAATAAGTAATTTTACAAATGTTAATTTAACAATATCTGAGTGTGCTTGTTGGAGATGTATACTTAATACTTACTAAATAACTTTATATTTTCGTCTTCAAAAGCTAAAACTTGACCGAATGTCTGCATCAAAAGAAGCGAAAGTTAGTTGAACTAAAACTCAGAGACAAGCAATTTATGAATTGCTCTAATACTTATATTAAGAAAAATAAAATGTTTTTTTTTGTGTTCGTCTTCTTTCATGTTAATAGGAACAAACTCGAATTCAAGTTGTTTCTCGAAAAGGCAAGTATTAACCTACATAGTGCCCATCGAGATGGTGCTTTCATGAACTTTTATAGCTGCCATGAGTAAAAAGATTATACCAAGTTTGAGTAAAAATATAACAAAGACAGAGGTGAGCTGCTTCTCTGTAGTCGGTGGCAGGAAATCTACTCTGAAGTTGATAGGGAGCCATCCGATCATTCCTCCATTGCTGCTTCTCAGTTCAACGTATGACACTCAACATTTGGTCATTCTTGAAGTTTGAAACACATTGTATTAGCTTGAGATCGAGTTTCAAATCGGCACAAAAGCAACTGATATAAACTCTCCAAACACATAATTCTTCCAACTTCAAATTGAGCTCCAAACACTCAAATTTTATGAAGATTCATTTGGATGCAAATTTTTCAAATTCATTTGAATGCAATTATAGAATCAATCACACCAATTGACATTTAATATATTGCAATTATTTAATTATTTAATTATTAATTAAATTTACAACAATTCATAGTTTTAAAACGAATAATTTGAATTTATTTAAATGCAAATTTTTCAAATTCATTTGAATTTATTATAGAATCAATCACACAAATTTGCATTTAATATATTGTAATCTTCACAGAATTTAAAGAAAAGCCCTACAATACATCTCAAAATAGTTGCTTAGAATGAATTTAATGTAGTATCATTGATAGGAATGAATTTAGTCATTTACATAATTTATTTATTTAATTTTTATGTTAATTTATTAATTTTAATATATATTATTTAATGACATCCATGTAATTAATGTCTTAAAGTAGAATTATTTTATTCTATTATATATATTCTATAACCTACAAACTTTCCCACGATATAGGTACATAAGACTCTCAAACATCAATAAATGAACTAATGCAGATGCTTTAATTAGCGACGGAAATTAGCGACGGAAAAATTCCGTCGCAAATTCCGTCACAAATTCGTCACAAATTCCGTCGCAGAATTTGCGACGGAAAATTTCCGTCGCTGATTAAATTTCCGTCGCTAAAATTAGCGACGGAATTTTCCGTCACAAAATTCCGTCGGAAAGTATTTTTAGTTTTGCGACGGAATTTTCTGTCCCAAAATTCCGTCGCAAATCTTTTTTCCGTCGCAAAAAACTTTTTCCGTCGCAATATTTTTTTAGTTTTGCAATAAAAATTTCCGTTGCAAAAAATTTTTAATTTTGCGATGGAAAATTCTGTCACAAACATTTGTCTCTTCTCATTCTTTTTTACATTTCTCCCCAATTGTCAAATCAATTGAAAAAATAAATATCAATAAAATAAATTTAAGGGAGTTTTTAAACTGAAAATTATACCTCCTAAAAATTAAGTTTCATTTTAAAATAATTTTTTATATTTTATTTTATTAATTTCATATTTATATAAAATTATCATTTTTATATATACTATATATATTTTCTCTCATTTTCTTCTTTTAGTTATCCTTAGTCTTACTTCTCAATACTTAGTCTCTGGTCTATCTCTCCCAGCCAGTTTCGTCTAAGCTCTTATCTCCACACCAGTCCTAGTGAGTTCTCTTTTCACACAGGGCTCATCCCTTCTTTGTATGGCATGATCACACTTACATAGTTAACATTTAGCTCTAGCCTCTCTTTCACACACACAAGCACGCATGCAAAAGAAAGCCACGCACACATTAGTGCCTTCGAATATCCATCAAAATCGAGCCCTAGTGCATGAATCAGGAAGCAAGGGCGTCCTTAACCGTTTTGTGATCAGTGACATGCACAGAAGGAATTATGATCTTGATGGGAGGAATCAAGCATCAGTTGGATTTGGAAGGAAAAATTAAAGATAAAAAATATAAAATGGCCTAAAAAATGCATGTATTTTGTAATATTAAAATAATATAAAATACTTAAATTAATTTAAATTATTATATATATAATTCATTAACTATATATATATATAGCGAGGAGATAGGACATATTATTTTTTAATTAAATTAATTTAAATTATTATGTATATAAAATTAATGATAGTATATATATTTTATATTTTATATATGTATAAAAATTAAAAGTTTAATAATAGAACTTATTTTAAAAGTCTGATTTATATATTTAATCACTAATGCCAAGCTAGTTTGATATCTGACTTGTGTAACTGATACTGCTGGATTGCCTTGGTTTGAGCCATTAGTTATCAGCATCAAAGCACTAGTTAAGGGCCAGTCCCTATTGGTTACTGATAGCCTAATTTCTGCTATATCTATGATTAGTGTAGAGCCTTACCAAGATTAATAAATTTTAAGGTGTAACTGAAAATTTTATTAATTTGTGAAATCAAATTGAAAATTTTCGGAGTATATGCTAGGTCCAATTTCTTCATCATCTTGATTGGTTTCTTTAATACCCAAGGTCTTTTAGGCAATTCACAAAAAACTTTGAACATGAAAATTCAAAATTTGAGGGAATTAAAATTTTATTTTTGGATCTATTGAGGACCAAATTGAAATTTGAAAAGAAAATAATGATAATAAATTTAAAGTGTAACTAAAAATTTTATTAATTTGTGAAGAGATTTCTAATTAGTAAAAAGAGAGGATATAAGGTGATGAAAATAATTGGGGTGAAATATTAAATTTCAACTCAGGAGGACCTAATTGAATTAAAATTTTATGAAGAGTGGACTTGTATAATTTAATCTAAGAAGGTACTGAGGTGGCACATAACTAGTGGTACACTTGTACCACCCTTTGCATCAGACTAATTAGGGCCTCTAATTGAAACCCTAACATACGCACACTACCATTTTTGGGAGAGAGGGGCACAGCCGAGAGAGGGATCAGGGAGAAGCAGACCAAGAGAGAAAGCGACCGGGCAGGCGAGAGAGAAGATGATGAGTGCCACCAGCAGCCACAACCACAGTCACTCGTCCTTTCCCCTCCTCTATTTGACCTCTTCTTCGTAGTCCGACGCGAGAACAAGTCATGGGAGAGAGCGAGGGAGAAGCTAACCAACATCGCGTGGTGGCCACCGTCAACTACCACACCACCATCGGCTGAATCCCTTCCCCTCATCCATCTTCATCTGTGAAAAACAGAGGTAGCCGAGAGAGAAAGAGAACAAAGACGAGAAGAGGAGCTCCATGGAGGTTCGACGACGTTGCAGTAGCAAGGGGAGGCTTACGACGGCGACTTCGTCCAACAGGCCGGTATCTAGGTCGGAAACCCCTGCTGGGAACTTTATTGCCTCGAGCATGGCATTCAGGTATCAAATTCTTATTTCCTTTTCTTTGTGTTTTCTTGAATGACATTGCGATTTGTGGTTTGGAATAAAACATTGATAGGCTCTATATGTTTTCTGTTTCTATAATCTGTTTTGAGCTTTTCTTGTATTTCTTGTTTGCTGATATTTGTGGATATTTTATACTCCAGTTGTATTTTCTTCCTCTTATATATTTTCTTCTATTAAAAAAAATTAATGTCTTTTCAGTGTACACAAACTATTAAGTTATCTTTTCTTGTTTCTTGAGATTACTAAGTTGATGTAGATTAAACTATATGGTATTATTGGTGAGTGCTAGGTCTGACTGGGTACTCGAGCATTTTTTTTCCCATTCAGTTTATGAATGTTTAGGAGAGGAAAGTATGGTACTGTGTGGGATTGGACTTGTTTTCTTAAACTTGTGGGTTTTATTAGAAAGTAATCAAGAAAAATTTAAAGAAATAATATATATATATATATATATATATATATATATATATATATATATATATATATATATATTCCCACCGGTGGAAACATGTAACTTCGATTTCTTGTTTTCTTTGTGGAACCTCTCTATTCAAGGTTGTAAGACTGTAAAATTAGACTGGGAAAAGGGATGCTGGGTGTGTAAGTCCAACTGCAAGTTTAAGGTATTAACTTTGATTGGAATTGTTTTGTTTTACGGTAATTGAGCAAGTTACGATTAAAAGGGATGCTGGGTGTGTAAGTCCAATTTCATGGCATTTGGACATGGGTTTCTGATTTAATATTGCTTTTTGATTGACTTGTTTCCATAGGCTATTGGTTGAATTCTTGAGGCTTTTCCTCCACCAAAGTCTTGAAGCTAAGGGGAGGGAATTCCTATCCTGTGTTTGCTGTTTTCAAGTATATGTATATATATATATATATATATATATATATATATATATATATAATTACATGATGACAGAGGTGTTAGGGATGGATTTATAGTAAATTGAATTTGGTGTAAAAATTGGCAATTTCGTAATTGCCTAAAGATTGATTATTAATGAGAAATGATATGATATGAAAGAAATAATGGTGAAAGGAAGGGAGAGAGAGTGATGATGGCGTACATGACAGAGGCTACTTAGTAGGAAGGATGTGAGAGTTGTTGAATGATTGCTCCCTTCCTTCCATACTTCAATTACATACTCTATGACACCACTGTTGTTGCTGCGATAGATAACATATGGTAATACTGTCCATTTATGTTCGTTGTTCACTTCTCTTTAATAGTGAAAGTATTAAAGTGTGATTAAAAAAAAAATATTAAAGTGGATAGAATATTGATTCTTGTCCCTCAATCTAAATCCCTTAGAAGAAAATATATTCATAATTGGGAATTTATTTCATTCATTCCGATTAACAACTATACTCATCCCTCAAAATTTTATTTGTCTTTTACTCTTTTTTATTAATTAATTTATTTGTAAAATGATATTTATACTATCTAAAATGAGTTTTAATTAGACGTTGGCAAGTGGTTATTTGTGTTAGTTCCTGACATATGATACTCTTTGACAGGTTTTAATTAAAAGTAGACCACTTTTCATATCTTCTAAAGGTTAGTCCTTTTTTCCTCATTTACTTTCCTTTCTTCAAAATGATCCAGTTAGTATCATTTAAATCTTTCCAAGTCATTTTATTATATATGATTATTATTTTTCCCTCTTGTTGAATTCTTTTTGTTCTTTCTTTATGATTTTGCTATGGAAGAGAGTTTTTACTTGAAGTTTTCATGGAGATTTATTTTTTTGTGCATTAGACTTCTATTATGGGGTCAAAAGATTAATTTTTTTTTAAAAAAAAAAGTTATGGACTTAAGTGAGAAGAAAAGTGAAAAGAGGGTTGAACTAAGGTTTTTATCAAAAAATTGGTTTTAGGTGAAGACACATGGATTCCACTTCCTTGAGCACCATTCAACCGAGAGAGAGAAAGATTTTGAAGTAAAGGACTTTCTGGGTATTTCTCTCGCTTAATTCCATTTTCCTCCATTTTCTTATGGTGTCTCCGTCACCAAGGCTAAGGAAATTCTCGGTTCTCTGAGTTGTTGGATTAGAAGGGAATCCGAGTGAGGTAAGGGAAAAACTTGAGTTCAGTCTTACATTTCCATCTTCTTTTCTGTTTAGTTTATTATTATGTACCACGTCAGAGATTAAGAGAGCACACAATTAAAATAAGGGTAAATAGATCCATTTCACATACTTCTAGTGGTTTAATAAATATATCTATATTTTGTTTTCTGGTTTGGTCTGAAAATGAATATGTTGTCATGTTGTTTTGGTATAAATTATATTGGCTAAGCACTTTGAAAAATTATTAAAAAATCTAGAATGGTTCTTACAGTTATAATCTCCAATCTACTCAAACTTTATGTTTATTGAGTTACGTTGTTTTTGAAGCACTTGTACTATTCTGTCCTGCCATCAGATCTAGATCCTGACTTTGAGGAGGAGCTATAACGTAAGATGAAACCTGTGATAGATGAACTTAAGGTTCATAAAGAGGAAATCAACGTCACAAAAGGAGAAGATCGATAGGGATCATCATCGGTGATATGCGTTCAATGGTCAACCGATTCATCAATTCTGTTGATAGGCAATGGGGTACTCACGTTGTTGATGATGATGATGAGACATAGCCCCCAGATCACCCCTTAGACTAGTTTATTTGTTGAAACTTATATTTTGTATTGACTTTGTATTTCATGATGTTGGATCATGAAAAAACAAGTAAACTTTTTTGTTATATGGAATTTTTTATGTAATTAAATGTTATAATTGTTGGTTGTTGCTTGTTGGCTGTATTTCTGTCTGTTCATAGGTTTCCAATTAATTTTGAAATTATCATGACTGGCAAAATATATTAAAAAAGAGTCTAAAAATTAGCAACATATTTTTCATAAAAAATTTTGTGACTGGTCAGTGATGGAATTAGCGACGAAAATTTTATCAAAAAATTTGTCGCTGATCAACAACGAAATTAGTGACGGAATTAGCGACGGAATTTTTATCAAAAAATTTGTCGCTGATCAGCGACGGAATTAGCAACGAATAAATTTTCATCACAGATCAGCGACGGAACGCTTTCCGTCTCAAAGTCCCAAATTTTATTTGCGACGGATATTTAAATTTGACGGAATTTTTCCGTCGCCAATTCTGCGACAGATATTGAATCCGTCACAAATGATTTGCGACGAGCGTTTCTGCGACGGAATATTTTCCATCGCAAAATTCGTCGCAAATATTTTTGCGACGGAATTTTATCAATTTAGCGACGAATTTTTTCGTCGCTAATCTAAGTTTTTCTTGTAGTGTCACTAATTTTTACCTTCTGGCAAAAAAAAAAAAGTCACCATAATTTTGATACAATCTCCAGTGAAACTCAATCGACTGTGAATCAATAGAAATTGCTTAAAAAAGATTATTTGAAGATAACATATCAAATTAGTATTTCCCCTTTAATTTCTAATGCAATATTATTCTACTTTTAAGACTCGAGTAGTACAAATCGAGACATTCTACACAGGAAAAATTGTGGGAAGTCCCACATTGAATAATTGAGGAAAGGTATAGTGGTTTTATAGTGTGAAGATGCCAAATTAAACCAAATGAGCACAGCTTCCCTGCTTGGCCCAACACCTTGTTGTGCCAAGTAGTCTGTCCAATTGGTGGTTGTAGGTGGGACAGATGGGCTTAATCCAACAGTATTGGAAAGTCCAATAGTTTTCTGTTCTGCAAAGTACATGAGGGTCAAAATTATAACATGGTGTCGCAGCCCATAATGATCCATTGTTCAAGATATTAAAAAACAATTTAAAAAAAGAGCTTATAATAGCAAGTAAAAAATTTGAGTCTACATTTTTCTTCCGCTAAAATCATATGAATCCTTTGGCAGGAAATACCTCTAATTGATCATGTTGCCCCAATACTTTCTAATTAGATATGTACCAAAATTTCTTAATTTTTTTTATATCTATATGAAAATGAAACAATAGCATTAACAAGAGCACCCATGGCAAAAAATAAAATTATAATAACATTCTCTAAAATGTATCACATTAATTATAAATTATAATATATCCATTTATAGCATTTTGTAATTGAAGTTACGTACTTAATAAATTATAGGATTTTTAAACTACATACATACCTGTTGTGCATAGCATAATAATATTGTTTTGTCAAGGTTGATCTCCTGAAGTATTTTATTTGTCACAACTTCCAAGCCTCTAAGCAATGGCATGTATATAAATATTCCTGGATAGAACCTGCTCAATCTACAACATCTAGATATAATTGCTTTCTCTAATGATGGAAACAAGAAGGTATAATGATGGCTACAAAAACTCTTTAAATTGGGCAAATATTTTAGCTCCAAATGTCTCAATCTTTTGAAACCAATCTCATTATCGACATCTACTCTCGGACTGGCTATAATTTCCTCTATTTGTTTGCAATAAGTTACTCTTAATCTTGAGTGCTGTACCAAACCTCTAGCCGTTGATGATGTCAACAAATTGACCAATCCCTTGCAACTGTACACATAAATATTTGGAAGATTTTGTAAAGAAATGTAGGATGGTTTCAAGTTTATCAAATCATCACAAAATGTGACATCCAAAAATTCAAGCCTTCGCAAAATACCTTGCTAAGAATACTCATTTTATATGTGATTGGCTCTATACAAATCAAAAGTCAGTTTCCATAATGGTGCAACATGTACAACATGATCTATAAGAGCCTCCATACGTGAGAATATCTCCTCGATCATCCAACCCCCAAGTAAAGCTACTCTAAATTTGGAAAACTTTTGGGCAATCCATATGGAAAAATTGTTGTGCACTGGCCATATAGCTGAAGTTGTTCTACTTTGGGAAAGTGGTACACTGGAAACAGACCTTTTCATATCACTGTGGCATGTGTTCCATGCAATATCAAGTTCACCAACTTGGGAATGACCTGGACAATAATGTACAAAATTAACCAATCAGAATAGAAAGCATATGACTAATTAAGTCATTGCTACTTAAATTGATATAATTATATATTCTATGCAAAAAAAAAAAAAGAAAGAACTATGCAGCAAGAGACACTTAAAAAAGATTTAAATTAAATTTCCAAGAGCCTATGGTTGAAGATAAATATAATCAAAGTTTTTATAAAAAACTGTTGGGCTCTATGAGTTGTTTTGAAAGAGAACTTTATCTCGGACTAAATCTAGCAAGATCCCTAAATATAAAGCTCTTGGAAGTTGAAGTTGACTCCCAGTGTATCATATCTCATGTATGATTTTGATATTACTGACAATCATATATCACTTGTCTAATCTTATTAGACAACTCAACAATTTATGATAGAATGATTAATCAATATTTAAAATTCAATTTATAGTTACACTGTAAACAGATCTAGTATTATGTTTTTCTTGTTCATTTCAACTTTTTTAATTTTATTTTTAAAATAAATATTGAGTAATAGATTGAAAAGATACGTTTTCATGGAAGAATAAAGGATATTTTCAATCATGTGCCTTTTCTTCTTGCATTGCTAATGAGATTGAGACATCATTTTCAAATACCAATAATTCATCACAATAGCTGATTCACAATTTTCAAAAGTATGGCCATTCAGATATGTATGCTTTTCTGGATACAGATTATTGAGATTCGGTAATTCCCACAATGACAAAAAATTCAATTGTGAAAACACAAAATTAGGATCTGTTCCAGAAGTCTCGTCCTTCGCAATAATCATCTCAACCCTGCATGATTCTATATCCAACTCTCTAAGTTGATTAAGTCCTTTCGCAATAGATGCCGAAAAGATATTTCTTAGGCCTTCACTTAATGAAGAATGTTTTCATTCATAATATTCGAATTTTTAAGTCTTGATTAAAAAAAAAAAGTATCAAACCATTTAAATTACCTAATATTGTGCCATCATTTGTTTAAAAAGATAGCTAATTTGTGTTTATTGATTCAAGTTGATTGAACCACAAAGGTGAAAATGTTTCTAGTATTAATTTTTTCTATTCATAATATTTAAACTTTAAAAAATTTACTTAAAAAAATATCAAACTATTTGAACTAATTAATATTGTGTTATCATCTTTTTAGATCTAACATTATTTTCCAAGAGGTTGAAAACATTTTTGTCTTCACAATCATTTTTCTCAGTCAGTCAACTTTTCTTTTCTTTTTTTTCTCCCATAAACGGTCTTTTGGGAACATGCTAAGAATTGTTAGACTTGACTTGCAAATGAGCATGGAATTGATGAATTGTGATTTAACTCAGAGATGTGACACTATAGCTTCAAATGAACTTTTTTTTTTCAAAAAATTAAATAAAGTATTGCTCTCAATTAAACATTGATGGCATTTTCTAAAGTGCCACCTTATGTATTGAAAAAGAAAAAGGAGAAAAAAAATTGTATAAGAAAAATAAATAAAATTTTTAGAAAGGTTGGTTTGAAAAAAAAAATTTGTATATGTTACTTCTTACGACCTTTCAAGTATCAAATTTTATGTTTTTTTCCTAAAAATCTAAGCCTACGACTTACTAATTTTTTTCTTTTCACTCTCCACATAACCCTGATGTCTATAAAAAAATGTAATAAATAAAAAAATGATACTAATTTTATTTTCAAATATATCTCAGCATCAAAGTGAATATTGGAAAAAAAAAATTCAACCTTTGATACTACGTCAATTTATTTCTTCTTTATCTCAAAGAGCCCATTGTAATCCACTCTAGTCTTGAGATATTTTTGAAATTGGTCAAATTTCCAACGTCACCCTGTAGAGAGCCATAGAGATTATTATTTTCAACATATTATTCTTACCTGTGGAAGATAATCAATCCCTTTTGAAATGCCTCCTTCAAATAATAAAGAACCAACAATGAAATACATTTTATTGATCTTAATTATACGTAATAACATCGTAAGTATCATTGTGTGCAGAACAAAAATGGATATAGATACCACAAATCAATCATGAAAAACATACTTGTAAAGTGTTATAAGACAATAATTCAAGTATGGTCCTTTCAATAAAACTGGAATTTCAATCTAATTAGAATAAAAATAGTATAGATAAATCTCTTATTTATGTTGGATCTTTTCCATCAAATTCATTGTAACTTAAGTTGAGTAGTTTCAATCTACACAATCAAACCAATTCTTTTGACATTTGGTCATAAAAATCATTGTTACTAAGATTAATTTCACCTTTAATACGTTGAATATTTTTTTTAAAAAAAAGTAAAAGATAATAAAACTTGTTTGATAAGTGTTTTAGAAAGTTGTATATTAAAAGTAGTTTTGAAATTAAAATTGTTGATTATAAAATAAAATGGAAACATATTTTTATATGATTTAAAAAAATGCTTGTTTTGAAAATAGGAGAAAAACTATGATGATATTATTGTATGTTATTTATTTTTATCAATGTCATTTATGTAAAAAATATATTTATTTAGCTACAACTAAAACAACTGCTAAAATCTTTATAACAAATGTTGCGGCAGTTAATGCTGTTACTTTCGATATCTATTGTTTTTTTAATAGGCACTTTTTACTAATTTGTATCAATATATTTTATCTTATTTGAAGTATAATTAGGTAATAAATTTAATCAATTCATTAAAATATAACTTAGGCTATAATAGTCAATATATTTAACTTGTATTTGTTTCTATCATTTTTCATAAAACTTCATTTTTATTTATTTTATTGTTTTGAATTAACACAAAGTCGAATGTTTTATTTTGTTTATTATAAAATAAAATCTCCTATAGGAATAATTCTATTAGTAAAGCTATTTTAAAGTCTTCATCAATTTAGGTTGATAAGAAACAACTATAGACTGTCTGTGAACAATGATGATGAAATAAAGGCTATTTGCTGTAGTTTGTTTTGAAGTGCTCCGTTTAGAAATTTATTACAAATGATGAATGTGGAGAATAAATAAATGGTCATGATCCCTTAACACTTCATAGACCTTATAGTCAATTTAACCATAATTTAGAATTAGACTATGTGAATTTTATAAAAAAATTACGATAAATTACGTGACAAAATATAAATAAAATATGAAATTCATATTATATGAGTATTGTTCACGGACTTTGACGATGAATATATTGTATAACGCAACAACTCCATCAGTTACGCGGTGAAAACATAACAAAAGTATGATGTTTAAAATATGATAAGTGTATGATTTTTTAATCAAAATATAATAAGTATATGACCTTTAAAAAATAACTATAAGATTATAATTTAAATTGGATGATTTGTCTTTTAAGAAACTTTTTACACATATTATATTGTTAGTCAAAAGTCCAATAACAAATATATAAGAAACTTCACACAAGTCTTATCTTTTAATATGTTTAAAATTGACAATTTATGGAATGTTTTCTTGGTTTACATATGATATTTTATATATTAAAAATTGACAATTTATCCAATGTCTCATTGGTATGCCTTAAAGTTGTATTTTCTCAGAGTTTTATATGATAACTAGTGTTTTTCATTTATTTCCTTTGATATTACAATTTATGCTTTCAAATAACTATAATTACTTACTATATATATATATACACTCCCATAATACTAAAGAATCCAGTAAATCTTCATTCTTATTTTAATAAATAAGTGATTTTTGCCTAAAATTTATGATTCAACTTAATCATAAATTAAAATTAGATATGTCAATTTTATAAAAAAAATCGCAATAAATTACGTGATAAAATTGAAATGGAAGTAGTACTGAATTAATTATTCAATATTACATAAATATTAAAAAGGGACTCCGTTTTGAGATATTAGATATTAGAGGTAGGTTGCCCATTCTGCACTTCAAACTTTAAACTCTTGTCATATTCATTTGTCTTGGTCAAGCAACTTAGATGCGACCAATAAACTAGCACGAACTTATTTGACTCAACCATTTTGTTAGAAATTACCACACAATACGGTTGTGCGTTTTTCTTTTTCTTTTTCTTTTTCTTTGTTATCTTTTTTTCCAAAATAGACTTGACCTCCACGATGAAGAATTTTATTGAAATCTTTTTCTTATTTTGACATTTCTAAACAAATGAAGGATTTTTATTTAATATTTTAAAATCTTCTAAAATTTTAGATCCTTTATATTTTTGAAGAGTTTTCAATTTGAAAAATCTGGAGGACCAAGTTAATTTCTCTCAAACAAAAAGGGAAAAAAATCAATTGCCTATTATTTTCCTTTAATTTGTTTACTTATCTTCAGTTATTTATCTCTCTTTGATATATTTTTTTTAATTCTCTTCTTATAGTCGAGAGATATTTTTATAAATAAACAGAAGGTATTTTTTTCCCCAAAATAATAAACCTTGTCGAACAATTGTTTTGCAATTGTATTATGTTTAGGGTAGACAATATTAATCTCCTATCAGGTTTCGCTAAAATACAACTATTATCTTTCTTATTTCAAATATTATACTCAACTTACTATAATTTGCTTTTTGTTATTGAAGTTAACTAATGCAATATGTTTAGGGATAAAATTGCTTAATTTTTAATTTTTTTTAATTTTTAAAATTAGTTTGAGAAACAATTTAAAAAAACCTATTTTCAAAATTATGATTAGAAACAAAAAATCCAGCCCAAGCACACCTTACATTTGTTTGGCATAATAATTTGACTGTTCTTTCACCAATTTTGGATTTTCTTTCACCTTCGAACCCTCATCTGAAACTATTTGCATGTAATTATATGTATACCTCTTAATCTTATGATGGGGAAGCAAAGTTACGAACAGCAATTTCAGATCCTCATTTACTCAAGCCATTATCTAAATATTAAATTAATTTTCCAAAAGAAAATAAATAATCCAGCCATAGTAATTGATCTAATTGCGACCTCATACCATTGTGCAATAAGGATAAAGTTCCCGAGTTATTTTTAGTAGCCAGGTCTGCCGCAAATGGGACGTGCCCTGTTGGTTGGGTTACGGTGCCCCGTGCCCTTGGTTCACGATCTTCTAATATTAATTTTTTTTTTAATTTACGATCTAACATATTGTTTAAAAAATAAATATCAAAACATTTAAACTAAACTACACTGTATCATTATCTATTTAGATCTAATATTATTTTCCACGATGTAGAAAATAATTTTGTCTTCACAGTTATTTTTCTTCGTAGTCTGCAAGTGTGGGACACACCTAATATGCAATTGTCAAGCCTACCAGCCTTCCATTTTGAAAACGTCATATAACGTTAAAACTCCCAACAATCATGTTATCTTATATCGTATTTTTAGGCAATCAACAATTTCCACATCCTTTGATTTTTTTTTAATTCAAAACTACCAATATTCAAAATTTTATATTAGGTTTCTATTAATTTAATTAGTTTGAGTGTTAGATCGCAAATATTAAATCTCTAAAACCAACCAACATTGATAATATAATAATTATATGGTGTTTAAAAGTTTAACTCTATGATTGTTAAATATATAAATTTGTTAAACATCGTAATTAAGTCGGTCTTTCTTTCAAAGAAAGGTAAATGTATAATTTTGTCTTGAAAAATAATTAATTTATACTGAATGTATAATTTATAAAAACTAATTGGTTTAATATTTAAATTTTAGAGATTAAAAAAACTTTTAATTAGAATGTACATTTACTCTTTATTTATCAAATTAAATTTTTTGTCATATCCATTTCTCTTAATCAAGCAACGTTGTCATTAAGTGCTAGATGTCATTCTTTCAATCAACTTATGAAAATTAAAGTCACAACAATCTAGTCAGTCTGCCGTGAGTGACTTACAAGTCAAGTTTACCAGACTTATCTGCAAAAATAAATGAAGGATGAATAATTATCAAAGCCATTGTCTTATAGTACTAAATATGATGGCATATGTAAAATAAGTTTAAAATATCATAGTAAAATTAATCCTCACAACCTTTCAATTATTTTCAAATCTTATACTTTTTTTTTTTCAAAAATCTAAACTGACGACTTACTACTTTCTTTTTTTCACTCTCTACGAAACTTTGATGTATATAAAAAGAAAATATAATAAGTGAAAAAGGGATACTAATTTTAATTTCAAGTATATCTCAGGATCAAAATGAATTACATCGCTTTCTTATCTTATCTTAAGAGCTAGTTGTAATCTACCTTGACCTTGAGATATTTTTTGAAATTAAAATTAGTATCACTTTTTATTTATCATATATTTTATTATACATAAGGGTTATGTGAAGAGTAAAAAAATATGTGTAACACATAAAAAATGATAAATTTTGTCAACAAAAAAAATTAAATTGATGTAAATGTAATCTTATAAAGAATAGGTTGAGATAATTGATATGTTAAAAATTAAATTGAAATAATTGTAAAGTTACACTAAAATACCTCATTCTTATTCTTTTTTTTTTTCTTGTATGCATACCAAAAGTATTTAGTTTATTACTCAAGTGAATCTTAGGATAAATTTGACGTGGCCACCTCTATTGTATATATTATTAACACGTCTAATTAAGCATGTCCATATTAAGTACACACTAAAAATGACAAAATTGTCTTCCATCTTTCAAAGTTAAATTGAAAGGACAAAGTAAATAATAAAAAGTAATTTTGTCATTTTAAATTTATACTTGATGTGGGCTGGCGTGCCTAGTTACTTAAGTTTGCATTGATATATTAGCGTTTTTTGTTAACAATTAAACAATGTTGAGATAAAGGATAAAATTAAAATTAATTAAAAATATATAGGATAAAATTGACCAATTAGTTTGAAGAAAACCGATTCGTGTTTGGCCTTGACTGTTAAATAAAAATTGCTACCATGCTTCAAAGTAGCCTCCGGGTAGAATCAAACTCGCAACATGAAATTCCATAACTCATATAATTTTATTATAAAATAATTTTTAATCGTAAAAAATCTCAAGAATTTTACTAATAAACTTTATAATATTAGAGATAAAAAATAAGAATATTAGAGATAAAAATCAAACATAAAAATAAATTATTTGTAATTTTATTTTTCAAATTGATGAATTTAATTTTTAAAAAAATATAACACTACTAGATGGTCGTTCAAATATAGTTTCATCATTAAATCATTAACTATTTATCTCTTGGGTTCTTGGAAATAAAAAACACGAATTAAGATGGAAAATGGAGCTATTGCCAAGGAAATGTTCATTTCTCGTTTTACTATGGAAAAAAAAAACAGAAAATTAGATTTATTTTTTTTTGTGCCAAAAAAAATAGGACATAATTATTTTGAAAATAGAGTATCTTCACCTAAAATTATCAATCGTCATAATTACAGTAACATGTTTTTACCTAATTTCTTCTCTACTCATTTTGCATATATTTATTTTAATTTAATATATTATATATGTTCCTTTTGATTAAACTTTAATATATTTATTTGGAGTTTATTTTCTATATTCTAATTTCATTTTTTATGTATTTGTTATACACACACAAACAAATTTGTCTTGATGGTTATGGATAAGTTCGGGGGCTTGATGATTATGGATTTAATTCCTTCCCTAACCCTTTCACACTCATCTTTTTCATAAGCCTTGTGCGTCCTTTTTGACCCAAGAAAAAATTGATACGATAATTTTAAAAAATTATTAAATATTTCCAAAAATATTTATGTCAACCAAATATGAGAATATCAAAGCTTAATTAACGCGTGTTCTCAAAGTGTCTCTTATTCTAAGCTGTAGATTTCAGTGATCCATCAATCTCATTCTTAATATGGACCATGTGCCTAGAAGTCCATGAGAATTTATTCACCATTTATTGCTTCGCTGCCATGAAAGTGATATTGCATCCCTAAAGATCATTTTCCTTTGTAATTTTCTTTTTCTACCTTATCTTTGAAATTATTGGTGGCTGCGTTATGGAGTTATTATTATTAATTTTTGTGGTCTCCAGCATTCGTTGTCAGAGTAAGATGTTTTACACTGAGGGCTAGATATATAATTGGCAGACTACACACCAACGCTTAAAACAAGATGTTAAATTCAAGTTTTATAAATAGAAAAAATTAATTATAAGAGAGATTTGTACTTTTATAATCAGACTTGGCTCAAATTAAATTAATAAAAACTTAATGAATTTTTGGATATTGATAATTTTAGCAAAACAAAAAATTACTCAATTATTAGTTTTGCATTTCATTATTCTCATGTGTTATTATGAAATGGAAAAATAAAAAGAGAAAACCATGCTCATCATTCCAATTTTAGTCTCATCATGAATGACCTGCCTTCGTTTTTGCCACGCACTTGCAGAGATATTATTAGCTACTCTCAGACTTATTGCTTACAGCTCACTGATTGAATCTTATACATTCTTCTTTTATCTTCTTATCAATTAAATATTGTCTCCCTTCTTATAAATGAAAGTGTTGCCTTCCTCACACTTTTATTAAGTTATATTATTCTTTTAATCCTTACAGTTTTATTTAATTTTTAATTTGGTCTCCATGAAGACCAAATTAAAAATCGAGTAGAGTTACAAAATACAAACGATTGAGAGAATAATTTAATCTATAAAATAACTTTCCACTTAACCCTCTTCCTTTACATCAACGTTTACTAGGACCATTTTGCTGTGCTTCAATTACTATATTTAAATTTAGTTACATAAAGTTTAGTTCAACCATGTAAGACACTTCTTCAGAAAGCTCTTGGTCCTACGATAGCATTACAAGAAGAAAACGCCATGTTACTAGATTATCAGATTTAGTAGTGCACTGAAATAAAGACTAATTTTGATTAATTTTGAATCATAAGAACTAAAAGAATAATTAATTAAAAAAACTAACTTATTGTCGCGGAAATTATCAACTCATAATCTCGTGAGAAACCCAAAAAGAATATATATAAGCTCATTAATTCCTTTCATTAGTTTTTAATTGGACTTACTATTTTCATTCTGTGCAAGTGAAAAAGATATGAAAATCATGTAAAGCAGAAGAAATGGTGAAGTTCCAAAGAGTCATTAGCCAAATATTATCTCTATCTCATTATTATTATCTTATTTAATTGGAGGTGGACAAGTTATAAATTGGTTAAAATTCATGCGATATCACTTATTTAATAAATCTATTTAATAAATTAAATTTACTCAACAATGCCTTGCTCAACTTAAAGTTAAAATTGTTAAAACAAACTAGCTTAATGGGTCAGCCCATTAAACCCTAAAATAATATATAGGATTGGACTTAAAAATTTATTAATATTATAGAACTTATTATATCTAACTAGTTTGATTCAAGTTGATCAGACTACAAAAATGTAAAATTTTACTAAGATTGATTTTTCTATTCACAATACTTAAACTTATAATTTTATTTTATAAAAATAAACATTAACAATTTGAACTAATAGCACTGTGTTATCATCTATTTATATCTAGCATTTTCCATGATATAGAAAATAGTTTTGTCTTCACACACATCCATTTTTCCTAGTCAGTCAACTTCTCTTTTTTCCATCAATGTGCTTTCATTTAATTGCTAGACTTGACTTGCAAGTGAATATGGAATGAATTTGGATTTGAATATAATTAAGATGCGACTGTGGCCCTTCAAATGAACTTTCATTTAAAGAAAATAAATGAAACCATTGTTCTCAATGACAGATTAATGACATTTTTTATAGTGTCAAGTGTTCAACTCAATAGAAGATGAGGATAAAAGATTTATATAACAAAAATGGATAAAATTTTAAAAAAGGTTGGTTTAATGGATTGTTATTTCACTATCATTGTATTTTAAAATTGTCACTTTTAATAAATATGATGAATTATAATAAAATAAAAATGATACACTATAAAATTAATTTTAAAAAATTGACAGAAATGAGATTTCCATAATTTTGAGTATTCATCATATCCTATGCTTCTAGATGATATTTGGCTACTTTCATGATAACATAAATATTAAAAAAAATTATTAAGTTTCTAATAATTTGATTTGAGTTTGATTAAATCACAGAGATACAAAATTCTTCCAAGGAAACTTAAATTAAAAAGCCCAAGTGTCAATTATTTGAACCAACCAATATCTGTAACAAAGATATTGTTCAATTACTTTCTATTATTTTCATAGATAATATTTTACTATTAAATAGCTGTAAACAAAAAAAAAGGGCAAAGAAAAAAACTATTCATGTGCTCTTACTATTTAGATATAGGTTGCCCATTTTGCTCCTCAAAAATTTAAATCTTGTTGTCTTTTTATATCTCTCAGATTTCACATTATATATACATAACATCTCAATCTTTCGCAACCTCTAAAGTTAGCATTTGGATTCTTATTTAGTGTTCAATAATTTAAATTTTTTTTTTATGTCTTACATTACATACTATAATATTTGATACAAGTCATGTAATTTAATATAATTAAATGATGGTCCTAATAATCAGTTTTACGTGGGAATAATTTATTGATTGAAAAAAAAAACAGTGATAGCATTAATTTTTCAGTATGATAGTATAGTGATACTTGAGAAAATTACTAATTTGTTACCTAAAAAATTATAATTATTTCAATTTAGTCCTTAAAATATTTCAATTGTCACAAATTTGTCCATTTGTAATAAAAATTTGAGATTTAGCAATGATAATTTTTTTGTAGTTTAGCAACAAATATGATAAAATTGAGACAAATGTAATTTAGAAATTAAATTAAAACACTTGATATTTTAAAAACTAAATTTAAACAACTTAAATCTTTTAAAGAATAAATACTTGATTTATGACTATATTAATAACCCAAAAAGATATACAAGAATAGCTTGTTTAGTCTTTAAAAGTTTAACTGTACACGATTTAATATCTATATTTATGAATTTATTAAATATTGTTATTAAGTCAATTATTGAAAAAAAAAAGTAAATATACTATTTAGTCTTCAAAAAAATTTATTTGCACTAAATGTATGATTGATAGAAAATAACTTGTTCAACACTTAAAATTTAAAGATAAAAAAAAAGCATAAGATAGATTTACTCTTAATTTATCAAATTAGAATTTTTGGCATATCTAACTTTTTTCGACAAGCAATGTTATCAATAAGTGTCAGGATGCCATTCAAATGACAACTTCGTCAGTTTACAATCATTGACCTGCAAGTCAAGCTCACCAGACTGGACTTGAGAAAATGAGTGAAGGATGAAGGATTATTGAAGTTAGTGTTTATAATTTTAACAATTTTCACAAAAAAATAATCCTCCCAACCTTTCAATTTTAAAATTTTCTGTTTTGTTTCCTGAAAATCTAAACTTACAACTTACTAATTGTTTTTTTTAACTATTCACAAAACCTTGATCGATGTGTATAAAAATATGTAAAAAATGAAAAAATGATACTAATTTTAATTTCAAGTATAAATATCTCATGATTGAAATGAATTACAACTGGCTTTGACGGTAGGAAAGAAATAATCGGTCGAAAAGTCTACCGACATAATCCTTAACAAATTAAATTATTAATTTATGACTATATTAATAATTTAATTCCTAAAACATATGCATAAGTCAATTGTTTAGTCTTTAAAAGTTTAACTCTACATGATTTAATAAATTTTTAAAAATTATAAATATGTTAATCATCATAATTAATTAGGTAGTTCATTAAAGAAAAGTAAATATACAATTTAGTTTCATAAAAGACTAATTTGCACAAAATGTATAATTTATAGAGACCAACTAGTTTAACATTTAAATTTCTTAAATTTCAAGGATTAAACCAAAAATCATCTTTTAAGAACTAATTGTAGATTTACTCTTAATTTATGAAATTATAATTTTCGTGAAACGATATCCACTTTTCTCCGTCAAGAAAAATCATAATTGCTTTTCTGGGACCACACCTTAAAATGTCTAATCTGCAATTCCCAAGCCTACTAAACTTAAAATGCATACTTTTGAAAAAGTTACACGCAAAGAGAGCGTAATTTCCTCTTCTTTTTGGGTCACTCCAAAATATTTATTAAAATGCATACATTACGAAAAGTTACACACATTTTAGACAGTTCAAAAAATTAACCAATCGAGATATAAATTTAATAGTTAATGATTATATTATAGTTAAATTAATAGTACTTAAAATATATTAAAATATTAAAATATATAATTAATGTATATATTATAGATATTAAAATATATAATATATAATATTAAAATATTATAAATATGTTATATATATATATACAGACTATCTCTTAATAATTTAAATTTTTTAAGATTTTTTTAAAATATATGATAATGATTAGAAAAATTCAAAAGATTAAAAAATTGACAAAAAATGTGAATTGATTGAACCAACTGATTTTATTGGCTTGAAACTAGTTTGATCGGTTTTTTATCGGTTTAAACGCTTACTGATTCACTAATTCAAATCGAATCAATTCACTAACATTAATGGCATTTTATATGCAGTTAACTTATGTATTGAGAAAGAAGACCAAGATAAAAGATTTGTAATACAATATATATATATATATATATATATATATATATAGGAACGGTTGGTTTATAATAAAATATGATGGCATATGTTAACTAAGTATACACTATCGTAGTATTTTAAAATGACCAAGAATTATAGTAAAATAATAAATGATACACTATAAAAATAATTTATAAAATTGAAAGTTATGAGATTTTCATAATTTTGAATACCATCCTATCATATGCTTCTAGATGACATTTGGCTCCTTCCATACCAACATAGATATAGTGTATATGTGTGTGTGTGTTGCTTTTTTAAACTACTAATATTCAGAAATTTATTACATTTTTTTAATTTAATTTAGGTTGGTATGGATCATGGAGGTATAAAGCTCTCTTAGTGATAATTTTTTATCAAAACTCAAACTTGATTGAGACCTAAATTTAAAAAAATAAGTTTCGAACTACTTTAACCAACAAATATAAATAACATAGCATCTAACCACGAGAAGTGAGTTTCTTTTTTACATCTCACAGATTTCACATTATATGTAGAAAATATCTCAATCTAATTAACCACGAGAAAGTTGGGACTTTGGATCACTTTCATACTTAAATAGCTAAAAGGGAAAAAAAGAAAAAGAAAAAATCATTCATATACTCTTACAGTCTAGAGAGGTTGCCCATTTTGCATTTCAAAAATATAAATCTTGCTCTCTTTTTACATCTCACGGATTTCACATTATATATAGATAATATCTCAATCTTTCGTAGGCTTGAATTACCACGAGAAAACTGGGACTTTAGATTGGATCACTTCGATGCTCATATAATGTTCAATAATTTAATATTATTTATTTATATTTTATTACATACTATAATATTTGATACAAGTCATATAATTTAATATAATTAAATGATGGTCCTAATAATCAATTTTACGTGAGAATAATTTATTAATTGAAAAAAAAATAAACAGTGATAGCATTAATTTTTCAGTATGAGTATAGTAATACTTGAGAAAATTACTAATTTGTTACCTAAAAAATTATAATTATTTCAATTTAGTCCTTAAAAGATTTTAATTGTCACAAATTTGTCCATTTGTAATAAAAATTTGAGATTTAACAATGATAATTTTTTTGTAATTTAGCAACAAATATGATAAAATTGAGACAAATGTAATTTTTAAAAATTAAATTAAAACACTTGATATTTTAAAAACTAAATTGAAACAACTTAAATCTTTTAAAGAATAAATACTTGATTTATGACTATATTAATAACCCAAAAAGATATACAAGAATAGCTTGTTTTGTATTTAAAAATTTAACTGTACATAATTTAATATTTATATTTATGAACTTATTAAATATTGTTATTGAGTTAAATATTAAAAAAAAGTAAATATACTATTTAGTCTAATAAAAAAATTAATTTACACTAAATGTATGATTAATAGAAAATAACTTGTTCAACACTTAAAATTTAAAGATAAAAAAAAACATCTTTTAATTAGAAGGTACATTTACTCTTAATTTATCAAATTAGAATTTTTGGCATATCTATCTTTTTTCGACAAGCAATGTTATCAATAAGTGTCAGGATGCCATTAAAATGACAACTTCGTCAGTTTACAATCATTGACCTGCAAGTCAAGCTCACCAGACTTGACTTGAGAAAATGAGTGAAGGATGAAGGTTTATTGAAGTTACTGTTTATAATTTTAACAATTTTCACATAAAATTAATCCTCCCAACCTTTCAATTTTAAAATTTTCTGTTTTGTTTCCTGAAAATCTAAACTTACAACTAATTGTTTTTTTTAACTATTCACAAAACCTTGATCGATGTGTATAAAAAAATATGTAATAAATGAAAAAATGATACTAATTTTAATTTCAAGTATAAATATCTCAAGATCGAAATGAATTACAACTGGCATTGAAGATAGGAAAGAAATAGTTGATCGAAAAGCCTATCGCCATAATCTTTTAAAAATTAAATTATTAATTTATGACTATATTAATAATTTAATTCCTGAAATATATACATAAATTGATTATTTAGTCTTTAAAAATTTAATTTTATATGATTTAATTAATTCTTAAAATTTATAAACTTATTAATCATCATAATTAATTACGTAGTTCATCAAAGAAAAGTAAATATACAATTTAATTTCATAAAAAGACTAATTTGCACAAAATGTATAATTTATAGAGACCACCTAGTTTAACACTTAAATTTCAAGGATTAATTGATTAAACAAAAGGTCATCTTTTAAGAACTAATTTGCAGAGTTACTCTTAATTTATGAAATTATAATTTTTGTGAAGTGATATCCACTTTTCTCCGTCAAGAAAAATCATAATTGCTTTTCTGGGACCACACCTTAAAATGTCTAATCTGCAATTCTCAAGCCTACCAAACTTAAAATGCATACTTTTGAAAAAGTTACACGCAAAGAGAGCGTAATTTCCTCTTCTTTTTGGGTCACTCCAAAATATTTATTAAAATGCATACATTACGAAAAGTTACACACATTTTAGATAATGTTCACAAAATTAAATTAGTTATTGCGTCAATCAAAATATAGGTTTAAGAGTTAATAATTATATTATAGTGATATTTAAAATATATTAAAATATTAAAATATATAATTAATATATATATTATAGATATTAAAATATATAATATATAATATTAAAATATTATAAGTATGTTATATATATATATACCAATCATAAACTATCTATTAATAACTTAAATTTTTAGAGATTTTTTTAAAATATATGATAATGCTTAGAAAAATTCAAAAGATTAAAAAAATTGACAAAAAATGTGAATTGATTGAACCTACTAATTTTACTAGCTTGATACTAGTTTGACCAATTTTTTATCGATTTAAACGCTTACTGATTTACTAATCTAAATCGAATCGATTCACTAACATCAATGACATTTTCTATGCAATTAACTTGTATATTGAGAAAGAAGACCAAGATAAAAGATTTGTAATACAATATATATATATATATATATATATATATATATATATATATATATATATATTTAGGAAGGGTTGGTTTATAATAAAATATGATGGTATATGTTTATACAATATCGTAGTATTTTAAAATGACCAAGAATTATAGTAAAATAATAAATGACACACTATAAAAATAATTTATAAAATTGAAAGTTATGAGATTTTCATAATTTTGATTACCATCCTATCATATGCTTCTAGATGACATTTGGCTCCTTCCATACCAACATAGATATAGTGTATATGTGTGTGTGTGTGTTTTTTTAAAAACTACTAATATTCAGAAATTTATTACATTTTTTTAATTTAATTTAGGTTGGGATGGATCATGGAGGTATAAAGCTCTCTTAGTGATAATTTTTTCTCAAAACTCAAACTTGATTGAGACCTAAATTAACAAAAATAAGTTTCGAACTACTTTAACCAACAAATATAAATAACATAGCATCTAACCACGAGAAGTGAGTTTCTTTTTTACATCTCACAGATTTCACGTTATATGTAGAAAATATCTCAATCTAATTAACCACGAGAAAGTTGGGACTTTGGATCACTTTAATACTTAAATAGCTAATAGAGAAAAAAAGAAAAAGAAAAATCATTCATATACTCTTACTGTCTAGAGAGGTTGCCCATTTTGCACTTCAAAAATATAAATCTAGCTCTCTTTTTACATCTCACAGATTTCACATTATATATAGATAATATCTCAATCTTTCTTCGGCTTTAATTGCCACGAGAAAACTGGGACTTTATATTGGATCACTTCGATGCTCATATAATGTTCAATAATTTAATATTATTTATTTATCTTTTATTACATACTATAATATTTGATAAATGTCATATAATTTAATCTAAGTAAATGATGTTCCAAATAATCGATTTACTTGAGAATATATAATTTATTGGTTGACAATTATATAAACAGAGATAGTATTAATATTTCAGTACGAGAGTATAGTAAATATTTTTAAAAAAATTATTATTTTAGTCTCTAAAAGATTATATTTATTTTAATTTAATTCTTCAGAAATTGTACTTGTCTCAATTTTGTCCCTCTATAATAAAAAAAATTTAAAATTCAACAATAGTAAATTTTGTAATTTAGCAATGATCAAGTTGAGGCAAATTTAATCTTTCAAAGATGATTCAGGCACTTAATATTTTAAAAATTAAATTAAGATAATCATAATTTTCTAGAGACTAATAATTTAAAAATTAAATTGAGATAATCATAATTTTTTAGAGACTAAAATCATTAATTTATGACTATATTAACAATTTAGTCTTCAAAAGGTATACATGAGTAGCTTTTTAGTCATTAAAAATTTAACTTCACACAATTTAATTTCTAAATTTATAAACTTGTTGAACACAATTATTAAGTCAGTCCATCAAAGAAAAGTAAATATATAATTTAATCTTATTGAAGGACTAATTTGCACCATATGTGTAATTTATAAGGACCAGTTAGTCCAACTTTTAAATTTTAAGAATTAAAAAAAATATGTCTTTTAAGGAATAATTTGTAGATTTACTCTTAATTTATTTAATTAAAATTATTATGATGTGAAGTGATAACCACCTTTCTCCTTCAAGAAAAAACAGAATTACTTCAGGAAAAGTTACAGGCAAACAGAGTGTTATTCCTTCCAGGAAAAGTTACTTAAGGAAAAGTTACACGGAAACAGAATTACTTTAAGTCACGCCAGAATGCATATTTTTTACTACTGAAATGACAAAATTGTCATATATTTTTCAAAGTTAAATTAAAAGGGAAAATGAATAATATTTGGTAATTTTCTCATTTTAAGATTATATTTGACGTGGGTATGTCTAGTTAAATAAGTTTGCATTGACATATTAAAAAAGAAGTGGTCACATCTGCACTTTTCATTAACAATTAGATAATGTTGAGATCAGGAACAAAATTAAAATTAATTGAAAAAATGTAAAATAAAATTGAATAAAATTAAAATGTAATCAAAGTTTATGGACAAAAATAATATTCTTGCCTTAGCCTAATAATGAAAGCCTTCTAATTTCTGAGAATGTAAAAAGACAGATGCTAATAAGAAGATGAATACAAGTATGTAGAGGCCAGCAAATTCCAAATAATCTTATTAGGATTAGAAAATTTTCTCCATTTGATGTGTGCAACAGAATTAATAATTTAGAGAAGCATTTTTTTGGTACAAAGACAAGACTAAGATGTACTATAGATGTTATAAGAATTTTGAACATTAATTTTCGAGAAGTTTTGCAGGTTTAAACAAGGCCAAAATTCACAAAAATTCAATCAAAAAGTACAGGCTATTCTTTTTTAGGGCAAAGCAAAATATAATCTAGTAGCACAAGTATATACATCACTCTTATTGATAGTGGCTTAATACTTCCACTAATGTTAAGATCACTATTTACAGTGTTGGATTGGACTGAAAACTAACCTTAGCTTTTTGTCTGGAAGTGGAGAAAAACCAGAGCTGGTTAACTCGGTCAAAAATTGAATTTGATTCGTCAATTTAAAGAAGAACAATCCAAGTTTGGCCTTGATCATTCAATGAAAACTGCTACCGTGGTTCCAAGTAGCTTTTAAGTAGAATCGAACTTGCAACATAAAATACCATCAATCATATAATTTTATTATAAAATAATTTTTAATTATAAAAATATCAAGAATATTAATAATAAACTTTATAATATTAGAGATAAAAAACTAAAGAATATTAGAGATAAAAATCAAATATAAAAAAATTATTTGTAATTTTATTTTTCTAATAGATTAATTTAATTTTTTGCAAAAGATAATACTATAAATATATATAAAATATTTTATTTAACCGATTCCATGGCGTTCAAATATTGTTTGATCATTAAACCATTAGCTATTTATCTCCGGTTCTTCAAAATTTAAAACACCGATTAAGATGGAAAATGGAGCAATTCACAAAGAAATTTTATAAATTGTGAAAGCCTAAATAACACCTCTTCTCAAAGCCTCTCTTCTTCTAAATTGCATCCCCAAGAGTCCGTGACAGTGATACTGCATCCCTAAGATTCATTAATTTCTCGTTTTAGTCCTTATGTAATTTTCTTTTTCTAACTTATCCAGCATTTTAAATGATTCTATGGGTGTTAATTACACAAAATATTTTTCGTCTTCAGCATTCGTTGTTAGAGTAAGAATTTGAGGTGTTCCTGCCCTTCACGAAACAATGCAGTACTTTCAAATTCAGTAGTTTTAAAAAGTCTAGGAAATGAGGTGTAATTATGAGAACTTGTTGGAAAAAGTAGTGTAATTTACATATCTATTATGTCTTTTGTCCTGGATGGATTCAGATTCAATACTGACCACAAACTTCAGCCAATAATCCTCTAGTCTATCCTTCCAGACATGACCTGCAAAGGGGCAGCAGACATCATATATATATATATATATATATATATATATATATATACACTATATGCAGAAATCGCACTCATTGCTTCCACCTTTCTTTACTCTCTGATATGCTAAATATGGAGAAACTTCACTTCTCTCTTCTTATGTTCTCATTGCTTTGTTTTATGCCCTCTTTAGCTTGGAGTGTCACAAATATCACCAATGATAAATCCGCACTTCTTGCCTTCAAATCTTCTATCACCTCTGATCCACACAACCTCTTAGCCAATTGGTCTCTCTCTTCTTTTTCTCCATGCACTTGGGCTGGTGTCACTTGCAATACTCATCATGGAAGGGTTCATTCCCTCAATCTTGGAGATATGGGTCTCAAAGGCAACATAGCGCCCCAATTGGGAAATCTCTCGTTCCTTGTTGAGCTTGATCTTAGTCATAATAAATTTCATAGTCAATTGCCAAAAGAGTTAGTTCAATTGCGTAGATTGAAATTACTCAACTTGAGTTACAATGAATTTGATGGAAAAGTTCCCACATGGATAGGGGCTTTAACTACACTCCAACGCTTGAGTTTTCGCAACAATAGCTTTAGTGGATTTATTCCATTATATTTATCTAATTTGTCAAGGTTGGAGACATTAGATTTGACTTATAACTTTATCGAAGGGAGCATTCCACTTGAGATCGGAAGACTTCAACACCTGAAATTTTTAGGAATTGCGGCTAATAAGCTTTCAGGAATTATACCCCAAACATTTTCAAACTTATCTTCGCTTGAACGATTAAGCTTGTCTTATAACACTTTATCAGGTATGGATGATCTGTGTTATTTTTTTGTTTTTACTTTGCACTTTATCATGAATTTAGTATGAAACAATCAATTAGCTAGATGTGAGTTATGCCAAGTAGCTATACCTTAGATTTAACTCATTAAGAAGAGGTAATGTAAAACAAGAAAATTTTTTTTTTGGAGTAAATATTGATTTTGTGTTTGAAATATTACAGTTATCTCAATCTAATCTTTAAAAGATCAAGTATCTCAATTTAATCATTGAAAATTGCATTTGCCTTTCATCCCCCTATTTAACAAAGCGATTTTTGTCAACAAAAATTTTGACATTTGGCAACGGTAAATTAATTTTGAGATTTAACAAACAAAACGGACCAAATTAGTAATTTACTAACTTTTCATCTATTATTTTATAAAATTAATATTACAAAACTAATACTTTAATCTTCAAAATTTACTTATTAGTTGTGCTTTCTCTTTCTCTTGCTTTTCATTATTTATGTTTTCCCCTCATTTTCTTTTCCCACATAACATGAAGGTATTATTTTTAATTATACCCATCATATACACACACACACATGTTATCTTCTTATCTTAAATAATATGTTTGATTATTAACTATTCTTCCTGTGTAATATTTTTAGTGGAGGTCATTAGTTGTATTAAAAATATTAGTTCTCTTGTATAAATTAATAATTAATAGTAAATTACTAACTTAGTCACTAAAGAATTAGTATTATTTCAATTAAGTCCTTGAAAGATTAAGTGTTCTAATATAATCCCTAAATAATAATAGTTGTTTCAATATTATTCTTTTTGTTACTAAATTGTACAATTTTTTATTGCCAAATTTCAAATTTTCGTTGTCAAAAGTAACTTTTTAAAACAACAATTAATTTGAGATAAAATATAATATTTCAAGAACTAATTTGAGACATTTGATTTTTAAAAACAAAATTGAGATTTCAAATCTTTTAGGGACAAAATCAGTAATTTACTAAATTATTTCACTGTTGGCCAATTGAAAAAACATACAAGGAAAAAAATGTGATGTGTTCTTGTCAAATCATATAAGTATCAATGAACTTTGGATTAGATTGTTTAATAAAAATGTGAAATAAAGGAGAATAAGAGTGAGGCAATATGAATTAATCATATGAAGATGAAACATAACTTCCGATAAATTTGTAAATCAATTTCATATTCAGCATGTGCTCTGGATGCCTTGTAATTCCAACAAAGTTGTTGAAAGGGATCTTAGATTTTTTTTATATAGTTATAATAATTTTAAAATATTAATTTGATCCTTAAAATATTAGTTACCTAATTATAGTCATTTCAAGTTAATTTATGAGAAAATATATTTGTCTCAATAAATTTAGTGATTTAGAAATAGAAAGACCAAATTAAAACACATGTAATTTCTTATGATTAATTGAGATGATTGGTCTTTCAAAAATTAGATACATAAAAATAATTTTTATCTATCAAGGTAGAAATAAGTTATTTACTCCAATAATAATAACAATAAATTAGCAGGGACAGGGACTTCTATTCTGCTCCTCCTATTTTCTTCTAGGCTTTTATTTTTATTTCCTGTTAATTAACCATTCCATATTATTTGATGTTAATGAGGTGATCAATGCATTGAGCTGTTAGCTCATTCGCAACAAATATATTATTCGTATTAATATTGCAGTTTTTTTAAATTGTGAAAGAGTGAAGAAAAATGAAGTTTTGATAATGATACAATGATCAAATATTCTATTAGCATTATAAGAGATTATGGGCAAACAATAAAATGCCATTAATTGAAAGACTTAATTATTCTGTGTATTTAAGATTGATTTATTAACCTTTATTTATACTAATACTAATGACCACACAAAGATTTACACTCAAATATATTTTATCAGCAATATATGAGATAATAAGTGATTGTCCATGAGCATAATAGAAAGAATAGATTCACTCCAGATCAGATAGTGTTAGATTGACAGATTTGTAATCTAATCCAGTTGGAATTACAATAGTCAAACTCTAATGAGTTTCTCAAGACTGGTTACTGAAAAAAATATTAAAAACATATTAATTAGACTGGTTTTTTAAAATACATTAATTTAAGGATATTGCTATAATTAAGTCTAATGAAATGTTTATCATTGTTTCTTTTCAGGCTAATGAAATATTTTTTGTTGTTCTTTTCCATTATTTGAAGGAGTAATTCCTAAAGAGATTGGTTACCTTCCACAACTAAAGATCATGGCTCTTGGATTTAATCAACTTTCAGGGTCTATACCATCTTCAATATTTAATAATTCAATGCTACACCAAATTGATCTTGACTCTAATCATTTGACTGGTAGTCTCCCATCGAATATGTGTTATGGACTTCCAAAACTTGAAGTACTTTATCTATTTGGCAATAACTTGTCTGGTATGCTACCATCTAATTGGCATCAATGCCAAGAATTGAAAGATTTGAAACTATCACAGAACAAATTCAACAGAGGATACATACCAAGTGACATTGGAAATTTGACTAACCTCCAATACTTATATCTACAATATGACAACTTGGAAGGTATTATTTCTAATTATACCCATGATACACACACATACACCGATGTTAAAATTTTATATTAAATAATATTTTTGATAATTAAATATTCTTCCTGTGTAATATTTTCATTAGAGGTCATTAATTTGCATTAAAAATATTAGTTCCGTTTCATAAATAAATAATTAATAAGTAAATGACTAACTTAGTTTTTGAATGATCACTATTATCTCAATTCAATCCTTGAAAGATTAAGTGTTCCAATATAGTTCTTAAATAGTAGTAGTTATTTTAATTTGGTTCTTTCTATTTCTTAATTGTAGAACTTTCATTGTCAAATTTCAAATTTTTAATCATCAAAAGTCACTTCTATAAATACAACAATAAAATTAAAATAAATAGAATCTTTTAAGAACTAAGTTGATTCATTTGATCTTTCTAAGACTGAATTTAGATTCCTAATTTTTCACAGACAAATCAGTAATTTATTCAGTATTTAATTGTTGACCAATTAAAAAAGACTTACAAGGAAGACGATACATAATATCTAAGAAAATTGTAAATCAATTCATAGTGAGAATCTGTGATGCAAATTAAACAGTGTTGCTGAAAGGAATAATGGACATTTTTAAAATAATAATAATAATAATAATAAAATATTTAGTCAATAAAATATTACAATTATCTCATTTTGATCCTTAAAAAGATTAGGTATTTTAATTTAATTTATAAGATATTGCATTTGTCTGAATTTCATTTGTTAAAGTGATTTTTTAACAATAACATATTTAAGACTTGGTAATGGTAAGTTTGGTAATTTAGAAATTAAAAGAAAAATCAAATTAAGACAAATGCAACTCCTTACAACTAAATTAAAATAATTGACATTTCAACATCTAAATAAAGATAATTATAATTTTTCAATGTTCAAGGAGGCTTTTGTCATTTTTTCTGTTTTAACACACTAATTTCATTTTAATTAGTATAAGTATTGCAGTTTTCATAAATGGTGAAGAGTAAGAAATTGCAGTTTTGATAATCGTACAATAGTCAAATACTTCATTAGCATTACAACTGCCTGTGAGTGAACAATAAAATGCCACTAATTGAAAGGCTTAATTATGCTATAATCTTCATCTATACTAACAGTACTAATGACCACACAATTATTTATACACAATTATATTTTATTAGCATTATAAGTGATAATGAGTGATTTGTCCAAGTTTATTAGAAAGATCAAGATATAGTGTTAGATTGACTAAGAATGTTAATAATATCTAGTGGAGGAATCTAAATATAGTTGAAGATATGCCTATTGATGTTATAAATTAAAGTAAATTAGACTCCACTCCCTTTTAAATTTTTAAAATATATATTCTTTTTCTGTAATTATAAAATCGTTATAGTTTGGTCTTATTTTATATTTTTATTTAGAGAGGTTCGCTACAGTATTTTTAAATTATTTTTTAGACTAAATTACCCTTCATTAACCCTAGTACATATTGGATACACTTTTTACTAGAAAACAAAATACATGTGACATTTTATTCTGCATTAATAACAAAAAAAAGTATCATATATAAAAATTAATGTTCTTAAGTTAATAAAAAGTATTTTAGTTAAAAGATATTTGGTATTAAGTTATCGAATGTCAAAAAATATGTTGTAACAAATTTTTATAGATAAAAAATATAAATTTAGATTAAAGTGTAGTGTATTTTACAATTACATAATAGGAATTGTTCATTTTGAAAGTATTGAAAGGGCACTATGATTTTGAAAACTTTCTAAATTTGAGAATATATTTTACACTATAAATTAAGAAATGAAATAATATTCATAAATTATTTATTTTTTGTAGGTGAAATCCCATATTCTCTTTTTAACATGCCTTCTTTGAGAGAGGTCAGCTTCGGATCTAACAATTTACACGGTAATCTGCCACAAGATATGTGCAACCAGTTTCCTTTACTTGAAATTTTTGATGTAAATAATAATCAATTCGAGGGAAGCATTCCAAAATCAATTAGCAATTGCACATCTTTGAAAGGGTTATACTTGGGCATTAATTCATTTACAGGTACATTCTCATACTTTTACATGCATGTGATTTATTTATCTTTTTCATATGTTTAGTTAATTCCATTCAAACATGCAAATATAAAAAGAAATCAATAATAGTAGCCATCAACATTTACTTTCAAACACTTAAATAACTTAAAGTCTTACCTACTTTTAATAAATTAAATAAATCAGGTTATGGTTTGATTTTCTAATCCTCTTCAATAACAATACCTTAATCCTTGACATGACATTAATTAATAAATATTGCAATTGTATCTTTAAATGATGAAATAAAAAATAATACGCAGATTATGCACCTTTTCCTATTTAAAAATTTCTCTTTATTTGAATGTATAAAATTTTCCTTTATTCTCTTTCCTTCTTTTTCTTTTTCCTTTTCAATTTGTTTTTTCGTTCTCCTCTCATATTTCAAAGATATTCTAATTAATAAACTAAACGTATTTTTTTCCAAAGTAAGATGAAACACACTATATCTTGTAGAACTATTGTTTTCCAATTGTATTAAGTCTGCGGTAAATTATATTAATCTCCTATATATTAGGTTTTCGCTAAATTACATATGTTATTATATCTCTTCTTTCAAATCTTACATATAACTTTTTTTTAAATTTATTTTTTATGGTAATAATTTTTTTACTGTTATATCAAAAATAAAACTACAATTTCATATTAGATCTTAACACTAAAAATCTTGCATAGAAAAAAAATATTGAGCCATTTAAACTAATCAGTATTATAATATCATCTATCTGTTTAGATCTATCATTAATTTCCACGATAGTAAAGTCATTTTTGTCTTCATAACCTTTTTTCTTCGCCAATCAACTTTTTTTTTCCGTCAACATTCTTTTGGGGACACTATGGTCCCTTCAAATGAAAGAAAATAAATTAAAAGTATTGTTCTAAATGACACATTAATGACATTTTCTGAGGGGTTAACTTGTGTATTTTGAAAGATAAAAGATCTGTAAAACAATATATATATATATATACATATATATATATATATATATATATATATATTAAAATTTAAGAAGGTTTGGTTTAATAGACTATTATTTCACACTTGTTATTTTTTTTTTACAGTACTGAATGTGATAGTATATGTTAAATAAAACAGGTTATAGTCTGATTTTCTTGTTTCTTTTAGATTTTGGGTCAATGGATAATGGATCCTTTCTATCATGAATTGTGTTTTACTATAGACCAATAATGAGTTGCGCTATTGCTTAATATAATCAATGGAGATATATGGATCTTATGCAGCTTTCCCTATTTAAAGTTTTCTCTATTTTTGAATTTATAAACTTAATTAATAAGATAAAATAAAATTAACGTTGGAATAAATGTAAATATATCATTATTATTATTAATTATAATACTATTAATGTTTCAATTTTAGAATAGAATGAATGAATGATATAGTACATTGTTCATCAGTTTCTTTTCCTAAAACCTTACGAATTAGAAAAAATTTAAAAAAAATATAAAAAGTAAAGGATTTAGAAGACGTAATGAGTAGGTCTCAACCAAGCAGTTCCTTTTCCACTCTTTGCTTGTAATTTGATGAACTTTCAAGTCATGGTTGGATCTTGTTTGCCTTGAGGCATTGATGTTACCTTTTCTTTTTATTTTTATTATTCTAGATTAAATTATTGTTTTAGTCGTTAAAAGATTATCATTGTCTCACTTTAGTCCCTTAAAGATTGCATTTGATTCATCCTAATCTTTTTATTGATAAATCTCAAAATATATTATTTTAAAATTTCATTTTATTGTCAAAAATTATTTCAGTAAATAAAGAGAAATTGAGAATTTAGATCCTCTCCAGTCCGTCTCAAAAACAGGAGCCTCCTGTTCAATTGATCTTAACCATCTATCTCATCTAGCCATTCACATGGTGCCATGTGTCCCCCAATTTCAGTCAAACAAACCCAACCACTTCTCTTTGTCTTCACTGAGCTTCCACATTAAAAAATGGAAGGTGGGATTTTTCCAGATACGGACACAAAGTTGTTTAGTTTGGAAAATGGCGAGAATGATGCGCTGAATTAATTTCTTGCTACACATCCTCAGTCTAGCATTTTTTTGGTTTATTAGTTAGGATAATTTTTAGAATCTATTAAATTCTTTGGTCCTTTTTTATTTTCCCTCCCTCTGTATTAGTTCACCTAGTCACAGTAACATTGGTGGGAAAAGGATTCGACCAATAGCCCTTTCATTGAAAGCCAGACAGTGCAAAGGGAGATGATACCACTCTTCGCAATCCTAGCTTAATATTTTCATGCGACACTGCTCTATAAAACCACAAATGTACTTACTACTACATTTTCCTTCTCAATAGACTAAAAAAAAAAATAGCTTTCCTTTGAATGTTTAAAACTAATATGAGAAAAGAAAATGAGTATCGGAAAAAAAATTAATTTAATGATTATTGTAATTATTAATTATAATAACTGTTTATATCAATTTTAGAACATATATAATGAACTATATGGTATTGATTATTAGTTTAAAATTTTTTTTAAAGCTTTACAAATTAGAACAACTTGAAAATATGAGAAGTAAAGGATTTACAAGGTGTAATGTGATAAGAAAGTAGAGATAAGAGGAAATGAAAGAATCTGAGATCTCTGAAAATACGTATATGCTCTGTAAACTAACTGTCATATTAACTACTAACTATATTTCCGTTAAGGCATTACATATTTTCCCAAGTCACACTAACTCTAACATAATGGGTTGTTGTTCTCAACCAAAGAGTTGCTTTTACACTCATTTCTTCCATTATTTTCCATCCAAATATATCTTTAAGTTACATCTTGCTTGTAGTTTGGTGGACTTTCGAGTCATGATTGAATTGTCGATTGCTTCTTATTACCTGCTTTTTTATTCTTTTTTATTTATCATAAATTACTCATTTAGTCCCTAAAATATTATTGCTATTTCAATTTAGTCCTCAAAAGATTTATTTTTTATCAATCTAGTCCTTTTCATTTCAAAATCTCAAAATTTACCTTTGTCAACTCTCAAATTGTTTGTTACCAAAAGTCACTTTGACAAGCGTAGGAAAAAAAATTAGGACATTTGAACTTTCAGGGACTAAATTGAGAAAACTATAATATTTTATGGATCAAATAAGTATTTTCTCTTTATTTTATTGGTCCCACATATAATATGTTATTTTCCATGGATTTGTGTTTCCAGGTTTTATACCAAAGGACATAGGCAATCTTGGTAAAGTTGAGGAATTAATTTTGGTAGATAATTATTTGAGTGGACTTATTCCTTCTAATATTTTCAACATTTCAGCATTGAGGAAATTGTATCTTATTCAAAATTCCTTCAATGGCCTTCTCCCATCAAACATAGGAAGTGGCCTTCCCAACCTAATTGATCTAGTACTGGGTGCAAATAAATTTACTGGAAAACTCCCAAAGAGCATATCCAATGCTACTAAGCTAAATTATTTGGATTTATCGCAAAATAAATTTTATGGAGTTATTCCTAGTACACTTGAAAATTTGACCAACTTGATCATCTTAGATTTATATGGGAACCAATTGAATGGGACCTTTCCTACCACAATGAACAAATTGCAAAGCCTTCAACATTTGGATCTTAGTGACAACAAATTGCAAGGCATCATTATAGATGAACTTTGCCAAATCAAAAGTTTGAGTGAGTTGTATCTATCCAATAACATGTTTTCGGGATGGGTGCCAGCATGTCTTGGGAATCTTACTTTCTTGAGAAAGATAAACTTAGGGTCTAACAAATTAATTTCTCTTATACCCTATTCGGTTTGGAGTCTCAAAGATATTTTGCAAATAAACTTATCCTCCAATGCTTTGAGTGGAAAAATTCCATCTGAAATTTCAAATTGTAGGGCCCTTATATTGTTGGACTTGTCAAGAAATCAAATCTCAGGTAGCATTCCTACAACTATTGGTGACTTGCAAACTTTGCAAAGGCTATCATTAGCTCATAACAAATTGCAAGGGCCTATTCCTGAATCAATTGGCAAGATGACTAGTTTAGAATTCTTGGACCTTTCTCAAAATAATTTGTCTAGTGTGATTCCAAAATCCTTCGAGTTACTTCTCTATCTTAATTATCTTAATCTTTCTTACAATGACTTGCATGGAGAGATTCCAGATGGTGGCCCTTTCAGAAAGTTTACAGCTGAATCTTTTATAATGAATGAAGGTCTTTGTGGGAATCCTAAACTACAGGTCCAACCATGCAGAAAAGGAATCAAGCATAGATCAACTAAGGAGATGCTTTTGCTCAAGTGCTTATTGCCTATCATAATTGTGGCAATCATTTTGATTGTTTCATGCATATTCTCTCTAAAACACAAGAGAGATTATGTTGGTGAATCAACCAGTCGAGATTTAGTAGATTTGGAGACAACAATTAGGATACCCTACTATGAACTTCTTCAAGGAACAAATGGATTTGATGAGAGTAACCTACTTAGCAGGGGTAGTTTTGGATCAGTATACAAAGGGATTCTTTCAAGTGGAAGGACAATAGCAGTTAAAGTATTTAATCTAGACTTGGAAGAAGCATTAAGAAACTTTGATACTGAATGTGCTACAATGTGCAACTTGCGTCATCGCAATCTCATTAAGATCATAAGTAGCTGTTCAAATATTGATTTTAAATCTATAATAATGGAATTTATGCCGAATGGGAGTCTTGATAGATGGTTGTATTCTCATAACTACTGCTTAGATATCTTGCAAAGACTGAACATAATGATTGATGTGGCATCAGCATTGGAGTATCTTCATCATGGTTCTTCAATACCAGTGGTTCATTGTGATGTAAAGCCAAGCAACGTTTTGTTGGATGAAGATATGGTGGCCCATCTTGGGGATTTTGGTATTGCCAAACTGTTAGGCGAAGGGCAGCTAGAAATTTATACGAAGACTTTAGCTACATTGGGGTATATTGCACCAGGTGATGATTTTTTATCATATTATATTATATTTTTATTTTTATTTTATTGTTGTCCTAAAATACATTATATATGCTATAAAAAAGCTTAGTTCATTCATTTTCTTATCTATTGCATTGATATGTGAAGATTTATATATATGACATGAGAAATAGTCAAATTAGCATAATGGCATGTTTACTTACAACCAAATTGGCATGCAGAGTATGCATCAAAAGGAGTTGTTTCCACTAAAGGAGATGTGTATAGTTATGGTATTATGTTGATAGAAATTTTTACAAGAAAGAAGCCAATAGATGACATGTTTATTCAAGGTCTAAGCTTGAAAGACTGGGTTAGCAAATCAACACCACATGCAGTAACCCATATTTTAGATCCCAATTTGTTGCAAGGAGGCCGTCAAAGCATTGGTAATATATCATTACATTTATCATTAATTTTCGAGTTAGCCTTGAATTGTTGCACTGATTCACCTTATACACGAATTAACATGACAAGTGTTGTGGTTTCATTGAAAAAGATCAAGGCTGTGTTTATGCAAAGTGGTAGAGGCACCCCAAGTGATTAACTATTGAAATCAGAATATAGTATTGTTTCTTTATCATTTTCCTTTTCTTTGTTAAACATCTATTTTGTAGTATGCCTAAATTAAATTTCTAGAAGTTGAACTTTTACGCTAGTAGTAACATGGAATGATGACATATGATATAAATGTTGTACTAATTTATGGTGCTTTTGAAATTTTCAAATTGTGAGCTTAGTTTATTTTGATCTTGGATATCATCTTATTATTTTGCTATTTGGACAGTTTTGGTACATGAAATATTGTATTATTATGAGAAACATGACATTTATAATGTTATATTTCTATGATGTGCGAGTAGAAAATATATATTCAAACATACACTATTCCAACTAATTTACTTGCATTCATTACAATAAAAATTTTAACATCAGATATCAACACCACTGGTGCCAATTGTCTCCATCTCTGTCGTTGTTATTACCACTACCATAGTCATTAATTTTGTAATCAAGAACATTGAGTCTTTAGTAAAATTAATTTTTTAATAAAAGATCATTAAGGCTATTTTTAGAAAATTGTCTATATGGTTCCTATATAGAACCAAATACATAATTGTAACTTTCCTAAGAATATTGTGGAATATTTTAAAATTATTTTGAACAAACTATATAATTGGAATACTATTTTTGAGAATTAGAGTCAAGCAATTTTGTATGCTACATTGAATTTGAATTTCAAGAACTACAATCAATTCTTTTCAAAGGAAAATGGAACATTTGAAACTTGGTTTTCTAGTTTCCATTGTTTGCAGTTACCAAATAATAATGAAAAAAAAAACTATTTCTGGGGGCTGATCGAAAAAATCTAAAGAATCAAAAAAGAAATTCAAATTAATTGTGGCAATCTCCTTTAGGCATCTAATTAAGACTCAAATAGAAATGTCAACAATGGAGGTACAACAATTAACTAAGACCATGAATGAACGGCAAGGTACCATCAATATGCATCTTCAACAAATTGCTACATAATCTGAAGGGAGAATGAGAAGGACTAAAATAGGGATAAAAGACAATTTATCAAAGGATATGATGCAATATGGACTGAGAAAAAACCTAAACCATGTAATGGAAAAAAAAAATTGCAAGCTAGTTTTGGACAAACATCTTGATAGCATAAATAATTGAAGAGTATGAATGAGATGCTAATTCAAGAAACTAAGGCTATGATGAACATATTAGCAAAGAAGATCAAGGCTATTGAACTGAAGGCTACTCCTTCAACTGGTGACTTCTTCAACTGGTGAAATTTCTTGCCTACAATTGAACGGTAAATTAATGAAATAAGGTGCACCATGCACATATGTTCATTCAAACACCACCTCATTAAAATAACGTTGATATAAATTGCTTCACGGTGCAATTTTACACAATATGCCATCATCTATCTAATTAACAATATTATTATTTGAAGTGAGGTACTCCCATACATATGCATACAAATCAAATAATATATTCTGAGTGGAACTTGGAAAATACAAATATAAGAACAACCCTAACAAGTATAAATATATAATTTTTTTTTGATAGGAAAAGAAGAATTTATTAGAAGAGAAGAGAGAACAACATTACAACAAGAACCAAAAAAAGGAAGGACTAGGGATCCTCCAAGAAAAAGAAGAAAAGAAAAAACATCAGGGAAGAGCACTACAACCAAAAAAAAAAAATTAAAACAATACAACCTTCCAATCCCTTTGAATATCTGAGAAAGTATCCCTCCCCCCCAAAGACACCAAAATGAGGCAAGAACAAAAATTCTATTCCAAGCAAGTGCATGGGGAGGAATTGATATCCTTAAAAACTCTAGTGTTCCTTTCCAACGCACTAAAACAATACGACAATAGCAGTGTTCCACAACGCACTAAAATAAGTTAAATAAATTTAAAATAAATTCTTCCAAAATTTGACACTCGTGTGTTGCATTGTCCAAGATTTCAAAGCTTTATCTGCTCATTTTTTTCTTCTCTTTATCTCATAAGCAATGTTGTCAAGATCGAGATTCAACATACCATCAAAAAAGGCAGATGTAGGATCAAATTGTAAGATCGAATCGAGACCGTAGGATTTTACAAAAAATATAAAAAAATATAATAATATATAATAAAATATAATAATGACAAAAGCTTTGTATATAATACAAAACTATCAAAATTTAATTATATGTCAATAAAAAAAAGCTCATCTATCAATATGTCATAGTCATACATAGATAATCAAAGTATCAAACATTGATCAAAAGTCAATAAAATACTCAATACATAAATCATATAAAACCAAACATAGATAAAATATAAATTAATCATCATTTTTATCACTATCCATATCATCATTAACAAAATCTCTTAATTCTATATCTTGATTAATAAAAAATTAAAACAAATTAAAAAATTAAAAAAATAAATGATAATAAAATAATTTTAAAAAAATTTAAAAAATTTATAAAAAAATATTTTAAAAAAATTTTGAAAAACACATAAATGATTTACAAACACATAAATGATAAATAAAAAATTATAAAAATTCATAAAAATTTTTAAAATTTTTTATTAAAAAATTGGTAGGATTTACAAAATCCAACGATCCTACAATTCTACAATCCGGATCCTAATCCTATATGATCCCATGAAAAAAATAATCGCACATAAAATCGAGATCGTTTTTAGACTCTATATCCTACGATCCTATGACTCTATGATCCAGCTCTTGGTTTTGACAACAATGCTCATCAGTCATAATAGGAGAATTTATAACAGTGTGGCCCTTCGTGTAGCTTGAGAAGGATGTGGGTCAAGTTTAACATTTTCCTGCTTTGGATTTTCGCGGACTCTTGGACTAGGCTGCCGCTGATATTCAATATTTCGATTCAATAATATGATGGCCTTTTTGGCTTTAAAAAAAAAACTATATCTTATTTGACATTTATAACCCCCAATTTGCCATTTTGAACCCAAATATTACATATTTCTTTCTTTTTGGACACATGAAACAAATTAACACCTAAATTTTATTTATTTGATATAGACAAGTAGATAACCCCATGCCAATTTTGAACCCTAACTTTTCAATTTCCTCCTTTAAGTAAATTTCCTCCTAACTTTTCAATTTCTTGAACATTGAAGTAAATTAGCACTTAGTATTATTTATGTAATGTAAATAAATTTCAATTAGTCCATTTTGAACCCTAATTTTGCAATTTGAAAATCAGGGTTCAAATGGGAAAAGTAGGGGTTATCTACACCAAATAGATGAGATTTGGATGCTAATTTGTTTCAAATGTTTAGGAAAGAAAAAATTTGTAAAATTAGGATTCAAAATGAAAAAAAATAGAAGTTATGTATAACAAATAAATAAGAATTGGGTCTTAATTTGCTCAAAGTGTTTAAGAAATGAGGAAATTTGTAAAATTAGAGTTTAAAATGGGATATTGTAGAGATTCTTCAACTGTTTTTTTTTAAAATAGTATCATTATAATCCAGAATGCGTAAGGTAAACCGCAAATGTATAATGCTTTTTTTTATATTGATTTGTTTTTGGTTACAGAACTTGAACTAGGGACATCAAGAAAAATAAGTTTCAACTTACTTGAATTAATTAGCAATAGTCGTCGTTAAATTCATTACTATTTAAACCAGTCTTTGTGAGTTTGAACTGCACTATATTCGTTCGTACTCCTTTGGAAAAAAATTTAGTGCTTCTCAGAATTAGCATATCCCATAGAATTATACTCCTTCTATTAGTTCAATCTGCTCAACCACCAATTATATATGCCGTTTTGAGTTTAATCAAACAACACATACAATGCAACTATATATATATATATATATATATATATATGATCGATCACATATATGTCCCTGCATGAGTTTGTAAGGCCAAACATAAAGTAACTTTAATTAGGGACAATGATCCACTGGAATATATGGCTTTTGATTTGGTTTTATGAGGACAAGAATATGATTTTGTTGAAAAAGGAGAAAGCGGAAAGTATGAATTGATAAGGACTTCTCAAAGGAGACAGTAGACCATGAATTAATGCTGCTTCGAGAAAAAAGATACTGAAGCATATTCTGTTTGTGTTATGTGGAAACTAGAAGCAGCATTTGAATTCGGATTCTGTGTTTCAAGGAAGCAACTCATGAATTTCGTATGTGTCAACATTTTGAGGTCATGCATCACGAAATTCTTATAATGAAAAGTTTATTAATCACTAATGATCGGTGAGGGTATGACTTTTACGTTCATAAATTGAAGAAAGAATAAAATCCTATTTTGGTCTATCATAAATAGATTATTTTTCAATTTAATCATTCGTAAAATTATCTTGGTCTCTCACAAATAAATATGTTATCAATATTATTCTTTTGTTAATATTTTGTTAATAAAATCAACAATTTGATACTATGTAACATATTTTTCTGTAGTTACTACTTAGTGATCATTGTGTAATATGTAGATTCACAGTTAGTTTTATAAATAACAAATTAATAGTAGAACATTATTAGTAACTATTTTATTTGTGAAGAACTAAATTAATATTAAATAAAAAACAATAGTGACAGACAAAATTAGTTATTTTGAAAATCAGACTAAATTGACTACTCGTCTTAAAAAAGACTAATGAACTTGTCATATCACTAGTTTGACTTGACACAAAAGCCGATCACTAAAATATTAGTCAAAAACTAAAAAAATATATTAAAATTGGATGGTTCAATGGGTAAACCAATTTTAATTTTATTTTTCAAAATTGTTTACATACCTTTTTTTAAAAAATATTTTTCATACATTTTATAAATACTAATGTGCTATTCTACTTGTGGCTTGATGCCTATTAGGATAAGGTTAAAATAAATTAGTGCAATATAGGAAGTGCACTAATCACACTCAAGTAACATAGCAGTGAGTTGAGTGTCGTTTTCATGGGAATTATGTTTTACTCCTATTCCACTATTTAGACTCAGTTGTAATTAATAATGTTTTTGGGCTAAAAAGTGAATAACTAATATTACTCCTACTGATTATATAAAATTTAAATTCTTTTACTAACAAATAGTTAAAAAAAATACCAACTAGATGCCAAGTCTTTGGATTTTACATTGGTCTCTTCCATCAATCTGATGGCCCGATCTAGTGATTCAGAGGTGAGGCACTAGGTGGAAACATGTGGGCTTTTATTTAGCTATAGTTAAAATAATGGCTAAATATAAATTTTAGTTATGGTTTGATTCACGTACGGTTAAAACTGTAACTAACAAAGAGTTTGAGCCTCTTAGTGCCTGTAGCAGATCCTAATCCAGATCTGTTCCTCGGATCAGGATCCGCTACATGCACTTGGAGGCTCAAATTTTTTGTTAGCCACGGTTTTATTTATTTAACCACAGTTAAAACCATGACTAAATATAAATTTTAGCAACGATTTGATTCAACTACGATTAAAACTGTGGCTAACAAAGAGTTTGAGCCTTCAAGTGCCAATAACGGGTCCTAATCCAAGTCTCTCCTTCCTTGCAATGAATTTTCCTTAGATTTTTGTTTCTCTCTCCCCCTCTTTGTTATAGAGAGTTTTAGAAGCTAAGCATATGAGACTTTGAAAATATCAATTAAGCTCAAAATCTATAAAAAAAAATAAAGTTAAATTCCTATCATTAAAATTTGTCCTTCATTTTGACTTTATCCTCACTTTTTACCTGATATTCATCTTAAATGTCTCAAATTTAATTGTTTTAATTTGATTTTGGGTCTAAATTGGGCCAAAAATAACTCTATTTAATAAAGTTATCATGGGTATTATTAATATATTATTATAACTAATTTTAAATTTTATTTCATATTTATATATTAATTAGATTAAATATTATTATTAAATGTGTATAGAAATACTTAATAACTTGTTTAAACCTTTTACAAGTTTATCAAGTATAAGCATGAAAATCTTATTACATTATCATGTTAGATGTTTAATGTACAAAATTATAAAGATTTACAATTACATAATGAATCTTGAAGTGTCTTTGTATATTCAATGGCTAGTAATACTGACAAAATGTGTTTAGGTCTAGGGGTGAGCAAAATCCAATCTAACCCACACATTTAGGTTGGTTTGAGTTGGGTTAGCGGGTATTTTCAGTTTGTGGGTTAAAAATTTTTGACCCAACCCAACCTGATCAACATATATATATATATATATATATATATATATATTAGAAATTTGTATATCGTATCAGCAATTCAGCATCATTACATCAGAGTTCATCAACCTCCTTTCTCTTTGCATCAGCTTCCTTCCTCTTTGCATCAGTGACTCTCTTAGTCGTCTCAGATCTCAAACTCTTAGTCTTTTTGCCTTCCAAATTCCAATCTTCCATCTCAGTCTCAGGAATTCTTGCCAATTGTTGGCTTGCTATGATCTACGAGACTCGAGAGATTGAAAGTGATGTGAGTTAGTTAGATCTGTGTGACTGTGAGGTGGTTGAAGTTCTCTGCTTTAGAGTCGGCAACGATGAGCCATGAAATGAGAAGTCCTCGCCAGCGATTTCTGCACTGTGGCCAGCGTCATTTGTGTCAAAGACGATGGCATTCGCGAACCCATAAAGTGTGAAATCCGGCGGTCACCCTTAGAACCCTTTGCCCGTGTGCCCTGTGTCGTCGCCATAGCTGGAAGGCTTCTAGAATTGCTTCCTTAAGGCTGAGAATATTTCGCTATCGAGGAGGAGGGAGGCAAAAAAAGGCATGGAAGGAAAAAAAAAAAGAATACAACCCTCCAACCCAACCTGAACCAACTCGTTAGAGTGCGAGTTAGGTTGGTTCAGGTTTAGACTCCAAAATTGTTGAACTCGACCCAAACTAACCCTCTGGCTTTTGATAAGTTCGGGTGGATTTAGGCTTTCAAAATTAGGCTTGTTTAAAAAAAAGTTTTAACTGAGTGAACTTGGGACTCAAAAGCCAACCCACTTTTATTTTTTTTAATCTAATTTATTTTCATATATAAACCTTATTTATTTTATTCTATTTCATATTTCATATCACTTCATTTAATAAATTTAGTAATCTTAGGTACAAAAAAATTTTGTAATTTTTTAAACGAACATAGAAATTTTAAATTTACATAGAATAATATTATAATAGTATTATTAATAAAAACAAAATATGTTATAACAATGTTAAAAGTGGTTAACTTAATAAAAATAAATTATTTGATAACATTGTAACTCATTTTCTTTTCAAATAATGAGGCCACCTTGAGTATTAATAAAAATGATTGAATTTTTATAAGAAAATTTAATATTTACAAAATTAAATATGAAATTACAAGGTGGTGATCCAGATTTGCTGCTGATGAAAATTGCTGCTTTTGCTGCTTTTCACTTTTAGCAACTTATGGCAACTGTTTTTTTGGTTGCCAAAACTCTTAGCAACGGTAAAAACTGTTGCTGAAAGTGAAAAGTAGCATATCAATCAGCAGCAAATCCCCACGCCCATTTAAGGCTATAGGCCACAACGAGCAAGCTTGAGTATGATAAAATTGACTTGTTCATTAAACGCGCGCACAACCATTCTAATAGTTAGCCTAGTTTTAGAAAGTAAAAATCTTGATACTACGGAGAGAAAGAAAGAGAATGAGAAAGTAAAAGATGGAAAGAGAGATATAAAAATTCTAATTTTTTTTTCTTTTAAACTAGAGCACTCCTAAAAGTATTTGAAAAAATTCCTATAAGTGATTACAATTAAAATATATCTTTCAAACTTTACTTTATATAGTCATTAATTAAGATATATGTTATAATTAAAATCTATATTAAATTGAATGCTTTCAGTTTTAATATAGTAGTGATACCATTAACATGTAAATTAATTTTAATATATTTTACTGCCCTCTTAAAATTCTTTTGAATGCTTCTTTCCAAATAAAAATTATATAAATTAATGTTGTTAGCAGACATAAGGACTTTTCATTCAATCCATCACGAGGATTTTTGTTTTCCCAGAACAGGCAAAATTCTTTTCCTTAAAATATTATAGTCAAATAAAATCAACTAAACGTATCTTTCTTGTGACCTTCTTTAATGACTTTCAAAGACTTGGAAGAATGACTTCGTTCGCCTTTTCTCTCCAGGTGAAATGCCTCTACTAATAGCTTTTATTCCTTCAAAGTAAATTATCTTAATTTAATAATAAAAAAGATAAAGCTTTTTAATTTGATCATTTTATTGTCAAATTACAAAATTTACTATTATTAAGTCTTAAATTTTTTTGTAGCCAAAAATCACTTTAATTAATAAAGTGATTACTTTTATGAATTAAATTAGAATAAATAATTTATCAAGAATTAAAATGAAATAACTTTAACTTTTTGAAGTAAAATCAATACTTTATTTTATTCTTTAATGTTAAAAACTTTTATTTTTGGCGGAACCTACAGTTGGAGACAAAGGAATAAAACCACTGGAAAGGCCAGAATCCACGAAATAAAGAAGGGATCGTTCCATAGGATATGCCGATTGGAGGAAGCCATAAATACAACTCGCAGATGCAATCCCTCTGTGTGTGTGTTTTATCTCAGTTGCAGATACATTACAGGGCAAGTTCTTCAATGGCAGAAAGCCACTGTTTGTACACACACACACATATATATGTGTGTGTGTGTGTGTGTGTTATGATATTGCGATGCAAAACCTCTTACAGTGTGCACTCTGCCAAAGGAGATTTGCCCAGCGATTCTTCTGTAATTTTTGCTTGACTTCCTTCAAATTTTTCTCTGACATTTATAGCATTAGTGCTTCTCAATATTCTTCGTCAACGTGTCGTTTATTTATCTATTTGTTTTTCACTGAGTTAAATCCTGATAATCCTTTGCTAGCGGGCTTCTTCAGTTTACTAGACAGTGATAACTTTATCTAGATGCAGTGTCGTTATGAAAGGGCTTTTCGTATCTGAAAACAATGTGGTTGTGTTGACTTTATTACTCGCAACGGCGCAAAGAAGAAATCAAGTAAAAAATGTTTTGGATAAGCAGAAAAGTGCCCTTAGAAACCGATTCAATGTCCCATATGTTTTATTGACTTCAATGCTCCCTTGTTTGTCAAGAAGGTTACAGTTTTTCAATGTGGAAGAGGAAGAAGAAGCTCCAAAGTCACAGTTAAGGGTACAGCTACTAAGGTGAAGAATGAAGTTCAGGAATTCCACCTATTGAACTTGTTAAGGCCATTTACATTCTCTTCCTCTTCAAATAACCAGTGTCGTTCGTATTTTGAGAAATTCAGGTAATTTTTCATCCCCTGCTTCTTACTGTAACTCATCCCATTACTTTCTCTCTAAACACACAAAAATGGATGGACAAAGACCCTTTCGCATCTCAAGGTTTTTAAAGAATGAATTGGTGGATATTATTAATGTCTCACCAACAAAGAATGATGTGATCCTCAATTTAATAATATTATTAATGTCTAACCAACAGAGGATGATTTACTGTCGTTGGTCATTTAACCAGGAATTTAATTCTATAGGATATGCTAATTCTAACAAGCACTAAAAAAATTTCTCGACGACCCCAGTAAGATTACAATGCTGTGAATTGCATGCAAGTTCTTTTTTGAAACTCACAAGGAAATGTTGCAATAACACGAGTTTTAGTCAACAAAAAAATATTTGTGAAAAAGGATGACATCTTATTATCTTGACTGAGATTAATGTCACTCAATCATATGAAAATATATACTGCAATTTAAAAAGAAAATTTTCTGGTACAGTGCGCCGGAGTTTTGCACGCTGTTAGATTAATCGTGGCAGAAAAAATATTTTAACCACGATTTTAATTGTAACTAACAACACGCTGAACTTTCTATCATGCTGTAGCAAATCCTAATCCCACCGTGACATGACAATCACATGCATATATATCACTGCCGCAAGGCATTTGAATTCCAATGAGCTATAGACTAGAGCCCAACCTGTTACCAGAACGTCATTATCTACAATATTTGTAATTTTCATACTAATTTTCAAACGGAAAAATAGTAAACCCTCGTCTGTTACGAAAATACAAATTAGTAAATATATTAAATAATATGAACCGAAGCTAAGAGTGGAACTATGAAACTTACTTTAGAAAGCAAATAATGATAAAGTGGCCTAAGATATTCATAACAATCATAAAGTTGGACAAATAAATTGAAAGCAAGTTATAACAAATTATAACCATAAGCAATCAATTACTCATGATCAATTCCAAATATGAAAATCACAAATTCAACACTGATTGTTATTTGATTGTTTAAAGGATTTTGAGAGACAAACTGATATTAATACAAGACCGTCGGACTCTTCTCGCTGCTGATTTTTTGGTTTCTGATTTGATTGATTTCATATGTATCAACATTAAACCAAAACCACTCTCAATACTCAATATCAATAGGATGACCATAGATAAATATTAGAACCTTTTAATTTCGACAACTCTCTCTCTCTCTCTGTCTCTCTTTCTTTTTGCTCCCTATGGCAGTAATAGCTCCTGCTGTGTCTTTGTTGGTGTATAAACGTGGGGAGTGAGTCTGAGTATGATCTCTATCTTATTTACTGCCATCCTCAAACCTCAATCACGGTCAGACATAGATTTCGATGGGTCACCATACACTACAAAGACACACAAATAAAGACACAACCCCGCATCCACAATATTCGTGCAATTGTGTGAAGTAGTGAGCTGCTTAGCTTTGCATAGCAAACCAGAATGTTTAGTAGATAGGGATTAATTGTGTTTTGTAATAGACATGTTGTAACTATATATTTGTGTTGGCTTTTTCTTTTCATTGGTATTATTCCTTCTTTAATGTGCTTACATGAGCTTGAATATACAGTTATTGACCTATTTTTTTTTCCTTCATTTAATAGGATAAGATTTCAGAGAACTTAACTCAAGATTATGAATGTGTTGCTTTGGGTATCTCTTCAAAAATATGTGCTCAACTAGATGATTCAATTGGAACAGTGTTTGGGTCTGAACATTCTTGTTGTGTTTGAAGTTTAGGAAGAAGCGTTTCTCCTTCTAACGTCTTTGTTTTGTCTGGATAAACTTTGAGCTCTATGAATACTAATGCTTGTAGCAACACTATAAATGAAAATCTTATTTGAGATTTGAGGAGCCAACTTTAGAAGAAAATTTGGCTAGATATGAAAAGACCAAAGAGGAGTTATCACAAACTCAAACTAATTAAGCATGTTTTACACAAATTTATGTCGGATAAATTTGGTTTTGATTTGCCTAGCATTAATACAAATGTATCACACACTTAGTCCTTATATTTGGTAGAGTGTTGAATGATTACTAGAATTTATATATGTTTAGCATACTTTTTTGAATAAATGTATTTAGACACATTCATATACACATTTTAGTATATATTGATTTAGCAAGTACATATTTTCTTTTGGAGACGATCATTAAAATCGTGACTAATAATGAAGGACACACCTAATTTTGCAACAATATCTCTAATCGTGATTACATCATATTAATCACAATTTTAACCATAACAAAATATCAATTATTTTTCAGTGGAAGGAGGGCCCCTCGAGTTACATATATGGCTTGAGGTCCCTCCCTCAAGCTACATTTCACTAATTAAAAAAAGTTAATTTTTTAAAAGAACTAGAAAAATTACCATACTCAAGAGAGTAAATGTAGCTCATAGTCCCCTTCCTCAAGCCACATATATGTGTGGCCGAAGGGCCCTCCCTTGAGCCACACATGTGACTTGAGGAGCCCTCCTTTGCGTCACATGTCGCTTGACGAGTTGTGGCTTTAAGGGAACCTACGCCGATTTTCTCCTCCAACTATTAATAAAAAAGAATATTAAGTGCTCGAGGGACCATATCTCAAGTCCCATATAATGATATATGTTTTCCATTTTGTCAAACATTGTGTAAGTGAGCTAGATAAATTTCTTCTTGCTATTGGATTTTTGCCGCTAATCATGGGAGAAGAAAATCGCTCACTATTCAATAAGTGTCATTCGCTGTTGAATTCCCTTCATTTTTGTAGTGACCAATTCTTAATCCAAAAGCTACCCAAGGTTAAATTGGGAACTGGTTATTAAAAATTTTAAAGTTATCAAGGAACTATTTAATTTAATATACAATCAAGATAAAGTTAAGAGAGAATAGAAAATGACATTGTAGATTTATCGAGATTCAGATTCCCAATAATAAAGATTTTACGTCCTCTTCTACAAGCATACAAAAAGATAAGTTTATTAATAGATAATCACCAAATAACTGTGCAAGACTACTCTAGATAGTAGAACCAGTACCTATTCACACACCTCAAACTCCCCCAAAGTTTGCTCACACTAAGTGACACCAACACACGAAGACCCCCAAGACTTAAAAGACTTCTCCCACTAAAAGTCCCTAGGTTTTGTACAAGATACAAAAAACTTCCTAATGTAATTCACACCAAATTACAAGAAGTGCTCAAGAATTTTTAACTCTTCTGAATTCTGATAGGAGAACAACTGGATCATAAGCAATTGATTTTCTCTTTTTTTTTCCTCATTAACATATGAAGAGAAGAAATCCATAATATATTGGCAGCTATTCTTGTGGCTGTTGTACTGATTGGCTCTAATAAATCATTTAGCTGCTAGTTATGGAATTCGAAGGGTCACTGACTTAAGTTTGGAGATTGAGGCAGTCCTTCAATTTTGAATTTGTCTGCTTCTTAAACACTGCATTCTTTAATCAAATTGTGTTGCGTATCTCCGTGCAATCTTCATTTGATGTTACAACTGCAAGCATAAAGCCAAGACATAACAAACAATAATTTCATTTACATGAAATTTCAAGCAACCAAATGTCTATGACAAAAAAAATTCATATTTCACACATTCTCTTAAATTTAAATGAGTATATGTTATAGAAATATCAGTTCTATACATCTAAATATTGTAATTCTATAGAATCTTTCATTCTTACGTTAATAGATAATCAAAATATTATTACAAAAAATAGAGTATATAGCATCAGTTTCCAAAATCTATGTCAGACGCTACTCTCAAAAAAATTCTAGCAAGATTTTGGTAGTGTCAATCAGAACCGATGCTAAACGCTTAAGAAAAATATAGAATTTCTTTTCTCAAAACCTCACACCCCTCTTTCGTGGCCAACCACAACCTTTTGTAAAACCCACAGTGAAAATGCTCCTAGTCTCAACACTCTCCAAGGCTTTGTACTGGCGTACCATTAGACCACTACTGGTGCACCACCGGTTCACTGCCTATGCATCACCATGACAGGTGATATTAATCACGTGGACCACCCAATAGACATTTTTCATTCGTATATTTGATATCATTAATAATATAAGCCTATCTGACAAAAAGTAAAACGCATATTTGACCAAACATAAATGTTAAGGGCATAACAAAAATTGATGTAAACAGTAGAGACATAAAGTATACTTTTGCTTTTTTGTTTTTTGTTTTTTGTTTTTGGTTTTTGCTTTAGTTTTAATTAAGTAAATTGCTATTAAGGAAAATTAGCCTACATAAGCATGATGCTAAGATATAGCTTATTATCAACTTGATTTATTGTAACTAAAGGACAATCAAGGATAAATTAATAGTAATCAAGACAATTAGGGTCGTAATTATTTATTGGTCAAGTAAAATCAAAATTAGCTTTAAACTATGTTAAAATTTAACCAATATATAATAAATGCTAAATTTCTTTTAATCATTTGTCATGTATTTGATTAAGAAAAAAAAATTGTTTGCTGCCTTCAGTTTAGTATTTTACCCAGTCTTCCCTTGCATAACTCAAGCATTGAGCAAAGGTTAACTTTGATAGAATCCACAAAACTTTATTTTTGAATATCTAATATGATTGGCAAAAGGCATGTTTTTCTTTTTCTCACTACATTTTTTCTTTGAAAGAAAACTATGAACTAAAGTAAATAATTAGCAAGGCTAATATCATACATATCTAAATTTCTTAAAATTATTTAGTAAATATAACAAAAAATTTAAAAACTTAGTATGAAACATCTAACTTACTTTATGAAATTTAAATATATTTTTTTGAAATAAATACAAAAAATACATAAAAAATTATATATTTATTAAAAGATATATGATGTTTCAAACAAACTAAAAGTTTATAGAAAGATTTGCGATAAACTTCTACTGATGGCCTGGTAACCATATATATTGTACACTACAAGAAAATTGACTTTTAATGATAACTTTTTGGTGGCGACTCTGGACTTTTGGTTGTGACTGTAATATTCCAAGAATTTGCATAAATATTTAAAATCTATTTGAAGTTTATTGAAAAATTTAATTATATGAAAAATGTTCATTTGAATTAGTGAAGGAAATTTGGAAATAGAAATTTCAAAATTTTAATTTGGGAAATTTTTACAAATTCTCAAGGGCTAAAGTGAAAAGAAAAGAAAATATGGAGTACTTTTGAGAAATGACCAAGTAGGAACCCGAGAAGAAGAATAGAGCTTATGGGAATGAATTATGAGTCCGGTACCAAAAGGATGATGGATTCGAGGTTAAAGTGGAGTTTGAGACTTTAAGAGGGACTAAAGTGAAATAAGAAAATTTGTGAGGCACTTAGGATTTAGAAACACCCGATGTGAGATTTTATGAATTTGCTTTTACTAGTTTTGACTGAGGGTCAACTGGAGAGCAAGTGATAATTTTACCCCGGGCGAGTATATAGGTAGCCTCACCTATTTTTCTTCATTTTCTCCTTTCCTCTCTCTCTCTCTCTTCACCTTCTCTTTCTCTCTCTACACTCCAACTCCACAACTGGGCTTTGGAGGGTGGATCTCGGGCTACGGGGCGAACCTCTAGGAGCCAAGCAACGTAGGAAAAGCAAGGAATCGAGGTAGAAATTTCTAATTCTCAAGCTTTTTCCTATTTTCTAGTTTTAAGGAAGTTTGGGGTAAAAATCGAGATTCCGGCTTCGTTTCTCGATTAAAATTGGTGTTTTTGGTGTCTAAATGGTCCTTAGACATTAAGGGTGAGATCCCATGGAAGAAATCATGAAAAACGGTGAAGATTTGACCGGATCTGAGCCAAATTCGAGAGGAATCGCGAAAGGTCGCGATCGTGGCGCCTTGGCTCCAGTTATGGTACCCAGGCGCCAAGGTTAAGAAGATTTTGGGAAGGAAGAAGGGCTTGGCGCCCAGACGCTAGGTGTGGCGCCTAGGCGCCAGGCTTGTGTTGGCGCCCAGGCGCCAGGTATACTGAAAAACCTTGGCTTATTTTCAATCAGTCATAACTTCTTCATCCGGACTCTGTTTTGGGCAAACTTTATATCGTTGGAAATCTCTTTGAGTCTAGTTTCCAATGGTATAAGTGTCATTTAGATATTCATTACCGGTTAAGAGTTATGACTTAAGATGTGAGTAAAGGTCGAGAGTAGTGATAGGAAATTTCTCTATTTTGTAACCCTAATGGTTTTTACCTGGTTACAATAGGGATGGTTGAGGCACAAGGTGGGAGCACCGAGAGCGTGGAATCCTGGTGAGTAGGCAACCTTGCAAAATTAATTTACTAAATTAGTCTAAGCACAATATAAATCCCATTTGCATTATTTGTGAAATTGAGAAGATTATCAGTGTATGTTCAGGGTGAGAAAAATTACAATATCATTGGAAATTATTTTATTATCTTTGTGAATTGATTTCTCTAGTTGACTAAATAACTAGATGTGTTAGTTCCTTAAATAAATTGGAACATTTTGTAAGTGAATAACCTTACTAAACTAATTTAATATTATTAGATAAAGTACAATATAAGTCTCGTTTATAACATTATTGAAATGTTAAACAATCAATCTCTCAATTGATAATATATGATGATTGCTATGATTGATGATAGAAATTCAAGGGAATAAAAGTATGTGTAAATTAATTTATTTCATAGTAATTGTATTGTGATAAATTCTCACTATTTTATTGATGAGCAAAAGATCTACGGGATCTATGCACGAATTTAAAAGGGTTAGAGTCCCATACTACTCAGCGTATAATTATGAAAATCTATGCACGAGTTTGAAAGGGTTAGAGTTCCATACTATTCGGTGTATAACTATGAAAATCTATGCACGAGTTTGAAAGGGTTAGAGTCTCATACTACTCGGTGTATAACTGTGAAAATCTATGCACGAGTTTGAAAGGGTTAGAGTCCCATACTACTCAGTGTATAACTGTGAAAACCTATGCACAAAGAGTTTGAGGGTTAAATTCCCAGGTTACTTGGTGCAAATATTTATGGTACATAATGCAAAGTGATTGAGGGATTGATCACCTAAGAAATCATACGCAAATTCAGACAAATGTAATATTATAATTATTTAAAATAAATGATAGATCGATTGTAATAGTAAATGTGGTATTTGTGCTTATGATATTTTCATGTACAGTTGTTTACTCATTGAGTTTTGATTAACTCACACTCTCTATGATTATCTTTTCAGATACAGTGGTTGAGGAAGAGAATTTATAGCTTTTAAGGATATCCTCTACTTTTGTCTGGTAAACAAATAAATATAGATTTGGTAAGGATTAGGAAATGCTCTGTAATCTAATAGGTCACCTAGGCTTGGGAGGTTGTATAGTACTGTGTAGTGTATGAATGTTGAACATTTTCTGAATATGTATACAAAATATCTTTCTTGAAAAATTTATGATTCACATAATTATGGATATTAAGAATGTTCACAGAGATTAAGGGGTACCACGGAGGTACACCCTAGGTGTCACATCCCAAAACTTACATGTGATATAAACATAAAATACCTAGGGTGTACCTCCGTGGTACCCCATAATCTCTGTGAACATTCTTAATATCCATAATTATGTGAATCATAAATATTCCAAGAAAGATATTTTGTATACATATTCAGAAAATATTCAACTTTCAAACACTATACAGTACTATACAACCTCCCAAGCCTAGGTGACCTACTAGATTACAGAGCGTTTCCTAATCCTTACCAATTGTTTACCAGACAAAAGTGGAGTATATCCTTAAAGGCTATAAATTCTTCTCCTCAACCACTGTATCTGAAAAGATAATCATGGAGAGTGTGAGTTTATCATAACTCAGTGAGTAAACAACTGTACATGAAAATATCATAAGCACAAACACCACATTTACTAATACAATCAATCTATCATTTATTTTAAATAATTATAGTATTATATGCCATAAATACTTGCACTGAGTGACTTGGGAATTTAACCCTCAAACTCTTTGTGCATAGGTTTTCACATTTATACACCGAGTAGTATGGGACTCTAACCCTTTCAAACTCGTGCATAGATTTTCACATTTATACACTGAGTGATATGGGACTCTAACCCCTTTCAAACTCGTGTATTGATTTTCACAGTTATAAACCGAGTAGTATGGGACTCTAACCCTTTCAAACTCGTGCATAGGTTTTCACATTTATACACCGAGTAGTATGGGACTCTAACCCTTTCAAACTCGTGCATAGATTTTCACATTTATACATCGAGTAGTATGGGACTTTAACCCTTTCAAACTCGTGTATTAGATCTCGTAGATCTTTTGCTCATCAATAAAATAGTGAGAATTTATCACAATATAATTACTATGAAATAAATGAGTTTACACATATTTTTATTCCCTTGAATGTCTATCATCAACCATAACAATCATCATATATTATCAACAGCGAGATTGATTATTTCTCACTTCAATAATGTTATAAACAAGACTTGTATTGTACCTTATCTAATAAGATCACATTAGTTTAGTAAGGTTATTCACTTACAAAATGTTCCAATTTATTCAAGGAACAATCACATCTAGTTCTTTAGTCAACTAGAGAAATCAATTCTCAAAGGTAATAAAATACCTTCCAATGATATTATACTTTTTCTCAACCTGAACACACACTGATAATCTTCTCAATTTCACAAATAACGCAAATGGGATTTATATTGTGCTTTGACTAATTTATTAAATTAATTTTTGCAAGGTTGCCTACTCACCTGGATTCCACGCTCTCGGCGCTCCCACCTTGCGCCCCAATCATCCCTATTGTAACCAGGTAAAAACCATTAGGGTTATAAAATAGAGAAATTTCCTATCACTACTCTCGACCTTTACTCACATCTTAAGTCATAACTCCTAACCGGTAATGAATTTCTAAATGACACTTACACCATTGGAAACTAGACTCAAAGAGCTTTTCAACGATATTAAAAAAAAACTGATGCTACAGTAATAGTCAACGGTCAACGCAGCTACAGTAACGTTGACCGAGTCAATGCTACAGTAACGTTGACCGAGTCAACGCTACAGTAACGAGAAAATCTGGAAAAATTTTCTCGGTGAACAGTAATTTCTGGGGAAAATTTTCGATGTTCTTCGTGTTCTTCATCCAAAAATCCTAAAATCATATCTAAAACAACATTTCTTTTGATTTCTTCCATGGGTTTTCATCCTTAATGTCTAAGGAGTGTTTTAACACCAAAACCCCCAATTTCTACCAACAATCCACGCTCAAATCTCAAATTTTCATCAAGAACACTAACTTTTTCAAATATCCAAATTCTACGAAATTTCTTGTTCTAATAACATCATAAACCACCTAAGAATGTTTTACATTAACATCCACACTTAAATTCATCCATTAAAACTCAAAATCTTAATTTTCTTCCATAGGTCCGAAAATGGAGAAAAAGAAAAATAGAGTAGATAAAACTTACCTCTTTACCTCTAGAACTCCTGAGAATCGGAAGTATGGTTAGAAAATACAAGATCGCCGGATAAAAATTTGAGAAATGATTGAAGAAGGGAAGATGGAAATGAACGAAACATGAAGCCTCGGGAGGAAGAAGGAGAAGAAAAACTAATAATTGTATGTGTGGGCCCCACTAATTTCTTTTTCGATAAAATCGCTCATAGCCACCTTAGCTTATAAGATTTGTTCACTTTAATCCCTCTCGATGTCTCAAATACCACTTTAACCTCGAATCCATCATCTTTTCGGTACCGGACTCATAATTCATTCTCATAAGCTTTATTCTTCCTCTCAGGTTTCTATTTGGTCATTTCTCAAAAGTCCTCTATACTTTCTTTTCTTTTCACTTTAGTCCTTGAGAATTTGTAAAAATTTCCTAAATTAAAAATTAAAATTTCTATTCTCAGATTTTCTTCACTAATTCAAAAAGCACATTTTCACGTAATTAAATTTTTCACTAAATTTCAAATTAGACTTTAAATATTCATGTAAATTCTTGAGATATTACACTAGGTATTTTATGTTTATCTCACATGTAAGTTTTGGGATGTGACATTGACTCTGGACTTTTGGTTGTGACTAAATGAGTAGCCACTGAAAGTTGAGTTTTGGTGGCGACTCGCATAGTCGCCACCAAAAGATAATTTTTTTTAAAATAAAATTAAAAAAGTTAGACTTTTGACCACCAAAAGTTGAATTTTTTTAGATAAAATAAAAAAATTAAATTTTTGATAGCGACTTAGTCAGACTTTTAATGACAACTTTTATAGTTGCCACTAAAATATAATTTTTTAAATAAAATTTAAAAAGTCAAACTTTTGGTGGTGACAAAAGTTTGACTTTTTTAATTTTATTTAAAAACTTGTCTTTTGGTGGCGACTATAAGAGTCGCCACTAAAGGTTTGACATTTTTATTTTATTTTAAAAAATTCAAATTTTAAAGGCAACTATGGAAGTCGCTAATAAAAGTTGAACTTTTAGTGGCGACTCTTATAGTCGCCACCAAAAGACAATTTTTTTTAAAAAATGAGATTAAAAAAGTCAAACTTTTGGTGACGACTATATAAAAGTTACTTTTAGTGGAGACTTTTATAGTCGCCACCAAAAGTCAATTTTTCTTTTTAATAAAATTAAACGGAATCAAACTTTTTGTGGTAACTTCCATAGTAATAATATATTTGATTTTGTTAAGTTAGATATTGTTTTATTTCGATTTTGTAATATTTTTGACTGAAAATAATTTTAACATATTTATATATACATATATATATATATATATATATAATATTTTGCACTTATGTAGCACAAATAAAGTGATGACGGGATGGCAAGACACATATGTTGAAAGCAAGAGACCCAGATTTTAATATCAGGTATGCATATGTTTAATTTAATTTTAAATAAACTTGAATACTACACACATTAAAAATCGAGTCACCCTAGGTCAGTGAGTTATTAGACAGGCCAAGACCCATATGGGTCAAATGAATCTCAGGTCAACCCATCGAGCCAATTTGTATCCAAAAAAATAACAAGTGACTTTTGGTAGCGACTTTGAACTACCAAAGGTGACCTTCAGTGGCAATTAAAATCGCCACAAAAGTTGCTTTTTCTCACAAAATTTTTTTTTCGCAACAAAGATGACTTCGCCACTAAAGGGTGACTTCTGATGACGACTTCTTTAGTCGCCACGAAAAGATAATCAGCCATGAATTTTCAACAACTTTAATCGCTACTGAAGACTTTTAGTAGTGACTTTTAGACTTTTGGTGACAAGCAGAAGCCATTTTTTTTGTAGTTGTATAATAAACTTTTGGTAGAACAAATCCTTAACAGAGGAATTTGATCTTCAATAATGTGCTGACATTAGGGGCTAAATGCTTGAGCTATAGTATTTCAAATATAACCTCTAATTGTCTCTACGGAATATATTACTCCTTCACTCAATATATTAGTCCTCATTCACCACAAATAAATTCAACTTGAAGAATGAAGATACACCAAAACAAATTATTTACTTCAATTCTCATAGCAAGTAAATTTATCCTGCAATTATAGGTAAAAAAGAGTTAATAACTCATAAAAGTAACAAAAACATATGATAATATCATAAAATAAATGTACACAGAGAGCACACATCCATATAAATAGAAAATAAAGAGTGCATACTGTATTTTGTTGGTGTTCTTGATCATGGGAGTGGTTCTTGAATCTCCTGATTCGGACACCATATTACCATAATCTTCCTTGATCTGAAATTGAGAATCATCTTTGATTAGAAAAATAACCTTCAAATCCTTTCAGTGCTCTCGCAACTTTCCTAGCACGGTCTGATAATGCATATCCATGTTCAATAAATCTTTAATTAGAGAAATAACCTTCAAATCCTTTAAGTGCTCTTGCAACTTTCCTAGCATGGTCTGATAATGCATATCCATGTTCAATAAATTCTCTTCACCCACTTTTTCCTTCTCTTTCTCTTTGCTTTATTCTCTTTTAATGTATTATTTTTAAGTTCATATGATCAAAAAGAGAAATATGTATCTTTAAATTAATATAATGAAAGAAAAAGCTGCATTTTTTTTATTACTACTAATAGACAATGATTTAAATCAATTCAATTACTATGATAATGTAAAAGGAGCAAGTAATAGGCTTATTAAGCCGCAATGTGCAAAGAATATAGCAATCAGGCTATAAATATATCTGATCACACGCATATAGAAATAACTAGTGTTTTGACCTGTGCGATTTACGGTTAAATTATAACTGTAAAAACTTTTGTAATTTTAAAAAAATAATAATTAAAATTGATTTATATGAAACTTGTGAGTTATGATATATATTTTTTAAAAGTAAATAACTATATTTTTTAATTGATTTATCAGTTCCATAATCAAATTTATTTTATCTACTCTAACTTTGATTTAAATTGATTTATTTATTTAATAGAATAAATTTAAATGAATACAACAACAACAACAACAATAACAACAAAGCCATATCCCACTAGGTGGGATTGGCTATATGGATCGCACGACACTATTGAGCTCTATCAATAATCAACTATTTAGATATCTCATTTACCAGAAGATCTCGTTCAATAACTTCTCTAAGTGTCCTTATTGGTCTTCTTTAACTTTTTTTCACATGGCTCCAAATCATCTGCTCAACTCTCCGTACTAGTGCTTCCAACGGTCTTCTTTGAGCATGCCAAAACCACCTTAAACGATTTTCAATAATTTTTTCCTCAATAGGTGCCACTCCAACTCTACCTCGTATATGATCATTATGGAATAAATTTTAATGAATAAAACAGGTAAATTAATTAATTTGTTAATTTGTGGATTATTTGTTATAAATTATTTATTGTATAGATCAGTGAATGATCGAATATTAATTTCATTTTTACTTTTGAATGTGTCTTTTTTGGTTTCAATCAGATCTATAGAAGAAAAATATTAAAGGTTGTTGTTATATTTAGACTGGATCTCTAGGCCTCAGATTTCGTCTTTCAATAATTTGATTTTTATCTCTTTTTTCAGTCAAGAGATAATAATTTAAAAATTACATATCTCAAATTTTGATTTCTATTAAATTAAGAACTATTTTGAAAAGAAATCAAAATAAAGTCAAATAAAGCAAATTTTTTAATTCACATATCAATTCCATAATCAAATTTATTTTACCTACTAAAAAATCCTCTAAGATACTACAGTGGTCAAATAATAAAAGTAATTTTTTCAATTTCAATTCAAATCATTTAAAAAATTCAAATCAAATAATTAATATTATGTGATGTCATTAATTTATCAAATTTATTAATTTACCTAATTTATTTTTTCATTCAAATCAATTCAAATTAAATAAAATAACAACATTTACTAATTATTAATTTCACTTATTAATAATTATGATAATATATACTAATAAAAATATATTCTATTATTCACTTTAGTAATAACCCACATAATATATTCTAATAATAATACTATAATTTATAAATTTGTGAAACTTATGAAACTTGCGAGACTTATGAGTTATGAAATATACTTTTTAAACGTAAATATTCTAATATAAATTTTAATTATTTATACAAATATAAATTTTAAATTTTAATAAAAATTTATGATAATAAATGACCAAATTATATTATGATGTAGAATAAGTCATCAAATGGAATAAAATAATAAGATGTATGTATAATCAATAAAAAAGTTTTTAATTTAAAATTTTTTTATAAAAATAATAATCAAATTAAAAATGGTCATATAGAATGCAGGATAATCAATTGTATAAAAAATTTATACATATGATCAATAATTAATTCCAATATATCTTGATACTCGTATATATATATTTCAACAATTTATTATCTATACATTTCAATTCAAATCAAATAATAAAGGTAATTATTTTTTAATTTCAATTCAAATTAAATAATTCATTTAATATGATGTCATTAATTATCCTACAATGATCAAATAATAAAGGTAATTGTTTTTGAATTTCAATTCAAATCTTTTCAATCAATTTAAATCAAATAATTAATCTTATGTGATGTCATTAATTTATCAAATTTATTAATTTATCTAATTTATTCTTTGAAATCAATTCAAATCAAATAAAATAATGAAATTTACTAATTATTAATTCACTAATTATTAATTTCACTAATTACACTAATTAATAATTATGAAAACATATTCTGCTATTTACTTTACCAATAACTCACATAATATATTAAATACATTGGAATCCATATAATATATTCTGATAATAATACTATAATTTATAAATTTGTGAAACTTATGAAACTTATGAGACTTATGAGTCATGACATATATTTTTTAAAAAGCAAATATTTTAATATAAATTTTGATTATTTATACAAATATAAATTATAAATTTTAATAAAAAAATATATGATAATAAACAACCATGTTATATTATGAAGAAAGACCATACCTTTAATATGAAATGAATTTTCTTTGCATACTATCTTAGCACTTTTTGAACTTCCATCAAGTCTGAACCTTTTTGAACAAAAAAAAAAGAACAATTATATTAATTTTGTTGGGAACTTCCCATTTCAAGATTACTTTCTTGTCTTTCTCTGTCAGTGCAGGAAGATCCACTATCATTGCCGTATCCATTATCATGTAAAGTTTTCATAGCGACATCAAATCAAACCTAATTTTTTGTCACATGATAAGACCATAAATAAGATAATTCTATCTAAACACAATATTACACTACCAGGCTTCACATCCTCAGCTAGCTTTTTTTAGCTCATACAAATTGTATTCTAATACCCCTTTATGCTATAGTCAATTGATATGGTTATTTCCTAACCTTGTTTCAATTTAATAGAATTATCTTCCTTTAGAAATCCAGTTTGCATCTCAGGGCCCTACAACATTAGAGACAAAATGAAAAATAAAGAATGCTATAAAATTTGATTGACTCCAAGATGTGAAGTGGATTCAAACAAAAGAACTATATTAAATCAAAGAACAAACAAATTAAAAAAGGGAAAAAAATACTAGATTCGAGGAGTTTATCTTTTCCCTGTAATCACTATCTTCTTTGACTCTCTGCTTATCAATTGGGTTCCTTTTTCAGCATACTCGTGGGTAATATATTGCGTAATTGCTCTTGATTCTGTATATTGAAATTATTTTGATAAGTAATTTTACAAATGTTAATTTAACAATCTCTGAATGTGCTTGTTGGAGATGTATACTTAATACTTACCAAATAGCTTTATATCTTCGTCTTCAAAAGCTAGAACTTGATCGAATGTTTGCATCAAAAGAAGCGAAAATTAGTTGAACTAAAACTCAGAGACAAACAATTTATGAATTGCTCTAATATTTATATTAAGAAAAATAAAATGTTTCTTTTTGTGTTCGCCTTCTTTCATGTTAATAGGAACAAACTTGAATTCAAGTTGTTTCTCGAAAAGGCAAGTATTAACCTACATAGTAGCCATCGAGATGGTGCTTTCATGAACTTTTATAGCTGCCATGACTAAGAAGATTATACCAAGTTTGAGTAAAAATAGAATAAAGACAGAGGTGAGCTGCTTCTCTGTAGTCGGTGGCAGGAAATCTACTCTGAAGTTGATACGGGAGCCATCCGATCATTCCTCCATTGCTGCTTCTCAGTTCAACGTATGGTACTCAACATTTGGTCATTCTTGAAGTTTGAAACACACTGTATTAGCTTGAGATCGAGCTTCAGATCAGCACAAAGGCAACTGATATAAACTCTCCAAACACATAATTCTTTCCACTTCAAATTGAGCTCCAAACACTCAAATTTTATGAAGATTCATTTGGATGCAAATTTTTCAAATTCATTTGAATGCAATTATAGAATCAATCACACCAATTGACGTTTAATATATTGCAATTATTTAATTATTTAATTATTAATTAAATTTACAACAATTCATAGTTTTAAAACGGATAATTTGAATTTATTTAAATGCAAATTTTTTAAATTCATTTGAATTTATTATAGAATCAATTACACAAATTTGCATTTAATATATTGTAATCTTCACAAAATTTAAAGGAAAGCCCTACAATACATCTCAAAATAGTTGCTTAGAATGAATTTAATGTAGTATCATTAATAGGAATGAATTTATTCATTTACATAATTTATTTATTTAAATTTTTTATGTTAATTTATTAATTTTAATATATATTATTTAATGACATCCATGTAATTAGTACCTTAGAGTGGAATTAGTTTAGTCTATGATATAGATTCTATAACCTACAAACTTTCCAACGATATAGGTACATAAGACTCTCAAACTGTAAAAAGGGATATTGAGCATGCTATTGTACACGTGTCCTGTGATGTACACGTGTTCTGTGCAAATTACTTTCTTTGTTTTTCTTTAGGTAGTTTTTTTTTCGTGCTTTTACTTTTTCTTTTTTTCTCCTTTATAAAAGGAACAAAGCTGCTGTAACATTTATCTGAGTGAAAATACATAGCGTTTTGTCCACATGTGTTTTCCTCTTTGTTTTTTCCTTCATGGTATCAGAGCAATAGCTCTTTCGTCTCTAATGTGCAGTATTAACACGCTGTGCAACTACTGAAAACGTTTTTTTCGTTTTCTTTTGGCTTTCTTTCCTCCGATCGTATACTTACTGATACGATTCCTTTTTTCCTTTTGGGATTTTTTCCTTGGATTTTTTTCTTTCTTGGATTGTTTTCCCCTCTTTTCTTTCTCTCTGTTTTTTCTGTCTCTCTTGCTTCATTTTTTTTCTCTTCTTTCTTCTAACGATGAATACAGAGACCAATAAACCGCAAGACACCAGCTTCTTTCATCTGAGCAACAATGACCAGCCTGGCATCTCCATTGTAACAGCTCCTTTCACCGGCACAAATTATCTTACATGGAGCACTTCCATCAAAATTTCTCTTGGGGCGAAAGATAAACTGGGTTTCATTGATGGGTCGATCAAGAAACCAGATGAGGAGAATGCATATTTTTCGAAATGGCGTCGAGTCGACTACATGGTACGGTCCTGGATCTTGGGCTCGCTCAGCAAGGATCTAGCAGAATCCTTTGTATACTGCTCCAGTGCACAGACGCTTTGGGAAGAACTAAGGGAGAGGTTCAGTGAAGGAAATGGGCCTTAAATGTACAAATTGCAGAGAGAAATATCATCAATACAGCAAGGAAATAATTGTTTGGCAAACTACTTCAACAAGCTGAAGAAGCTTTGGGAAGACTTAAACAATTTGAAGCCCATGCCAGTTTGTAAGTGTGATGGTTGCAAATGTGGGGTCATGAAAACTTTAATTGATGCAGATGCTTCAATTAAGACCATACAATTCTTAATGGGTCTTAATGAGAACTTTGATATGGTGAGAAACCAGATTCTCATGCAAGATCCTCTTCCAAATGTTAATAAAGTCTATTCCATGCTGCAGAATGTGGTATCACAAAGGCAGATTCAGAAGAATTTTGAAGATACTCTTGAACCTAGTGTTATGATGCTGAAAACACAAAGCTATGGTAAAGGAAGCAACAAAGGAAATCAAAGGAGAAAAGATGGAGAGAACAAACAAGAAAGATACTGTGACCACTGCAAGATTCAGGGGCATTCCAAAGAAACATGTTTCAAACTCCATGGATACCCAGAGTGGTATGTAGAGTTGATGAAGAATAGAAAAGAAAAAAGGCCAGGGAAGCAAGTTAACATGGCAGAAGTTCCTGTTGAACAAGAAAATCTGCTGACACCAAACAACAAGCATGGATGGTTGAATTGGTAAAGCAGGAAGTTGCAAAGTGCATGAAAATTCCACAAACCGAAAAAGAAGGGAGTATCAACTTTATTACTTCAGACTTTGCAGGTATGGAAAATTATGATTATGATAAAGAAATTAGAAACTCTTGGATCATAGATACGGGAGCCTCTAATCACATTTGCACACAACAAATTTTTTTTAATAATCTTACTTCCCTAACTACACCTATTCTTGTCCATCTCCCTAATGGCAATGCTAGTCAAGTGAATAAAGTTGGGAGCATTCAATTAAATAAACTAAAGCTTACAGAAGCATTATTCTTACCCACTTTTAGCCATAATTTGTTATCTGTTAACAAACTAATTACCACTAATTCAATTTCTTGCACTTTCTTTCCCTGTTTTTGTATTTTGCAGGACCAGAAGAGTAAGAAAGTGCTAGCTGTAGGAAGAGTTGTAGCCAATTTATATTGCTTAGATCATTTCTCTTTTCTCCCTAATGTGCTTGATTCTTTTAATAATCCGGATACTCTTGAAAGTTATGTTTCTAAGAGCTATAACAGTGATATGTTTTCAGATTGCAGAAATAAAGATTTTCTCTGTAATATTTCCCATCTTTGGCATTCAAGACTGGGTCATCCCAGTGATATAGTTTTACAACATCTTCCTTTTGGTTTTAATCCTAAAGTCCCTAATCACAAATGCTATATTTGTCCGATGGCTAAACAGACCAGAAATGTTTTTCCTAAAAGTTTTATACAAACAAAGGGCCCTTTTGAACTTGTACATGTGGACATATGGGGTCCATACCATGTTGCCTCTATGACAGGTGCAAACTATTTTCTAACTCTTGTAGACGATTTCACAAGGGCTACTTGGACTTATTTGATGACATACAAAACTCAAACTTGTGTTGTCCTTGAAAGTTTTTTTAAACTTGTGCAAAATCAATTTAACACCACTGTCAAAATTATTAGGAGTGACAATGGTTCTGAATTTTTGAGTCACTCTTGTCAAAACCTTTTTTCCTCCCTTGGAATATTACATAACAAAACTTGCCCTCACACCCCACAACAGAATGGGGTTGTAGAGAGAAAACATAGACACTTGCTTCAAATAACAAGAGCTCTTCTCTTTCAATCTGGTTTACCTAGTCATTTTTGGGGAGAAGCCCTTCTTTATGCCACATTTCTTATAAATAGGCTTCCTACAAAATTGCTTTCATGGAAAACCCCTTTTGAACTTCTTTATCATAGGCAGCCTGATTACGATATGATTAAAGTTTTTGGTTGCCTTGCGTTTGCTACTAACATTCTGCCCCACAAAGACAAACTGGCCCCCAGAGCTACAGCTTGTGTTTTTCTTGGTTTTCAGCAAGGGACAAAGGGCTTCAAGATTTATGATTTAAACACCAAACGGATTACTGTCACTAGAGACATAGTTTTTCATGAAAACAAATTTCCTTATATTGATTCAAGTTTCAAAAGTGAAACTGATCTTCCTTCTTTACCTGTCATGCCTGACTTACATGATGATTTAAGCCTAGATACCAACCTTTTAGACCAGACATCTACCTCCACACAGGCTGACATAGACTCTCATTCTTCAGATACTACCTCTATTCCTCTTAGATATAGCACAAGAACTAGGAATCCTCCTATTTGGCTATCTGACTTTGTGACTAACTCTGTTACTGATAATTTTCCTACTTTGTCTGTTCAAGCTATTTCTAAATCTCATGCGGTTTTTTTAGCTTCTTTGTCTCTTAATAAAGAACCTCACAATTATGACATAGCATGCAAGTCATCTCAATGGGTTCAAGCTATGCAAGAAGAGTTGAAAGCCTTGGAACATAATGAAACTTGGGATCTCACACCTTTACCAGAGGGTAAAAGACCTATTGGGTCCAAATGGGTGTATAAAATCAAATTTAACTCTGCTGGTGAAGTTGAAAGATTTAAAGCTAGGGTGGTTGCAAAGGGTTACACACGAATGAAAGGAATTGATTATAATGAAAGTTTTTCTCCTATTGCAAAATATGTAACTATTCGAATGTTTTTCTTTATTGTTGCAGTAAAAATGTGGCCCCTTCATCAGGTAGATATAAACAATGCCTTCCTCCATGGCTTTGTAGATGAAGAAATATACATGACCCCACCAGAAGGATATTTGAAGGCTAAGAATGGAGAAGTATGCCGTCTGAGAAGATCTTTGTATGGACTAAAGCAGGCTTCGCGCCAATGGAACACAGAATTCACAAAACACTTGCATAATTTTGGTTTTACTCAATCTAAAGCTGATACATGTCTTTTTATATATAATTCTAATCAGGGCTGTCTTTACTTGCTTGTGTATGTAGATGACCTTCTTATTTGCGGGTCTGCTGAAAAATTAATAATTGATCTTAAAAAGTCCTTGCATACAGCCTTTACCATCAAGGACCTTGGAAATGCAAAATATTTTCTGGGTTTAGAGATAGCAAGGTCACCAGAAGGAATATTTGTAAACCAAAAGAAATACATCACTGATATTTTGACTGATACAGGATTAACTCAAGCAAAAGGAGCTAAGACTCCACTGCCACAGGGGTTGCATTTGCAAGAAGAAGACGGTGAACTTTTTGAAGACCCATCTCGTTTTCGCAGACTAATAGGGAGGCTGCTCTATTTAAATTTGACTCGTCCGGATATAATGTATGCTGTACACCATTTAAGTCAGTTTGTCCACAAGCCACGAAAACCACACTGGCAAGCTGCTACTTATATTGTAAGATATCTAAAAAATACAGCATCTACTGGGCTGTTCTTCCACAAGGATGCTACAACCAATTTGACAGCATATTGCGATGCAGACTGGGCAACTTGTAAGAAGACCAGACGATCAATTACAGGGTATTGTATCTTCCTTGGATCAGTACCTATTTCATGGAAATCTAAAAAGCAATTAACAATGTCGAAGTCTTCAGCAGAGGCAGAATATCGCAGTATGGCAGCCACAGTATGCGAACTTCAGTGGATAAGCTATTTGTTAAAGGACTTTGGAATTTCTCCTCATATACCTATCCCTCTACACTGCGACAACCAGGCAGCTATTCATATTTCCCAGAATGCCGTGTTCCATGAACGCACAAAACATTTAGAAATAGATTGTCATATAGTGAGAGGCAAGTTTAAGGAAGGTTTCATCAAGCCCCTGTATGTGTCAACAAAGTCTCAGATTGCGGATGCTTTTACGAAGGCTTTGGGTGTTACTGTTTTTAGCCATTTGTTTTCCAAGTTGGGCCTAGTTTCAGCAACCATGGCTTCAACTTGAGGGAGGGGTGTAAAAAGGGATATTGAGCATGCTATTGTACACGTGTCCTGTGATGTACACGTGTTCTGTGCAAATTACTTTCTTTGTTTTTCTTTAGGTAGTTTTTTTTTAGTGCTTTTACTTTTTCTTTTTTTCTCCTTTATAAAAGGAACAAAGCTGCTGTAACATTTATCTGAGTGAAAATACATAGCGTTTTGTCCACATGTGTTTTCCTCTTTGTTTTTTCCTTCACAAACATCAATAGATGAACTAATGCAGATGCCTTAAACAGTCAAATGCCTCTAAATCACTAATTTTTACCTTCTGGCAAAAAAAAAAAGTCACCATAATTTTGATACAATCTCCAGTGAAACTCAATCGATTATGTGAATCAATAGAAATTGCTTAAAAAAGATTATTTGAAGATAACATATCAAATTAGTATTTCCCCATTAATTTCTAATGCAATATTATTCTACTTTTTAGACTCGAGTAGTACAAATCGAGACATTCTACACAGGAAAAATTGCGGGAAGTCCCACATTGAATAATTGAGGAAAGGTATAGTGGTTTTATAGTGTGAAGATGCCCAACTAAACCAAATGAGCACAGCTTCTCTGCTTGGCCTAACACCTTGTTGTGCCAACTAGACTGTCCAATTGGTGGTTGTAGGTGGGACAGATTGGCTTAATCCAACAGTATTGGAAAGCCCAATAGTTTTCTATTCTGCAAAGTACATGAGGGTCAAAATTCTAACATGGTGTCGCAGCCCATAATGATCCATTGTTCAAGATATTAAAAAACAATTTAAAATAAAGAGCTTATAATAGCAAGTAAAAAATTGAGTCTACATTTTTCTTCCGCTAAAATCATATGAATCCTTTGGCAGGAAATACCTCTAATTGATCATGTTGCCCCAATACTTTCTAATTAGATATGTACCAAAATTTCTTAATTTTTTTTTATCTATATGAAAATGAAACAATAGCATTAACAAGAGCACCCATGGCAAAAAATAAAATTATAATAACATTCTCTAAAATGTATCACATTAATTATAAATTATAATATATCCATTTATAGCATTTTGTAATTGCAGTTACGTACTTAATAAATTATAGGATTTTTAAACTACATACATACCTGTTGTGCATAGCATAATAACATTGTTTTGTCAAGGTTGATCTCCTGAAGTATTTTATTTGTCACAACTTCCAAGCCTCTAAGCAATGGCATGTATATAAATATTCCTGGATAGAACCTGCTCAATCTGCAACATCTAGATATAATTGCTTTCTCTAATGATGGAAACAAGAAGGTATAATGATGGCTACAAAAACTCTTTAAATTGGGCAAATATTTTAGCTCCAAATGTCTCAATCTTTTGAAACCAATCTCATTATCGACATCCACTCTCGGAATGGCTATAATTTCCTCTATTTGTTTGCAATAAGTTACTCTTAATCTTGAGTGCTGTACCAAACCTCTAGCCGTTGATGATGTCAACAAATTGACCAATCCCTTGCAACTGTACATGTAAATATGTGTAAGATTTTGTAAAGAAATGTAGGATGGTCTCAAGTTTATCAAATCATCACAAAATGTGACATCCAAAAATTCAAGCCTTGGCAAAATACCTTGCTAAGAATGCTCATTTTATATGTGATTGGCTCTATACAAATCAAAAGTCAGTTTCCATAATGGTGCAACATGTACAACATGATCCATAAGAGCTTCCATACGTGAGAATATCTCCTCGATCATCCAACCCCCCAAGTAAAGCTACTCTAAATTTGGAAAACTTTTGGACAATCCATATGGAAAAATTGTTGTGCACTGGCCATATAGCTGAAGTTGTTCTACTTTGGGAAAGTGGTACATTGGAAACAGACCTTTTCATATCACTGTGGCATGTGTTCCATGCCACATCAAGTTCACCAACTTGGGAATGACCTGGACAATAATGTACAAAATTAACCAATCAGAATAGAAAGCATATGACTAATTAAGTCATTGCTACTTAAATTGATATAATTATATATTCTATGCAAAAAAAGAAAGAAAGAACTATGCAGCAAGAGACACTTAAAAAAGATTTAAATTAAATTTCCAAGAGCCTATGGTTGAAGATAAATATAATCAAAGTTTTTATAAAAAACTGTTGGGCTCTATGAGTTCGTTTTGAAAGAGAACTTTATCTCGGACTAAATCTAGCAAAATCCCTAAATATAAAGCTCTTGGAAGTTGAAGTTGACTCCCAGTGTATCATATCTCATGTATGATTTTGATATTACTGACAATCATATATCACTTGTCTAATCTTATTAGACAACTCAACAATTTATGATAGAATGATTAATTAATATTTAAAATTCAATTTATAGTTACACTGTAAACAGATCTAATATTATGTTTTTCTTGTTCATTTCAATTTTTTTAATTTTATTTTTAAAATAAATATTGAGTAATAGATTGAAAAGATACCTTTTCATAGAAGAATAAAGGATATTTCCAATCATGTGCCTTTTCTTCTTGCATTGCTAATGAGATTGAGACATCATTTTCAAATACCAATAATTCATCACAATAGCTGATTCACAATTTTCAAAGGTATGGCCATTCAGATATGTGTGCTTTTCTGGATGCAGATTATTGAGATTCGGTAATTCCCACAATGACAAAAAATTCAATTGTGAAAACACAAAATTAGGATCTGTTCCAGGAGTCTCGTCCTTCGCAATAATCATCTCAACCCTGCATGATTCTATATCCAACTCTCTAAGTTGATTAAGTCCTTTCGCAATAGATGCCGAAAAGATATTTCTTAGGCCTTCACATTCACGAGCAGCATACACTTCTTGCAAGTTTTGGAAACAACTAACTCCAATATCTTTGTTCCACACATGCTTCAAGTTCGGCAGATGATCAAGTTCCAACTTCTGCAACCCCATTGCTTGCAACGCATGTGTCTCTTCATCCATATTTATTCCTTCCAAATCAAACACTGTCTTTATAGAGTTGCAGTTAGTACCTCCAACTCTTTTAAATTGCAGAAAGATGCGACTGATGCGCTGAGATAACAGAATCAGATAAGAAGTTGCAATCATACATCACTAAAGATTATAGATTCCTCCAAAGATATGTGGTGTGGAAGTTGTCCATTCCATGTGATTTTCATCTCAGGATATTCATCAAGCTTTCAGTATGTGACCTAAACAAATTAATGCACAAAACAAGTTAATGAAGAATGTATCTCTCAAACTTAATTCCAGTATAGTGATTGGGGATGCTCATTATATGCGCAAATCGATCCCAGTAATAATGAGAAAGACAAAAATTTAAAATATAATATGGGAGAAAAATTTGCCCCAAAAATTTGCTTTCCAAAATCAGATCAGAGAATGATAAATAAAACAGAAAGTTAACTCATAAAAGTTATAGTGATGAAAGTCATATCCATTCTGAGCGTAAGCACCTGGGGGACTACCTAATGTTGTCAAGCGGTATTAGAGAAGGCTAGAACTTAAACTGTGACTCATGCCCACCCTTCTAATTAAAGGAGTCCATTAGCTAGATTTACTGTCAAATTCCCACCTTCAAAGAGATTCTCAGAAACAGCACGACAACATTAATATTCACAGTATTTGAAATCAAGCCCACTTCGTATCGAAGATTTAGAAAATAGCAACTTCAACAAAATTTGGCCTTTACTAGATTGAAACAAGAACCAGAAAGTGAGAGGAAGAAATGGAATATGTACCTCTGCGATGTTGTCCCCTTCGCCGTCGCACGCTCTGCTATGCTTTGGTTTCTGTGTGACCGTCACCTCTGCGCAGTGGCGGAGCCACGTTGAAGTCAGGGGGTGCAGCTGCACCCCCTGAAATTTAAAAAGTGCCATGAAAAATTTTTTTTTTTCATTTTGCCCCCCTCCTTATTTTTTTTTGAACCCCCTTAATATTTTTCGAACCTCTTCAGTGACTCAATCCCACTCTGCTGCTCACAGTCACAAGACCCCCACTCTCTAGAATCACAAATTTTTTTCTTGAAGATGGTTAATTTCTCATTTCATTGTTAGGGACCTCTTTGTAAAAGTTTGAAATTTAGAGTTTTTGTACATAGGTCTAGTTCTATTAAATTGGTTAATTGATTATGTAATTAGAATCATGAGTAACATATTTATAAAGTCAATTTCATGAAATTTTTTCTTGATGATAGTTAATTTCTCATTTCTTTGTAGGGACCTCTTTGTAAAAGTTTGAAATTTGGAGGTTTTGTATGTAAGCCTAATTCTATCACATTGGTTGATTGATTATACAATTAGAATCATGAGTAACATATTTGTGAATTCAATTTCATGAAATTTTTTCTTGATAATGGTTAATTTATCATTCTATTATTAGGGACCTCTTTGTAAAAACTTGAAATTTGAAGTTTTTGTACATAAGTCTAATTCTATCAAATTGATTGATTGATTATACAATTATGATCATGAGTAATATATTTGTAAAGTCAATTTTATGAAATTTTTTTATAATGGTTAATTTATCATTCCATTATTAAGGACCTTTTTGTAAAAGTTTGAAATTTGTAATTTTTGTACGTAGATCTAATTATATCAAATTAGTTGATTGATTATATAATTAAGATTCAAAAGAAGAACACTTTTTTTGTAATGAAAATATTTTTTAAGAGGAAATTACTATCAAATGAGCAATAAATTAAAATTAATTTAGAAAATTACTATCAGATCCAAAAAAAAAGAATGAAAATTTTGCCCCCCCTAACCCAGGGGTCTTGGATACGCCACTGCCTCTGCGTGTCCTTTGTCAGCCCAAGTGGATTCCCCTCCTATGCTCTCTCGGTCCCTGTTTCTGAACTCTCCCATCGCGCCTCCTCTGTGTTCATTCTGCGTTCTCTCTCTTCGTGAGTGATTGTTTCTCCGTTTCAGTTTCTCTCACTCATGTCTCTCTCTGAAAGGTGGGTCCCTCCATAAGTGGGGCCCTAGGGGCCAAATTACAATTTAACTAAAGTTGTAATCAAATTTTGTAATTTACTCCAAAGTCATAAAAAACAAAATTTGTGGGGCCCACAAGAGAAAATTTGTCAAAGTTAGGCACCGTCTGAAGGAAAAAAGAGGGGAGGCTGCGCGTGAAGAAAGCCATCGACAGAGGGGGGATGCATCAAATGACTCTATAAATAAGAGTCTCACCATCCCTCAAAATTCATCCCTCAGCATCCTCAAAATCATCCTTCATCAACCCAAAGAGAAGCCTCACCTTTGAGAGAAAAGAGTGAGAAGAAAAATAGAGAGAGTGTCTCAGAAAGTTTCTGAGAGAAAAAATAGTGAGTCCAATTTGTGAGGGTTATTGTCCACAAATTGAAGAAATACTGTTGTAGTATTTTTTGTGAGTAAGAGGTCCACCTAAGGGTGAAGATTGTATTCCCATTATTACTATAGTGGAAGATTTAAGCGGCCTACGGGTCCCGTGGTTTTTACCTAATTTGGGTTTTCCACGCTAAAATTTTTGGTGCTATTTTTGTCTATTGTATTTTGGGAATTATCCTGGGTTTGTGGAATTATTTTGATTCTGCGCACACCGCCGTTTTTCCCAACAAGTGGTATCAGAGCTTCTGGTTGGAGTACTATTGAAGATTACCGTACGAGTATTATTCACAAATACTGTACGAAGACGTACGAGTACTATTCACGTATACAGGTACTGTTCATACGTATGAAAGTACTATTCATACGTACGGAAGTACTATTCACTGCCAGAAAAGTTTTGGGATCAGTTAAAACTTTGACTACTGATTTCAATGGAGACAAGAAACGTCAAAATGATCAGCCTAAATGGCACAAATTATCACATGTGGAGAAGCAAGATGAAGGATCTCCTATTTGTGATGAAAATGCATCTACCAGTGTTTACATCAGATAAACCTGAAGGCAAGACGGATGAGGAATGGGGGTTTGAGCATGAGCAGGTGTGCGGTTTCATCCGACAATATGTCGAAGACAACGTATACAACCACATCTGCAATGAGACTCATGCCCGAACGCTATGGAATAAGCTTGAACAGCTTTATGCGTCAAAAACTGGTAACAATAAATTATTTTATTTGACCAAATTGACGCAGTTGAAATACAGGGAAGGGACTTCTGTAGCAGATCATCTAAATGAGATGCAAGGGGTCGTAGATCAACTATCCAGAATGGGCATAAATCTGGACGATGAAATATTTGCTCTGCTGGTATTGGGCTCTCTACCAGAGTCGTGGGAGACTCTGAAGATCTCCATCACCAACACTGCACCTGATGGTGTAGTTAATATGGAGTCTGTTAAAAGCAGTATCTTAAATGAAGAAATGAGAAGAAGATCTCAAAACTCATCTTCTTCATCACAACCAGATGTTCTGGTTTCAGAATTCAGGGGGAGGAACCAGTCTAGGGATCAAAAACCTAGAGGAAGAAGCAGAGGCAAATCCAACAGATATGCCAATGTTGAATGCCATTACTGTAAAAAGAAAGGTCACATCAAAATACACTGCCGCAAGTTCAAAAAGGATCAAGAAAAGAACAAAGGCAGAGGACAGAAGAAAAACAACAGTAGTGATGATGAGCAAGCAGATGTTGCTGAGGAGTTCAACATTGTCTATGATGATGATGTAGTCAATCTTACAACCCATGAGACAAGCTGGGTGATTGACAGTGGTGCCACCATTCATGCTACATCTCGGAAGGAATTTTTCTCATCTTACACACCAGGCAATTTTGGTGCTGTAAGAATGGGAAACAATAATCTTTCAATAATTGCAGGTAAGGGAGATGTTTGTTTAAATACAGAGAATGGTACGTGATTAGTCCTGAAGGATGTGAGGTATATTCCAGATATGCGCCTGAATCTGATTTCAACAAGCAAGCTAGATGATGAAGGTTTCTGCAATACCTTCTTTAATGGCCAATGGAAGCTCACCAAAGGATCGTTGGTGGTGGCCAGAGGGAACAAAGACTCCAAACTGTACATTATGCAAGCAAAGCTCTCAAAGGATGTTGTGAATACAACGGAGAATGATAGTACAGTTGAGCTATGGCACAAACGTCTCGGTCATATGAGCGAGAAGAGCATGATCCATTTAACTAGGAAGAATGCTCTACCTGGTTTGGATCAAGTTCACTTGAAGAAATGTGATGATTGTCTAGCAGGAAAGCAAAATAGAGCTACGTTTAAAAGCCACCCTCCTTCTAGAATGGCAAATGTATTGGATTTGGTCCACTCAGATTTATGTGGACCAATGTTAAAGTCACTTGGTGGTGCTCAGTACTTTTTGACTTTCATTGATGACCATTCAAGGAAGATATGGGCATACACTTTAAAGACAAAGGATCAAGTGCTGAGTGTCTTTAAAGAGTTTCATGCCTCAGTTGAAAGAGAAACTGGGAAGAAGCTAAAATGCATCCGGACAGACAACGGTGGAGAATACATTGGGCCTTTTGATGCCTACTGTAAAGAGCATGGTATTCGGCATCAGACAACGCCTCCAAAAACACCGCAGCTGAATGGCCTGGCTGAGAGGATGAACAGAACTTTGATGGAGAGAGTCAGATGTTTACTCTCTCATGCAAAGTTACCAAAGAAATTTTGGGGTGAGGCTTTACTAGCAGCAGTACATGTGCTGAATCACTCACCTTGTGTCCCTTTAAAGCTAGATGTTCCAGAAAAAGTATGGTCAGGAAAAGATGTTTCCTACAACCATCTGTGAGTGTTTGGATGCAAAGCCTTTGTACATATTCCAAAGGATGAAAGGTCCAAACTTGAAAGTAAGACACGACAATGCGTGTTCATTGGATATGGTCAAGATAAGCTTGGCTACAGATTTTATGATCCAGTAGAGAAGAAACCAGTCAGGAGTCGTGATGCTGTGTTCATTGAAGATCAGACCATTGAAGACATTTCTAAAGCCAATGGTGATTCAACTGGTTCGGAAGTTATTCTTCCAACACTGGTGCCAAGACAAGTTGGAGATGAAATACAGAATGATCAGCCTGAAACAGGTAATTCAGATGCTCTTGTTGAGATTCCATCAGAAGATTCTGATGATGATGATGGTGTTCATGATCAACCACCAGTTCCAATGGATTCTCCAGAATTGAGAAGATCTACTAGAGTTCGACAACCCTCTACTAGATACCCTGCAAATCAGTATGTGTTATTAATTGACGGGGGAGAACCAGAAAGCTTCGAAGAAGCAATGGATGATGAACACAAGAAGAAGTGGATTGAGGCCATGCAAGATGAGATGAAATCATTGCATGAGAATAAAACTTTTGAACTGGTGAAGCTGCCAAAAGGCAAGAGGGCTTTGAAGAACAAATGGGTGTTCAGAATTAAGCATGAAGAGAACAGTTCCCATCCAAGATTCAAAGCCAGATTGGTCGTCAAGGGATTCAGCCAAAGAAAAGGGGTTGACTTTGATGAGATATTTTCACCAGTGGTGAAAATGACATCCATTCGAACAGTGCTAGGGTTAGCAGCAAGCCTTGACCTTGAGGTTGAGCAAATGGATGTCAAAACTGCATTCCTTCATAGTGATTTGGAGGAAGAAATATATATAGAGCAGCCAGAGGGTTTCAAGCAAAAAGAAAAAGAGGACTACGTTTGCAAGCTGAAGAAAAGCCTGTATGGCTTGAAGCAAGCACCAAGACAGTGGTATAAGAAGTTTGAGTCTGTTATGGGGGAGCATGGTTACAAGAAGACTACTTCAGATCACTGTGTGTTCGTGCAGAAATTCTCTGATGACGATTTCATTATTTTATTGCTCTATGTGGATGACATGTTGATTGTTGGCCAAAATATTTCTAGAATTGATGATTTGAAGAAGCAGTTGAGCAAGTCTTTTGCTATGAAAGACTTAGGGCCAGCAAAACACATTCTTGGCATGAAGATAACTAGAGACAGAAGCGCCAAGAAATTATGGTTGTCACAAGAGAAGTATATTGAGAAAGTACTTCAAAGGTTCAACATGGACAAGGCTAAAGCGGTTAGTTGTCCTCTTGCTAATCACTTTAAGCTAAGTTCTAAGCAGTGCCCTTCCACAGATGAAGAAAAGAAAGAGATGGACAAGGTTCCATATGCTTCAGCAGTTGGAAGTTTAATGTATGCCATGGTGTGCACACGGCCGGATATTGCTCATGCAGTTGGAGTAGTGAGTAGATTCCTTTCAAAACCTGGAAAGGAACATTGGGCTGCAGTAAAGTGGATATTCAGGTATCTTCGGGGTACTTCCAAAATATGTTTATGTTTTGGAGATACCAAACCTGTGTTAGTTGGATACACAGATGCAGATATGGCCGGCGACATAGATTCGAGAAAATCTGCTTCAAGCTACCTGATCACTTTTGCAGGGGGAGCTGTGGCATGGCAGTCAAAGTTACAGAAGTGTGTTGCACTGTCCACCACTGAAGCAGAATTCATCGCAGCGACTGAAGCCAGTAAGGAGTTGCTATGGATGAAAAGGTTCTTAAATGAACTTACTTTCCACCAAGAAAAATATGAGCTATTTTGTGACAATCAAAGTGCAATTCACCTTAGAAAGAATGCCTCCTTTCACTCAAGATCGAAGCACATTGATATGAGATATCACTGGATAAGAGGTGCATTGGAGAAGAAGCTACTACAGCTTGAAAAGATCCATACAGATGAAAATGGATCTGATATGTTAACTAAGACTCTTCCAAGAAGCAAGTTTGAATATTGTCGGTCAGCTGCAGGATTGGTGGAACCCCCCACTTAGATCGGGAAGGGGAGAATTGAAAGGTGGGTCCCTCCATAAGTGGGGCCCTAGGGGCCAAATTACAATTTAACTAAAGTTGTAATCAAATTTTGTAATTTACTCCAAAGTCATAAAAAACAAAATTTGTGGGGCCCACAAGAGAAAATTTGTCAAAGTTAGGCACCGTCTGAAGGAAAAAAGAGGGGAGGCTGCGCGTGAAGAAAGCCAATGACAGAGGGGGGATGCATCAAATGACTCTATAAATAAGAGTCTCACCATCCCTCAAAATTCATCCCTCAGCATCCTCAAAATCATCCTTCATCAACCCAAAGAGAAGCCTCACCTTTGAGAGAAAAGAGTGAGAAGAAAAATAGAGAGAGTGCCTCAGAAAGTTTCTGAGAGAAAAAATAGTGAGTCCAATTTGTGAGGGTTATTGTCCACAAATTGAAGAAATACTGTTGTAGTAGTTTTTGTGAGTAAGAGGTCCACCTAAGGGTGAAGATTGTATTCCCAGTATTACTATAGTGGAAGATTTAAGCGGCCTACGGGTCCCGTGGTTTTTACCTAATTTGGGTTTTCCACGCTAAAATTTTTGGTGCTATTTTTGTCTATTGTATTTTGGGAATTATCCTGGGTCTGTGAAATTATTTTGATTCTGCGCACACAGCCGTTTTTCCCAACACTCTCTGCGCTCAAGTCTCTGTGTATGCTCTCTGCAGTCCTCTCTTTCTCACTCTCCAGTCCTTTTATAAGGCGCCCAGTTGACATCGTAGCGTGCCGAAGGGGTCAAAGACAACCCGTCCTTCCCCAATTCTCAGCGTGCCCCCGCGTCGGTTTTGCGGTTCCGCCATTCGCTGCTTCCCTCGACCTTATCCGACGCAAGAACACAACTCCATTTTTACATTCTAATTCCAGTTGCGTCTCGACTAGGTATCAAGCTCTGTGCTCTTGCTAATTATTTCAACAACTGTTGCTGTAAAATGCAGAGCATAGTAGAGGATCCCTACTCTTGTGTCTCGGACAAGTGCTCTGGGCGCACGTGCTCTGGAACTTCTCTTTCCTTTCTTTTCTTTATTCTATTTATATTTTCACAAAAAAAAAAGATATCTATCCTGCTGTGCTGGCCTACTGATAGTCGTGGGTCAAATTATTTTGACTCTATACAACTGATACTATTAAGTTTTTCTTATTCATTTTAATTCTAATAAAAATCCATATGAACTTGAAACTTCATTTTCAAATACTTCTAATTCATCACAATGTCTAACTCTTGGAGAAGTGGCCATTTTGACGTGTGCCAGTGTGGCTATAGAAATTGACTCCATAATCACTTTTAACATATATACTTATTCGACAGTGTTTAAATACTAATTTCATCAAGTTTAGTTTCACCAAATTAGAAGTTTAAAATTTATAAATAAAACCAATGTTAAAGTAACAATCATTAGGTTCAGAACTGCCTTCTATATTGATTAAGCATTTATTTGTCATTTAATTGGTATTTCTTCCAAACAGCGAAGGATACGTGTACTTGTAATGTAAAGTAATTGGACCAATTCCCTTAAATGCCACAGGTTCCCACAATCAATGCTTTCAAGTTGCTAAACTAGTTGAATTGAAGTCGATGACCCAATATTGAATTATTGATTGAACAAACTGTTTGTGGAGTCTGGTTTCTGACTATGTATCTCTAACTTAGGAAATCACACCCTATTATAACATATGGTTATCTTATATTACTAAATTATTGTAATAGAAAAATAACTTTTGATATATAACATCAAATGACTTCTTCAACAAAGATTGCTTATATATTAATCATCAATGAACAACTTGGCAAAATAGAAGTTTGAAATTAAAATATAACACCCATGAATTAAAAAAAAATTGGTTACATTTTAGATATATATAATTTTACAATTATATAGCATATTGTCAGAATTGCTAGTATTTCTTAATGTTCATATCAATGATGATTTTTCTTTTTAAAACATAAAATCTGTCCATAACAAAACGGTATTTATATCGATGCATTTTTGTGCAAAACATCAAGTTTCCTGTGAGCACTGAAATATTGAAAAAGGACTTGCTTTAAAGAAAACCAAATCATCCCAAACTGATAGAGAACAAGAAACATAATTTATAGAAAATTAAATACATCATATAAAATATATAGATTACCCAGAAATAAAGCAGAAATAATTTAGATATTAAAAAGAAATCAATCAGCCGCATTCCAATTCTAAAAGTAAAGTATGTAACCACATGTTTCCTACTGACATACAATGTTAAGTATACGTACCTGGTGTCCTCACTGCTTATAGTAGTATTTGAATAAAGCAAGTAAACATGCACACACAATCAGCCTTCTGAGGAGAAACGTACCTGGCATCCTCGCTATTCCGCTTTATTGACTTTATAACCATTCAAACAACACATCCTAATCTTTCTTCATTCTTATTACTCAAACTTAGTTATAAATCCTAGATAGTAATAATAAAATGACTTCCCACTGATGTCTCCTCTAAGGGAATAACAACCTAGAATTCGAGCGGCATTAATTATAAGGCGCTAGTGCCCTCTTGTAAATTTATTTGTATAGACTAGACTGGTTGTTTAATTAACTAGATTTGTCTATATATTTATTATTATCCCCTTTTAAGAAATCTGATTTCAAATTTAGTCACTTGTTATCATACTTCTTCAGAATGTTTTCAAGACAGACTGTGTGCATAAGTTTGCACTGACTTACTAGGAGACATCTCGATGATATCCTTATAGAAGGGATCCTTGAATATTGCTTTTCCTTTCTCCATATTTACTAGGCATTTCGTAGTATAATGAAAATAAGCCTGCAATGAATTTTAAATACTCTATAATTACCAATAGTTAGATATTCTAAAGAATTACCATATTTAGTAATTGATTATGTCAACGAGTTAATGATCATCTAAATGATCTCTTCCTATATCCTGAATTTGACATCCAAGTATTTTACAATTTATCATACGACATTAATTCGGAAGAAGTTCACTAATCATGCATCCAATCTATTTATAATAATTAAAACATCCCTCCCTATTTTCTTCAACTTGACATATTAGAATAGTTTACAATCAAACATGCAATTCGCAAATCATAGAAATTCACTAAATCATTCAATCATCTATGTCATAAATTTAATATTTACATAATTCAATTATCATCCCATTCAATCAATATGAATAATGTCATAACAATAGTAAATAAGCAAATTTTCAAAATTCCAATATTTATACTCATTTTCAATTTCCAATAAAAATCACATGTCTTAATACTAAGTGTCCTAATGACTACAAAACATTTGAAGCAAAATTAATGGAATAACCAAACCTAACCGACAACGGGAAGGTTCCTCGCAAAATCCTGCTACTCTCAAGCGGGTTTCCTTGTCAATATCCAAATCTGAGAAAAAAATAAACATAGAGAGTGTGAGTTTGAAAACCCAGTGAGCAAATCGGTGCTCCCTAAAAATATCCCAATACATAATTAGTCACGCAAGTATGCCCAAAGGCTTGAATTCAACCAAGAAATCACAATCAGAATATACATACCGGAGAGATAGCAAGTTCATCCAAATAAACCAATGGAACTAGTACTTGTTTACGGTCATATATCTTCAGGAGCGTACGTAGGCCTGCTCACCAAATTTCATTCTTGCCATGATGTACAACCTCATCCTCTTAGTTAGGGCGCCTCATGGGTCTATCCTCGACCCAGGCTATACTTCCTACCAAAGGTATCATTGTCTCCATATTCTTCGGCCAAGGTACTTTATAACTCGGGCCACCTTGCCGTGATAGAGGGACTACTATCCCATCCAATCACAATCAATAGTGCAAAATATCATACAATAACCAGAGGCAAAAATAATGTTACAAAAATAACATGCCTTACCATACCACGTTTTAATCCATAAATCAAGAGGATAATTAAAGTGAAATTTTAGAAGATTCATACTTTATTTCTAACGTCTCAAGCATTAGTCATCACATCATCCATAAACACATATTTCGATTTAATTATTCTTGATTCTCATAATTCTGAATTCATTAATTTAAATTCAATTCCTGAATTCAATTACAATGCTATGACTCTTGGAAATATCTCACGTCATACCTTTTATCACTAATAATGCTAAGATCTAGTTAAAACATGGTCATTTCACTAACCTCGGATCCTGACGTCTTCATAAGGTTTGTACCATTGAAGAAATATTTTCACTATTTTTTTTCACAAATATTTTAGTCCCTTTAATCCCATATTGAAAACGTTTCTATAAAAGATCCCAATGAATATAATTCTAATGTCAAAAAAACATTTAAAACAATTAAGAATGTCTTCCAAGGCAGGATCATTATTAGATCATGTTGGAGTATTTCAAAATTCTTATCACCACAATCCTTAAAAGTGCGAAAGTGATCTATTACGCCCTTAGTAATCTTTGAAACATCAAAATTCTTCAAAACACAAACTCATGCTCTAAAATTAAATTATTTTTCACTATATTTTCATTGTATGCTATTTGGGTTAAAGTGGCTTTTCCTATCCCATCCAAACCCACAATAAGAGTAACATATAATCTACTATGAACATCTTAAGAATCTTCAAGCAACAATTTAATGATATCCCCTTTATCATTACCTCTACCATGTATATTATCTTCAACTAGAGATGTAGATTGAGGCCTAGTTGACCAGTTTTCTGTCAACATAGTGCTCTTTTGTAGATCAAGAATATCTTTGTCATTTACAATAAATTCTAACCTACTAGTAATTTCTTCTATCTCTTTTTCCATCTTTCTCTCATCCAAGGTTGTTTAGATTGAGTTCCTATCTAAGATCAATCAAGAGACAAAATAGATTGAATCGAGGATCAGAATACCCTACCATTAAAAAAAATGAAAATTAAAAATATCTCTATGTATATATATATCACATATAAGTATAATATTATATTAAAAATAATTAATATTTGTACAATTTTAATAAATAAAACCCAAAATATGATAATAGAAAAGACACTCTGTAACAATACCAATAAATATTCTTATACAAACTTTGAAAACATTCAACTATTAAGTAAAAGAATAGAGAACAACTCCCATTTTTTATTGTAATTAGAAATCTTTATTTTTCTTACCTAATGTTCTGGAAACTAAAGGAAACCTTATGCACTTTTTAATAATATCAATGCCAATTTTTTTCAACTTTGAAATCACAATAGAATTTGTGTAGAGACAAGCATGTTTTTCAAATATCAACCAACAATAATCTTCTAATAATAGGCTTAGATGATAAGTCTGTAGGGTTTGTACTATTGAAGAAACATTTTCACTACGAGTTGCCACAAGTATTTACCCACTTTAACCTTGTACTGAAAAAGTTTCAGTAAAAGACCCAAATGAATATGAATTTAATGATACAACAATTAAGAATTTCTTCCAAGACAACATCATCATTAGGTCTTGTTGTAGTATTTCTAAATTCTTATCACCACAACCCTTGGAAATACGAAAGTGATCTATTACACCCTTGATGGTCTTTGAAACATCAAAAATTTTCAAAACACAATCCCATGCTCTAAAATTGAAATTATTTTTCACTCTATCGTCTTTGTATGCTAGTTGGGCTAAAGTGGTTTTTCTTATCCCCACAAAAAACCCATAATAGGAATTACAGATATGAACATCATAAGCATCTTCAAGCAATAACTTAACTATATACTCTCTATTATTATCTCGACCATGTACATCATCTTCAACTAGAGATGAAGATTATGGTTAGTTGACTAGGTTTTTTTACAATAAATTCTAGCATGCTAATAATTTCTTCTATTTTTTCTCCCACCTTTCTCTCATCTAAGATCGTTAAGATCGAGATATTACCTAAGGTCGATCAAATGATAAAATAGATCGAATCAAGGTTAAGAATATCCTTCATTTAAAGAAATATATTAATTAAAAATATATTAATAAATAAGGCTCAAAATATGATAATAGAAAAGAATCTTTGTAACAATAATAATAAACATTGTTATACTAACTTTGAAAACATTCAACTATTAAAGAATTAAAAAGCAGCCTCACTTTCTATCGTATTTAGAAACATCTATTTTTCTCACCTAATGTTTTGGAAACTAAAGATAATGTCATACATTTTTTTAACAATATCAATGTGAAAGTTTTTCAAATTTGAATAATTCACAACAAAATTTGTGTAAAATAAGCATGTTTTGCAAATATTGATCAACAACCCTCTTTTGATAATAGACTTAGATGATAAGTTCATACTATTTGTATCATTGAAGAAATATTTTCTCTTTGAGTTGTCACAAGTATTTTACTCCTTTCAACCCCATATTGAAGAAGTTTCTATAAAAGATCACAATAAATATAATTCTAATGCCAAAAAAATATTTTAAACAATTAAGAATTTCTTCCAAGACAACATCATCATTAGATCATGTTGGAGTATTTTTAAATTCTTATCAGCACAATCCTCAGAAGTGCGAAAGTAATCTATTTTGCCTTGCTGATTTTTGAAACATCAAGATTCTTAGAAACACAAACTCAAGATCTAAAATTGAAATTATTTTTTCACTCTATCTTCATTGTATGCTATTTGGGCTAAAGTGGTTTTTCCTATCCCACCTAAACCCACAATAGGAATAACAGTTAATTTGCTATAAACATCTTAAGAATCTTCAAGCAACAACTTAACAATATCCTCTTTATCATTACCTCTACCACATACATCTTCTTCAACTAGAAATGTAGATTATAGCCTAGTTCACCAATTTTTTGTCAACATAGTGCTCTTTAGGAGACCAAGAATATTTTTGTCATTTACAATAAATTCTAGCTTGTTAATAATTTTTTCTATCTCTTTTTCTATCTTTCTCCCATCCAAGGTTGTTAAGATTGAAATCTTGCCGAAGATCGATTAAATGACAAAATAAATCGAAATGTTTGATCGAATCGAGGTTTAGAAGATCCTTCATTTAAAGAAATATAATAATTAAAAATATATCTGTGTATATATATACCACAAATAAGTATAATATTATATTAAAATAATTAATAATTATGCAATCTCAATAAATAAAACCCAAAAGATGATAATAGAAAACAATTTTTAACAATAATAATAAATATTGTTATACAAACTTTGAAAATATTTATCTATTAAAGAAAAAAAAGCAGTCTCACTTTCTATCGCATTTAGAAACATCTATTTTTCTCACCTAATGCTTTGGAAACTAAAGGCAACCTCATACACTTTTTAACAATATTGATGTGAAAGTTTTTTCAAATTTGAATTCACAATAGAATTTGTGTAAAGACAAGCTTGTTTCTGATAATAGACTTCATAAGGTTTGTACCATTGAAGAAACATTTTCATTGCAAATTTTCACAAGTATTTTACTCCCTTCAACCCCATATTGAAAGGTTTTTATAAAAGATCCCAATAAACATAATTTTAATGCCAAAAAAAATTTAAAACAATTAAAAATTTCTTCCAAGACAACATCATCATTATAACATGTTGGAGAATTTCTAAATTCTTATCAGCAGAATCCCTAGAAGTACGAAAGTGATCTATTACGCCCTTGGTGATCTTCGAAACATCAAAATTCTTTGAAATACAGACTCATGCTCTAAAATTGAAATTATTTTTCACTCTATCATCATTGTATGCTATTTGGGCTAAAGTGGCTTTTCCTATCCCACCCAAATCCATAATAGGAATAACATATAATCTGCTATAAACATCTTAAGAATCTTCAAGCAACAACTTAATGATATCCTATCTATGATTACCTCTACCACGTACATCATCTTCAATTAGAGATATAGATTGAGGCCTAGTGGATTAGTTTTCTGTCAACATAGAGCTCTTTTGTAGACCAAAAATATCTTTGTCATTTACAAAAAATTTCACCTTCGTAATAATTTGTTATATCTCTTTTTAGATAGAGATTTTATCTAAGATTGATCAAGGGATAAAATAGATCGGATCTTAGGATCTAATCGAAGATTAGAAGATCCTATTTTTAAAGAAATATAATTAAAATTGTCTCTATGTATCCATATACAACAAATAAGTATAAGATTATATTAAAAATAATTAATAATTGTGCAATTTTAATAAATAAGACCCAAAACATGATAATACAAAAGATAATTTGTAACAATAACAATAAATATTATTATACAAACTTTGAAAACATTCAACTATTAAAGAAAAAATGGAGTGCAACTCTCACTTTCCATTGTATTTAGAAACCTATATTTTCCTCACCTAATGTTCTGGAAACTAAAGGCAACCTCATACACTTTTTAACATTTTCATATTTGAAATCACAACAGAATTTAGACAAGCATATTTTTTAAATGTCAACCAACAATTATCTTCTAATAATAGACTTAAATTACAAGTTCGTAGAGTTTGTACCATTGAATAAACACTTTCACTATGAGTTCTCACAAGTATTTTACTCCCTTTAACCTCGTATTAAAAATGTTTTTGTAGAAGACCCCAATAAATATAATTCTAATGCCAAAAATTATTTAAAACAATTAAAAAAATTCTTCCAAGACAGCATTACCATTGGATCTTATTGGAATATTTCTAAATTCTTATCACCATAATCCTTAGAATTTTGAAAGTGATATATTATGCCCTAGGTTATCTTTCAAACATCAAAATTCTTCGAAACACAAGCTCATGCTATAGAATTGAAATTATTTTTCACTCTATTATTATTGTATGCAAGTTGGGCTAAAGTGATTTTTCCTATCCCACCTAAACAACAATAGGAATAAAATATATTTTACTATGATCAACTTAAGCATCTTCAACCAATAACTTAATGACATCATATTTATCATTACCTTGACCATTTATATCATCTTCAACAAGAGATGTAGATTGTGGCCTAGTTGACCAATTTTCTGTCAATATAGTGTTCTTTTGTAGACAAAGAATATATTTGTCCTTCAAGATAAATTTTAGCCTACTAGTAATTTCTTCTATCTCTTTTTCCATCTTTGTTAAGATCAAGATCTTACCTAAGATTAATCAAGGGACAAAATAGATCAAATCGAGTATTAGAAGATCATGCCTTTGAACAAAAATAAAACTAAATATATCTCTGTGTATATATACCACAAATATGCAAAATATTATATTGAAAATAATTAACAATTGTACAATTTCAATATATATAACCAGAACATGATAATAGAAGAGACATTTTGTAACAATAACAACAAACAATTTTATAAAAATTTTGAAAACATTTAACGATTAAAGAAAAAAATAGAGAGCATCTCACACCTTTTATTTATTTAGAATGCTCTATTTTTCTCATCTAATGTTTTGTAAACTAAAGGTAACCCCAAAAATTTTTAACAATTTCAAAGTGAAATTTTTTCAAATTTGGTTTCACACAATAGAATTTGTGTAGAGACAAGAATGTTTTTCAAATATTGACCAACAATCCTCTACTAATAATAGACTTAGATAATAAGTTCGTATGATTTGTAAAAGACCCCAATGGATATAATTCTAATGCCAAATATCATCTAAAACAATGAAGAATTTCTTCCAAAACAACATCATCACTGGATTTTGTTGGAGTATTTCTAAATTCTTATCACCACAATCCTTAGAAGTGCGAAAGCAATTTATTACGACCTAAGTGATCTTTGAAACATAAAAATTCTTCAAAACACAAACTGATGCTCTAAAATTGAAATTAATTTCACTCAATTATCATTGTATGTTAGCTTTTCCCTATCTCAACTGAACCCACAATAGGAATAACATGTATTTTGCTATTATCATCTTTAGCATCTTTAACAAATATTTAATAATAACTTCTCTATTATTACCGTGACCATGTACATGATCTTCAAATAAAGATGTTGATTGAGGTCTAGTTGACTAGTTTTCCATTACAATAAAATCAAGCCTCCTAATGATTTCATCCATCTCTTTTTCCATCTTTCTCTCATCCAATGTTGTTAAGATCAAGATCTCACCTAAGATCAATCAAGGGACAAAATAAAACAAATTGTTATATTAAATGGAAGATTAGAAAATCCTACCTTTAAAGAAATATAAAAATTAAAAATATCTCTATGTATATATATACCACAAATAACCATAATATTATATTAAAAATAACTAACAATTGTACAATTTAAATAAATAAGGTCCAAACATGATCATAGAAAAGACACTTTGTAATAATAACAATAAACATTGTTATACAAACTTTGAAAATGTTCAAATATTAAAGTAAAAATAGACAGCAACCTCTACTTTCTATTGTATTTAGAAACTGATATTTTTCTAACATAATGTTTTGGAAAATAAAGGCAACATCATACATATTTTAACAATATCAATGCAAAATATTTTTAAATTTGAATTCACAAAACAAAATTTGTTCAGAGACAAGCATGTTTTTCAAATATTAATCAGCAATCATCTTCTGATGATAGACTTAGATGATAAGTTAGTAGAGGCAAGCATGTTTTTCAAAAATCAAAAAACAATCCTCAAAGCATGTTTTTCACTACAAGTTGTCACAAGTATTTTACTCCATCTAAGCCCTTATTGAAAATATTTCTATAAAAGATCCAATGAATATATTTTCATGTCAAAACTCATCTAAAACAATTAAGAATTTTTTTAAAACACAATATCATCATTATCTTGTTGGAGTATTTCTAAATTCTTATTCCCAAATTCCTTAGAAGTGCAAAAATGATCTATTATGCCCTTTGTGATTTTTGAAACACTAAAATTATCCGAAACACAAATTATGCTCAGAAATTGAAATTATTTTTCACTCTATCATCATTGTATGCTTGTTGGGCTAAATTAAGTAGTTTTGCCTATCACACCCAAACCCAAAATAGAAATAACAAATATTTTGCTTTGATCATTTTTAGTGTCTTCAAACAACAACTTAACGTTAGTCTCTCTATCATCACCTTGACCATGTACATCATCTTTAACTATGATTGAGGACACACTAACCAATTTTCCGTCAACATAGTGCTCTTTTGTAGACCAAGAATATTATTGTCCTTTATGATAAATTATTGCTTGCTTATAATTTCTTCTATCTCTTTCTCCATCTTTCTTTAATCCAAAGTTGTTAAGATTGAGATCTTACCTAAGATCAATCATGTCACACCTCGAAAGTTAAACCTATTTAACATGTGTGAATATTCCAATACTGTAATACCCATGAAAAATAAAATGCGTATTTGCAAACTATGGTTACTATGCTAATATATGGTATTGTTCACCTATATAATACTATTTACGTATACGATACTGTTCACTTATAAAATCGAAATGTCAAGTATTAGATGTGGTTTGATCATTAGAGAAAACTAGAAAGAAGTTCGTAGGAGAAAATGACGTTTTATGTGTGAAAATACCCTCAGGGACTAAAATGAAAGGACTGATTTGAAAAGAAACTTAAAGGTTTAAGGTGAAAGGATAGTTTTCCCTTTAAGTTCCAATAGTAACCAATAATTCAAGCCGCCTCCGCGTTTTGCACAGTGTTAACGCGTGAATTATTAGAAATGTCGCTTTCATGAATAGTAAATGAATATTTTATTAGCGTATAGTATCAAATAGTACCCTTGACTTTTCCTATAAATAGGCTCTTCCATTTCACTTCTAAACTCACACCTTCAACTTCTCTTATTCTCTCCTTAAGTTTCTCTTGATCCAATGCTAGGTCTCTGAGATTTTGGGCCTTTCCTTTTCAGCTTAGGTAAGGATACTATGCCTTTTCTATGTCTTTCAAATTTTAGAAGTTATTTTCTTAAGTATGCTCTGTGGTTGCGGCTTTGGCTGATCTTCCACATCAGAAAAATTGTCCTTAACTGCTTACATATTATTTTGATTCTCTGATTACCAAAATAGAATGTAAACTGTGAAAAATACATGTTTCAGAAAGTTCTGGCTAAGGAAAGACCTGATTTTTAAGTGTGTCCATTGTGACCCTCCACTCTTTCCTGGGAACTTACTTGGTGTACTCTTTTACAGATTGTATTCTTTATTTCTGGTATAAACAGTCTCTGTATATATGAATAGTGACCGTATATATGAATAGTGCCAAATGTATGAACAGTATCTATATGTATAAACAATATCTATACATATAAATAGAACCAGTATGTATAAATAGTGACTATATATACAAATAGTATCTATACATATGAATAGTAACTGTACGTATGAATAGTAACTGTACGGTCACTATTTATATATACAGAGACTGTTTATACCAGAAATAGAGAATACAATCCGTATGTATAAACAGTGTCTGTATGCAAACAATCCTAACTTGTTTTCTCTAATCTTTCATGAAAATCTTCGTAGCGGAATATTGAAATTCACCTGAGTACTATTGTCCGTAACAACTTAAAGAAGTGATATTCATACGGAATCTAGGTGAGTGAAACGACCCCGTTTTAATATAGTTTTAGAATTACTGGTGATAAAAAGTATGTCGTAGGACACTCCCAAGATTCATAGGGGGAAATTGGATTCAGAATGACGAATCTAATGAGATAATTAATCCAGAAGTATGGATAAGACGAAACAAGTATTTCATGATGATGTGAAGTTTGAATCTTTTCAAAAATAGATTAATTGTTATCTTGATTTGTGGTTTATAAATCTATAATATAGTTATATACTATACCTGTTATATGGATGAATATTATATTGTGCTTCTGATTATGATATGAAATGCTGTACTATTGATTGTGATTGAGCGGGACAGTACCCCCTCTCACAGCAAGGCGGAAAACTCGGTTGAAAGGGTGTCTTGACCAATGAGTGTGGAGACAACGATTCCCTCAGTAGGGATATAGCCCAGATTGGTGATAAATCCGTGAGGTGCCCTAGCTAAGAGGATGAGGTTGTGCGTCATGGCGGAAATATACAAAATTGGTGAGCCAGCCTATGTGCGCTCTCCGGGATATATTGCCATTGATGAGTACTAGTAACGTTTGTTGAATTGGATGAATTTTTATCTTCTTGTATGTAATTTCTAACTATGTCTATTGGTTGAGTATGAGCCTTCGTATATACTTGCATGACTGATGATGTATTTGAATTTTATTAACGCGAGGCTGATTCGATCACTGAGTTTTAAAGCTCACACTCTCTGTGAAACCTTTTTGTTCAAATCAGGTTGCCGGTGAAGAATATCCGCTAGAAGAGTAGATCACTTTGAACCTTCCCGCTGTCGGGTAGACCCCTCTTTTGTTATAGATTATGTTGCTCTGTAATCATCTAGGACATCTAGGTCAGGGGTTTGGCATTTGGCTTGTATGTCAGTATAATAATGTATTTGATATATTTTCTTTATATTTATTAAGGAATTGTTATTTTGATAACATAGATAATTTAAACTCACGGGTAGAATTTATCGAAGGGCTTACAGTGATGAGAGATTCATCATTGTGCCGGTCATGTGTCCAGAAAACAGGTTGTGACAAATACCACAGCAAGTAGTCCTAGTTATGCACAACTAGCAATACATAAGCCACTTATTATCATAAAAGTAGAATATTATACATACACATATGTATAGATAATCCTACAACATTAGAACGCAGCAGTAATAGTACAAAGATAAATTACAGCCGAATTTATAATGTACAGTTTTCCGCCCCAAGCCTAGGTGGCCCAATAGATTACAGAGCGATATTCTACACTTGACAAAATTTGGTTTCATGAACCCACCGACACAGAGAAGTATATCTCCAAAATAAATGCTAACTCTCCAGTGGAAACTCTTTTTCCCCAGTCTCTGTATCTAAAAAGAGTAACCACATATGATGTGAATTCATCAAAACTCAGTGAGTAATTGACTGTGCAGAAAAATAATTATAATGCACAAGTATAAATACCATAACTCACCACCACCAATGGAAGTTATCCAAATATATAACAAACGTTAAATAGCCACAATAGATTACAAATATGTAATCAAACAAATATAATGCTTGCTATATTTCACTCACTCTACTCATTGAAAACCAACCCTCAATGAGTGTACTCTAGAGGTTAACCCCCCGAATATTCCACATCATGTAGAAGACTAGTCCTCTGCTTTCCCATAAATTTCCATTTATATTAGGTGTCATGAATGGATACAACAATACCAATACATAACACGCCACATCACAACCACAATAAATATTCCACATACACTTCACTTTCCAATGTATATTGTCAAACAAAGGTATAATTAACTTATTTTCTACAATAAGGGAGGAGTGATTTATATTGTACTTGAAATAAAATAACTTGGCAAGGTCCACCATTCTTTTTTGCCTCAACAAAGTTTTTACCATATTCAAAGTCCCAAAACGGAGCTAATTAATCCTACCCAAGAACTTAAAAGAAGTCCCAATAACTTGAAATCAAAATCCCTCAACAATCCCCTCAAAATATACATTTTACATTCCTCTATGCCTCGAGGGCGTCTGGGCGCCAGAGTGGGCGCTTGGGTGCCACAACATATAAAAAAAAATAACGTTTCTGCTTGAAGGGAACTTGGGCACCAACTCCACTCGTCCACTAGTCTACCTTGGCGCTTGGACGCTAAGTCAAGTTTTCCTTCAGGAACCCTAGCGCTTGGGTGCCAGAATCTGGGCTCTTTTTTTTTGGATATGTTCTTCATGGTTTTTTGGGAAAAATCCTCCAAAAATTCATTCTTTGCACTCTTTCTCTTTTTCTTTGGTTTTCCAAGTCCAAATGATGTTCATGAAACAATTTAAAACAATTAAAACACAAAATAAATGAATTTCATGAATTTCCCAAATTCCTTTGAAATCTTTCAAGAACACTTTCTTGGATTCTAATCCATGAAACTTGTTTGTTTTATCACCATGAACTAGATTATAACATAATCAACTGAACAAATCCAAGAAAGGAGACAAAGAGCCAAAGTTTCCATGAAAAACTTTCAAAACTCACTTCAACCTAGGGCATGGGTAAATTCAAGGATTTAGAGGAGATGAATGAAATACTATTTACCTTTAGTCCTAGAATTGTCCAAAGATGCGAAAAGCAACCAGAAATTGAAGTTTAATGAGTGAAAACACAAGTTGGATAAAGAGAGGGAAGAGAAAATGGGAAGTTCTCCAAAGCCCTAAAATGCCCAAGTTAAAAAGTAAAGGGAAAAGGTAGAAGAAAACCTTATATGGGTGGTGGGTCATGGGTCGACCTATGGACCCTACACACAACCCACTTGACCCACTTCCATAGAATCTCAAATACACCACATAAATTTCAATTTATCCATTATCCATGATTTTCCACATATCACAGAAAAATACCATAACATCTCAAATCATCCAATCCAATCACATAATATTAATTCCATAAATAAATTATCAAAAAATATTCTTCCAATTTATGGAAATTAAATGATTGAAAATAAAAGAATAAAAATAATGTTATTAAATATTGCATTAAAAATAACGTAATTTCCACAAAAACATTTAAATACCATAATACTGTCAATTATATAAATATAAAATTGGCGGGTATTACATATCAAGAGACAAAAAAGATCCAATTGTAGGATTGGCTTGAAAATAAGAAGATCCTACCTTTGAAGAAATATACAAATTAAAAATATCTCTATGTAGATATATACCACAAATAACCATAATATTATATTAAAAATAATCGATAATTGTACAATTTCAATAAATAAGACCCAAACTTTCAATAAAAAAGACACTCTCTAACAATACCAATAAATGTTATTATACAAACTTTGAAAACATTCAAATATTGAAGGAAAAAAATAGAGAGCAACCTCCACTTTATATTTTATTTAGAAACATTTATTTTTCTCACCTAACGTTTTTGAAAATAAAGGCAATCCTATACACTTTTTAACAATATCAAAGCAAATATTTTCAAATTTGGATTCATAACACAAAATTTGTTTAGAGACAAGCATGTTTTTGAAATATTGACAAACAATCCTTAAAGCATGTTTTTCACTATAAGTTGTTACAAGGAATTTACTCCCTTATTGAATAGATTTTTGTAAAAGATCCCAATGAATATATTCACATGTCAAAACTCATCTATAACAATTAAGAATTTTGTCAAACACAATATCGTCCTTAGATCTTGTTGGAGAATTTCTAAATTCTTGTCACCAAAATCCTTAGAAACATCAAAAGTGATCTGTTATGCCTTTTGTGATTTTTGAAACATCAAAATGCTCCGAAACACAAACTTATGCTCTAAAATTGAAATTATTGTCTACTATGTCATCATTGTATGCTAGTTGGGCTAAATTAAGTAGTTTGCCCATCATACCCAAACCCACAATAGGAATAACAAATATTTTTCTATGATAATCTTTGGCATCTTCAAACAACAACTTAATGTTGGTTTCTCTATCATTACATTGATCATGCAAATCATCTTAAACAAGAGATGTTGATTTAGGTCTCGTTGGCCAGTTTTCCATCAACATAGTGCTCTTTTGCATACAAAGAATATCATTGTCCATTACGATAATTTCTTGCTAAAAATTTCTTCCGTTTCTTTCTCCATCTTTCTCTAATCCAAGGTTATTAAGATCGAGATATCTAAAATCGATCAAGGGACAAAATAGATCTAATTGTAAGATCGAATTGAAAATCAAAAGATCTTACCTTTGAAGAAATATAAAAAATTAAAATATCTCTATCTATGTATATACCACAAATCACTATAATATTATGTTAAAAATAATTAATAATTGTACAATTTAAATAAATAAGACACAAACATGATAATTAAAAAACACACTTTGTAACAATAACAATAAACATTGCCATACAAACTTTGAAAACGTTCTACTATTAAAGAAAAAAATAGAGAGCAAGCGTCACATCCTATTTTATTTAGAAGCTTCTATTTTTCTGATCTAATATTTTCAAAATTAAAAGCAACCTTATAAATATTTTAACAATATCAATGCAAAATATTTTCAAATTTGAATTCACAAAACAAAATTTCTTTAGAGACAAGGATGTTTTTTGAATATCGACCATTAATCCTCTAAGCATGTTTTTCTCTGAGTTATCACAAGTATTTTACTCCCTTTATCCCCATAGTTAAAAGGTTTATACAAAACATCCTAGTGAATATTTTCTAATGCCAAAAATCATCTGAAACATTTAAGAATTTATTCTAACACAATATCGTCCTTAGATCTTGTTGGTGTATTTCTAAATTCTTATCATCAAAATCCTGAGAAATGCAAAAGTGATCTATTATGCCCTTTGTGATTTTTGAAACATCGAAATTCAGTGAAACAAATTATACTCTAAAATTGAAATTATTTTTCACTCTATCATTATTGTATGCTAGTTGGTCTAAATTAAGTAGTTTTGTCTATTACACCTAAACCCACAATAAGAATAATTGATATTTTGCTATGATTATCTTTAGCATCTTCAAACAATAACTTAACGTTGGTTTCTCTATCATTACCTCGACCACTTATATCATCTTCAACCAGAGATGTTTATTGAGGACTCGTTTACTAATTTTCTGTCAACAAAGTGTTCTTTTGTAGACCAAAAATATTATTGTCTTTTACGATAAATTCTTGCTTGCTAATAATTTCTTCTATCTCTTCCTCTAATCCAAAAAAAAGAAAAAGAGAGAGCAACCTCCACTTTCTATTTCATTTAGAAACTTCTATTTTTCTTACCTAAAGTTTTCGAAAATAAACTTTGAAAATAAAGGCAACATTATACACCTTTAATAATATATTGCAAAATATTTTCAAATTTGAATTCACAAAACAAAATTTGTTTAGAGACAAGTATGTTTTCCAAATATCGACCAATAATCCTTTTCTCATAAAAGACTTAGACAATAAGATTGTAGAGACAAACATGGTTTTCAAATATCAATCAACAATCCTCTAAGCATTTTTCTCACTACGAGTTGTCACAAGTATTTTACTCCATTTATCCCCTTATTAAAAAGATTTCTATAAAAGATCCCAATAAATATATTTTCATGTCAAAACTCTTCTAAAACAATTAGGAAAATTTTTCAAACACAATATCGTCATTAGATCTTGTTGGAGTAATTCTAAATTATTGTCATCAAAATCCTTAGAAGTGTGAAAGTGATCTATTATGCCTTTTGTGATTTTTGAAATATCAAAATTCTCGAAACACAAACTCATGATCTAAAATTGAAATTTTTTTTCACTCTATCATCATTGTATACCAGTTCGGCTAAATTAAGTAGTTTTGCCTATCATACACAAATATTTTGCAATGATCATCCTTAGCATCTTCAAACAACAACTTAATGTTGGTCTCTATATCATTACCTCGACCACGTACATCACCTTCAACTAGTTTTCATCAACATTGTATTCTTTTGTTGACCAAGAATATTATTGTCCTTTACGATCAATTCTTGTCTGCTAATAATTTCTGCTACGTCTTCCTCCATCTTTCTTTAAACTAAGGTTATTAAGATCGAGATCTTACTTAAGATCAATCAAGAGACAAAATAGAACCAATTGTAGGATCGAATTGAAAATCAGAAGATTTTACCTTTGAAGAAATCTAAAAATTAAAAATATCCCTATGTATATATATAACACAAATCACCATAATATTATATTGAATATAATTAATAGTTGTAGAATTTCAATAAATAAGGCCCAAAGATGATAATAAAATACACATTTTGTAACAAAAACAATAAATAATGTTATACAAACTTTGTAAAAAGTTAAATATTAAAGAAAAAAATAGAGTGCAATCTCCACTTTCTTTCTTTTTTTTTATAAACCTATATTTTTTAGCTACAAGTTGTCATAAGTATTTTACTCCCTTTAACCCCTTATTGAAAATGTTTCTATAAAAGATCCCAATGATTATATTCTCATGTCAAAACTCATCTAAAACAATTAAGTTTTTTCTTTCAAACACAATATCATCATTAGATGTTGGAGTATTTCTAAATTCTAGTGACCAAAATCCTTAGAAGCGCAAAGTAATCTATTACGCCCTTTGTGATTATTGAAATATCAAAATTCTCCGAAACAAAAATTAAACTCACAAATTAAATTTATTTTTTACTCTATCATTATTGTATGCCAGTTGGGATAAATTAAGTAGTTTTGCCTATCACACCCAAACCCATAATAGGAATAACAAATATTTTGATATGATCATTATTAGAATCTTCAAAAAAAACAACTTAACGTTGGTCTCTCTATCATTAGGTTGACCACATATATCATCTTCAACAAGAGATGTTGATTGAGACCTCATTGGCTAGTTTTCTATCAAAATTGTGCACTTTTCCAAACCAAGAATATCATTGTTCTTTCCTTCCCTGCTAATAATTTTTTTCTATCTCTTTCTCCATCTTTCTCTTATCCAAGATTATTAAGATTGAGATCTTACCTAAGATTGATCAAGGGACAAAATAGATCTAATTGTAGATCAAATTGAAAATTAGAAGATCTTGCCTATGAAGAAATACAAAAATTATAAATATCTATATGTATATATATACCACAAATAACCATAATATTATATTAAAAATACTTAATAATTGCAATAAACTAGTCCCAAACATGACAATAAAAAAGATACTTTGTAACAATAACGATAAATATTGTTATACAAATTTTGAAAACATTCAAAATTTTTAAAGAAAAACACTTTTTATTGAATTGAGAAACCTTTATTTTTCTCACCTAATGTTCTGGAAACTAAAGGCATCCATATACACATTTTAACAATATCAATACAAAGTATTTTCAAATTTGTATTCACAAAACATAATTTTTGTAGAGACAAGCATGTTTTTCAAATATAGACCAACAATTCTCTTCTGATAATAGTCTTAGATGATATTTTTTAGAGAGCATGGTTTTCAAACAAAATATCATCATTAGATCTAGATGAAGTATTTCTAAATTCTTATCACAACAATCCTAAGAGTGCGAAAGTGATCTATTATGCCCTTTGTGTTTTTTGAAACATTAAAATTCTCCGAACACAAGCCCATGTTCTAAAATTGAAATTATTTTCCACTATATTGGGCTAAATTAAGTTGTTTTTCCTATCACACCTAAACCAACAATAGGAATAACATATATTTTGTTATGATCATCTTTAGCATCTTCAAACAACAACTTAATGTTAGTCTCTCTATCATTACCTTGATCACGTACATCATCTTCTACTAGAGACGTTGATTGAGGCCTTGTTGATCAGTTTTCCATCAACATTATGCTCTTTTGTAGACCAAGAATATCATTGCCTTTTACGATAAATTTTTTCCTGTTGAAAATTTCTTCCATTTCTTCTCCATCTTTCACTAATCCAAGGTTGTTAAGATCGAGGTTTTACCTAAAATTGATCAAAGGAAAAATTAAATCCAATTGTAGGATCGAATTGAAAATCAAAAGATCGTACATTTGAAGAAATATAAAAATTAAAAATACCTCTATGTGTATATATATATATATATATATTCACCACAAACCACCGTAATATTATGATAAAAATAATTAATAACCATACAATTTCAATAAATAAGACCCAAACATGATAATAAAGAAACACTTTGTAACTGTAGCAATAAACATTGTTCTACAAACTTTGAAAACGTTCAAATATTAATGGAAAAAAAAATAGAGCAACCTCCACTTGCTATTTTATATAGAAACCTCTATTTTTCTCACCAAATATTTTTGAAAATAAAAGCAACCTTATACACCTTTTAATAATAACAAAGCAATATATTTTAAAATTTGAATTCACAAAATAAAATTTGTTTAGAGACAAGCATGTTTTTCAAATATCAACTAACAATCCGCTTCTGATAATATACTTAGATAATAAGTTTATAGAGACAAGCATGTTTTTCAAATATTGACCAACAATCCTCTAAGTATGTTTTTTCACTACAAGTTGTCACAAGTATTTTACACCCGTTAACCCTTTATTGAAAATGTGTCTATAAAACATTCTGATGAATATATTCTCATGTGAAAATTCATCTAAAACAATTAAGAATTTTTTTTCAAACATAGTAAGGCCATTAAATCTTGTTGGAGTATTTCTAAATTCTTATTACCAAAATCCTTAAAAATGCGAAAGTGATCAATTACGTCCTTTGTGATTATTGAAAATTAAAAATTCTCCGAAACACTAATTGTGCTCAAAAATTGAAATTATTTTTCACTCTATCATTATTGTATGCTAGTTGGGATTAATTAAGTAATTTTGTCTATCACACCCAAACTACAATAGGAATAACATATTTTTCTATGATCATCTTTAGTATCTTCAAACAGCAACTTAACATTGGTCTGTCTATTATTACATCGACAACATACATCATCTTCAACAAGAGATGTTGATTAAGGTCCTGTCAACCAGTTTTTTGGGTCAAAATTGTGTACTTTTGTAAACCAAAAATATCAGTGTCCCTCATGATAAATTATTCTCTACTAATAATTTCTTCTATCTCTTTGACCATCTTTCTCTAATCCAAGGTTGTTAACATCAAGATCTTACCTAAGATTGATTAAGGGACAAAATAGATCCAATTACAGGATCAAATTGAAAATCAGAAGATGCTGCCTTTAAAGAAATATAAACATTAAAAACATCTCCATGTATATATATACCACAAATAACCACAATATTATATTAAAAATAATTAATTATTGTATAATTTCAATAAATAAGTCCCAAACATGATAGTAGAAAAGGCGCTTTGTAACAATAACGATAAACCTTGTTATATAAACTTTGAGAGCATTTAAATATGGAAGAAAAAAATAGAGAGCAACCTCTACTTTCTATTATATTTAGAAATCTTTATTTTTCTAAACTAATGTTTTGGAAACTAAAGGTAACCTCAAATGCATTTTAACAGTATCAATGTGAAATATTTTAAAATAGTTTTTAAAATTAGACCAGTCATTAAATCAGTAGAGGCACTGGTTTAAGTTTCAATAGTAAGACCATGGTTGAACTGCGGTCAAACCGATAGTAATGAAAAAATATTAAAATTTTATGTAATTTAAAATATTAAAATACTTAATATAATTAATAATTATAACAATTTAAAATACATATATTAATATATATAATTTCATGATATAATAAAAATCATAAATTAATAACAATAATATTTACATATAATCTACTTATTAATAAAACTCATACTATCATTTACCTATTAAATATATCCACCTACTCATACCATTTCCCATTTCCTCAATCTCACTTCCCAACACTCATTATTTCACTTTTCAGAATCCCACCTCACGCCCACTATCCCACCCACTCTATGCAACCCTTGTCCCTTCATTTCCCAATTACCATCTTAGTTGGTCATTCTCTCTCTCTCTCTCTCTCTCTCTCTCTCTCTCTCTCTCTCTTTAACGATTCACTCGGTTCTCTCTCCATTTCCATTTCCTCTCTCTCTCCAATTCCATCTCCATCTTCATCTCCAGTATTACCTACCTTCTTCTTCCTTTTCAAGTCGACGATGGAGACCAGTGGGTAGGTGAAGGTGAAACAGATGTTGATTTTTCTTCTTCTTCTTCTTCTTTCCCAACAATAACACTGAATGGAAGAAGATTTTTTTTAATATATATATATATATATATTCTTCATCTTCACTATCGAGAAGCGTTTTTTTTCAGCCAAAAATCGGTTCAACCATGATCGGTTCAAGACAAAAACTGCTAGTTATACTCTATTTTGACCAAGTTTGACCGGTTCTTCAACTTACCGATTTTTTTGGTATGATTAGACTAGACAAGGTCTCAATTCCCGGTCCAACTGGTTCGACCAGCCAGTTCGATCTAGCTTTTAAAGCTATGATTTTAAATTTGAATTCACTAAACTAAATTTGTTTAGAGACAAGCATATTTTTCAAATATTGACCAAGTGTTAATAAAAAGACTTAGATATAAGTTTGAAGAGATAAACATGTTTTTTCAAATATCAACCAACAATCCTCTAAGCATATTTTTCACTATGAGTTGTCACAAGAATTTTACTCCCTTTAACCCCTTATTGAAAAGGTTTCTATAAAAGATCCCCATAAATATATTCTCCTGCCAAAACTCATTCAAAACAATAAAGAATTTCTTCAAACACAATATCGTCATTAGATCTTGTTGGAATATTTCTAAATTCTTATCAACACAATCCTAAGATTGCAAAAATGTTCTATCCTACCCTTTGTGTTTTTTGAAACATCAAAATTCTTTGAAATATAAACTCATGGTCTAAAATTGAAATTATTTTTCACTCTATCATCACTGTATGCTGGTTGGACTAAATTAAGTAATTTTTCCTATGACACCCAAACCCACAATAGGAATAATAGATATTCTGCTAGAGATATAGATTGAGGCCTTGTTGACTAGTTTTCAGTTAACATATTACTCTTTTGCCAACCTAGAATATCATTATCCTTTATGATAAATTCTTGCTACTGATAATTTCTTTTATTTTTTTTTCTATCTTTCTTTTGTCCAAGGTTGTTAAGATCAAAATTTTATCTAAGATCGATCAAGGGACAAAATAGATCGAATTATAGGATTGAATTAAAAATCAGAAGATCATACCTTTTAAAGAAATGTAAAATTTAAAAATATCTCTATGTATATATATATATTGCAAACAAACATAATATTATATTAAAAAAATTAGTAATTGTACTATTTCAATAAATAAGTCCCTCATATGCAAATAAAAGAGATATTTTGTAACAATAACCATAAACATTATTATACAAACTTTTAAAACATAAAATATTAAAGAAAACATAAAGAGCAATCTTCACTTTCTATCGTATTCAGAAACCTCTATTTTTCTCATTTAATATTTTGAAAACTAAAGACAACCTCATACATATTTTAACAATATCAATGCAAATATTTTTAAATTTGTATTCACAAAACATAATTTTTGAAGAGACAAGCATGTTTTTCAAATATAGGCCAATAATTTTATTCTGATAATAAACTTAGATGATAAGTTTGTAAAGACAAAAATATTTTTCAAATATCAATCAACAATTCTCTAAGCATTTTTTTCAATACAAGTTGTAACAAGTATTTTACTCCCTTTAACACCGTATTGAAATGTTTCTGTAAAAGATCCTAATGAATATATTCTCATGCCAAAACTCATCTAAAACTATTAAGAATTTCTTCAAACACAATATTGTCATTAGATTTTTTGTTGGAGTATTTCTAAATTCTTATCACCATAATCCTAAGAGTCTGAAAGTGATCTATTACACCCTTTGTATTTTTTTTGAAACATTAAAATTCTTCGAAACACAAATCCATGCTCTAAAATTGAAATTATTTTTCATTCTATCATCACTGTATGTTGTTTGGGCTAAATTAAGTAACTTTGCCTATCACACCCAAACCCACAATAGGAATAATAGATATTTTGCTATGATCATCTTTAACATCTTCAAACAATAACTTAATGTTGGTCTCTCTATCATTACCTTGACCATGTACATCATCTTCAGCTAGAGATATAGATTAGAGGCCTTGTTGACCAATTTTTTAGTTAACATAGTACTCTTTTGCAAACCTAGAATATCATTGTCCTTTATGATAAATTCTTGCTACTAATAATTTCTTCTATTTTTTTTTATCTTTTTCTCATCTAAGATTGTTAAGATCGAGATCTTACCTAAGATCAATTAAGGGACAAAATAGATTAAATTGTAGGATTGAGTTGAAAATTAAAAGTTCCTACCTTTAAAGAAATGTAAAATTTAAAAATATCTCCATGTATATATATATCACAAATAAACATAATATTATATAAAGAATAATTAATAATCATACAATTTCAATTAATAAAACCCAAACATGATAATAGGAAAGATGCTTTGTAACAATAACAATAAACATTGTTATACAAACTTTGAAAGCATTCAAATATGGAAGAAAAAATAGAGAGCAACCTCTACTTTCTATTGTATTTAGAAACCTTTATTTTTCTAACCTAATGTTTTGGAAACTAAAGGTTACCTTATACACATTTTAACAATATCAATGTGAAACATTTTAAAATTGAATTCACAAAACAAAATTTGTTTAGAGACAAGCATGCTTTTCAAATATCGACCAACATTCTCTTTTGGTAAAAGACTTAGATATAAGTTTGTAGAGATAAACATGTTTTTCAAATATCGACTGATAATCCCCTAAGCATGTTTTTCACTACGAGTCATCACAAGTATTTTACACCACTTAACCCATTATTGCAAAGGTTTCTAAAAGGTCCCAAGGAATATATTCTCATGCCATAACTCATCTAAAACAATTAACAATTTCTTCAAACACAATATTGTCATTAGATATTGTTGGAATATTTCTGAATTCATATCACCACAATCCTTAGAGTGTGAAACTTATCTATTATGTCCTTTGTGATTTTTGAAATATCAAAATTCGCCGAGAAAAAAACCCATGCTCTAAAATTAAAATTATTTTTCAATTTATCATATTGAATGATAGTTGGGTTAAATTAAGTAGTTTTTCCTATCACACCCAAACTCACAATTGGAATAATAGATATTTTGCTATGATCATCTTTAGCGTCTTCAAACAATAACTTAATGTTGGCCTCTCTATCATTACCTTGACATGTACATCATTTTTAACTAGAGATGTTGATTGAGACCTCATTGACCATTTTTCCATCAACATAGTGCTCTTTTGAAAACCTAGAATATTGTTGTCCTTGACAAAAAATTTTGCCTTCCAATAATTTCTTCTATCTCCTTCTCAATCTTTCTCTTATCTAAGGTTCTTAAGATCAAGATTTTACCTAAGATCGATCAAAGGACAAAATAGATCCAATTGCATGCTTTCAATAAATATGTCCCAAACATATAGAAAAGACACTTTGTAACAATAACAATAAACATTGTTATACAAACTTTGAAAACGTTCAAATATTAAAAAAAAAAAGAGCCTCCACTTTCTATTATGTTTAGAAACCTCTATTTTTCTCACCTCATATTTTGGAAACAAAACGCAACCTCATACACATTTTAACAATATCAATGCAATTTGTATTGTTATGTAGAGACAACCATGTTTTTCAAATATAGACCAAGAATTAGCACTGATTAATGGGTCAGATGGGTCAGCTATAAATAGGCTGAATACGGGCCAGCCCATTTATAAATGATCCTAAATCTGTAAAATTAGGACCTCCCATGGCTGCACATGATTAAACAGTCCATCCTGTGGTTTTTTTTTCAAAGCTCAAATGCATACAAAAATAGAGGTTAGTCGGAGGAGTGAAGAGGAAAGGAAAATAAAGATTGAAGACTCACATACAGTCATTGAGCATTTTAGCCTAAGTGTAATAGCCCAATAATTTTTATGAATATTTAAAATCTATTTTGAAGTTTATTGAAATACTTAATTACGTGAAAAATGTTCTTTTGAATTAGTGAAGGAAATTTAGGAATAGAAATTTTAGTTTTTTAATTTAGAAAATTTTTACAAATTCTCAAGGACCTAAATGAACAAATCTTACAAGTTAGAGTGGCTATGAGTAATTTTATCCAAGGAAATTAGTAGGGTTGGTTACTATTCCAGTATACGGTAGTATTCACCTATATAATACTATTTACGTATACAGTACTATTCACTTATACAATCGAAATGTCGAGTACTAGATGTGGTTTAGGCATAAGAGTAAATGAGAAAGAAATTCGTAGGAGAAAATGACATTTTATGTGAAAAAATACCTTAGGGACTAAAAAGGACTAAATTGAAAAGAAACTTAAAGGTTTAAGGTGAAAGGATAGTTTTCCCCTTAAGTTTTCAATAGTGAAGCCGCCTTCGACTTTTCAGTGATTGCACAGTAAATTAAATGATTAATATGCACAGTAAATTGAATTATTTTATTAAAAATGTCATTTTCATAAATAGAAAATTGAATATTTTATTAGTGCATAATGTCAAATAATACTCTTGACTTTTCCTATAAGTAGGCCCTTCCATTTTAATTCTATACTCACACCTTCAACTTCTTTTCTTCTCTCCATAAGTTTCTCTTGCTCCAATGCTAAGCCGCTGAGATTTTGGGCCTTTCCTTTTCAACTTAGCAGAATACTTAAATTTACCTGTGTACTCTTGTCCGTAACGACTTAGAGCAGTGATACTCATATGGATTCCAGGGATAGATTCTTTAATGCATCTTCCATATCCTTTGAGATGTTATGACTAGATTAGAATAAAGAAAATTACCTTCTATCATCTTACACATCTTCGAGGAAGGTTCAAGGTAAAATTGGGCAAATATCAAGGTGAGAGATCCTACCTTACCTTATTTGCTTATTTAATGTATATATTAAAAGTGTACTATAAATATATTTATATGACATGAAATTCATGTATTCATGTTATGCATTGAAATGTGTAAATGTAGGACTATTGTGAACTTTTCTTGAAATGGGATGTATATAGTTGCCTATGATTGTGTAACATGATTGTGTTTGATCTTGAAAGAAATGAAAGTGGATTTTATGGGATCACATAGGATGAAATAAGGGTGGAATGAAATCACTATGGCTATATGAAATAAGGTTGGACTACAGATTTGTCACTTTGAGGACAAGAGTGAAATAAGAGACAATGCGGCAGGGGCCGCGGGGCAACGGCCACTTTATGTGGATAGGACCCTCAAAATGTTTGGGAACTTAAATTGGAATTGTGTGAATTGTTTGAAAAGTGATTTGGCTTGAGCTGGAATGTGTCTGTTAATGATTGCAAGGTACTTTTATTATATGTCTTGATAAATATCTTGTACACTAAAATTTAGATGACTATACTATTTGATCAAACATGTACATCTGCATGTATATATATATATATATATACCTATATTGTGTGTGAATATGGTAAGATTCTCTCAAGTAGAAGTTATCTTCAGTTACAGGTATGAAGGACTTCCTAGTTCGGTAATATTCACGCCAAGATTACCTTCCCATTCGTTCAGGGTAAAGGCATAATATTTAGGTCTTATAATAAATTATATATATCTAGAAAAGCTCTGTAATCAAATAGGTTCTTTTAGTGATATAATGTGCATGACTGTAGCTTGCATGAAGAACTCGGTTTAGCCGTACTTTCTTATCATTTTGTGAGAAGAGAAATGGTTTTCTTATTTTAATTCTTAAATTATTTAATTTAAATAGTTGTATTTAAATTATGGGAAAGAGTGATTGAACGTAGGTTAAGAATCGAGACGAGTATTTCTGAAAATCAATTTGGATTCATGCCAGGACGGTCTACAATGGAAGCTATATATCTTCTAAGGGGGTTGATGGAAAGGTATCGGAGTAAACAAAGAGACCTTCATATAGCATTTATTGACTTAGAAAAAGCCTATGATCAAGTACCAAGAGAGGTGCTGTGGAAAGCCTTGGAACAGAAAGGTGTACGGGTTGCGTATATTAGAGCCATAAAAGATATGTACGAGGGGGCTACGACTAGTGTGAGAACGTCTGGAGGGGAGACTAGAGACTTTCCTATTAAAATTGGCCTACATCAGGGATCATCCTTAAGCCCTTATTTGTTTGACTTGGTTTTAGATGTTCTGACGAAACACATCCAAGAAGATATTCCTAAGTGCATGCTTTTTGCAGATGACGTTGTTCTCATAGCAGAGACAAGGGAAGAGATTAATTCTAAACTTGAGTTATGGAGAGCTACTTTGGAATCGAAGGGTTTTCGTCTGAGCAGGAGTAAGACCGAATATATGCATTGTAAGTTTAACAAGCGACAAGCTAGGAACGAGCTGGAGGTTAAACTTGGTGATCAGGTCGTATCACAAGTGTCAACGTTTAGGTATTTGGGATCAATTATACAAGATGATGGCGAAGTTATTAGAGATGTGGAACATAGGATACAAGCTGGGTGGTTGAAGTGGAGAATGGCATCAGGGGTTGTTTGTGATCGGAAAGTACCTGATAAACTCAAAGGAAAGTTTTATCGTACTGCTATAAGACCAGCGATTTTATATGGGAGTGAATGTTGGGCAATGAAAGGACAACAAGAACATAAAATTGGAGTGGCGGAGATGAGGATGTTGCGTTGGATGTGTGGTCATACACGAAGAGATAAGATCCGTAATGATCATATACGAGGTAGAGTTGGGGTGGCACCTATTGAGGAAAAAAATGGTTGAAAATCGTTTAAGATGGTTTGGGCATGTGCAAAGGAGACCGTTGGAAGCGCCAGTTAGGAGAGTTGAGCAGATAGTTTGGAGCCCTATGAAAAAAGGTCGAGGAAGACCAAAAAGGACACTTAGAGAAATTATTGAACGGGATCTTTTAGTAAATGAGATATCTAAAGAGTTGGTCATTGATAGAGCTCAATGGCGTCGTGCGATCCATGTAGCCGACCCCACTTAGTGGGATAAGGCTATGTTGTTGTTATTGTTGTTGTAGTTGTATTTAAAAGAATAACAAAAATAAGGATTAGTATTGTGCTTAAGAGAAAAATATGCTTACAGAAGTGAGGTGAAATTCACCTTCTGTACTGGTCACATGCTCAGATTTTGGGACGTGACACTAAGAGCCTCATTGCCTTAGATTAGACGAAGATGACTGACGGACTGAGAGTGAGGTGACAAAGATGACGCGAGATGGAGAAGATGACATGAAATGGATAAGAAACATAGAAGATGACACGAGACAGACTGAGAGTGAGGAGACAAAGACTTTGCGCCACATATGTCACTTGACGAGTTGTGGCTCAAGGGAACCTACCTCAAACTTCTCCTCCAACAATTAATAAAAAAAAGAATATTAAGTGCTCAAGGGACAATCTCTCAAGTCCCATAAGTACCATCTATATTTTCGATTGACTCCCAGTTGCTAGTTCTTTAGGAGAATTTTTTGTTAAACATTGTGTAAGTGAAGCTGGTTAAATTTCTTCTTGCTATTGGATTTTAGTCGCTGACCATGGGAGAAGATAGTCGCTCACTATTAAATTAGTGTCATTTGCAATTTAATTCCGTTCATTTTTGTAGTGACCAATTGTTAATCCAAAAGTTACTCGATAAAAAGGAGTTAAATTGGGAATTGGTTATTAAAAATTTTAAAGTTATCAAGGAACTATATGATTTAAGATACAATCAAGATATACAAAGTTAAGAGAGAATAAAATATGACACCATAGACTTATCGAGGTTCAGATTCTCAATAATGGAGATTTTACATCCTCTCCTACAAGCACATAATAAGATAATTTTATTAATATATAATCACCAAATAACAGTACAAGACTACTCTAGAAAGTAGAACTGGTACCCTATTCTTACACCCCAAACTCCCCCAAAGTTTTCTCATACTAAGTGACACCAACACACTAAGACCCCCAAGTCTTAAAGACTTTTCACACTAAAAATCCTTAGGTCTTGTACAAGATACAAACTAAAAACTTCCTAATGTAATTCACACTTTCAAATTACAAGATGCGCTCAAGAATTTTTAACTCTTCCTAATTCCGATAAGAGAGCAACTAGATCATAAGCAATTGATTTTCCATTTTTTCTTCGTTAGCATTTGAAGAGAAGAAATCCAGAATATATAGGCATCTAATCTTGTGGCTGCTGTAACGGTGGGCTCTAATAATTCATTTAGCTACTAGTTATGGAATCTAAAGGGTCACTGACTAAGTTTATAGGCTGCGGCTGTCCTTCCATTATGAATTTGTTTGCTTCTTAAATGCTGCATTCTTTAATCAAATTGCATTGTGTATCTCCATGCAATCTTCATTTAATGTTACAACTGCAAGCATAAAGCCTAGACATAAGAGACAAAATAATTTCATTTACATGAAATTTCAAGCAACAAAATATCTGTGACAAAAAAAAAGTTTCACATTTTGCACATTCTCTTAAATTTAAATGAGTATATGTTAAAGAAATATCATTTCTATACATCTAAACATTGTAATTCCATAGAATCTTTCATTCTCATGTTAATAGATAATCAAAATATCACTACAAAATATAGAGTATATAGCGTCAATTTTCAAAACCGAAGTCAATAAGTACTGATGTCAAAGAAATTCTAGCAGGATTTCTGTAGCGTCAATAAGTACTGACGCTAAACGCCTAAAAAAATACAGAATTTCTTATATCAAACCTCACACCACTCTTTTCGTGGCCTTTGTAAAACCCACGGTGAAAATGCTCCTAGTCTCAATACTTTCCAAGGCTTTGTACCGGCACACCATTGGACCACTATTGGTGAACCTCTAGCTCACTACTGACGCATCACCGTGGTAGGTGATATGTGTCACGTGGACCACCCAGTTAGCGTTTTTCATTAGTATATTTGACATTGTTAAAAATATAAGTATATTTGACAAAAGAAAAAAAAACATGTGGGACATATTTGACCAAAAATAAATGTTAAGGGCATAAGTAAAAATTTATGTAAATAGTAGAGACATAAAATATACTTTTGCTTTTTTTTTTTGCTTTACTTATAATTAAGTAAATTGCTATTAAGGAAAATTAGCCTACATAAGCATGATATAGCTTATTAACAACTTGATTTATTGTAAGTAAAGGACAATGAAGGATAAATTGATAGTAATCAAGAGAATTAGGATAACAAATATTCATTGGTCAAGTAAAATCAAAATTAGTTTTAAACAATGTTAAAATTTAACCAATATATAATAAATGCTAAATTTATTTTAATCATTTGTCATGTATTTGATTAAGGAAAAAATTGTTTGTTGCCTTCAGTTTAGTATTTTACCCGGTCTTCCCTTGCATAACTCAAGCAGTAAGCAAAGTCTAACTTTGATAGAATCCATAAAACTTTATTTTTGAATATCTAATATGATTGGCAAGAGGCATGTTTTTCTTTTTCTCACCACATTTTTTCTTTGGAAGAAAATTAGGAATTAAAGTAAATAATTAGCAAGGCTAATATCTTACATATCTAAATTTCTTAAAATTACTTACTAAATATAATAAAAAATTTAAAAACTTAGTATGAAACATCTAAGTCACTTTATGAAATTTAAGTACATATTTTTTTTTACATAAATACATAAAATACATAAAAAATTATATATTCATTAAAAGATATATGATGTTTCAAACAAACTAAAAATTTATAGAAAGATTTGTGATAAACTTCCGCTGATGGTAACTATATATATTGTATAATTAAACTTTTGATAGAACAAATCCTTAACAAAGGAATTTGATCTTTAATAATGTGAGGACATTAAGGAGTCTAGCTCCTCTGAAGTTCCCAAGCGACCTACGCTTTGTAGTTCACACATGATCCGTTCGATTTGCATTCATCTAAGCGTCCGAATCTTGCCATGTGTCACACTAGTAAACAAAAGAAAATCAACCCAAAGCTTCGGCATCTAAGTCTGAGGAGCCTTAAGTTTCAAAAATATGCAGCGTCAACGAGAGCTTTTCAATCACTATTACAATTGCAGAAAGGAGAGAAGATGAAGCAACAAGTAAGAAGTTGAATAGACCACTATCCAATAATCCACCCAGAAAAGCATCCTTACACCGTCGATAGCACTAGAGGGAGAGACAAAAATCTCCGGCAAGATGACCAGGGCCATCACTTAAGAAGAAGAAGAAGAAGAAGAAGATTCAGGGTAGCGCGAGGTCAATTTTGTTTGAGGGAATCTGGTCAGGTGGAGGTCGGGAAGCTTAAAGTGGGTCCCACTGGAATCCACAGCGATTCCAGAGAGGAAACTGGTGGGATCTCTAAGAAAATCACACGAACCAATGTTCCGATCGCTATCACCCTCCAACAGATTCTGATCCACTTTCTTCTTTGAGCTCTTTGGTTTTATATCAGACTCTTTAAGCAAAAGCTTATCACCATATTATACCAAGGAGTATGACTAGATTTGGAGATGACTGAAAACTGATTTTGATATAGTATGGTTTTAGTTTTTATTATAGATTGTTCTTTGATGATTGGATTTGGAGATGTTGAAGTTAGACTTGAGACTTAGAATGAGAGCCATTTTATGTAAATATTGCTAGTGTACATATGTATTACATTACAGATATTTGAGATTAGATTGTGGAATGGGTTTGGCATTTGTCATGCTTGTCATTTATATACTCAACAACAATAAACGAACATATGGCAAAATTAAACTAAAAATAAGTTTCAATGATACTAACCAACAAGCAAATGAGAAAATAGGCTGAGACGGTGTTAATGGTGAGTCATTCATGATGATAATTATGTTACAGAAGAAACACCAATCATTGTCATTTTGTGACAGCATACTTTATAATTTGAACTAGAAGAAACGCCAATCATTGTGCCTTAGTTGTGCCTGGAAATAATGCTTTCTTTTTTCTGTGACAACATACTTTGATCTTTGACAATGTATAATGGGAGAGACAACCCCCCAAAAAAAAAAGGATGGAGAAAAAGTTACTCATTTAATAGTTTGTTTGCCAACTCTGCTCTCATGTATTTTAAAATTTTGGATACAAATAAGAGACCAAATATTCATAATTTGAACTTTGCTCTCAAGAATTTGGACACATTAGTACTGCAATGCAATGAATATGTCTTGATCCACTTTATCAGACTTGACTATACTAATATGGACCTTACCGGTGCTCAATTTGAAGAGTTGTTTTCATCACCCTATCTATTTCCATATCCCCACACACATTTTAAAACAAAGAGAAAATCCTTTTGAATCAAAGCTTCTTTCTGATTCTCTTCACCCACACCTCAAGAAATTTTACAAATAAATAGGTATTTACGGAAGCAAGTTATGGTCAAGGAGTCCCACAAGAAGTGCACAGAGGAACAAATAAATAATACCATCATACATCATTTCAACAAACACTTCATATCATAAACTATTCTATCATCAATGTGAAATATTATGATTTGTAAGGGAATCGTGGCTGATTCGTCTTCTATTTGTTTCCTAAATTACTTTCTGTATCTTGCTTATTTAAAAAGTTGGAAATGAATAAGAAAGGCATAAGACATTTCAATTAGAAACATTAGAAAGTTTTCTCTCAACGAAGCACAATAGTGTCCAAGAAGGGAAGAAATCAAGCAAGGGAAAAGAGGATTTTCTCTTGTGTTGTCTCTTGACTAGATCCTACGCGAACACCCACATCAATTACTTCTGGACAAAGTGCCCACGAGTTGCCTAAGCCTTCAAATTGTTTAACCCTTCGTCATTTCCAACTTAGTATACTCATGGTGCCTTCAGAGACTATTTTGAGACAATCTTTAAGAACCCATGTTGAGAATCAAATAGCATAACGTCCTTTAAGAATCCTATGTACTCCACATAGCTCATAATAGGAGGTAAGTTGGGGAACTACCTCGGCAACGAAAACCATTTGTAGGAGGGACCAAACTAGTTGCATTGTTCCAGTGTTGCCAAGCTAACCTCCCTTGATGTGTTTAGCTTAGATCTTGAATTAGTTTTATTCCTTGTTGTCCACGTGTCTATTCCTCAACTCGACAACATTTTTTGTTAGTTGTCCTCTTGCAAATTGGATTGTCCCTAAATATAATATGATGAAGAAGAATAGGGATTGTAGTCTTAACGACTACAATCTATAGATAATATTGGTCCCATTGTAAGCAAGTCATAGCGATAGCTTGGTCCAAAAGAGGTGTTCAAGCCAATTTATAAGAGTCACGCCTGAAATATTATCAAGAAATAATCTGTCCCTTAAGAATCTTCAGAGAAAAAACCGAATTCCCAATCCTCAAGTGAGGCAGATATAACGTACGTACTGTATGAGTTTTTGAGAAAATCAAGAGATTATACTTTGACTTGCTCCATGTTGCTGTACTTAAAATAAACTTGCAGATAAAATTGGATTCTTGGTTTAAGAGGCTCAATTGTTTGGGCTTAGTCGACAAACGCTAAACGAGTTTGATCGACTAATTGCGAGGATTGATTGCTTCAAAACAACTAATGGATCCATATTAAAAAACTGACTTGGGCCAGTCATAATTTACACATAATCCATTGTACTGGGTGGGCCGTGCACGATGGATTGTCTTCTTCCAAATCCATTTATGTCCCTTTAGGGAACCACTGGGCTTACAGTAAAACCGTGCATAAAAAAATAAAATATCATAAAACCATCGCTCTGAACTTATTTAGTTGTGTAGTATACAATTTAATTTATATATTTTTAATATTCCATATGTGTATATTAATTTTTTTATTACGACTCTCATTATGCTGGTTATTTTGCGTGAATCAAGTACAAAGCTTGTGCTGGTTGAATGTATTGTTTTTTGTAATATTGCAAATTACAACACATTGAAATAAAGCTTGTTGGATATAACACATTGTATATATAATAGATGTATATAGATAAAGCTACCTATAGTGATTGTGAAAAATTCTGTTCCTTTTTCCTCTTCTTTCTCTGCCAGAATAATTAGTTCTGGAAGACTGTTGCTCATTTTATACTTTGACTTGATCTTACTTTTATTTTATCTTCAGATTATTTTGTTGTCGTGGTTAGTTTTGTCATTTAATACTTATTTCTCCAGGTCTTTGTTTTTTCAATTATGTGATTCTGTAACTGCTCTCAATTCTAATAGCAACTCGTCTCAAGCGTACAAGTTGCTTCAATACATATTGAAAGGTGAGTACCAACAAGAAGTTCAAGCATATCCAAAGGAGCATGATTCAGATTATCCATTAACCAATCCCAAAATTGAGAAGCTTAAGGGAAAGGGAATTTGGACACCCAGCGTTGCTATCTTGTTACTCCCATAGTTTTTTTTTTAATCAAAGCTATCATTTAATTCAGTTCACTTTCACGTTCTCAAAATCTCCATGGCTATGGCTGAATGCTTCCTTGCTGCTTTTCTTAATGTTCTCTTCAATCAGTTAACCTCGCCATACCTTCTTGAGTTCATCTTACATAAGGGGCTTGATGAAGAAGCACTCAAAAGATTGAAGACAGCCTTATTCACAGTCGTTGTAGTACCTAATGATGCTGAACAGATGCAAATCAAAGACCTAGCTGTGAGGAATTAGCTTGACAACCTGATAGATGCTATTTATGATGCGGATGATCTGCAGGATAAAATTTCCACTATTGCAGTAATCAATGATCAGGTACAAAATTCATTGCTTTATGCTCTTGATTTAGATGACAGAAAGATGAAAAAAGAGATAGTAAGATATTATTAGCACGTTAAAATTTATTCTAAAGGATAATGATATTCTTGGTTTGCAAAAGAGCACTATATTGATGGAAAATTGGTCAACTAGGCCTCAATATAAATCTCTAGTTGAAGATGATGTACGAGGTTGAGGTAGTGATAGAGAGGTCATCGTTAAGTTGTTGCTTGAATATGCTAAAAATAATGATAGCAAAATATGTGTTATTCCTATTCTGGGTTTGGGTGGGATAGGAAAAACCACTTTAGCCCAACTAGCATACAATCATGAAAGAGTGAAAAATACTTTCAATTTTAGAGCATGTGTTTGTGTTTTAGAGAATTTTGATGTTTCAAATATCACCAAGGGCGTAATGGATCACTTTTGCACTTCAAAGGATTATAGTGATAAGCCAACAAACACCTTGATTGGAATTATTTTGCCAGTGAGAACTTTGATTTTATTGGATTGCTAAATGATTTTGGATTGAGGAACTTTGTTAGTAGAAGAAGCATTTGGAGTGAGGAAGTTATTAAAACCTTCTACTCAAATCTGGAATATAGTGCTAGGCATGGGAGAATTATTTCAACTGTGAGAGATTTAGGAGTTGAAATCACTAAAGGCTCCCTAGCTAGGATTTTATGTATTCTTGCACCTAATCCTGGTGATTTACACTTCACAGAACAACCCACATCACTCAATCCCATCTCTTACAACAAACAAGAAGTGTTCAATACCATTATGGGATAGAGGACTGGGCAAGTCAGGAAGTCAAAGTCAGTGAAATGAATGCCAATGATAGATTTTTGCTGAATGTTGTAACTCACATTTTGTTTAATAAATTAGGGAATTTTGCTAATCCTCTTGAGTCAGAGTATTTTGCTATGGCATATATAATGCAAGGAAAGGCATTTAACATTCCACACTTCATCATGAAGAGAATGGAATCCTGTACTCAGAGAAAGTTGCCTCTTCCCTATGCTTGTATCATCACTAGAATACTTGAAGATGCAAGTATAAATGCTCATTTTGGGAGAATAATGAAATCATCTGTCATAGATGAAAATTCTCTTAGAAGAATGGGCTTCATTTATCTCAAAGAGGAATGGCTAAGAGCAGAAGAAAACAAGACTGTTAAGAAAGCAAGAAAAGAAGAGAAAGAGAAGCTGATATTGATGATGATATTAAGGGGGTGAAGACCTTGAAGACATGGATGAAGATGAAGAAGTTCCTCTTGAACCATTTGATTATGGCTTCCAAATTAGGTAAAAAACTCGATTGCTAAATGAGTTGCTTGACAACTCGACCAAAATGATGGGCATGATGCAATCCATGCAAGACGGTATTACAGAGATATAAAATGGCATCAAGATTCTTGAAGCTCGGATCTCTCATTTGGAAACCACTTCTGCTTCTCAAACAGAGGAAATTCATGTCTTGTCAGAGTTGGTTTGTGATCTTCATCCTAGAGATTGAGTGGCCTTGGGGATTGAGGATGAAGACTCCTTTCTTTTTGTTGATGACAAATAGGTAGAAGATTTAAAGTTATATTATTTGTTATCTATTTTATATTATCTATTATCTACTTTATGAACTAACATTAGAACCTTTACTCTAAATTTTAAATGCTTATGGTATTAATGCTTATAACTTTCTGCTGTTGCTACACTGAATATTTTTTGCTGTTGCTACATTGATTATGTTGCACATATTTAATAGGATATAAATGTTAAGGGGAGCCTTTTCTTTTTGAACTTAAACCACTATTTCAAAATATCCTAACCTTTTAAATTTGTTTATCATTATAAAAAAGGGAGAGATTGTTGACCCTATTGCATTCAAAGCTATACTTAAAACTTTGATGATTAACAAACAAATTTAAATAATATTCTCCTGTGTTTTAATGTCCATATTTTCAAGAATGTTTCTCAAGGCAAAAAGATATTGTAAGAAAGTGAAGACATTTATCTTTTTATCTTTTTATCTTAAGAATCCTTGTAAAAGTTTTTGAATGGCAAGAGAAAACTTTCTAAAAATCTTTCTAACTAAGTTGGAAATAGGTTATTGATGCTTTGTAAATGCAAAACTTTTGAAAATCATAATCAGGAACCATCAGTCGACTAATGCACTTGCAACAGTCGACTGATCACTCTCTGGTTGAATTTTAGCAAAAGATCAATATCATATTGGTTGACTAATTGACATCAAATAGTCGACTGATTGGTCTCTGTCTCAAATTTTAAAATACCTCTAGTAACCATCAGTTGACCGATCCAAATGAATTAGTCAACTAATCCTCTATGAAAGAATTTCAACCATCAAGACAGTGAATCATCAATTGACTAACAGCTCACCATCATCAACTAGCATCTCATTAAACTACATTATCGACTGTCGTGGGCCTATTAGTTGACTACCTGCATGATGACATCAGTTTCAACGGCTATTTTCTAAAGATTTTAGCTTATATCATAATGGATCCTATTCCAACGGATCTCTAACTCTTTGGCTTATATATATTGACTTTAGAGGTTGTCAAATCAACAAGAACTTATTCCATTTGACTCTAAATTTTGTGAAATCAATCTCTTGCCAATCATTTGCTTTTAGTGAGCCTATTATTTGTAAACATACTCTGTTCTAGAGAGTTGTTTATATTCATCTCAATCTTTCAATTGTATTAATCAAGGAGGGTTGCTTGAGGCTGTGGTTGAGAGTAATCATTGTGTGAGGGGGAGAGACACCTTTGGGAATCAAAGTTCTTTGTTGTAGTGGCTCACAGGTGCCCATCTTTTACAAACTTGTGATTATTAGTTAAACACTCTAGAAATTGTCTTGAGGACATAGGCTTGGTTTAAGCTAAACCAGTATAATATCTGTGTTAAATTCTCTTTCTCTCTTCTCTTTAATTATTTATTACTTCATCTTTGATTTTTGCACTCTTCAATTATTTATTTTGTCTCTGCCCTGTTTTTCACTGTTTTAGATATTTGGCTTTAGTTGCAAAACTTCTTGAACTTCCAATAAGTTTTTGAGAAAATTTTTATAAACTTAATTCACTCTCTCTTGGGAGCTAGCCATTTCTATCAGTTATACATTGACAAATGTCTAAAATTATGATGTTTATATGTAAGTTAAATGTATCGTACAATGATTACTCCTGAGAATAAATTGAGCACGATTGATACGTATGTGCATGCACATAGGGATATATGATTAACAACATGATCCAAGAGAACTAGGCATTGATCACGGACACGACCCTTGGAAATAGAACTAGAGCTAGACCCTTAGTGAGAAAGGATTATGTAGGTTCCTTTAAGAGTTTAAGAGTGCTTGCAAGAGACCAAAGGGTGATTACATGTTGAATAGCTAGGGAGTAGCTTAAGTATAAGAGATAGGCGAGGGTATGAACATTTACCACACTTGTGGTTTAAAGTTGCTAGAATAGTAGGAGAGATGAGGTTAATCTTAAGGGAGAATTCCCCAGGGGGGAGGTCCACATGAATTGCAGTAGCGTGTAAGGACAAAGAAATGTGTTGGTGAGCTGACAAGTTGAATATCAGAGTGGCAACTCCTCAAGTGAGACAGGTAAGAAATGAACAAGAGCATTAATGGCAGCCCATCAACAGAGTTAGTGAAAAAGCATGACTTAGAGGGTATTTTTTCGAGGCCATAAGGAGGAGATAATGTAAACCTTAGGACAAACACTATGCTAAGAAAGGACAAGGCTCTAGTAAGTGATATGCTGGAAGAGGTATAGCTATTTACCAAGTAATATAAAAGATTTCAGGTAACAAGTTAGCCTCAGCAAAACAGAATTCAGTGATTGTTGAAATTTGGGAACTGAATTTCTTTAAGGGGGAGTAATATAATACCTTAGGTGTTACAGAGTAAGAAAAGGAGTTTATTTTTGTGTGGGTTCATATACATACACACTTTCTAGATTTCCTTGTGAACCATTTTAATACATATATATATACACACACATATACACACATGTAAAATTACACCCTTCTCACTTCCATCCATGAAGAACTATATTTATATATACATAACCACATAATACCACAATTACTTGTATGTTATCATTACATTCAAGTACAATAGCAACATGATTTCAATCATACAAATCATCATTTTCTTCAAATTAGATACATCACAAGTTTTCATTATGATACAAAAGACCGTTAAAGAAAATAATTAGTCATAGGAAGAATCAACCCACTCACCTTAATTCCAACCTAAAGTTTCTATACTTCAAACTAGAGAAGGATTCCAAAGATCTTATTGAAGGCCTAAGGAACAAGTAAAGCCAGAAACAAGATTAAATCAGAACAAAGATTACCAAACGCTCAACCTTGTTCTGTTTTGAGGCCACTTTTGGGTCCAACTTTTAAAATATTGCTGGTATTAATCCGTAGCTCCAAAAATCATGAAATACCATATTTATATGTTAGAAAGCTAGGGTAAAAATTTCAGATTAAAATTATAACGTTTGGATGCTCTAAAGACCTTATTAGCAGAACTGTTTAATTTCTTATAGGCTGCTATTTTATGATTTTTTTTGGCCTAGCTAGTCATGTCCAAATGCAATGAAAATTTTCAAATCATAAGTTTAATATCTTAACTAAGTACTATAAAATTTTCATATCAAAGCAAGGTCTTTTGGCCCTCAAAACAAAGCTAACTTCTAATCTGCTCAAATTTAATTTTGCACAGAATATGGATCTGTTCTTGGATTAGTTCACCAAGTTAAACTGTTCCAAAAATTTTAGAACTTACCAGTTTGATTAAGTAAGATTTCAAGAGTCCCTCATAAAAATTTCAAGATGTAAAAGCTTCATTTGGTCACCCAAATTACACAAAAGCAGTAGCATGACAAACTAGTCTTGTTTTATGTAATTTCACGTTTTCTTCTGCTTTCTAATCCATATTTAAATTTTTTTTCCTTTCTTCTTGTTCTGGTTAAGACCTATTTAATCCCCTTTACTAGAAAGCTAATCAAAAGAAATAAATTAAACTCAAATCCTAGAAAGTTCAAGATTACCCGATGCACTTGTCCTGTTTTGCCGTCATTTATGTTTTCTTCTCAATTGACCTTCTAATTCAGCCTTCTTGATTTCGTTCTTAATCCAGTTTATTGACATCTAGCTATATCTACTTAAAGACAAGACAAAATGAATTAAGAGCAAGAGATTTAAACTTACCCGAGGTTTATGCTCTGTTTTCATTCCTATCTTTCTTTCTCTCGGTTTTTCAACTTACTTTCAGCTGACCCTCAAGATATCTGGTTTGTATCACAGTTGCACAATTTTTGCTACTAGAGACCCAGAAATTCTAAGTCCCCTTAAAGCTTAATTCTCTCATCGATTTCACTCTTTCTAAGTGAAGGAGTCTCCTTTGTTTTTCGGATATAAGAAATAGAGCACGGTTCGGGTTTTTTTGCAAAAATGAGGAAGACGGCTCATAGGTAGAAGGATGTAAAGAGACTTCAGGAAATGGCAGGGAAAAAGTACCGAAAGCTAAATAAGAAGACTCCAAAATATTTTTTTTTCCTGATGATACAGGCGGCCAAGAAAAAGGAAGACACAAATGGATATATATGTGGTGACTAAGTATTGGCTAACAAAACTGTGGCTAAATGTTTAGCAACGTTTTGTTAGGCACATTAAAATTGTAGTTAACACTTTACTTTTTTTATTTTTCTATGGCAGCACATCCATTTTGGCTAAAATGTTAATAAGGTTCCTCTCATCTCTTTAATTTTCAATTGAGTCCCTAACTTTTTTAATAAAAATTCTTTTCTTATCTTTCAAAATTAAATTTACTTCTCTTGATTTTTCTTTCTTTTTCTTCTTAAAACCTTTTTCATAATAGTCTTTTTTAAGTATTTAATATTAAAAATTACATACTTTATGATAATAATAGTAATATTATCAATAATATTCATAATTGAATTAAGATATTACAAATATATCCAAAAATTTAGAATTTAGTTCCTCAAAATTTTTCTTTTAAATTCGAAGGTTCACCGTACTATTTTAAAATCTAGGATATTACATATTTAAAAGTAGCTTCTATGCGTTAATATCATATAGAAATTTCTGTTTAAATTTTACAAAAATTCTGTTGAGTTGTTGGATATTTTGTAAAATCAGTTCTTCAAAACAATTTTTTCCTATTATATAAAATTATAGAAAAATTTATTAATTTTGCAATTAACTAATGGATGTCACACTCCCCTTCTCTACAAGTTTTTCAAATTACACAATCCTTCGCTTTACTTTTAAAATATACAGTTAAAGACATTGCAATTAATTTAAGAAAGACTACTTTCACTTTTTTTTCCGCATGTGGTGCTACTCTGCCAAAAGGTGGAGTTGTAGCCATAGTTAGCTACCACTGATGTACATATTCTGCTTGGGAGGTTCAGGTATATTTAAGTCAATATTTTGAATTCTAGCACATATTCATAATCAGTTAATTATAATATTACTTGAAGTATCCAGCACTGTTTGTACAACCAAAAAGAACCCAACAAGCTCAAGCAGCATTGTTTATGCAGCCAAAAAGTATCTAGCAAGCTCAACTAGCAAAATGTCAGAAACACAGAGAATCCAAAATTGCAAGCTCAAACAATAGAAAGTGGTGAGACCAATTGTATGGAAGGATCTTTAAGGTAAAGTATTATGTTTGCCTCCATGTAAGGAACACTCGCATAGAATTGTTAGGCATTGCCAGATGCTGCAAGAACTGGATTTGACTACATTTAAATAAGTTAGTACAAATGTCACACACGAGTCCATATTGAATTGTTAAAGAATTATGACTGTTAAAATTTTTGGCTCCGGTTTTCTAAAATTTTTAAATATTTAGTAAGAAATTTTTTAACAAATAGTATATAAATTTTAATTGTACAAAAATTAGTATATAATTTATGAAATAAATTTAATTAGTACAAAAACTTTTGAATTTTGTTTTTTAAAATTAAAATAATTTTAACAAATAGTATACAAATTTGAATTTTGGAAATATTATGTCTATTCTATTTTATATTTAAAAATATGTGAAATTCAAAATTGGGTAAGTGAAATATATGTTTAAGATTTTCTTTTGATATTAAAAAAATAAGATTATTGAAAATAAAAAATTTGAATATTTGTTTGGTATCGAAGGTGTTTATATGGACTTTGTATATATTAGTGTATGATGTCTCGTGAAATTTATTTGAAGTTAAGAAATTTCATAAGGTAGAAGAAATAATTTTCTAAGATAATTTTTTCTTAAGATAATTTCATAAGGTAGAAGTAATACTTTATTAGTGTATATTGTTGTATTTTATTTTAGGATAGGATATGATAGTTTAAACATGGTTTGTTTACAATATTGGAAAATATAGTTTTTTTATTAAATTTTTCCTTAAAAGCTGTTTTCAAAAAATTTTAAAATAATTGTAAATTAGATTGTTATTTTAAGGTAGAAGAAATAATTTTATAAAATAAAAAAATTGTATTTTAAAATTTAAAAAAATTAATTATATGTAATTAATAAATTAATATATATTTAATATATAAATGAACAATATAATTAGAGTTAGTTAGTGTTATATAATAACAAATAATTATTTAATTTAGATTTAATGTATAAGAAATAAATAAACAATATGGTAGCTTATCTATAATGGTGGATATCAGACACGTGGTGAATCCTTGCCTTGATGATGAATCATTTTTTATACCTACACTCTCAACACGTTTCTCAGAATGCTTGGGTAAACAAGGTATGTTTTATTGAAAAATCAACATTAAAAAATATTTAAAAAGAAAGACAAATTTTATTTTTTGATTATTTCATCCTAATAAAATTCAATTGCAAAGGGATTGCCTTTTACAATCTTGACAATGCATCCTAGTTCGTGACTCACCCCTAGTGATCGTTCCCTACGTGCGTATTGCTTGCTTCTCTGATGTGGCTTGATTGGGTATGTTTGAATACAATTCAGCTCTTTTTTTAGCACATGTTGAGAGGTGGAGGTTGGAGCCACACATTTTCCACACCCCACAAGGAAAATATACAATTACATTACAGGATGTTGCAACGAAATTAGGACTCACATGTATTAGTAGGCCAATAACTAGGAAAGCTTATGATGATTGGCAAGTCTTATATGAAGAGCTTCAACATGTTGTCCCGTTAGACAATGAATTAGATGATTGGTGACTCACCATGAATTGGCTTAGGGATACCTTCCCTAATTTTCCTGAAGGCCCTATTTAGATTTTGATCATTGTCCTTTGCTTCCATTGTTGGGTTATCGATATGCAATAACTACTTATGTCTTCAAATTATTATTTATTATTTGGTATTTACTATTTCAACTCATATATTTATTTGTAAACATTGCAGCTAGAAAGGTGCCAGGGATGAGGAATATTATTACCGCCATGGGCAAACAGAGAGAATATATGTTTCCTTGTTCAACTCTGCTCACTCAGCATCTACTTGAACCGACCATTCTAGAGCAAGTAATTGCTAAGGAAGCAGTCTCGAGGGTTGATAGCTGCAAGGGAACCTATCACATATAATGCATGCTACGCACCAAGTATATCTATGCCATATCAAGGTGAGACTTCAATCAACTATCAGAACTAGCTTGATGTTGGATGTCGTGGCACCGGTCCCTTATACATAGGAGTTGACGTCACAACGCGGCCCCAGGCATGTAATATCTAATTTTAATTCAAATTACTTAATAATAGAATACTTAATGTATATAAGAATTTGGTATTTGTAAAAATAATATCTCTAAATTAATATATAAAATATATCGATAAAAAGAGAAATTTTCATATCTTAAAGTATAAAAAAATTAACTTGGATAGAGAGCAATCAGTCGACTACCAGCTAGTAACTGGTCGACCGATTGCCTACTATCTTAAATAGCTTTGGGGTCCTAAAAGCTACCAGTCGACTGATGTAGGGAAATGGTTAACTGGTAAGTCCTTGTTAAGTTCTAGATTTAGCACCATTTTGGTGCTAAATGGTGCTAAATGCCCTATCTTTTTATCTCTTACTTGCCTTGGCTTGTATTCTTTAACCCTGTGTTCTGAATGTTTTAAGTTAGTTTATGTTTTATTTGAATTTTGATTAGTTTGAGTAAGTTCATGTTTCCATTATGTGGTTTAATAGTATTATTTATTGCTTGATGTAGGTTGAGTTAGTGAGAATGATACATATGCGAATATGGCTTTTTTAGAACTGTAAATATCGGCCAGCTTGGACCGGCCCAGACTGGCCTGGAACGGGCTAGTCGAAAATGGGTAGGGCACTGGTAGGCCCATTCTCAAACGGGCCTGGATGTCCATATCCAAGCCCGCTTGGCCCTGCAGGCCAGGACTCCTTTTAAAAAAAAAATCAAATTAATCTACTCCTCCTCCTTTACCTAACTCCCCCAGTTGGTCCGAAACTCAAATATTGTCTATTTGTCTTATTTGTTGTGTTCATATAGCCCATCTTCCAATTTGAAATCTTCTTATAAAGCCCAATTAAAAAAGATGATTTATTGTCCAGTAAGTTACAAGGAATATACAATTAGAAAAAAGATAATTTATTGTCCTTATAGGTAAGTAACAACTAACAATGAATATACAATTAACTTGATTATCAAAGATTCAAGGGTGATATTTGATTGCTATTGGCCTATTGGCAAGTGCCAATGGTGATATTTCTTGTCCTTATGGTATTCAAGTCACTATAGCAAAGACGGATAATAGCTATAGGTATATCAGTAGGAAAGTAATGAATTTCAGTAGCAAAATTGTGATTTCTACTGAATAGTTACTAAAATTTTTTAGTGGCAAAATTAATAATCGGTAATTGTTTTCCTACTGAATTCCTACTAAAACATATTACCTACTAAGCTTGTTATATAGATTTTCAGTCGAAAAATAACATAGATCTCCGATATGAAACAGATCATTGCTGTACAAGTGTTAAATGATCGAAGATCAATTTTTATAATAAAATTATAATTAAAAATGAACAAAAATATAAATTTTTATAATAAAATTATAATTAAAAAATAAATAAAAATATAAATTTGAAATATTATAGAGAGAGGCTGCAAGGCTCTTGAGAGCCCTCTCCAGACTTGTTTAAATTTTTTTAAAAACTTTTATAATTATAAAAATTTATTATATTTATATATTTAAATTTTAATTGTTATGTAGATTTTTTTAGTTATGAAAAAAAATAATTAATTTACGTTGTATATTTATAATTTTAGTTTAATGATATGCTAAAAAATGATTTAAATAAAAAGATTTAAATTTACAAATTTTGATACAATAGAATTGATTATTTTTATAAATAAAATAAAATAATAAATTTACAAATTTTTTATATGAAATATTTTAATTGTTTTCCTCTTTTTCCATATTTCTGCGTCATTTTCCACCAAATGAGGATGAGATAGGAATGCTTCTTGGTCCAAATAAATTAATAGTTCTGGTTGATACATAAATTCATGTTGATACGTAAGAATATAAACAGATTAGGAGGCAATAGAGAAAAAAGAAGCGAGTAAATTGAGAAGTATCAGAAGGCAATAGAGAAAAAGAAGTGGAGTGAATTGAGAAGTATATTGAGAAAAGAATATTTTTTTATTTGAAAACATATAATTATTTACATACAAAAGAATAAAAATTACTATCTACCATAAATAAAATCAGAAAATGTGCAGAGAAGAATAATACGAAGAAAGTACAAATTATACTATTGTCTCTCTATATCTGTACATAGTTTCTGTATTTCTGAACATATCTGAAGAAGAAGATGAATAACCAGTAAAAAGAAAGATGAATAACCAATAAAAAGGAAGATGAATGAGATAGATTAAAAAAAAGTCACTTAACATACCTTGAAATTGATGAAGATGAGAAAAGATGAAGATGAACGAGAGAAAAAAAGAAAAAGATAAAGTGCAAAAATCTAAGAGACAACTTATATAAAAGAGTAAGCGGAATAATGAAAATTTTAAAAGTAAGCGTAAAATTTTTAACTTCGCGCCAACACTTAAATAGTATTTCACACGATAATTTGTACTTTATTATTTTGTTATATTCAATTAGAAAATATTCACGTTCATGAACTAAATGTATGGGTAATATTTTTTTTAATTATAATATTTTTTTATATTCAATTAAAAAATATGCACGTTCATGTATAGTTTATTATAATATTTTTACATTATTTTAATTATAAAAAAATAATTGAATAATTTATTATTTTAATATAAAATTAGCTTTAACAGGAAAAAATTTATATAAGTCATAATTTGTATATTTATTGAGAAAAATAATTATATATACAAATTGTGTTAAATATTCAAATATATTTATAAATTAGCATAACTAAATAGTAAATTACATTAAATAAATTGTTCATTAGTGAAAATACATTACAATAATAAAAATAAAATTAAAAAATAATATAATACATATTTCTACTCTTCATCATCATTTTCCTCATCTCCATTATTATCATTGTTTCAAATATTGTCAATTAATGGAATATCGAGGGGAATAAAAAAATTGGAAACATTGTTTAAAGATGCTATATCTGGTCAATACACGTCTATGTTTTCTTGATCACTTGAAATGACATAAAATAAGTGTTGAGGTGGGTGGGGATGAGGAAAAACTCTTTGCATTTCATTGAGTCTAGTCTCCATTATAGTAATTTGACTACTTACACTACAAGAAAATTGACTTTCAGTGTCGACTTTTGGTGGCGACTAAATAAGTCGCCACTAAAAGTTGAGTTTTGATGGCGACTCTTAGAGTCGCAATTAAAAATCATACTTTTGGGTCGGCTCATTTTAAAATGAGCCAAAAAATTAAGGTCCAAGCCCGCCCAAATACAGGCGGGCCAGCCGTGACCCGTGGACTTTGAAAGTAATGGTTGGAACCCAAGAGGGGGGTGAATTGGGTTTTATAAATTTTTCACAAGAATTAATTGGAAGTTAAAATGATTTTCTGTAAAAGTACAATGCTTAGGATAATAAATACAATACAGAAAATCAATGTGCTGTCAAGATAATTAATTATAAAGATCAAGGAATTAAAGAATAGATATCAATATGCACAAATTAAAGAGTAAGGGATAGAGAAAGCAAACTCGGAGATTTATACTGGTTCGGCTAATCCAAGCCTACATCCAGTCCTCAAGAGACCACTTGAGTATTTCCACTATAATTGCAAGTTTAATCCGGGTACTTGCAAATCACTACAACCACGCAAATTCGATCCGGGTATTTGCGAAACCACAATGGAGAATTTATGAATCCGGGCTCCTCCTCAACCCAAAGCAAGTTCTTCCAACACCGGTACTTGCGAACCTCAACTCAGAATAATATATGTGTTGATCAAAATCAACAATACAAAGAAACTCTCTCTAAAGAGTAGATGAAAACAAATGAAGCTCTAATAACTCTAATGATAGAGAATATGCAAGATTTGGCTCAAGAATGCTTTCCTTTCTCTCAAAGATGATAGAAGAAGTTAATATCACATTGTAAGACTTTGTTCTTTCTCAAAATCGTGTATCTAAGGTCATATATATAAGATTTTACAAAACTAGCCGTTATATAGCCGTTATATAGCCGTTACAGCACTTATAGTGCAGTCCAGATTTTGAGCTTTTTTTAAAAATTCATAACTCCCTCATTTGAACTCTGTTTTAAACAAATTATAACTTATAGTCGCCACCAAAAGATAATTTTTTTTAAAATAAAATTAAAAAAGTTAGACTTTTGACCACCAAAAGTTGAATTTTTTTAGATAAAATAAAAAAATTAAATTTTTGATAGCGACTTAGTCAGACTTTTAATGACAACTTTTATAGTTGCCACTAAAATATAATTTTTTAAATAAAATTTAAAAAGTCAAACTTTTGGTGGTGACAAAAGTTTGACTTTTTTAATTTTATTTAAAAACTTGTCTTTTGGTGGCGACTATAAGAGTCGCCACTAAAGGTTTGACATTTTTATTTTATTTTAAAAAATTCAAATTTTAAAGGCAACTATGGAAGTCGCTAATAAAAGTTGAACTTTTAGTGGCGACTCTTATAGTCGCCACCAAAAGACAATTTTTTTTAAAAAATGAGATTAAAAAAGTCAAACTTTTGGTGACGACTATATAAAAGTTACTTTTAGTGGAGACTTTTATAGTCGCCACCAAAAGTCAATTTTTCTTTTTAATAAAATTAAACGGAATCAAACTTTTTGTGGTAACTTCCATAGTAATAATATATTTGATTTTGTTAAGTTAGATATTGTTTTATTTCGATTTTGTAATATTTTTGACTGAAAATAATTTTAACATATTTATATATACATATATATATATATATATAATATTTTGCACTTATGTAGCACAAATAAAGTGATGACGGGATGGCAAGACACATATGTTGAAAGCAAGAGACCCAGATTTTAATATCAGGTATGCATATGTTTAATTTAATTTTAAATAAACTTGAATACTACACACATTAAAAATCGAGTCACCCTAGGTCAGTGAGTTATTAGACAGGCCAAGACCCATATGGGTCAAATGAATCTCAAGTCAACCCATCGAGCCAATTTGGATCCAAAAAAATAACAAGTGACTTTTGGTAGCGACTTTGAACTACCAAAGGTGACCTTCAGTGGCAATTAAAATCGCCACAAAAGTTGCTTTTTCTCACAAAATTTTTTTTTCGCAACAAAGATGACTTCGCCACTAAAGGGTGACTTCTGATGACGACTTCTTTAGTCGCCACGAAAAGATAATCAGCCACGAATTTTCAACAACTTTAATCGCTACTGAAGACTTTTAGTAGTGACTTTTAGACTTTTGGTGACAAGCAGAAGCCATTTTTTTTGTAGTTGTATAATAAACTTTTGGTAGAACAAATCCTTAACAGAGGAATTTGATCTTCAATAATGTGCTGACATTAGGGGCTAAATGCTTGAGCTATAGTATTTCAAATATAACCTCTAATTGTCTCTACGGAATATATTACTCCTTCACTCAATATATTAGTCCTCATTCACCACAAATAAATTCAACTTGAAGAATGAAGATACACCAAAACAAATTATTTACTTCAATTCTCATAGCAAGTAAATTTATCCTGCAATTATAGGTAAAAAAGAGTTAATAACTCATAAAAGTAACAAAAACATATGATAATATCATAAAATAAATGTACACAGAGAGCACACATCCATATAAATAGAAAATAAAGAGTGCATACTGTATTTTGTTGGTGTTCTTGATCATGGGAGTGGTTCTTGAATCTCCTGATTCGGACACCATATTACCATAATCTTCCTTGATCTGAAATTGAGAATCATCTTTGATTAGAAAAATAACCTTCAAATCCTTTCAGTGCTCTCGCAACTTTCCTAGCACGGTCTGATAATGCATATCCATGTTCAATAAATCTTTAATTAGAGAAATAACCTTCAAATCCTTTAAGTGCTCTTGCAACTTTCCTAGCATGGTCTGATAATGCATATCCATGTTCAATAAATTCTCTTCACCCACTTTTTCCTTCTCTTTCTCTTTGCTTTATTCTCTTTTAATGTATTATTTTTAAGTTCATATGATCAAAAAGAGAAATATGTATCTTTAAATTAATATAATGAAAGAAAAAGCTGCATTTTTTTTATTACTACTAATAGACAATGATTTAAATCAATTCAATTACTATGATAATGTAAAAGGAGCAAGTAATAGGCTTATTAAGCCGCAATGTGCAAAGAATAGAGCAATCAGGCTATAAATATATCTGATCACACGCATATAGAAATAACTAGTGTTTTGACCTGTGCGATTTACGGTTAAATTATAACTGTAAAAACTTTTGTAATTTAAAAAAAATAATAATTAAAATTGATTTATATGAAACTTGTGAGTTATGATATATATTTTTTAAAAGTAAATAACTATATTTTTTAATTGATTTATCAGTTCCATAATCAAATTTATTTTATCTACTCTAACTTTGATTTAAATTGATTTATTTATTTAATAGAATAAATTTAAATGAATACAACAACAACAACAACAATAACAACAAAGCCTTATCCCACTAGGTGGGATTGGCTATATGGATCGCACGACACTATTGAGCTCTATCAATAATCAACTATTTAGATATCTCATTTACCAGAAGATCTCGTTCAATAACTTCTCTAAGTGTCCTTATTGGTCTTCTTTAACTTTTTTTCACATGGATCCAAATCATCTGCTCAACTCTCCGTACTAGTGCTTCCAACGGTCTTCTTTGAGCATGCCAAAACCACCTTAAACGATTTTCAATAATTTTTTCCTCAATAGGTGCCACTCCAACTCTACCTTGTATATGATCATTATGGAATAAATTTTAATGAATAAAACAGGTAAATTAATTAATTTGTTAATTTGTGGATTATTTGTTATAAATTATTTATTGTATAGATCAGTGAATGATCGAATATTAATTTCATTTTTACTTTTGAATGTGTCTTTTTTGGTTTCAATCAGATCTATAGAAGAAAAATATTAAAGGTTGTTGTTATATTTAGACTGGATCTCTAGGCCTCAGATTTCGTCTTTCAATAATTTGATTTTTATCTCTTTTTTCAGTCAAGAGATAATAATTTAAAAATTACATATCTCAAATTTTGATTTCTATTAAATTAAGAACTATTTTGAAAAGAAATCAAAATAAAGTCAAATAAAGCAAATTTTTTAATTCACATATCAATTCCATAATCAAATTTATTTTACCTACTAAAAAATCCTCTAAGATACTACAGTGGTCAAATAATAAAAGTAATTTTTTCAATTTCAATTCAAATCATTTAAAAAATTCAAATCAAATAATTAATATTATGTGATGTCATTAATTTATCAAATTTATTAATTTACCTAATTTATTTTTTCATTCAAATCAATTCAAATTAAATAAAATAACAACATTTACTAATTATTAATTTCACTTATTAATAATTATGATAATATATACTAATAAAAATATATTCTATTATTCACTTTAGTAATAACCCACATAATATATTCTAATAATAATACTATAATTTATAAATTTGTGAAACTTATGAAACTTGCGAGACTTATGAGTTATGAAATATACTTTTTAAACGTAAATATTCTAATATAAATTTTAATTATTTATACAATTATAAATTTTAAATTTTAATAAAAATTTATGATAATAAATGACCAAATTATATTATGATGTAGAATAAGTCATCAAATGGAATAAAATAATAAGATGTATGTATAATCAATAAAAAAGTTTTTAATTTAAAATTTTTTTATAAAAATAATAATCAAATTAAAAATGGTCATATAGAATGCAGGATAATCAATTGTATAAAAAATTTATACATATGATCAATAATTAATTCCAATATATCTTGATACTCGTATATATATATTTCAACAATTTATTATCTATACATTTCAATTCAAATCAAATAATAAAGGTAATTATTTTTTAATTTCAATTCAAATTAAATAATTCATTTAATATGATGTCATTAATTATCCTACAATGGTCAAATAATAAAGGTAATTGTTTTTGAATTTCAATTCAAATCTTTTCAATCAATTTAAATCAAATAATTAATCTTATGTGATGTCATTAATTTATCAAATTTATTAATTTATCTAATTTATTCTTTGAAATCAATTCAAATCAAATAAAATAATGAAATTTACTAATTATTAATTCACTAATTATTAATTTCACTAATTACACTAATTAATAATTATGAAAACATATTCTGCTATTTACTTTACCAATAACTCACATAATATATTAAATACATTGGAATCCATATAATATATTCTGATAATAATACTATAATTTATAAATTTGTGAAACTTATGAAACTTATGAGACTTATGAGTCATGACATATATTTTTTAAAAAGCAAATATTTTAATATAAATTTTGATTATTTATACAAATATAAATTATAAATTTTAATAAAAAAATATATGATAATAAACAACCATGTTATATTATGAAGAAAGACCATACCTTTAATATGAAATGAATTTTCTTTGCATACTATCTTAGCACTTTTTGAACTTCCATCAAGTCTGAACCTTTTTGAACAAAAAAAAAAAGAACAATTATATTAATTTTGTTGGGAACTTCCCATTTCAAGATTACTTTCTTGTCTTTCTCTGTCAGTGCAGGAAGATCCACTATCATTGCCGTATCCATTATCATGTAAAGTTTTCATAGCGACATCAAATCAAACCTAATTTTTTGTCACATGATAAGATCATAAATAAGATAATTCTATCTAAACACAATATTACACTACCAGGCTTCACATCCTCAGCTAGCTTTTTTTAGCTCATACAAATTGTATTCTAATACCCCTTTATGCTATAGTCAATTGATATGGTTATTTCCTAACCTTGTTTCAATTTAATAGAATTATCATCCTTTAGAAATCCAGTTTGCATCTCAGGGCCCTACAACATTAGAGACAAAATGAAAAATAAAGAATGCTATAAAATTTGATTGACTCCAAGATGTGAAGTGGATTCAAACAAAAGAACTATATTAAATCAAAGAACAAACAAATTAAAAAAGGGAAAAAAAATACTAGATTCGAGGAGTTTATCTTTTCCCTGTAATCACTATCTTCTTTGACTCTCTGCTTATCAATTGGGTTCCTTTTTCAGCATACTCGTGGGTAATATATTGCGTAATTGCTCTTGATTCTGTATATTGAAATTATTTTGATAAGTAATTTTACAAATGTTAATTTAACAATCTCTGAATGTGCTTGTTGGAGATGTATACTTAATACTTACCAAATAGCTTTATATCTTCGTCTTCAAAAGCTAGAACTTGATCGAATGTTTGCATCAAAAGAAGCGAAAATTAGTTGAACTAAAACTCAGAGACAAACAATTTATGAATTGCTCTAATATTTATATTAAGAAAAATAAAATGTTTCTTTTTGTGTTCGCCTTCTTTCATGTTAATAGGAACAAACTTGAATTCAAGTTGTTTCTCGAAAAGGCAAGTATTAACCTACATAGTAGCCATCGAGATGGTGCTTTCATGAACTTTTATAGCTGCCATGACTAAGAAGATTATACCAAGTTTGAGTAAAAATAGAATAAAGACAGAGGTGAGCTGCTTCTCTGTAGTCGGTGGCAGGAAATCTACTCTGAAGTTGATACGGGAGCCATCCGATCATTCCTCCATTGCTGCTTCTCAGTTCAACGTATGGTACTCAACATTTGGTCATTCTTGAAGTTTGAAACACACTGTATTAACTTGAGATCGAGCTTCAGATCAGCACAAAGGCAACTGATATAAACTCTCCAAACACATAATTCTTCCCACTTCAAATTGAGCTCCAAACACTCAAATTTTATGAAGATTCATTTGGATGCAAATTTTTCAAATTTATTTGAATGCAATTATAGAATCAATCACACCAATTGACGTTTAATATATTGCAATTATTTAATTATTTAATTATTAATTAAATTTACAACAATTCATAGTTTTAAAACGGATAATTTGAATTTATTTAAATGCAAATTTTTTAAATTCATTTGAATTTATTATAGAATCAATTACACAAATTTGCATTTAATATATTGTAATCTTCACAAAATTTAAAGGAAAGCCCTACAATACATCTCAAAATAGTTGCTTAGAATGAATTTAATGTAGTATCATTAATAGGAATGAATTTATTCATTTACATAATTTATTTATTTAAATTTTTTATGTTAATTTATTAATTTTAATATATATTATTTAATGACATCCATGTAATTAGTACCTTAGAGTGGAATTAGTTTAGTCTATGATATAGATTCTATAACCTACAAACTTTCCAACGATATAGGTACATAAGACTCTCAAACTGTAAAAAGGGATATTGAGCATGCTATTGTACACGTGTCCTGTGATGTACACGTGTTCTGTGCAAATTACTTTCTTTGTTTTTCTTTAGGTAGTTTTTTTTTCGTGCTTTTACTTTTTCTTTTTTTCTCCTTTATAAAAGGAACAAAGCTGCTGTAACATTTATCTGAGTGAAAATACATAGCGTTTTGTCCACATGTGTTTTCCTCTTTGTTTTTTCCTTCATGGTATCAGAGCAATAGCTCTTTCGTCTCTAATGTGCAGTATTAACACGCTGTGCAACTACTGAAAACGTTTTTTTCGTTTTCTTTTGGCTTTCTTTCCTCCGATCGTATACTTACTGATACGATTCCTTTTTTCCTTTTGGGATTTTTTCCTTGGATTTTTTTCTTTCTTGGATTGTTTTCCCCTCTTTTCTTTCTCTCTGTTTTTTCTGTCTCTCTTGCTTCATTTTTTTTCTCTTCTTTCTTCTAACGATGAATACAGAGACCAATAAACCGCAAGACACCAGCTTCTTTCATCTGAGCAACAATGACCAGCCTGGCATCTCCATTGTAACAACTCCTTTCACCGGCACAAATTATCTTACATGGAGCACTTCCATCAAAATTTCTCTTGGGGCGAAAGATAAACTGGGTTTCATTGATGGGTCGATCAAGAAACCAGATGAGGAGAATGCATATTTTTCGAAATGGCGTCGAGTCGACTACATGGTACGGTCCTGGATCTTGGGCTCGCTCAGCAAGGATCTAGCAGAATCCTTTGTATACTGCTCCAGTGCACAGACGCTTTGGGAAGAACTAAGGGAGAGGTTCAGTGAAGGAAATGGGCCTCAAATGTACAAATTGCAGAGAGAAATATCACCAATACAGCAAGGAAATAATTGTTTGGCAAACTACTTCAACAAGCTGAAGAAGCTTTGGGAAGACTTAAACAATTTGAAGCCCATGCCAGTTTGTAAGTGTGATGGTTGCAAATGTGGGGTCATGAAAACTTTAATTGATGCAGATGCTTCAATTAAGACCATACAATTCTTAATGGGTCTTAATGAGAACTTTGATATGGTGAGAAACCAGATTCTCATGCAAGATCCTCTTCCAAATGTTAATAAAGTCTATTCCATGCTGCAGAATGTGGAATCACAAAGGCAGATTCAGAAGAATTTTGAAGATACTCTTGAACCTAGTGTTATGATGCTGAAAACACAAAGCTATGGTAAAGGAAGCAACAAAGGAAATCAAAGGAGAAAAGATGGAGAGAACAAATAAGAAAGATACTGTGACCACTGCAAGATTCAGGGGCATTCCAAAGAAACATGTTTCAAACTCCATGGATACCCAGAGTGGTATGTAGAGTTGATGAAGAATAGAAAAGAAAAAAGGCCAGGGAAGCAAGTTAACATGGCAGAAGTTCCTGTTGAACAAGAAAAATCTGCTGACACCAAACAACAAGCATGGATGGTTGAATTGGTAAAGCAGGAAGTTGCAAAGTGCATGAAAATTCCACAAACCGAAAAAGAAGGGAGTATCAACTTTATTACTTCAGACTTTGCAGGTATGGAAAATTATGATTCTGATAAAGAAATTAGAAACTCTTGGATCATAGATACGGGAGCCTCTAATCACATTTGCACACAACAAATTTTTTTTAATATTCTTACTTCCCTAACTACACCTATTCTTGTCCATCTCCCTAATGGCAATGCTAGTCAAGTGAATAAAGTTGGGAGCATTCAATTAAATAAACTAAAGCTTGCAGAAGCATTATTCTTACCCACTTTTAGCCATAATTTGTTATCTGTTAACAAACTAATTACCACTAATTCAATTTCTTGCACTTTCTTTCCCTGTTTTTGTATTTTGCAGGACCAGAAGAGTAAGAAAGTGCTAGCTGTAGGAAGAGTTGTAGCCAATTTATATTGCTTAGATCATTTCTCTTTTCTCCCTAATGTGCTTGATTCTTTTAATAATCCGGATACTCTTGAAAGTTATGTTTCTAAGAGCTATAACAGTGATATGTTTTCAGATTGCAGAAATAAAGATTTTCTCTGTAATATTTCCCATCTTTGGCATTCAAGACTGGGTCATCCCAGTGATATAGTTTTACAACATCTTCCTTTTGGTTTTAATCCTAAAGTCCCTAATCACAAATGCTATATTTGTCCGATGGCTAAACAGACCAGAAATGTTTTTCCTAAAAGTTTTATACAAACAAAGGGCCCTTTTGAACTTGTACATGTGGACATATGGGGTCCATACCATGTTACCTCTATGACAGGTGCAAACTATTTTCTAACTCTTGTAGACGATTTCACAAGGGCTACTTGGACTTATTTGATGACATACAAAACTCAAACTTGTGTTGTCCTTGAAAGTTTTTTTAAACTTGTGCAAAATCAATTTAACACCACTGTCAAAATTATTAGGAGTGACAATGGTTCTGAATTTTTGAGTCACTCTTGTCAAAACCTTTTTTCCTCCCTTGGAATATTACATAACAAAACTTGCCCTCACACCCCACAACAGAATGGGGTTGTAGAGAGAAAATATAGACACTTGCTTCAAATAACAAGAGCTCTTCTCTTTCAATCTGGTTTACCTAGTCATTTTTGGGGAGAAGCCCTTCTTTATGCCACATTTCTTATAAATAGGCTTCCTACAAAATTGCTTTCATGGAAAACCCCTTTTGAACTTCTTTATCATAGGCAGCCTGATTACGATATGATTAAAGTTTTTGGTTGCCTTGCGTTTGCTACTAACATTCTGCCCCACAAAGACAAACTGGCCCCCAGAGCTACAGCTTGTGTTTTTCTTGGTTTTCAGCAAGGGACAAAGGGCTTCAAGATTTATGATTTAAACACCAAACGGATTACTGTCACTAGAGACATAGTTTTTCATGAAAACAAATTTCCTTATATTGATTCAAGTTTCAAAAGTGAAACTGATCTTCCTTCTTTACCTGTCATGCCTGACTTACATGATGATTTAAGCCTAGATACCAACCTTTTAGACCAGACATCTACCTCCACACAGGCTGACATAGACTCTCATTCTTCAGATACTACCTCTATTCCTCTTAGATATAGCACAAGAACTAGGAATCCTCCTATTTGGCTATCTGACTTTGTGACTAACTCTGTTACTGATAATTTTCCTACTTTGTCTGTTCAAGCTATTTCTAAATCTCATGCGGTTTTTTTAGCTTCTTTGTCTCTTAATAAAGAACCTCACAATTATGACATAGCATGCAAGTCATCTCAATGGGTTCAAGCTATGCAAGAAGAGTTGAAAGCCTTGGAACATAATGAAACTTGGGATCTCACACCTTTACCAGAGGGTAAAAGACCTATTGGGTCCAAATGGGTGTATAAAATCAAATTTAACTCTGCTGGTGAAGTTGAAAGATTTAAAGCTAGGGTGGTTGCAAAGGGTTACACACAAATGAAAGGAATTGATTATAATAAAATTTTTCTCCTATTGCAAAATATGTAACTATTCGAATGTTTTTCTTTATTGTTGCAGTAAAAATGTGGCCCCTTCATCAGGTAGATATAAACAATGCCTTCCTCCATGGCTTTGTAGATGAAGAAATATACATGACCCCACCAGAAGGATATTTGAAGGCTAAGAATGGAGAAGTATGCCGTCTGAGAAGATCTTTGTATGGACTAAAGCAGGCTTCGCGCCAATGGAACACAGAATTCACAAAACACTTGCATAATTTTGGTTTTACTCAATCTAAAGCTGATACATGTCTTTTTATATATAATTCTAATCAGGGCTGTCTTTACTTGCTTGTGTATGTAGATGACCTTCTTATTTGCGGGTCTGCTGAAAAATTAATAATTGATCTTAAAAAGTCCTTGCATACAGCCTTTACCATCAAGGACCTTGGAAATGCAAAATATTTTCTGGGTTTAGAGATAGCAAGGTCACCAGAAGGAATATTTGTAAACCAAAAGAAATACATCACTGATATTTTGACTGATACAGGATTAACTCAAGCAAAAGGAGCTAAGACTCCACTGCCACAGGGGTTGCATTTGCAAGAAGAAGACGGTGAACTTTTTGAAGACCCATCTCGTTTTCGCAGACTAATAGGGAGGCTGCTCTATTTAAATTTGACTCGTCCGGATATAATGTATGCTGTACACCATTTAAGTCAGTTTGTCCACAAGCCACGAAAACCACACTGGCAAGCTGCTACTTATATTGTAAGATATCTAAAAAATACAGCATCTACTGGGCTGTTCTTCCACAAGGATGCTACAACCAATTTGACAGCATATTGCGATGCAGACTGGGCAACTTGTAAGAAGACCAGACGATCAATTACAGGGTATTGTATCTTCCTTGGATCAGTACCTATTTCATGGAAATCTAAAAAGCAATTAACAATGTCGAAGTCTTCAGCAGAGGCAGAATATCGCAGTATGGCAGCCACAGTATGCGAACTTCAGTGGATAAGCTATTTGTTAAAGGACTTTGGAATTTCTCCTCATATACCTATCCCTCTACACTGCGACAACCAGGCAGCTATTCATATTTCCCAGAATGCCGTGTTCCATGAACGCACAAAACATTTAGAAATAGATTGTCATATAGTGAGAGGCAAGTTTAAGGAAGGTTTCATCAAGCCCCTGTATGTGTCAACAAAGTCTCAGATTACGGATGTTTTTACGAAGGCTTTGGGTGTTACTGTTTTTAGCCATTTGTTTTCCAAGTTGGGCCTAGTTTCAGCAACCATGGCTCCAACTTGAGGGAGGGGTGTAAAAAGGGATATTGAGCATGCTATTGTACACGTGTCCTGTGATGTACACGTGTTCTGTGCAAATTACTTTCTTTGTTTTTCTTTAGGTAGTTTTTTTTAGTGCTTTTACTTTTTCTTTTTTTCTCCTTTATAAAAGGAACAAAGCTGCTGTAACATTTATCTGAGTGAAAATACATAGCGTTTTGTCCACATGTGTTTTCCTCTTTGTTTTTTCCTTCACAAACATCAATAGATGAACTAATGCAGATGCCTTAAACAGTCAAATGCCTCTAAATCACTAATTTTTACCTTCTGGCAAAAAAAAAAAAGTCACCATAATTTTGATACAATCTCCAGTGAAACTCAATCGATTATGTGAATCAATAGAAATTGCTTAAAAAAGATTATTTGAAGATAACATATCAAATTAGTATTTCCCCATTAATTTCTAATGCAATATTATTCTACTTTTTAGACTCGAGTAGTACAAATCGAGACATTCTACACAGGAAAAATTGCGGGAAGTCCCACATTGAATAATTGAGGAAAGGTATAGTGGTTTTATAGTGTGAAGATGCCCAACTAAACCAAATGAGCACAGCTTCTCTGCTTGGCCTAACACCTTGTTGTGCCAACTAGACTGTCCAATTGGTGGTTGTAGGTGGGACAGATGGGCTTAATCCAACAGTATTGGAAAGCCCAATAGTTTTCTATTCTGCAAAGTACATGAGGGTCAAAATTCTAACATGGTGTCGCAGCCCATAAAGATCCATTGTTCAAGATGTTAAAAAACAATTTAAAATAAAGAGCTTATAATAGCAAGTAAAAAATTGAGTCTACATTTTTCTTCCGCTAAAATCATATGAATCCTTTGGCAGGAAATACCTCTAATTGATCATGTTGCCCCAATACTTTCTAATTAGATATGTACCAAAATTTCTTAATTTTTTTTTATCTATATGAAAATGAAACAATAGCATTAACAAGAGCACCCATGGCAAAAAATAAAATTATAATAACATTCTCTAAAATGTATCACATTAATTATAAATTATAATATATCCATTTATAGCATTTTGTAATTGCAGTTACGTACTTAATAAATTATAGGATTTTTAAACTACATACATACCTGTTGTGCATAGCATAATAACATTGTTTTGTCAAGGTTGATCTCCTGAAGTATTTTATTTGTCACAACTTCCAAGCCTCTAAGCAATGGCATGTATATAAATATTCCTGGATAGAACCTGCTCAATCTGCAACATCTAGATATAATTGCTTTCTCTAATGATGGAAACAAGAAGGTATAATGATGGCTACAAAAACTCTTTAAATTGGGCAAATATTTTAGCTCCAAATGTCTCAATCTTTTGAAACCAATCTCATTATCGACATCCACTCTCGGAATGGCTATAATTTCCTCTATTTGTTTGCAATAAGTTACTCTTAATCTTGAGTGCTGTACCAAACCTCTAGCCGTTGATGATGTCAACAAATTGACCAATCCCTTGCAACTGTACATGTAAATATGTGTAAGATTTTGTAAAGAAATGTAGGATGGTCTCAAGTTTATCAAATCATCACAAAATGTGACATCCAAAAATTCAAGCCTTGGCAAAATACCTTGCTAAGAATGCTCATTTTATATGTGATTGGCTCTATACAAATCAAAAGTCAGTTTCCATAATGGTGCAACATGTACAACATGATCCATAAGAGCTTCCATACGTGAGAATATCTCCTCGATCATCCAACCCCCCAAGTAAAGCTACTCTAAATTTGGAAAACTTTTGGACAATCCATATGGAAAAATTGTTGTGCACTGGCCATATAGCTGAAGTTGTTCTACTTTGGGAAAGTGGTACATTGGAAACAGACCTTTTCATATCACTGTGGCATGTGTTCCATGCCACATCAAGTTCACCAACTTGGGAATGACCTGGACAATAATGTACAAAATTAACCAATCAGAATAGAAAGCATATGACTAATTAAGTCATTGCTACTTAAATTGATATAATTATATATTCTATGCAAAAAAAGAAAGAAAGAACTATGCAGCAAGAGACACTTAAAAAAGATTTAAATTAAATTTCCAAGAGCCTATGGTTGAAGATAAATATAATCAAAGTTTTTATAAAAAACTGTTGGGCTCTATGAGTTCGTTTTGAAAGAGAACTTTATCTCGGACTAAATCTAGCAAAATCCCTAAATATAAAGCTCTTGGAAGTTGAAGTTGACTCCCAGTGTATCATATCTCATGTATGATTTTGATATTACTGACAATCATATATCACTTGTCTAATCTTATTAGACAACTCAACAATTTATGATAGAATGATTAATTAATATTTAAAATTCAATTTATAGTTACACTGTAAACAGATCTAATATTATGTTTTTCTTGTTCATTTCAATTTTTTTAATTTTATTTTTAAAATAAATATTGAGTAATAGATTGAAAAGATACCTTTTCATAGAAGAATAAAGGATATTTCCAATCATGTGCCTTTTCTTCTTGCATTGCTAATGAGATTGAGACATCATTTTCAAATACCAATAATTCATCACAATAGCTGATTCACAATTTTCAAAGGTATGGCCATTCAGATATGTGTGCTTTTCTGGATGCAGATTATTGAGATTCGGTAATTCCCACAATGACAAAAAATTCAATTGTGAAAACACAAAATTAGGATCTGTTCCAGGAGTCTCGTCCTTCGCAATAATCATCTCAACCCTGCATAATTCTATATCCAACTCTCTAAGTTGATTAAGTCCTTTCGCAATAGATGCCGAAAAGATATTTCTTAGGCCTTCACATTCACGAGCAGCATACACTTCTTGCAAGTTTTGGAAACAACTAACTCCAATATCTTTGTTCCACACATGCTTCAAGTTCGGCAGATGATCAAGTTCCAACTTCTGCAACCCCATTGCTTGCAACGCATGTGTCTCTTCATCCATATTTATTCCTTCCAAATCAAACACTGTCTTTATAGAGTTGCAGTTAATACCTCCAACTCTTTTAAATTGCAGAAAGATGCGACTGATGCGCTGAGATAACAGAATCAGATAAGAAGTTGCAATCATACATCACTAAAGATTGTAGATTCCTCCAAAGATATGTGGTGTGGAAGTTGTCCATTCCATGTGATTTTCATCTCAGGATATTCATCAAGCTTTCAGTATGTGACCTAAACAAATTAATGCACAAAACAAGTTAATGAAGAATGTATCTCTCAAACTTAATTCCAGTATAGTGATTGGGGATGCTCATTATATGCGCAAATCGATCCCAGTAATAATGAGAAAGACAAAAATTTAAAATATAATATGGGAGAAAAATTTGCCCCAAAAATTTGCTTTCCAAAATCAGATCAGAGAATGATAAATAAAACAGAAAGTTAACTCATAAAAGTTATAGTGATGAAAGTCATATCCATTCTGAGCGTAAGCACCTGGGGGACTACCTAATGTTGTCAAGCGGTATTAGAGAAGGCTAGAACTTAAACTGTGACTCATGCCCACCCTTCTAATTAAAGGAGTCCATTAGCTAGATTTACTGTCAAATTCCCACCTTCAAAGAGATTCTCAGAAACAGCACGACAACATTAATATTCACAGTATTTGAAATCAAGCCCACTTCGTATCGAAGATTTAGAAAATAGCAACTTCAACAAAATTTGGCCTTTACTTCCATTCTAGATTGAAACAAGAACCAGAAAGTGAGAGGAAGAAATGGAATATGTACCTCTGGGATGTTGTCCCCTCCGCCGTCGCACGCTCTGCTATGCTTTGGTTTCTGTGTGACCGTCACCTCTGCGCAGTGGCGGAGCCACGTTGAAGTCAGGGGTACAGCTGCACCCCCTGAAATTTAAAAAGTGCCATGAAAAACCCCCTGAAATTTAAAAAGTGCCATGAAAAATTTTTTTTTTTCATTTTGCCCCCCTCCTTATTTTTTTTTGAACCCCCTTAATATTTTTCGAACCTCTTCAGTGACTCAATCCCACTCTGCTGCTCACAGTCACAAGACCCCCACTCTCTAGAATCACAAATTTTTTTCTTGAAGATGGTTAATTTCTCATTTCATTGTTAGGGACCTCTTTGTAAAAGTTTGAAATTTAGAGTTTTTGTACATAGGTCTAGTTCTATTAAATTGGTTAATTGATTATGTAATTAGAATCATGAGTAACATATTTATAAAGTCAATTTCATGAAATTTTTTCTTGATGATAGTTAATTTCTCATTTCTTTGTAGGGACCTCTTTGTAAAAGTTTGAAATTTGGAGGTTTTGTATGTAAGCCTAATTCTATCACATTGGTTGATTGATTATACAATTAGAATCATGAGTAACATATTTGTGAATTCAATTTCATGAAATTTTTTCTTGATAATGGTTAATTTATCATTCTATTAGTAGGGACCTCTTTGTAAAAACTTGAAATTTGAAGTTTTTGTACATAAGTCTAATTCTATCAAATTGATTGATTGATTATACAATTATGATCATGAGTAATATATTTGTAAAGTCAATTTTATGAAATTTTTTTATAATGGTTAATTTATCATTCCATTATTAAGGACCTTTTTGTAAAAGTTTGAAATTTGTAATTTTTGTACGTAGATCTAATTATATCAAATTAGTTGATTGATTATATAATTAAGATTCAAAAGAAGAACACTTTTTTTGTAATGAAAATATTTTTTAAGAGGAAATTACTATCAAATGAGCAATAAATTAAAATTAATTTAGAAAATTACTATCAGATCCAAAAAAAAAGAATGAAAATTTTGCCCCCCTAACCCAGGGGTCTTGGATACGCCACTGCCTCTGCGTGTCCTCTGTCAGCCCAAGTGGATTCCCCTCCTATGCTCTCTCGGTCCCTGTTTCTGAACTCTCCCATCGCGCCTCCTCTGTGTTCATTCTGCATTCTCTCTCTTCGTGAGTGATTGTTTCTCCGTTTCAGTTTCTCTCACTCATGTCTCTCTCTGAAAGGTGGGTCCCTCCATAAGTGGGGCCCTAGGGGCCAAATTACAATTTAACTAAAGTTGTAATCAAATTTTGTAATTTACTCCAAAGTCATAAAAAACAAATTTTGTGGGGCCCACAAGAGAAAATTTGTCAAAGTTAGGCACCATCTGAAGGAAAAAAGAGGGGAGGCTGCGCGTGAAGAAAGCCATCGACAGAGGGGGGATGCATCAAATGACTCTATAAATAAGAGTCTCACCATCCCTCAAAATTCATCCCTCAGCATCCTCAAAATCATCCTTCATCAACCCAAAGAGAAGCCTCACCTTTGAGAGAAAAGAGTGAGAAGAAAAATAGAGAGAGTGCCTCAGAAAGTTTCTGAGAGAAAAAATAGTGAGTCCAATTTGTGAGGGTTATTGTCCACAAATTGAAGAAATACTGTTGTAGTATTTTTTGTGAGTAAGAGGTCCACCTAAGGGTGAAGATTGTATTCCCATTATTACTATAGTGGAAGATTTAAGCGGCCTACGGGTCCCGTAGTTTTTACCTAATTTGGGTTTTCCACGCTAAAATTTTTGGTGCTATTTTTGTCTATTGTATTTTGGGAATTATCCTGGGTCTGTGAAATTATTTTGATTCTGCGCACACCGCCATTTTTCCCAACAAGTGGTATCAGAGCTTCTGGTTGGAGTACTATTGAAGATTACCGTACGAGTATTATTCACAAATACTGTACGAAGACGTACGAGTACTATTCACGTATACAGGTACTGTTCATACATACGAAAGTACTATTTATACGTACGGAAGTACTATTCACTGCCAGAAAAGTTTTGGGATCAGTTAAAACTTTGACTACTGATTTCAATGGAGACAAGAAACATCAAAATGATCAGCCTAAATGGCACAAATTATCACATGTGGAGAAGCAAGATGAAGGATCTCCTATTTGTGATGAAAATGCATCTACCAGTGTTTACATCAGATAAACCTGAAGGCAAGACGGATGAGGAATGGGGGTTTGAGCATGAGCAGGTGTGCGGTTTCATCCGACAATATGTCGAAGACAACGTATACAACCACATCTGCAATGAGACTCATGCCCGAACGCTATGGAATAAGCTTGAACAGCTTTATGCGTCAAAAACTGGTAACAATAAATTATTTTATTTGACCAAATTGACGCAGTTGAAATACAGGGAAGGGACTTCTGTAGCAGATCATCTAAATGAGATGCAAGGGGTCGTAGATCAACTATCCAGAATGGGCATAAATCTGGACGATGAAATATTTGCTCTGCTGGTATTGGGCTCTCTACCAGAGTCGTGGGAGACTCTGAAGATCTCCATCACCAACACTGCACCTGATGGTGTAGTTAATATGGAGTCTGTTAAAAGCAGTATCTTAAATGAAGAAATGAGAAGAAGATCTCAAAACTCATCTTCTTCATCACAACCAGATGTTCTGGTTTCAGAATTCAGGGGGAGGAACCAGTCTAGGGATCAAAAACCTAGAGGAAGAAGCAGAGGCAAATCCAACAGATATGCCAATGTTGAATGCCATTACTGTAAAAAGAAAGGTCACATCAAAATACACTGCCGCAAGTTCAAAAAGGATCAAGAAAAGAACAAAGGCAGAGGACAGAAGAAAAACAACAGTAGTGATGATGAGCAAGCAGATGTTGCTGAGGAGTTCAACATTGTCTATGATGATGATGTAGTCAATCTTACAACCCATGAGACAAGCTGGGTGATTGACAGTGGTGCCACCATTCATGCTACATCTCGGAAGGAATTTTTCTCATCTTACACACCAGGCAATTTTGGTGCTGTAAGAATGGGAAACAATAATCTTTCAATAATTGCAGGTAAGGGAGATGTTTGTTTAAATACGGAGAATGGTACGCGATTAGTCCTGAAGGATGTGAGGTATATTCCAGATATGCGCCTGAATCTGATTTCAACAAGCAAGCTAGATGATGAAGGTTTCTGCAATACCTTCTTTAATGGCCAATGGAAGCTCACCAAAGGATCGTTGGTGGTGGCCAGAGGGAACAAAGACTCCAAACTGTACATTATGCAAGCAAAGCTCTCAAAGGATGTTGTGAATACAACGGAGAATGATAGTACAGTTGAGCTATGGCACAAACGTCTCTGTCATATGAGCGAGAAGAGCATGATCCATTTAACTAGGAAGAATGCTCTACCTGGTTTGGATCAAGTTCACTTGAAGAAATGTGATGATTGTCTAGCAGGAAAGCAAAATAGAGCTACGTTTAAAAGCCACCCTCCTTCTAGAATGGCAAATGTATTGGATTTGGTCCACTCAGATTTATGTGGACCAATGTTAAAGTCACTTGGTGGTGCTCAGTACTTTGTGACTTTCATTGATGACCATTCAAGGAAGATATGGGCATACACTTTAAAGACAAAGGATCAAGTGCTGAGTGTCTTTAAAGAGTTTCATGCCTCAGTTGAAAGAGAAACTGGGAAGAAGCTAAAATGCATCCGGACAGACAACGGTGGAGAATACATTGGGCCTTTTGATGCCTACTGTAAAGAGCATGGTATTCGGCATCAGACAACGCCTCCAAAAACACCGCAGATGAATGGCCTGGCTGAGAGGATGAACAGAACTTTGATGGAGAGAGTAAGATGTTTACTCTCTCATGCAAAGTTACCAAAGAAATTTTGGGGTGAGGCTTTACTAGCAGCAGTACATGTGCTGAATCACTCACCTTGTGTCCCTTTAAAGCTAGATGTTCCAGAAAAAGTATGGTCAGGAAAAGATGTTTCCTACAACCATCTGTGAGTGTTTGGATGCAAAGCCTTTGTACATATTCCAAAGGATGAAAGGTCCAAACTTGAAAGTAAGACACGACAATGCGTGTTCATTGGATATGGTCAAGATAAGCTTGGCTACAGATTTTATGATCCAGTAGAGAAGAAACCAGTCAGGAGTCGTGATGCTGTGTTCATTGAAGATCAGACCATTGAAGACATTTCTAAAGCCAATGGTGATTCAACTGGTTCGGAAGTTATTCCTCCAACACTAGTGCCAAGACAAGTTGGAGATGAAATACATAATGATCAGCCTGAAACAGGTAATTCAGATGCTCCTGTTGAGATTCCATCAGAAGATTCTGATGATGATGATGGTGTTCATGATCAACCACCAGTTCCAATGGATTCTCCAGAATTGAGAAGATCTACTAGAGTTCGACAACCCTCTACTAGATACCCTGCAAATCAGTATGTGTTATTAATTGACGGGGGAGAACCAGAAAGCTTCGAAGAAGCAATGGATGATGAACACAAGAAGAAGTGGATTGAGGCCATGCAAGATGAGATGAAATCATTGCATGAGAATAAAACTTTTGAACTGGTGAAGCTGCCAAAAGGCAAGAGGGCTTTGAAGAACAAATGGGTGTTCAGAATTAAGCATGAAGAGAACAGTTCCCATCCAAGATTCAAAGCCAGATTGGTCGTCAAGGGATTCAGCCAAAGAAAAGGGGTTGACTTTGATGAGATATTTTCACCAGTGGTGAAAATGACATCCATTTGAACAGTGCTAGGGTTAGCAGCAAGCCTTGACCTTGAGGTTGAGCAAATGGATGTCAAAACTGCATTCCTTCATAGTGATTTGGAGGAAGAAATATATATGGAGCAGCCAGAGGGTTTCAAGCAAAAAGAAAAAGAGGACTACGTTTGCAAGCTGAAGAAAAGCCTGTATGGCTTGAAGCAAGCACCAAGACAGTGGTGTAAGAAGTTTGAGTCTGTTATGGGGGAGCATGGTTACAAGAAGACTACTTCAGATCACTGTGTGTTCGTGCAGAAATTCTCTGATGACGATTTCATTATTTTATTGCTCTATGTGGATGACATGTTGATTGTTGGCCAAAATATTTCTAGAATTGATGACTTGAAGAAGCAGTTGAGCAAGTCTTTTGCTATGAAAGACTTAGGGCCAGCAAAACACATTCTTGGCATGAAGATAACTAGAGACAGAAGCGCCAAGAAATTATGGTTGTCACAAGAGAAGTATATTGAGAAAGTACTTCAAAGGTTCAACATGGACAAGGCTAAAGCGGTTAGTTGTCCTCTTGCTAATCACTTTAAGCTAAGTTCTAAGCAGTGCCCTTCCACAGATGAAGAAAAGAAAGAGATGGACAAGGTTCCATATGCTTCAGCAGTTGGAAGTTTAATGTATGCCATGGTGTGCACACGGCCGGATATTGCTCATGCAGTTGGAGTAGTGAGTAGATTCCTTTCAAAACCTGGAAAGGAACATTGGGCTGCAGTAAAGTGGATATTCAGGTATCTTCGGGGTACTTCCAAAATATGTTTATGTTTTGGAGATACCAAACCTGTGTTAGTTGGATACACAGATGCAGATATGGCCGGCGACATAGATTCGAGAAAATCTGCTTCAAGCTACCTGATCACTTTTGCAGGGGGAGCTGTGGCATGGCAGTCAAAGTTACAGAAGTGTGTTGCACTGTCCACCACTGAAGCAGAATTCATCGCAGCGACTGAAGCCAGTAAGGAGTTGCTATGGATGAAAAGGTTCTCAAATGAACTTACTTTCCACCAAGAAAAATATGAGCTATTTTGTGACAATCAAAGTGCAATTCACCTTGGAAAGAATGCCTCCTTTCACTCAAGATCGAAGCACATTGATATGAGATATCACTGGATAAGAGGTGCATTGGAGAAGAAGCTACTATAGCTTGAAAAGATCCATACAGATGAAAATGGATCTGATATGTTAACTAAGACTCTTCCAAGAAGCAAGTTTGAATATTGTCGGTCAGCTGCAGGATTGGTGGAACCCCCCACTTAGATCGGGAGGGGGAGAATTGAAAGGTGGGTCCCTCTATAAGTGGGGCCCTAGGGGCCAAATTACAATTTAACTAAAGTTGTAATCAAATTTTGTAATTTACTCCAAAGTCATAAAAAACAAAATTTGTGGGGCCCACAAGAGAAAATTTGTCAAAGTTAGGCACCGTCTGAAGGAAAAAAGAGGGGAGGCTGCGCGTGAAGAAAGCCATCGACAGAGGGGGGATGCATCAAATGACTCTATAAATAAGAGTCTCACCATCCCTCAAAATTCATCCCTCAGCATCCTCAAAATCATCCTTCATCAACCCAAAGAGAAGCCTCACCTTTGAGAGAAAAGAGTGAGAAGAAAAATAGAGAGAGTGCCTCAGAAAGTTTCTGAGAGAAAAAATAGTGAGTCCAATTTGTGAGGGTTATTGTCCACAAATTGAAGAAATACTGTTGTAGTAGTTTTTGTGAGTAAGAGGTCCACCTAAGGGTGAAGATTGTATTCCCATTATTACTATAGTGGAAGATTTAAGCGGCCTACGGGTCCCGTGGTTTTTACCTAATTTGGGTTTTCCACGCTAAAATTTTTGGTGCTATTTTTGTCTATTGTATTTTGGGAATTATCCTGGGTCTGTGAAATTATTTTGATTCTGCGCACACCGCCGTTTTTCCCAACACTCTCTGCGCTCAAGTCTCTGTGTATGCTCTCTGCAGTCCTCTCTTTCTCACTCTCCAGTCCTTTTATAAGGCGCCCAGTTGACATCGTAGCGTGCCGAAGGGGTCAAAGACAACCCGTCCTTCCCCAATTCTCAGCGTGCCCCCGCGTCGGTTTTGAGGTTCCGCCATTCGCTGCTTCCCTCGACCTTATCCGACGCAAGAACGCAACTCCATTTTTACATTCTAATTCCAGTTGCGTCTCGACTAGGTATCAAGCTCTGTGCTCTTGCTAATTATTTCAACAACTGTTGCTGTAAAATGCAGAGCACAGTAGAGGATCCCTACTCTTGCGTCTCGGACAAGTGCTCTGGGCGCACGTGCTCTGGAACTTCTCTTTCCTTTCTTTTCTTTATTCTATTTATATTTTCTCTCTTTTCCTTTTTTTTTTTTCCAATTTATGGGCTGGTATGGTGTGGGCTTAGAGTGACATAGGTTTGATCTGGTGTTGGGTTGAAGATAAGTAAAAAGATGAAGTTGAGGCAAAATTCTTTCAAGGACAGAAATTATTTTTGATTTAGATTTTTTGATTTTTTTTCTAAATTTTGACATTAAAATAAATTCACAAATAATTAATTTAAAAATGCATTTTTTATTTTTGAATGCTTATTTAAAATTAAAACAAAACTAACTAATTTTTTTAAAGAATTTTCCGAAAGTGCTTGAAAGTACAAATTAAAAATTTATTAAAACTGATCCGAACAAAATACGGTGTTCACAAAAAAAAAAGATATCTATCCTGCTGTGCTGGCCTACTGATAGTCGTGGGTCAAATTATTTTGACTCTATACAACTGATACTATTAAGTTTTTCTTATTCATTTTAATTCTAATAAAAATCCATATGAACTTGAAACTTCATTTTCAAATACTTCTAATTCATCACAATGTCTAACTCTTGGAGAAGTGGCCATTTTGACGTGTGCCAGTGTGGCTATAGAAATTGACTCCATAATCACTTTTAACATATATACTTATTCGACAGTGTTTAAATACTAATTTCATCAAGTTTAGTTTCACCAAATTAGAAGTTTAAAATTTATAAATAAAACCAATGTTAAAGTAACAATCATTAGGTTCAGAACTGCCTTCTATATTGATTAAGCATTTATTTGTCATTTAATTGGTATTTCTTCCAAACAGCGAAGGATACGTGTACTTGTACTGTAAAGTAATTGGACCAATTCCCTTAAATGCCACAGGTTCCCACAATCAATGCTTTCAAGTTGCTAAACTAGTTGAATTGAAGTCGATGACCCAATATTGAATTATTGATTGAATAAACTGTTTGTGGAGTCTGGTTTCTGACTATGTATCTCTAACTTAGGAAATCACACCCTATTATAACATATGGTTATCTTATATTACTAAATTATTGTAATAGAAAAATAACTTTTGATATATAACATCAAATGACTTCTTCAACAAAGATTGCTTATATATTAATCATCAATGAACAACTTGGCAAAATAGAAGTTTGAAATTAAAATATAACACCCATGAATTAAAAAAAAATTGGTTACATTTTAGATATATATAATTTTACAATTATATAGCATATTGTCAGAATTGCTAGTATTTCTTAATGTTCATATCAATGATGATTTTTCTTTTTAAAACATAAAATCTGTCCATAACAAAACGGTATTTATATCGATGCATTTTTGTGCAAAACATCAAGTTTCCTGTGAGCACTGAAATATTGAAAAAGGACTTGCTTTAAAGAAAACCAAATCATCCCAAACTGATAGAGAACAAGAAACATAATTTATAGAAAATTAAATACATCATATAAAATATATAGATTACCCAGAAATAAAGCAGAAATAATTTAGATATTAAAAAGAAATCAATCAGCCGCATTCCAATTCTAAAAGTAAAGTATGTAACCACATGTTTCCTACTGACATACAATGTTAAGTATACGTACCTGGTGTCCTCACTGCTTATAGTAGTATTTGAATAAAGCAAGTAAACATGCACACACAATCAGCCTTCTGAGGAGAAACGTACCTGGCATCCTCGCTATTCCGCTTTATTGACTTTATAACCATTCAAACAACACATCCTAATCTTTCTTCATTCTTATTACTCAAACTTAGTTATAAATCCTAGATAGTAATAATAAAATGACTTCCCACTGATGTCTCCTCTAAGGGAATAACAACCTAGAATTCGAGCGGCATTAATTATAAGGCGCTAGTGCCCTCTTGTAAATTTATTTGTATAGACTAGACTGGTTGTTTAATTAACTAGATTTGTCTATATATTTATTATTATCCCCTTTTAAGAAATCTGATTTCAAATTTAGTCACTTGTTATCATACTTCTTCAGAATGTTTTCAAGACAGACTGTGTGCATAAGTTTGCACAGACTTACTAGGAGACATCTCGATGATATCCTTATAGAAGGGATCCTTGAATATTGCTTTTCCTTTCTCCATATTTACTAGGCATTTCGTAGTATAATGAAAATAAGCCTGCAATGAATTTTAAATACTCTATAATTACCAATAGTTAGATATTCTAAAGAATTACCATATTTAGTAATTGATTATGTCAACGAGTTAATGATCATCTAAATGATCTCTTCCTATATCCTGAATTTGACATCCAAGTATTTTACAATTTATCATACGACATTAATTCGGAAGAAGTTCACTAATCATGCATCCAATCTATTTATAATAATTAAAACATCCTTCCCTATTTTCTTCAACTTGACATATTAGAATAGTTTACAATCAAACATGCAATTCGCAAATCATAGAAATTCACTAAATCATTCAATCATCTATGTCATAAATTTAATATTTACATAATTCAATTATCATCCCATTCAATCAATATGAATAATGTCATAACAATAGTAAATAAGCAAATTTTCAAAATTCCAATATTTATACTCATTTTCAATTTCCAATAAAAATCACATGTCTTAATACTAAGTGTCCTAATGACTACAAAACATTTGAAGCAAAATTAATGGAATAACCAAACCTAACCGACAACGGGAAGGTTCCTCGCAAAATCCTGCTACTCTCAAGCGGGTTTCCTTGTCAATATCCAAATCTGAGAAAAAAATAAACATAGAGAGTGTGAGTTTGAAAACCCAGTGAGCAAATCGGTGCTCCCTAAAAATATCCCAATACATAATTAGTCACGCAAGTATGCCCAAAGGCTTGAATTCAACCAAGAAATCACAATCAGAATATACATACCGGAGAGATAGCAAGTTCATCCAAATAAACCAATGGAACTAGTACTTGTTTACGGTCATATATTTTCAGGAGCGTACGTAGGCCTGCTCACCAAATTTCATTCTTGCCATGATGTACAACCTCATCCTCTTAGTTAGGGCGCCTCATGGGTCTATCCTCGACCCAGGCTATACTTCCTACCAAAGGTATCATTGTCTCCATATTCTTCGGCCAAGGTACTTTATAACTCGGGCCACCTTGCCGTGATAGAGGGACTACTATCCCATCTGGTGCGCTATTTTCCGACAAGTGTATCGGGTCGCACAAGTAGTAAAGTGAGAGAGAAAGAGTTATCGTCCTCAGGGATTGACTTTAACAATTACCAATTTCACTAGCGCAAATTATATTTGGACAATTAAAATGGTAGAGTGGTTGAGTCTAAATTTAAAGATTGCAATTAAAGTAAGACACTAAGTTGGCTAACACAACGAAATTTATACGAGAACAAAGCGGGCATAGGGGATTGATTTTACTTAGCTCCTAATCCGATTAATTCATAGACAAACTAATCTTTGAGTCATTAGAAAATACTTCAATACATTTGCAAATTCCTCTTTTTGTTGATTAAGTTCACAAAGATAATTGAACCCAATGTCTTGGTGAAACAAATCTACCTCACTCAATTAATTTGCTAATGTCTTAGTCAAATTAATTGATTTGGCGTTTAAGCGTAAGAACTCATGAAAACCACGCAATTAAGGTTATCTATGTCTAGACTAACCCGAATTACGGTAGAAATTACAAAGGCAAGTCCATATCAAGCTATGTCTAGCATCAATATAAACCCTAGATTCATTGAAGATGGTAGCTAAGCATCCAAGAGTGATAAAAACGGTAAAGTCTACTCCAAAAATCGAAATTGCAAATACATTAAAGCATTCAACAACAAAGCTTCATAGGAGTCAATTACATCAATCCCCTAACCCTAGAAATTTAGTTACACATGATGGAAGAAGAGAAAAACATCACAAATACATAAATAAACATCATACAAGAGGAAAGAGAGAAAGAAATAAGTATCAAACTCAATGGAGAGTAGGTTTCCCTTCTTCCCCGATTTTGCCCTAGCAGAGCTCCTTCTCCTCCAACCAAAAGATCTCCAAAAATGCTTCAGAAATCCTATTTATAGGTGCATGCCAGGACTCCGGCGCCCAGGCGCCCTGTGTGGCGCCTGGGCGCCATGCAAAAAGGAAGAGAGAAGACAATGTGTGGCGCCTAGGCGCCCTACGTGGCGCCTGGGCGCCACCTTCATTCCTCGAGGTAGAGAGTTGGGCTGCTGGCGCCTTAGGCGCCCCGTGTGGCGCCTGGGGCGCCAGCCGTTCAATCTTCAAGACAGAGGGTAAAGCATCTGGCGCCTGAGGCGCCATGCGTGGCGCCTGGGCGCCAGCCTCCAAAACATGCTACATTCAGCAATTTGCTTCAGTATCTCATCAGCACACCAGCTAGCAGCAAACCAGAAAAGAAAGCCTAGAAGGAAAACAGAACAAAAAGCATAAAAAGGTAAGGAAAGAGATTAAAACAAGAAAAAGCAAGGAAAGCCAAAAACACAGAACAAAGCAAGCAAAAGATAACAAAAATGGGATCAAGGAGAGGAAAAAGTCCTAAGAAAGCAACCTAATTTAACCAAAATAAAGGACTCATCACCATCCAATCACAATCAATAGTGCAAAATATCATACAATAACCAGAGGCAAAAATAATGTTACAAAAATAACATGCCTTACCATACCACGTTTTAATCCATAAATCAAGAGGATAATTAAAGTGAAATTTTAGAAGATTCATACTTTATTTCTAACGTCTCAAGCATTAGTCATCACATCATCCATAAACACATATTTCGATTTAATTATTCTTGATTCTCATAATTCTGAATTCATTAATTTAAATTCAATTCCTGAATTCAATTACAATGCTATGACTCTTGGAAATATCTCACGTCATACCTTTTATCACTAATAATGCTAAGATCTAGTTAAAACATGGTCATTTCACTAACCTCGGATCCTGACGTCTTCATAAGGTTTGTACCATTGAAGAAATATTTTCACTATTTTTTTTCACAAATATTTTAGTCCCTTTAATCCCATATTGAAAACGTTTCTATAAAAGATCCCAATGAATATAATTCTAATGTCAAAAAAACATTTAAAACAATTAAGAATGTCTTCCAAGGCAGGATCATTATTAGATCATGTTGGAGTATTTCAAAATTCTTATCACCACAATCCTTAAAAGTGCGAAAGTGATCTATTACGCCCTTAGTAATCTTTGAAACATCAAAATTCTTCAAAACACAAACTCATGCTCTAAAATTAAATTATTTTTCACTATATTTTCATTGTATGCTATTTGGGTTAAAGTGGCTTTTCCTATCCCATCCAAACCCACAATAAGAGTAACATATAATCTACTATGAACATCTTAAGAATCTTCAAGCAACAATTTAATGATATCCCCTTTATCATTACCTCTACCATGTATATTATCTTCAACTAGAGATGTAGATTGAGGCCTAGTTGACCAGTTTTCTGTCAACATAGTGCTCCTTTGTAGATCAAGAATATCTTTGTCATTTACAATAAATTCTAACCTACTAGTAATTTCTTCTATCTCTTTTTCCATCTTTCTCTCATCCAAGGTTGTTTAGATTGAGTTCCTATCTAAGATCAATCAAGAGACAAAATAGATTGAATCGAGGATCAGAATACCCTACCATTAAAAAAAATGAAAATTAAAAATATCTCTATGTATATATATATATCACATATAAGTATAATATTATATTAAAAATAATTAATATTTGTACAATTTTAATAAATAAAACCCAAAATATGATAATAGAAAAGACACTCTGTAACAATACCAATAAATATTCTTATACAAACTTTGAAAACATTCAACTATTAAGTAAAAGAATAGAGAACAACTCCCATTTTTTATTGTAATTAGAAATCTTTATTTTTCTTACCTAATGTTCTGGAAACTAAAGGAAACCTTATACACTTTTTAATAATATCAATGCCAATTTTTTTCAACTTTGAAATCACAATAGAATTTGTGTAGAGACAAGCATGTTTTTCAAATATCAACCAACAATAATCTTCTAATAATAGGCTTAGATGATAAGTCTGTAGGGTTTGTACTATTGAAGAAACATTTTCACTACGAGTTGCCACAAGTATTTACCCACTTTAACCTTGTACTGAAAAAGTTTCAGTAAAAGACCCAAATGAATATGAATTTAATGATACAACAATTAAGAATTTCTTCCAAGACAACATCATCATTAGGTCTTGTTGTAGTATTTCTAAATTCTTATCACCACAACCCTTGGAAATACGAAAGTGATCTATTACACCCTTGATGGTCTTTGAAACATCAAAAATTTTCAAAACATAATCCCATGCTCTAAAATTGAAATTATTTTGCACTCTATCGTCTTTGTATGCTAGTTGGGCTAAAGTGGTTTTTCTTATCCCCACAAAAAACCCATAATAGGAATTACAGATATGAACATCATAAGCATCTTCAAGCAATAACTTAACTATATACTCTCTATTATTATCTCGACCATGTACATCATCTTCAACTAGAGATGAAGATTATGGTTAGTTGACTAGGTTTTTTTACAATAAATTCTAGCATGCTAATAATTTCTTCTATTTTTTCTCCCATCTTTCTCTCATCTAAGATCGTTAAGATCGAGATATTACCTAAGGTCGATCAAATGATAAAATAGATCGAATCAAGGTTAAGAATATCCTTCATTTAAAGAAATATAATAATTAAAAATATATTAATAAATAAGGCTCAAAATATGATAATAGAAAAGAATCTTTGTAACAATAATAATAAACATTGTTATACTAACTTTGAAAACATTCAACTATTAAAGAATTAAAAAGCAGCCTCACTTTCTATCGTATTTAGAAACATCTATTTTTCTCACCTAATGTTTTGGAAACTAAAGATAATGTCATACATTTTTTTAACAATATCAATGTGAAAGTTTTTCAAATTTGAATAATTCACAACAAAATTTGTGTAAAATAAGCATGTTTTGCAAATATTGATCAACAACCCTCTTTTGATAATAGACTTAGATGATAAGTTCATACTATTTGTATCATTGAAGAAATATTTTCTCTTTGAGTTGTCACAAGTATTTTACTCCTTTCAACCCCATATTGAAGAAGTTTCTATAAAAGATCACAATAAATATAATTCTAATGCCAAAAAAATATTTTAAACAATTAAGAATTTCTTCCAAGACAACATCATCATTAGATCATGTTGGAGTATTTTTAAATTCTTATCAGCACAATCCTCAGAAGTGAGAAAGTAATCTATTTTGCCTTGCTGATTTTTGAAACATCAAGATTCTTAGAAACACAAACTCAAGATCTAAAATTGAAATTATTTTTTCACTCTATCTTCATTGTATGCTATTTGGGCTAAAGTGGTTTTTCCTATCCCACCTAAACCCACAATAGGAATAACAGTTAATTTGCTATAAACATCTTAAGAATCTTCAAGCAACAACTTAACAATATCCTCTTTATCATTACCTCTACCACATACATCTTCTTCAACTAGAAATGTAGATTATAGCCTAGTTCACCAATTTTTTGTCAACATAGTGCTCTTTAGGAGACCAAGAATATTTTTGTCATTTACAATAAATTCTAGCTTGTTAATAATTTTTTCTATCTCTTTTTCTATCTTTCTCCCATCCAAGGTTGTTAAGATTGAAATCTTGCCGAAGATCGATTAAATGACAAAATAAATCGAAATGTTTGATCGAATCGAGGTTTAGAAGATCCTTCATTTAAAGAAATATAATAATTAAAAATATATCTGTGTATATATATACCACAAATAAGTATAATATTATATTAAAATAATTAATAATTATGCAATCTCAATAAATAAAACCCAAAAGATGATAATAGAAAACAATTTTTAACAATAATAATAAATATTGTTATACAAACTTTGAAAATATTTATCTATTAAAGAAAAAAAAGCAGTCTCACTTTCTATCGCATTTAGAAACATCTAATTTTCTCACCTAATGCTTTGGAAACTAAAGGCAACCTCATACACTTTTTAACAATATTGATGTGAAAGTTTTTTCAAATTTGAATTCACAATAGAATTTGTGTAAAGACAAGCTTGTTTCTGATAATAGACTTCATAAGGTTTGTACCATTGAAGAAACATTTTCATTGCAAATTTTCACAAGTATTTTACTCCCTTCAACCCCATATTGAAAGGTTTTTATAAAAGATCCCAATAAACATAATTTTAATGCCAAAAAAAATTTAAAACAATTAAAAATTTCTTCCAAGACAACATCATCATTATAACATGTTGGAGAATTTCTAAATTCTTATCAGCAGAATCCCTAGAAGTACGAAAGTGATCTATTACGCCCTTGGTGATCTTCGAAACATCAAAATTCTTTGAAATACAGACTCATGCTCTAAAATTGAAATTATTTTTCACTCTATCATCATTGTATGCTATTTGGGCTAAAGTGGCTTTTCCTATCCCACCCAAATCCATAATAGGAATAACATATAATCTGCTATAAACATCTTAAGAATCTTCAAGCAACAACTTAATGATATCCTCTCTATGATTACCTCTACCACGTACATCATCTTCAATTAGAGATATAGATTGAGGCCTAGTGGATTAGTTTTCTGTCAACATAGAGCTCTTTTGTAGACCAAAAATATCTTTGTCATTTACAAAAAATTTCACCTTCGTAATAATTTGTTATATCTCTTTTTAGATAGAGATTTTATCTAAGATTGATCAAGGGATAAAATAGATCGGATCTTAGGATCTAATCGAAGATTAGAAGATCCTATTTTTAAAGAAATATAATTAAAATTGTCTCTATGTATCCATATACAACAAATAAGTATAAGATTATATTAAAAATAATTAATAATTGTGCAATTTTAATAAATAAGACCCAAAACATGATAATACAAAAGATAATTTGTAACAATAACAATAAATATTATTATACAAACTTTGAAAACATTCAACTATTAAAGAAAAAATGGAGTGCAACTCTCACTTTCCATTGTATTTAGAAACCTATATTTTCCTCACCTAATGTTCTGGAAACTAAAGGCAACCTCATACACTTTTTAACATTTTCATATTTGAAATCACAACAGAATTTAGACAAGCATATTTTTTAAATGTCAACCAACAATTATCTTCTAATAATAGACTTAAATTACAAGTTCGTAGAGTTTGTACCATTGAATAAACACTTTCACTATGAGTTCTCACAAGTATTTTACTCCCTTTAACCTCGTATTAAAAATGTTTTTGTAAAAGACCCCAATAAATATAATTCTAATGCCAAAAATTATTTAAAACAATTAAAAAAATTCTTCCAAGACAGCATTACCATTGGATCTTATTGGAATATTTCTAAATTCTTATCACCATAATCCTTAGAATTTTGAAAGTGATATATTATGCCCTAGGTTATCTTTCAAACATCAAAATTCTTCGAAACACAAGCTCATGCTATAGAATTGAAATTATTTTTCACTCTATTATTATTGTATGCAAGTTGGGCTAAAGTGATTTTTCCTATCCCACCTAAACCAACAATAGGAATAAAATATATTTTACTATGATCAACTTAAGCATCTTCAACCAATAACTTAATGACATCATATTTATCATTACCTTGACCATTTATATCATCTTCAACAAGAGATGTAGATTGTGGCCTAGTTGACCAATTTTCTGTCAATATAGTGTTCTTTTGTAGACAAAGAATATATTTGTCCTTCATGATAAATTTTAGCCTACTAGTAATTTCTTCTATCTCTTTTTCCATCTTTGTTAAGATCAAGATCTTACCTAAGATTAATCAAGGGACAAAATAGATCAAATCGAGTATTAGAAGATCATGCCTTTGAACAAAAATAAAACTAAATATATCTCTGTGTATATATACCACAAATATGCAAAATATTATATTGAAAATAATTAACAATTGTACAATTTCAATATATATAACCAGAACATGATAATAGAAGAGACATTTTGTAACAATAACAACAAACAATTTTATAAAAATTTTGAAAACATTTAACGATTAAAGAAAAAAATAGAGAGCATCTCACACCTTTTATTTATTTAGAATGCTCTATTTTTCTCATCTAATGTTTTGTAAACTAAAGGTAACCCCAAAAATTTTTAACAATTTCAAAGTGAAATTTTTTCAAATTTGGTTTCACACAATAGAATTTGTGTAGAGACAAGAATGTTTTTCAAATATTGACCAACAATCCTCTACTAATAATAGATTTAGATAATAAGTTCGTATGATTTGTAAAAGACCCCAATGGATATAATTCTAATGCCAAATATCATCTAAAACAATGAAGAATTTCTTCCAAAACAACATCATCACTGGATTTTGTTGGAGTATTTCTAAATTCTTATCACCACAATCCTTAGAAGTGCGAAAGCAATTTATTACGACCTAAGTGATCTTTGAAACATAAAAATTCTTCAAAACACAAACTGATGCTCTAAAATTGAAATTAATTTCACTCAATTATCATTGTATGTTAGCTTTTCCCTATCTCAACTGAACCCACAATAGGAATAACATGTATTTTGCTATTATCATCTTTAGCATCTTTAACAAATATTTAATAATAACTTCTCTATTATTACCGTGACCATGTACATGATCTTCAAATAAAGATGTTGATTGAGGTCTAGTTGACTAGTTTTCCATTACAATAAAATCAAGCCTCCTAATGATTTCATCCATCTCTTTTTCCATCTTTCTCTCATCCAATGTTGTTAAGATCAAGATCTCACCTAAGATCAATCAAGGGACAAAATAAAACAAATTGTTATATTAAATGGAAGATTAGAAAATCCTACCTTTAAAGAAATATAAAAATTAAAAATATCTCTATGTATATATATACCACAAATAACCATAATATTATATTAAAAATAACTAACAATTGTACAATTTAAATAAATAAGGTCCAAACATGATCATAGAAAAGACACTTTGTAATAATAACAATAAACATTGTTATACAAACTTTGAAAATGTTCAAATATTAAAGTAAAAATAGACAGCAACCTCTACTTTCTATTGTATTTAGAAACTGATATTTTTCTAACATAATGTTTTGGAAAATAAAGGCAACATCATACATATTTTAACAATATCAATGCAAAATATTTTTAAATTTGAATTCACAAAACAAAATTTGTTCAGAGACAAGCATATTTTTCAAATATTAATCAGCAATCATCTTCTGATGATAGACTTAGATGATAAGTTAGTAGAGGCAAGCATGTTTTTCAAAAATCAAAAAACAATCCTCAAAGCATGTTTTTCACTACAAGTTGTCACAAGTATTTTACTCCATCTAAGCCCTTATTGAAAATATTTCTATAAAAGATCCAATGAATATATTTTCATGTCAAAACTCATCTAAAACAATTAAGAATTTTTTTAAAACACAATATCATCATTATCTTGTTGGAGTATTTCTAAATTCTTATTCCCAAATTCCTTAGAAGTGCAAAAATGATCTATTATGCCCTTTGTGATTTTTGAAACACTAAAATTATCCGAAACACAAATTATGCTCAGAAATTGAAATTATTTTTCACTCTATCATCATTGTATGCTTGTTGGGCTAAATTAAGTAATTTTGCCTATCACACCCAAACCCAAAATAGAAATAACAAATATTTTGCTTTGATCATTTTTAGTGTCTTCAAACAACAACTTAACGTTAGTCTCTCTATCATCACCTTGACCATGTACATCATCTTTAACTATGATTGAGGACACACTAACCAATTTTCCGTCAACATAGTGCTCTTTTGTAGACCAAGAATATTATTGTCCTTTATGATAAATTATTGCTTGCTTATAATTTCTTCTATCTCTTTCTCCATCTTTCTTTAATCCAAAGTTGTTAAGATTGAGATCTTACCTAAGATCAATCATGTCACACCTCGAAAGTTAAACCTATTTAACATGTGTGAATATTCCAATACTGTAATACCCATGAAAAATAAAATACAAATGCGTATTTGCAAACTATGGTTACTGTTAGGTCGATTTGGCAAGCGCACCAATCGCACAAGTAATATAGTGATTTGAGAGTAAGAGTATCGTTCCCACGAGGACTAAGCGACTAAGTACCCAAGAAATTTAATTGAATTAGTTGGACGAAGCAATTGGATTGAGGACAACTCTAATGAAGAACTAACAATAAAAGTGAACTATGACAGTAAATTTTTATAGATTTTCTTTTAATGACAGTAAACAATGCAAAAACTGATGAAATAGTCTAATTAAAGCCTAGGGTCACTAATCCCTCTCCTCTATCTTAGAAATTACAAAACCCCTCTCATGCACTCGCAACTTATTCAACTATATAAGTTAATCCTAGGTTATTCTAATAACTTAAAAGAATCCTCCCGAATCTCAATTAAGTTGCTCAACTCCTACGCAATTCCTTGTGTGGGTTAAGCCTAACACAACCAACCTAGCTTTGATTAAACGAGATTAACTAACATTCCTATTAGCTAACAAGCGAAAACACTTAGTAAGGTTCACGCACTCGTCCTTCCTATTCAGTGTTCTACTCTCACCTCCCTCTCCCGAGTTCGAAGACAGCAACAAGCATACATATAGATTGATCAAGTCCATATAACGCAACAATAAAATGGATAGAAAGACTTATATTAATTGAAATAAGGTTGCAAATACATGAGAGAATGTAAAATCTATTCAGGAGTCAAGTTCATAGTAACCCTAGATAGAAAATCTAGCTACTCATAGAAAATAAACAGCAGAAAGCAGAAAAAGAGATGAAGTTGGCCATGAATCTGAGGTGGAATGATGGATTGAGCTCCCCAAGCCTTGAGAATCAGGTTCCCCTTGCTCCTCTCAGCCAAAACGGCGCCCCCCTTCAGTCTCCAACTCCAGAATACCCTAAAAATTTCATCTGAAGCCTTTTATATCAGTGCAGGATCGCGAACTACCGCTATAGCGGTAAGTACCCACCGCTATAGCGGTAGGAGGCAGAGAAGAAGGCTTAAAATTGAGTTTTTTTAGGTTTTACCGCTATAGCGGTGAAGATCCACCGCTATAGCGGTGGCTGGCAGAGAAGAAGGCACCAAAATCTTTTTTTCAGCAATCCACCGCTATAGCTGTAAATTTTACCGCTATAGCTGTGGGAGACAGCAATTAATTCAGCATTTTCAGAATTTCAGCTCTAGCATTCCATCTTCTAACACGAACTTTTTACCAACTCAACCTATACCAAAAATAGCAAATAAACCCATTAAATTGCATAAAAGAATCATCAAATCACTCCATTTATTAAAAGATCAAAGAAAACTAAAACTAATCTAAACTACTCAAAATATGAGCTAAGAATTACAAGACAACAAGAAAGAGATCAAAAGAGAGGGTATTTAACATCAAAATGACACTAAATTGAGAACTCAACACTCCCCCAAACTTGAACCTTTGCTTGTCCTCAAGCAAAAACTTTCAATGAGAAAACTTTTGAGAAAAATATGTGCGACCATGAATATGTGCAACTAGGAGGGGTAAAGATATGAAAATGTGAATTAAAGCAAACCAAGTCTCATCAAACCATTACTCAAAAGATTTAACTCAAGAGTTTGCAACCTTAAGGATTCAAAAAGAAGTGTTAACCAAACCACAAGAAAATTTGAAATCAAAGCTTCACCTCTTGGAACAGTTTATAAAACCAAATTCATAAAAATTCCAAAATTAAATTACTTCTTTGTTCTCAAAGGCATCGTTTTATTTCGATTCTCAAGGGCTTCATTGTTTTGTTCTCAAGGATATAGCTTCCTAACTTTCCTTATTTCCTTTGGAAATTTTTTTTTAATTTTCTCATTTTAGTTTAATTACATGAGCCTATCCCTTATTGAAACTTTCAGCTATCCCCTTATTGAATCCTTTTTTCACTAGCCTCTTATTGAACTTTTTTTTTATATATAAATATGAAAATGATCTAAAAACCATTAAAAGAGACAAAAATAAAACTCCTGTTATTTTGAAGTGATAGAGCTAACACTTACAAAATATGAAAACTTAAGATTAGCAAACTCAAGAGGTAACTCTTAAAAAGAATTGCATTTGACATGATTTGACTTGCCAAAAACTTCAAACTTTCAGATTTCAAAATTTTCAAAAATTTCCTCCTACAACACATATGTATGGACAACACAAAATTAACCAAAATTTTCTCAAAGAAGAAACTCATCAACAAACCTCTCCCCCAAACTTAAATGTGACAGTGTCCTCACTGTTCCAGATCAGCACAATAGAGGAAAAGAAGACACAACATAACAAACAAAACAAAACAAAACAAAATGCTTTTACGAACATCCTAACTGCCATTCACCAAAATAATAAACATGACCATATTCAGCATTTATCAATTCAACTCCAAAATAAATACTAAATAGCAGTTAAAATATTACTAATAGCAGCACATCAAACCACAACAAAAAAAATAGAAGAAAAAAAAAATTACGAAAGCAATAAACTTGGGTTGCCTCCCAAGAGCGCTAAGTTTATAGTCTTCAGCCAGACTTTACCGATGCTTGTTCAAGGTCGATCGTCCAATGTCGGCCACCTACACAATAAGAAACATCGGTTAACAATGAAAAATATAGCTAAAAATAAATTGACACAAGAAAAGCTTAAATGATTAAATACTCATATAGAATAGTAAAGAGAAAAATGAAAGAAATCAAGACAAAACAGAAAATAAAACAAAGCGTCCAAGCTAACACTTTCAAATTTCTTTGAATATTAGCACAAATCTTAGTCCCCGGCAACGGCGCCAAAAACTTGTTAGGTAAATTCGGCAAGCGCACCAATCGCACAAGTAATATAGTGATTTGAGAGTAAGAGTATCGTTCCCACGAGGACTAAGCGACTAAGTACCCAAGAAATTTAATTGAATTAGTTGGACGAAGCAATTGGATTGAGGACAACTCTAATGAAGAACTAACAATAAAAGTGAACTATGACAGTAAATTTTTATAGATTTTCTTTTAATGACAGTAAACAATGCAAAAACTGATGAAATAGTCTAATTAAAGCCTAGGGTCACTAATCCCTCTCCTCTATCTTAGAAATTACAAAACCCCTCTCATGCACTCGCAACTTATTCAACTATATAAGTTAATCCTAGGTTATTCTAATAACTTAAAAGAATCCTCCCGAATCTCAATTAAGTTGCTCAACTCCTACGCAATTCCTTGTGTGGGTTAAGCCTAACACAACCAACCTAGCTTTGATTAAACGAGATTAACTAACATTCCTATTAGCTAACAAGCGAAAACACTTAGTAAGGTTCACGCACTCGTCCTTCCTATTCAGTGTTCTACTCTCACCTCCCTCTCCCGAGTTCGAAGACAGCAACAAGCATACATATAGATTGATCAAGTCCATATAACGCAACAATAAAATGGATAGAAAGACTTATATTAATTGAAATAAGGTTGCAAATACATGAGAGAATGTAAAATCTATTCAGGAGTCAAGTTCATAGTAACCCTAGATAGAAAATCTAGCTACTCATAGAAAATAAACAGCAGAAAGCAGAAAAAGAGATGAAGTTGGCCATGAATCTGAGGTGGAATGATGGATTGAGCTCCCCAAGCCTTGAGAATCAGGTTCCCCTTGCTCCTCTCAGCCAAAACGGCGCCCCCCTTCAGTCTCCAACTCCAGAATACCCTAAAAATTTCATCTGAAGCCTTTTATATCAGTGCAGGATCGCGAACTACCGCTATAGCGGTAAGTACCCACCGCTATAGCGGTAGGAGGCAGAGAAGAAGGCTTAAAATTGAGTTTTTTTAGGTTTTACCGCTATAGCGGTGAAGATCCACCGCTATAGCGGTGGCTGGCAGAGAAGAAGGCACCAAAATCTTTTTTTCAGCAATCCACCGCTATAGCTGTAAATTTTACCGCTATAGCTGTGGGAGACAGCAATTAATTCAGCATTTTCAGAATTTCAGCTCTAGCATTCCATCTTCTAACACGAACTTTTTACCAACTCAACCTATACCAAAAATAGCAAATAAACCCATTAAATTGCATAAAAGAATCATCAAATCACTCCATTTATTAAAAGATCAAAGAAAACTAAAACTAATCTAAACTACTCAAAATATGAGCTAAGAATTACAAGACAACAAGAAAGAGATCAAAAGAGAGGGTATTTAACATCAAAATGACACTAAATTGAGAACTCAACACTCCCCCAAACTTGAACCTTTGCTTGTCCTCAAGCAAAAACTTTCAATGAGAAAACTTTTGAGAAAAATATGTGCGACCATGAATATGTGCAACTAGGAGGGGTAAAGATATGAAAATGTGAATTAAAGCAAACCAAGTCTCATCAAACCATTACTCAAAAGATTTAACTCAAGAGTTTGCAACCTTAAGGATTCAAAAAGAAGTGTTAACCAAACCACAAGAAAATTTGAAATCAAAGCTTCACCTCTTGGAACAGTTTATAAAACCAAATTCATAAAAATTCCAAAATTAAATTACTTCTTTGTTCTCAAAGGCATCGTTTTATTTCGATTCTCAAGGGCTTCATTGTTTTGTTCTCAAGGATATAGCTTCCTAACTTTCCTTATTTCCTTTGGAAATTTTTTTTTTAATTTTCTCATTTTAGTTTAATTACATGAGCCTATCCCTTATTGAAACTTTCAGCTATCCCCTTATTGAATCCTTTTTTCACTAGCCTCTTATTGAACTTTTTTTTTATATATAAATATGAAAATGATCTAAAAACCATTAAAAGAGACAAAAATAAAACTCCTGTTATTTTGAAGTGATAGAGCTAACACTTACAAAATATGAAAACTTAAGATTAGCAAACTCAAGAGGTAACTCTTAAAAAGAATTGCATTTGACATGATTTGACTTGCCAAAAACTTCAAACTTTCAGATTTCAAAATTTTCAAAAATTTCCTCCTACAACACATATGTATGGACAACACAAAATTAACCAAAATTTTCTCAAAGAAGAAACTCATCAACAAACCTCTCCCCCAAACTTAAATGTGACAGTGTCCTCACTGTTCCAGATCAGCACAATAGAGGAAAAGAAGACACAACATAACAAACAAAACAAAACAAAACAAAATGCTTTTACGAACATCCTAACTGCCATTCACCAAAATAATAAACATGACCATATTCAGCATTTATCAATTCAACTCCAAAATAAATACTAAATAGCAGTTAAAATATTACTAATAGCAGCACATCAAACCACAACAAAAAAAATAGAAGAAAAAAAAAATTACGAAAGCAATAAACTTGGGTTGCCTCCCAAGAGCGCTAAGTTTATAGTCTTCAGCCAGACTTTACCGATGCTTGTTCAAGGTCGATCGTCCAATGTCGGCCACCTACACAATAAGAAATATCGGTTAACAATGAAAAATATAGCTAAAAATAAATTGACACAAGAAAAGCTTAAATGATTAAATACTCATATAGAATAGTAAAGAGAAAAATGAAAGAAATCAAGACAAAACAGAAAATAAAACAAAGCGTCCAAGCTAACACTTTCAAATTTCTTTGAATATTAGCACAAATCTTAGTCCCCGGCAACGGCGCCAAAAACTTGTTAGGTAAATTCGGCAAGCGCACCAATCGCACAAGTAATATAGTGATTTGAGAGTAAGAGTATCGTTCCCACGAGGACTAAGCGACTAAGTACCCAAGAAATTTAATTGAATTAGTTGGACGAAGCAATTGGATTGAGGACAACTCTAATGAAGAACTAACAATAAAAGTGAACTATGACAGTAAATTTTTATAGATTTTCTTTTAATGACAGTAAACAATGCAAAAACTGATGAAATAGTCTAATTAAAGCCTAGGGTCACTAATCCCTCTCCTCTATCTTAGAAATTACAAAACCCCTCTCATGCACTCGCAACTTATTCAACTATATAAGTTAATCCTAGGTTATTCTAATAACTTAAAAGAATCCTCCCGAATCTCAATTAAGTTGCTCAACTCCTACGCAATTCCTTGTGTGGGTTAAGCCTAACACAACCAACCTAGCTTTGATTAAACGAGATTAACTAACATTCCTATTAGCTAACAAGCGAAAACACTTAGTAAGGTTCACGCACTCGTCCTTCCTATTCAGTGTTCTACTCTCACCTCCCTCTCCCGAGTTCGAAGACAGCAACAAGCATACATATAGATTGATCAAGTCCATATAACGCAACAATAAAATGGATAGAAAGACTTATATTAATTGAAATAAGGTTGCAAATACATGAGAGAATGTAAAATCTATTCAGGAGTCAAGTTCATAGTAACCCTAGATAGAAAATCTAGCTACTCATAGAAAATAAACAGCAGAAAGCAGAAAAAGAGATGAAGTTGGCCATGAATCTGAGGTGGAATGATGGATTGAGCTCCCCAAGCCTTGAGAATCAGGTTCCCCTTGCTCCTCTCAGCCAAAACGGCGCCCCCCTTCAGTCTCCAACTCCAGAATACCCTAAAAATTTCATCTGAAGCCTTTTATATCAGTGCAGGATCGCGAACTACCGCTATAGCGGTAAGTACCCACCGCTATAGCGGTAGGAGGCAGAGAAGAAGGCTTAAAATTGAGTTTTTTTAGGTTTTACCGCTATAGCGGTGAAGATCCACCGCTATAGCGGTGGCTGGCAGAGAAGAAGGCACCAAAATCTTTTTTTCAGCAATCCACCGCTATAGCTGTAAATTTTACCGCTATAGCTGTGGGAGACAGCAATTAATTCAGCATTTTCAGAATTTCAGCTCTAGCATTCCATCTTCTAACACGAACTTTTTACCAACTCAACCTATACCAAAAATAGCAAATAAACCCATTAAATTGCATAAAAGAATCATCAAATCACTCCATTTATTAAAAGATCAAAGAAAACTAAAACTAATCTAAACTACTCAAAATATGAGCTAAGAATTACAAGACAACAAGAAAGAGATCAAAAGAGAGGGTATTTAACATCAAAATGACACTAAATTGAGAACTCAACACTCCCCCAAACTTGAACCTTTGCTTGTCCTCAAGCAAAAACTTTCAATGAGAAAACTTTTGAGAAAAATATGTGCGACCATGAATATGTGCAACTAGGAGGGGTAAAGATATGAAAATGTGAATTAAAGCAAACCAAGTCTCATCAAACCATTACTCAAAAGATTTAACTCAAGAGTTTGCAACCTTAAGGATTCAAAAAGAAGTGTTAACCAAACCACAAGAAAATTTGAAATCAAAGCTTCACCTCTTGGAACAGTTTATAAAACCAAATTCATAAAAATTCCAAAATTAAATTACTTCTTTGTTCTCAAAGGCATCGTTTTATTTCGATTCTCAAGGGCTTCATTGTTTTGTTCTCAAGGATATAGCTTCCTAACTTTCCTTATTTCCTTTGGAAATTTTTTTTTTAATTTTCTCATTTTAGTTTAATTACATGAGCCTATCCCTTATTGAAACTTTCAGCTATCCCCTTATTGAATCCTTTTTTCACTAGCCTCTTATTGAACTTTTTTTTTATATATAAATATGAAAATGATCTAAAAACCATTAAAAGAGACAAAAATAAAACTCCTGTTATTTTGAAGTGATAGAGCTAACACTTACAAAATATGAAAACTTAAGATTAGCAAACTCAAGAGGTAACTCTTAAAAAGAATTGCATTTGACATGATTTGACTTGCCAAAAACTTCAAACTTTCAGATTTCAAAATTTTCAAAAATTTCCTCCTACAACACATATGTATGGACAACACAAAATTAACCAAAATTTTCTCAAAGAAGAAACTCATCAACAAACCTCTCCCCCAAACTTAAATGTGACAGTGTCCTCACTGTTCCAGATCAGCACAATAGAGGAAAAGAAGACACAACATAACAAACAAAACAAAACAAAACAAAATGCTTTTACGAACATCCTAACTGCCATTCACCAAAATAATAAACATGACCATATTCAGCATTTATCAATTCAACTCCAAAATAAATACTAAATAGCAGTTAAAATATTACTAATAGCAGCACATCAAACCACAACAAAAAAAATAGAAGAAAAAAAAAATTACGAAAGCAATAAACTTGGGTTGCCTCCCAAGAGCGCTAAGTTTATAGTCTTCAGCCAGACTTTACCGATGCTTGTTCAAGGTCGATCGTCCAATGTCGGCCACCTACACAATAAGAAACATCGGTTAACAATGAAAAATATAGCTAAAAATAAATTGACACAAGAAAAGCTTAAATGATTAAATACTCATATAGAATAGTAAAGAGAAAAATGAAAGAAATCAAGACAAAACAGAAAATAAAACAAAGCGTCCAAGCTAACACTTTCAAATTTCTTTGAATATTAGCACAAATCTTAGTCCCCGGCAACGGCGCCAAAAACTTGTTAGGTAAATTCGGCAAGCGCACCAATCGCACAAGTAATATAGTGATTTGAGAGTAAGAGTATCGTTCCCACGAGGACTAAGCGACTAAGTACCCAAGAAATTTAATTGAATTAGTTGGACGAAGCAATTGGATTGAGGACAACTCTAATGAAGAACTAACAATAAAAGTGAACTATGACAGTAAATTTTTATAGATTTTCTTTTAATGACAGTAAACAATGCAAAAACTGATGAAATAGTCTAATTAAAGCCTAGGGTCACTAATCCCTCTCCTCTATCTTAGAAATTACAAAACCCCTCTCATGCACTCGCAACTTATTCAACTATATAAGTTAATCCTAGGTTATTCTAATAACTTAAAAGAATCCTCCCGAATCTCAATTAAGTTGCTCAACTCCTACGCAATTCCTTGTGTGGGTTAAGCCTAACACAACCAACCTAGCTTTGATTAAACGAGATTAACTAACATTCCTATTAGCTAACAAGCGAAAACACTTAGTAAGGTTCACGCACTCGTCCTTCCTATTCAGTGTTCTACTCTCACCTCCCTCTCCCGAGTTCGAAGACAGCAACAAGCATACATATAGATTGATCAAGTCCATATAAAGCAACAATAAAATGGATAGAAAGACTTATATTAATTGAAATAAGGTTGCAAATACATGAGAGAATGTAAAATCTATTCAGGAGTCAAGTTCATAGTAACCCTAGATAGAAAATCTAGCTACTCATAGAAAATAAACAGCAGAAAGCAGAAAAAGAGATGAAGTTGGCCATGAATCTGAGGTGGAATGATGGATTGAGCTCCCCAAGCCTTGAGAATCAGGTTCCCCTTGCTCCTCTCAGCCAAAACGGCGCCCCCCTTCAGTCTCCAACTCCAGAATACCCTAAAAATTTCATCTGAAGCCTTTTATATCAGTGCAGGATCGCGAACTACCGCTATAGCGGTAAGTACCCACCGCTATAGCGGTAGGAGGCAGAGAAGAAGGCTTAAAATTGAGTTTTTTTAGGTTTTACCGCTATAGCGGTGAAGATCCACCGCTATAGCGGTGGCTGGCAGAGAAGAAGGCACCAAAATCTTTTTTTCAGCAATCCACCGCTATAGCTGTAAATTTTACCGCTATAGCTGTGGGAGACAGCAATTAATTCAGCATTTTCAGAATTTCAGCTCTAGCATTCCATCTTCTAACACGAACTTTTTACCAACTCAACCTATACCAAAAATAGCAAATAAACCCATTAAATTGCATAAAAGAATCATCAAATCACTCCATTTATTAAAAGATCAAAGAAAACTAAAACTAATCTAAACTACTCAAAATATGAGCTAAGAATTACAAGACAACAAGAAAGAGATCAAAAGAGAGGGTATTTAACATCAAAATGACACTAAATTGAGAACTCAACAGTTACTATGCTAATATATGGTATTGTTCACCTATATAATACTATTTACGTATACGATACTGTTCACTTATAAAATCGAAATGTCAAGTATTAGATGTGGTTTGATCATTAGAGAAAACTAGAAAGAAGTTCGTAGGAGAAAATGACGTTTTATGTGTGAAAATACCCTCAGGGACTAAAATGAAAGGACTGATTTGAAAAGAAACTTAAAGGTTTAAGGTGAAAGGATAGTTTTCCCTTTAAGTTCCAATAGTAACCAATAATTCAAGCCGCCTCCGCGTTTTGCACAGTGTTAACGCGTGAATTATTAGAAATGTCGCTTTCATGAATAGTAAATGAATATTTTATTAGCGTATAGTATCAAATAGTACCCTTGACTTTTCCTATAAATAGGCTCTTCCATTTCACTTCTAAACTCACACCTTCAACTTCTCTTCTTCTCTCCTTAAGTTTCTCTTGATCCAATGCTAGGTCTCTGAGATTTTGGGCCTTTCCTTTTCAGCTTAGGTAAGGATACTATGCCCTTTCTATGTCTTTCAAATTTTAGAAGTTATTTTCTTAAGTATGCTCTGTGGTTGCGGCTTTGGCTGATCTTCCACATCAGAAAAATTGTCCTTAACTGCTTACATATTATTTTGATTCTCTGATTACCAAAATAGAATGTAAACTGTGAAAAATACATGTTTAAGAAAGTTCTGGCTAAGGAAAGACCTGATTTTTAAGTGTGTCCCTTGTGACCCTCCACTCTTTCCTGGGAACTTACCTGGTGTACTCTTTTACAGATTGTATTCTTTATTTCTGGTATAAACAGTCTCTGTATATATGAATAGTGCCAAATGTATGAACAGTATCTATATGTATAAACAATATCTATACGTATAAATAGAACCAGTATGTATAAATAGTGACTATATATACAAATAGTATCTATACATATGAATAGTATCTGTACGTATAAATAGTATCCATATGTATGAATAGTAACTATACGGTCACTATTTATATATACAGAGACTGTTTATACCAGAAATAGAGAATACAATCCGTATGTATAAACAGTATCTGTATGCAAACAATCCTAACTTGTTTTCTCTAATCTTTCATGAAAATCTTCGTAGCGGAATATTGAAATTCACCTGAGTACTATTGTCCGTAACAACTTAAAGAAGTGATATTCGTACGGAATCTAGGTGAGTGAAACGACCCCGTTTTAATATAGTTTTAGCATTACTGGTGATAAAAAGTATGTCGTAGGACACTCCCAAGATTCATAGGGGGAAATTGGATTCAGAATGACGAATCTAATGAGATAATTAATCCAGAAGTATGGATAAGACGAAACAAGTATTTCATGATGATGTGAAGTTTGAATCTTTTCAAAAATAGATTAATTGTTATCTTGATTTGTGGTTTATAAATCTATAATATAGTTATATACTATACCTGTTATATGGATGAATATTATATTGTGCTTCTGATTATGATATGAAATGCTGTACTATTGATTGTGATTGAGCGGGACAGTACCCCCTCTCACAGCAAGGCAGAAAACTCGGTTGAAAGGGTGTCTTGACCAATGAGTGTGGAGACAACGATTCCCTCAGTAGGGATATAGCCCAGATTGGTGATAAATCCGTGAGGTGCCCTAGCTAAGAGGATGAGGTTGTGTGTCATGGCGGAAATATACAAAATTGGTGAGCCGGCCTGTGTGCGCTCTCCGGGATATATTGCCATTGATGAGTACTAGTAACGTTTGTTGAATTGGATGAATTTTTATCTTCTTGTATGTAATTTCTAACTATGTCTATTGGTTGAGTATGAGCCTTCGTATATACTTGCATGACTGATGATGTATTTGAATTTTATTAACGCGAGGCTGATTCGATCACTGAGTTTTAAAGCTCACACTCTCTGTGAAACCTTTTTGTTCAAATCAAGTTGCCGGTGAAGAATATCCGCTAGAAGAGTAGATCACTTTGAACCTTCCCGCTGTCGGGTAGACCCCTCTTTTGTTATAGATTATGTTGCTCTGTAATCATCTAGGACATCTAGGTCAGGGGTTTGGCATTTGGCTTGTATGTCAGTATAATAATGTATTTGATATATTTTCTTCATATTTATTAAGGAATTGTTATTTTGATAACATAGATAATTTAAACTCACGGGTAGAATTTATCGAAGGGCTTACAGTGATGAGAGATTCATCATTGTGCCGGTCATGTGTCCAGAAAACGGGTTGTGACAAATACCACAGCAAGTAGTCCTAGTTATGCACAACTAGCAATACATAAGCCACTTATTATCATAAAAGTAGAATATTATACATACACATATGTATAGATAATCCTACAACATTAGAACGCAGCAGTAATAGTACAAAGATAAATTACAGCCGAATTTATAATGTACAGTTTTCCGCCCCAAGCCTAGGTGGCCCAATAGATTACAGAGCGATATTCTACACTTGACAAAATTTGGTTTCATGAACCCACCGACACAGAGAAGTATATCTCCAAAATAAATGCTAACTCTCCAGTGGAAACTCTTTTTCCCCAGTCTCTGTATCTAAAAAGAGTAACCACATATGATGTGAATTCATCAAAACTCAGTGAGTAATTGACTGTGCAGAAAAATAATTATAATGCACAAGTATAAATACCATAACTCACCACCACCAATGGAAGTTATCCAAATATATAACAAACGTTAAATAGCCACAATAGATTACAAATATGTAATCAAACAAATATAATGCTTGCTATATTTCACTCACTCTACTCATTGAAAACCAACCCTCAATGAGTGTACTCTAGAGGTTAACCCCCCGAATATTCCACATCATGTAGAAGACTAGTCCTCTGCTTTCCCATAAATTTCCATTTATATTAGGTGTCATGAATGGATACAACAATACCAATACATAACACGCCACATCACAACCACAATAAATATTCCACATACACTTCACTTTCCAATGTATATTGTCAAACAAAGGTATAATTAACTTATTTTCTACAATAAGGGAGGAGTGATTTATATTGTACTTGAAATAAAATAACTTGGCAAGGTCCACCATTCTTTTTTGCCTCAACAAAGTTTTTACCATATTCAAAGTCCCAAAACGGAGCTAATTAATCCTACCCAAGAACTTAAAAGAAGTCCCAATAACTTGAAATCAAAATCCCTCAACAATCCCCTCAAAATATACATTTTACATTCCTCTCTGCCTCGAGGGCGTCTGGGCGCCAGAGTGGGCTCTTGGGTGCCACAACATATAAAAAAAAAATAACGTTTCTGCTTGAAGGGAACTTGGGCACCAACTCCACTCGTCCACTAGTCTACCTTGGCGCTTGGACGCTAAGTCAAGTTTTCCTTCAGGAACCCTAGCGCTTGGGTGCCAGAATCTGGGCTCTTTTTTTTTGGATATGTTCTTCATGGTTTTTTGGGAAAAATCCTCCAAAAATTCATTCTTTGCACTCTTTCTCTTTTTCTTTGGTTTTCCAAGTCCAAATGATGTTCATGAAACAATTTAAAACAATTAAAACACAAAATAAATGAATTTCATGAATTTCCCAAATTCCTTTGAAATCTTTCAAGAACACTTTCTTGGATTCTAATCCATGAAACTTGTTTGTTTTATCACCATGAACTAGATTATAACATAATCAACTGAACAAATCCAAGAAAGGAGACAAAGAGCCAAAGTTTCCATGAAAAACTTTCAAAACTCACTTCAACCTAGGGCATGGGTAAATTCAAGGATTTAGAGGAGATGAATGAAATACTATTTACCTTTAGTCCTAGAATTGTCCAAAGATGCGAAAAGCAACCAGAAATTGAAGTTTAATGAGTGAAAACACAAGTTGGATAAAGAGAGGGAAGAGAAAATGGGAAGTTCTCCAAAGCCCTAAAATGCCCAAGTTAAAAAGTAAAGGGAAAAGGTAGAAGAAAACCTTATATGGGTGGTGGGTCATGGGTCGACCCATGGACCCTACACACAACCCACTTGACCCACTTCCATAGAATCTCAAATACACCACATAAATTTCAATTTATCCATTATCCATGATTTTCCACATATCACAGAAAAATACCATAACATCTCAAATCATCCAATCCAATCACATAATATTAATTCCATAAATAAATTATCAAAAAATATTCTTCCAATTTATGGAAATTAAATGATTGAAAATAAAAGAATAAAAATAATGTTATTAAATATTGCATTAAAAATAACGTAATTTCCACAAAAACATTTAAATACCATAATACTGTCAATTATATAAATATAAAATTGGCGGGTATTACATATCAAGAGACAAAAAAGATCCAATTGTAGGATTGGCTTGAAAATAAGAAGATCCTACCTTTGAAGAAATATACAAGTTAAAAATATCTCTATGTAGATATATACCACAAATAACCATAATATTATATTAAAAATAATCGATAATTGTACAATTTCAATAAATAAGACCCAAACTTTCAATAAAAAAGACACTCTCTAACAATACCAATAAATGTTATTATACAAACTTTGAAAACATTCAAATATTGAAGGAAAAAAAATAGAGAGCAACCTCCACTTTATATTTTATTTAGAAACATTTATTTTTCTCACCTAACGTTTTTGAAAATAAAGGCAATCCTATACACTTTTTAACAATATCAAAGCAAATATTTTCAAATTTGGATTCATAACACAAAATTTGTTTAGAGACAAGCATGTTTTTGAAATATTGACAAACAATCCTTAAAGCATGTTTTTCACTATAAGTTGTTACAAGGAATTTACTCCCTTATTGAATAGATTTTTGTAAAAGATCCCAATGAATATATTCACATGTCAAAACTCATCTATAACAATTAAGAATTTTGTCAAACACAATATCGTCCTTAGATCTTGTTGGAGAATTTCTAAATTCTTGTCACCAAAATCCTTAGAAACATCAAAAGTGATCTGTTATGCCTTTTGTGATTTTTGAAACATCAAAATGCTCCGAAACACAAACTTATGCTCTAAAATTGAAATTATTGTCTACTATGTCATCATTGTATGCTAGTTGGGCTAAATTAAGTAGTTTGCCCATCATACCCAAACCCACAATAGGAATAACAAATATTTTTCTATGATAATCTTTGGCATCTTCAAACAACAACTTAATGTTGGTTTCTCTATCATTACATTGATCACGCAAATCATCTTAAACAAGAGATGTTGATTTAAGTCTCGTTGGCCAGTTTTCCATCAACATAGTGCTCTTTTGCATACAAAGAATATCATTGTCCATTACGATAATTTCTTGCTAAAAATTTCTTCCGTTTCTTTCTCCATCTTTCTCTAATCCAAGGTTATTAAGATCGAGATATCTAAAATCGATCAAGGGACAAAATAGATCTAATTGTAAGATCGAATTGAAAATCAAAAGATCTTACCTTTGAAGAAATATAAAAAATTAAAATATCTCTATCTATGTATATACCACAAATCACTATAATATTATGTTAAAAATAATTAATAATTGTACAATTTAAATAAATAAGACACAAACATGATAATTAAAAAACACACTTTGTAACAATAACAATAAACATTGCCATACAAACTTTGAAAACGTTCTACTATTAAAGAAAAAAATAGAGAGCAAGCGTCACATCCTATTTTATTTAGAAGCTTCTATTTTTCTGATCTAATATTTTCAAAATTAAAAGCAACCTTATAAATATTTTAACAATATCAATGCAAAATATTTTCAAATTTGAATTCACAAAACAAAATTTCTTTAGAGACAAGGATGTTTTTTGAATATCGACCATTAATCCTCTAAGCATGTTTTTCTCTGAGTTATCACAAGTATTTTACTCCCTTTATCCCCATAGTTAAAAGGTTTATACAAAACATCCTAGTGAATATTTTCTAATGCCAAAAATCATCTGAAACATTTAAGAATTTATTCTAACACAATATCGTCCTTAGATCTTGTTGGTGTATTTCTAAATTCTTATCATCAAAATCCTGAGAAATGCAAAAGTGATCTATTATGCCCTTTGTGATTTTTGAAACATCGAAATTCAGTGAAACAAATTATACTCTAAAATTGAAATTATTTTTCACTCTATCATTATTGTATGCTAGTTGGTCTAAATTAAGTAGTTTTGTCTATTACACCTAAACCCACAATAAGAATAATTGATATTTTGCTATGATTATCTTTAGCATCTTCAAACAATAACTTAACGTTGGTTTCTCTATCATTACCTCGACCACTTATATCATCTTCAACCAGAGATGTTTATTGAGGACTCGTTTACTAATTTTCTGTCAACAAAGTGTTCTTTTGTAGACCAAAAATATTATTGTCTTTTACGATAAATTCTTGCTTGCTAATAATTTCTTCTATCTCTTCCTCTAATCCAAAAAAAAGAAAAAGAGAGAGCAACCTCCACTTTCTATTTCATTTAGAAACTTCTATTTTTCTTACCTAAAGTTTTCGAAAATAAACTTTGAAAATAAAGGCAACATTATACACCTTTAATAATATATTGCAAAATATTTTCAAATTTGAATTCACAAAACAAAATTTGTTTAGAGACAAGTATGTTTTCCAAATATCGACCAATAATCCTTTTCTCATAAAAGACTTAGACAATAAGATTGTAGAGACAAACATGGTTTTCAAATATCAATCAACAATCCTCTAAGCATTTTTCTCACTACGAGTTGTCACAAGTATTTTACTCCATTTATCCCCTTATTAAAAAGATTTCTATAAAAGATCCCAATAAATATATTTTCATGTCAAAACTCTTCTAAAACAATTAGGAAAATTTTTCAAACACAATATCGTCATTAGATCTTGTTGGAGTAATTCTAAATTATTGTCATCAAAATCCTTAGAAGTGTGAAAGTGATCCATTATGCCTTTTGTGATTTTTGAAATATCAAAATTCTCGAAACACAAACTCATGATCTAAAATTGAAATTTTTTTTCACTCTATCATCATTGTATACCAGTTCGGCTAAATTAAGTAGTTTTGCCTATCATACACAAATATTTTGCAATGATCATCCTTAGCATCTTCAAACAACAACTTAATGTTGGTCTCTATATCATTACCTCGACCACGTACATCACCTTCAACTAGTTTTCATCAACATTGTATTCTTTTGTTGACCAAGAATATTATTGTCCTTTACGATCAATTCTTGTCTGCTAATAATTTCTGCTACGTCTTCCTCCATCTTTCTTTAAACTAAGGTTATTAAGATCGAGATCTTACTTAAAATCAATCAAGAGACAAAATAGAACCAATTGTAGGATCGAATTGAAAATCAGAAGATTTTACCTTTGAAGAAATCTAAAAATTAAAAATATCCCTATGTATATATATAACACAAATCACCATAATATTATATTGAATATAATTAATAGTTGTAGAATTTCAATAAATAAGGCCCAAACATGATAATAAAATACACATTTTGTAACAAAAACAATAAATAATGTTATACAAACTTTGTAAAAAGTTAAATATTAAAGAAAAAAATAGAGTGCAATCTCCACTTTCTTTCTTTTTTTTTTTTATAAACCTATATTTTTTAGCTACAAGTTGTCATAAGTATTTTACTCCCTTTAACCCCTTATTGAAAATGTTTCTATAAAAGATCCCAATGATTATATTCTCATGTCAAAACTCATCTAAAACAATTAAGTTTTTTCTTTCAAACACAATATCATCATTAGATGTTGGAGTATTTCTAAATTCTAGTGACCAAAATCCTTAGAAGCGCAAAGTAATCTATTACGCCCTTTGTGATTATTGAAATATCAAAATTCTCCGAAACAAAAATTAAACTCACAAATTAAATTTATTTTTTACTCTATCATTATTGTATGCCAGTTGGGATAAATTAAGTAGTTTTGCCTATCACACCCAAACCCATAATAGGAATAACAAATATTTTGACATGATCATTATTAGAATCTTCAAAAAAAAACAACTTAACGTTGGTCTCTCTATCATTAGGTTGACCACATATATCATCTTCAACAAGAGATGTTGATTGAGACCTCATTGGCTAGTTTTCTATCAAAATTGTGCACTTTTCCAAACCAAGAATATCATTGTTCTTTCCTTCCCTGCTAATAATTTTTTTCTATCTCTTTCTCCATCTTTCTCTTATCCAAGATTATTAAGATTGAGATCTTACCTAAGATTGATCAAGGGACAAAATAGATCTAATTGTAGATCAAATTGAAAATTAGAAGATCTTGCCTATGAAGAAATACAAAAATTATAAATATCTATATGTATATATATACCACAAATAACCATAATATTATATTAAAAATACTTAATAATTGCAATAAACTAGTCCCAAACATGACAATAAAAAAGATACTTTGTAACAATAACGATAAATATTGTTATACAAATTTTGAAAACATTCAAAATTTTTAAAGAAAAACACTTTTTATTGAATTGAGAAACCTTTATTTTTCTCACCTAATGTTCTGGAAACTAAAGGCATCCATATACACATTTTAACAATATCAATACAAAGTATTTTCAAATTTGTATTCACAAAACATAATTTTTGTAGAGACAAGCATGTTTTTCAAATATAGATCAACAATTCTCTTCTGATAATAGTCTTAGATGATATTTTTTAGAGAGCATGGTTTTCAAACATAATATCATCATTAGATCTAGATGAAGTATTTCTAAATTCTTATCACAACAATCCTAAGAGTGCGAAAGTGATCTATTATGCCCTTTGTGTTTTTTGAAACATTAAAATTCTCCGAACACAAGCCCATGTTCTAAAATTGAAATTATTTTCCACTATATTGGGCTAAATTAAGTTGTTTTTCCTATCACACCTAAACCAACAATAGGAATAACATATATTTTGTTATGATCATCTTTAGCATCTTCAAACAACAACTTAATGTTAGTCTCTCTATCATTACCTTGATCACGTACATCATCTTCTACTAGAGACGTTGATTGAGGCCTTGTTGATCAGTTTTCCATCAACATTATGCTCTTTTGTAGACCAAGAATATCATTGCCTTTTACGATAAATTTTTTCCTGTTGAAAATTTCTTCCGTTTCTTCTCCATCTTTCACTAATCCAAGGTTGTTAAGATCGAGGTTTTACCTAAAATTGATCAAAGGAAAAATTAAATCCAATTGTAGGATCGAATTGAAAATCAAAAGATCGTACATTTGAAGAAATATAAAAATTAAAAATACCTCTATGTGTATATATATATATATATATTCACCACAAACCACCGTAATATTATGATAAAAATAATTAATAACCATACAATTTCAATAAATAAGACCCAAACATGATAATAAAGAAACACTTTGTAACTGTAGCAATAAACATTGTTCTATAAACTTTGAAAACGTTCAAATATTAATGGAAAAAAAATAGAGCAACCTCCACTTGCTATTTTATATAGAAACCTCTATTTTTCTCACCAAATATTTTTGAAAATAAAAGCAACCTTATACACCTTTTAATAATAACAAAGCAATATATTTTAAAATTTGAATTCACAAAACAAAATTTGTTTAGAGACAAGCATGTTTTTCAAATATCAACTAACAATCCGCTTCTGATAATATACTTAGATAATAAGTTTATAGAGACAAGCATGTTTTTCAAATATTGACCAACAATCCTCTAAGTATGTTTTTTCACTACAAGTTGTCACAAGTATTTTACACCCGTTAACCCTTTATTGAAAATGTGTCTATAAAACATTCTGATGAATATATTCTCATGTGAAAATTCATCTAAAACAATTAAGAATTTTTTTTCAAACATAGTAAGGCCATTAAATCTTGTTGGAGTATTTCTAAATTCTTATTACCAAAATCCTTAAAAATGCGAAAGTGATCAATTACGTCCTTTGTGATTATTGAAAATTAAAAATTCTCCGAAACACTAATTGTGCTCAAAAATTGAAATTATTTTTCACTCTATCATTATTGTATGCTAGTTGGGATTAATTAAGTAATTTTGTCTATCACACCCAAACTACAATAGGAATAACATATTTTTCTATGATCATCTTTAGTATCTTCAAACAGCAACTTAACATTGGTCTGTCTATTATTACATCGACAACATACATCATCTTCAACAAGAGATGTTGATTAAGGTCCTGTCAACCAGTTTTTTGGGTCAAAATTGTGTACTTTTGTAAACCAAAAATATCAGTGTCCCTCATGATAAATTATTCTCTACTAATAATTTCTTCTATCTCTTTGACCATCTTTCTCTAATCCAAGGTTGTTAACATCAAGATCTTACCTAAGATTGATTAAGGGACAAAATAGATCCAATTACAGGATCAAATTGAAAATCAGAAGATGCTGCCTTTAAAGAAATATAAACATTAAAAACATCTCCATGTATATATATACCACAAATAACCACAATATTATATTAAAAATAATTAATTATTGTATAATTTCAATAAATAAGTCCCAAACATGATAGTAGAAAAGGCGCTTTGTAACAATAACGATAAACCTTGTTATATAAACTTTGAGAGCATTTAAATATGGAAGAAAAAAATAGAAAGCAACCTCTACTTTCTATTATATTTAGAAATCTTTATTTTTCTAAACTAATGTTTTGGAAACTAAAGGTAACCTCAAATGCATTTTAACAGTATCAATGTGAAATATTTTAAAATAGTTTTTAAAATCAGACCAGTCATTAAATCAGTAGAGGCACTGGTTTAAGTTTCAATAGTAAGACCATGGTTGAACTGCGGTCAAACCGATAGTAATGAAAAAATATTAAAATTTTATGTAATTTAAAATATTAAAATACTTAATATAATTAATAATTATAACAATTTAAAATACATATATTAATATATATAATTTCATGATATAATAAAAATCATAAATTAATAACAATAATATTTACATATAATCTACTTATTAATAAAACTCATACTATCATTTACCTATTAAATATATCCACCTACTCATACTTTCCTACCATTTCCCATTTCCTCAATCTCACTTCCCAACACTCATTATTTCACTTTTTAGAATCCCACCTCACGCCCACTATCCCACCCACTCTATGCAACCCTTGTCCCTTCATTTCCCAATTACCATCTTAGTTGGTCATTCTCTCTCTCTCTCTCTCTCTCTCTCTCTCTTTAACGATTCACTCGGTTCTCTCTCCATTTCCATTTCCTCTCTCTCTCCAATTCCATCTCCATCTTCATCTCCAGTATTACCTACCTTCTTCTTCCTTTTCAAGTCGACGATGGAGACCAGTGGGTAGGTGAAGGTGAAACAGATGTTGATTTTTCTTCTTCTTCTTCTTCTTTCCCAACAATAACACTGAATGGAAGAAGATTTTTTTTAATATATATATATATATATTCTTCATCTTCACTATCGAGAAGCGTTTTTTTTTCAGCCAAAAATCGGTTCAACCATGATCGGTTCAAGACAAAAACTGCTAGTTATACTCTATTTTGACCAAGTTTGACCGGTTCTTCAACTTACCGATTTTTTTGGTATGATTAGACTAGACAAGGTCTCAATTCCCGGTCCAACTGGTTCGACCAGCCAGTTCGATCTAGCTTTTAAAGCTATGATTTTAAATTTGAATTCACTAAACTAAATTTGTTTAGAGACAAGCATATTTTTCAAATATTGACCAAGTGTTAATAAAAAGACTTAGATATAAGTTTGAAGAGATAAACATGTTTTTTCAAATATCAACCAACAATCCTCTAAGCATATTTTTCACTATGAGTTGTCACAAGAATTTTACTCCCTTTAACCCCTTATTGAAAAGGTTTCTATAAAAGATCCCCATAAATATATTCTCCTGCCAAAACTCATTCAAAACAATAAAGAATTTTTTCAAACACAATATCGTCATTAGATCTTGTTGGAATATTTCTAAATTCTTATCAACACAATCCTAAGATTGCAAAAATGTTCTATCCCACCCTTTGTGTTTTTTGAAACATCAAAATTCTTTGAAATATAAACTCATGGTCTAAAATTGAAATTATTTTTCACTCTATCATCACTGTATGCTGGTTGGACTAAATTAAGTAATTTTTCCTATGACACCCAAACCCACAATAGGAATAATAGATATTCTGCTAGAGATATAGATTGAGGCCTTGTTGACTAGTTTTCAGTTAACATATTACTCTTTTGCCAACCTAGAATATCATTATCCTTTATGATAAATTCTTGCTACTGATAATTTCTTTTATTTTTTTTTTCTATCTTTCTTTTGTCCAAGGTTGTTAAGATCAAAATTTTATCTAAGATCGATCAAGGGACAAAATAGATCGAATTATAGGATTGAATTAAAAATCAGAAGATCATACCTTTTAAAGAAATGTAAAATTTAAAAATATCTCTATGTATATATATATATTGCAAACAAACATAATATTATATTAAAAAAATTAGTAATTGTACTATTTCAATAAATAAGTCCCTCATATGCAAATAAAAGAGATATTTTGTAACAATAACCATAAACATTATTATACAAACTTTTAAAACATAAAATATTAAAGAAAACATAAAGAGCAATCTTCACTTTCTATCGTATTTAGAAACCTCTATTTTTCTCATTTAATATTTTGAAAACTAAAGACAACCTCATACATATTTTAACAATATCAATGGCAAATATTTTTAAATTTGTATTCACAAAACATAATTTTTGAAGAGACAAGCATGTTTTTCAAATATAGGCCAATAATTTTATTCTGATAATAAACTTAGATGATAAGTTTGTAAAGACAAAAATATTTTTCAAATATCAATCAACAATTCTCTAAGCATTTTTTTCAATACAAGTTGTAACAAGTATTTTACTCCCTTTAACACCGTATTGAAATGTTTCTGTAAAAGATCCTAATGAATATATTCTCATGCCAAAACTCATCTAAAACTATTAAGAATTTCTTCAAACACAATATTGTCATTAGATTTTTTGTTGGAGTATTTCTAAATTCTTATCACCATAATCCTAAGAGTCTGAAAGTGATCTATTACACCCTTTGTATTTTTTTTGAAACATTAAAATTCTTCGAAACACAAATCCATGCTCTAAAATTGAAATTATTTTTCATTCTATCATCACTGTATGTTGTTTGGGCTAAATTAAGTAGCTTTGCCTATCACACCCAAACCCACAATAGGAATAATAGATATTTTGCTATGATCATCTTTAACATCTTCAAACAATAACTTAATGTTGGTCTCTCTATCATTACCTTGACCATGTACATCATCTTCAGCTAGAGATATAGATTAGAGGCCTTGTTGACCAATTTTTTAGTTAACATAGTACTCTTTTGCAAACCTAGAATATCATTGTCCTTTATGATAAATTCTTGCTACTAATAATTTCTTCTATTTTTTTTTATCTTTTTCTCATCTAAGATTGTTAAGATCGAGATCTTACCTAAGATCAATTAAGGGACAAAATAGATCAAATTGTAGGATTGAGTTGAAAATTAAAAGTTCCTACCTTTAAAGAAATGTAAAATTTAAAAATATCTCCATGTATATATATATCACAAATAAACATAATATTATATAAAGAATAATTAATAATCATACAATTTCAATTAATAAAACCCAAACATGATAATAGGAAAGATGCTTTGTAACAATAACAATAAACATTGTTATACAAACTTTGAAAGCATTCAAATATGGAAGAAAAAATAGAGAGCAACCTTTACTTTCTATTGTATTTAGAAACCTTTATTTTTCTAACCTAATGTTTTGGAAACTAAAGGTTACCTTATACACATTTTAACAATATCAATGTGAAACATTTTAAAATTGAATTCACAAAACAAAATTTGTTTAGAGACAAGCATGCTTTTCAAATATCGACCAACATTCTCTTTTGGTAAAAGACTTAGATATAAGTTTGTAGAGATAAACATGTTTTTCAAATATCGACTGATAATCCCCTAAGCATGTTTTTCACTACGAGTCATCACAAGTATTTTACACCACTTAACCCATTATTGCAAAGGTTTCTAAAAGGTCCCAAGGAATATATTCTCATGCCATAACTCATCTAAAACAATTAACAATTTCTTCAAACACAATATTGTCATTAGATATTGTTGGAATATTTCTGAATTCATATCACCACAATCCTTAGAGTGTGAAACTTATCTATTATGTCCTTTGTGATTTTTGAAATATCAAAATTCACCGAGAAAAAAACCCATGCTCTAAAATTAAAATTATTTTTCAATTTATCATATTGAATGATAGTTGGGTTAAATTAAGTAGTTTTTCCTATCACACCCAAACTCACAATTGGAATAATAGATATTTTGCTATGATCATCTTTAGCGTCTTCAAACAATAACTTAATGTTGGCCTCTCTATCATTACCTTGACATGTACATCATTTTTAACTAGAGATGTTGATTGAGACCTCATTGACCATTTTTCCATCAACATAGTGCTCTTTTGAAAACCTAGAATATTGTTGTCCTTGACAAAAAATTTTGCCTTCCAATAATTTCTTCTATCTCCTTCTCAATCTTTCTCTTATCTAAGGTTCTTAAGATCAAGATTTTACCTAAGATCGATCAAAGGACAAAATAGATCCAATTGCATGCTTTCAATAAATATGTCCCAAACATATAGAAAAGACACTTTGTAACAATAACAATAAACATTGTTATACAAACTTTGAAAACGTTCAAATATTAAAAAAAAAAAGAGCCTCCACTTTCTATTATGTTTAGAAACCTCTATTTTTCTCACCTCATATTTTGGAAACAAAACGCAACCTCATACACATTTTAACAATATCAATGCAATTTGTATTGTTATGTAGAGACAACCATGTTTTTCAAATATAGACCAAGAATTAGCACTGATTAATGGGTCAGATGGGTCAGCTATAAATAGGCTGAATACGGGCCAGCCCATTTATAAATGATCCTAAATCTGTAAAATTAGGACCTCCCATGGCTGCACATGATTAAACAGTCCATCCTGTGGTTTTTTTTTCAAAGCTCAAATGCATACAAAAATAGAGGTTAGTCGGAGGAGTGAAGAGGAAAGGAAAATAAAGATTGAAGACTCACATACAGTCATTGAGCATTTTAGCCTAAGTGTAATAGCCCAATAATTTTTATGAATATTTAAAATCTATTTTGAAGTTTATTGAAATACTTAATTACGTGAAAAATGTTCTTTTGAATTAGTGAAGGAAATTTAGGAATAGAAATTTTAGTTTTTTAATTTAGAAAATTTTTACAAATTCTCAAGGACCTAAATGAACAAATCTTACAAGTTAGAGTGGCTATGAGTAATTTTATCCAAGGAAATTAGTAGGGTTGGTTACTATTCCAGTATACGGTAGTATTCACCTATATAATACTATTTACGTATACAGTACTATTCACTTATACAATCGAAATGTCGAGTACTAGATGTGGTTTAGGCATAAGAGTAAATGAGAAAGAAATTCGTAGGAGAAAATGACATTTTATGTGAAAAAATACCTTAGGGACTAAAAAGGACTAAATTGAAAAGAAACTTAAAGGTTTAAGGTGAAAGGATAGTTTTCCCCTTAAGTTTTCAATAGTGAAGCCGCCTTCGACTTTTCAGTGATTGCACAGTAAATTAAATGATTAATATGCACAGTAAATTGAATTATTTTATTAAAAATGTCATTTTCATAAATAGAAAATTGAATATTTTATTAGTGCATAATGTCAAATAATACTCTTGACTTTTCCTATAAGTAGGCCCTTCCATTTTAATTCTATACTCACACCTTCAACTTCTTTTCTTCTCTCCATAAGTTTCTCTTGTTCCAATGCTAAGCCGCTGAGATTTTGGGCCTTTCCTTTTCAACTTAGCAGAATACTTAAATTTACCTGTGTACTCTTGTCCGTAACGACTTAGAGCAGTGATACTCATATGGATTCCAGGGATAGATTCTTTAATGCATCTTCCATATCCTTTGAGATGTTATGACTAGATTAGAATAAAGAAAATTACCTTCTATCATCTTACACATCTTCGAGGAAGGTTCAAGGTAAAATTGGGCAAATATCAAGGTGAGAGATCCTACCTTACCTTATTTGCTTATTTAATGTATATATTAAAAGTGTACTATAAATATATTTATATGACATGAAATTCATGTATTCATGTTATGCATTGAAATGTGTAAATGTAGGACTATTGTGAACTTTTCCTGAAATGAGATGTATATAGTTGCCTATGATTGTGTAACATGATTGTGTTTGATCTTGAAAGAAATGAAAGTGGATTTTATGGGATCACATAGGATGAAATAAGGGTGGAATGAAATCACTATGGCTATATGAAATAAGGTTGGACTACAGATTTGTCACTTTGAGGACAAGAGTGAAATAAGAGACAATGCGGCAGGGGCCGCGGGGCAACGGCCACTTTATGTGGATAGGACCCTCAAAATGTTTGGGAACTTAAATTGGAATTGTGTGAATTGTTTGAAAAGTGATTTGGCTTGAGCTGGAATGTGTCTGTTAATGATTGCAAGGTACTTTTATTATATGTCTTGATAAATATCTTGTACACTAAAATTTAGATGACTATACTATTTGATCAAACATGTACATCTGCATGTATATATATATATATACCTTTATTGTATGTGAATATGGTAAGATTCTCTCAAGTAGAAGTTATCTTCAGTTACAGGTATGAAGGACTTCCTAGTTCGGTAATATTCACGCCAAGATTACCTTCCCATTCGTTCAGGGTAAAGGCATAATATTTAGGTCTTATAATAAATTATATATATCTAGAAAAGCTCTGTAATCAAATAGGTTCTTTTAGTGATATAATGTGCATGACTGTAGCTTGCATGAAGAACTCGGTTTAGCCGTACTTTCTTATCATTTTGTGAGAAGAGAAATGGTTTTCTTATTTTAATTCTTAAATTATTTAATTTAAATAGTTGTATTTAAATTATGGGAAAGAGTGATTGAACGTAGGTTAAGAATCGAGACGAGTATTTCTGAAAATCAATTTGGATTCATGCCAGGACGGTCTACAATGGAAGCTATATATCTTCTAAGGGGGTTGATGGAAAGGTATCGGAGTAAACAAAGAGACCTTCATATAGCATTTATTGACTTGGAAAAAGCCTATGATCGAGTACCAAGAGAGGTGCTGTGGAAAGCCTTGGAACAGAAAGGTGTACGGGTTGCGTATATTAGAGCCATAAAAGATATGTACGAGGGGGCTACGACTAGTGTGAGAACGTCTGGAGGGGAGACTAGAGACTTTCCTATTAAAATTGGCCTACATCAGGGATCATCCTTAAGCCCTTATTTGTTTGACTTGGTTTTAGATGTTCTGACGAAACACATCCAAGAAGATATTCCTAAGTGCATGCTTTTTGCAGATGACGTTGTTCTCATAGCAGAGACAAGGGAAGAGATTAATTCTAAACTTGAGTTATGGAGAGCTACTTTGGAATCGAAGGGTTTTCGTCTGAGCAGGAGTAAGACCGAATATATGCATTGTAAGTTTAACAAGCGACAAGCTAGGAACGAGCTGGAGGTTAAACTTGGTGATCAGGTCGTATCACAAGTGTCAACGTTTAGGTATTTGGGATCAATTATACAAGATGATGGCGAAGTTATTAGAGATGTGGAACATAGGATACAAGCTGGGTGGTTGAAGTGGAGAATGGCATCAGGGGTTGTTTGTGATCGGAAAGTACCTGATAAACTCAAAGGAAAGTTTTATCGTACTGCTATAAGACCAGCGATTTTATATGGGAGTGAATGTTGGGCAATGAAAGGACAACAAGAACATAAAATTGGAGTGGCGGAGATGAGGATGTTGCGTTGGATGTGTGGTCATACACGAAGAGATAAGATCCGTAATGATCATATACGAGGTAGAGTTGGGGTGGCACCTATTGAGGAAAAAATGGTTGAAAATCGTTTAAGATGGTTTGGGCATGTGCAAAGGAGACCGTTGGAAGCGCCAGTTAGGAGAGTTGAGCAGATAGTTTGGAGCCCTATGAAAAAAGGTCGAGGAAGACCAAAAAGGACACTTAGAGAAATTATTGAACGGGATCTTTTAGTAAATGAGATATCTAAAGAGTTGGTCATTGATAGAGCTCAATGGCGTCGTGCGATCCATGTAGCCGACCCCACTTAGTGGGATAAGGCTATGTTGTTGTTGTAGTAGTTGTATTTAAAAGAATAACAAAAATAAGGATTAGTATTGTGCTTAAGAGAAAAATATGCTTACAGAAGTGAGGTGAAATTCACCTTCTGTACTGGTCACATGCTCAGATTTTGGGACGTGACACTAAGAGCCTCATTGCCTTAGATTAGACGAAGATGACTGACGGACTGAGAGTGAGGTGACAAAGATGACGCGAGATGGAGAAGATGACATGAAATGGATAAGAAACATAGAAGATGACACGAGACAGACTGAGAGTGAGGAGACAAAGACTTTGCGCCACATATGTCACTTGACGAGTTGTGGCTCAAGGGAACCTACCTCAAACTTCTCCTCCAACAATTAATAAAAAAAAGAATATTAAGTGCTCAAGGGACAATCTCTCAAGTCCCATAAGTACCATCTATATTTTCGATTGACTCCCAGTTGCTAGTTCTTTAGGAGAATTTTTTGTTAAACATTGTGTAAGTGAAGCTGGTTAAATTTCTTCTTGCTATTGGATTTTAGTCGCTGACCATGGGAGAAGATAGTCGCTCACTATTAAATTAGTGTCATTTGCAATTTAATTCCGTTCATTTTTGTAGTGACCAATTGTTAATCCAAAAGTTACTCGATAAAAAGGAGTTAAATTGGGAATTGGTTATTAAAAATTTTAAAGTTATCAAGGAACTATATGATTTAAGATACAATCAAGATATACAAAGTTAAGAGAGAATAAAATATGACACCATAGACTTATCGAGGTTCAGATTCTCAATAATGGAGATTTTACATCCTCTCCTACAAGCACATAATAAGATAATTTTATTAATATATAATCACCAAATAACAGTACAAGACTACTCTAGAAAGTAGAACTGGTACCCTATTCTTACACCCCAAACTCCCCCAAAGTTTTCTCATACTAAGTGACACCAACACACTAAGACCCCCAAGTCTTAAAGACTTTTCACACTAAAAATCCTTAGGTCTTGTACAAGATACAAACTAAAAACTTCCTAATGTAATTCACACTTTCAAATTACAAGATGCGCTCAAGAATTTTTAACTCTTCCTAATTCCGATAAGAGAGCAACTAGATCATAAGCAATTGATTTTCCATTTTTTCTTCGTTAGCATTTGAAGAGAAGAAATCCAGAATATATAGGCATCTAATCTTGTGGCTGCTGTAACGGTGGGCTCTAATAATTCATTTAGCTACTAGTTATGGAATCTAAAGGGTCACTGACTAAGTTTATAGGCTGCGGCTGTCCTTCCATTATGAATTTGTTTGCTTCTTAAATGCTGCATTCTTTAATCAAATTGCATTGTGTATCTCCATGCAATCTTCATTTAATGTTACAACTGCAAGCATAAAGCCTAGACATAAGAGACAAAATAATTTCATTTACATGAAATTTCAAGCAACAAAATATCTGTGACAAAAAAAAAGTTTCACATTTTGCACATTCTCTTAAATTTAAATGAGTATATGTTAAAGAAATATCATTTCTATACATCTAAACATTGTAATTCCATAGAATCTTTCATTCTCATGTTAATAGATAATCAAAATATCACTACAAAATATAGAGTATATAGCGTCAATTTTCAAAACCGAAGTCAATAAGTACTGATGTCAAAGAAATTCTAGCAGGATTTCTGTAGCGTCAATAAGTACTGACGCTAAACGCCTAAAAAAATACAGAATTTCTTATATCAAACCTCACACCACTCTTTTCGTGGCCTTTGTAAAACCCACGGTGAAAATGCTCCTAGTCTCAATACTTTCCAAGGCTTTGTACCGGCACACCATTGGACCACTATTGGTGAACCTCTAGCTCACTACTGACGCATCACCGTGGTAGGTGATGTGTCACGTGGACCACCCAGTTAGCGTTTTTCATTAGTATATTTGACATTGTTAAAAATATAAGTATATTTGACAAAAGAAAAAAAAACATGTGGGACATATTTGACCAAAAATAAATGTTAAGGGCATAAGTAAAAATTTATGTAAATAGTAGAGACATAAAATATACTTTTGCTTTTTTTTTTGCTTTACTTATAATTAAGTAAATTGCTATTAAGGAAAATTAGCCTACATAAGCATGATATAGCTTATTAACAACTTGATTTATTGTAAGTAAAGGACAATGAAGGATAAATTGATAGTAATCAAGAGAATTAGGATAATAAATATTCATTGGTCAAGTAAAATCAAAATTAGTTTTAAACAATGTTAAAATTTAACCAATATATAATAAATGCTAAATTTATTTTAATCATTTGTCATGTATTTGATTAAGGAAAAAATTGTTTGTTGCCTTCAGTTTAGTATTTTACCCGGTCTTCCCTTGCATAACTCAAGCAGTAAGCAAAGTCTAACTTTGATAGAATCCATAAAACTTTATTTTTGAATATCTAATATGATTGGCAAGAGGCATGTTTTTCTTTTTCTCACCACATTTTTTCTTTGGAAGAAAATTAGGAATTAAAGTAAATAATTAGCAAGGCTAATATCTTACATATCTAAATTTCTTAAAATTACTTACTAAATATAATAAAAAATTTAAAAACTTAGTATGAAACATCTAAGTCACTTTATGAAATTTAAGTACATATTTTTTTTACATAAATACATAAAATACATAAAAAATTATATATTCATTAAAAGATATATGATGTTTCAAACAAACTAAAAATTTATAGAAAGATTTGTGATAAACTTCCGCTGATGGTAACTATATATATTGTATAATTAAACTTTTGATAGAACAAATCCTTAACAAAGGAATTTGATCTTTAATAATGTGAGGACATTAAGGAGTCTAGCTCCTCTGAAGTTCCCAAGCGACCTACGCTTTGTAGTTCACACATGATCCGTTCGATTTGCAGTCATCTAAGCGTCCGAATCTTGCCATGTGTCACACTAGTAAACAAAAGAAAATCAACCCAAAGCTTCGGCATCTAAGTCTGAGGAGCCTTAAGTTTCAAAAATATGCAGCGTCAACGAGAGCTTTTCAATCACTATTACAATTGCAGAAAGGAGAGAAGATGAAGCAACAAGTAAGAAGTTGAATAGACCACTATCCAATAATCCACCCAGAAAAGCATCCTTACACCGTCGATAGCACTAGAGGGAGAGACAAAAATCTCCGGCAAGATGACCAGGGCCATCACTTAAGAAGAAGAAGAAGAAGATTCAGGGTAGCGCGAGGTCAATTTTGTTTGAGGGAATCTGGTCAGGTGGAGGTCGGGAAGCTTAAAGTGGGTCCCACTGGAATCCACAGCGATCCCAGAGAGGAAACTGGTGGGATCTCTAAGAAAATCACACGAACCAATGTTCCGATCGCTATCACCCTCCAACAGATTCTGATCCACTTTCTTCTTTGAGCTCTTTGGCTTTATATCAGACTCTTTAAGCAAAAGCTTATCACCATATTATACCAAGGAGTATGAGTAGATTTGGAGATGACTGAAAACTGATTTTGATATAGTATGGTTTTAGTTTTTATTATAGATTGTTCTTTGATGATTGGATTTGGAGATGTTGAAGTTAGACTTGAGACTTAGAATGAGAGCCATTTTATGTAAATATTGCTAGTGTACATATGTATTACATTACAGATATTTGAGATTAGATTGTGGAATGGGTTTGGCATTTGTCATGCTTGTCATTTATATACTCAACAACAATAAACGAACATATGGCAAAATTAAACTAAAAATAAGTTTCAATGATACTAACCAACAAGCAAATGAGAAAATAGGCTGAGACGGTGTTAATGGTGAGTCATTCATGATGATAATTATGTTACAGAAGAAACACCAATCATTGTGCCTTAGTTGTGCCTGGAAATAATGCTTTCTTTTTTCTGTGACAACATACTTTGATCTTTGACAATGTATAATGGGAGAGACAACCCCCCAAAAAAAAAAGGATGGAGAAAAAGTTACTCATTTAATAGTTTGTTTGCCAACTCTGCTCTCATGTATTTTAAAATTTTGGATACAAATAAGAGACCAAATATTCATAATTTGAACTTTGCTCTCAAGAATTTGGACACATTAGTACTGCAATGCAATGAATATGTCTTGATCCACTTTATCAGACTTGACTATACTAATATGGACCTTACCGGTGCTCAATTTGAAGAGTTTTTTTCATCACCCTATCTATTTCCATATCCCCACACACATTTTAAAACAAAGAGAAAATCCTTTTGAATCAAAGCTTCTTTCTGATTCTCTTCACCCACACCTCAAGAAATTTTACAAATAAATAGGTATTTACGGAAGCAAGTTATGGTCAAGGAGTCCCACAAGAAGTGCACAGAGGAACAAATAAATAATACCATCATACATCATTTCAACAAACACTTCATATCATAAACTATTCTATCATCAATGTGAAATATTATGATTTGTAAGGGAATCGTGGCTGATTCGTCTTCTATTTGTTTCCTAAATTACTTTCTGTATCTTGCTTATTTAAAAAGTTGGAAATGAATAAGAAAGGCATAAGACATTTCAATTAGAAACATTAGAAAGTTTTCTCTCAACGAAGCACAATAGTGTCCAAGAAGGGAAGAAATCAAGCAAGGGAAAAGAGGATTTTCTCTTGTGTTGTCTCTTGACTAGATCCTACGCGAACACCCACATCAATTACTTCTGGACAAAGTGCCCACGAGTTGCCTAAGCCTTCAAATTGTTTAACCCTTCGTCATTTCCAACTTAGTATACTCATGGTGCCTTCAGAGACTATTTTGAGACAATCTTTAAGAACCCATGTTGAGAATCAAATAGCATAACGTCCTTTAAGAATCCTATGTACTCCACATAGCTCATAATAGGAGGTAAGTTGGGGAACTACCTCGGCAACGAAAACCATTTGTAGGAGGGACCAAACTAGTTGCATTGTTCCAGTGTTGCCAAGCTAACCTCCCTTGATGTGTTTAGCTTAGATCTTGAATTAGTTTTATTCCTTGTTGTCCACGTGTCTATTCCTCAACTCGACAACATTTTTTGTTAGTTGTCCTCTTGCAAATTGGATTGTCCCTAAATATAATATGATGAAGAAGAATAGGGATTGTAGTCTTAACGACTACAATCTATAGATAATATTGGTCCCATTGTAAGCAAGTCATAGCGATAGCTTGGTCCAAAAGAGGTGTTCAAGCCAATTTATAAGAGTCACGCCTGAAATATTATCAAGAAATAATCTGTCCCTTAAGAATCTTCAGAGAAAAAACCGAATTCCCAATCCTCAAGTGAGGCAGATATAACGTACGTACTGTATGAGTTTTTGAGAAAATCAAGAGATTATACTTTGACTTTCTCCATGTTGCTGTACTTAAAATAAACTTGCAGATAAAATTGGATTCTTGGTTTAAGAGGCTCAATTGTTTGGGCTTAGTCGACAAACGCTAAACGAGTTTGATCGACTAATTGCGAGGATTGATTGCTTCAAAACAACTAATGGATCCATATTAAAAAACTGACTTGGGCCAGTCATAATTTACACATAATCCATTGTACTGGGTGGGCCGTGCACGATGGATTGTCTTCTTCCAAATCCATTTATGTCCCTTTAGGGAACCACTGGGCTTACAGTAAAACCGTGCATAAAAAAATAAAATATCATAAAACCATCGCTCTGAACTTATTTAGTTGTGTAGTATACAATTTAATTTATATATTTTTAATATTCCATATGTGTATATTAATTTTTTTATTACGACTCTCATTATGCTGGTTATTTTGCGTGAATCAAGTACAAAGCTTGTGCTGGTTGAATGTATTGTTTTTTGTAATATTGCAAATTACAACACATTGAAATAAAGCTTGTTGGATATAACACATTGTATATATAATAGATGTATATAGATAAAGCTACCTATAGTGATTGTGAAAAATTCTGTTCCTTTTTCCTCTTCTTTCTCTGCCAGAATAATTAGTTCTGGAAGACTGTTGCTCATTTTATACTTTGACTTGATCTTACTTTTATTTTATCTTCAGATTATTTTGTTGTCGTGGTTAGTTTTGTCATTTAATACTTATTTCTCCAGGTCTTTGTTTTTTCAATTATGTGATTCTGTAACTGCTCTCAATTCTAATAGCAACTCGTCTCAAGCGTACAAGTTGCTTCAATACATATTGAAAGGTGAGTACCAACAAGAAGTTCAAGCATATCCAAAGGAGCATGATTCAGATTATCCATTAACCAATCCCAAAATTGAGAAGCTTAAGGGAAAGGGAATTTGGACACCCAGCGTTGCTATCTTGTTACTCCCATAGTTTTTTTTTTAATCAAAGCTATCATTTAATTCAGTTCACTTTCACGTTCTCAAAATCTCCATGGCTATGGCTGAATGCTTCCTTGCTGCTTTTCTTAATGTTCTCTTCAATCAGTTAACCTCGCCATACCTTCTTGAGTTCATCTTACATAAGGGGCTTGATGAAGAAGCACTCAAAAGATTGAAGACAGCCTTATTCACAGTCGTTGTAGTACCTAATGATGCTGAACAGATGCAAATCAAAGACCTAGCTGTGAGGAATTAGCTTGACAACCTGATAGATGCTATTTATGATGCGGATGATCTGCAGGATAAAATTTCCACTATTGCAGTAATCAATGATCAGGTACAAAATTCATTGCTTTATGCTCTTGATTTAGATGACAGAAAGATGAAAAAAGAGATAGTAAGATATTATTAGCACGTTAAAATTTATTCTAAAGGATAATGATATTCTTGGTTTGCAAAAGAGCACTATATTGATGGAAAATTGGTCAACTAGGCCTCAATATAAATCTCTAGTTGAAGATAATGTACGAGGTTGAGGTAGTGATAGAGAGGTCATCGTTAAGTTGTTGCTTGAATATGCTAAAAATAATGATAGCAAAATATGTGTTATTCCTATTCTGGGTTTGGGTGGGATAGGAAAAACCACTTTAGCCCAACTAGCATACAATCATGAAAGAGTGAAAAATACTTTCAATTTTAGAGCATGTGTTTGTGTTTTAGAGAATTTTGATGTTTCAAATATCACCAAGGGCGTAATGGATCACTTTTGCACTTCAAAGGATTATAGTGATAAGCCAACAAACACCTTGATTGGAATTATTTTGCCAGTGAGAACTTTGATTTTATTGGATTGCTAAATGATTTTGGATTGAGGAACTTTGTTAGTAGAAGAAGCATTTGGAGTGAGGAAGTTATTAAAACCTTCTACTCAAATCTGGAATATAGTGCTAGGCATGGGAGAATTATTTCAACTGTGAGAGATTTAGGAGTTGAAATCACTAAAGGCTCCCTAGCTAGGATTTTATGTATTCTTGCACCTAATCCTGGTGATTTACACTTCACAGAACAACCCACATCACTCAATCCCATCTCTTACAACAAACAAGAAGTGTTCAATACCATTATGGGATAGAGGACTGGGCAAGTCAGGAAGTCAAAGTCAGTGAAATGAATGCCAATGATAGATTTTTGCTGAATGTTGTAACTCACATTTTGTTTAATAAATTAGGGAATTTTGCTAATCCTCTTGAGTCAGAGTATTTTGCTATGGCATATATAATGCAAGGAAAGGCATTTAACATTCCACACTTCATCATGAAGAGAATGGAATCCTGTACTCAGAGAAAGTTGCCTCTTCCCTATGCTTGTATCATCACTAGAATACTTGAAGATGCAAGTATAAATGCTCATTTTGGGAGAATAATGAAATCATCTGTCATAGATGAAAATTCTCTTAGAAGAATGGGCTTCATTTATCTCAAAGAGGAATGGCTAAGAGCAGAAGAAAACAAGACTGTTAAGAAAGCAAGAAAAGAAGAGAAAGAGAAGCTGATATTGATGATGATATTAAGGGGGTGAAGACCTTGAAGACATGGATGAAGATGAAGAAGTTCCTCTTGAACCATTTGATTATGGCTTCCAAATTAGGTAAAAAACTCGATTGCTAAATGAGTTGCTTGACAACTCGACCAAAATGATGGGCATGATGCAATCCATGCAAGACGGTATTACAGAGATATAAAATGGCATCAAGATTCTTGAAGCTCGGATCTCTCATTTGGAAACCACTTCTGCTTCTCAAACAGAGGAAATTCATGTCTTGTCAGAGTTGGTTTGTGATCTTCATCCTATAGATTGAGTGGCCTTGGGGATTGAGGATGAAGACTCCTTTCTTTTTGTTGATGACAAATAGGTAGAAGATTTAAAGTTATATTATTTGTTATCTATTTTATATTATCTATTATCTACTTTATGAACTAACATTAGAACCTTTACTCTAAATTTTAAATGCTTATGGTATTAATGCTTATAACTTTCTGCTGTTGCTACACTGAATATTTTTTGCTGTTGCTACATTGATTATGTTGCACATATTTAATAGGATATAAATGTTAAGGGGAGCCTTTTCTTTTTGAACTTAAACCACTATTTCAAAATATCCTAACCTTTTAAATTTGTTTATCATTATAAAAAAGGGAGAGATTGTTGACCCTATTGCATTCAAAGCTATACTTAAAACTTTGATGATTAACAAACAAATTTAAATAATATTCTCCTGTGTTTTAATGTCCATATTTTCAAGAATGTTTCTCAAGGCAAAAAGATATTGTAAGAAAGTGAAGACATTTATCTTTTTATCTTTTTATCTTAAGAATCCTTGTAAAAGTTTTTGAATGGCAAGAGAAAACTTTCTAAAAATCTTTCTAACTAAGTTGGAAATAGGTTATTGATGCTTTGTAAATGCAAAACTTTTGAAAATCATAATCAGGAACCATCAGTCGACTAATGCACTTGCAACAGTCGACTGATCACTCTCTGGTTGAATTTTAGCAAAAGATCAATATCATATTGGTTGACTAATTGACATCAAATAGTCGACTGATTGGTCTCTGTCTCAAATTTTAAAATACCTCTAGTAACCATCAGTTGACCGATCCAAATGAATTAGTCAACTAATCCTCTATGAAAGAATTTCAACCATCAAGACAGTGAATCATCAATTGACTAACAGCTCACCATCATCAACTAGCATCTCATTAAACTACATTATCGACTGTCGTGGGCCTATTAGTTGACTACCTGCATGATGACATCAGTTTCAACGGCTATTTTCTAAAGATTTTAGCTTATATCATAATGGATCCTATTCCAACGGATCTCTAACTCTTTGGCTTATATATATTGACTTTAGAGGTTGTCAAATCAACAAGAACTTATTCCATTTGACTCTAAATTTTGTGAAATCAATCTCTTGCCAATCATTTGCTTTTAGTGAGCCTATTATTTGTAAACATACTCTGTTCTAGAGAGTTGTTTATATTCATCTCAATCTTTCAATTGTATTAATCAAGGAGGGTTGCTTGAGGCTGTGGTTGAGAGTAATCATTGTGTGAGGGGGAGAGACACCTTTGGGAATCAAAGTTCTTTGTTGTAGTGGCTCACAGGTGCCCATCTTTTACAAACTTGTGATTATTAGTTAAACACTCTAGAAATTGTCTTGAGGACATAGGCTTGGTTTAAGCTAAACCAGTATAATATCTGTGTTAAATTCTCTTTCTCTCTTCTCTTTAATTATTTATTACTTCATCTTTGATTTTTGCACTCTTCAATTATTTATTTTGTCTCTGCCCTGTTTTTCACTGTTTTAGATATTTGGCTTTAGTTGCAAAACTTCTTGAACTTCCAATAAGTTTTTGAGAAAATTTTTATAAACTTAATTCACTCTCTCTTGGGAGCTAGCCATTTCTATCAGTTATACATTGACAAATGTCTAAAATTATGATGTTTATATGTAAGTTAAATGTATCGTACAATGATTACTCCTGAGAATAAATTGAGCACGATTGATACGTATGTGCATGCACATAGGGATATATGATTAACAACATGATCCAAGAGAACTAGGCATTGATCACGGACACGACCCTTGGAAATAGAACTAGAGCTAGACCCTTAGTGAGAAAGGATTATGTAGGTTCCTTTAAGAGTTTAAGAGTGCTTGCAAGAGACCAAAGGGTGATTACATGTTGAATAGCTAGGGAGTAGCTTAAGTATAAGAGATAGGCGAGGGTATGAACATTTACCACACTTGTGGTTTAAAGTTGCTAGAATAGTAGGAGAGATGAGGTTAATCTTAAGGGAGAATTCCCCAGGGGGGAGGTCCACATGAATTGCAGTAGCGTGTAAGGACAAAGAAATGTGTTGGTGAGCTGACAAGTTGAATATCAGAGTGGCAACTCCTCAAGTGAGACAGGTAAGAAATGAACAAGAGCATTAATGGCAGCCCATCAACAGAGTTAGTGAAAAAGCATGACTTAGAGGGTATTTTTTCGAGGCCATAAGGAGGAGATAATGTAAACCTTAGGACAAACACTATGCTAAGAAAGGACAAGGCTCTAGTAAGTGATATGCTGGAAGAGGTATAGCTATTTACCAAGTAATATAAAAGATTTCAGGTAACAAGTTAGCCTCAGCAAAACAGAATTCAGTGATTGTTGAAATTTGGGAACTGAATTTCTTTAAGGGGGAGTAATATAATACCTTAGGTGTTACAGAGTAAGAAAAGGAGTTTATTTTTGTGTGGGTTCATATACATACACACTTTCTAGATTTCCTTGTGAACCATTTTAATACATATATATATACACACACATATACACACATGTAAAATTACACCCTTCTCACTTCCATCCATGAAGAACTATATTTATATATACATAACCACATAATACCACAATTACTTGTATGTTATCATTACATTCAAGTACAATAGCAACATGATTTCAATCATACAAATCATCATTTTCTTCAAATTAGATACATCACAAGTTTTCATTATGATACAAAAGACCGTTAAAGAAAATAATTAGTCATAGGAAGAATCAACCCACTCACCTTAATTCCAACCTAAAGTTTCTATACTTCAAACTAGAGAAGGATTCCAAAGATCTTATTGAAGGCCTAAGGAACAAGTAAAGCCAGAAACAAGATTAAATCAGAACAAAGATTACCAAACGCTCAACCTTGTTCTGTTTTGAGGCCACTTTTGGGTCCAACTTTTAAAATATTGCTGGTATTAATCCGTAGCTCCAAAAATCATGAAATACCATATTTATATGTTAGAAAGCTAGGGTAAAAATTTCAGATTAAAATTATAACGTTTGGATGCTCTAAAGACCTTATTAGCAGAACTGTTTAATTTCTTATAGGCTGCTATTTTATGATTTTTTTTGGCCTAGCTAGTCATGTCCAAATGCAATGAAAATTTTCAAATCATAAGTTTAATATCTTAACTAAGTACTATAAAATTTTCATATCAAAGCAAGGTCTTTTGGCCCTCAAAACAAAGCTAACTTCTAATCTGCTCAAATTTAATTTTGCACAGAATATGGATCTGTTCTTGGATTAGTTCACCAAGTTAAACTGTTCCAAAAATTTTAGAACTTACCAGTTTGATTAAGTAAGATTTCAAGAGTCCCTCATAAAAATTTCAAGATGTAAAAGCTTCATTTGGTCACCCAAATTACACAAAAGCAGTAGCATGACAAACTAGTCTTGTTTTATGTAATTTCACGTTTTCTTCTGCTTTCTAATCCATATTTAAATTTTTTTTCCTTTCTTCTTGTTCTGGTTAAGACCTATTTAATCCCCTTTACTAGAAAGCTAATCAAAAGAAATAAATTAAACTCAAATCCTAGAAAGTTCAAGATTACCCGATGCACTTGTCCTGTTTTGCCGTCATTTATGTTTTCTTCTCAATTGACCTTCTAATTCAGCCTTCTTGATTTCGTTCTTAATCCAGTTTATTGACATCTAGCTATATCTACTTAAAGACAAGACAAAATGAATTAAGAGCAAGAGATTTAAACTTACCCGAGGTTTATGCTCTGTTTTCATTCCTATCTTTCTTTCTCTCGGTTTTTCAACTTACTTTCAGCTGACCCTCAAGATATCTGGTTTGTATCACAGTTGCACAATTTTTGCTACTAGAGACCCAGAAATTCTAAGTCCCCTTAAAGCTTAATTCTCTCATCGATTTCACTCTTTCTAAGTGAAGGAGTCTCCTTTGTTTTTCGGATATAAGAAATAGAGCACGGTTCGGGTTTTTTTGCAAAAATGAGGAAGACGGCTCATAGGTAGAAGGATGTAAAGAGACTTCAGGAAATGGCAGGGAAAAACTACCGAAAGCTAAATAAGAAGACTCCAAAATATTTTTTTTTCCTGATGATACAGGCGGCCAAGAAAAAGGAAGACACAAATGGATATATATGTGGTGACTAAGTATTGGCTAACAAAACTGTGGCTAAATGTTTAGCAACGTTTTGTTAGGCACATTAAAATTGTAGTTAACACTTTACTTTTTTTATTTTTCTATGGCAGCACATCCATTTTGGCTAAAATGTTAATAAGGTTCCTCTCATCTCTTTAATTTTCAATTGAGTCCCTAACTTTTTTAATAAAAATTCTTTTCTTATCTTTCAAAATTAAATTTACTTCTCTTGATTTTTCTTTCTTTTTCTTCTTAAAACCTTTTTCATAATAGTCTTTTTTAAGTATTTAATATTAAAAATTACATACTTTATGATAATAATAGTAATATTATCAATAATATTCATAATTGAATTAAGATATTACAAATATATCCAAAAATTTAGAATTTAGTTCCTCAAAATTTTTCTTTTAAATTCGAAGGTTCACCGTACTATTTTAAAATCTAGGATATTACATATTTAAAAGTAGCTTCTATGCGTTAATATCATATAGAAATTTCTGTTTAAATTTTACAAAAATTCTGTTGAGTTGTTGGATATTTTGTAAAATCAGTTCTTCAAAACAATTTTTTCCTATTATATAAAATTATAGAAAAATTTATTAATTTTGCAATTAACTAATGGATGTCACACTCCCCTTCTCTACAAGTTTTTCAAATTACACAATCCTTCGCTTTACTTTTAAAATATACAGTTAAAGACATTGCAATTAATTTAAGAAAGACTACTTTCACTTTTTTTTCCGCATGTGGTGCTACTCTGCCAAAAGGTGGAGTTGTAGCCATAGTTAGCTACCACTGATGTACATATTCTGCTTGGGAGGTTCAGGTATATTTAAGTCAATATTTTGAATTCTAGCACATATTCATAATCAGTTAATTATAATATTACTTGAAGTATCCAGCACTGTTTGTACAACCAAAAAGAACCCAACAAGCTCAAGCAGCATTGTTTATGCAGCCAAAAAGTATCTAGCAAGCTCAACTAGCAAAATGTCAGAAACACAGAGAATCCAAAATTGCAAGCTCAAACAATAGAAAGTGGTGAGACCAATTGTATGGAAGGATCTTTAAGGTAAAGTATTATGTTTGCCTCCATGTAAGGAACACTCGCATAGAATTGTTAGGCATTGCCAGATGCTGCAAGAACTGGATTTGACTACATTTAAATAAGTTAGTACAAATGTCACACACGAGTCCATATTGAATTGTTAAAGAATTATGACTGTTAAAATTTTTGGCTCCGGTTTTCTAAAATTTTTAAATATTTAGTAAGAAATTTTTTAACAAATAGTATATAAATTTTAATTGTACAAAAATTAGTATATAATTTATGAAATAAATTTAATTAGTACAAAAACTTTTGAATTTTGTTTTTTAAAATTAAAATAATTTTAACAAATAGTATACAAATTTGAATTTTGGAAATATTATGTCTATTCTATTTTATATTTAAAAATATGTGAAATTCAAAATTGGGTAAGTGAAATATATGTTTAAGATTTTCTTTTGATATTAAAAAAATAAGATTATTGAAAATAAAAAATTTGAATATTTGTTTGGTATCGAAGGTGTTTATATGGACTTTGTATATATTAGTGTATGATGTCTCGTGAAATTTATTTGAAGTTAAGAAATTTCATAAGGTAGAAGAAATAATTTTCTAAGATAATTTTTTCTTAAGATAATTTCATAAGGTAGAAGTAATACTTTATTAGTGTATATTGTTGTATTTTATTTTAGGATAGGATATGATAGTTTAAACATGGTTTGTTTACAATATTGGAAAATATAGTTTTTTTATTAAATTTTTCCTTAAAAGCTGTTTTCAAAAAATTTTAAAATAATTGTAAATTAGATTGTTATTTTAAGGTAGAAGAAATAATTTTATAAAATAAAAAAATTGTATTTTAAAATTTAAAAAAATTAATTATAAGTAATTAATAAATTAATATATATTTAATATATAAATGAACAATATAATTAGAGTTAGTTAGTGTTATATAATAACAAATAATTATTTAATTTAGATTTAATGTATAAGAAATAAATAAACAATATGGTAGCTTATCTATAATGGTGGATATCAGACACGTGGTGAATCCTTGCCTTGATGATGAATCATTTTTTATACCTACACTCTCAACACGTTTCTCAGAATGCTTGGGTAAACAAGGTATGTTTTATTGAAAAATCAACATTAAAAAATATTTAAAAAGAAAGACAAATTTTATTTTTTGATTATTTCATCCTAATAAAATTCAATTGCAAAGGGATTGCCTTTTACAATCTTGACAATGCATCCTAGTTCGTGACTCACCCCTAGTGATCGTTCCCTACGTGCGTATTGCTTGCTTCTCTGATGTGGCTTGATTGGGTATGTTTGAATACAATTCAGCTCTTTTTTTAGCACATGTTGAGAGGTGGAGGTTGGAGCCACACATTTTCCACACCCCACAAGGAAAATATACAATTACATTACAGGATGTTGCAACGAAATTAGGACTCACATGTATTAGTAGGCCAATAACTAGGAAAGCTTATGATGATTGGCAAGTCTTATATGAAGAGCTTCAACATGTTGTCCCGTTAGACAATGAATTAGATGATTGGTGACTCACCATGAATTGGCTTAGGGATACCTTCCCTAATTTTCCTGAAGGCCCTATTTAGATTTTGATCATTGTCCTTTGCTTCCATTGTTGGGTTATCGATATGCAATAACTACTTATGTCTTCAAATTATTATTTATTATTTGGTATTTACTATTTCAACTCATATATTTATTTGTAAACATTGCAGCTAGAAAGGTGCCAGGGATGAGGAATATTATTACCGCCATGGGCAAACAGAGAGAATATATGTTTCCTTGTTCAACTCTGCTCACTCAGCATCTACTTGAACCGACCATTCTAGAGCAAGTAATTGCTAAGGAAGCAGTCTCGAGGGTTGATAGCTGCAAGGGAACCTATCACATATAATGCATGCTACGCACCAAGTATATCTATGCCATATCAAGGTGAGACTTCAATCAACTATCAGAACTAGCTTGATGTTGGATGTCGTGGCACCGGTCCCTTATACATAGGAGTTGACGTCACAACGCGGCCCCAGGCATGTAATATCTAATTTTAATTCAAATTACTTAATAATAGAATACTTAATGTATATAAGAATTTGGTATTTGTAAAAATAATATCTCTAAATTAATATATAAAATATATCGATAAAAAGAGAAATTTTCATATCTTAAAGTATAAAAAAATTAACTTGGATAGAGAGCAATCAGTCGACTACCAGCTAGTAACTGGTCGACCGATTGCCTACTATCTTAAATAGCTTTGGGGTCCTAAAAGCTACCAGTCGACTGATGTAGGGAAATGGTTAACTGGTAAGTCCTTGTTAAGTTCTAGATTTAGCACCATTTTGGTGCTAAATGGTGCTAAATGCCCTATCTTTTTATCTCTTACTTGCCTTGGCTTGTGTTCTTTAACCCTGTGTTCTGAATGTTTTAAGTTAGTTTATGTTTTATTTGAATTTTGATTAGTTTGAGTAAGTTCATGTTTCCATTATGTGGTTTAATAGTATTATTTATTGCTTGATGTAGGTTGAGTTAGTGAGAATGATACATATGCGAATATGGCTTTTTTAGAACTGTAAATATCGGCCAGCTTGGACCGGCCCAGACTGGCCTGGAACGGGCTAGTCGAAAATGGGTAGGGCACTGGTAGGCCCATTCTCAAACGGGCCTGGATGTCCATATCCAAGCCCGCTTGGCCCTGCAGGCCAGGACTCCTTTTAAAAAAAAAATCAAATTAATCTACTCCTCCTCCTTTACCTAACTCCCCCAGTTGGTCCGAAACTCAAATATTGTCTATTTGTCTTATTTGTTGTGTTCATATAGCCCATCTTCCAATTTGAAATCTTCTTATAAAGCCCAATTAAAAAAGATGATTTATTGTCCAGTAAGTTACAAGGAATATACAATTAGAAAAAAGATAATTTATTGTCCTTATAGGTAAGTAACAACTAACAATGAATATACAATTAACTTGATTATCAAAGATTCAAGGGTGATATTTGATTGCTATTGGCCTATTGGCAAGTGCCAATGGTGATATTTCTTGTCCTTATGGTATTCAAGTCACTATAGCAAAGACGGATAATAGCTATAGGTATATCAGTAGGAAAGTAATGAATTTCAGTAGCAAAATTGTGATTTCTACTGAATAGTTACTAAAATTTTTTAGTGGCAAAATTAATAATCGGTAATTGTTTTCCTACTGAATTCCTACTAAAACATATTACCTACTAAGCTTGTTATATAGATTTTCAGTCGAAAAATAACATAGATCTCCGATATGAAACAGATCATTGCTGTACAAGTGTTAAATGATCGAAGATCAATTTTTATAATAAAATTATAATTAAAAATGAACAAAAATATAAATTTTTATAATAAAATTATAATTAAAAAATAAATAAAAATATAAATTTGAAATATTATAGAGAGAGGCTGCAAGGCTCTTGAGAGCCCTCTCCAGACTTGTTTAAATTTTTTTAAAAACTTTTATAATTATAAAAATTTATTATATTTATATATTTAAATTTTAATTGTTATGTAGATTTTTTTAGTTATGAAAAAAAATAATTAATTTACGTTGTATATTTATAATTTTAGTTTAATGATATGCTAAAAAATGATTTAAATAAAAAGATTTAAATTTACAAATTTTGATACAATAGAATTGATTATTTTTATAAATAAAATAAAATAATAAATTTACAAATTTTTTATATGAAATATTTTAATTGTTTTCCTCTTTTTCCATATTTCTGCGTCATTTTCCACCAAATGAGGATGAGATAGGAATGCTTCTTGGTCCAAATAAATTAATAGTTCTGGTTGATACATAAATTCATGTTGATACGTAAGAATATAAACAGATTAGGAGGCAATAGAGAAAAAAGAAGCGAGTAAATTGAGAAGTATCAGAAGGCAATAGAGAAAAAGAAGTGGAGTGAATTGAGAAGTATATTGAGAAAAGAATATTTTTTTATTTGAAAACATATAATTATTTACATACAAAAGAATAAAAATTACTATCTACCATAAATAAAATCAGAAAATGTGCAGAGAAGAATAATACGAAGAAAGTACAAATTATACTATTGTCTCTCTATATCTGTACATAGTTTCTGTATTTCTGAACATATCTGAAGAAGAAGATGAATAACCAGTAAAAAGAAAGATGAATAACCAATAAAAAGGAAGATGAATGAGATAGATTAAAAAAAAGTCACTTAACATACCTTGAAATTGATGAAGATGAGAAAAGATGAAGATGAACGAGAGAAAAAAAGAAAAAGATAAAGTGCAAAAATCTAAGAGACAACTTATATAAAAGAATAAGCGGAATAATGAAAATTTTAAAAGTAAGCGTAAAATTTTTAACTTCGCGCCAACACTTAAATAGTATTTCACACAATAATTTGTACTTTATTATTTTGTTATATTCAATTAGAAAATATTCACGTTCATGAACTAAATGTATGGGTAATATTTTTTTTAATTATAATATTTTTTTATATTCAATTAAAAAATATGCACGTTCATGTATAGTTTATTATAATATTTTTACATTATTTTAATTATAAAAAAATAATTGAATAATTTATTATTTTAATATAAAATTAGCTTTAACAGGAAAAAATTTATATAAGTCATAATTTGTATATTTATTGAGAAAAATAATTATATATACAAATTGTGTTAAATATTCAAATATATTTATAAATTAGCATAACTAAATAGTAAATTACATTAAATAAATTGTTCATTAGTGAAAATACATTACAATAATAAAAATAAAATTAAAAAATAATATAATACATATTTCTACTCTTCATCATCATTTTCCTCATCTCCATTATTATCATTGTTTCAAATATTGTCAATTAATGGAATATCGAGGGGAATAAAAAAATTGGAAACATTGTTTAAAGATGCTATATCTGGTCAATACACGTCTATGTTTTCTTGATCACTTGAAATGACATAAAATAAGTGTTGAGGTGGGTGGGGATGAGGAAAAACTCTTTGCATTTCATTGAGTCTAGTCTCCATTATAGTAATTTGACTACTTACACTACAAGAAAATTGACTTTCAGTGTCGACTTTTGGTGGCGACTAAATAAGTCGCCACTAAAAGTTGAGTTTTGATGGCGACTCTTAGAGTCGCAATTAAAAATCATACTTTTGGTGATTACTCTAAAAAGTCGCCACCAAAAGTTAAATTTAAAAAAAATTAAAGAAATTTGGATTTAAAAAAAATTAGACTTTTGGTGGCAACTAAGTTAATTTAAAAAAATAAAAATATTAAAAAATTTAAATTTTTTTAAAATAAAATTTAAAACAATCAGACTTTTGGTAGTGACTTCCATAGTCGCCACCAAAAGTCAATTTTTTATTTTAAAAAAATTTGATTTTTTAAAAACTTAAAAATGTCATTTTTTATTTAAAAAATTCAATTTTTTTTATTTTTCTTAATTTTATTTAAAATAAATTCAATTTTTTTATTTTTTAATTTATTTTGAAAAATTAGATTATCGGTGACGACTGAAGTCTGATTTTTTTAATTGAAATCGATTTTTTTTTATGAAATTAGCTAAAGTTGGACTTTTTGTGGTGACTCCAATAGTAATAATATATTTGCTTTTTGTTAAGTTTAATATTATTTTATTTCTATTTTGTAATTTTTTGACCTAAAATAATTTTAACAGATTATATATATATAGATATATATAATATTTTGCACTTACATAACACAAATGAAGTAATGGCAGAATGACAAGACACACATGGTTGCAAGTAAGGGACCCAGGTTCGAATCTCAAGTATGCATATATTTGATTTAATTTCAAATAAATTTGAATATTGTACACAAAAAAATCGAGTCAACTCAGGACAGCGAGTTATTAGATCGATCAAGACCCGCACGAGTCGAATAGATCTCGGGTCGACTAGTCGGGTCAATCCGGATCTAAAAAGAGGGCAAGTGACTTTTGGTGGCAACTTTTAAAGTCGCCAAGGTAGTTTTTGGTGCTACCAAAAATCACTTTTTCTCACGAATTTTTTTTTGTAATAAAAATGACTTTTGGTGGCGACTTTTGAAAGTCGCCATCAAAAGAATCAGCCACAGACTTATGCCAATAACTTTAGTTGCCACTAAAAGTCACCACCAATGACTTTTAGTGGCGACTTTTAGACTTTTGGTGGTGACTTTAGTCGCCACCAAAAGTCTTTTTTTTTTTGTAGTGTTAGTTGCCCCACCTCTTCTTTGTATCTTTTCAATTCTTCTTTATAAGATTTATTTAGACAGTAAACAAATGTATCCTTTAAAACCTGCTGAAATTCTTGGGAGTGAGTCCAATCAAGTTGTGATTGGCCTTCTTGTATATGAAATCCAGAGGCTGTAGTACCAACTATTTTGGATGTCTTAACTCCTAAACCATATATATGTCTTTTTTTTCCTCTTGCTACTTTCATTCATAAATCAAGATCTGATAATTGTTGTTCAGAGCTACTTAAAGATTGATGCAACCTTTGATATTCCACCTTTAAGGAAAATGAAATTATATAATTAAATTGTATTATAAAATATATATCATATACAAATATATATAAAATAATACTTACAAATGTTGCCTCAAATTTTCTATCAACTTATCTTTGATCAGTCTTATTCTTGTGAGTTGAAGAAATAATTCAGATGCAGTAGGTTCTCTTCTTAATTCCTTTGTCTAATGATCCAAATATATATATATATATATAAGCATGAAATATAATGATGAAATATTAAATAAATATAATAAAAAATTAAATTAATTACTAATCTTCTCTTATGCTCTGCCATTGAAATAAAACCTCCAATGTGGAGAGATGAGCCAAATTTATTAGAGTCAGAAGTTCTATTTTTTTTCTTTTGCTTGCTAACTTGTTTGAAATGTGATGTTCCTTATTTATCATATAATTGATTCCAAACAGATTCTCCAATCCACGCTGGTTTTTTATTTTTCTTATATGCTTGATATATCATATATTTTAAGCAATTCGACGCACAATATTTCAAATTATTTTGAATAGAGCCTTGGTGTTATGGTGATCAAATATAATATTTCTAACAAATAAGATTTATAATTAATAATAGATGATGATGTGGGGTAAAAGATTGTAATAAATAAAGATAATGAAAATATACCTGAAATTCTAGCCATCAAAAGTTTCACAGTGATTCAGGTACATCCCTCTAGCATGTGTATGATCCATCATATGTTGATTTAATAATGGACACAATTTGATCTTGAATCTTATTATGATTTGGGGAAAACCTGAGTCATTTATAAACTTAAAATACATTTAGGAGATTTAAAAATATGTAATGTGACCAATTTTAAAATAGAATACTAAGTACGATTGATAGAAAAAAAATTATTCCATTTCATCTGGACTAATGAGGTCCTTTTTTATTATGTCATCTTGTGCACCATGGGTTGTGACCTCTGTTGGTATTAGCGAGGATCTAGGGGTTGGAACTAGATCAGGTGTAGCGGGTTGGGCTTAAAGGTGGAAATGAAGTCTGAGAGTGTGAAGAAATAGATGAGTTATGATATGCCTGTGACATCGTTGGTGAGTTAATAGAGACTTGAAAAGAAGTACGTGGCATATTAGATGTATCATTACGACCGTAAAATTGCCACATTGGTGGTGGTCCAGTTGGAGTGTAACTAGGATGAGGAATTGGTGGTATGTTACCTTGAAATTGCCATGGCACAGGTGGATAAAAATTATGAGGAGAATTTGAAGGGCCAAAAAGGAAGAAGGATAAGGAAATAATGGTCATGTGGTTGGTATTGCTATAACATTTTCAGTGTTGGTGTTGGAAGAAAAAAAAGATTTCTAGGTTGAACATTACTTTGTGTTGTTGATATTTGTCTATTGTGTAAATTTTCTTGCTCTTGCGCTCTATCACTTGACATGTTGACAGAACTGTAAAAGTATTTAGATAAGAGATGAGAAACTCAGATGCGATCAAAATGTGATGGCGGGTTGAGAGAAAAATGGAAGTGAAGAGAAGAGTAATTATTATAGGCAAAAAAAAGTTAATAAATAAATGATGCGACGTTAGATAATATATCAGATGTTAAAAATATGGGCTAAAATATTTGTAGGTATCTATTATATTCTTTTCAACAAGTACGGTGGGATCCACAACTACCGTACTTATTTTAAAAAATAGGTAGACTTTGAATTGAAAAAAAAATGTATGGATAATTATTAAAAATAATTATATCAATTATATTTTATATTAACAACTAAAAATTTATTGAAAATAATTTTATTAATAGATTGTTTTCCTATAACATAGTTAAATAATTAATTTTATTTATTTAAAATTTATTAAAAAATATAATAGGAGATAATTTATATGACAAACAATAAAATAATATAATTAAATAAATTATACGAAATAAAATATTAGAGTATATATAAATATTATCATTATCATTAAATAACATCACAATACACAATATTAAAAACTATTTCAAATAAAATATTTTGTCAAAGTTTGACATGCCACACACACCACTATAGGACACAATTTAGTGTTTATAAAAGTCTTCCAACCTACACACTAGCCTAACGAAAATCCTTATATCACATTCACTCTCTCACTTCTCATATTGTCAAGCTTCAAACTTTCTTACACTCTTTCACTCTCTCAAGGTTCATACTTTCTTACACTCAAATATTTTCTCTTTCTTTCCAAACCAACATGAAAGATATCAGTATCGCTGCATTTGTAGGTCCATTTAATCCTGATTTGGTATTCATGCAAGAACTTCATATTTCTAATGCAATGGCGAGCAGTGATAAAGTAAGTATCATTTATTTAAATTATCTATGTCTATTATAATTCTTTTTTGTCTTTTTTATGAAGAATCTTTTTTACTGTAAATTTTTTATGTGTTTAGAGAAACTGTATATTGATGATTAGAAAATGGACCAATCAGCGATTTCTTCAACATCCACCTCACGTTATAGTCCCACTTCTCATGCAAGCTAGGTTTTATGGTGCTTCTATGTTAGGAGAATTTGAATGCAGTCATGGTTTAATTTCTGCTTTTGTAGAAAGATGGCGTCCGGAGACGCATACATTTCACTTAACATTAGGTGAAATGACAATTACATTAGAAGACTTAGGAATGTTATTGGGACTTCAGTATGTACGAAAACCAATATATGAGAATTCACAAGTATCAAACATGAAAGAGTTATGTACTGAAGCTTTTGGATTTGCACCACCCCAATCAGAGTTTAGTGGACAAAGACTATCGCTTAAGTAGCTAGCACACACATTTGGCGAGCTGCCTGGAGAGATAGAACAAGCCACACTAGCATGCCATTCTAGAGCATAGATCTTACAACTAGTAGGTGGATACTTAATGCCAGATAAATCTGACAGTTATGTCAACTTGAAATATCTTCCTTTTATTATTAATTTGCATGAGTGTGGACAAACATCATGGGGCTCAATAGTATTGGCATTTTTATATAGAGAGCTTTGTACTGTAACTTTAATAAACACCAAACAAATTTCTGGATATATCACCCTCTGACACATGTGGATATGGTCAATATTTCTTTTTATAGCAGGAGATATTATAGTCCAACCGAATCCTCCACTTCAGGATTATTTACTATGACCACCTTTGGGTTACGTCTTCAGGAGATATTAGAGTCCGATCAAATACCTTATTTCATTCATTCTTCCTCCTCATCAACATCTTCTTCTATCAAAATGGGATTTGACTCAATAGTTGAAGTTGTAGGCACATGTTTTTTGCCAACAACACTTTCATCACCAACATCATCTTTATTGAAACAAAGAACAATTTAGATAAGTTATTAATAAACTATATAAATTTACCAAAATAAAATACAAAAGCTAAATTATAAATTATATAAATTTACATTACTCAAACAATGCTTTCAGATGGGAATCCTTGCATCTACTTGTGTGTACAAATCAAAGCTTGCACATTCTTTAGAAGTAGACAACTACGATATTTGTTAAGGACATGTGAACCAATACTAAATTGTGACTCTGAAGCCACAGTGGTTATTGGCATGATTAATATATCAATTGCCATCTTTGCTAAATCTGGAAACTTGATCTTCTACTCTTTCCAAAATTGTTGAACATCTAACTTTAAAAAGTGACAAAAATCAAGTTTTGGTTCCTCCAATTAAAATTCCAATTGAGATTTTCCGACTTCATTCACAAATTGGGAATCCATATCTTGAAAAGCCTTTTACAACAAAAATAATCAGGAAATCTACAAATCATAAATCACAAAAAATTAAAACATGTATAAATAAAATAACAAAATAAGCTAAAAAAGTTATAACATACGATTAAAGATGACAATAATCCTTCACCTCATCCATTTCATTATGTCTTGATGAAAATATTGGCGAAATTTGACTTGTGGAAGTAGATGCTTGATTGCTTTGAGGAGTTTGTACTTGAATATGCATCAAAGAGTTCAAATAATTTACATTTTACTTTTCTTATTTTTGACCTAGAAATAGTAGAATCAATCTTGTCATAACAACTCTCCAATAATGTAAACTTGACTCGTGGGTCAAGAATTGCTCCAAGTACAAGCACAATACTATACTCACTCTAATATTTATCAAATTTCATCTTCATCCTTATTGACATACTTCTGATGACCTCGTCTTCATTAAGTGAGTTTTGAAGCAAATTTTCTCAATTTCTCATAGTTGCAAGAAGTATAAATTAGATGTTGAATAAGTAAAACCCGACATCAATTTGGTAATGTCAAAAAAAGGCCTAAAAAAGACATGTATCTTCTCTTCTCTATCCCATTCTTCAGTTGATGAACAATGTTTGTAATTTTCATCCTTCAATTGAAAACTACCAAATGCATACTTATACCTTATCACACTTTCAAGCATCAAGTAAGTTGAATTCCACCTAGTTATTACATCTAAGTGCAAAGAAATACTCTCTTGAATACTAACTCCTCGCACACATTCATCAAATTTTTTCTTTCGCTCCTTAGACCCTTTGACATGTTTTATACTCTCTCTTTTTTTTCCAAAGCATCATTACATAGTTTCAAGCCTTCTTGGACAATCAAATTAAGAATATGGGCATAATACCTCATATGAAAAAATTCACCATTGCACAGCAAACAATTTTGCAAACATAGTTGCTCCCTCAACAATTCTTGCATACTACTATTACTTGATGCATTGTCTAAAGTAATGGAAAATATCTTTTTTCCAATCCCCCCAATCTTTTATAAGTTTTATCACTTTCCTAGACAACTCATGCCCTAAATGTGGAGGAGGCATATCAGGAAATGCAAGAGTTTTATTCTTTAATGTCAAATTTTCATCAACATAATGTGCAATCAAGCAAATATACCCCTCAGTTGTGCAAAAATCCATACATCAGATATAAGAAAAATCCTACTAGGAGTTCTAAGCAATTCTTCCTTCAAAATTTCCTTCTTAGACTTATACAATTTTCCTATATTAGAAGCACATATGTTCCTAGATATTGATTTGGCATCCAAATAACTCAATAAATCCACAAAGGAATCATACTCCACAAATGAAAAAGGAAGATCATGCTTTGCAACAAGTATAGCTATTTTCTCACAAACAACAGTTTGAGAGATCTTCCTACTTCTAAGTTTTCCTGCTCGATCAACAAGTAAGCTACCAATATCCCTATAATTGTTTAACTGAGGACACCTAGCTAAGTGACGGGTTAAACTTGATGTACCATGAGTGCTACCTCTGGCTATATATTTAAACCCACATCCATTACATTTCAATCTAGGTTTTCCATCCTCACCTAGACCCAAGCATGTAAAACAAGACCACACATCAGATCTAGTTCTCTTTTTAGATGGAGGAGGAATAGATATAGCACTTTCAGTTCCACTTTGATGTGGAGGAACAGAATCAGAATCCATAATCTAAAAAGAATAAAAAAAGGAAATGGGGATTTCAATTCCAATATAAACCTATTCACCTTCCACAAGAAAGGAAAAGCTTAAAAGCAAAAAAACAAATTCCAATCAGTAGAATAAATAAAAAAATATAAAGTAATAGTATTAAAATTACATTATCAACTTTGTCTCTGACTGCATTATCCCAACTATCATGGAATTTAGAGTTCATTGAATTACATGAACATGACCCAAATGAAGAATCAAGAAAGCATCAGAAAACACCAAACTCTTAAATCCTTTCAGTGCCATAACCTTTAACATAATACATGATTTTCATTCTTCAACACCAACAAATCAATAAAATATGTTCGGACTAGGAATAAATAAAGAAGCCATAGCCCCAAATGAAGAATCAAGATTTCAATCTAAATCAACGTCTCACATTTACTGAAAAAAATTATGAAATTTATTTATAACGGTCCAACACTATGCAAAATAGTCCTCATATGCTACTGTTATTGTTATAAGTATAACACCAAGTTCTTCTCTAATTTTGGCAATACCGAATTTGGAGTCAGCATGAAAGAAAATAGCACCAAGATTCTCTGCACAATTAATTTGATAGCAATGGACAAGATTATGATTTGTAGATCAAACTTAGAATCTCTTCAACTCATCCTATATTACCCTCCCCTGGCCAGAGCTAAACATAAGCAAATTATTTCCAATTAAATTGGCTTTCAACTATAGTTGTTGACTTGCTGCGTAAATACTAAATATCAATTTTCATTTTTCAGGCCTAAAGTGATTTACGAAATAAAATGAAATATACTTGTAACAAATAAAAGATTTAAATACTTAAATTATATCCTTCCAATTCGTACATTGAGGTACTTTCTATCAAGAGGGCGACTGGGCGAAACCGAGATGGCATTGGTGAGCGAGAGGGTAGACTGTCATCTGTCGAGACTCAAGACCTAGGCAAGATGGCAAGACCAAGATGGCGAGGGCAGAGTGAGTGAGGCTGAGGGTTTGAGGCTAAGTCGATGGTGATGGGGTGAGCCGATGAAGGTCTGTTGGTTTGAGGTGAAGCCGTGAGGGGTGTAGCTCAGAGAGTCAGTGAGGTCATGAGGGACTGAGGGTGAGAGCCATGAACGTGAGGAGTGGACTGACTGACTAAGGTTGAGAGAATTAGAGATTTCGGTTAGGGAATTTTTTTTTAAATTCAAAGCGAAGGTGCTACCGTGCTAGACAGCTAGAGTGAGTGGGCTCTGGTTGGGCCTATACAGGAGCTTTTAAAAAAAATACACATATGGGCCAGATTGCAGGCAGCCAGCAATCTGGCCTGTTCTGTTAATCGACCAGGTATGGGTCGGCTCATTTTAAAATGAGCCAAAAAATTAAGGTCCAAGCCCGCCCAAATACAGGCGGGCCAGCCGTGACCCGTGGACTTTGAAAGTAATGGTTGGAACCCAAGAGGGGGGGTGAATTGGGTTTTATAAATTTTTCACAAGAATTAATTGGAAGTTAAAATGATTTTCTGTAAAAGTACAATGCTTAGGATAATAAATACAATACAGAAAATCAATGTGCTGTCAAGATAATTAATTATAAAGACCAAGGAATTAAAGAATAGATATCAATATGCACAAATTAAAGAGTAAGGGATAGAGAAAGCAAACTCGGAGATTTATACTGGTTCGGCTAATCCAAGCCTACATCCAGTCCTCAAGAGACCACTTGAGTATTTCCACTATAATTGCAAGTTTAATCCGGGTACTTGCAAATCACTACAACCACGCAAATTCGATCCGGGTATTTGCGAAACCACAATGGAGAATTTATGAATCCGGGCTCCTCCTCAACCCAAAGCAAGTTCTTCCAACACCGGTACTTGCGAACCTCAACTCAGAATAATATATGTGTTGATCAAAATCAACAATACAAAGAAACTCTCTCTAAAGAGTAGATGAAAACAAATGAAGCTCTAATAACTCTAATGATAGAGAATATGCAAGATTTGGCTCAAGAATGCTTTCCTTTCTCTCAAAGATGATAGAAGAAGTTAATATCACATTGTAAGACTTTGTTCTTTCTCAAAATCGTGTATCTAAGGTCATATATATAAGATTTTACAAAACTAGCCGTTATATAGCCGTTATATAGCCGTTATATAGCCGTTACAGCACTTATAGTGCAGTCCAGATTTTGAGCTTTTTTTAAAAATTCATAACTCCCTCATTTGAACTCTGTTTTAAACAAATAATATCCCGTTGGAAAGCTCTTGGAGTCTAGTTTCAAATGAGCCAAGTTTTACTCAAAAATTATTTTTCTTTTAAAATATATAATCAAAATACTGACTATAGGTCAAAACAGAATAATCAACTTTCAGTTTTTCAAACTATATTTTAAATAGTCATATATTTCTCATTTGGACTCCGTTTTCAATAAATAATATACCTTTGGAAAGATCTTTGAGTCTACTATCAAATGAGATTAAAATACTTGAAAAAATGATTTTTCGTTTATGAGATATGATATAAAAAGTGACCAAAGGTCAAAAACTAACTTTTGTAAAATTTCATATCTCACTATCTTTTTGTTCAAAATAATTGAGCCAATGTATGCAAATCTAAATCATTGAGTTGCACAAGTATACTAGCCTATATAAAATATACCTAATGTAAACACATAGGCTATCTTGATGCATCTAAGCTTCCAAGACTTCAAATCTTCTAATTCTTCATTTCTTGGAGCTTAATCCTTGCATGTTGTTTTCCTTGAGTGAAGCATGATATTACTTTTCCTTGTTCTTCAATACAATGCTCACTCTTCTTGTTTTGAACCAACCTATAAAATATATCTTACTTGCAAACCCAATGGTTAGTTTAATAGCATGATTCAATATATGCAACATACATATTAAATAACATAATCATGCTTAAGTACTTGTAGCATATATATGATAATTAATCTTTATATATATCAATGCTACTATTCAAATACATTTGTCATCATCAAAACTTATGGCATATAGCCTTAGGGTCAACAATCTCCCCCTTTTTGATGATGACAAATCACCACAGAAAAATATGTATCACAAGATAATGAATGCAATGTTATAAGCACGTATACATATTTTTCTATTGTTTCTTCTCCCCCTATTTGACATCAACAAAAAAGTGTAAGGAACACAATATATAGAAGTTAAAGCACATACCTTCTTTAAGTCAGGATGTCAGAAGATGTCAATATAGTATGGGGTAAGGATACATCAAAACTTATCATTGATTTCATTGACATGTAAAAAGAAAATTTTAGAAAAATTTTTCTCATGTCAAATGAAATGAGCCAAAAGATAAAACTTGAAAGAGTTTTAGGCTCCCCCTTAAACCTTGCATAATTTGAAAAAGAATAATGAATAATGAATATCCAATTTTTCAAGATATATTCTTTTTCAAAAAAAAATACATTCAAGTGAGACAAAGCTCCCCCTGAATTTCATAACATTTTTCCTTTGAAAAAGATTGTCCAAATCATTATAAAGGAAATTCAGTTTTGATTGCAGAATTTTGAAGTAAGATTTTTGAAGAAATTTCTGCAATATTTTCATTGAAAATGATTTCTGCTTGTTTATGAAGATGCATTTTTAGTAAATAGCAGAAAAATTAAACTCTTTGAAAAAAAAAATCATTTACTGTCATATGATAGAAATATATACAGCACACAGCAGAAGTATGATATATGGATTAGCAAAGCATGATATAAACAAGAATATTAATCATAATCCATAAATCGAATAATAATATTTTTCAAGATTTCTGAAAAATAATTTCTGCATATATGCATAAAATTATTTCAACATATAGCAAAAGTGATTTAAAATAAGGATACTCAAATCCTTTTCTTTTCAAAACAGATAATGCTTCAATATGGCAAAGCAATTTCAGCATTGTGGAAGCAATTCAAGAGATTCACGATATTTTTCTAAAACATTTTGCTTCGAAGGAATTTAGAAACGTTTCATCTAAGGAAGCAATATATATGGATTAGTGTAATAAGATATATTCAAGCATATAGTTCATAATCCATATATGAAACATTAATATTTTTCATCCCTTTTGTTATCTACAACAAAAGAGATCTTTAAAATCTTTTCTTTTTCAAAAAGAATGTTGCTTCATATGATAAAACATATTAACATAACAGAAGCATTTTTAAAGTCCTTTTTCAAAACAAATTTGCTTCATAAAGGATAAGATAAATTTCAGCACAAAGGAAGCAATTTATATACCCATTCAAAATGAATTTATATATGTATCTTGAGGATGAGTACATGTAAAAATTTTGACAGCTCATTTTGTATGAGTGCATGTGGAATCATGAAATATTATTCTTAGCCATAGCCTTCGCTCATGATGCATGAATAGCATACACAACATATGTTCTTAGATACATATAATCACAGCATGATGTAATCATGTATGCTCTCAAGAACAACACAACAAAGCAGAGTGATACGGTTCTGAATATCACCATTTTATTAATCCTTAAAATTTCTAATCAAAACAAATTAAATCAGCCGCAAATCCACCGAAAATTGACTTTTGTGGTTTTGCCATTAATGTGACGCGTTATCGGTGTGCATGCGTACTCTAGACTTCTGGCTTCCAGCTTGCAGAAATTCATAGGATGAGCGTGTAGGGGTGCGGCGAAGAGATATCTTCTTTGGCTCTTAGTCATAATTTTCTCTCTATAAAGACTGCCCCAGAGTTCTCAATTACCACACCACAAAGAGTATTCATCTCTGAGCCTATAACTTTCTGACATTCCTCTCTCTTCATACTCCTACAAAAATTTCTGAATTTTCCAAACCATGGCAGCAAGAAAGTTCATTGATCTCACAGTAGAGGCAAAGGAGGAAGAGCTCGACTTAAACTTGAGTCTAGGCAAGGACAAAGGCAAAAGACCTTTGGAGGAATCTCAAGAGAACCAAAAGAAGAAAATGAAGATCGAAGAAGCTGAGGAGATTAGTACAAGCCATACGTCAGAAGACAAAATTGCTTGTCTGGAGCAGGAGGTGAAGAAACTCAAGAAGATGATAGAGGACCAGGAGCTAAACGTAACAATGCGACACTGACTTCAAGAATAGATAGGTTCTTCTATTGGTCTACCCAATGCTTCTGCAATCAACAACAAAGAAGTGTTGATTGTATGAATGGGATTTACACTACCCTCCGTGACATTGCTCAGTCTCTTGCTCCAAGGAATGGCCGAGGGGTGATGATTCAATACAACCCACCTAATCCGAGACCACCTCGCCTGTAGATTGCTCATCTATGAGCAAACCTTCCCTTTTTTTTTAATGCAATGTAATCCTTCGGTTTGTTTTTTTTTTTATTTTAATGCAAGTGGTTTCTTTCAGATGACGGTACTTAAAAAAATTATAATAATAAAGAAAGATAAAGAAAATCAGCCGCATAAATTTTGTACAATAGAAGGATATATATATTTTGAAAAATATATATCCATTTTAAAGATAGAAAGAATTTTCTGACATGGATATATATATCATCATTTCAAAGCAAAAGCAAGTTACATACTTACCCAAGATAAAACATATTATAATCAGAGTATGTAGTAACATAATTGAGGTAGTATGGATTAATAAGATATAATCAGATATAAACTATAATCCATAAACAATGGTTCATAAGTTACAGCTTATGTAAAAGAGATGATATGTATAATGCTCAAACCATGATGTATTAAAAAAATAATTTAAGTATTTAACATATTTTTATATGTCATGTTGTGATCAAGTATGTAAGATGTCAGAAAACAATATGTCATTGCAATGAAAGTATGACAGTAAAAAAATTTGCCAGAATGTACAATTGAGATCAAGGAGAATCATTCAATTAAATAATGAAGAAGTAAAGGATAGAGATACTCATCAATTTTGGCAAACTTTTGTTGCTTCTTGAAGTTCCTCTTCAAGATTTTGATATCCTTGTTTTGCTCATTGCTCTTCTTTTGATCGATCCTGTCTTCTTACAATTTTAATGATCTTAATTGATTGATTATTTGCAAGATCTATCAAGTATTGGTTCAATGTAGGCTTCGTTGGTCAACTACTGATAGGAGCGTTGGTCAACCAACCAACTTCAAAACTATAAATCTTACTGATTTCGGAGAGCAGAGGAAAGAATGTGCTTTAGAGGATAATTTTGAGGATTAACTCCTGCAAAACACTTTTGGTGGAGCACTTTGATGTTCAAATAAATCTCGAGCACTAGGAGCAACATTATGTTCAAGATATGCCATATTAATAAAAGTGCTATGCTTTCATGAAATGCAATTTTGCAATAAATTTGATTTCATTGAAAATATTTAAATAAGATTACAGCAAGGATAAATACTATGGGCAGGAGTAATCTTATTATTGTGAAGATAAGAAAAATGTGCATGTAATGGAAGCAAGTTTTCATGATGCGGTAAAAAGGATAGTTTGAGCAAAATTTGGAAGAAAGATTTTAGCTCAAAACAAAATTCGAATCTATAAGCTGCACACCTAACAATTGTTTTCAGATATAGCATGCATGAGTATCAAGGATAGATGTAATGCATATTAGAGAACAGACAAAAGCATTAGAGAGCAGTAAACATATCAGTCAAATTTCTTACAATGCATTTCAGCTTATATGTTTACTTATCCATTGCCTCCTTTTGATGCAAGAGAGTGGAGTTTGAATGATGTAGCCATTAAAAAGTTATTTCCGCTCCTTGCTTCGAGGCAAATCTGCAAATTAATCCTTTGTCTTTGATACCCAAATTTTTTTGGGTTTGCCTGGGTCATGAGGTCCTTTTTTAACCCATTTCATTTTTACTCCATGAACAAGATTTTTCTTATAAAAACAGGAGTAAGACTTGTGTCCTTTCAGTCCACAATAAAAACAAGTGCAAGGTGGACTTTTGGACATTTTTGTAAGAACAAAGTAGTTTTCGAAATATTTCTGATTTGACTTGTTAAGAACAAAACCAATTTTGTTAAAGCTACTACTTTGTTTCTCAACAGAAGAGTTTTGAATTTCTCTACCTTGAGAAAGTTTTTTAAGTGTGTTTTTAAGATCCTCATTCTCCTTTTTCAAGGAATCACACTTGGTACAAAAGCAACTTTTGTTGGTAGAGATATTTGCCTTTAAAATCAAATTCTCTTCTTGCAAAGTTCTGTTTTGATTTTCAAAAACAAAATTCTCTTCCTTGGAAATAGAAAATTCGTTTTTCAATGTTTCCAACTCATTTTCAAGAGAAGAGTTTTTCTGTTTTGAAATATTTAGTTTCTTTGCAAGTATAAGAGATTCTTCATGTAAATCATCAAAGGCATCTTGTAATTCTTCAAAAGAGTAGTCAAATGAATTTACCTCATCTTTATCTCTGGCCACAAGACAAGTGTTGGCTTCTTCATTTGTGTTCTCCTCATCGGAATTGCTATTTCCCCAAATGGAAGATAGGTAAGCTTTCTTTGATGATTCAGTTTTTGGTTGTGGTTTCTCTTTTTCTCCTTTTTCTTTTTCTTCTATCTCCTTGGTGATTTGAGATTTTCTTGTAAGTTCAACACCAAGAGCTTGCAATTGATTAAGCACAAGTCGTATCTCATTAATGGTTTCACAATTTTTCATTTGAGCGATATCAAGTTCATTAATGAGATTTCTAGACTTTAATTCCATTTTAATAAGATCTTCCTCATATGCAACTTCTAAAGTTTCCCACATTTCCTTAGCAGTTGCACAATTGGAAATTCTGAAAAATTCATCTTGACTCAATGCACAAGAAATAATCAATTTTGCCTTAGCATTGAGTTGCACTAAACTTCTTTCAGTATCATTCCATTCACTCTTGGGTTTTGGAATGTATTTTCCTTGTTCTTCCTTGACAGCCATATAAAAACCATTTTCTATAATTTCCCAGAGTTTATGGTCTACTGAAATTAAAAAAAATTTCATTTCATACTTCCAATAATGAAAATGATTAGCATAAAAAATTGGAGGTTCTGTGAAAGAACAATTTTCAGACATAAACCACTCACTAGATCCAACCATATTTACTCTTAGACTGTTAAGTCTTAAATCAAGAGCCCAAGCTTTGATACCAATTGAAAGTAATGGTTGGAACCCAAGAGGGGGGGTGAATTGGGTTTTATAAATTTTTCACAACAATTAATTGGAAGTTAAAATGATTTTCTGTAAAAGTACAATGCTTAGGATAATAAATAAAATACAGAAAATCAATGTGCTGTCAAGATAAATAATTATAAAGATCAAGGAATTAAAGAATAGATATCAATATGCACAAATTAAAGAGTAAGGGATAGAGAAAGCAAACTCGGAGATTTATACTGGTTTGGCTAATCCAAGCCTACATCCAGTCCTCAAGAGACCACTTGAGTATTTCCACTATAATTGCAAGTTTAATCCGGGTACTTACAAATCACTACAACCACGCAAATTCGATCCGGGTATTTGCGAAACCACAATGGAGAATTTATGAATCCGGGCTCCTCCTCAACCCAAAGCAAGTTCTTCCAACACCGGTACTTGCGAACCTCAACTCAGAATAATATATGTGTTGATCAAAATCAACAATACAAAGAAACTCTCTCTAAAGAGTAGATGAAAACAAATGAAGCTCTAATAACTCTAATGATAGAGAATATGCAAGATTTGGCTCAAGAATTCTTTCCTTTCTCTCAAAGATGATAGAAGAAGTTAATATCACATTATAAGACTTTGTTCTTTCTCAAAATCGTGTATCTAAGGTCATATATATAAGATTTTACAAAACTAGCCGTTATATAGCCGTTATATAGCCGTTACAGCACTTATAGTGCAGTCCAGATTTTGAGCTTTCTTTAAAAATTCATAACTCCCTCATTTGAACTCTGGTTTAAACAAATAATATACCGTTGGAAAGCTCTTGGAGTCTAGTTTCAAATGAGCCAAGTTTTACTCAAAAATTATTTTTCTTTTAAAAGATATAATCAAAATACTGACTATAGGTCAGAACAGAATAATCAACTTTCAATTTTTCAAACTATATTTTAAATAGTCATATATTTCTCATTTGGATTCCGTTTTCAATAAATAATATACCTTTGGAAAGATCTTTGAGTCTACTATCAAATGAGATTAAAATACTTGAAAAAATGATTTTTCGTTTATGAGATATGATACAAAAAGTGACCAAAGGTCAAAAACTAACTTTTGTAAAATTTCATATCTCACTATCTTTTTGTTCAAAATAATTGAGCCAATGTATGCAAATCTAAATCATTGAGTTGTACATGTATACTAGCCTATATAAAATATACCTAATGTAAACACATGGGCTATCTTGATGCATCCAAGCTTCCAAGACTTCAAATCTTCTAATTCTTCATTTCTTGGAGCTTCATCCTTACATGTTATTTTCCTTGAGTGAAGCATGATATTACTTTTCCTTGTTCTTCAATACAATGCTCACTCTTCTTGTTTTGAACCAACCTATAAAATATATCTTACTTGCAAACCCAATGGTTAGTTTAATAGCATGATTCAATATATGCAACATACATATTAAATAACATAATCATGCTTAAGTACTTGTAGCATATATATGATAATTAATCTTTATATATATCAATGCTACTATTCAAATACATTTGTCATCATCAAAACTTATGGCATATAGCCTTAGGGTCAACAGACTTGTGTCCGTATTGACAGTGCTAGGCATTTTTTAGGCCTTAAAGATTGATCTTCTATCATCCACTGCTATAGCAATGGATCTATGCTGCTATAGCGGTCGCTGCTAGAGCTGAAGAAGTTGAAGCATGCCTGTCTGCCTTCTATCGCTATAGCAGTGAACTAATGCTACTATAGCGGTGACCACTGGTACTAGATATTCTAGAATCCTTGCTCTCTGCCTTTCACCACTATAGCGGTAGGTCCTAACTCTAATCTTATTAAGTGAAGAGCTATCGGATCGTATTTCTGCAATTTTGCTATGGAGGTTTAAATAGCAAAAATACAGCTTCTTTAGGACATTCTGAGTTTGATATACAAAGGAGGGTGCCGAGTTCTACTGGGGAAGAGGAGGAATCCATTTTCAAGCATTTCAAGCCCGATTCTTGTCAACTCAACCTTGGTTTCCTAGGGATTTCTTCATTTTTTGTTGTTTTCTGCATTTTTAGAACTATGAGTAGCTAAATTTCTATTATAGGGTTACTATAAATCTAATCTCTGATTAGGAATTGTTTTTTTCTCTAACTTTGTGATTTTTATTCAATATATACATTCCTTTTACTCATCTTTGTTGTGCTTACTCTAAAATTGTTCACTTCACAGTTTGCTTGTTGCTTCCACTAAACTTTGGCGAGGGAGGTGGCTATTGACCACTGAGTGTATAGGGCGAGTGGTTGAATTTAGGGGTTTTGCTTATTAATTAATAGGAATATTAATTAACCTCACTTAATCATATTAGGTTGACGTTTATTTAGCTTAAACTCACATAAGGAATTATGTTAAAGCTGAGTAGCTTAATTTAGGTTCAAGAGAATCACTTTAAACCTTTAAAAAACCTAATATTAAAGTGTATGATTGAATTGAGTTGCAAGTGTTAAGGAGAGTTAGCAATTCTTAGAATTGGAGAAGGGCATTAGTAGCTCTAGGTCTTTTATTTAAGTTAATTTCATCCAAATTTGTGACTGTATTCTTTTTAATTGCAAAAAGTATAAAAAAATATTGTCTTCTAATTTTTTATCTTTCAATTTCCAATTAGAGCTACCTTTGATCCAAAGAGGTTGTTTATCCAAAGCGTTTAGATTTCTAGAGTACTTAGAGAGTTAGTTTTTATGGGATGATATTCTTACTCTTTCACTGTATTACTTGTGCGATTAGTGCGCTTGCCAATTTGCTAATAGTCCTCCACCTAAAATTTTAAGTTTTGCTGTTGACTGCTTATATTCTATCAGTCAACCAATTATATCTGCAAGTTCGTTTTCTAAGATAATGATGTCAGTTTTTCTTTTTGAATCATTCATACTCAAATATTTCCAAAATATACAATATGGGGCCTCATTATAGAGATATTTACACCATATTTTCTTGTAAACTCACTTCACATTGTGTCTACTAAACACATATATACATTACATCAAAGTTCCCAAATCATACATTTTCCATATGTCTTACATAATGATACAAGCTAAACAACTATTCTAACATATTCTTGATACATATTTCTTCTTCTATCAAAAGGTTCTAACAAGCATAGATGCTAGTTCATTCACTTCCTATTTCCTTCTTATTTGCTTCAGCTCCTGAAATAGTTAGTCATTTAACATAATAGTGAGATATAACATCTTAGTAGACTAGAATTTTATACAAATAATCATTGAGGGAACAATTTCAGTCATAAAAGCAATATTTAATAAACATAATAACTTCCATGAATATAGAAGCAATAACAGAACATGTCATTCATATAGAACTATAGTGCACTATAGAATTGCTCACTCTATATAATTTTAATATAAATCTTAATTTGGATTATTTGTTTTAAAATTATTTCTAGAAAATTTAGCTAAAATATAATTTAAAAATACCCTAATTTAATTATGATCCTTACATTTAATTTAAAAATTGTTTTATTTAGTATATTATATTTCCTCTTTCTTATCTTATTAGTTATTATCTTTATATTTTTCTTACATATTATTATTATTATTATTATTATTATTATTATTATTATTATTATTATTATTATTATTCGTATATAATCTTTTGTTCTAATCTAGGTGCCTATATTGTTGAAATATATATATATATATATATATATATTATTTTTTGTTATTTTATTGAGTTAAGATTTTAATTAATCTATATGTGGACCTTTTTTTTTGTAACACAATTTCTAAATTGGGCCTCCCTTTTCTCCCTTTTTTCTATGGCTAATATCTTTCTTCTTTAGTTTATGTTTAGGTCCCTGCCTAACTCGTGCCATCATTCTTTTTAGGACAATGCATAAAATCAAACCACAAGTAAACTTTTACTAACACAGTAATATCAAGCAATCTGAAATAACAAACAAAAATTGGATTTTCACTCACGGGTATCACATTTGACATCTCCATTTCTTCATCGTATATGCCAGTGCCCTAGACAGAAGATGACTTCTACACTTCAATGTCAACGCAGTCTCAATATGACTTTTTATCATTATTTACTATTATTATAAAAAATAATGTTGTATTTGGAATGTAATTTATAACACCAAATCACTTGATGCCCACAGATTAGTCACTCATATTAGATTTGAAAGTTTTTATACTTATTTTATTTATTCATAAATTGTATACTAATTTTTGTACTATTAAAATTTATATACTATTTGTTAAAAAGTTCTGTACTAATTATTTAAAAATTTTAGAAAATTGGAGCTAAAAATTTATATAACTTCAACTTATTTTATAACTTTAATATAACTTCAACTTATTTTACTAAAAAAAGATTTCCTAAATTTAAATTTATCTTTAATATAACTTCAACTTATTTCCTAAATTTAGGAAATATAATTTTATTAAAATTATATTTCCTAAATTTAAATTTAACTTTAATATAACTTCAACTTATTTTATAAAAAAAGAAATAATTTGTTAAAATAATATTTATTTTGAAAATTATTTTTTCTATATAAAATACGTTTTTCAAATTTAAATTTTTGTACTGTATATTATAATTATATACTTTTCATCTAAATAAATCAATTAAGTTTATTTATTATTTATTTTTTTATTTTTATTTTTTTAAAAACTTTTCAATTACAAAGATTTTATTATTTTATTTATAAAATTTATTTAAAATATTTTTATTTAAAAAATTGTGAGACACAGCATCTCATAATATTTTTTGAAAATAAGAAATGATTTATGAGACATGGCCTCTCTACCCGTGCCTAGGTTTTATATAAAAAAAATATAAGAAAGATTGATATGACAATTGATAGCATTTGGTCAAATATCTCTATAAACACAAGGTTTAGCCAATTGTTTTTTGACAGAGCCTTTCCGTAGGGTAAAATCCGAAGAGCCGCGTCCCTTCACTCCCATGCTAACAAATTCCTTTCTCCAACATTCATCTTCATTCTGCCTTTACCTTCTATAACTCCGCCTTCCGCTCAACCCAGAGATTTGTGTAATTCTTGATCTTCCGAGGAACTTGAGGCGAGTTGCAGATAGGATCCAATTGCTTTCATATTTTGAAGCTTTAAATCAGGTAAGTTCTAATTATTTTCTCCATACTCCTTATTTTACAGGATTATTGTTATGCGAAAGCTTTCCTTCGATATACTGCGCATATTTATGTCTATAAGAACAGAACAACGGAAGAAAGAAAAAGGAAGAAAACCAAGAAGCCTCTTCGAGCTATCTTTAAAACGAAGGTGTGATGTTTATCTTTTTAGTATTTCATAATTCATAAATACTTATTAAAGAATGTGCGTTTTGATAATTGTTAGATTTGTTTATGGTATTACACAAAGGATACAAGATGGTGGAAACAAGATGGGTGATTGAAATGGAGAAAGTCTTTTCGAACTATCTTCAAAGGGAAGTTTTACCGCACTGTTATAAAACTGGCAATATTATATGGGAGTGAATGTTGAGCAGTGAAAATTCAATAAGAATAAAAAAATTGAAGTAATAGAGATGAGGATATTGAGATGATTAATGTGTAATCATACAAGACGAGATAGAATTTGCAATAATTGTATATGAAGTAGAGTTGGAGTGACAACTATTCAAAAAAAAAAGTAAAAAATCGTTTAAGTTGTTTTAGAAATGTCCAAAGAAGACAGTTAGAGGCACCAGTAAGTATAGTTGAGCAAATGGTATAAAGTGAGAAAAAAAGCCAAGAAGACCAAGAAGGATACTTAGAGAAGTCGTTAAATGAGATCTTATGGTGAATGAGATATCTAAAGAGTTAATTTTTGATGGAGCTCAATGACGTCGTGCGATCAATGTAGCCGACCCCATCTAGTGGGATAAGGTTTTATTATTTTTGTTTATAGTGTTTAGATGATATTGAGTAATATTTGCATTGCGTAAAATTGAATGGATCTTATATTTATATTTGGATAAGTTATAATTGACTTAGATGTCCATTCAACCCTTCGAGAAATAGGCCCAACATGGAACCTCTATGAAGTTACTGAGACTTACTATAGTTAGCTTTTTTTCCCTTATTTTTTAATTTCTATTTTTATAAATAATTTTTTTTTGGGAAACAAGGGGAAGATTAAATTAGAGATTAAGTAGTTTGGTACACTGCAAGTTTCCCCTCCCTCTATCTTCAAACTCCCCCTTTCTCCTTGGCCCTTTTCTTAGCTTCATCTTGTGGTTAATCTTTTCTTCCCAAAGCTCACTAGTTTAGTGATAAAGACTCTGTTGCTGCTAGCGACGGGTAGCTACTAGGAAGAGTTGACGAATGGAACATAGTCCGAGTTTTGATGCTTATGGAAAAGGACTTTACTCTTTAGAGGTAATTCCAGCTATGCAATGAAAATCTCAGGAAAATTATCCAACACTTTTGCAATTGAGATTGTTGCTCCACATCCATTTCTGACCCTTGCACAGTAGTAGCCTCTAATTGAGATTTCCATAAACACCTATCAATTCATAGAGGAAAATCTGCCATGACAAAAAAGAAAGTTTCCATCCGCAATATGCCATCCTTAATTCCTTTGGTATCCTCACCTTTAGATCTTAAACCATATAAGGTCGCTTGCCTTGCGACCAAAAAGACATTGACATTTTCTACCAATACATCAGTATCTGGCCCAATGACCGAAGCCAAGCAACTTCTAAAATTAAGTCAATAGCTCCCAAATCCAGAATATGCACATTAACTGGAAACTCAAAATTCTCCAGCTTAAGAATAAAAGGACTACATATTCCTCTAATAGCAATCTTATGTCCATTCCCCAATTGCACAAGAAATTGGTGATAATTACAAGATGAAAGACCTAACGCCAATACCATTTGAGGCAAAATAAAGTTGTGGCTAGCACCACTATCCACCAAAATCAACAGAGGAATATCACTAATAATTACGCAAACATGCAAGGTATTGCTATCCACATGCCCGGTATAGAGAACACCCATTAAGCTACTAATCTTGCAGTCCAATACTGTTAGTTCCTCCTCAGTGTCCCCTAAAGGAAAACACCCTAAAATATAAAATCAGAAGTCAAACAATTACTAAAAATAAAACTTTCCAAATCAAAGATGATTTTTTTAATTGAGACAATTATTTTAGAGTCAAAGATGATTCTTCGAATTAAGGCAATTATTTTCGATTTGAAATTAAGAATTTCTAGTTCAAGCTCAAAATCAGGGTAGTTATTGTGAAATGTGTCAAGGAACTCTGTCGGGTTCACTAATTTCCTCCCTTTCCTTGTATGATTATATCACCTCAATCTAGAATAACTTTTTCCATTTATGCCCTTGATAATAAGCTTCATCACAGTTAAGGCATTGGCTCTACGATCTTCCATGTCCTCTTTTGTAATATTTTTTTAAAAAATTTGTGGGTGTATGACCAACCCCAAGTGTGGGATCGAAGGCTTCTTTTTCGGTGGCTATTGCTGTAATGGGTGATCTGGAATTTTTTCTTGTAAAGGAAATGTTTCATTGCTTATGCTCAAAAGTGTGGGCAAGGTTCATAGCAACACCTAAAGTGTTGGGCTTTTGTAGTTCCACCTCCAAGTGTAAGTCCTCCTTAAAGCCATTAGTGAAAAGGTTTATCTGTTGATTGGAAGTGCGGCCCTTGGTTCGTGCTAAGAGGGATTAGAATTCCTGCTAGTAGTCTTTTATCATTGCGCACTGCTTAAGATTAGCTAACTCACCCAAAGGGTTGAGGCTCATGGAAGGACCAAACCGTAGTTGACATTGTTCTGTGAATGTTTGTCAATTCATACTTGCTTCCTCTTGTTTCACCTTATACGAAAGTTGTGCCTCTTAATTTAGAAGGAACGCTACCAAGCTCACCTTGTCTCCATTCAGTGTGTTTTATTTTTCAAAGAATTGATCGCACTTATATATCCAAATCAAGGGATCATTAGTTCCATCATAAGAAGGGAAATGTAATTTAGAGTACCTGGGAACAATAGCTCCTTCCATACTCTTACTACTTCATTCCTCCTCTGGGGCTTTTGAATTGTGACTATTGCTACATTCCACTCGATAGGAGTCACGTCCTTTCAACTCTCGTAGAATCTCCTTTAATTGCGCAGCAATGGATCATTCATTGGACTATTGGCGATCTTCTACAAGGACCTGTCGGCATTCCACATTACGTAGAAATGCCTTCATTTGGTGTGGCAGAGCTATTGAGTCATCCATGACAGTAGGCTCTGATACCAAATTTATGTGGGTGTTTGCATGGGATCTAGTCAAGAGACGACTTAAGGGGAAATCCTCTTTTCCCTTACTTGAATTTCTTTCCTTGTTTGACCCTGTTGTGACTGGTTGAGAGAAAACTCTCTAAGTTTCTAAATTGAAATATTTGATGACTTTCTTATTCATTTCTAGCCCTTTAAATAGGCAAGATACATAAAGAAATTTAGGAGATAGACGAGAGAGAAATCAGCTATTGATTCCCTTACAAATCATAATATTTCCTAAAGGAAAACCTTCCTAAAATATAAAATCAAAAGTCAAATAGTTACTAAAAATAAAACTTGCCAAATCAAAGATGATTTTCTAATTAAGACAATTGTTTCAAAATCAAAGATGATTCTCCTAATTAAGGCAATTATTTTAGATTTGAAATTAAGAATTTCTTATTCAGCTCTGCCATCTGTCTCCTTTATTCCTTTCTCATATCAGGGACCAAAGCATGATCAAAGTTAGAAATATTTTTAGTCCAATCGAACAAAGGGAAAGAGCTTAGAGTTGGAATATATGAAGGAAGTCGTTTCAGTACAACAATATAGGTTTGTTCACCTTCCATTGAGGAATGTTCCATACATGGTCATAAAGATCTAGATCTTGTTTGTAAGATCGTAAAAGACTGAGATCCTATGAACTAAATAGTGCAAGAATGTGCTTAAGATCATTTTTACATCAAGATCACATGGGATTGAGATCTTTATTATAAGATCATAGGATCGCAAGATCCCACGCAATCCTTGCAGCACTTATTTTTTTTTCCCAATTGAATTCTAAGCCTGACACCTTTTTATAAGGGACCCTGGCCCCCAAATTCGTCTTTAGACTTATGTTTTTGCTATTGTGTCACTATGGCCTCTGCTTATAGCCTTTGAATTTAGCATTGTCACTAAAAATTTTCTTCCTTGGCCTTCCTTCATTGTCCTCCACCTCCTTAGCTTGCTTATTCTGCCGACGTCGTCCAAACCAGAATGGAAGAAAGATAGAAGCATAAACGCTTCGTGAGTTTGTATTGTGCTTGGTCGTGTTGCATTGTTGTTTCTTGCCATCCTCCTCTAGTTGCTCTATCAACGTCTTGTGACAATGGCCCTTCCATGCTCTGTTGGTATAAGTGGTGGTGAGTATTTTCCTATCTATAATTCTCTCTCTTAAACATTTAGGTCCATTTTTAGTGCTCGTTTAATTTATGGATGATTGAATATTGGTTGTTTTGATAACTTTTAAATGTCAAAACTTGACATTTTGTTATTTTGAAACATATAAGATATGTTATGGAAGTATTTTGAGATTTGGATAAATTTAGGCTTGTTCAATAATTTTAATAAATTATACAAATATTTTTTATTTTTATTTTTGAAATTACATAAGATCTTACCATTCTCGATTAAATCTTGTGATTAGATCTATCCTATGTCTCTCTCGATTTTGATTACTTGGTTCCATGTGTATTTATTTGATTTCAGCCAAACTGGTCACATGATTCCAGCATTGCTAAGATAATCTCCCTTGATGTTTTAGCTTAGATCTTGAATTAGGTTTATTCTTGTTGTCCATGTGTCTATTCCTCAACCCTACAACATTTTCTCTTAGTTCAAATAAGATGATCCCAAAATATAATGTGATGAATAGGAATAAGGACTAAAGCTTCGGACTCTTAACGATTGAAATCATAAGAACAAGGTAATTAAGATCAAGATCTTATATAAGATCGGAGACGCATAGAAAAGATTGAATTACAAAATTGAATCAAAAAATAAATATAAAAATATTTATATAATTTGCTAAAATTATTAAATAAGCATAAATTTATCAAATATCAAAATATCAAAATATTTTCATAAAACATCTCATATTTTTATAAATTTATCAATTATTTTCATAAAAAAATTTGATTGGATCCCTTAGGCCTATTTATAAGAGGCATGCCTAGAATATTATCAAGAAGTAATCTGCTCCTTAAGAATCTTTAGAGATAAAACCAAATTCCCTATCCTCTAGTGAGATAGATATAAGATATGTACTGTATGAGTTTTTGAGAAGATCGAGAGATGACACTTTGACTTGCTTCATGTTACTATAGTTGAAAATGAACTTATAGACAAAATTGGATTCTAGGCCTAAGAAGCTCAATTGTTTGGGCTTGGTTCATATACATTGAATGGGTTGGATTGACTAAATGCGAGGATTGACTCGCTTCAAAATAACTAATGGATCCATATTAAAAAAAATGACTTGGGCCTATCATAATTGAAACATAAGCCATAGTAGAAACAATTTATAAGCTGGGATGGGCCATGCACGATATCTTCTGCATTATCCAATTCCCTTTCTCTGCTTTGATCTAAATAATCCACATCCATTGGGTTATACCAAAGAAAGGTGTATTAAGAGAGCTTTGAAGATAGGTCCTTTGGGTTATATAGCCTCGAGCTATCCCCTTTCATTGATTGGTCCATATATGTACTCCTTACCTAAGTAAGATTGAGTATAAGAGTTAAAATTGGTAGTATCCCTTGTCCCTTGATTGTATCTTGCTTGGATTTATCCTAGACTGCACACTATTTCCTCCAAATTGGGTTTGCCCATATGTCGCTTATCAAGTGTTTCACTCTACTTATGTTCATATTGCCATTCTAGTCCATTATTGGAGCTACATGACTCCATGTCTTCCTTTGTATCAGTATTCATGGAGGATGAAGAGTTCGAGCTCGAAGAGCAATTTGGACATCTAATAATATTTGAACTTGAACAATAAACGATTATGATCACTAGAATCATATTTGGGGCCATGAGTCAAAAACTTATTAGTAGTTCTCCTAAGATGCATGCCCTCAGTCTCAGTTTCTTCCCCAATGAAATAAGGATTATGCAAATCTGATACGAAATTGACTTTGAATTTTTCCTTTTCGAATTCTTGCTTTTCCCCGATTACAATCTTTAGGAACATGCCTGATCTGCCTACATTGCTTACAAATTCTAATTGTTCTTTCTGATTGCATTGTACCTAGATGTTGTTGCCATTTTTGTAGCTCGATGAAGAACCCTATGAGCAAAGGCTTCTAACAAAGGCAACATTCAATAAATTGTTCTATCCCGTATCAATATATCCAAAGCTTTACCAATTATGACACTCAATGTCTTTGCCGTTGACAAGTTTAGATACTCCAAAGGGAGGCCCTACAATTTGAACCACACCATCACTCTGTCTATATGGATGCCTCTTGTAATGGTGTTAGGTTTCCATGGTGCCAAGGCCAACAACATATTCTTGATAGCCCACGAGCCTTGGCTTAGCCTAAAGAACATATCCTCTATGTAGCTAACCTCGAAAATGTAAAAGACGTTAAACCTTGACACCTTACAGTAACTTAGCTTTGGAGTTTCTAAGGGGGCATCTAAGTTGGATGGCAGCCTTTCTACCAAGATACTTCTTCGGTCCACTAAAAGGCCAATAAGAGAATTAGACCAAAAGTGATCTTCCATTGGCAACTATCTAAGTCTTGAATATAAGAAAAGGCCAATCTTTTGGTTTTTCTAATAATGGATCATGATCTTCTTAATGATTGCAAGACTGAATTTGACTCGTGGTACTGTGATTATACAACTCCATGGTAAATAAAAGGCTAGCACATATCCACAAGAATCATTTGTATGGGGTAGTATAATCAAGAGAGAAGGAGAAAAGTATGATGGAGAAGGAATATAAAAGAATACAAGCAGGAAAACTAACTTCGAACAGAACAGAGAGACATTTTTAGGAATTAAAAAAAATGCATAAGACCAAAGGGCTAGGATGTCATGTGCAAGACAGAAGAAATTAATGTCATAGGAAAAGAAAGCATGCAAAAGATTTATTGATAGAGAAAAGGAAGCAGGAAAAAGGGAATCCAAATAAACTTAGTTATACATGACAAGGAATGATTTAAGAATGAAATTGAAATCAGGATGGATAATGTGAAAGGTCATAGGATCACATCTTGACAAAAAACAACTGATGATTAATAGTCTAAAATCTTGGAAACTATCCCTAGGATTTGACTCTAAATGGATAAAAGTGAGTCTCTAGACACGAAATCATAATGATGAAAGAAGATAAAAAGGAAAAAAACCACTACTATATTACTGAAGAAATTGAAGAGTATTATTTTTCCTCAAAATTTGATTCTTACAAGGAGGAGTCTAGGGTTTATATACACCTAGCTAGGGCAATATGAAAGGAAAATAATTAATCCTAATAAATACAAATTGATTTTAATCAATCATACTAATGAAAAAGGAAACAAATCAATCATGATAAAAATAGAATAAATTAGAATCTCACACTCCCTCTCAGAGTAAATGTCAATCATTTCCAACTTGAATAAAAGATTGTTAAACTGAGTTTTAGAAATAGCCTTGGTAAGGATATCAATAATCTATTGCAGTGTAGGAGTATAAATTATTGCAATAACCATTTTCTCTAACTTCTTTATGATGAAATAACGATCAATCTCCATATATATGCTTGTTCTATAATGATGGACTAACTTTCTATAATGATAGGCTAAACTGTTGCTTGATTATCACAATGCAATTTAATGGAGGTGGTGATTGGAAGTTGAAGCTCTTGCAATACTCCTACACTGCAATTCTATAATGATGAATTTTATTGATCATTGAAAATTAGAGGTAATTACATTGGTCAGGGACAACATTGATCTAGACACTATCGGCGACCGTTGTTAGCAAACGAAACAAGCAAATGGACTAGCATTAGAGTCTCTTCCACACCTGCCCATGTGATTTTGAATGTTTTTGTCACTTCTTGTGCTACACCATTTCAGAAGATTCAATTTCTAAAGACCTGAGGCATGTTTTATACAAGAATTTGGTATGATATAATAAACGAAGTAATAGGGAAGATAGTAAAATAATTATCTAAATTATCCTCCTAAAAAACATTTACCTCTTTTTTTATAAGTTAGGATATTTTAATAAAATACCTCATTTTCATTTTCATTCTCTTTTCTTTTATTCGTACCAAACATACCCGGATTGTTCAATTTATATTCCTTGCTATGACTTGTAATTACTCTCATTGTCTGCTTCGTTTTTTTATTTTTAATTTATTTTTTTTCGATGTTGTGGTTTTTTTTGTTTATTTCTGTAGATCTTTGGTTTAAAACCGTGCATTTAAAAAAATCCAAATACCATAACTCTGAATTTTACTTAATTGTGTAGTATATAATTTAATTTTTATATATTTTTAATATTCCATATATGTATATTAATTTTTTAATTATGACTCATTATGCTGGTCTTTTTGTGAGTCAAGTACGAAGCTTGTGCGGGTTGCATGTATCACTTTTATAAAATTTCAAATTACAAACATTGAAATAAAGCTTGCGGGTGTCCTCTTCAAATAATAGGAATAATAATTAGTTATATTTTTATTGTACTAATTGTATATATACATACATGTATATTGATAAACCTACCTATAGTGATTTTGAAAGATTATGTTCCTTTTTCCTCCTCTTTCAGTGTCAGAATAATTAGTTCTGGAAGACTGTTGAAAATGGAAGTGCTTAGTGCTATTGCTGCAAAGTTTCTTGAGCTTACTGTGAAACCGATTGGACAGCATTTGGGATGTCCAATTTTCTATGATAGGAACGTGAAAGGGTTGAAGGATGAATTTAAGGAATTCCATGATGAAAGACAATCTGTTCAATATTTGGTTGATGCTGCTCCAAGACAAGGTGAACACATTGAAGTGAAGGTTCAAGCTGGATTCAAAGCAATAGATGAAATGACAGAACAAGCAGAGAAACTCTATGGAGAGGAAAGCGATGCAAACACAAAGTGTTCTTGCAAGTCATGTCCTAGGCTCTTGTTGCGGCATCAGTTAAGCAGAAAAGCAAAGATGACACAAGAAATTGTAGAAATGAAAGCGCAAGGGGAGTTTGACAGAGTTCCATTCTACAAGGCTCCAGAGTTGATATCTCTATCATCCACTTCATCACCCATAGTTAATGAAGGGCCGATGGAATCAAGAAATGCAATCATGAATCAAATTTTGGAGGCACTAGCAGATCCCATCATTAATATGGTCGGATTGTGTGGGCTTCCTGGAGTGGGCAAAACTACCTTAGCCAAAGATGTAGCAAGAAAAGCTAGGGAACATAACTTATTTGACAAGGTGATCATGGTGACTGTTTCACAAAATTCAAACCTTAAGGAAATTCAAAGACATATTGCGGAGAATGTAGGAATGAAGCTTGGTGTGGATATTGTAAATGTTAGAGCAGCTCATTTGGAAAAAAGGTTGAAGAAAGAAAAAAATCTACTTATTGTGTTGGATGATCTTTGGGAGGGAATTGATTTAATTCAACTGGGCATTCCCTTTGACTATGATGGTACAGAAAAACATTCTCTTTCTAATGAGAATGGTGGGAAGAATAACCGCTGCAAAATTTTGTTGACTTCAAGAAATGAAGAGTTATTGTCCTATAAAATGAACTGCAAAATAAATATTAAGCTAGGTCTCTTGTCTAAAAAAGAAGCATGGGAATTGTTTAAGGAGAGGGCTGAACTTCATGATGACTCTGTTCCTCTATATTTAGCAACCGAGGTTACTCAACAATGCAATGGATTGCCACTTGCAATAGTTATAGTTGCAGGAGCATTGAGAAACAAGAAACCAATTGAATGGAGGGATGCCTTACAAAGATTGAAAATGCCACTCTTGCAGGAGTTAGATATTAGGCGTTGTGATGAATTAGAGATATTTGACAATGAAGTCTCAAGCTCATCAACAATACAAGAACAAAAGGCGCCTTATTCAAAATATCCTCTGTTGCTCGATGAAAAGGTATTTACCTTTCAAATCAGATACTCAATATTTATTTTGCAAACAAAGTTAATAAAAGAGAAATTAAAATTTTAAGCATTAAAACAAATACGAAAAACATTAATATATGTTTTCACAATTTAACAATGTTTTGAATTATAAATATATTGATAAGCCATTCTTTTGATGACTGATATTCATAGTGAAATGAAAAAAATCTTGTTGAATTGTTTTGTAAAAGAAAAAAAAACATTAAGTATAAAAATTATGCTCAGACCCTCATGAATGTGACAGATATATTTTATTTAACCCATTATTTATAATTTAAACCTACAAATAAAAGTTTATGAAATGATTGTTAAATTGTAGTTATAATTTTGTTAATTGGGCATGGAGTGGAAAGATTTAGAAATGAATTGTACATAACAAATCTTCCAATTAATAGACTTTAATAACTAGTATCTTTCAAATATAATCTGTTAATTGAAGAAATTAAAAATGAAATAATTATTTATATAATACGAATGAAGAACAATAAAATTAATCAAATTCTAAGTTGTTTCTTATAATTCTAGAATTTGATAGTGTCCCTTGCTGCATTAGTTCTTTTTGTTATTGTTTTGTTGTAGATAATATATGAAACAATTAAGTAGGAATGATGAGCATAATGCATATGCTTGTTGCTTTCTCCAGGTCATTCCTAACTTGGAGGACTTGACATTGGATGGAAAATATGCTGAGATGATGTGGAATTCCATTGCTATCAATTTCTTCTTGTTGAAATTTTTATTTCATTTACAAAGATAAATAAAAAATTAAAATATTTGGTACATACATATCAAGTTAGAAAGGAAACAGGGTAACAAAAATGTTTTGAAGTTTTTTCTTCTAAAGGATGCATATGATATTCGGGAATGAAAGCATTATAATCAACACAAAATAAGAAATTGATCCGTTACTTACTAAATTTCCTCTTCTTTTGAGTTTGTCGAGAAATCCATTCAACATAAATTCTATATATGTGGGATTTCATCTTTATTCTATCATTATGTCTGATTTGTTTCTTTTATTTGGTCTTTGATTTATTTCTTTTTTCATTATTATGATTGATTAGAATTGATTTGTATTCATTAGGATTGATTTGTATTCATCAGGGGTGATTATTTTTCTTTTCTTATTTCCCTAGCTAGGTGTATATAAACCCTAGACTACTCTATTGTAAAATCAGATTTTGAGTAAATAATATTTTTCATTTCTCTACATGGTATTAGAGGCAATGTTCTGAATAATTTTTTTTCCACTCAAAATCTCTCTCTCTTTTTTTCCCCGTTGTGCTGTACTGGAACGCTCATAGGGCTCTGGTTAGACCACCCTTCGGTTTGTCTCAGATCATCGTCGTCAGCGCATCCCTGCCGACCGAAACCTTACTGGACTTCACACACGCTATCACGCACCACTCGTCTTCTCTGTTGTGTCTTCCACAAGCCGATGCGTGAGAGAGCATGACACCGTTCCTTCACCACGTTTGGAGACCTGTTTGTGGTGTTTGTATTCTCATCACCCTTTTAAAGGCTTCAAAATTGTGTGGTGACTCCATCACAATGGGTGTGACTGTCTCTGGGAACTCAGCTCAGAAAGGTATTTTCCTTGATGCTTTTCCTGGATCATTGATTCAAGGGCATAAGATCACATGATTGGGAATGCTTCTTTATTGGTCGATTGCAAACCATGTCATGAGAGTTTCAAAGTCAGAATTGCAGATGGCTCATTGTCTACAGTCATCGGTGTCAGGAAAGTGGTTTTCTCCAATATCTGACTTTAGACTCTGTCTTATTGGTTCCCAACCTATCTTGCAACTTGAAAGTAATGGTTGGAACCCAAGAGGGGGGGTGAATTGGGTTTTATAAATTTTTCACAAGAATTAATTGGAAGTTAAAATGATTTTCTGTAAAAGTGCAATGCTTAGGATAATAAATACAATACAGAAAATCAATGTGCTGTCAAGATAAATAATTATAAAGATCAAGGAATTAAAGAATAGATATCAATATGCACAAATTAAAGAGTAAGGGATAGAAAAGGAAACTCGGAGATTTATACTGGTTCGGCTAATCCAAGCTTACATCCAGTTCTCAAGAGACCACTTGAGTATTTCCACTATAATTGCAAGTTTAATCCGAGTACTTACAAACCACTACAACCACGCAAATTCGATCCGGGTATTTGTGAAACAACAATGGAGAATTTATGAAACCGGGCTTCTCCTCAACCCAAAGCAAGTTCTTCCAATACCGGTACTTGTGAACCTCAACTCAGAATAATATATGTGTTGATCAAAATCAACAATACAAAGAAACTCTCTCTAAAGAGTAGATGAAAACAAATGAAGCTCTAATAACTCTAATGATAGAGAATATGCAAGATTTGGCTCACGAATGCTTTCCTTTCTCTCAAAGATGATAGAAGAAGTTAATATCACATTGTAGGACTTTGTTCTTACTCAAAATCGTGTATCTAAGGTCATATATATAAGATTTTACAAAACTAGCCGTTATATAGCCGTTATATAGCCGTTACAGCACTTATAGTGCAGTCTAGATTTTGAGCTTTTTTTAAAAATTCATAACTCCCTCATTTGAACTCCGTTTTAAACAAATAATATACCGTTGGAAAGCTCTTGGAGTCTAGTTTCAAATGAGCTTATTTTTACTCAAAAATTATTTTTCTTTTAAAAGATATAATCAAAATACTGACTATAGGTCAGAACAGAATAATCAAATTTCAGTTTTTCAAACTATATTTTAAATAGTCATATATTTCTCATTTGGACTCCGTTTTCAATAAATAATATACCTTTGGAAAGATCTTTGAGTCTACTATCAAATGAGATTAAGATACTTGAAAAAATGATTTTTCGTTTATGAGATATGATATAAAGAGTGACCAAAGGTCAAAAACTAACTTTTGTAAAATTTCATATCTCACTATTTTTTGTTCAAAATAATTGAGCCAATGTATGCAAATCTAAATCATTGAGTTGCACAAGTATACTAGCCTATATAAAATATACCTAATGTAAACACATAGGCTATCTTGATGCATCCAAGCTTCCAAGACTTCAAATCTTCTAATTCTTCATTTCTTGGAGCTTCATCCTTGCATGTTGTTTTCCTTGAGTGAAGCATGATATTGCTTTTCCTTGTTCTTCAATACAATGCTCACTCTTCTTGTTTTGAACCAACCTATAAAATATATCTTACTTGCAAACACAATGGTTAGTTTAATAGCATGATTCAATATATGCAACATACATATTAAATAACATAATCATGCTTAAGTACTTGTAGCATATATATGATAATTAATCTTTATATATATCAATGCTACTATTCAAATACATTTGTCATCATCAAAACTTATGGCATATAGCCTTAGGGTCAACAATCTCCCCCTTTTTGATGATGACAAATTACCACAGAAAAATATGTATCACAAGATAATGAATGCAATGTTATAAGCACGTATACATATTTTTCTATTGTTTCTTCTCCCCCTATTTGACATCAACAAAAAGGTGTAAGGAACACAATATATAGAAGTTAAAGCACATACCTTCTTTAAGTCAGGATGTCAGAAGATGTCAATATAGTATGGGGTAAGGATACATCAAAACTTATCATTGATTTCATTGACATGTAAAAAGAAAATTTCAGAAAAATTTTTCTCATGTCAAATGAAATGAGCCAAAAGATAAAACTTGAAAGAGTTTTAGGCTCCCCCTTAAATCTTGCATAATTTGAAAAAGAATAATGAATAATGAATATCCAATTTTTCAAGATATATTCTTTTTCAAAAAAAAAATACATTCAAGTGAGACAAAGCTCCCCCTGAATTTCATAACATTTTTCCATTGAAAAAGATTGTCCAAATCATTATAAAGGAAATTCAGTTTTTGATTGCAGAATTTTGAAGTAAGATTTTTGAAGAAATTTCTGCAATATTTTCATTGAAAATGATTTCTGCTTGTTTATGAAGAGGCATTTTTAGTAAATAGCAGAAAAATTAAACTCTTTGAAAAAAAACATCATTTGCTGTCATATGATAGAAATATTTACAGCACACAGCAGAAGTATGATATATGGATTAGCAAAGCATGATATAAACAAGAATATTAATCATAATCCATAAATCGAATAATAATATTTTTCAAGATTTCTGAAAAATAATTTCTGCATATATGCATAAAATTATTTCAACATATAGCAAAAGTGATTTAAAATAAGGATACTCAAATCCTTTTCTTTTCAAAACAGATAATGTTTCAATATGGCAAAGCAATTTCAGCATTGTGGAAGCAATTCAAGAGATTCACGATATTTTTCTAAAATATTTTGCTTCGAAGGAATTTAGAAATGTTTCATCTAAGGAAGCAATATATATGGATTAGTGTAATAAGATATATTCAAGTATATAGTTCATAATCCATATATGAAACATCAATATTTTTCATCCCTTTTGTTATCTACAACAAAAGAGATCTTTAAAATCTTTTCTTTTTCAAAAAGAATGTTGCTTCATATGATAAAACATATTAACATAACAGAAGCATTTTTAAAGTCCTTTTTCAAAACAAATTTGCTTCATAAAGGATAAGATAAATTTCAGCACAAAGGAAGCAATTTATATACCCATTCAAAATGAATTATATATGTATCTTGAGGATGAGTACATGTAAAAATTTTGACAGCTCATTTTGTATGAGTACATGTGGAATCATGAAATATTATTTTTAGCCATAGCCTTCGCTCATGATGCATGAATAGCATGATGTAATCATGTATGCTCTCAAGAACAACACAACAAAGCAGAGTGATATGGTTCTGAATATCACCATTTTATTAATCCTTAAAATTTCTAATCAAAACAAATTAAATCAGCCGCAAATCCACCGAAAATTGACTTTCGTGGTTTTGCCATTAATGTGACGCGTTATCAGTGTGCATGCGTACTCTAGACTTCTGGCTTCCAGCTTGCAGAAATCCATAGGATGAGCGTGTAGGGGTGCGGCGAAGAGATATCTTCTTTGGCTCTTAGTCATAATTTTCTCTCTATAAAGACTGCCCCAGAGTTCTCAATTACCACACCACAAAGAGTATTCATCTCTAAGCCTATAATTTTCTGACATTCCTCTCTCTTCATACTCCTACAAAAATTTCTGAATTTTCCAAACCATGGCAGCAAGAAAGTTCATTGATCTCACAGTAGAGGCAAGGGAGGAAGAGCTCGACTTAAACTTGAGTCTAGGCAAGGACAAAGGCAAAAGACCTTTGGAGGAATCTCAAGAGAACCAAAATAAGAAGATGAAGATCGAAGAAGCTGAGGAGATTAGTACAGGCCATACGTCAGAAGATAAAATTGCTTGTCTGGAGCAGGAGGTGAAGAAACTCAAGAAGATGATAGAGGACCAGGAGAAGTTAGCTAAACGCAACAATGCGGCACTGACTTCAAGAATAGATAGGTTCTTCTATTGGTCTACCCAATGCTTCTGCAATCAACAACAAAGAAGTGTTGATTGTATGAATGGGATTTACACTACCCTCCGTGACATTGCTCAGTCTCTTGCTCCGAGGAATGGCCGAGGGGTGATGATACAATACAACCCTCCTAATCCGAGACCACCTCGCCTGTAGGTTGCTCATGCATGAGCAAACTTTCCCTTTTTTTTTTTGCAATGTAATCCTTCGGTTTTTTTTAATGCAAGTGGTTTCTTTCAGATAACGGTACTTAAAAAAATTATAATAATAATAAAGAAAGATAAAGAAAATCAGCCGCACAAATTTAGCACAATAGAAGGATATATATATTTTGAAAAATATATATCCATTTTAAAGATAGAAAGAATTTTCTGACATGGATATATATATCATCATTTCAAAGCAAAAATAAGTTACATACTTACTCAAGATAAAACATATTATAATCAGAGTATGTAGTAATATAATTGAGGTAATATGGATTAATAAGATATAATCAGATATAAACTATAATCCATAAACAATGGTTCATAAGTTACAACTTATGTAAAAGAGATGATATGTATAATGCTCAAACCATGATGTATTAAAAAAAATAATTTAAGTATTTAACATATTTTTATATGTCATGATGTGATCAAGTATGTAAGATGTCAGAAAACAATATGTCATTGCAATGAAAGTATGACAGTAAAAAAATTTGCCAGAAAGTTCAATTGAGATGAAGGAGTATCATTCAATTAAATAATGAAGAAGTAAAGGATAGAGATACTCATCAATTTTGGCAAACTTTTGTTGCTTCTTGAAGTTCCTGTTCAAGATTTTGATATCCTTGTTTTGCTCATTGCTCTTCTTTTGATCCTGTCTTCTTGCAATTTTAATGATCTTAATTGATTGATTATTTGCAAGATCTATCAAGCATTGGTTCAATGTAGGCTTCGTTGGTCGACTACTGATAGGAGCGTTGGTCGACCAACCAACTTCAAAACTATAAATCTTACTGATTTCGGAGAGCAGAGGAAAGAATGTGCTTTAGAGGATAATTTTGAGGATTAACTCCTGCAAAACACTTTTGGTTGAGCACTTTGATGTTCAAATAAATCTCGAGCACTAGGAGCAACATTATGTTCAAGATATGCCATATTAATAAAAGTGCTATGCTTCCATGAAATGCAATTTTGCAATAAGTTTGATTTCATTGAAAATATTTAAATAAGATTACAGCAAGGATAAATACTATGGGTAGGAGTAATCTTATTGTTGTGAAGACAAGAAAAATGTGCGTGTAATGGAAGCAAGTTTTCATGATGCGGTAAAAAGGATAGTTTGAGCAAAATTTGGAAGAAAGATTTTAGCTCAAAACAAAATTCGAATCTATAAGCTGCACACCTAACAATTGTTTTCAGATATAGCATGCATGAGTATCAAGGATAGATGTAATGCATATTAGAGAACAGACAAAAGCATTAGAGAGCAGTAAACATATTAGTCAAATTTCTTACAATGCATTCCAACTTATATGTTTACTTATCCATTGCCTCCTTTTGATGCAAGAGAGTAGAGTTTGAATGATGTAGCCATTGAAAAGTTATTTCCGCTCCTTGCTTCGAGGCAAATCTGCAAATTAATCCTTTGTCTTTGATACCCAAATTTTTTTGGGTTTGCCTGGGTCATGAGGTCCTTTTTGAACCCATTTCATTTTTACTCCATGAACAAGATTTTTCTTATAAAAACAGGAGTAAGACTTGTGTCCTTTCAGTCCATAATAAAAACAAGTGCAAGGTGGACTTTTGGACATTTTTGTAGGAACAAAGTAGTTTTCGAAATATTTCTGATTTGACTTGTTAAGAACAAAACCAATTTTGTTAAAGCTACTACTTTGTTTCTCAACAGAAGAGTTTTGAATTTCTCTACCTTGAGAAAGTTTTTTAAGTGTGTTTTTAAGATCCTCATTCTCCTTTTTCAAGGAATCACACTTGGTACAAAAGCAATTTTTGTTGGTAGAGATATTTGCCTTTAAAATCAAATTCTCTTCTTGCAAAGTTCTGTTTTGATTTTCAAAAACAAAATTCTCTTCCTTGGAAATAGAAAATTCGTTTTTCAATGTTTCCAACTCATTTTCAAGAGAAGAGTTTTTCTGTTTTGAAATATTTAGTTTCTTTGCAAGTATAAGAGATTCTTCATGTAAATCATCAAAGGCATCTTGTAATTCTTCAAAAGAGTAGTCAAATGAATTTACCTCATCTTTATCTCTGGCAACAAGACAAGTGTTGGCTTCTTCATTTGTGTTCTCCTTATCGGAATTGCTATTTCCCCAAATGGAAGATAGGTAAGCTTTCTTTGATGATTCAGTTTTTGGTTGTGGTTTCTCTTTTTCTCCTTTTTCTTGTTCTTCTATCTCCTTGGTGATTTGAGATTTTCCTGTAAGTTCAACACCAAGAGCTTGCAATTGATTAAGCACAAGTCGTATCTCATTAATGGTTTCACAATTTTTCATTTGAGCGATATCAAGTTCATTAATGAGATTTCTAGACTTTAATTCCATTGCAACAAGATCTTCCTCATATGCAACTTCTAAAGTTTCCCACATTTCCTTAGCAGTTGCACAATTGGAAATTCTGAAAAATTCATCTTGACTCAATGCACAAGAAATAATCAATTTTGCCTTAGCATTGAGTTGCACTAAACTTCTTTCAGTATCATTCCATTCACTCTTGGATTTTGGAATGTATTTTCCTTGTTCTTCCTTGACAGGCATATAAAAACCATTTTCTATAATTTCCCAGAGTTTATGGTCTACTGAAATTAAAAAAATTTTCATTTCATACTTCTAATATTGAAAATGATTAGCATAAAAAATTGGAGGTTCTGTGAAAGAACAATTTTCAGACATAAACCACTCACTAGATCCAACCATATTTACTCTTAGACGGTTAAGTCTTAAATCAAGAGCCCAAACTCTGATACCAATTGAAAGTAATGGTTGGAACCCAAGAGGGAGGGTGCATTGGGTTTTATAAATTTTTCACAAGAATTAATTGGAAGTTAAAATGATTTTCTGTAAAAGTGCAATGCTTAGGATAATAAATACAATACAAAAAATCAATGTGCTGTCAAGATAAATAATTATAAAGATCAAGGAATTAAAGAATAGATATCAATATGCACAAATTAAAGAGTAAGGGATAGAGAAAGCAAACTCGGAGATTTATACTGGTTCGGCTAATCCAAGCTTACATCCAGTCCTCAAGAGACCACTTGAGTATTTCCACTATAATTGCAAGTTTAATCCGGGTACTTACAAACCACTACAACCACGCAAATTCGATCCGGGTATTTGTGAAACAACAATGGAGAATTTATGAAACCGGGCTCTTCCTCAACCCAAAGCAAGTTCTTCCAACACCGGTACTTGTGAACCTCAACTCAGAATAATATATGTGTTGATCAAAATCAACAATACAAAGAAACTCTCTCTAAAGAGTAGATGAAAACAAATGAAGCTCTAATAACTCTAATGATAGAGAATATGCAAGATTTGGCTCAAGAATGCTTTCCTTTCTCTCAAAGATGATAGAAGAAGTTAATATCACATTGTAGGACTTTGTTCTTACTCAAAATCGTGTATCTAAGGTCATATATATAAGATTTTACAAAACTAGCCGTTATATAGCCGTTACAGCACTTATAGTGCAGTCCAGATTTTGAGCTTTTTTTAAAAATTCATAACTTCCTCATTTGAACTCTGTTTTAAACAAATAATATCCCGTTGGAAAGCTCTTGGAGTCTAGTTTCAAATGAGCCAAGTTTTACTCAAAAATTATTTTTCTTTTAAAAGATATAATCAAAATACTGACTATAGGTCAGAATAGAATAATCAACTTTCAGTTTTTCAAACTATATTTTAAATAGTCATATATTTCTCATTTGGACTCCGTTTTCAATAAATAATATACCTTTGGAAAGATCTTTGAGTCTACTATCAAATGAGATTAAGATACTTGAAAAAATGATTTTTCGTTTATGAGATATGATATAAAGAGTGACCAAAGGTCAAAAACTAACTTTTGTAAAATTTCATATCTCACTATTTTTTGTTCAAAATAATTGAGCCAATGTATGCAAATCTAAATCATTGAGTTGCACAAATATACTAGCCTATATAAAATATACCTAATGTAAACACATAGGCTATCTTGATGCATCCAAGCTTCCAAGACTTCAAATATTCTAATTCTTCATTTCTTGGAGCTTCATCCTTGCATGTTGTTTTCCTTGAGTGAAGCATGATATTGCTTTTCCTTGTTCTTCAATACAATGCTCAATCTTCTTGTTTTGAACCAACCTATAAAATATATCTTACTTGCAAACCCAATGGTTAGTTTAATAGCATGATTCAATATATGCAACATACATATTAAATAACATAATCATGCTTAAGTACTTGTAGCATATATATGATAATTAATCTTTATATATATCAATGCTACTATTCAAATACATTTGTCATCATCAAAACTTATGGCATATAGCCTTAGGGTCAACACAACTTGTTGTCAGTTAGCAAACTTACATATGATTTGAAGTGTGTTGCTAAATTCTCTCCAGTTGAATGCTTGTTTCAGGATTTGGATTCGGGAACAACACCACTCATACCTATCATGCTACTGGTAATTCTAGAAGTTCAAGTAATGGCACTATTATGTTGTGACATTATCGCCTTAGTCATCAAGCTTTACTTATCTATCAAAAATGTTTCCATCTCTATTTTTAAATAAAGATTTGAAATTGTTGCATTGTGAAGTATGTGAACTATCTAAACATTGTCGTAGTCCTTATCCTACACATACTTATAAATCTTCTCACCCTTTTTCTATTATCCATAGTGACATTTGGGGCCCTTCTCGTGTTCAAAACATTTCTAGGGCACGACATTTTATATCCTTTATTGATGACCATACTCGTATTACATGGGTGTTTCTTATGAAAAACAAATCTGAGATAGCACAAATTTTCAAAAACTTTCATTCCATGATTCAAAACCAATTTCATATCAACATTCAAATTCTCCAAACCGACAATGCCAAGGATTATTTTAATTTTGTCCTAGACAACTTCCTTCTTAAAAATGGTATTATTCATCAAAGCTCTTGTGTTTACACCCCTCAACAAAACAGGATTGCTGAGCGTAAAAGTAGGCATCTTCTTGAAATTGCTCGATCCTTGTTACTCACTCACAATGTGCCTAAATATTTTTGGGGAAATGCTGTCTTAACTGCGACCTACCTTGCCACAAATAGATTGATTAATGACATTCCTTTAAAAGTGTTTGGGTATTCAACCTTTGTTCATATCCCCTCTCATCTCCGAAGCAAACTCGATGCTAAATCTAAAATATATTTTTGTTGGATATGCTTCTAACCAAAAGAGCTACAAGTGTTACTTTCCTATTACTTAGAAGTTTTACACTACTATGGATGTTACCTTCCTTGAAAATGTACCCTTCTACCCTAAAACTAATATTCAGGGGAAGAAATCTATGGATCAAAAGGAATATCAGTTTTGGGCTGTCCCTGAAATTGAACATATTGAGCCTTTATCTTCATATGAAGGTGAACCAGAGGCCCCCATTACTCAAGAGGAAGGAGGTGACAAAGATCTAAGGGTGTATTCCAGGCATTCTAAGCATGTTGAATAGCAGAATGCAACTCCTGAGCATTGCCAATCTGACTCAAATCCAACTCCAAATGAAAGCCCTTGAGGTAATACTGATACTTAATCCTCTATTGAAAATGTGGATTCTTGTATTGACCTTCCACTACCTATTGCTTGAAGGAAAGGGGTTAGATCATGTACTCAACATCTTATTGCTCACTAGTTCATATGAGAAATTGTCTAAAAAATACATGTCTTTTATAGCAAAACTTGACAACATTGAGTTGTCGAAGAACATAGAGGAAGCTCTACAACACCCTAAATGGAGGGAGGCTGCAAACGACGAGTTAAATGCGTTGAAGAAGAACAGCACGTGGATTCTTACCAAAAGACCTCTAGGAAAGTAACCTGTAGGATGTAAGTGGATGTTCACTATCAAGTACAAAGCTGATGGGAGCATTGACAGATACAAGGCGAGATTAGTGGCAAAAAGATTTTCTCAGACCTATGGGATAGATTATCGATAGACATTTGCTCCTGTAGCAAAATTAAACACTATTCATGTTCTCTTGTTTGTTGGTGTAAACCTTGACTAGAAACTTCATCAACTTGACATCAAGAATGCATTTCTTAATGGAGATCTTGAAAAAGAGGTTCACATGGAGGGTTACATGGAGATACCTCTTAGTTTGAAAAATCCGAAAAACTCTCATATGGCGTATAAACTTCAAAAATCTCTATATGGTCTGAAACACTCTCTAAGAGCTTGGTTTGAACATTTTTCATGGGCAATTAAAAGGCTAGGATATGTCCAAGGGCAGACAGATCATACCCTGTTTATTAAACATTCTTTTAGGGGGAAAATCACCATCCTCATTGTTTACGTGGATGACATTGTTGTTACTGGAAATAACGAATAAGAAGTTATGCACTTAAAGAGGTTCCTAAGTAAGGAGTTTGAAATCAAGGATCTTGGTCCTTTGAAATACTTCCTTGGGATGGAAATAGCTTGGTCTAACAGTGGAATCTTTATTTCATAGAGGAAGTACACCCTAGATCTTTTGAAAGAAATTGGGATGCTAGGGTGTAAACTTGCTGACACTCCCATGGATCCGTTCAACAAAATAGGCTCAATGTCTTATGGGAAAACTCATATATCTCTCCCATACTAGACCTGACATCAGTTTTGCAGTAAGTGTAGCAAGTCAGTATATGAATAATCCTACCAAATACTTGAAAATGAGACTCGAAAAGGGTCTATTCTTTAAAAAGGGGGCCAATAGAGGTATTGAAGTATTCTTGGATGCTAATTGGGCTAGTTTCCTAACAGATGGTAGGTCTACTTCAGGATATTGTACTTATGTATGGGGTAATCTAGTTACTTAGAGAAGTAAAAAGAAGTCTGTGGTATCTAGGAGTAGTACAGAAGCAGAATTTCGTCCTATGGCACATGGAATCTATGAAGTAATATGGTTGAAAAGAGTGTTGGAAGAGCTTCACGTTCCAATCACCACCTCTATTTAACTTCATTGTGACAATCAAGCAACAATTCAAATTGCAAAGAATCCTGTCCATCAGGACAGGACCAAACATGTGGAGATCGATCGTCATTTCATCAAAGAGAAGTTGGAGCAAGGGGTCAATGAGATAATTTATACTCCTTCACTCCAACAGATAGCTGATATCCTTACCAAGGCTCTTCCCAAAACTCAGTTTGATAATCTTTTATCCAAGCTGGGAATGATTGACATTTACTCCCCAGCTTGAGGGGAAGTGTGGGATTTTGTCTTTATTTTATCATTATGTCTGATTTGTTTCCCTTATTTGGTCCTTGATTTATTTCCTTTTTCATTATTATGATTAATTAGAATTTAGTTGTATTAATTAGGATTTATTTGTATTCATTAGGGGTGATTATTTTTCCTTTCTTCTTTCCCTAGTTAGGTGTATATAAACCCTAGCCTACTCTATTGTAAAATCAGATTTTGAGTAAATAATATTTTTCATTTCTCTATAGTATAAAATGCGTTTTGAAGTTTGGCAGAAAAAATGAAGCTATTTATTTATAATCTTGTAAAATGTGACCTTCATCAGTTAACTTTTTATTTTATTTATCGTTCTTTGATTTGATTTTGGAAAGAAAATTTTTCAAGCCAAAATTTCTCCCATATTATATTTTGTAGTTGTCTTTCTCATTATTTTTTGGATCGATTTGTGCATATAATGAGCATCCCCAATCCCTGCACTTGAATTATGTTTGAGAGATACATTCTTCATTAACTTGTTTTGTGCATTAATTTGTTTAGGTCACATACTTGAAGCTTGATGAATATCCTGAGATGAAAATAACATGGAATGGGAAACTTCCACACATGTCTTGGAGGAATCTACAATCTTTAGTGGTGGACGATTGCAACTTCTTATCTGATTACGTGATCTCAGCACATTCAATTTCATCTTTATGCAATTTAAAAGAGTTGGAGGTACGTAATTGCAATTCTATAAAGACAGTGTTTGATTTAGAAGGAATAAATATGGATGTTGAGACACATATGTTGCAAGCAATGAGGTTGCAGAAGTTGGAACTTGATCATCTACCAAACTTGAAGCATGTATGGAGCAAAGTTATTGATGGAGTTAGTTGTTTCCAAAACTTGCAAGGAGTGTATGCTCGTGAATGTGAAATCCTAAGAAATATCTTTCCGACATCTATTGCAAGAGGACTTAATCAACTTAGAGAGTTAGATATAGAATCATGTGGGCTTGAGGTGATTATTGCAAAGGATGAGACTGCTGGAACAGACCCAAATTTTGTGTTTCCACAATTGAATTTTTTGTCATTGTGGGAGTTACCGAATCTCAAGAATCTATATCCAGAAAAACATACATCTGAATGGCCATGCCTTCAAAAGTTGTGGATTAGCTATTGTGATTACTTATTGGTATTTGAAAATGAAGTCACAATCTCATTAGCAAAGCAAGCGAAAAGGGCACATGGTTAGAAATATCCTTTGTTCTTCCATGAGAAGGTACCTTTTCAATTTATTACTCAATATTTATTTTGAAAATAAAATTAACAAAAGTGAAATGAACAAGAAAAACATAACACTAGATTTGTTTATAGTGTAACTATAAATGGAATTTTAAATTTTGATTAGTCATTCTATCAGTGACATACTATTAAGATTGGACAAGGGATGATTGTCAATAATATCAAATCATACACGAGATATGATACAATGGGAGTCAACTTCTACTTTTAAGAGCTTTATATTTAGGGACTCGACTAGATTTAGTCCAAGATAAAGTTCTCTTTCAAAACACCTCAGAGCTTAGCTTGGTGGTTTTATTAAAAACTTCGATTATATTTATTCGCGAGCATGTGATCTTGGAAAATAAATTTAAATATGTTTTAAGTGTCTCTTGCTGTATTGTTCTCTCTCTTTTTTTTTGTATAGTAATATATAATTATATCAAATTAAGTAGCAATGACTTAAATAACCATGTGTTAATAGAGTTTGTATAGTTAATTGTATAATTAACTTCTATTTATGACACAATCAAAGCACTAATCTGTAGGCTAATTATGAGGGATTTTTCTGATAGCATAATCTTAGGGATTCCATTTTAATTCCCTTTTTGAGTTTATGTAATATGTATATATATACCTATAGATATCAATGGAATATCATCAGAAAGTTTTCCTCTTTTTGTTTTGTGTTAAATTACATGGTATTAGAGCTGATCCTTAGTGTGCAAAGGGTCAGTGTGAGTTGAGTTTAGCGTTGATCCTCGCACAGGTTAGTTTGTGCTTTACTTGGTCACTTGGGAAAGTGACTGTTTTGTCTCACCACTAGTCCAAGAAGGAGTGGCTCGTTGAGTTTGGTCCATCCCCGAAGACTGGCGGCGATTTCATGGCTCGAGTGAGGCTCATATGCCACTCGAAGATTCACTGGAATTCTCACTCGCTGAGGCTCACGCGCCATTTGAAGATTCACCGGAATTCTCAAACACCAGCGCATGAGGGCACGTGTTGGCGGTTACGGCGTGGCTTGGCTTCCCAGCGTCAACTCCTCAGTACCAGTCCATTTCCAGCGTCATTTTGGCCAAATGAGGTCATTTGGATTTCAGATTGTCAGCTTAGGTGTACTTCTTCTAGTGGATTCACATCACTCTATATTACGTTCGGGTGCTTGTATATTTTGCTAAAAATGACAGACACTAAAACTCATGTTGCTGGATTAATTCCCGCATTGTCAAAGATAATCGAGCAAGGTAACACATGTCTTATCTCCTCTTCAAACAAATGGGTCATTGATTCTAATTTCACAGATTATATGACAAGTAATCTTAATATTTTCTCGAGTTTCAAGTCACATAAATCTTCATTTCTCGTTACCATATTAGATGGGTCTACCTATAAAGTTGAAAGTTTAGGGACTACTGTACCCACTTCTTCTATTACATTGTCATTGGTTCTAAGTTTACCCAGTCTTTCTTTTAATTTGATTTCTGTGAGTAAACTATCCAAAGACCTAAACTATTGTCTCTTTTTTCCCTTATCATTGTATTTTTTCAAGATCTTGTGACGAAGCAAATTATTAGTAAAGGACATCTATCTATGGTCTCTACATCCTTGATGTATAGAAGCCTTGGTTAGGTGCTTGCGCTAGTGTCACCTCTTTGTTTGATGCTCATTTTGGTTAGGATATCCTTTCCTGTCTACCTTGAAGAAGTTATGCCCCCAATTTCATGATATAACATCTTTGGGGTGTGAATCCTGTTATTTTGCAAAACATCATTATAATACATTAAGTCCCAGAATTAATAAACGAGCTGAATCAGCCTTTAATTAGTCCATTTAGATATTTAGGGACCATGTCCAGTTGTGTCTAAACCAGGATCCAGGTATTTTGTTACTTTTATGTATGATTTTTTTTCGAATGACAAGGATTTACTTTATGAAAAATTGGTCTTAAGTGTTTTCACATTTCTCTGCTTTTTGTGTTGATATTAAGAACCAATTTTATAGTTCTATACGTGTATTGAGGAGTGATAATGCTAAGGAGTACATGTCATAATCATTTTAAAATTACTAAATCCAGCAAGGGATCCTTCATCAAACTTCTTGTGCATTTTGAGAGGATGAATATGAACCTTCTTGAGATTGCTCATGCCTTGATATTCCAAATGAAGGTCCCTAAGGAACTTTGGGATAATGCTACTTTCACAGCTAGATTTCTGATCAATTGCATGTCGTCTACGGTTCTTGGTGGTCAAATTTCCTGTAGAATTTTTTTTCCCAATAAGCTATTGTTTCCAATGGAACTACGAGTATTTAGTAGCACATGTTATGTTCGTGATGTGAGACCTCATTACTAAACTTGACCCAAAATCCTTGAAATGCGTATTTTTGGGATATTCTCTGCTTCAGAAGGGTTACGGATGCTATTCTCTAGATTTCAATAGATACTTGGTCTCAATTGATGTGGTCCCAAGTCAGGGGGAGGACGATGAAGAATGATTGATCTGTAAATCCACATCTCCTAGTATCTCTGTCGAACAACCAGATGAGGTTTCAACTTTTGTAGGGCTACATATTGTTCAAGTTTACCTCAAGAGACAAGTAGTTGATGATACACCGACTTCTTCGGGTCCTTAAGCAACCAGTGATACATGTCCTGTACCAGTTTCTTCTTCATTAGATCCTCCACCAAGTGACCATGATATACCGACAGCCCTTCATAAAGGTAAACGTTAGTGTATCCTTCTTAAAACTATTTATCCCATTGCTAATTTTGTTTCATATGATTATTTATCTCTTTCATGTAGCTCTTTTATTGTTTTTTTAGCCTTTGTTTCACTTCCTAAAAATGTTAAAGAAGCCTTGGCTCATCCTGGTTGGTATGCCGCTATGCTTGAGGAGATAAAGGCCCTCGATGATAATCATACATGGGAGCTAGTGGAATTAGCCAAAGGCAAGAAAGCTATCAGATGCAAATGGGTCTTTGTAGTTAAGTTTAATACTAATGGCTTGATAGCTCGACTCAAAGCCAGATTAGTGGCTAAAAGGTATGCCTAGACGTATGGAGTATATTAGTTTGACACTTTCTCACCTGTGCCCAAACTCGCCTCAATCCGATTGGTCAATTCTATAGCGGCCTTTCAGAATTGGCCTTTGCATTAGCTAGACATCAATAATGCCTTCCTACATGATGATCTAGTAGAAGATGTGTATATGGAGTGACCACCTGGTTTTGTTGCTCAGGGGGAGTATGGAAAAATCTGTCATCTGAAGAAATCTTTCTATGGATTAAAGCAAAGCCCTCATGCTTTTTGGCAAGTTCAGTATGGTCATTCAAGAATTTGGATTACAGAAGAGTAAATGTGATCATTCAGTGTTCTACAAACAATTAGTAGCTGGCATTATCCTCCTTGCGGTTTATATTGATGATACTATCATCACAGGGAATGATCATGCAGGGATCTTATCTCTCAAAATATTCATGCTTACTAAGTTTCATACAAAAAACTTGGGCCAGCTAAAAATATTTCTTGGGAGAAGAAGTAACAAGAAGTAAGAAGCGAATATTTTTGTCTCAAAGAAAATATATTCTAGCATGCTTGCAGAATCTAAAAAGTTAGCAACCAAGCCATGTAGTACTCCAGTTGTTTCAAATACACATCTTACAAAAGATGATGGGGATCCCTTTAATGATCCAGAGAGAAATAGGAGGTTAGTTGGGAATTGAACTATAGATATAGGAGGTTAGTTGGGAATTGAACTATCTTACAGTAACTCACCTTGACATTGCTTTTGTAGTAAGTGTTGTTAGCCAATTCATGTCTGCACCTACAGTCAAACATTGGGCAGCTCTGGAGTAGATTCTATGTTATTGAAAGGAGCTCTTGGACTTAGTATCTTGTATAGTAATCATAGGCATACTAGCATTGAGTGCTTTGCAGATGCTGATTGGGCTGGAAGCAAGATTGACAAGAGATCTACTACTGGATATTGTGTCTTTGTTGGAGACAACTTGGTATCATGGAAAAGTAAGAAACAAAATGTTGTATCTCGATCAAGTGCAGAATTTGAGTACAGATCTATGACACAATGTTCATGTGAGATCATGTGGATACATCATTTATTAAATGAGATTGGGTTGAAGCATTCAATGCTAGCAAAATTGTGGTGCGATAATCAAGTTGCTTGTCATATTGAGTTGAATCTAGTTTATCATGAAAGAACTAAACACATTGAGATTGACTGTTATTTTGTTCATGAAAAGATTGAGGAAATTTGATTGCTACTGGATACATGAAGACCGGAGAGCAAGTCCCTGACCTATTCAAAACATCCTAAATAGAACTCGAATTGATTATTTATGTAACTAGCTGGGCATGAATAATATCTATGCTCCAGCTTGAAGGGAAGTGTTAATAGAGTTTGTATAGTTAATTGTATAGTTGACTTATTCTTTATTTATGACACAATCATAGCACTAATCTGTAGGCTAATTATTAGGGATTTGTCTAATAGTATTATTTTAGGGATTCTATTTTATTTCCCTCTGAGTCTATGTAATGTGTATATATATACCTTTAGAGATTAATGGAACATCATTAGAAAGTTTTCCTCTTTTTGTTCTGTGTTTAATTACAATATGCTTTTTATTCTGTCTGGTTAATTTTTTAAATTATTGTCCAGGTTATTCCCAACTTGAGAACTTGATATTGCGTGGAATGCATGCCTCAATGATTTGGAATGGTCAATTTCCAGCGTACCACTTTCCCAAAGTAAAACAACTTCAGTTATATGGCCAATATCCAACACTTTTTTCACATGGATTGTTTCCAAATTTGGAGAAGCTTTACTTGGGGGGTTGGATCCAAGAGAAATTCTCATGTATGGATGCTCTTACTGATGATGATGTGCATGTTGCACCATTAAAAAAATTGACTCTTCATTTGAAAAGAGCCAAGCACATATGGAATGGGCATTCTCAGCAAGATATTCTGCGAAGGCTTGAATTTTTGGATGTTGCATTTTGTGATGATTTGATAAACTTGGGACCATCCTTCATTTCTTTACAAAATCTTACAGATATCTGCGTGTACAACTGCAAGGGATTGGTCAATTTGTTCACATCATCAACGGCTAGAGGTTTGGTACAGCTCTCAAGATTGAGAGTAACTTATTGCGAACAAATAGAGGAAATTATAACCAGTCCAAGAGTGGATGTTGAAAATGAGTTTGTTTTCAAAAGATTGAGACATTTGGAGCTACAATATTTGCCCAGTTTGACGAGTTTTTGTAGCCATCATTATACTTTCGTGTTTCCATCATTAGAGAAAATAATTATAACTGAATGTCATAGATTTAGAACGTTCTGTCCAGGAGTATTCATATTTACACATTGCGTAGATGCCTGGAAGTTGCCACAAATGAATTACTTTGGGTAATCAACCTTGACAAAACAACAATTATGCTATGCAACAACAGGTATGTATGCAGTTTAAAAATTTGTAAATCATTGATAACCCAAAGATGCTAGATATGTAACTTTTGAATTATTTGATATTGCCATCCATTTACTAAGTATTTCATTACTCATTATGTTATTTTACAACTTTTCAGAGTTAGTAGCTGAGGTGGGTGATTGTCCAGGAGAGTAGCGAGCTCTCTTAATATTGACCCTCTTGTATCTTGGGTTGGTCCCTTCTGTCTTGTGTAATTTTAAATATTTTTGTTGGACTCTAGACGTTGCTTTGTGATCACATAAGCCTCCTAGGATTTTTGTAGATGGACTATGTAGAAGTTTGAAATTTAATGTTGATTCTTTTTGTGATCATGATATGTGAAAGCCGATATTGGATGTTTTTTCATTTTGAAACATTGTGAATTTTTCTTGTCTCTTCTTGTTTTGTTGTAAAGAACGTTGGTTTGTCACATATGGAACTTGTAGATTTTTTTTTGAAATATTTTAAATGATATGATCATGAGTTAGTGTTAAATCTTTTATTATATATATATATATATATATATATGATTTGGATGCACTACGATGCAAATTATTGTAGTTTATTTCTTTCATTAGGTTCCAAAGTGAAGGTTATTTTACTTTCGTGCCGGTCAGAGTTATTTTCTTTAAGATATGAAAATTAGTCCCTTGATACTATTTATGTAATGAGGAGAAATAATCATCAACCAGCTTTCCTGGTTTTTCATAATTTAAGGTCCAATCACCATTATCATTTTTAAATACAAGTGAGCCCATTGTTAATTCTTCTTCTCTTCCTTTCTAATATATGGAAATATCTTGTCCATTTATTTTTATCTAGTAGCCACAATTGCCTAGCCCTTTGAGATCACATTATTTCTTCACAAAGCAGGAGATGTTCCATTTCCTCTCTAAATTTCAATTTTGTTTTGCTAGCCTCTTCAATATCATTATTACTTTTAATTGCACCATATTCAAAATTTAAATGGTTAATTCATGATTTGGATGTTTCCAAATGTTTCCTTGTTCTATATTTTAAAATTTTTCTTAGCAGATACTATTTTGCGCAGCAAGTTGTAAGCAAAAGATCTTGAAATTTTATCATTCCATGATTTTGTCACAATGTCCTTACAAGCATCATTTAGTAGCCCCATATTTTAAAATTTAAAGGTCTAACTCTAAAAGGGACTTTAAATTCTAATCGAACCACAACATCACTATGGTTTGAAAATGCTATGGCTAAGCTTGGTGTTTACAAGGTGTTGATCTAATTTTCATTTAGTAGTGCTTTGATCCAATCTCTCAAGTTAATTTCTTCTCTACTTCTTCCATTGGTCTAGGTGAACCAACTGCCCATACGTTGATCCAAGAGAGAAAATTTGTTATAAATCATTGAGTTGATCTACCCATTTAATCATACTAGATTTACTTAATTTTTCATTAATAATAAGCTGAGGGCTGGATATCCTTGCACTGATGGAGGTTACATAAGTACATATCTATTATTTGAATGAGGATGACCGTAAATAAAGGAAATAGAACAATTTTTACTACCCTTAGGGAACATAAGGTCTATGATATATTTTGGATCTATAGAGATACATTAAACATCCAAGCTAGAATAGGCCAGTTTATTCTTGTAAGCATCAAGTCTTCTTTAAAGAAAAACTAGCCCTTCGAATTGTGTTAACCCCCTGTCAATTCTAGCTTATTATACTCATGGGGCCCTTACATATTATTTTATGAAAATCTTTGAGAACCTATGTTGAGAATAAAATAGCATATTATCCTTCAAGACTTTTATATACTCTATAAAGCTCATAGGAAGAGCTTACTTCGGGTACTATCTCAGTAACAAAAACCATTTGAAGGACGGACCAAAACATGATGCAAAGCTAGACTTATTTTTAGTCCAACTGAATGTAGGGAAAGAGCTTAGAGTTGGAATATATGAAGAAACTTGTTTCAGCATAACAATATAGGCTTGTTCACCTTCCATCTAGGAATGTTCGACGTGAATCCATTTGATTTTACCCAAACTAGTTGCATGATTCTAGCATTGCCAAGATAACCTGCTTTGATGTGTTTACCTTAGATCTTGAATTAGGTTTATTCCATGTTGCCCACATGTCTATTCCTCAACCCTACAAGATTTTCTCTTAGTTGACCTCTTAAAAATAAGACTGTCTTGAAATATAATTTGATGAATAGGAATAAGGACTGAAGCTTCAGACTCCTAATGACTGCAATCTTAGGCATAATATTGGCCCCATTATAAGTAGGTGGGAGAGATAGCTAGGTCCAAAAGTGGTGATTCATTGGATCCTTTAAGTCTATTTATAAGAGGCACACTTGGAATATTATTAAGAAGTAATCTACTCCTAAAGAAGCTTTAGAGATAAAACCAAATTTCCTATCCTCTAGTGAGGCAGATATAACATTTGTACTGTATGAGTTTTAGAGAAAAGCAAGAGATGATACTTTGATTTGCTCTATATTACTGTAGTTTAAATAAATTGTAGGCAAAATTGGATGTTGGCCTAAGAAGCACATACATTGAATGAGTTGGATTGACTAAATGCGAGGATTGACTTGCTTCAAAGCAACTAATGGATCCATGTTAAAAAAAATGATTTTGGCTAGTCATAATTGAAACATACGCCATAGTAGAAATGATTTATAAGCTAGGTGGGCCATGCACAATAGATTATCATCATCTAAATCCTTTTTTTCCTATGGTGAACAACTAAGCCCACATTAATTCTTCTGCTTAATCATATTCCTTTTCTCCCCTTTGATCTAAATAATCCATATCCATTAGGGTTATACCAAAGAAAGGCACATTAGAAAGCTTCAAAGACAGGTTCTTTTGGGTTATATAAGCTCAAGCTATCCCTTTCATTGATTGGTCTACACGTGTACTCCTTACCTGATTAAGATCGAGTACAAGAGTTAAACTTGAATCCCTTGTGCCCTTATCGTATCTTGGCTTTGATTTCTCCTACTCTGCACACTATTTCCTCCAAACTGGGTTTGTCAACGTCTCGCTTATCAAATTTTTCACTCTCCTCAAGTTCTTGTTGCCATTCTTATCCATTATAGAAGCTACATGACTTTACATCTTCCTTTGTATCAATATTCATAGAGGATGAAGAGTTTGAGCTCGAAGAGCAATTTAGACATCTAATAATATTGAACTTGAACAATAAACGATCATGATCCTTAGCATCATATTTAGGGCCGTGAACCAAAAACTTATTAGTAGTTCTCCTGATAGTTCAAATCTAGTAAGAAATTAAGTTCGAATTTTTATGATGAATTACTATTTTGCTTTAGCATTTTTTTTTGAACTCTTGCTCTTCCCAATCATAATCTTCTAGAACATGGCCAATCTGCCTACATCGCTTACAAATTCTAAGTGATCTTTTTGATTTGCATTGTACCTAGATGTTCCTACCATTTTTTTAGTTCGATGAAGAACTCCATAGGCCAAGGCTTTGCTAGGTTAATCTTAACACTCACTCTGACAAAGGCAAAGTTCAATAAACCATTATGTCCCATATCAATATATCAGAAACTTCACCAATCATGACACTTAATGTCTTAGACTTTTTAAAGTTTAGATACTCCAAAGGGAGGCCTTCGATGGCGTTAACCTAAAGACCATATCCTCCATGCAACTAACCTCAAACTTGACACAAATTGCCATTTAATGTTTCTGTTGAAACCTTGATAACCGATAACAAAGAATACTTATTTGAATCTTTTTCAGTCTTATATGTTTCAACATGGCATTCTTCATCAGTCCTTTTGTGTTGACACACCTGCTCAAAATGGAGTTGTTGAACGAAAGAATAGGCACTTACTTGATGTAGCTAGAGCTCTCCTATTTCAAATGCATGCTCCTAAACCTTTTTGGGTTGATGCTGTCTCAACAGCTTGTTTCTTAATCAATCGAATGTCATCTTTTATTCTTGATGGGGAAATTCCCTACTTTCTTTTGTTCCCATCTAAACCTATTTTTCCTATTGAACCCCGTATCTTTGGCAGTACTTATTTCATTCGGGATACCCAACCCTAAGTCACAAAGTTAGACCCTAAGTCACTTAAATGTGTTTTCCTTGGTTATTCTCGTCTCCAGAAGGGATATGGGTGTTTCTCCCTTTCCCTTTAGTGCTACCTTGTCTCTGCAGATGTTACCTTTCAAGAAGACATTTCCTTATTCTCTCTTCCTCCACTTCTCATGATTAGGGAGAGGATTGATGAGTCCTTTATTTTGGTTAATTTAGGTTGTTTCTTTATGGCTTTTTCCTCTCCTTGATCCCATTTTTGCTATCCTTTTGCTTGCTTTATCCTTTTTTTGGCTTTTCTCTTTGTACATAGTTGTTTCTTAGTTTTATCTTGTTTTAATCTCTTTTCCCTTGCCTTTTAATGCTTTCTGTGTATATTCTTGTAGGCTTTTATTTTTGGTCTGCTGCTAATTGGTGCACTGATGAGATTCGAAAGCAAAGTGCTGATTTGATGCAAGTCTGGTGGTTGGCGCCCAGGCGCCACACATGGCTCCTCAGGCGCTAGAAGCTCAACTCTTGGCCTAACCTTTTATGGCTAGTGCCCAGGCGCCACACAAGGCGCCTTGAGGCGCTAGCCCCTTAAATTTTTGTCCAAAGCTCTAGAACGTGGCGCCTCAGGCGCCATCCTACGCTTTTCCCTTTGTTTCTGCTTGGCGCCCAGGCGCCACACTTGGTGCCTAGGTGTCCCGGCTCAGACCTGCGTGTCTTCTGCTATATATAGATTTTATGCAAAATTTTTTGGGATCTTTTGGTTTGAGGTGAAGGGAGCTCTGCTAGGGCAAAGATGGAGGAGATGGGAGACTTCTTCTCTACTGAGTTGGAAGCTTTTCTTCCTTTTTCTCCTTCCTCTTGATCATGTTTTGTTGTGTATTTGTTATGTATTTCTACCCCTTGTTAATGTGTAAGTAAACTCTAGGGTTTAGGGGATTAATGTATATTGACTTCCTTTGAAGCTTTGTTGTTGAATGCTTAAATATAATTGCTTTTTTGATTATTGGAGTAGTTGTTATTAGTTTATTTCCTTTTAAGTGATTTGCAATCATTTAACTTAGATGTATTTGGAGTTTGTATTAATGCTAGACATAGCTTGATATAAACATGCCCTTGTAACTTCTACCGTGAATCGGGTTAGTCTAGACATAGATAATCTTGTTTGCGTGGTCTTATGAGTTCTTAAACTTAAACTCTGAACCAAATAATTGGACTAAGACATTAGCTAATTATTTTGGCTAGGAAGATTTGCTCACCAAGATATTGGGTTCAAATATTTTTGGGAACTCGAACAACATTAAAAAGGATTTGTGAATGTATCTAAGCACTCTCTAACGATTCAAAGATTGGTTTGTCTATGAATTAATTGGATTAAGAGTTAAGAAAGTCAATCCCCTATATCCGTTGTGTTATGGCGTATTTCTTCGTTTGGTGTTTAGTTAATTCATTGTCATTAGTTTAGTTTACTTTCGGTTAATCTTTACATTTTCCTCTATCCAAATATAACTCGATCTAGTGAAATTGGTAATTGTTGAAATTCAATCCCTGAAGACGATAACTCTTTCTCATCACTTTACTACTTGTGCGACCCGATACACTTGTTGGGAAATATCGCATCAAGTTTTTGGCACTGTTGTCGGGGATTGACGGTGTTAACAATATTAAGAGTAGCTATTAGTGTTGTAGTTTGGACTTTACTTTTTTTGTGCATACTTATATTATAAATTTTACTCTTATACTTGTTCATACTTTTGTTTTTGTGTACATTCTCTTTCTTACATTTCATTGGTTTATGCGAGGTATCATCGACTCAAGCTCATTAGTATCCTACCTAAAAATTGGAAGGTTGGTTCGCAAAAGCCAAATACAAGCTTGACATGCTATATAAGCCCAACAAGCTCAACCTGCAACTAAGGCAGAACACAATCAATGCCCACCTGCTCCTCCACCTTTGCGAACTCTCATAGATTGCAAAATTCCTTTTGTGGAGGGATATGGTACCGGCATAGCTGAACAAACTGGGTAAAGTCTAGCTAAGGACTATAAACTTAGCGCTCTTGGGAGGCAACCCAAATTTCTTGCCCTTTTATCTTTTTAGTTTCGCTCTTAGTTTTATCTGCCATTTTAATTATTGTTCTGTTTAGTTCTCTGTATTTATTTTCTGCATTTTAATTTTGATTGCCTTTGTTGATGGTTTATTTTTGTGCATAGCTTTCCTTTTTGGACCCCGCCCCCTATTGGTTTAGCTTTGAGGATAATATGTTGTCTAGGTTTGGGGGAGAAGATTTTACTGTATTAATTCCTCTTGGATGCTTAGCTACCATCTTCAATGATCCAGGGTTTGTATTAATGCTTGTCTTAGCCTTAATATGGACATGCCTCTATAATCTCTTTTGTACTTCGGTTTGAGAAGACTGTTTTTAGGTTGTTACCTCTAAACTTTCTTTATATTCCTAGGGAATGTCTCTGTTTTTGTTGACCATCACCTTTTTGGGGTTATTCTTGATAAATTGGAATGTGCTTTACATGTTTTATGTTATTTCATTTTCAATTAATTCTTTGCATGGTCATCTTGTTTAAAATTTACCCTAAATTTGGTTTTTCAGAATTTCTAGATTTATTTGAGAAATTTCAAGCTTTTTAATTAAAGGTTGTTGACCCTCTCAACATTCTTAAAGCACTCTTTCAAAATCTTGAAATTTTCTATCTCTTTTTATGACAACTTTTCGCTCAATAAGGGATTGCTTTCTCTTAAAAAAATGAGAAAAACAAAAAGCAAAACAATTTTAATTAAATAAAATAGAAGTGTGATTTAAGTTGAAGAAGTGTAGTGTGGATTAGGCGCACAACACTTGTTCTAACCAATGAATTACATTTTCTCAGCAAATAAAGGGTGACGGTCAAGGTGTTGTTGTGTGGTTTAGGCGCACGGGCAACTCTTTGTTCCTCAACCTCGTTATATTTTCTTCTTGCATAGGTTAAGGGGGAGATGTGTGGATTAGGCGCACTGTCTTCACTTCGATCACTTTTTCTTAAAAGTTTCCTTGTTTAAGAAGCTTTCCTTGAGAGCCGAGTTCGTTATGAAAAAGATATTTTCTTTTAAGTTTGCGGAGAGTAATTTGAGAAAGTGAGGGTGTTTGCAATTTTTCTTTAAAAACTCTTGGAAAAGTATCATGTTCAATCTTTGAATTCTCAATTACCCAATGCCAAGTTTGGTTTTATGAAGATGACTATGAAATTGAGTTGATTTGGTTTAATGTTTCATATTGTTAAGAACTTCTTCTCTATCTTGAAAAATCTGTAGGCTTAGTTTAGCGTAGTTTTTAGACTAGTGCTTTGCTTGAGGACAAGCAAAAGTTTTGGTTTGGGGGAGTTGATGAGTCCTTTATTTTGGTTAATTTAGGGCTGTTTCCTCTCCTTGATCCCATTTTTGTTATCCTTTTACTTGCTTTGTCCTTTTTTTTTTGGCTTTTCTCTTTGTACATAGTTGTTTCTTTGTTTTGTCATGTTTTAATCTCTTTTCCCTTGTCTTTTAATGCTTTCTATGTATATTCTTGTAGGCTTTTATTTCTGGTCTACTGCTAGCTGGTGTGCTGATGAGATTTAGGAAGCAAAGTGTTTATTTGATGCAAGTCTGGTGGTTGGTGCCTAGGCGCCACACATGGCACCTTAGGCGCCAGAAGCTCAACTCTTAGCCTGACCTTTTATGGCTGGCACCCAGGCACCACCCAGGGCGCCTTGAGGCACTATCCCCTTAACTTTCTGTCCAAAGCTCCAGAACATGGCACCTCAGGTGCCACTTAGGGCGCCCAGGCGCCATCCCACGCTTTTCTCTTTGTTTTTGCTTGGCGCCCTGGCTCAGACCTGCAAGTCTTCTGCTATATATAGGTTTTATGCAGAATTTTTTAGGATCTTTTGGTTGGAAGTGAAGGAAGCTCTGCTAGGGCAAAGATAGTGGAGATGGGAGACCTCTTCTCTACTGAGTTGGAAGCTTTTCTTCCTTTTTCTCCTTCCTCTTGATCATGTTTTGTTGTGTATTTGTTATGTATTTCTTCCCCTTGTTAATGTGTAACTAAACTCTAGGGTTTATGGGATTGATGTATATTGACTTCCTTTGAAGCTTTGTTGTTGAATGCTTAAATATAATTGCTTTTCTGATTATTGGAGTAGTTGTTATTGGTTTATTTCCTTTTATGTGATTTGAAATCATTTAACTTAGATGTATTTGGGGTTTGTATTAATGCTAGACATAGCTTGATATAAACATGCCTTTGTAACTTCTACCGTGAATCAGGTTAGTCTAGACATAGATAATATTGTTTGCGTGGTCTTATGAGTTCTTAAACTTAAACTCTGAACCAAATAATTGGACTAAGACATTAGCTAATTATTTTGGCTAGGAAGATTTGCTCACCAAGACATTGGGTTCAAATATTTTCGTGAACTCAACCAACATTAAAAGGAATTTGTGAATGTGTCTAAGCACTCTCTAAGGATTCAAAGATTGGTTTGTCTATGAATTAATCGGATTAGGAGTTAAGAAAGTCAATCCCCTATATCCGTTGTGTTATGGCGTATTTCTTCTTTTGGTGTTTAGTTAATTCATTGTCATTAGTTTAGTTTACTTTCGGTTAATCTTTACATTTTTCTCTATCCAAATATAACTCGATCTAGTGAAATTGGTAATTGTTGAAATTTAATCACTGAGGACGATAACTCTTTCTCATCACTTTACTACTTGTGCGACCCGATACACTTGTCGGGAAATATCGCATCAAGGATGATGATCTGTTAGTCTATACTATCCTTTGTTCTCAGCTTCTCATAGCTGCATCTCTTCTAGAGTCTACTTGGCCACCTATTGTCCATGTCTACACTCAATGACAACCTCTCACTGCAAGTTTAGATTCATGCCCTCTACCATTTGCTTCATCGTTGGAACCCAGTTCAACTACTCCTGACCTCTCCATTGGTTTCTGCAAAGGTAAACGTCTATGTGCTTATCCGATTGATTATGTTGTTTCCTATGATCACTTGTTTTTGACTTGTTTAATTTTGGTCAAAATAAACTCTTATGTCAATTCCTAAAACTGTTCGTGAAGCTTTGGCCTATCCAAGGTGGCGTGATGCCATGCTAGAAGAGATAAATGCTCTTGATAATAACGACATTTAGAAATTTGTAGATTTACTTGTTGGCAAGAAGCTATTATGTACAAGTGGGCATTTATAATTAAAGTCAATCTTGATGGTTCTTTGGCCCCATTTGAAAGCCTGTCTTGTTGCGACAGGCTATGCTCAGACCTATGGTACTGATTACTCAAGTACTTTTTCTCTGGTTGCCAAACTTACCTCAGTTCGGCTATTGATATCCTTAGCAGCCACTCATAATTGGTCGATCACTTGCTAGTCCTCTAAAGGTGTTTGTGTGTTCAGCCTTTGCTCATATCCTCTCTCATCTTTGAAGCAAACTCGATGCTAAATCAAAAAAATGTATTTTTGTTGGATATGCTCCTCATCAAAAAGGCTACAAGTGTACTATGGATGTTACCTCCTTGAAGAAGAATGACACGTGGATTGTTACTAAAAGAAGAAAAGAAGCAAGGTTGTAAACGAGGAGTTAAATGCGCTGAAGAAGAATGACATGTGGATTTTTACTAAAAGACATCCAGGGAAAGTAACCTGTAGGATGTAAGTGGGTGTTCACTATCAAGTACAAAGTTAATGGGAGCATTGACGGATAAAAGGCGAGATTAGTGTCAAAAGGATTCACTCAAAATTATGGAATAGATTACCAAGAGACATTTGCTCCTATAGCAAAGTTAAACATTATTCGTGTTCTCCTGTTTGTTACTACAAACCTTGACTAGAAGCTTCATCAGTTTTATGTCAAGAATGTGTTTCCTAATGGTGACCTTGAAGAGGAGGTCTATATGAAGATACCTCATGGTCTGAAAAATCCGAATAACTTTCATAAGGTGTGTAAACTTGAAAAATCTCTATAGGTCTTAAACAGTCTCCAAGGGCTTGGTTTGAAAGGTTCTACTAGACAATTAAAAGGCTAAGTGTGTTTAAGGGCAAACTAATCATAATTTGTTGATAAAACATTCTCCTATGGCGGAAAACCACCACCCTCATTGTTTACATAGATGACATAGTTGTTATAGAAAATATTTTGAATAAACATCGTTGTTTGGTATTGACATAGCATTAGCCTTTTATGCAAAAAAAAAAGTACAACTACCAAAACAGAAAACACAACTAAAAACTAAACATAACCGCCAACTAAAAATACAGCTGTCAAACATTCAACTTACAAAACTAAAAATATAAAACTAACTGAAATTAAAGCACCAACTAAACACTTCTATCTTACTATCCCTTTTAAATGAATGGGTGCAAAAATAGGCTCGAATTTGCTACACAAACTAGAAAACATTGCATTTGCCAATGGTTTTGCAAGTATATCAGCTGGTTGTTCTAAGGATGGAACATAACTAATGACAATCTCCTCATTCAACATCTTGTCTATGATAAATGCAAATCTATCTCTACATGCTTAGTTCTAGCATATAGTACAAGATTAGTTGCTATAGTCCTTGCACTTAAATTATCACACCATAAAGTAAGGATTCTGACAATAGGAAACTTTATCTACTGTAGAAGAGACTTTAGTCAAGCACCACTTTCCATATATCATTGTTGATCATTAAAGTCTTCTTGGATGATAAAATAAGTTGAATGAGCACTGTTGTTGTCACTTTTATTCTTTTGACTCGTATTTACATTTGATGGTCCAGTAGAACTTTAATTAAACCTGAAGAAGCAGATGTGTCCTACTTTGCCACAAATTTGACACGTGGGTCTTCTATTTAAATTTCCAAATCTAGAATTTCTTCCTTCACAAGAACCATTTCCATGTCCATGGTTTGTTTGATTTGTATTGCCTCTTTATCCTCTATTTGGGCTATAATTATTTTTGGGCTTGTTATTAAAAATATTCGCACTGGGCTAGCCAAATATGCTAAATGAGGCAAGTTGTTCCATCTTGCTTTCATATGTAAGAAAAGAGGCCTGATGCTCTACCTATATGAGGTTTGCCTTCTCCACGAGTTGGACAATGATGGTGTTATATTCAAAGTCAAGACTTGAAAACATCTGCATAATCAAGTCCTTCGAACTGAGTGGGTGTCTAATAAGAAATAGGTTATCACAATTTCCCTAATTTTCTTTAGGTAATCATCCATTTTCAAACTCCCCTTCCTTAATCTTTGTAACTTGCTCTTGTATAGTGTTATTTTAGATCGAGATTGAGTTCCCAAGAGATTTTTAACAAAGTCCCAAAGTTCTTGGGAGGACTTACAAACAAGAACTTGAAAAGTAATGTTCGGCGACAGAGTCTAAGAGCCACAGGTCCATTGTAACCCAATCCTTGAATGCTAGTTAATCTTTCTTTAGTCTTCGTTTATGATGAAAATTTATGGGCATAGGATAGAACTAGGATTATATATTGCCTAGAAAAAGATAAATTTAATAGCAAAACATTCAACAGTAGCAGGAAAAAAACATATAAACATTAAAATAAACACAAAACCAGAGGTAGGCTCTTATAAGTAAGTCCCTAGACTCACTCCCAAATCCTTACTGTAAAATTAATCATAAAATTAAGCCTTAAAGGGGGAAATTCTATGAGAACTTCGCTACCCTTCTTCAGGATGAGAAGAGGTGTACTGGAGGATGGCAAGAGTGGTGCAATCTTATCCTTTGGATAGATGCCTTGGTTTGGAGAAATGTTTGTGTGCAGTCAAAGGGGGAAAATACTTCCTTGCTTTGTTCCTTCAGGGAATTTTATCTGTGAATATATAGTGAAACTCCTTGAAGGGGTAGCTGTTACACAAAGAACTAGTAATGATGAATATCTATATGATGTTCAGAGTATGGGTATGGAACCGCGTGAGGTTTAGCCCACGAATAGTTGCTCATAATTTTTAAAAGGATATTGAAATTCGGGGATGAATTTCTAAAAGGGGGAAAATTGTAATACTTGTGAATTTCAGGTATTATTAATTTAGGCTGGAGGAAATTTTTCGTTGTATAGGCAGGAAAAATTTGAGTTTAGAAGTGGCAAGGTTATGGAATATTAAGTGGTGGAGAGTTGAGAAATGTATTGATGGTATCGAGGGCATTGAGGGAGTTAGGAGAGTAGTTGAACTCAGGAAGGGACTAAAGAGTGAGGAAAATTATGGGGCACTAAGGATTTAGAAACAGCTGAGGTGGGATATTACGAATTCACTTTTACCAGTCTTGACCAAGGGTTGACAGGAGGGAAAAGTAGTAATTTCACCATGGGTAAGTATCTATAGGTGGCCGCGCCCTTTTTTCCTCAATTTTTTCTTTTCCTCTCTCTTCACTCTCTCTCTCCTATCTTTCTTTCTTCTTTCTCTCTACTCTCTCTCTCTACCTTCTCCATCGTGCTTCTGAAAGTGGTTCTCCGGTGATGAAGCGAGCCTCTAACAACATAACAGCATAGGGAAAGCAAAAAAATCAAGGGATGGTCGAGGCACAAGATGGGAGCTGAAAGAGCGTGGAATCTAGGTGAAGGATCTAGCTCTCCTATATACGGATATGTACATAAATGTATAAATATGTATATTTATATTTTAGGATTTATTGTCCTAAATTGTTTTATATACATTTAATTATTAAATGTATTATATGTGTGAGGTATGTAGTGGGGATTATTTAGGATTGTCGTGTGGAATGTATGGATGGGAATATTGGTATTGTATTCATGTAGATGCATTACATATTATCATTTGCATATTTATATTATGGAATGTGTGGAAATAGAGTGGAAAGCGTACCCATGATGTAATCTCACTGAGTAGTGTCAATGTGGTATGCATGGAAAAGAGTGTAATATACATTGTATCTCATTCATTTGCATAATGTATTGTGTGTGTGGTTGTCTATTTTTGTGTGTAGGATATATGTAACGATCGAGGGCATAATATAAAAGACCATACATATGTTATGGTTATGGATATGACCCAAGAGGCCGGACATATGATTGGGAATTCTTGAGTGATAATCTGTGAGAATCTAAACCCACGTCGATTAAGCTCTTGAGATGTGGTATGTGAGCATGGACCCTTAAGTAGGGTTACATGCATTTAATGTGTGGTGTGTATGTGTATATTTGGGCAAAAATGTGATGGGACATGATACCACATACGCATCTTTGGGTAGCTTGGTATCATGCGGGATAAATTCTCGAGTAGGTTATATATATATATTCTATACATCTATGTAGTGCAGAGCTAACATTGGTGAATCCTTGGTTTAGATTCACCCCCTCATAGTTGCAAGTATGCAGGACAGTCAGGTCAAGGGCTTGTGGATCGAGGATGCCTCTTCATTGTCTAGGGTAAGGTAATTTTTTTTTATTATATTTCTCTAATGTACTTTGTAATCAAATAGGCCACCTAGGATCCTGCGGTAGAAATTTAGGCTTGTGGCAGTGTAGTAATACACTGTCTGCCCTGGTCACAAGTTCGGTTTTGGGTTGTGACACAAATAATCCATAATCACCAATCCATTATAACCATATGGTAACATACCAATAAAGAATTCTTCAAAGTAAAGCATAAGAACAATAAATTAATACTGAGTAGTAGTAGGAATTACACATCAGAAAAGATGTTTTCATGCCCAAGCAATATTAGGATAGTCCAATATAATATAATTTCCATGAATTCAACATAACCATAAGGTAACTATGGAGTGATACACCATGATAGACTTGTCCATATTGAAGTATAACAATAATTGGAAAGTTACAGATTTTGACATCAATAACCATACTAAATAGATTCATAACTATCTATATATTAAATAGAAATTTCTTCCAATAAAAAATAATTACGTATCCTTTTTCCAACACAGAAATTACATCTTGTACTAAATGATTGAAATAGAATGTTAAAACTTAAGAGGAACCTTTCTAACATCATTTCGGTACATATATATATATATATATATTTATCCGATACCATTATCATCAGAAGAGGAAAACTATCAAACCATTATCTTTAACAACATAATATTTATACTTGTGTTCATGAATTGTTAGATATTCATAACCACAAAAATTCCAATTTGAAAGACATAGTGACCCATTGATTAATTTCTTAACTCTTGTTCCTTAATAAATATAATGCTCATGACCATTCCATCAAGCTAAGATAAGAATAAGATTAAGAGGTCAAGTTATTGCTTTGCATCCGCTCCAAATAATATTTCCATTAATATAGGTTAGAATACATAGCTTGAGTTCTTAAACCACATCTCGAGTATAGAATGTGAGATAACAACTTAAGAACCTAATTAAAATCACACCTAACCTTTCTATCACATAATTTCTCCCATCCATTAATCCCTAGATTCTCGATTATGGCAGAAGAAGAGAGAAAGGGAGGAAAAGAAGATTGATCCTACCTCAAGAAGGAGGAATCACCGACGGTGGAAATGGTGGCTGATGGTGGTCTTCATAGCATTATCTTCTCCTTACTCCTCCAAGGTTTTGATTTATTTCTCCCTCCTTCCTCTGCCAAGAACCCAAAATGTGTGTGTATTGCCCATTCTAGAGACTTCAAGAAGCCTGATAAAGTAATGGAACACTTGGCATCATTTCATGAAGGGTTGGGACACATGGCATTATCTCCATATGCCACCCTATTCTCTTCTTGTAAAAATTGTACAAGACAACCTTCCTCAAGGTAAGTTTTCATTTGAGTCCTTAAGCCTTTATAGAAATTCCAAATTTCACCTAACATTCAAAATTATATTTTCACCATCCCTTATCACACTTTTCGTTTTAACTTAATTCTCCTACCATAATTAGAAAATTTTCAAATAGATCCTAAAAGATTTATTTTTATATTTTACTTTTCATTACAAGATGATCATTAAAGTACCTATACTTAAGAATTTTTAATTCTTTTATTTTTTTCTAAGAAAAATAAAGAAGGGTCCCCCACACTATTTAAAAATCCAGGATGTTACAATCTCCCACCAAATTCTCCCACCAAATTTTTATAGGGATGGGAGATTGTAACATCATGGATTTTTAAATAATGTAGGGGACCCTTCTTTATTTTTCTTAGAAAAAATTAAGTCCTCGAATTTTATTACTCGACCACAATTCAAGGTTAACTAATAGTTTGCATCCTACTGAAGTTATGATTATTTCCTCTGCCATACTCTATACCTTATTTTAAAGGTTGTAAACTATCATTAATACTCAAGGCAATGCAAGATTATTAAACTACCTTATATCATTTCTTCATATGAGGTTTAGCCTTATTCTTACTGGGTTTAACCAATTCTAAATATAATAATTAAGTTCTAAGGAAGGTAAACTCTTCTTGTATTTATAAGACATGCATCCCTTAGTGAGATTGGTAAGCACAAACAAAATATTAAATGTTAGTCGATTCTAACTGAGGGAGCTTTGATGCGATCACTTTTAATCTATTACTAACAATAAGGTAACATGTTTTGTTTCAACTTGAATACATGTTGTCATCTTCCATTGCTATACCTATTCAAAACATCCAAAACAACCAAATATCGCCATTCAGCATCCCTACTATCGTTTTTCAACAATTTCATGAATTTCTTTTGACCTAACGTCTTGTATACTAATGTGAAAACTCATTCTGATCACTCTTAAAAAATTTGTATCCTTCCTGGTACTAGAATCACTTTCCTAAATTTGGTACCAATCTAAACTTTAAATGAAGGAAAGACTAGAGTTATAAGTCTAAATTCGATCATACTCCAAATATTTTATATTGATTATCTTGCAACCATTGTCTTAAGGGATGGTCTGTCATCATACACCCATGTTACCTTAGTGAATAATCAATTCATAGAAACAAGGAGGCATCCAAACCAGTATTAAAGTTTCAATCATAATCCGGATAAACAAATTTGGGAAAAGGTATGCACAACACAAAAACCAGTTATGTAATTTACAATTGGATTCCTTGCTTACTTAAATTTCATAAAAACCATTTTATTTCATCTTTCTCTCATTCTACCAAGTAGCCCCAATTTTGAAATGGCAATACTAGACTGCTTTCACGATTCGAAACTTTTTCACATGTAGTTTTTTCAACTTATCATTTTATATTATCCATCAGTCTCTTTTCAACAACTATACTTTATGTTGAGGAATTTAGGACCCTATAATAAAAATGCTAATCAATTTTTCTTCATTATGAATATCCAATCTCCAGCTCTTATATCTCTTATTTAATAACCGAAACAACCTATATTTTCCTATTTACAACATATAAGGGTATGTCTAAGACTAAATCTATCACATCCCAAAAACAGAACATGTGACCGGCAAGGTGATGACGACACACATTCACAACATAAGCCTTACAACACGATCTGATGACCATATTAATCCATAAAATTTCAAAACATAATCAATTAAACGATTTCAACTCGTAATATGCAAGAAAATAAGCACGGTTCATTCTATTCATCTAACTATATAGGTTTACAAAAGAATAGATGGCATATTATCTATTAGCCAAAAGAATCACCATATCTCAATGTTATAATTAATTACAAACAGGTCCTAGGTTACCATGCCCTTGCTACAGAGTTTGGCCCGTGGAAGATGAACCACCCTTAAACTTTGATCTCGAGCAAGACACTACTCATAAAAGTGGTCAGGGAAGGGGATGTCATAGGAGCATATTGTCCCCTACCCTGAGGCCTTGCAGTCCCTGAAGTACCACCATAACTGTAAGACTTCCTATCATTCCTATGTTTCCTTTTTCTCTTGGAGTCTTCGTCCTCATCCTTCTCGTTCATTTCTGTAGTCCTAGCTACATCCACTGCGGCCATATATGAAGGGTGCATCTCCATCTGCATGCTCACAAATTGATGTAAACGAAGTTGGAGTCCTATCACAAATCGGTGAATCCTCTCTTCTTCATCAAGAATCATATGGGGTGCATACCTTGAGAGTTAGGCAAACCGTGTACATACTCATCCACTGATATGTTGAATTGCTTAAGGCATTCAAATTCCCTTGCCCGAGCAGTTCTCACATTCCTAGGCACAAACTGTTTAATAAACATCTTTCAAAACTCATCATAGGGAACTTGCGGGGCATCTCCAGCTCAGAAACCTTGCAATGTGGTCTACTACTCATGGGACTTTCCTATAATTGATAAGTAGCAAATCCCATCCATAAAATTATATCACATTTTTCTATATCCCATCCAGAAACCGTTGTAGATCCTCATTAGGATTTTCACCAAAGAAAATGGAAGGCTTAAGTTTAAGGAATTTCGATAAAGGCACTTATTGTACCATCCCTTCCCTTTGAGGAGGAAGAGGAGGTGGTATTGGAGGTACCAGGGGAACTATTCCTGAAGTAAATGCCACTGGAACATTCATGGAAGTTACTTGTCCTCCCTACAAGGTGACTATGGCGGCCAAACTCCCTTGTAAGGCAGCCTGTCCTTCTATAATAGCAGTCAAATTGGCCATATGTACCGCTAGATCAAACTAAAGGGCCTCATGAGGTGGTGGAGGTACCTGAGTCAAACCTCAAACATCCCGTCTATGCTCACTTTTGGCTTGTTCATCAACATTCAGTTCTCGAACGGGTGGTTGTGATGAGGCTTGCTCAGAGCCCATTTGATCCCCCTATCTAACAAGTCCTCTAATAGCCATAGGGGGATTACATGGTCACTACATAAGAGAGTAAGACTCGAAGAAATGACACCACCATCCCTATAGGGCCTTTAGTTGACCCTCTCGTCATAGTCATGCTATGGTTCACGACTATAAGGAAGCCCTAACCAAGATTTCCTTGCTCTATGACTAGTAAGAGACCTAAAACCTAGCCTCTGATACCAACTTGTCACATCCTAAAAACACAACATGTGACTGGCATAGTGATGACAACACATACTCATACCGTAAGCCTTACAACACAATCTGATGACCATATTAATCCATAAAATTCCAAAACATAATTAATTAAATGATTTCAATTAGTAATACACATGACAACAAGCATGATTCATTCTATTCATCCAAATATACAGGTTTACAAAAGAATAGATGGCATCCCATAATCTATTAACCACAAGAATCACCATATTCCAATGTTATAATTAATTACAAACAGGTCCTAGGTTACCTATGTAGCCATGGAGTGGCACCTAAGAATCAAGAAAGATAACTCAAAATGAAGACCAACCCAAAGGTTCAAAAGAGGTTGGTAACGTGGGGCTCACGATTCCTCGTATGCGTCACCTTCTTTGGCTACGGACTCTAACAGATTCAAGAGTGAGAGGCGTGAGTAAAGAAATACTCAGTGAGTAACAACTTAAGCATAACAATATGAAATATCACGACTATGATTCCCACTACACGAACACATTGGTTACACCTACTCAAGGTAGAAACGTAATCATTCCAGCACACAAATACCACACCACAATTATTTAATTGTAAAAAAAGCCACACCATGGCTAAATTATTAAATGAGTGTCACACCTCGACATAGTTTAGTCATGACACATACCACACCTCAATACGATGAATAAGGTAAATGCCTTACCACAGCATAGAGCATATATACATGTAGATACATAAATTTATATTCCCATAATTTCCTTATATATAATCAATTACTGTCGCATCAAGACATAATCACAACTAATTCAATTTCCTACTAGAACCCTTATTACCATAATTGCATAATGGACATCTCATTCTATTCTTCTGATAGCATTCTTAAATTTTGAAGTTATACTCATAACTCTTAATCAATTACACAAGTTGCCCATTCACCTAATTTCCATGCTTACACTTTACCGTATGTACGAATGATTTGAATGGACAAAAATGCCAAGGCTCAAATATTATCACCCTATCATTTATACACGTGAAAGGAACAATTAATCATCTTTCCATCCATTTTCCAAGGTGAACAGTCGACTGATAACCACTTATTAGTTGACTGATTCTGTAATCATTAGATTTACCACCCAGAAATAAAGAGAAATCAGTCGACTGATAGTTCCCTTTCAGCTAAATAATCCTCAAATCTCACATCTCCTAATAATTGATAGAAAGAAATTGGTCAAATGATAGTACCCTATCAGTCGACTGATCCATAATTCATAATTTCATTAATGGGTAATAGAGAGGAATCAGTTGGCTGATAGTACCCTATCAGTCGACTGATTCCTAAATGCCAATTTTACTGATAAGAGATAGAAGCAAATTGGTCGATTGATAGGGCATGAGCTATTGTTCGAACCTGGTAAGTTTCAAAAGTAATCAATCGAATGATTTCATCGTGACAGTTGACTGATCGCTCCAGTTTTCAAATTTCCCATAAATCAGCCATTTCTTTCCAATATATAACCATCCCAACTTAAATCACATTACCCAAGGACATACACACACACCAAATAGTCCAGAAGTTCATGCCCAAAGCAAGAGTCTCACTAGAAATGGTAAAATAGCCAAGTGTTCTTCCCAAACTTTCCAAGTTTCAGATTTACAAAATGTTTAACCCAAATATGATTTCCTCACCATTAACCTCATGAAAATAACCATCAAGGTTCACAAATATCAAGGGAAGAGTTAAAACCAAACCCAAATCCCTATTTTGAGAAAATCCCTTCTTACCCACCTAGGAAGTTGTAAAAATAAGAGGAAGAAATAAGGAAGAACACTTACAAGTCTTGAATCTTCACTCAAAGGAAGAGGAAGACTAGCACCCATAAGCCTAGAAGAGAGGGAGATGGAGAGCTGCTATGAGTAGGAGCACGAGCGACCATGGAGAAAGATGAAAGCATGAAGAGTGTATAAAAGTGATATATGCTTCAGAAGGAAAGTTTATAAGAAGCAACAAAATTGAAAATCCCCTTTGTTCCTTTGACTCCTACTATCCCAAGGTCAATATCTCCCATACTTAGCACATATCAAGTGAGATACTATACTTCAAAATATACTAACTACTGGGTATAAGCACACAATATAATTAAATAATCATGTTACGAAATTTTAGTAAATGCCACAAATCACACAAGAGCATGACCTAAGAAGAAAATTGCATCCCCAAGGAAAAACCAGATGTGACAAAATCACTACTTAGAGATAAATTAGATTAATTATGATACTACCATGCTACACCCAAACCTTTACATATATGTAGACTAAATTTGGGGTCCAACTTAAATAATTCATGTTAATTTCTAAACCGGTTTACAAATCAAACATACAAACACAAAATAAACCTTACTACTCAACAAAACACAGTTCTCCAGACTAAAGAAATCGACTTCCACAAAAAGGAACAACGAAACTTATACTCAAATACTATTCTCATCCAATACTATTTATAGCTTTAATTGACATTTGAAAAGTGGGTTTCAGTTACATATTCACCTCGCTAAGGCTTGAAAATCACAATCCAGACTTTAATAAATCAGGGTTAATGCTATCTCACAAAAAATCTTATTTCTCCTTGCGTGGAACATCTGGTATCATGAAAACTCCTTCAAGGTTTAATAGCTTTTTCCATATTTCCTAATGTTGATGATACTAATTTAACATCTACTCAATTTCTTCTTAACATTTTACCTTGAGTCAAGACTATTTTATATTCTCTTTCACTCACCATTCCTACCTTTTAGACATTTTCTTTTGTCCAAGAAGGACAACTCCTCGAATCTCGTCTCATTTCCCTTTCAGTCTTTGAATATTCCTGAGTATTTGGCCATTGAGGGATAACATCATATTCTGAATTACTTATAAACCCTTAACCTAAAGAGTCTACTCTAGATGTCCTCTAAAATAGATTTGCAGGCATCAAGAATCCACAAACAAATAATCACACACTTTTAGTTTCAAGAATACCTTACATTCTTTAACTTAGAATTTAAATGAGTTCCAACCCATGTATCTCTCAATGATTTCTTCACGAATTAATTAAGCATTTTCTGAAACTGAATAAGGCAACTTACTTGTAAACAATCGTATTATGGTCACTCTACTTCCAGCTATTAATATAAAATATCATTCTACAAACAAACCTTACTATATACATTACTGGATCATGTTCCAAATTCTCAAAATTTCCTAATTAATAGTCATACTTTACTCATCGGTATTCTTTTACATAACCTCATAAGATCATTCTTCTATTATTGACAATAAACCAATTCATTTACCACCCCAATTCTAGCCCGACTCTAGGGAAAATCACAATCATTTACTCTCACTATAAAAACAACATCTCTCATCTTCCATGGTTCCAGAATAATTCCATCTCTAGATTATTCATGCATATTCATGATCCCTTTATTCACATGCATTCACCCATCTTAGTTTCAAATTTACCATGTCACACCATAGAGATATCTAAAGCCCTTCATATACCAATTGGCCCATAGAAGTATCCCTTTCCCACAATAAGGTCCTATGCCCATTCCCATCAACGTTGCATACCTGGCCCTCCTAAGAGACTTTCTAATCCCACCATGGGTGCCAAAGTTGTACCAATTGGAATTTAATGCTCAATCTCCAATTAAGACAACATAGAAAGGCAAATGACAATCCTATAGGGCCTTTAGCTAACCCTCACTTTATGGTCATGTCGTGATTCATGCTATAAAGGGAGGACTGACCAATGTTACCTTGCTCTGTAATCCATAAGTGACCTAAAACTATGCTCTAATACAATTTTGTCACATCCTCTATTGATATCGGGTATTTTTTTATACAACTTAGTCACTATCTTAGTCCTATTGCTAATTTTAATATTGTCAACTCTCCTATTATATCATATTTTGGATTTATTGGGTATAAATTAATTATAGAATTAATATGCTTTAATTTCATAATTTTATCCCAATTAATCCTTGTGCTAATTTTCAGATTTAAATAATTAGATAGTAAACTTGCTGACTTGGATGCCACATGGATGAAAGGATGACATGCTAGCTAATTGTGCATTAACTTGGGCTGATTGGACTAACTGGTGGGGCCCACTATTCTGATTTCTTTTTCTCCACAGCAAGGCAGTAGTAGCATAAATGATTTCTGCAGAAAAGTAACTGGCGACAGAAAAGGCATTAGCAGAAGGCGGTAGCAGAAAGGGACTTCTCATGAAGTCAAACAATGAAGCAAATTCATCCTTCTCTCTCCTGGCTAGGTTAAGACACCATTTAGACTCCATTTACAGCTATTGAAGAGTTGTCTTCTTCCATTTTCTTTTGTAAATTCATATTTCCCCTTTTGTATCTTCTTCTGTTTTGGACTCCATGGAAGGCTAAAGAGTTCTTGTAATTAGTCCATAGAGAAGTAGAATCTATAACATGAATTTTTGGAGCAATCAGATAAGTTCCTTTATTTTTATTTCTGTTTCATTTCTGTTCTTGCCTCTCATTTCTGTTTTTATGTTTGTTTAGTTCTGAACAGACCTATATGAACATGATTACAGGTTTATCTGAGATGTTTCTTGTTTTCACTAGTTGATGTAGTAAGTAGAATAGAAATGGCTAGCTTAGATGTTTATCTAACTTGATTTGGTTAGGGCTTCATGGGATTAGTTTTAATCCACTTCTAGAAGGTTTTCTAGAATCTTAGTTGAAAACCTATGGCAGAATGCAACTGGAATTAACTTTAAGACAAGAATGATGATAGTTACAATTCTAGGACTCTATGGCTGATTACATTTCGTATATTTTAGGGCACTTCCATTTTCGTTTATGTTCTATTGTATGTTTTGTTGTATGTTCTGTTCTGTTATGGTTTTAGTTTATGTTTTCAATTTTGTTTTATATATTAACAATGCAATCAACCCCCATGGTAATTAGTGTAGATTAGGGTAAATTAGTGTAGATTAGTGTTAAAACAATTAATTAGGCAATTTAGAAACAAGGCTCTAAGAGTAAAACGACCTAGGACGACCATTATACTACAAGTTTCCACGAATTCAATTCTAGGTGACTTGGCAGTCATAGTGGCTCCAACCACCTATCTGGGCTTGTGACTAGCATAGTAATAAGGTTACCCTTACACCGCAAGCTTGACATTATGACCTAAAACATACATCTTAGCATCACGAGGAAATTCTATTTCACACTATGTTCCACTATAATGTCAAGATAAAATAAATACTACTTCCATTCATTTAGTATTCCACACAAGAATTTAACGTGTCAACAATATTTCCAAAAATATAGAAATCACTAACTAGGATCGGATATATATACATACAACTACCCTAGGTATCTTAAGATATCACAGAGCGACTTCTAGAGTATTTAAGAATAACATTACAAAAGTAAACCAAGGGATAGAAGATCAACCTAGAAGCCCAAAGAGTGTCGATCGACAAAGGACCACTACCTCTTCCAAAAGATCATCTGCCTCGGCCACTGACTCTGTAAAATGCCCAAGAAAAGGTGGAGTGAGTAAGTTAATCACTCAATAAATAAATCTCTAACTAAAAGATATATTATAGGATTTAAAGACATTATTTGCCAAATAAATTATAGCAAGAAATAGATAATAACTAATCAGAAGCCATTCTAAATAAATGGCACATCATTGAAATCAAAAACAACACTTCACCAACATAATAGCAATGCCGTTCTAATCCATCAAGCACTACCATCCATTGAGAAATCAATCCAAACCATTCACCGCAACCATATATATTTATATATATATACAGTTCCAACAATATATATATATATATACAATTCCAATAACTAATCAGAGACGTTCTTGAGCATAGGAAAATCATACAGATAATATGCGTACAAAATCACTAGCATAAAAATAAAAATAAAAATAGTGTATATATAAATGACCCCATCCTTATGTCATCAAAATATAAATGAGGCCTATCCTTATGTCACCGAAATAATATAATCAACCCTATCCTTATGTCCCCTTTTGGCTCAAATGCCAAAGATATACATATATCTCATATGTATACATAAGCCCATCTTTATGCCTCCAAATAGCCTCCGCACATGCCAATCACCCTGCATAAATAATCCATCATAATCATATGGTAACATACTAACTAAGAATTCTTCAAAGTGACGTATAAGAACAATAAATCAATATTGAGTAATCTTTCCATGTCAACAATTGTAGTAGGAATTACACATTAGAAAAGATGTTTTCATGGCCAAGCAATATAAGGATAGTCCAACATAATATAATTTCCAAGGAATTCAACATAACCATGAGGTAATTATATTAGAAAATAGAAAACAATAAAGGCTTTAAAGCATGATAAATCACTTTCTTTAAAAAGTTTATGTCTGTGTATTGGGGAATCACAGGTAAATCCTTCTAGGATACAATAAACCCTCTTGGAACCAAGATGCCACCGTAGAATTCTAATATGATATATATATATATATATATATAGTTTGAACAGTTATGTCTGTTCAATTTGAACATGTGTGTCTTTCTATTTCTAGCAATCATGTCTATTCTATTTTGAATAATTATGTTTGTTCAATTTTCAGAAGTCTTGTCTATTCTATTTTCAATAGATGTATCTATTTAATTTATCTCTTATTGAATTTTTTAAAAAATAAATTGAAAATTTAATTTTCAAATGAAAGACACATCCTTTCGAATAAAAGACATATCTCTTCAATTTAAAAGACACATCTTTTTGAAATAAAAAGATATATCTGTCCAATTAAAAGAGACATTTCTTCAATTAAGAGGCACTTCTATTCAAATAAAAAGATACATCTTTTTAAATAAAAAGGCACATCTTTTAAAATAAAAGGTACAGCCTTTCAATTTAAAAGATGCATATTTTCAAATAAAAAATACATTTTCAAGTAAAAGGAACAACAATTAAATTTCTTTTTAAATATCATATTTTATCTAATGCAGGACTTTTAATTCTACTCAATATTATAAACAATATAACAAACTATGGGGTTACACCATGATAAACTTGTCCATATTGAAGTATAACAATAACCGGAAAGTTACAATTTTGACATCAATAACCATACAAAATAGATTCATAAATATGCACATATTAAATAGAAATTTCTTCCAATAAAAAATAATTAAACATCCTTTTTCCAATATAGAAATTAAGAGCAACAATATGTGAGCTTCACCTCATCTCCGTAAGCTTGACTCTCTACCCAAAACACAATACTTATTCTTTGTTACAATTTGTGTATCTCAATTATCTCAACTCCAAGGCCATAATATAACACGAGTTAAAGCCAATAAGAACTTATACAATCTATTTTTGTTAATATTAGCATACGATTTCAATTACAACCACTACAAAAAAATTGACTTTCAGTAGTGACTTTTTGGTGGCGACTTTTAAAGTAAACTTTTAAATAAGTCGTCACTAAAAGTTGAGTGAGTCGCCAATAAAAATCACACTTTCGGTGGCGACTCTAAAGTCAAAATTTTTTTAAATAAAATTAAAAAAATTAAACTTTTGGTGGCGACTCTCATAGTTGCCACCAAATATCAAATTTTTTTTAAAAAAATTAAAGAAAGTCGGATTTTTAAAAAAAAAATTAGACTTTAGTTACCACTAAAAGTTAATTTAAAAAATAAATAAATAATATTGAAATTTAAAAAAAAATAAAAAATAGACTAAACGATTTAAAAAAATTTGAATTTTTTAAAATAAAATTTTAAAAAATCATACTTTTGGTGGTGACTCCCATAGTCGCCACCAAAAGTCAATTTTTTTTAAAAAAGCCTATTTTTTAAATAAAATAAAAAAAGACTTTTTTTGGCAACTCTTATAGTTGCCACTAAAAGTCTATTTTTAAAAAAAATAAAAAAGGTCAGATTTTTTAAAATAAAATAAAAAAATAGACTTTTGGTGGTGACTAAAAAGTCTAATTTTTAAAAAAAAATTAAAAAAGTCATTTTTATTTAAAAAATTTGAATTTCTTTATCTTTTTATTTTCTTAATTTTATTTAAAAGAAATTCAAAATTTTTTTATTTTTTTATTTTTTTTTAAATCAGATTTTCGGTGATGACTAAAGTCTGATTTTTTTAACCGAAATTATTTTTTTTTTATGAAATTAGCTGAAGTCGGACTTTTTGTGGTGATTCCCGTAGTAATAATACATTTGCTTTTTGTTAAGTTAAATATTGTTTTATTTCTGTTTTGTTATATTTTTGACCTAAAATAATTTTAACAGATTATATATATATATATATAAAATATTTTGCACTTACATATCACAAATGAAGTGGTGGCAGGATAACAAGACACACATAGTTGCAAGCAAGGGACCCAGATTCGAATCTCAAGTATGCATATGTTTGGTTTAATTTCAAATAAACTTGAATATTGGACACACAAAAATCAAGTCACCTTAGGACAGCAAGTTATTAGATTGGCCAAGACCCGCATGAGTCGAATGGATCTCGGGTTAACCCGTCGAGCTAATCTGGATCCAAAAAGATGGCGAGTGACTTTTGGTGGCGACTTTAAAAGTAACTTTTTCTCAATTTTTTTTTGGCAATAAAGATGACTTTTGGTGGCGACTTTTGAAAGTCGCCACCAAAAGACAATCAATCACGGAACTTTAGTCGCCACTAAAAGTCACCACTAAAGACTTTTAGTGGCAACTTTTAGACTTTTGGTGCCGACTAAAGTCTTTTTTTTTGTAGTGAACATAATCCAACTTTTCTATTAGTACAATATGGATGGTAAATATTAAGAATAAATTATTCTATTCCCAACAACAATCAAAATTCCAATTTCTAATCTTTTCGACAACTTATAAGATTAAGCATATATAGTTATAACCTAGATCATTCATTCAATACATAACCATCATAGAAAACATACCCGACTACAGAGCCACTACTACATTCTTACAAAATAAAAATAAAGCCTGATAAGTACATTTTTCCCCAAACAATGGGGAGTAGATCTCCAAGCCGGTTTGATGCTTTCATATTTTAACACCTAAAAATGTTAGGGTATGAGTCACATAGACCCAGTGAGGAAAAATCCCTATCCTTCTACAACCACACAAAATGCATATATATATATATATACATAATAACATGCATGGGAGAAATACAATTCACACGTACAACAATACATATGTTATTGTCACGTCCCAATCATTTAACATAGTACAATATAATGCAATCAAGGACAACACATAACAGCAACAATCCAATCATTACACAGATTCCCGTTCCAATCGGGTTGTTCAAGGTATCTTTGGATCGTTGCCTGTAGCCCCTGCCACATCCACCTTTATTACTCCATATATAGATCTCCACCCTTATGGCTTTGTGTAGGTTTTCCTATGGGGTGCACCACCATGTCTTTCCATTCATAATCACAAACACAATCAAAGGATATAATATTCATACACAACTCATATAGTTTCCACATGTTCATGTACATCATTATCCACAATTTATGAAGTTTCCTCAATCGTGGAGTATCACATATACAGATGCTCATGAATTTACCACAAGACAATTACCATCCTTACAAATCATGCTCCCATATTGCACTTACTCAAGTATTTACTATGCCACTCATAACAACATCTATGCATTTAATCCTTTCATATTAACAAGGATGAGAGAGAGTTATGTGCTTGTTTGTTTTTATAAATACATATACATCTACATATGTATATATACCCACATCCTCAAACAAGAGTTCAAATGAGTATGAATGGGTGTTTACGTGTGCATATTTCTCTAAAAGGAAAGTTGAATTGGCACATTCATATACAAGCACACCCTTAAGGACAACCTATGGAATTCCTTAGCTGTGTTTATCTATATGTGTGTTTGTATATATATGTCTCCATTTATCTCATACACAAGTTGGGAGTGAAGAAAATAACTACATGCATACACTTACTCCCTTTAGATAGTCTTAATCAAGTGGGTATGAATATATATGTACACACATATATATATACTTGTAAGTATCATTTTGTTCTAAGATCACACTCAATTCAGTTTAAGGAGCTGCATGCATATTATTACACCCAATTATTATTTGCCGAAAACTTTAATCAATCATTCATGGAACTCAATCATATAATTACACATACAAAAAAGTACCATATAGTTCACCCACATGCAAAATTTTCTTAATGACACATAGAGGTTTCTAAAATTTTGAATGCATTTTAATAAAGTTTAGATATATATATATATATATCGAAAATACAACAAAATAAGATAGGGGTCTCCTCACCTTGAATCCATGCCAAATGTATGCACTAAGTCAAAGAAAGAAAGCCACATTTCTCATCAAAGGCCTAGAGAACAAGGCAAACGAGAAATATCATCAAATCAAAACATAGGCTAATATTCTTCTGACTTTGTTCTGTTTTAAGGCTAGTCTTGGGGTTGAATCTTTAAAAACAATCTTGTATTGATCCACGATTCCAAAAATCATGAAACTTTACACATAGCCATCTTTATGTGCTAACATACTAGGATAAAAATTTGAGATCAGAATTCTATTGTTTAGCCCTTCTAAAGTCTCTTTTAGTGACCATAGGTTAGAATAGTCTAATTTCTTTATAGGTTCTGTCTTCTGTTAAATAAGCCTATTAAATCTTAACCAAACGCTATGAAATTTGGCATATACTTAGTATAATATCTTAGGTAAGTACCATAAAAATTACAAGTCAAAATAAGGTTTTTAGCCACTAAAATAGAGTTAATTTCAAATCTGCCCAGATTTATTCTGCACAGAATAATGTGTTGTTCTTGGGTTGATTCACCAAGCTACACTCTTCTAGAAATTACAAAACTTTCTAGTTCATGTTTACACATATCAAGGAATACCTAATAAAAATGTTAGCATTTATCAGCTTTATTTGGTCACTCAAAACTACATAAAAGTAGAACCACAAAAATACTGTCATATGCATGTCAGAATGTGTTTAACACCCTAGATTAACTCTGTCCTAAATTCATTAATTTGATCACATTCATCTTCAAACACATCTTAAGAGATTTCCTTCTACAAAAACAACCATTTCAACCTACAACACAAATTTTTCCCAAAGGTTTTAGTTAAATCATCACTTTATGAGCCTTGGCCAATGCAACCAGCAAACATCAAATTTTCAGTAGAAAATTTACCACGTGAGGCTTCAGGAGAGCTCACAAATTATTCAAATCATTATATACTTCAATGCCACACAAGAATAATAAGATAACACTTAATAAACCATATTTTTTATGTCATTTTCAACACAATTCACACACTTAAAATTATGCCTTTCAGCCCCTAAACCAGAAAATGTATCCTTTAATCAACCCATAGCAGATACTGTTTTACAGCAGTAGAAAATTTCCAACTCTAATCCAATTATTGTCTCATTTTTTTTTTACTTTTATGCATGTTATTGCAGTTCTTAATTTATACAGCAGAAGCAATATGCTAAATGATGCTATTTTGATAACATAAAACAAGAAATGAATCATGTTGCTCACCGTTGTGCTTCCCAGTTACAGCCCTCTATCAAACTGTCATTCTCTCTCTCAGCCACCGCTGTCTTGCATAGACTTGGATGATGAAAGAGGAGAAAGAGAAGAAAGGGGGATCGGCAATGGCAAGGTGATGGCCGATGGTGGCCACCACACAAAGCCTCCCTCTTTCTTTTACTGGATCTATACCATCTGCACAAACAAGGGAGGGGAGCGAAGGAGGAGATGGAGGGGAGGGAGGAGGTTGGTCACCAGCAGAATGGTGGCCAACAATGGCCATCATGTGAGGCCTATCTCTCAATCTCTTTCTCGCATCACCTATCTCTCTCGCCTCTGTACTGATCTCTCTCTCACCTTGGTCTCAATTCTCTTTGCAAGAAGATGAGGCTTCCTCAAGAAGCTAGCATACATCCAACGGTGAGAAGTGACACACATGTTACCATCTCCAAATGCCCACTAACTCTCCATATTGCTTAAATTTCAAAAAGCCATCCCTTTATAAACTAATATTTCATTTGAGTCCCTTTGATTTTTATTAAGATTACTAAATTCTCCCAAAAGCCCAACATTATTTTATTATCATTATTTCAATTATTTCCAATTTATATTTAGTCCTTTGTGATTCCAAAAATTTATAATTTAAATCTCTAAATGTTTCAATTCCTGCGGTTTAAATTTTCTATAGGTTTCATCCAAAACCTCAGGCATTATAGGTCCTCCTAGAGAGAGCAAAATGCAAATAAAAACAACCTAAGAAGCCCAAAGACAAGGTCAAAACAACAAGGCCCTCCAATCCTGATGAACATCTACCAAAGAGACCCCCTTAAAAAACCATTAGCAGAGACCAAATAGAAGCCACAAAGTAAACTCTATCCCATAACAGCTGAGGTGGCAAAAAAAGATGCTTGAACACTCTAAAGTTTCTTTCATCCAAAGACACCGCACGACTGCAAAAAATAGCTGTCTTCCACAAGGCCTTGTTTTCTTTTCTTGAACAAAAGTCGAAGAAGTTTGTGGCCAAAAAAGTAACAAGATCATTGAGGCATACCTAACTCTCCTAGAAAAGGGTAAATAATCTATTCCAAGTATCTCAAACCACCTGACAATGTAAGAGAAGATGACTAATTATTTCCAAATTCCTTTGACATGTCGCACAAATATCAGGAGATAAAGCTTTAGGTCTGGAAGACTGTTGCTCATTTTATACTTTGACTTGATCTTACTTTCATTTTTGCTTCAAATTGTTTTGCTGTTGTGGTTAGTTTTTTAATTTATCTCTCATTTCACCAGGACTTTTTTTTTTCAACAATCCAAAATTTTGGAAAAAGAAAATAAAAATCAGCTCTATGATTTCTATTACTGCTCTTAATTCTAATAGCAACTGGTCTTAAGCATACAAGTTGCTTTATATATATTGAAAGGCGAGCTACAGTTAGTTTGTGTTGGAAAAATATTGTTTTTTTCAATCTTGATATTTCAAAAGAGAGTAAAGGGGATGAGACAATTTTTTAATTGCTTTTAAAATTGTGTGATAATTTTTAATTGTTTTTAATATTTCAAAATAGCTGTTTAATTTTTGTTAATTACCCTTTAAATCTATGTCTTTACTGTTATAATTTTGTGCCTATAAAAGGAATGCTCTCCCACTCTTTTCAACATACTACAAGAATCTTTCTCCCACGATTTCATCTATGTTTTTGGTTGCTTAGTTCTTGCTGTTCTGGGTCTTGAGTATTCTAATTCTTAAGTGAACACTCAGAAGAGTCTTTTAATCCAGGAGGAAGGTTTGTAGATGCATAATAATTTCTTTAAGGACAGTGCCTTTTTAGACGTGACTCATATTGTGACCTTGTTAGTGACGATTTTTACAACAATCTTAAGAAAATTATACCGAAGCTGCCATAGTCGTAACTCCAGTGGAGCATAACAACTCATATTCATAGAGGTAATATCATATTATATATTTATATAATATATATATATATTATCTTACTAAAGGCATGAACCTTGTGCTGGAATATATTAAAATATTTTTTCAAATCGTTGCCTCATTATATGGCAGAAATGTTTGGCTTTTATTCAAGGTTTCATTAGACGTTGGCATATTGAATTATAATTAAAAAAATTTGATGGTGACTAAGTTTTTTCCCATGTGGCAAATATCATACAAATATATATGTATGGTTTTGGTATATGGCATATATATATAGGATTCCTCTGCACCCAAATCATGTTGTAAAATTTACCGTCACCAACACAGTCTGAGTCACGTCTTAAGAGATACTGTCCTTAAAGAAATTATTCTGCGACTACAGAAATTATTCTGCATCTACAAAACTTCCTTCAGGATTAAACAGATCCTTCTGAGTCTTCTCTTAAGAACTGGAACACTCAGGTGCCAGAACAACATAAAATAAAAACATGTAACTTAGAAAGTTTGAGAGAAAAAAGTGAAGAGAGAAGACAACTTCTGGTTGTCTATCTTTGGAAATGAGGGGAAGGAGCCTTTTATAAGCATAAAATCGTAACAGTAAAAGATACGTATATAAAAGATTTTTAATAGCAATTAACACAACAGCTATGAAATATTAAAAGCTATTAAAACCTGGTAATTAACATCAATTATATAGCGATCATGAAATATTAAAAGCAATTAAAATTCTCTCATCCCCTTTTTAAAAAAATTCGTTTGAAATACCAAGCTTATCAAAACATTTTTTTCCAACAATCCCACATATATTTCAAAAGATATTTTTGAAAAAACTTTTGGGTTACGTATATGAGTGTAGACGCATTAATCTAGTGTCTTAATTTAGACTATGAACCTGAACTAGACTGATAAGATTTAACTCACAAAGTAGTCGGTGAAGTATATAGCTTCTATGAACCAACATACTCTTAGTCGTAAGATAGAGATCTTAAGAGTCACATCTCACCCCCACAATTTCTGCTATTAACACCGTTGTACACATCATTTTGGCCATGTGCATGCCTTATATTCATAAGTGCTCTAGAGATTTCGCCATGATCTCATGGGAGTGGCCCCACTCAATACCTATATAGATGACTTCATCAAGTATATCTGTAATGAATACACCACCCTCAATGTAGGGCTTTAAAGATCATAAAGAATTTATGCTCAACCCACTAATCAATGCATTCTAGCATTTTCACACTTAACACCATAGGAAAAGAACTGAGAAAATAGTGCTAGCAGAATTAACAGACGACTTGTTATTACCCATATAAACTTTCTTCATAGGATCTCCAATCACAAAGGTCGGGTTCCCACCACTGTTATTTTCTTATTGGCTTAGGTCCAATTCGCTCTATGTATGAAGGACTAATTTCCTTCCTACATGTATGTTTAGTCAGTAAATTGGCCAAATTCACTTTTGACTTTATAGAATTAATCTGTATACTTCAAATTTCATTTTTTAGCAATTGTTTGATAACTTTGTGTCTCAACACAAGTGGCTTCTCTTACCATTGAAAGTTTTGTTCTTTACAAGGGCTATTGCTGCTTGGCAATCACAAAACACATACGCTGCCATCATTGAGCTCTTACCCATCTAAAAAATTTGCTTAGAAGTTTTTCTACCACTTAGTCTTGTTTTTAGTCAACTCCAGAGCACTAAACTCTGATTTTATAGTTAACCTATAAATTTGTATGGCTGCTCTTTCCAAAATAATGTCCCACCACTAAGGCTGAGGTTTGACCACTAGTAGATTTTGTCTAATCTAAATCAAAGATTTAGTTAACATCATTGTATTTTTCTAATACAATGGGAAATTCACTTTATATGATACCATAATTCATGGTATCATTATTCATTGTATTGTGTTCATATATACTATCATTTGACATACAACACATGATATGTCAGGCTAAGTGAAGTTCATTAAATGTAACAGACTCAACTCTATTTTTTTCTTATTTGAGTGTTAAAATCATAAGGAGCTTTTCACTAATTTATCATCTTGATGATCAACTTTTAGGACATTTTTTAACATAACGTTCTTATGATAGCAAAATGCTATCACATTTCCTTATAGTTTTAATGCCAAAATCATATTTATTTCACCCATGTCTTTCATATGAACATGTCATCAAATATCTACACTAGATATAGGTATTTTTTCACAAATTAAAGTACTTTCCACAAAGTACAATTTTTCACATAGCTTTATAAAGCCCACAATTGTAGATTTAAAAAAATCCACAAAGTGAAAAAATTATATTTCACATAGTTTCAGAAAACTCATGATAATATGGCCACAAACTTTATTGTAGAATTTCCAAAAAATTTCACAAACACAATTTTTAACATAAAAATGTTGAATACTTGTTCACATATAAGCTTTAAGAAAGCCTTTACATAATATCAACAGTTATGTCAACAGAAATTTATGGGATATACTCAATATTTAAATGTTAAACTCATAAAATTGCTATTAGGCCACAACAATATTAGCAATTGACCATAAAACATTTTTACAAAAATTTGTATATTTTTATAACAAATACTTACATCCCCCACTTGTTATAAAAATAATACCCAAAAATATTTTTCCTCTTGCCCCCACTATTAATAAAAATTCTCAAAAAAGAGAAAGATTAAAATAGTGAAACATACCTCATGATATAGGGAGAAGAAATCACCATTGCATAAATTTGCTTCATGAGGAAAAATTGATCACTTGATAATCACTCAAAATTGGAACTCAAGAAAAAAATAGTTATGCTCATAAAAATACCAGATAATAATTTCTCCCATGTAATGATATTTTGCAAAATACCCCCACACTTTTTAATATTTTAAATTTATAAGAGTATGGCAATCCAACTCATATAAAACCTCATTATTATTATAGATGAGTATCACATGCATAATATATATGCGCATCTAAATTCATTCATCATATAATATTATTTTTCAAGAAAATAATTTAACATAATTATTTTGAAACTTTTCAATCTCATTTTTGTGACTAATAACTCAACAATATTGTACCTCTTTGTACAATAAAAGTGTTTTCATCGATTAACATTAGAAAATACTAATTCCAATTTTTATATATATAACATATCATCATCTCAATAAAATGATTTTCTCAATTTGAAAATTGACGGCATATCATCATCTCAATAAAATGGTTTCCTCAATTTGGAAATTGACGGCATATCATCATCTCAATGAGATGATTTTCTTAATTTCCAAATTGGCCTAAAATTTTATTGGCCAATATCCACAAATTTGGTCACAAAACTACAAAAAAATTATGTTCCAAAATATAACTCTTAAAAGCTTAAGACGAAGTCATTTTGGATCCTTAAATTAAAAATCATCACAAATATGTTTATTTCAAGAATCCTACATCTTATGTTCATTCAAAGAATTTGTGGCACTATAAAAATATCATATGTGATATGACTATTTATATAAAGTTAATTTTTACAAAATTCACAATTACAATTTATATTTGTGAATTTCCTCAAAAAATATAATCACAACTTTCTCTATCCAAAATATCACATATATATATATATATATATATCATATATATATTTTTATTCCATTACACACTACTCCATTCCACAAAGACAGACTCACATGTGTGTGTATATATATATATATATATAGTGAAAGTTATTATACGTTGGTCATTGATTGAGAATAAAAGCTTTTAATCAACTGTGTAACCACTCTCAACAATAAAGAGTCATTAGGATTGTAATATCAAGTGTCGTAGCAGATATGTATACATATATGTACACGTTCATGCCACAAACATTAATCACCATAAAAGATGCTACCCTAAAGCAATCAAAGAGAATTAAGGAGTATCAACAATGATCTATATATATAGATATATTCACGGTAATATATACACACTTATTTATATATATCATCTTCAATATATATTTAATTTTCATCCCAGATTAAATCTTATTGGAATGAACCAACCTCATCAACGTTTTAGGCTTAAAACCACATCAATGCACAATGAAAGCCATTATATAAAAGGGGTTAGGCAACATTAAGGAACCCATCGTTTATATATTCAATGTTTGTTATAAACATACAGACACGAAAATATCAACATGAAGGATGGCAACAATATATATATATATATATATATCTCAAATTGAATTGTATCAACAAATCAATCTCATAATATTTTATATTGCACCAAATTCGCCATTATATCTCACTTAAATCACAATAGATACACACACACACATATATATATATATTGACTTGAATTTTATATATATATATATATATAACGATACACACATATATCCGTTGGCTCCATAGGATATTTATGTTGGCTACTTAAAAGTAACAATAAAATAACATTATAACCCATAATAGCATGGCATTAATTGAATCCAACTTTATTATACGCCATATGCAGCAAGTTAATGGACCAACATAAAGGAGATTAAAGAGAAACATAAAGCAGATAAATGGACCAACGTTTATATCCAAAAATTGAGGCTCACGGTTTCCCAAGAATAGTTATAAATTGCTAATTATAATTATCTTGAAAATTAATATTTTATATAATAAATCTCCAACTTCACATATGTAGCTAGCAAATTGGAAAAATCAAATTTCAAGATATAACACCATGTAACTAAAATCAATAAAGGTTGAGAAAGATATTATCAGTGTCCCTTAAGAAGATAATCAAGGCACGATTGTGACAATATCAGTATCTTAATTTTCTTAAGATTGTTGTAAAATTTACCGTCACCAACACAGTCTGAGTCGCTTCTTAAGAGATATTGTCTTTAAGAAAATTATTCTGTGACTATGAAAATTATTCTGCATCTACAGAACTTCTTCCAGAATTAAACAAACTCTTTTAAGTGTTCTCTCAAGAACTGAAATACTTAGGTGCCAGAATAGTATAAAATAAAAATATGTAACCCAGAAAGTTTGAGAGAAAAGAGTGAAGAGAGAAGACAAATTCTGGTTGTCTATCTTTGAAAATAAGGGGAATGAGCCTTTTATAAGCATAAAATTATAACAATAAAAGACATGTATATTAAAGATTTTTAATAGCAATTAACAAAACGTTTACGAAATATTAAAAGCTATTAAAACTTGACAATTAACATCAATTAAATAGCTGTTACGAAATATTAAAAGCAATTAAAATTTTCTCATCCCCTATTTAAAAAAATTCTTTTGAAATATCAAGTTCATCAAAACGTTATTTTCCAACAAATCACGCATGCGTTATTGTGTCTTAATGTGTGTTGGCTTTAATAAATTTACATAAAAGTCTCATTATGTTGTAACCGTTGGCTTCTTTTCATGTATAAAACCGTTGGCTTTTGTATATATCCGTTGGCATGCTATCATGCTTTTGTGCTTTAATCATATATTAATGTGAGAATTTATGATTGACATAACAAAGATGTTAGCATCCATAGCCTTTATTCATTCACCTTCATAGCTTTCAATTGTTTTGATTGCTTGAACGCTTGTGTGTATAGCTTTTATTCTTCGTAGATGAAGGTGAATATATTGAACTTAAAAGCATTTAATTGTGTGTGTGTGTATATATTGATAACGGCCACATGGTATCCAAGCTCTATATATATATATATATATATGTTTGTGTTTGGTGTGTAGTATAAACATTACCATGGAGTCATTATGAGGTTTGTTAATGTTGGTGCACTAATACGTGATGATAAACGGATGTTTTAATCCTCGTTTATTCCATTAGTTTTTAGACGGCTAGAGTGCCTCAACCATTTATGTATGTGTTTTGGTAATATATCGAAGATGATATATATAGATAAGTGTGTGTATGTTATCGTGTATATATTCTCATCATCTCTATCACATGTATATATATATATATATATATATACACACACTTGTGGGATATTTTGAAATTTAAGTATATGGTATTTTTGACACCTTATTTTAGGTGACAAATAATTGATTTTCAATTATGTGTATTTTAATTTTTTTAAACTTATAAAAAATTATATTTTTTATTTGGTTGTTGCTCACAAAAGGAGATTTAGTTATGAAGAAGAATTTTTCACTATATGAGATACCTATAATGGGATACTTTGTTACAAGACTTTAGCTTTAACTATATATTGTATTGTATATCAATATTATTTTTACAAGTTCTTTTAACTTTGTTTGAAAAAATTCTTTTAAAATAGATTTGTATATATATATATATGTGTATATATATATAAGGGAAAATCAATAAACAAAATAGAATTTGCATTATGTGGAGCAAATGCATATTGATTTGATCCAACTAGCAAAATATCAGATACATGAGGTGAAATTATCATATGATTTTTTTTTTATGAGCCCAACTCATGATTTTTGAGTTCTAATTAATTTTGAGTGATCGTCAAGTGTTATGCAATGGTGGTTTCTTCTCCTTACATCACGAAATATATATGTGTCACTATTTTAATTTTTTTTTGAGAATTTTTATTAATTGTGGGGGGAAGAAGAAAAAAAATTTTGGTATTAATTTTATAACAAAAATGGGCGATGTGAGTATGTTGTTATAAAAATTATAAATTTTGGTAAAAATATTTTATGGTCAATAGTTAATATTGTTTTGGCTTAATAGAAATTTTATGGGTTTAATATTTGAGTATTGAGTATCTCATAAATTTCTATTAATATAACTATTGATAATATGAATAGGCTTTCTTAAAACTTAGATGTGAATTTTTTTAAAATTTCTCTATTTTTAGAATTTTATTAATGTGGAATTCTTGAAATAAATATATATGTGAGAGTTTTAATTTAAGAATTCAAAATGGCTTCATCTTAAGCTTTTGAGAGTTTTATTTTGGAACATAATTTTTTGTGGATTTGTGACCAAAGTTGTGGACATTGGCATATAAAATATTCGGTTAATTTGGAAATTGAGAAAATAATCTTGTTGAGATGATGATATGTCGTATATATAAAAATTGGAGTTAGCATTTTCTAATGCTAATTAATTCATGAAAACACTTCTATTGTACATAGAAGTATAATGTTGTTGAGTTATTGGTCACAAAAAAGTAATTGAAAAGTTCTTAAATAATTGTATGTAATTATTTTCTTGAAAAATAATATTATATAGTAGATGAATATAGATGCGCATATATGTTATGCTTGTGATGCCCATCTATAAGCCATACTCTTATAGATTTAAAAATATTTAAAGTGTGAGGGTATTTTGCATAATTTATATTACACAACTATAAGGGAAATAAATTAATTCTAAAACCTTAGTTGTTTTGTTGTTAATATTTTCTCTACGTGATCAATGAAAATATCTCTTTTAAATAAGGAGAGATGTGTATATATGTTGAAGTAATAGATTGTAAAGTGTGTGATGTGGATCTTATATAAATTTAAATATTCATTTACATCTAATGTTTACATAAAAGACATTGATGAAGTAAATGTGATTGTGTTGGGATTAAAACCATAAATAAAGGTGATGTTTTTTACTATTACAAGAACATAATGTTCAAAATTATCTTAAAAGTTTGATTATCGAGATGACAAACTGGTAAAAAACTCCTTATGATTTAACATTCAGTTAAGGAAAAAAGAGTTGAGTCTCTGTTGTTTTTAATAAACTTTACCTACCTTGACATATCATGTGTTGTGTGTCAGATAAGTGTCTATATGTATACAACCCAATGAAAGAGTTGAGAGATATTGTGATTTATGATATAATTTAAAGTGGATTTCTCATTGTATTAGAAGAATACAATGATGTTAATTGAATCTTTGATTCATATAAGAAAAATTCACTAGTGATTAAGCCTCATCTTTAGTGATGTGATCATATCTTAGAGAACAGCGAATAAAATTTTAGATTCACTCTAAAATCAGACTTCAATACTCCAAAGTTGGCTGAAAATAAGATAAGTGGTTGGAAAACTTTTTAGCAAATATTTTCATTGGGTAAGAGCCCAACGGTGTTAGTGTCTATGTATTATGATCGCTAAGTGGCAATAAACATTGTAAAGAATAAGACCTTCAATAGTAAGAATAGACACTTGTGTTTGAGACACAAAGTAGTATACCCATTGGTTCTGTAAGGTCAAAAGTGAATTTGGCCAATTCTCTGACTAAACATACATGTATGAAGGAAATTAGTTCTTCAAACATCGATGGAGAGTGGACTTAAGTCAATCGATCATTAACAGTGGTGGTAACCTAACCTTTGTGATTAGAGATCCTATGAAGAAGGTTCATATGTGTCATAATAAGTCATCTGCTAGTTCTGCTAGCACTATCTTTCTTAGTTCCTTTCTACGGTGTAAGTGTGAAAAGTGCTAGAATGCATTGATTGGAGGGTCGAGCAAAATCTCTTTATGATTTTCATAGGCCTTTCTAAGGGTGGTGTATTTATTGTAGATACACTTAACACTACAAGAAAATTGAGTCGCCACTAAAAGTGGCGACTAAATAAGTTGTCACTAAAAGTTGAGTTTTGGTGGCAACTCTTAGAGTCGTCACTAAAAGTCACACTTTTGGTGGTGACTTTTTAGAGTCGCCACCAAAAGTCAAATTTTTTGAAAAAACAATTAAAGAAAGTTGGATTTCTTTAAAAAAAAATAAAAAAATTAAACTTTATAGTCGCTACCAAAAGTTAATTTAAAAAATAAATAAAAAATATTGAAATTTTTTAAAAAATAAAAAAATAGACTTTTGATGCAACTATGAGAGCCGCCACTAAAAATCAATTTTAAAAAATTTGAATTTTTTAAAGTAAAATTAAAAAAATCAGGCTTTTGGTGGCGACTGTCATAGTCTCCACCAAAAGTCAATTTTTTTAAAGCCTGATTTTTTAAATAAAATTAAAAAATCAGACTTTTAGTGACTATTTAAAAGTCTATTTTATTGAAAAAAATAAACAAGTCAGATTTTTTAAAATAAAATAAAAAAATTAAAAAAGTCATTTTTTATTTAAAAAATTCTATTTTTTTTATTTTCCTCAATTTTATTTAAAATAAATTCAAATTTTTTTATTTTTTATTTTTTTAAAAAAATCAGATTTTCGGTAACGACTAAAGTTTGTTTTTTAAACTGAAATTGAATTTTTTTATGAAATTAGCTAAAATCAGACTTTTTGTGGTGACTGTCATAGTAATAATATATTTGCTTTTTGTTATAATATATATAATATTTTGCACTTACATAACACAAATGAAGTGATGGCAGGATGGCAAGACACACATGGTTGCAAGCAAGGGACTCAGGTTCGAATATCAGATATGCATATGTTTGGTTTAATTTCAAATAAACTTGAATATTGCATACAAAAAAAATTGAGTCACCTTGGGACAGTGAGTTATTGGATCGGCCAAAACTCGCACGAGTCAAATGGATTTCAGGTCGACTCGCTGGCTAATCCAAATCGAAAAAGCTGGCGAGTGACTTTTGGTTAGTTTTTGGTGATGACTTTTAGTCGCTACTAAAGGTGACTTTTAGTGGCAATTAAAGTCGCCACCAAAAGTAACTTTTTCTCACGAATTTTTTTTTTGTAATAAAGATGACTTTTGGTGGCGATTTTTGAGAGTCGCCACCAAAAGACAATTAGCCACAGATTTATGCTAACAACTTTAATCACCACTAAAAGTCACCACCAATAGTCACCACCAAAAGTCTTTTTTTTTTGTAGTGTGATGAAATCACCTATATGAGTGTAGAGTAGGGCCTCTCCTATGAGATTATGGCAACATATCTAGAGCACTTATGAATACCAAACATGCAATGGCCGAAATAAGGCGCATAATGGTGTCAATAGAAAGAACTATGGTCATGATGTGATTGGTAAAACCTCTAACCTACAATAAAAGTTTGTTGGTTTATAAAAATTATATACTTCCCCATCAATTTTGTGGGTTAAGTCTTATCAGTCTAGAGGTATGGTTCATAGTCCAAAAGACACCAAACTCGAAGCATCTATACCTGTGAGCAACCCAGAATTCTGTTTTATTTAGTCTTGATATTTCAAAAAAGAGTAAAGGGGATGAGACAATTTTTTAATTGCTTTTAAAATTGCATAGCTATTTTTAATTATTTTTAATATTTTGTAACAACTATTTAATTGTTGTTAATTACCCTTTAAATCTATGTTTTTATTGTTATAATTTTGTACCCATAAAAGGCATGAGGTCCCACTTTTTTAAACATACTACAAGAAGCTTTCTCCCACGATTTCATCTATGTTTTTGGTTGCTTAGTTCTTATTGTTCTAGGTCCTTAGTGTTTTGATTCTTGAGTGAAAACTCAAAAGAGTCTGTTTGATTCTGGAGAAAGTTTTGCAGATGTAGAATAATTTCCTTAAAGACAGTATCTCTTAAGATGTGTCTTAGACTGTAATATTGTTGGTGACGATTTTTACAACAATTTGTTTTAGTTACTATATTTTTCTTTCCCAATTAGTGCATAAAACTTTTGCTCCCTATAGATCCCTCTTTTAATACGTTTCTTTGCCCATTTAATCATATTGGATTTACTTAGCTTTTATTTTGAGATTGCAACATATTAATGAGCCAAGGGCTTGGTAACCTTGCACTGATGGAGGTTAGATAACCACATACCTATTATTTAAATGAGGATGACCATAAATAAAGGAATAGAATAGTTTTTAAGTACCATGAGGGAACAAATTTTAGAATGGGGCCATTTTGTTCTTGTAAGCATTAAGACCAATAGAGAAGGCCAAGCCTCTTCTGTAACATCCCAAATTTTAAAATAGTATGGTGAACCATCGAATTTAAAAGAAAAATTTTGAGGAATTAAAACTCTAAATTTTTAATATATTTGTAATATCTTAATTAAATTATGAATATTATTGATAATATTAACATTATTATAAAGTATGTAACTTTTAATATCAAATATTTAAAAAGGACTATTTCTAAAAGGAGAAATTTAGGAAACGTGAAACCAAGGATTTGAATTTTTTTTTTGGGGCATAAAAGAAATTTTCCTAAAACGACTTGAATTTTTAAAAAAAATTTTAAGATGTATTTCCTTATATTTCAGCCAAAGAATAATACATGGCCGAATAGGAAGTTGCCACATGGATTCCACTATAGATCTCTTCCCTTGGCCGAGAAGCTTCCTTGCTGGTCAGTAGCAAAAATTTTCTGGACTGTTCTTCCACTAAGTTCTCGTGTTCTCTCTCAACTCCGAATATGGCTGGGATAGAAAAGCAAGGACTATTCTCACTATCAATATGCCTTACGCAGTGTTGAATGGTGCGTTGAATGATCGTTTATTGCTTGCTAGTCCCACAGAAATAAATCCTAGACAGAAGAAGGCGATTGAGATTGAAAGCTGTCTTCTTGGTCTTCTTGAACCACTTCCTATTGGATTTGCTACAATGCAGCAAAGTTTTGAGCAGAAACTTGGTCTGTCAGAAATACTATACCAAATAACATCAAGGCTTCCTTCTTCTCCTCTTAGAAAAATCTGATTTTCTCCTTTCATTTAGTAGAAAGGTTTGGATTTATAGGCTGTTGTCTAAGAGAAATTAAGTGCAGTAAATATTGATTAAGCCGAATTATTGATAAGAGGATGAATTAGAAGTTGAAATAAAAAAGAAAAGAAAAGAGATAAATGAAGAAATTACAATTGGACTGGAATAGCTAAAAACTTGGTCATAACGTGTTGAAGTTATAATCTGATTGCATGCGCTTTCTTAGTGAAATTATGGAACTTATTTGATTCAAAATCAGTTGGCATAAATTTTGCTTATTGCTGTTGATTTGTGTTGTTCGGATTACACTTAAGGATTGGATTATATGTTGAATCGGGAAAAATGAACATGAAACTTTGGGGGCTGGTTATGCGTTAAACATATGTACATAAGTTGCTGTAAATCTCATGTAAGGTACAGACTAAATTGTGTAGGAACAACTGTGCGTCCTATGTCTATGAAATAGGTTAGATTAATGCCGAAAACAGAGTAAAGTTAGATGACAAATTAAGGTGGGCAGCAAATACAACTAAGTCATTTAAAATTTTCAATATTAATAATTTAATAATTTATTATTAATGATTAATTAATTTAATAATGTATTAATTTTATCATTCACTCAAATGGAGAAATAGCAGGAGACAAATATTAACATTTAGTATCAAAAAATTTAGTATTATATTAATTAATATTTTAACAAATAGGAAATTTTGTATAAAATTCAGAATGTAACTTAATCAAAATTAGATTAAGTAGATCTTATAAAGAGTGAAAATAAATTACGGGACAAAATATGACTATAAATAATTCTAAATTATCCTATGCTATAAATTATCCAACATAAACTCAAGGGAGAAACATTTTTGAAATTAGAAAAAATGAAAATTGAACTAACTTCTCTAGAGATTTGACTCCACTATCATTTTTTATATATGTTGCAAAAATCTCTTACCTAGTATTTTTTTTGTCCGATATAATAACTTCTAACACAAACGAGAGATTGTAATCTTATTTCTAACATAATAGTAAAGTCAACTAACTTAATGCTAATATCTAATATCTAATATGAAATTTTGCATTTATATTTAATATGACAATAGAAATTACCTGGTAATTTTATTAATATGTACAAGGAACACGTGTGAAAAATTTATTTCAATGACAAAAAAAATAAGCTAGAAGAAAACTGATTTAATATTTTGAACAAAATGAGTAATAAATATCGTTTGGGCAAACTTTAATGTTGCTCATATATAGTAGACATTTTGAAATGTATAAAAGTTTAATTAATAATTCATTAATAATAAAGAAAGTAGAAGTCCAGAAATTGAGAGCAGCAAATAAATCAAAATTAAAAAAGTAATGTTAATTAATTATTCAAAATAATATATATATATATATAATCTTATGAGATAAAATAAAAAATTTTCTTCAATTTATCTAATTATTTAAATTATTTTATATTATCTAACAATATAATTAATCACATTTTAATTAATTATTAGCTTGATATATCACATATGTAATAGTTTGCATATATTTAACAGCAAGATGTCATCATTGGAAGGACGGTTCTTACCAGGCGCCGCTCTGTTTAGCGCCGATTAGAAACTGTCACTAATCAAGAATTTTTCCATCAGTTTATATAAATGGCGACGCTTATAATCACCGCTAAATACAAAATTGACCGCCACTAAAATACTGTTTTTGGCTAGTAACCCTCTACTGCGTTCCTTTCTATAGAGGAAAATTCAGGCGACATAGTTGAGTTTTAACAAACATGAAACAGCTAATTTCTGCTGCTTTTGTTATTGCTGATAGGTTGGTTGTCGAGCTTGACAAACGTGACATATTTCATTACTTACTTTTTCTTTTTCGCCACTATAATTATTTATTTGTTTGGATTCAGACAAGAACCCATAGGAAAGTGCAGTACATTTAATAAAGTTGAAACAGAAAATGTCAAACAGCTTCATCATAAGGCGAAGCCACTCCAGAGCATTGACTCAATCTCTGGCCTTACTCAATGCCTATGTGATGCATTGTCTATCTATCTCATCAATGAGGTGCCACACGGGTCCAGCCTAGATCGCCCGAACTTTCTTTCTTACTGTGAGGAAAGCATCATTCTAATAACTTACTAAGTCTATCTTGTGACCAGTCATAGCTCACTACACAAAGAGGAATATCAACCCACTACCACAAATAAGCCCGTGGGCACACATATAATAGTAATTTACCACAATCATTGCATGTCCAAATAGTTCATACATAATTTGCATCATTATAATAGCAATTCACTCGTCCTCGTAATAATATTAATAATGTTCATTTTCGTACGTAGAAATTAAATTGTTCATTAACAACCATTATGATTCTCACATTATCATCAAAGTAATTCCTTTGACCATTAACAATAATAACAAATTTTTGTTTCACCCAATATTTATCTTCACTCATGCAACTCAGGATACTAACCCGGTATACCTAGCGTAATTAACCTCGATAAGACCAGATTATTAATAGGTCATCCACTCACTTGGAGCCTTTAATATATTGCCTTATGGAAACCATAGGAACCGGAGAAGAGTTGTGAGCAAGGGTTCAAATCTTTCTCTACTAATGTTGTAACAATTTTAAGAAACGTAGTTAAGGTGCGTTCTTCTCTACTAATCTTTCTGCATGAAGTAATTAATCTAAAAGTCTCCGCAGAGATTACTGCTTGTTGATTTTTCCTCCACACGGTATTTTTCTTTTTCTGTTAATTTGTTTGTTTCACAAAAAAGAAAAAAAGATTAAATTATAATTTTTGTCCCCATAATTTTACTAAAATTATAAATTAGTAATTATACTTTATTTTCATGTAAAATGGTCCCTATAGTTTTTTCATTCTTCTAAGTTAGTCTCTGTCGTCAGTATTGTTTAAAATAATCCTACATCATAGCTGACGTGTAAATTCCAGTCATTAAATTTTGCATAACTCAATAGTTATATCAACAAAATTCAATGTAGACATTAGGTTAGAGAAATTTGAGAAATAAGGACAAAATGAAAATTTTGTTGACATGGTAGCTGAGTTGTGCAAAATTTAATGACTGGACATTCTGATATGTTGACAAAGGTACACATCAGATGGTATGTAAGACTATTTTAACAATAAAGTTGATCATATTGACGGTATGAACTAACTTATATCGATAAAAAAACTATAAGAATTATTTTATATTAAAATAAAGTATAGGGACTAATTTATAATTTTAGTAAAATTATAGGAATCAAAATTAAAATTTTAACCAAAAAAGAGTATGTATATAATTGCTGAGGCATATAGTTGACCAATGGGGATTATCGCCACAGAGTACCGCATTGATAAAATATTTTTCGTACTTGCTCCTAGACTTCTATTCCAGAAATATAACATTATACAGATAGAGACGAAACATATATGATGGATCTCAAGGCATTTGAATATTACGTGTTTTTACAATTTCCTCTGGAAAGTGCTATAAACCATGGGCACTGCTTGAACATTTTCTTCTCTGATAAAATACAATTGATGTTGTTTTCCAAGATTATTTCCAATATATTGACAAAACAGTTTCCTGTATTTCTCTAGCCTTACGTACACTCAAATGATTATGACCGAAAAAAAAAAGTGAAATGATGCATGCATGGTAAAATTTTCAATTAAATTTCTTGCATCCATCTCACAAAGTGAATTAAAGTAAAAAATTTACACAAGATCCTGCCACATAAAACACTCACTTATGGGTGACAGAAGGTTGGATTTGTATCAGGTCAAAAATAGAAAAATAAGCTAGAACTTATTTAACTACATATTTTTCATTAAAAAATTTTACAAGGTCATTATGTAATTTATATTAAGGATTAAACGGAACTACCAAAAAAATTTAGATTGAGCGACGGTTAAAACTTTACACTTAGTGACGGTATTAGTAGAATCCGCTACTGAATACCAATACGTAGCAGCTGTTTTAATGAACCACTACTAAACATAAATACCTGGTGGCAGTTCTAAGTGAACTGTCGCTAAAATATTAAAATCTAAATAAACTGCCACTAAATACAATTATTTGGCAACAGCTAAATTGCTCCTAAATACAAATACAGCTAAGTCATTTAAAATTTTCAATATTAATAATTTATTAATGTATTAATTTTATCATTCACTTAAATGGAGAAATAGCAGGAGAGAAATATTAACATTTAGTATCACAAAGTTCAGTATTATATTAATTAATATTATGAAAATTAGATTAAGTGGATTTTATAAAGAGTGAAAATAAATTATATGATAAAATATGAATATAAATAATTCTAAACTATTCTATGCTATATATTATCCAAAATAAACTCAAGGGAGAAACATTTTTGAAATTAGAAAAAATGAAAACTGAACTAACTTCTCTTGAGATTTGACTTATCTTAACATTTTTTTATATATGTTGCAAAAATCTCTTACCTAGTATTTTTTGTCAAATATAATATCTTTTAACACAAACGAGAGATTGCAATCTTATTTGTAACATAATAGTAAAGTCAACTAACTTAATGCTAATATCTAATATCTAATATGAAATTATGCATTTATTTTTAATATGATAATATAAATTACCTGGTAATTTTATTAATATGTACAAGGAACATGTGTGAAAAATTTATTTCAATGACAAAAAAAATAAGTTAGAAGAAAACTGATTGTAATATTTTGAACAAAATGAGTAATGAATATAATTTAGGCAAACATTAATGTTGGGTTTACCTACTGTTTTCAGCTAGTAACCCTCTACTGTGTTCCTTTTCTGTAGAGGAAAATTCGGGCGACGTTGAGTTTTGATAAACAACTAATTTCTGCTGCTTTTGTTAATGCTGATAGGTTGACTGTTGAGCTTGCCTCTGCTAGATATATATGGAGTTGATCGACATATTGTTACAGGTCAAGCTGTAGAAGGGATCATGTGACATTCATTACTTCTTTTTCCTTTTTCGCCACTATAATTTTTTATTTATTTGGATTCAGACAAGAACGCATAGGAAAGTGCAGTACATTTAATAAAGTTGAAACAGAAAATATCAAACAGCTTTAACTCTTGCATTGTGGACAAAGAAAAGACGCATGATTATATGATTTGATCAAAGAATGAAGGGTTGACCTGTCAGAACTTAATAAGGTTACTAAATGACCCAACACTATTAAAACTAAGTTTAAATTGTTGAGTTTATATGGATGATGTTTAAGATGGGTTACGCAATTCAACGGCGATGGATCAAGAAATAGCCAGCCCTATTGAAAATTTATTTTTTTTTTTTTTTAACTGGCTCTTGGTAAAGTTAGCTGGTAATGTATTAAGATTTCTCACATACACATACATCATGAGTTGCCTTCAATATACTACTAACAGAAGCAAATTCTTTCTCGCTTCCACATCATTTTTATTTTGTAAAGAAAATTTGAAATTTTTTTCCCGCAAAAATCATGACTTCAGTCCTCAGTACTGACTATAAAATCCCCCCCCCCTTTTCTTATCAAACTGCATATTAAAAACCATAATGGTACATGTTTTCCTTAATCAAGGTTTTAGATTTGAGTAGTGTAAAGAGATAAAAACAATCAAATGAGAGTTTTATACGTTTGTGATTCAATTTGATTTGAATCAGATTAATCATAGCTGACTAAGTTCTGGATACCTATTATTAAAAAATAATCAAAAAAAAATTTTAATGTAATAAATATATTTTAAATGGAGAATTCTAGAACCCACTAGATAATAAATAGGCGGCATAATGCATTATGTAGAATGATCTTAGCGGAAGATTTTGTAGAAAATTCTAGGCAATGGAAAGAAGCCTCCAGACACATGTTAACCGACATGTGAAACATATATATAAGCATTGGGTGTGTAATTGAATATGTGAGTTGAATAAAAAAACAATCATTCCTTCCTACAACTCCTAGCCTTAGCTTTTTCGTCCATCACTCTCTCTCTCCCTATTTTAATTATTTCTTTGTATCATCTCCCATCAAGATATCGATTTTATGCAAATTACAAAAATTGCCACTAGTTTTCCATACCAAATCAATTTACTTTAAATCCATTATTGGTATCAGAGCCGTGGTTCAAAAAATTTCGTTATATTCTAGCCACCCTATTCTAACCATAAACCCTGATGGCCTCCACATTAAATCCCAATCCAACCACCTTCAATTATACACAAACTTTAATTCCAATATTTGAAGGAGAAGCCTATGATTTTTGGAGCACAAAAATGAAGACACTCTTTATCTCACAAGACTTGTGGGATATAGTGCAAGAAGATTTCCAACATCCAACTCCTGAAGAGCAAGCGACATGGTCAGCTGCTAGGCAAAAGGAGTACAAGCAAATTATTCAGAAGGATGCAAGAGCGTTACTCCTCATACAGCAAGGGGTAAGCTACTCAATCTTTCCAAGAATCATGAATGCAAGCAATGCTAAGTGTCACATCCCAAAATTGAACATGTGAAAAGATACAACTCATTTGATAAAATTCTCAAACATACGTTATTTACATATATTCTGTAAGGTTTTACATTCAACCTTAATCATTCATTCCACACTACAGAATTATATTCATCTGATAAGCAAATATAGACATACATAGTCTGATATTTCTATCTCATCGCAAGTCTAGGAGACCTATAGTAAGTACAGAGCATTCCTAGTATTCACATTAATAAGTATTGTACTGGTATCCCACCAGACAGAAACAGATAATAACTCCAAGGGGCTTCTAATCTTCAAACGGATACTCTTCTTCCTTGTTTTCTGTATCTGAAAAGATAATCATAGGGAGTGTGAGTTTATTTAAAAACTCAGTAAGTAAATAACTGTACTATATAAAATATCAAAAGTACAAATACCACATTTACTCATATAATTAATTGTCTTATACATCGAGTAGTATGGGACTCTAACCCTTTCAAACTCATGAATAAGATTTCATAGATATACACCGAGTAGTATGGGACTCTAACCCTTTCAAACTCGTGAATAAGATCTCATAGGTATACACCGAGTAGTATGAGACTTTAACCCTTTCAACTCGTGTATAGGTTTCATAGATAAACACTGAGTAGTATGGGACTTTAACCCTTTCAAACTCGTGTATAAGATTTCTTAGATATACACCGAGTAGTATGGGACTTTAACCCTTTCAACTCGTGTATAGGTTTCTTAGATATACACCGAGTAGTATGAGACTTTAACCCTTTCAAACTCGTGTATTAGATCCCGTAGATCTTTACTCATTAATAAGATAGTGAGAATTTATCACATAGTATAATTGTCATGAAATAAAATAATTTCTACATACTCTTATTTCTACCGATCATCATATACTCCCATATGAAAATTGATTGCTTATTATCCAAATAATATTGTAAATGAGACTTATATTGTACTTTGACTAGTAATATCAAATTAGCTGAGCAAGGTTATTTACTCACCTTGATGTTTGTCCAAGTTTACCTTGTTCCACACTAGAATTTGTGTAGGAAAATTTCCTAGTAAAATATATTACAAGGAAACATAAGAAAGGAAACAAAATCACGAAAACACGCAAAATTTTCTGATTGCTACAGTAACGGTTTGCTACAGTAGCGGTTGCTACAGTAACGGTCCGCTACAGTGACAGTTCGCTACAATAACGTTGACTGCTACAGTACCGTTGACTGCCGACACTACAGTAACTGCTACAGTACCGAAGAAAATTTCCCGAAATCTGGTCGCTACAGTAACTCGAGTTTTGCAGAAGTTTTTGCAGAAATTTCTCACAAATTCATCCTTTCATTTCTTGTTTCAAAACCAGAATTTCAACTCTTTTAACCGATTATAACTCAAATATAACTTCTAAAACAACTGAGATTCATGAATTATCATCAAAATCTTCAAGAACAAAATCTCCTCTAATCTTCCATATAAACTTAGATTTAAGGAAAATAATGAGATTAAAGCTTACCTTTGATCCTTACAAAGCTTTTGAACCGAACAAATAATCGAACTTCTGAAGATCAAGGAAAGGATTTGAGAAGAAGATGAAGAACTGAGAGAGAAAATGAAGTTACTGTTCCTTTTGCTTCACTTCAGAATCGAATTATGAGAAGTTACTATTGAAGTTTTATATTAAATATTTCTAATGGGTTATTGAATAACCCATGGGTATCCATAACCCAACATCCAAACCCATCCAGTCAATTTACAATAAATGGACTAATTGACCATTCTTCAACCACTTTTCCATGAATTTCACCATTCTTAGAATATATCCCACATGGTGCAAATATTCAGTCCAGTCATTTAACTCAATTTTCATAAATAATATTCAAAGAGAACAATTAAATATGAAAATTAAAAAATGACCAAAATAAATAACTAAAGTAAAGTTGTAGAATTCTAAAATACTCTTAAGCGAATTATATTCCGAAATTAACGGGTATTACACTAAGGAGGCATGGGAAATTCTGAAGAGTCAGTTCAAGGGATCTGACAAGGTAATTACTATTAAACTCCAATCTTTATGGAAAGATTTTGATAATTTATTTATGAAGGAAGGTGAATCAATTTAAACCTTTTTCTCTCGTGTTTCTAATATTATTAATCAAATTAGAAGTTACGGAGACACGATAGAAGATGAGAAAATTATTAAAAAATTACTAAGATGCCTTCCTCTCAAATATGATCATGTGGTGGCTGCAATTGAAGAAGCTAAAGGTTTGACAAAGCTCACTCTGGTAGAATTAATGGGATCTCTCCAAGCTCATGAGGAGAGAATGCGAAGATTTGAGCAACCACTAGAGCAAGCTTTTCAAACAAAAGCAAATATCTCCAAAAGTAATGGAGACTAAAAGCATGACCACGAACAAAATCCTCAAGATAGAGGATCATCTAATTACCGTGGAAGGGGGAGAAGAAATAATAATCAATGGAGCAAAAATAGACCTAGCTCCTACTGTAATTTATGCAAAAACAATAATCATGATACAAAAGACTGTCGATATAAATGTAAAAGGTGCAAAAGGCACACACATCTTGAAAAAAATTGTTGGTATCGGCAGAAAGACGAAGCAAATTTTTCTGAAAAAGACCAATCCCTTGATCAAATATTTTATTCCGCATTTTCTATTCAACAAGAATCAAGGGATATTTGGTATTTAGACAGTGGTTGTTCAAACCACATGACAAGCAATAAAAATTGTTTTGTCAATTTAGATGAAAATATAAAATCCCCAGTTACACTTGGTGATGGGAAAATTCAAGGAGTTGAAGGAATAGCTGTAAAGACAAAAAATGGCCAGCAAAAATATATTCATGATGTTTTTTATGTTCCAGGCCTTAGTCAAAATTTATTAAGTGTTGGCCAATTGATTCAAAAAGGCTATAAACTGATTTTTGATCAAGATAAATGCACAATATTTGATAAAAATAGGGGGCAAATTATAACTACTATTAAAATGACCCCAAACAAAATTTTTCCTTTAAATATGTCACTTGGGCAATACGCTATGAAATGTGAAAATATGGATGAAGCAACATTATGGCATTTGAGATATGGTCATTTGAATTTTAATGGCCTTAAAGTATTAAATCAAAAAGATATGGTGCTCGGGCTACCATTTATGCATTTTGAAAGAAAAATTTGTGAACGATGTATTTTTGGAAAAATGCATAGATTACCATTCCCAAAATCATCTTGGAGAGCAAAAGCTCCGTTAGAATTGGTGCATGTAGATATTTGGGGTCCTTCAAGAATCCCTACTCTTGGCGGAAAGAGATATTTTCTACTCTTTGTCGATGACTTTACCCGCATGATGTGGGTTTACTTCATCGAGCAAAAATCAGAAGCATTTAATTATTTTACTCAATTCAAGGCCCTAGCTGAAAAGCAAAGTGGGCATCCTCTCAAGATTTTAAGAACTAATCGTGGAGGATAATTCACTGATCAAAGATTCATCCAGTTCTACAAGGAGCATGGAATTAAGAAGGAGCTCACTGTTCGATACACAAAACAACAAAATGGAGTTGCAGAAAGGAAGAACAGAACCATCTTGGAAATGGCACATGCTATGCTACAACAAAACAACTGCCAAAATCATTTTGGGCCGAAGCAGTATACACAGCTGTGTATATTCTCAACCGATCCCCAACAAAGGCTGTTCCAAACATAACTCCATATGAAGCATGGTTCGAGAGGAAGCCAAGAGTTGATCACTTCAAAGTCTTTGGCTGCATTGTGTACTCTCATATTCCAAAAGTCAATAGAGAAAAGCTTGATGAAAGAGGAGAAAGATGCATCTTCATTGGATATAGTGACGAATCTAAAGGCTATCGTCTCTACAATCCAGAAACGAAGCAATTTATCATTTCAAGAGATGTTATATTTAATGAAGGAGAAAGTTGGGAATGGAGCAATAAAGTACCAAAAGGAGTCCAACATATAAATGTTGAAGAAGAATCAAGAGACGACACAAGCCCAAGCACAAGCCAAAATTTCAGACCATATTTTTCATCAGATTCATCTTCTCCAAGAAAGATGCGATCATTACAAGACATTTACCAAACTTGTGATGTCGCATTCTTTTCTTGTGAGCCTCAAAAATATGAAGAGCTGGAAAAGAAGAAGAATGGAGAAAAGCCATGGATGAAGAAATCAAGATGATCGAGAAGAATCAAACATGGGAGCTCGTGGAGAAACCAAAAGAAAAAGACATAATTGGCTTAAAATGGGTCTATAAGATCAAATATAATGAAGACGGATCAATCCAGAAATACAAAGCACGACTCGTAGCAAAAGGTTATTCACAGCAACCTGGGATTGATTTCAATGAAACTTTTGCTCCTGTGGTGCGAATGGAGACCATCAGACTAGTACTTGCTTTAGCCGCACAACTGAAGCTAAATCTCTACCAGTTGGACACAAAGTCTGCATTCCTAAAAGGAGAAATTGAAGAAGTCTATGTAGAACAACCTCAAGGATACATTATTCGAGGAAAAGAGGACAAAGTGTATTGGCTGAAGAAAGCATTATATGGGCCTAAGCAAGCACCACGAGCATGGAATAGTAAGATAGACAAATATCTTCTTGATCGAGGTTTTACAAAAAGCCCAAGTGAGCCATCATTATATGTTAAGATGATTTGTTGAAAAAATTCAAGATGACGAACTGTATGCCAGTATCAACGCCGATGGGAACAAATGAAAAATTATCAAAATAAGATGGAATAGAAAAAGTAGACGAGACAGGTTACCGAAGCTTAGTTGGATCGCTGATCTATCTCACAAATACAAGACCAGACATAGTGCACGCAGTCAGCATTGTTTCAAGATTTATGAGTAAGCCCAATAAATCTCACTTAACTGCTGTGAAGAGAATTCTAAGATATGTTAAAGGAACACAAAATTTTGGCATCATGTACAAAGCGGAAGAAGATTGTAAGTTAATTGGCTACACGGATAGCGACTGGGCAGGCAACATCGATGATCGAAAGAGCACATCAGGATATGCATTTCTTCTGGGATCTAAAATAATTTCATGGTCATCAAAAAAGCAGAAGACAGTTGCACTCTCATCAGCCGAAGCAGAATACATGGCCGTAACAAGTGCCACATGCGAAGCAGTTTGGCTTAGAAGAATTTTGGAGAATCTACATCAAGCTGACAATGATCCAACACAAATATATTGTGACAACATGTCAGCTATTGCCATGACAAAGAATTCAGTATTTCACAGTAGTACCAAACATATTGAAATTCGACATCATTTTATTCGAGAGCTGGTGCAACAAGGAGAAATCAAGATAAAATTTTGCAAGATTGAAGAACAATTAGCAGATATTTTCACAAAGCCAGTTACTATGGAAAAATTTATCAAGCTCAGAAAAATGCTTAGAGTTATGAATTTTTTTTTTGATTATGAGGGAGTATTAGAAAATAATCAAAAAAAAATTTTAATGTAATAAATATATTTTAAATAAAGAATTCTAGAACCCACTAGAAAATAAATAGGCGGCATAATGCATTATGTAAAATGATCTTAGCGGAAGATTTTGTAGAAAATTCTAGGCAATGGAAAGAAGCCTTCAGACACATGTTAACCGACATGTGAAACATATATATAAGCATTGGGTGTGTAATTGAATATGTGAGTTGAATAAAAAAAAACAATCATTCCTTCCTACAACTCCTAGCCTTAGCTTTTTCGTCCATCACTCTCTCTCTCCCTATTTTAATTATTTCTTTATATCATCTCCATCAAGATATCGACTTTATACAAATTACAAAAATTGCCACTAGTCTTCCATACCAAATCAATTTACCTTAAGTCCATTACCTATGACTCCAACCAAAAAGATGCTAAGGACTGTTTGAGCCAAAAAGATATGGAAAACAAGAAGATATTAAAGCAAGCAGATTTTATCTTCTAAATGGAAGATTTAGAAGTTACAAATACCATCCTTCATGGCTCTCCACAGTTCTGAACATTATTTTTCCGCTAAAGCGCCATCTGTTCTGTCATAGACTTCCACCATATTTCGCACTTCACAGCTCTTCGTCGGTTCTCTACTAGAAATTGAAAGGTATCCTACTTGCAAAGCATTGCTTTAACATAATAATAACCAGTAGCTGCAAAACCAAATGCAGAAAGATCAGTTATACTATTGTAGAGCTTCAAATACATAAAACAAGACCCTTCCTCGAGATGCTCGAGTAAAAAATGGTAGTATATTAGAATGGCAGGGCAATTCTCCTTTGGCAGAAAGCATTTTGCAAGCAAAAATACTTACTTATTCTGCCAAAGGAGACTTGCAACCTACAAAGCATACTTAGTAGGTGTCTGTTAATTGCTTCTGCTCTCAAATCTCAATCATCCAGAGGTTGCAATATATTGTGCCCTATTCGCACATTAGGAATGGATATTCTATACGAATGTAAAGGGTATATGCTGTGGATCATTCCTCTGGAATATATTTCTTTGTGTCCGCATTTGCAGCATGTATGGTCCCCTTTCCAGTAACAGTGCTCCTCTGTCAATCAGGCTTTTCAAAACTATTTTTAAGTGTGCTAAAGAACATGAAAGCGGTTTTTCTTTTTTGGTTTCTAAATGAACACTGAGCCAATTATCAGAAACAAGGCATAACACGCCTGACATGTATAGTTAGACGTATTATATTTTGTTATGGTATGGTTTTGAAAAGCCTATAATACGTTATTATATGGGGCTAGTTCCTTTGACACTCCTAATCTTGTACCAATGTATGTGCTATTTAATTAATTGAACAGCCTCCAAATTCTACCATTTTATTCCAGCATTGTGATTGATGTGTGTGTGTATATATATATATATATATACATAAGCAGCACGAAATAAAAGGAATTTGCAATAATACGTGCATTGTGTAGCAATGTTGGTGAAAAGCTGTATGTTCTCTCTCCCTCAATTAATTAGATGGGGCTAGTTCCTTTGACACTCCTAATCTTGTACCAATGTATGTGCTATTTAATTAATTGAACAGCCTCCAAATTCTACCATTTTATTCCAGCATTGTGATTGATGTGTGTGTGTATATATATATATATATATACATAAGCAGCACGAAATAAAAGGAATTTGCAATAATACGTGCATTGTGTAGCAATGTTGGTGAAAAGCTGTATGTTCTCTCTCCCTCTATCTCTCTCTCTCTCTCTCTCTCTCTAACAAGAGAAAAGTTAACGTAAAGATAATATGAATCAAATTTCCCAGTTTATATATTATATTATTATGGTATGGTTTTTCATGAACTCCGTACGGTTGACTTTGAGATAAGCTTCAAGCTGTACTGAAGGACCACTATGACCAGTATGCTTTATGGACCACAGCAATGTCTTTTGTAAAACAGAAACACACAGACAGTTAATGAAGAATCTTCCTTACAAAATTTTCTTGTATAGGCACGTATACCTAATGAGGTGTTAATCATGCAGCCATAGACTCATCTTTTAAGTGTAAGCCAATCAAACACGGTCACGCGGCTATGAAAACTCTGACAGCTTTAAAGAATCTATCTGTATAAAAATATCTCATTGTCTGCACGTTACTGCTTACTTTATGTCCCAAATATTTTATTTTAAAGTGAGCTGATAAGCATGTAGTGAACTGAGCATGCAGAGTGCGATACTTTTAAAAATTTTAGAAAATTGTCCTTTTTTTTATGTTTGTATTTTACCTCTTAAATTCTAACACATGAAGCAAGGCGATGGCACCACCGACGACAATTGTAAAAAAGATATAATTGAAAAAAAAATGTAAGATATAACTAAAGTAAAAAAAAATTAGGAACAAAATTAAAATGTTGTGTAGACATTAGAAACATAAAGAGTATTTTTTTACCCATTTTCTTTGGTATATTTATGTGCATAGAGTTGCATATTACTAATAAAATATGACAAAATATGGCTATACATTGTTCATTCTTAAACAAATTGAGTCATTTTATTTCTCTAATATTGATTATTTAACATGATTTGAAATTTAAATGCTGCCTTTAGTATGTTGAAAGAATACAAATCACTACAACAAAGACCTCAATTTTTTACTACAAATTTCCTACTAATTTCTATTAAATGGATTTGTGACTGCTTTATATAAGTTTATCTACTGAAATATGGTAGGAAACATGAGGGTGAATATAATATATTTTTCTGACTGAAAAAATTATTTATAATGTGGTAGGAAGTATGAGAGGGTGAATATAATATATTTCTGACTAAAAAAAATTACTGACAATAAATAGGAAATTTTAACGTATTCACCCGAGTCACAGATTGGCTCGACATAGCACCTGTGTGGCTTGACACTACACCCAGTTTTGTGTGTCTGTAGTATATATTTTTTTAAGAAATTAAATAGTTTATTTTTTAAAATTATTCTTGTTATGTTGAATTAGTTAATTATGAAAAATTAATATATATATATATATATATATTATTTTTTTATCTAAAAAGTACACATAAAAATTAATATGATATAAAATTTACTATATTCAAATAATAACATATATATATATATATATATAATTTTTTTCATGTAAAAAGTTACATAAAATTGATTGATATAAAATATAAAATAAATAATATAAAATATAAAATTTAATAATATAAAATTTCAAAAAAATTAAGTGAGATTCTAATGTGGCTGCCACACAATGTCGAGCTACACAAATAAAAAGTTAATATATATATATATATATATTCATCTAAAATGTACAGATAAAAATTAATATAATATAAAATTTACTCTACTCAAATTATTTTCATGTAAAAAGTATGGATAAAATTGATCAATATAAAATATAAAATAAATAATATAAAACATAAAATTTATTAATATAAAATTTCAAAAAATTAAATAAAAAAATTAAGTGACAGACTAGTGTGGCTCGACATAGCATATGTCGAGCCACATCACACTGTCTCCACTTCATGTATTTTCATTTTATTCTATTTATTTTTTTAGAGATTAAATAGTTTTTTTAAAATTATTTTTTATGTAGATTTATTTAATTATGAAAAGTTAATATATATATATATATTCATTTAAAAGTACAAATAAAAATTAATATATTATAAAATTTACCATATTCAAATTATTTTCATGTAAAAGTATGCATAAAATTGATTGATATAAAATATAAAATAAATAATATAAAACATAAAATTTATTACTATAAAATTCAGAAAAAATTAATTAAAAAAATTATGTTCCAGTCTAGTGTGGCTCGAGGTAGCATATGTCGAGGCACACCACATTGTGCCTATACTTCATGTATTTTTATTTTATTTAATTTATTTTATTTAGACATTAAATAGTTTTTTTAAAAATTATTTTTTTATGTAGATTTAATTAATTATGAAAAGCTAATATATATATATATATATATATATATGTATTCATCTAAAAAGTACAAATAAAAATTAATATAATATAAAATTTACTATATTCAAATTATTTTCATGTAAAAAGTATAGATAAAATTGATTGATACAAAATATAAAATAAATAATATAAAACATAAAATTTATTATTATAAATTTTTTAAAAAAATAAAAAAATTAAATGACAGACTAGTGTGGATCGACATATGCTATGTCGAGCCACACCACACTGTCTCCACTTCATGTATTTTCATTTTATTTATTTTATTTTACTTAGAGATTAAATAGTTTTTTAATTATTTTTTATTTATATTTAGTTAATTATGAAAAGCTAACATATATATATATATATATATATATTTGAATATATTAAAAATTTAGTGTAATTTTAAAGATTTTAGTCTCTTCTCTAATTTATAATAAAAATTTTATATCAAATAATTCTAATATATATAAATATTAAATGAAAATTACGCCTGTCCTAATTTATTAATTTTCTAAAAATTTGTTTAAACCATATAGAATTTTTAAAGAAATAATAAAAAATAAAAAAATAATCACTTTATTTATGGGGCTACAAAAAAATTGAAAATTGTATATTAATTGTAAATTGTACAATATAGAAAAAGTAATAAACATTTCATATAAAAATCTGTCATCACTTGTAGTGTTATCATCATTATGTTCTTCATTGTTATCTTTTTTCTTCACTTTCTTCTTTATTTGTATCTATATCTTGGTGTTTATTTTCTTCTTCACCTTCTTCTTTCCCCTCTTTTTCTTGATCTTACTCCTCTGCTTCATCTTCACCTAGTATTTCTTCATATTGTCCCTCTTCTTGCAAATTATCAGCTAATAAGTCACTATATATATCGACACATTCGGTTGTTAAATCTAGAAGGCTAATTCTAGCCTCTCTTGAGTGTCAACTAGACTTCTCAATTTAGTTTTAATGACAACCCACTAGTTTGATTTTTCTCTAATTCTGATTGGATAAGGAACAAAATATACTTGTATTTCCTGGTGTGTAAAAACAAATGGATCAAATTTTTCGTATCTCCTTGACTATTTAGTTTCTATAATTTTATACTGTAGGTGCACCTTTATTTTACAGTTTAACACTAGATCAAACCAGTCACAATAAAATAAGGTGACTTTTTTATGGGTTTACCAAAACACTATAACTGTACCACTTTCTTGAGGACGCCAAAATAATCATTTTCTCTACCGCCCTCTCTCCAATGCCTCTAACGCACACCCACTGTTGATTGTCTTTTTGCCAATGCTCCAAGTATTGGTATGAAACTTGTATCTGTTTACAAAATATATTGGCCATGTTTCTACATTGCGAAATGGTCCCCATGCCAAGTCCTTTAGATATAGATTATTGAGAACAAGAGCTTGAATATTTACCTAATGAAAATGATAAATGAATTTATAATAATTGATTAATGCACTAGACAAAAATTAATTGCAAATGATAAAATCACTTACGAGGCTTTTAAACCATTGGACAAAATGCAATTCAACCACTCTATCAATATCTTCATTGTTGAAGTGTGGATTTAAACTTTTGTGATATTGTTCAAAATTATTGTTGTATAAAAGTAAAGTCAGTAAGCAGACAAAGCAGATATACAACATTTGATTGAATAATAAAATTAGAAAGTACATACTCAAGATATGGCTTCACTTCATTGCAGTTGAAAAGAACGTAAAGTTAAGCTGTAATATATTCTCTATCATCCAAAAATCTAGTGAAACTCTTTCCATAGGGACGGCCAAGTTGATTAAAAATTGTTAATATTGTTGGTTCGCTTATCCCTTCTTGTAAACAAGAATTCCGACCAACTCTTGTTCTCACTGAATTTACATGTAATTCAAAGTAATTATAACAAAAGTAAGTTGTCTCCTGTGCCAAGTATGCCTCACAAATAGATCCTTCCACCTGAGATTTATTTTTTATTGTCTTTTTAATTCTGTTTAAAAACCTTCACAATCAAAAGGAATAACCTGTCATATTTGAATATGTAGAAATTAAACTAATATGGAAAATAAGTATAATTAATGAATGAGTACCTCTCAAAAGGATACATCTATCGATATTGAACTGGTCTGTCAACTTGAGCCTTATATGGCAGATGGACAGGTAGATGTTCTATTGAGTCAAAAAATCCAGGGAAAAATTCTTTCTAGCTAGCAAAGGATGATAGGAATATTTTGCTCCAATTGAATTAGCTCACCACTTTAAGTGTTGCTAAATATAAGTCTCTAAAAAATTGGCTTATCTAAGTGATTGGCTTTCAAACTTGCTCAGGCAATGTGCTGAAAGCAATGGTAGCAAACATTCCATGAAAATGTGACAATCATAGCTCTTGAGTCCAAATAACTTTCCATCCTTTAGGTCAACACATCGTGACAAATTTGAAGAATAGCCATCAGGCATTTTTAACCATTTTACCTACTTGCATATTGCTCTTCTCTGCTCTAGAGTAAACATAAATTTAGCTTTGGTTTAATCAAACCAAGAGTATTTTCTCTCATTCTGTACAGTGAAGGCCTTTGAGTTGTGCATACAGGAAGGACAAGTTAACTTACTTGCAATGCTCTACCCCGACAACATTCCATATGCTGGAAAATCATTTATTGTCCACATTAATGCTACTCACATATGAAAAATTTGTTGTGTGGATACTCCATCCCATAACTTTTTCAGTTCATCAATGAGTGGCTGCAAGTACATGTCAATGACAGCCTTCGAATTACGTGGCCTCGATACAATGGCTATTAGGAATATATATAGTGCAGTCATATACAGCTCGAGTGGCAGGTTGTATGGTGTCACTATGATCGGCCAACACGAGTATGGTGTCCCGTGTTGACCGTAAGGGGTGAATCTATTTGTACACAAGCCGAGTCTCACATTATGTGGCTCACTCGCGAAGTCTAGATACACCATATCAAAGTGTTTCTATGCTTCCCCGTCTGAAGGATAGACCAATACCCCTTCATCTCTTATGTGATTTGAATGCCATTGTATGTACTCAGCCGAACTCGTCAAGGCATAAAGCCTCTGTAACTTAGGAACAAGGGATAGATAGTTCATCCTTTTAATTGGAATCCGTTTAGCATTTGGTCTTCTCCCTGTCGATCTTCTCAATATTAGAATGCTCCACAAAATTTACATTCTATCTTATCTATGTGTCGTTGTAGTACAACATACATCCATTCAAGAAAACATCAATTTTTTTAGACTATAAACTGAGTCTAGATATTAGTTTTTTTGTCCTATACCAATTGTTTAGCATGAGATTATTTGGGGGACTGATCTCCCCTATAAGACTTGCCATATTATTCAAAGCTTGCATTGAAATATTACCTTCAGATTTAAGATTTAACATTCTCACTGCAACAGACAACTCTGAATGATTGGTACATCCTGACTATAGTGGCCTCTGATAGGCATTTGATAGATCAAAAAAACTTTGAGCATTTGGATTTGGAGGTTTGTCGGTATTTAAATTACCATTGTCTTTATTTTTTGGTTTTGAGTCATCTCTGATATCCAAATCTTTCTATTTGTACCTATGATCTTGGTTTAATATCGAGCATTCTCACTGGCAGCAATATTTGTCAACCTACTTAAACATCCGACATCAGCAGTTGTTGAAGTTGTGGCTACCTCTCACCTCATTGTGAGTTGTCTAACAGTAATATTGTGGCTGAAAGCCTTTTTTGTAGAGATATGCTTTAATGTCGTCAACATCTATATAAGTATAGTTTTTGTGTTTTGAGCAGGGGCACCAAATCTTTCCGTTTTTTGCATGTTTACTAGCAAATGCAACGAATTCCTCCACCCCAAGTAAAAATTCTTCTGTGTATCCCTTCCTTCTAGGAATTAGTATATTATACATCTATCTCCGATAAGAAGGGATCTCTATTTTTCATAAAAAAAATGTATAAGAATGAAGAGAAAAAAAATAGAGAAGGCTGGCTAAACACTCTGTAACCAAAATCACAATAGGGAAGCCAAATATGCAATAACAAGAAATGGTAAAAGATATAATAGGACAGTTATCATATTCAAATATTACTAACTTTACCAACTTTTTTTATTACCCATCTATAAAAGTTGTCAGGAGATGCTTTTTTTTTTTCATTCATCCCATCCATAAATACAATAAGGAGATTAATTTTTTTTTAATTCATCACATCCATAAAAATTGTTAGGAGACGAAAAAAATGAAGATATGATGGGAAAGTTATGACATTCAATTATTACTAATTTTATCAACTTTTTTTTATTCATTCCATCTGAAAAAATGTTAGGAGACGAACAAGCAAGTATGACAACAATTATTCATCTAATAGATAAGAAAGGACAATTCATTTTTTGACTGAAAAAAACTGAAATAAAAAATAAAAAATTGATATATTGTTATATATCTAGCAAATTTATGTATTATTATATATCGATAATATGTTTTTACTTATATAACATATTTATATATAATGTTATACTTTGTCATATATAATATATATATATATATACGGATATAATAAATATAAAATAAGGATATAATGAGTATTTTCATAAAACAGTGAAAGAAATGTATAAAAAATTTTAATGTTGCAATTGTTTTTTGCTGGTCAAAATTATTTTTCAAAGGGTAGGCCTTACAAAAAATTATGAGTGGGGGAGGCGAACTCACCATATCCAATGCTTATAAGATATGACACGACGTCCATCATATTCATATCTTCTTCTTTTGTTAGAGAACATTATTGAACAATTTGTTTTGCAACATTGTCAGTTCAAAATCATTTATCATATAAAAGTACACTTATTACTTCACTCACCTAAATTTGTCCAATTTTTTCTACTTTACCCTTGCAAGTACGAAAATTGAAAGAACAATTTTTCTATCTGTCTTCTTGCACATCTTCCTTCTTATCTCAAACCCCGAAAATAGAAGACCACTTTTTTATTCTTGTCTTCCAGTACACATTCTAATAGTATAAAACAAAAATAGTAAAAGATATATTTGAGTCCAAAAATTTAAAGTAAAAAAATTGATTATTTTATTTTTACAAATTTTTCATGTAATTATTGTAAAAAAAATACACGCTTTGGAAATTATTTTAAATTTAATTAAATTTACTCCTCACCACTTTTTTAAACTACCAACTCCTCATCCATTACTTTTGTCTTATTTAATCTAAATTTAATTAAATTTCAATTAAAATATATTTCATTTGATATTATATATATGTATATACATGTGTGGTGTGTGTTTAAAAGTTAGGTTTGTCCTAACTTTTCTATCATTCTTTTATCTCATTCAAAATTAATAATTTTAATCTAATATGAACATGAAGAGAAAAAAATATTTTGCTATTGATTGTTTACATATTGTAATTTAATTTTAATATTTTAAAAAAATTTATCGTGAAAGTAAAAATTATTTTAATTAAAACAAAGTTAAACTACATTATTTAAACAAAATTAATTTAATGTTATTAAGTATAATTTAATCAATTAATTACACTCCCACACCTCTATAAATAAAGACTCTCACCCCCTTCATTATTTACTTCTCATTCTCCCCTTCTTTCTTACTCACTTATGTCTTATCCATTTATTGTCTTATTTTGAGAATCATGGAGCCATCCTTATTTGAGAATGACTATTTTCCTAAAGACATTATGCTGAATATATTATCATGACTACTAGTTTCTGACTGCCAAGAATATATGACGGTCTCACAAAACTAGAACTAGAGTTTTGGTCATGAATCTTTTGGACAAAGACATACGGAGAAAGCCCCATCTCAGTCACTTTTTTCTGTCCACCACTGCTATAAACCGCTAGCATCTTTAAATTCCTATAGCGGTGGTGGACAGAAAGAAATTGATAAAACAACTGTAACTCTAGTGCTCACTGCTATAGCGGTGAAGGACAGACAAAAAGGCTTCAGGGTCTTCACACTACAAAAAAAAAGACTTTTGGTGGCGACTAAAGTCGCCACCAAAAGTCTAAAAGTCGCCACTAAAAGTCTTTGGTGGCGACTTTTAGTGGTGACTAAAGTTGTTGGCGTAAGTCCGTGGCTGATTCTTTTGGTGGCGACTTTTAAAGTCGCCACCAAAAGTCATTTTTATTGCAAAAAAAAAAATTCGTGAAAAAAATGATTTTTGGTGTCAGCAAAAACTACCTTTGGTGGCGACTTTAGTCGCCACCAAAAGTCACTCGTCATCTTTTTAGATCCAGATTGGCCCGGAAGGTCGACCCGAGATCCATTCGACTCGTGCGGGTCTTAGCCGATCCAATAACTCGCTATCCCGAGCTGACTCGAATTTTTTGTGTGCAATATTCAAGTTTATTTGAAATTAAACCAAACATGTGCATACCTGAGATTCGAACCTGGGTTCCTTGCTTGCAGCCATGTGTGTCTTGCCATTCTGCCACTGCTTCATTTGTGTTATGTAAGTGCAAAATATTATATATATCTATATATATAATCTGTTAAAAATATTTTAGGTCAAAAATATTATAAAACAAAAATAAAATAATATTAAACTTAACAAAAAGCAAATATATTATTACTATTGGAGTCACCGCAAAAGTCCAACTTTAACTAATTTCATAAAAAAAAACGATTTCACTTAAAAAAATAGACTTCAGTCGTCACTGATAATCTAATTTTTTAAAAAAATTACAAAATTTAAAAAATTTAAAAAATTAAATTTCTTTTAAATAAAATTAAGAAAAATAAAAAAAATTGAATTTTTTAAGTAAAAAAATGACTTTTTTAATTTTTTTTTAAAAATTAGACTTTTGGTCGCCACCATAAGTCTAATTTTTTATTTTATTATAAAAAATCTGACTTTTTTTTTATTTTTTTTAAAAAAGACTTTTGGTGGCGACTATAGTCGCCACCAAAAGTCTAATTTTTTATTTTATTTTAAAAAATTTGACTTTTTTTATTTTATTTTAAAAAAGACTTTTGGTGGCGACTAAAGTCTAATTTTTTATTTTATTTTAAAAAATCTGACTTTTTTTTTATTTTTTTTAAAAAAGACTTTTGGTGGCGACCAAAGGTCTAATTTTTTATTTTATTTTAAAAAATCTGACTTTTTTTTTATTTTTTTTAAAAAATACTTTTAGTGGCGACTATAGTCTAATTTTTTATTTTATTTTAAAAAAATCTGACTTTTTTTTATTTTTTTTAAAAAAAGACTTTTGGTAGTCGCCACCAAAAGTCTAATTTTTTTTTATTTTAAAAAATCTGAGTTTTTTTATTTTTATTTTTAAAAAACTTTTGGTGGCCACTAAAAGTCTAATTATTTATTTTATTTTAAAAAATTTGACTTTTTTTTATTTTTTTTTTAAAAAACTTTTGGTAGCGACTATAGTCGCCACCAAAAGTCGACTTTTAGTGGCGACTATAAGAGTCGCCACCAAAAGTCAACTTTTAGTGGCGACTTATTTAGTCGCCACCAAAAAGTCGCCACTGAAAGTCAATTTTCTTGTAGTGTCAGCTTCAGCAATAGCCGCTATAGTGGTACATATCCACCGCTATAGCGGTGGTGGACAAAAAAATGATCTTTTAGAGTTTTAGAATAGTAGCAACCTCATGGGCAACTTCCTCAACAACTCAACCTAAACCAAACGGCAAATATAATCAATAGACCACAGGTTGGAGACATGAAATTACCCAATCAAATCTAAAATCTAAGAAAACCTAAACTAGCCTAAAACTTTCAAAACAAAGGTTAAAAATCACAAGCCAATGCAAGTAAGAGATAAAAAGATAGGACATTTAGCACCAAAATAGTGTTAAATCTAGAACTTAACACTCCCCTAAACTTAAACCTTTGTTTGTCCTCAAGCAAAATGACCCTCACACAGAACAAAGAGCAAAGCAGAAACTAGATATGTAAATTACACTCAGGCTTGAAAGTAATTAAACTAAGCAAAGGAAAAGAGTGGGATATGTAAAGAAAAATAGAACCATCTAACAAAATTATATGTCGAAGATACTTTTATTAGAGAACAGCTATACTTGCAACAATAACCTAGAGATTTAAATAAAACTCAAAATAAACTTATTGAACACATCAGAAATCTCTTAAACTAAAATACCATCACCTGAATTAATCTTTTCATTTTATATTTTTACACTCTCAAGGTTTTTCATTCCAAATTCTAGTTGATCCAATCAGCAAACCAAATAAGAGATGTAACTAGTAAGAAGCAGAGTCTGTGAGCCTAATCCACATAACTCTTCCTCCACTTTCACACCCAAAGTGAAAACTACAGAGTGAGAGAAATGCCCATGCGCCTAATCCACACAACACTTTACTGCCCCTTCATTCTCTCAAACCAACCAAAAGCAAGGTTTATTGGTTGAAAAAATGTCAGTTGCTTTCTCCTAAGGCTTGAAAACATTTTTATTTTCTTCTTAGTTACCACTCCTTGTGTCTGATCATGTTGTTTGACAACCTCAGGAAGCTCTTTTCCACTCTGTAAATTAATGGCATTACAATGCTCTTTCCTTTCCCTTCTTGGGTTGTTTTTAGTATCACTGGAAATATTTCCTTGTGGCCCATTGTTCAGAGCAAGTGCCCGCTGGCCCATCTGAGTTTCTAAATTTTTGATTGCCACATTTTGAGTCTGAAACACTGACTCACTTCTCTCCATAAATTTCATGAACATATCCTCCGTTGAAGGTTTCTTTTCCACTTGAGGAGGTGGAACTCTATTTTGAGGAGGGTAGTTGTTCTGATTACCAAAACCAAGAGGTTGAGAAAGCTTACTAGAAGATGATGAAGCTGTAGGATTTAAGCAGTGATTGTTGCTCCATGAAAAATTTGGATGATTCCTTTGAGCATTACCTATGTAATTTAGTTGCTCAATTACCGTTGATTCATCACAACACCCATTCATATGGGCACCACCACAAAATCACAGCTAGCCTCTGGAGTGACTATTGCATTTACTCTCATAGTTCCTCGTTGCTTGGAGCACAACATGTTGACTTTCTTAGTCAAAGCTTCATTCTGTACCAATAGTGCATTGAGGGTATTCAGCTCTATAACTCCTCTCCTTGAAACATTTTTTGGCTCAGCTAGAAGCTATTTGACTTGCCCCCATGGTCTCTATTATTTCTTGGGCCTGCTTAATTAGTTTAGCTATCAAAACACTGCCAGCTGCAGTGTCCAATTTATCCCTTGTCTTATAAGTTAGCCCACTGTGAAAGATAGTGAGCTGCTGCCACTCTTGAAGACCATGGTTTGGACACTTCGTCAGTAGGTTTTTAAAACGCTCCCAAGCCTTGGATAGACCTTCACCATCATGTTGATAGAGGGCAGTGATCTCGTTCCTTACCTTGACTGATCTTGAGGAAGGAAAGAATTTATCCAAAAAATCTTTTTTCTGGAGTTTATCCTATGTAGTGATGCTCCCTTTTTATTGAGAAGTCAACCAACTCTTTGCAGTGTCCCTCAAGGAGAAGGTGAATAACTGAAGGCAAAAAGCATCATCACTCACTCCATTCAATTTCACCATATCACAGATGTCCAGAAAATGTGTGATATTGTTATTTGGGTCTTCTATAGAACCTCTCCCAAACTGATCCTGTTGCACCAAATTTATCAATATCGCCCTGATTTCAAAATTATTAGGGCCAAGCGGAGGTTTCACTATCCTGGTTGTGTATCCAGTCTTAGTAGGTGAGGCTTAATCCCATACAGCTCTATTGTCATCATGTTGCTCATTTCTAGTACCATTGCCCCTAGTATTTCCCATATTTTCTGCCATTTCTTCTTCTTAAAAAGCTAGTCTCTCTTGAACTTTTCTAGCTTTACTTCTTTTCTAGCTCTTCTTACAAGTTTCTCGATCTCAGGCTCAAAAAGAAGATCAAAAGGATCAAGGTTACATCACATGTATAGCAGAAATAACCAATCAGCAGTGACAAAAAGAAATCAGAAAAGCCACTCCAAAAACAAAAATGAGTACTTAAACAAAAATAAATTAAAAAAAATAACACAAAATAAAACAAATAGAAAAAATGCCTAAGCTAGCACCTTTAAATTCCTTAAAATATTAGCAAAAATCATTAGTCCTCGGCAACAATGCCAAAAACTTGTTAGGCGTTCTAGCAAGCACATCAATCGCACAAGTAATATAGTGTAAAATGAGCAATAATGTCGATCCCATGAAGACTAACATGCTAAGTACTCTAAAAATCTAAACATATTAGTTAGACTAATCAAATTGAGTTGAAGACAGTTCAAATTTAAGGATTGAGAAATAAAATCGAGTTACAATAGAATTTGATGAAATTAATTCAATTAAAAAGCCTAGAGTTACTAATCCCCTTCTCCTATCCTAAGAGTTGCAAACACTCCTAAACATCTGCGATTCAATTCAATTATATATTTTAATCTTAGGTTTTCTATTGGCTTAAAGTGACTCTCCCAAACCTAAGTTAAGCTATTCAACTCTAACATAATTCCTTATGTAAGTGTAAGCTGGATAAAAGTTAACCTAATATGATTAAACGGGGTTAATTAATATTCCTATTAATTAATAAGCAAAACCCCTTAGGTTCAACCACTCGCCTTATTCACTCAGTGTTCTACCAATACCTCCCTCTCCTGAGTTTGATGAAAGCAACAAACAAATCATAAAGTGGCTACGACAAATATGAATGAAAGGAATATTTATTGAATTGAAATCACAAGGTCAGAAAGGAAACAACCCCTAATCAAAGATTAGGTTCATAGTAATCCTAGAACAAAAGATTTAGCTACTCATGACAGGGAAACTAAGAAAAATAGTAGAAAGTAGAGAAAACTCCATGAATCCAAGGTTGGGTTGACAAAAATTGGGCCCGGAGAGCTTTGGAATGGGATTCCTCCTTTTCCTCTAGCAAAAACAACATCCTTTAGCCTCTCCCCAACTCAGAATGCCCTAAAATTCACTACTAGAAAAACAAGAATTTGTGACGGACAATTCTGTCACAAAACATAAAAATCTGTCACAAAATCAGGATTTTGTGACGAAATGTCCGTCACAAAATTCCGAGGGTGAAACATGCGTCACAAACCATGTTTGTGACGGACCACTTGATCCGTCACTACATTTGTGACGGAATTCATCCGTCACAAATTTAGTGACGGAATTTGTCTGTCACAAATTTATTGACAGAATTTGTCCGTCACAAATTTTGTGACAGACTACGTCCCTCACTAATTTTGTGACAGACTTTCTGTCACTAATTTTGTGACAGACTATTCCGTCACTAAATCAGTGATGGACAATCTGTTACTAAATATCAACATTCTGTCACTAAATCAAGCATTAACTGTAATTTTTTGTGACGACCAGTTCGTCACAAATTCGTTATTGACAACCATTCTATCACTAAATTTTATTGATTATTATTTTTATTTTCATATTTTTCTTCCCTACAATTTTAAATAGCCTCATTTTTACAATCCTATCCAAAACACAAATATATATACAAACAACAAAAAAAAACTCAAAAAGTCACAAGAAATTTACTAAAGTTATTCAATAATATCGTCAAGTGTCATAGGCAATAATAAAATTGTCATATACACCAAAAGCTATACCAAAAGGCTCAAGCAATGTGTCATGCAATAGTTACAACCAATCAAGTGTCTTTGTTTTGAATGTCATATACACCAAAAGCTATACCAAAAGGCTCAATCAATGTGTCATGCAATAGTTATAACCAATCAAGTGTCTTTGTTTTGAATGGTATTAGAACCTGCCGATGGATCCTTAGGTGAATTTGTTGGTAGAAGACACAATCCAGAATTAGCCAATAATTGTTGCATCATTGTTTGAAGGTTGTGTACTCTACTTTCCAACTCTTCTCTTGCTTGTTTCTCCTTTATAACTTCTTGATGCATCTCCTCCCGTTCTTGTCTCTCCTTTAGAACCTCTTGGCGCATCATCTCCAACTATTCTAAGCTATTTTGATTCATTGTAGATGCTTGAGTTGAAGGTTGTTGGACAATACAAGATGCCTCTGATCCAAGACCATAAATTCTTCCTTTTGTTGGACCACCAACAACTTTGGTCCAAATAGACAACTCCTGCTCCTTGATATTATCATTATTCCTTGAAATTTCGTCACCATCTTGCACATTTGATGTGTCATCTTGGGACTCTTTCATTTCACTTTCAAACTTTTCTTGTAAATAAAACAAAAACATGATATATATATATATATATATATATATATGGTCAAGAACTTCTTATAGTAATTAATATCAGTTTACTAGATTATTTAGTAATATAGATATTAAGTCCAACAATTCTGAGTGGCACTCTTTTTCAAGTTGCTTAAAGATCACTAGAAAGAAAGTAGCAACAAGACAGTAAAAAAACAACATAAAAAGAAAGGAGATATTCCAATAAAACATATTCCAATGGGAATTAAAAGAACAAGACAGTAGCAAATCACCAGTAAAACAACAACAAAAATATGAGTGATTGTGGTTGACTCTTACTTACCCATATGAGTTTTGATTTCTTATCAATAAAATCTCCGGTCTCTTTACTCTTATGGGTCATCAAAAACATTTGGGATGGAGTTATTTCTAGCCCTGTCATCTCCTCCTACAAGAGATTATAATATGAAAGACATATAAGTAAAAATGAAATTCACATATAAAAGCAACAAATACACACAAAGACACTAAAAAAGAATTATATTGATAATTAATACATATTTTCTTTTATGCTCAGAATATGGTATTGATCCTCCATCGTGGCATGATGGACCAAGTCCATCCTTATCACTCATTCTATTCTTTGCATTGGTCTCAGATATCTTTTTGTAATTTGAGTTAGTCCATATTTATGACTTCTTATTAATTGATGTTAATGATGATATAAAAAGACGAGAAAGAGAGAATGATTAAAAAAAGAGAGAGAAGGGCAAATGCTACGTGAGTTGGAAAGTGCTATGTAGGAAACTTGACTTTATCACCATATCAATATTATAGTCAAAGTAAGTAAGACCAATTATGTAGTGATAAATAAAATAGAATTTGGCCTGGGACACATTGAAGCCCAAGTCACATCTTGATAGAATTTAAAATAAGAGGAGTTTTATTTTATTTGAGCCCAAAATATAGCTCTGGTAAGTCTAGCAAACTAAGAAGTTTAAAATACAGTTCTGGCAAATCTAGTCTAGTCTAGTCTAGTTTGATAAAACAAGTAGTTAAAGACTTGAGCCCAAAAGTTCACTCTAGGGTCTAAATTCTGCGACACATATCTAATCCTTCAACACCTTGCTCAGACTTTGAATTTTATTTTTCTTATTTTCACAAGTTTAAATTTATGACTTCTTATTAATTATTTACGCTCTTTAAAAGTGAACTTGATCTTATTAATTTATGACTTCTTATTAATTATTTAATTTATGACTTCTTGTTAATTATTTTATTTAAGATTACCAATCAATTCTTTGTCAATAATTTAAAAAGAGAAAGAAAAGAAAGAGAACGAGAGAATGATTATTTTATTAATTATTTTATTTATGACTTCTTATTAATTGATGTTAATGATGATATAAAAAGACGAGAAAGAGAGAATGATTTAAAAAAGAGAGAGAAGGGCAAATGCTACGTGAGTTAGAAAGTGCTATGTAGGAAACTTGACTTTATGTCTTGCCTTGGTATGTGATGGGAGAGAGAAAGAAGAGTGGCGGACAAATGGCTAAGGATTTTATTGTAATCCACTTGATTCTTATTTATGCTTATCATTTTCAAGAAGCAGCACTATATCTATAGAGTATATCGTTATGAAGAGATTGCTTGTAAATAAAAACAAAGTATTAAATTAATATGAAAGACTTGGAGGAAGTTATGAAAATGAGAGTATAACATTTAATAACATAAAATCAATGACAAAAAGCTGGCTCCCCACTCTCATCTATTCCAATCGCATAAAAAAAGTTGACAAAAAGCTAGCTTCTATCTATCAGTGTATAGCTTTTGTGTGTGTGTATGTATATATCATATATACCATTGTATCAGTATATCAGAAATCATCTAGGCAAAAAAAGTGTGTTAAAATTAAATAGTAGTTCCGAACCAAGCTTAGCTAGAACGAATAAAAGGGACAGAACAAGACCAATAGAAAACCAGAGGAATTAGCATACAATGAAGGAAAGATATCTTAACATAATTCACCTAAAGCCAGTAGTAGTAATAACAGAGTCGACAATTCTCTTAGTACCAGCAATGAAATGAGCCCTGTTCAATGAGTAGGAAGATGAAGAAGAAAAAGAAAATGAAAATTCAGAAACCAAAAAGACAGTGAAAATTCAGAAAGGAAAAAGACAGTGAAGCCATGAAGGTTGATAGTGAAGGCGTTAAGCTAAGAGCCATAGATTCACCCACCCCTTTTTTTCTTTTTCACCTCTCACAAAGCCCGCCAAGACTTAAATAGAAATGGGCTCTAGACAACTCGACTTATAACCTCACATATGAAAGATTAAAAAAAAAGGAAAATAAAAATTAAGCAAGCTCTTTTGTTAATAGATCAGTCACTGGAATCAAAGCTTCCACTGTGGGAGTGGGAGCTGTTACCATTGCAACTATGCAGGGAAAGGCATTTCATGTGGCCAGCCAAAGCAGAATCATCCGTCAATGACAGGAACACAAAAAAGCTTATAAGCCTTTCCTCTGATATTCATGTAGTAATTGACTCATAATGGCTTTGGTACTCTACAACAACAGGAAAACCAGAAAAAGAAAACCAGAAATTGCTACAGCTAAAGTAAAGAAATAAAAATAGAAAACGAAGCAATGAAGTGAGAACGAAACCTGAATACAGATTGAGTCCGAACCTTGCTTCAAAATGGCAATAATTGCTACAATTCTTCGCCAAGTAGCTCGTTCAAAGGTTCGAGAGAGAAAGACGTTTAGGGTACGTGTTCTTTAGAAGGGGGTAATGTACTTCTTCAGCCCTAATGTGTGTGAATGGAGAATTTGGGAAATCTGAGTGAATGAAGGGAGGATTAGGGCTTGTGTGAAATATGATGTGAAAAAGAAAGGGTGTGTTGTAGCGTGAAAAGAAAGGGATCAAGTGAAGAGAAATTTTGGTAGGAAATATTAAAATAGGGGCGGGCTTTTTGGTGCCAAAAGGAATTTTTATCCAAAATTTTTTTTAAAAAAAGTAAAACATATTTTTTTTCAATTTAAAATTTAAAAAACTATTGTGACGGAATATCTGTCACAAAATTTGTGACAGATGATATACTGTCACCATTTTTGTGACGGATGATATTCCGTTACAAATTTTGTGACAGATAATATTCCGTCACAAATAAAATATATTTTAAAAAATAAAAAATAAATCATATTGTTTTGACCCCTCACTAATTTGTCACTAAAACATAATATTAGTGACGGACTTTAGTGACGACCAGTCTCCTTCACAAATCAATTACATTTCAAAAAAAAAAATCATATTAATCCAATTCGTCACTGATCCGTCACTAATATTATATTTTAGTAACGGAATTTAGTGACGACACGAATCCGTCACAAATTTTTAGATTTAGTGACGGATATTAGTGACAAAAAATGTTTCGTCATAAACAACAAAGGTTTGTAAAATCCGTCAATAATCCGTCACAAATTTTGAAAAATTAGTGACAGATATTGGTCCGTCACAAAATTCCGTCACAAAATCTTGTTTTTCTAGTAGTGATTGTTGTTCTGATGCATTTTAAACTAGTGCATAACGCGACCTATGTTAAGTGCTAGATTTAGTGCCATTTGATGCTAAATCTTTGATCCATTTTATCGCCTACTTGTGTTTGCTTGTATGTCTTTTCCGTTGTTTTTGTTTGATTTGGTTTAGTTTAGGATTTTTTAGAGTTTAGTCTGCTTCATGTGATTCCTTGACTAAGAATGCTACTAATCATCATTTTATTCTCTCTGATGTAGGGCGAGCTGGACGAAGCTGAAGCGAACGACCGAACTGATATGAGCTGCTGTGAAGGAGTTTCTGCATACCACCGCTATAGTGGTGGACTATCACCGCTATAACGGTGATCCCTAGAGCTAAACATATAGCTGGAAGTTGGTTGTGTCCATTACCGCTATAGCGGTATATCTTCACCTCTATAGCACCTGTCCCTGGAGTTGAAGAACTAGAAGGCCTAGTCTCTGTTTACCACCGCTATAGCGGTGAGCCCTACACCAAATTTGCTGGAGAATTTTATACTGTCTTCTACCGCTATAGTGGTGGAAAGTTACCGCTATAGCGGTACGTCACGATACTGAGCTAGTTTAAAAGGCATCAGATGAACTTTGAGGGGAATTCTGAGTTGGAGACTGAATGGAGGCACCGACTTTTGCTAGAGGAGAAGGAGGAATCCGTCCTTGGAGCTAATCAAGCCTGAATTCTGTCAACCCAACCCCGGATTCATGAAGCTTATTCATTCTTCTACTGTTTTCTGTAGTCTTAGAGCCATGAGTGGCTAAATTTTCTATTCTAGGGTTCCTATGAACCTACTTTCAGACTAGGAATTGTGTTTTCTTAAAACCTGTGATTATTGTCAATTTATGCATACCTATCATTCATTACTTCCTGAACTTATTATAAAATCGGCCATTTTATGATATGTATGTTGCCCTCATTGAACTTGGGAGAGGGAGATGTTGGTAGAGCACTGAATGATTAGGGTGAGTGATAAAACCTAGGGGTTTTTCTTGTTAATTAATAGGGATATTAATTGACCTGGTGTAATCAATTTAGGTTAGCTTTAATTAGACTCAATTTACATAAGGGATTGTGTAGAGTTGGGTAGCTTAATCTAGATTCAGGAGAATTACTTTAAGCCATTAGAAAACCTGAGATTATTGTGCATAATTGATGTTAATTACAAGTGTAGGGAGAATTAACAATTCCTAGGACGAAAAAGGGGGATTAGTAACCCTAGGCATTCATTTTTGATCAATTTCATCAGTCTTTGCATTGTTTACTGTCATTAAAAGAAAATTTATAAAAATTTACTGTCATAGCTTGCTTTAATTATCAGTTCTTCATTAGAGCTGTCTTCAATCCAATTGCTTCGTCTAAATAATTCAATAAAATTTCTTGAGTACTTAGTCACTTAGTCCTCATGGGAACAATACTTTGACTCTTAATTCACTATATTACTTGAGTGATTGGTACACTTGCCAAATCGTCTAACAAGTTTTTGGCGCCGTTGCCAGGGACTAAGATTTGTGCTAATATTCAAAGAAATTTAAAGGGTTAGCTTAGACACTTTATCTTGTTTTGTTTTATTTTCTTTTGCTTGTTCTTTTTTACTATAGAGTCATTTTTAGTTTTTGCTGTGTTGATTTTTGCTGCTGAATTTGCTGTCGTTGCTAATTGGTATTCTCTTCTTGTGCATGCGAGGTGCCATTAATCAAGCTGATCTTCTTTTTGATCCTGAAATCGAGAAGCTTGCTAGGAAAACTTGAAAAGAATCTAGAATTAGAAGAACCCAAGAGGGACAAAGTTCTTAAGAAGAAATGACAGATGATAATAGAAATCTGGGTGGTATTGAAAACAATGGAGGAAATGGAGCGGGAAATTTGAACCCAGATGAAAACAGAGTTATGTGGGATTATGCCTCACCCAACAATGCTGGGCACGCATCGAGCATAGTGAAACCTCCACTTGATGTAAATAACTTCAGCAGAACCAGTTTGGGGGTAGCCCGATGGAAGACCCGAACAATCATATCACAAATTTTCTAGATATTTGTGATATGGTTAAGAATAATGGAGCCAGTGATGATGCTATCCGCTTACGTTTGTTTCCCTTTTCCTTGAGGGATATGGCTAAAAGTTGGTTGAATGCTCAACCAAGAGGAAGTATAACAACGTGGGATGAGCTACAGACAAGATTCTTGGGCAAGTTCTTTCCTCCATCAAGGTCGGTCAAACTGAGGAATGAAATCACTGCATTTTATCAGCATGAAGGCAAAAGCCTATATGAGGCCTGGGAGAGGTTCAAAGACTTATTGGTGAAATGTCCTAATCATGGTCTACCGGAGTGGTAGCAGTTCACTATCTTTCACAGCGGTCTCACATATGAGACTCGAGACAAACTAGACACCGCAGCTAGTGGTGCTTTGATGGCGAAGTTCATAGTGTGAGTAAAAGAAACAATTGAGACAATGGGGGCAAGCCAAAACGCATTTAGTTAAGCCAAGAATGTTGCAAGAAGGGGAGTCATGGAACTAGACACACTGAATGCTTTGTTAGCTCAGAATGAAGCACTAACAAAGAAAGTTGGCATGCTGTGCTCTAGGTAAAATGAACAGGCAAAGGTAAATGCAGTAACAATGCCTGAACCAAATTGTGATTTCTGTGGAGGGGCTCACGTTAATGGGTGTTGTGAAGAATTTTTGTCTATGGAACAATTGAATTAAATGGGTAATATGCAGAGGAATTAGAACAACCAATACTCCAACAATTACCATCCGAGCTCAAGGAATCATCCGAATTTCTCTTGGAGTAATAACCACTGCCTTAATCCCTCTACTTCGTCTTCTGGTAAGCCTTCTCATCCTCCTGGGTTTAATCGTCAGAACAACTTTTCTCCTCAAAATAGAGCTCCACCACCTCAAGTGGAGAAGAAGCCGTCGATAGAGGAGATGTTTATGAAATTCATGGAGAGAAGTGAATCCATGTTTCAGAATCAGAATGTGGCTATTAAGAATCTTGAAACTCAGATGGGGCAGCTGGCCCTTGTACTGAATAACAGGCCACAGGGTAATCTCCCTAGTAATACTGAGAATAACCCAAGAAGGGAGGGCAATGAGCACTGTAAGGCCATCACTTTGAGAAGTGGCAAGGAAATTCCTGATGCTGTTAAGTCACATAGTCAACCAGAGAAAAGAGTTACTGAAGAAGTAAAAGATGAGGTAGCCTCACCTCAAGAAATTGTGACTGAGAATATTGATGCACCAGAGGTAAAAGAGAAAGCTAAAAAGGTGGTAAAAGATGTAACAGCTGAAAATCTTGTTCCACCAATGCCCTACCCTCAGAGGGCAAAGAAGTAGAATTTGGAGAGGCAGTATAAAAAGTTTCTAGAGGTTTTGATGCAACTACATATAAACATTCCATTTGCTGAGGCATTGGAGCAGATGCCTAGTTATGCCAAGTTTATGAAAGACATCCTCTCTCGTAAAAGGCGTCTAGGGGAGTTTGAGACAGTGGCATTAACTCAGGAATGTAGTGCTATTTTACAGAGAAAGTTGCCTACCAAGATGTAAGACCTGGGGAGTTTCGTGGTGCCATGCAATATTGGAAAGAGTTTTGCAGGCAGGGCATTATGTGATTTGGGTGCCAGTGTAAATCTCATGCCTCTATCCATTTTCAAGAAGCTGGGTCTAAGAGAGACTCGTCTTACTACAGTTACCCTTCAGCTGGCAGATCGGTCTATATGCTACCTAAATGGAGTGATTAAAGATGTCCTAGTGAAAGTGGATACACTAATCTCCCCTGCAGATTTTATAGTGCTGGATTTTGAAGAAGATAAAGAGATCCCTATCATTCTAGGGAGACCCTTCCTTGCAACTGGTAGAGCCTTGATTGATGTTCATAAAGGTGAGCTGATAATGAGGGTCAATGATCAGGAGGTGAAATTCAATATGAACAAGGCAATGAGAGCACCGAATGACCATGAAAAGTGTCAACTCATACAGATTTTGGAAGGAAAATTGAATGAGCAAATTCTGGATTTAGTGGAAAAAGATGAGCTAAAGGATCTTTTGGGTAACGACGGATAAAATGATGAGAAAGGTGATTTAGCAGTGGTTAGATCTTGTGCCACTTCTTCTGTGATGTTCAAGCCCAGGAACTACTTTGAATCTCTAGATATATCTGCTAGAGCAAGCTCACCATTACTGCCATCCGTTGAGGTACCCCCTGTACTTGAGCTGAAACCACTTCCTCCACATCTAAAATATATCTATCTTGGAGACTCTGACTCTCTACCAGTGGTGATTTCGAGTTTGCTCACTGATGAGCAAGAAGGACAGTTGCCAAAGGTATTGAAAAGCTACAAGAATGCAATTGGGTGGTCTATTGCAGATATAAAAGGTATCAACCCTTCCTTCTGTATGCACAAAATTCACTTGGAAGATGAGAATAAGACTTCAGTGAAACACCAAAGGCATCTCAATCCAGTGATGAAGGATGTGGTAAAAAAGGAAATTATTAAGTGGCTGGATGCTGGGATTATCTATCCCATATCTAACAGTTCATGGGTGAGCCCAGTCCAATGCGTCCCTAAAAAGGGTGGAATGACTGTAGTGACTAACGCCCGTAATGAGCTCATTCCTTCGCCCATGGTTACGGGATGGAGAGTATGTATGGATTATAGGAAGCTGAAAAGCACCACTCGTAAGGACCACTTTCCCTTGCCTTTCATTGATCAGATGTTGGACAGACTAGCCAGGCAAGAGTATTTTTGCTTCTTGGATGGGTACAGTGGCTACAATCAGATCGCAATAGCCCCAAGTGATCAAGAGAAAACAACCTTCACTTGCCCCTATGGTACTTTTGCTTTCAGAAGGATGCCTTTTGGGTTGTGTAACACACCAGCCACATTCTAGAGACGTATGATGGCGATCTTCTCTGACATGGTGGAGACAAGTGTGGAGGTATTTATGGATGACTTCTCTGTCTTCGGTTCTTCATTTGATTTGTGTCTACAAAATTTGGAAAAAGTGCTTCAGAGATGTGAAGAGACCAATCTGGTGTTGAATTGGGAGAAATGTCATTTCATGGTTCGTGAAGGCATAGTTCTGGGCCACAAAGTTTCAAAGAGTGGGTTGGAGGTAGATCGGGCAAAAATTTTTGCTATTGAGCAATTGCCTCCGCCTAATTCAGTTAAGGCCATAAGAAGTTTTCTGGGTCATGCGGGATTTTACAGACGGTTCATTAAAGATTTTTCCAGAATATCTAAACCATTGTGTAAGTTGCTTGAAAAAGACATTCCATTTGTCTTTAATGCCGAATGTTTGAAAGCCTTTGAGGAATTGAAGAAAAGGCTTATCTCTGCTCCGATCATGGTCGCTCCAGAATGGGACAAGCCGTTCGAGCTCATGTGTGATGCGAGCGACTATGCCGTGGGGGCTGTTTTGGGGCAATGAGATGAGAGACTATTTCATCCCATCTACTATGCCAGTAAGATACTAGCAGATGCCCAGCTGAATTACACAACCACTGAGAAGGAACTGCTAGCAATGGTGTTTGTGTTTGATAAATTTTGGGCATATTTGGTTGGGACAAGTGTTACAGTGTTCACTGATCACTTAGCCATAAAATATCTTGTAAGCAAGAAGGATTTGAAGTCTAGATTGATCCGATGGATACTTTTGCTACAGGAATTTGTTTTGAAAATAGTAGACAGAAAGGGAACCGAGAATCAGGTAGCAGATCACTTATCTCGCTTGAGTACTGATGATCAAGAGGAGAAGTCAATTTAGATAAAAGAGACATTCCCTGATGAACATCTGTACTTTATGGAGGAACAGAAATCGCCTTGGTTTGCGGACTTCGCAAACTATCTAGTATGTGGAATACTCCCTCTTGAGTTGACATATCAGCAGAGGAAGAAGTTTCTTCATGATGTGAAGGTCTACTACTGGGATGAGCCTTATCTCTTTAGGCTTGGTACAGATCAGATTTTCCGAAGGTGTATACCTGAGGAAGAAATAACATAAATATTGTGGCATTGTCATGGGTCAGAGTATGGAGGTCACTATAGCACCGTGCGCACAGCCAACTGGGTATTGGAATGCGGCTTCTATTGGCCGTCCTTGTTTAAAGACACCAGGGAATTTGTGGACATATGTGATCGGTTTCAAAGAGTTGGAAACATATCTAAGCGACAAGAAATGCCTCTTAACATTATGTTAGAGGTAGAGATCTTTGATGTATGGGGAATTGACTTCATGGGTTCGTTTCCATCTTCCTACTCTAATCAATATATATTGGTGGCTATGGACTATGTGTCTAAATGGGTAGAAGCTGCTCTTACTCAAACCAATGATTCAAGGGTCGTCATCGGATTCCTGAAAAAGAATATCTTCTGTCGGTTTGGTGTGCCTCGGGCTCTGATTAGTGACGGAGGTTTTCACTTTTGTAATAAACCTCTTGAAAGCCTGTTAGCTAAATATGGAGTGAAGCATCGGATAACTACTCCATACCACCCTCAGACGAGTGGACAAGTGGAGGTGTCCAACAGAGAGCTAAAGCAGATACTTGAGAAAACGATGAATTCCTCGAGGAAGGATTGGGCCAAGAAGCTTGATGATGCTCTGTGGGCATACGGAACGGCCTATAAAACGCCGATAGGCACCTCACCATTCCAGCTTGTATTTGGCAAGTCTTGCCATCTTCCTGTTGAGCTCGAGCATAAGGCATTCTGGGCCTTGAAATTTTTGAATTTTGATCTGAAACAAGCTGGGAAAAAGCGATTATTGGAGTTGAATGAATTGGAAGACCACCGTCTTCAAGCTTATGAGAATGCGAAAATCTATAAAGAAAAGGTGAAGAGGTGGCACGATAGAAAAATTGCACATCGTTCCTTTCATGCGGGGCAGAAGGTGCTACTTTATAACTCCAGGCTAAAACTCTTCCCAGGGAAGCTCAAATCAAGGTGGTCGGGCCCGTTTGTTGTGAAAGAAGTCTTTCCAAGCAGTGCCATTGAAATATCTGACCTTGAACATACCAGAAGCTTCAAGGTAAATGGGCAGCGGTTGAAGATTTATCTTGGACACGATGGTGAAAGGGAGAGAACTTCTCTTGATCTTGCAACATCGAATGCATAGGAGCCCTGGTAAAGTCTGGCTGAAGACTATAAACTTAGCGCTCTTGGGAGGCAACCCAAGTTTCTAGCTTTCTTAGTTAATTGTTATTCATGTCTTTTAGTTTTTGTTGCTTGATCTTAGTGTCTGCTGCAATTATTGTTGTTGTGATATGTTGGAATTTGCTGATGTTGGGTGTTATTTTTAGCCTATAGTGTCTATGCAATGGTTTAGAGGTTAAGGGTTAGCATTATTAAATGTTTTGAATCAGTAATTTGGGCTGCTGTGACTGTTACTGCTGAATTGTGAGAGCTGACCCTGATTTTTTGCTGACTGGTTAATTGTAAAGGGGTTAAAGGTTGAGAAGGGGTGTGAACATGAGTAATTTTGCATGCTTTGTGGGGCTTTTTATGGTTAAAAGAAGTAAAATTTGCATGTAAAGGGCAAAGGGTTCATTGTGGAGTTTATGGGTGTGAGTCTGCATTTTGGAGAGGCACTGTCTGCATAGTAGCGCTATAGCGGTAGTATTTTACCGCTATAGCGGTGAAGCCTGGAAATAAAGCCTTATTCTCTGTGAATTACCGCTATAGCGGTGAAATTAGGGCGCTATAGCGGTATGGTTCTGAAAAATTCCAAAATGAAGCTGTGCTCTCTGTCAAGTACCGCTATAGCGGCATTATTTTAGCGCTATAGCGGTAGGTCTTAAACTTTGAAAAATAAAAAGGGGCTCTCTGCACTATACCGCTATAGCGGTATGTGTGTGCCGCTATAGCGGTGCGTCGGGGTATAAAGCCCCACCTGAACCCTAATCTTCATACCCTCGCCGTAGACTCCCTTCCATCTTCAAGCCCCTTTGTGCGACTGCCTTCTTAGAGCGAATTCGAAGCATCCCCAGCAAATTCCTTCCCTCTTAATCACGGTTTGGGCTAACTTTGGGTGTTTGGGTGTGTTTCGACCGATTGGAACTTTCCTCAGTGCTTTCCTTTTCATTGTTGAGTCATCATGCTTGGTAAGTGATGTATCCCTTTGCTTTTCCTGAAGTTTTGTTATAGTTCATCAACTTCTTTGGGTATTGGCTTGAGTTTTGATGTGTTGTTGACTGCCCTCATGTTAATTCTTTGAAGTTTATGTGGTGCTTTCTTAGTTTGGATTCTAGGTAGGGTATTTCTGCGAATTGTGAGGTTACATTGATGTTTCATGGCTGTAATTGATGGTTGTGCATCTTGGTGATTGATAACTGTGCTGCATAAATGATTAGGAATGAAGATTAGGGCTTAAAAATTGCAATAACCACAGTCTAGGTGATTTGTGCACGCTAGGTGTTTGATGAAATGCCCAAGAGAGCCTTAATTTGAAATTTATGCATGAACTACTTGGTTGTGCTGCCGGAGTGATTTAACATTAGTACTTAAGTGCAATTTGATGGTTGATGCATAATTTGGCTAGAGTTCGCAAACAATTATTTTTCTTTTTGTTATAAAGCCAAACCGAGCATGCATTTGGTTTTGAAGAGGGCTGAATATTTTACTAACTGATGGTTAATATACATTGACTTTGGGAATGGCGTGTGTGCCTAATGAGGGATCAAAGGTAAGATTGCTTGTGAAGTGTAGTTGTTGTCTTTCTGAGTTTTGGGGGATATGCAGATTGCCAACTCCCTTTATGATCCGAAATTGCATGCATTTTGATGTGCTTTAACTGAGCATGACTGTTGGGGTTGAAATATATATTTTTAATTGCAGGAACTCTGATTGTGTTGGAATTCCTTATGGCGCCCCCTGTCCCCAAGAAGAGGAAACTCCCAACTAAGAGGAAAGAAACCCCGGGTGCATCGTCATCAGCAGCACAATTCCTCACGTTTTGGACTCCAGACCATGGGGTCAGATTCGACAAGGAGATAAGCCGAAGAAAAATCCTCCCTGAGAAAGTCTTCAATCTAGAGGAGGATGAATATCTAGAGATTCAAGAGAAGATCACTGATAGGGGTTGGGACAAGATATGCAATTTACCTGAGCATGCGTATGTGGATATGGTGAAGGAATTCTACGCCAATACCTTTAGAACCCCCAATGACACAATGAAGAAGTACAACACTGAAGTTAGGGGCAAACTGATTAACTTCTCTGAGGGGGCTATTAATGAGGCGTTCGATCTGTGGAACCCAAGAGAGCAGGACTATCATGGGTTGTTAATATTGAAGTCTTGGGATCCCAAAGATGTGCGCCAAACGATCTGTAAACCCAAGGCCCAGTGGGAACTGAACGCAAGGGGTGAGCCATACAAGGTACAACGGACAGAATTATTGCCAATTGCCAAGGCTTGGTTTAGCTTTGTGCAATACACTATGCTTCCGTCCTTAAACTTTTCAGATGTCTTTGCCGAGAGAGCCCTACTAATCTACTGCATCATGAAAGGGATCACAATTAATTTTGGGAAACTCATAGCTGAAAAGATAGATGAATTGGCTCAAGCAAAGGCTGGGGTTATCGGATACCCCTTCATCCTGACAGCATTTTTGCTGAAGAAGGAAGTTCCCACAGACGATATGAAAATAAAGAGGCCTCCTGGGATCACAAGAAATTATATTGACAGTTTATTCCCTATGGAGGGAAGACCAGCACCGCGGCATCTAGTCGACCGCCCTTGACGCACGGTACCTCAAGCTCCAGCTAATGTGACATTGGCTGACGTCAAAAAAGAGCTAGGAGAGGTCAAACAGTCAATGACCTATTTCAGAGAAGAGCTGGGTGATACTAAGGAGCTGACGGACTAGAATCGAGCCTCACCACCCATTTCTGACACTCATTTTTCTTTTCTTGTCTTTTCATTTTCTCTTTTTATTATTATTTTTTTCTTTTTTTTTCTTTTGCCTTTATGTGTATTCGTTCACTGATTTGCTAATAATTTGTATATGTGCTATATGTTTTTGTGAGCTGACTATGTGATCTTGATATCTGGATGGAGTGATGTGAATAGTAGTATATACAAATTTTAGCAGTTATGTGTATTGCATATATTCTTCGTGCTGTGATTTCTTTACCTCTGTTGGGCAAACACAGGACAGTGGGGGCACTGTCAAACTTAAGTTTGGGGGAGGGAAATCTCTGTTTTAATATGTTTTATTCGTGTTTTTTGGTGCAATATGTGCAATATGTGGTCTTAGCAGACAGTTGTGTAAAGCAGATATAGGCGTAGGCAGATTCCTGTTTTTCAAAATATTTTTGTTATTTGGCCTTTGCAAGAGAAAATGTGTTTTGTTGACTCAAACATAATCATGTTCTTAAAATTTAAATTCATGAATCTGTTTTTAATTAAGAACTAATCCTATTTTCTATAATATGAAAAGGTTTTTCTCAAAATTTGAGTAGGCTGTTTGAAACCTGGAAATTCTAAAAGTGAATGCTGTCGTTTAAATTAATCTTTCATAATGAAACATGAAAAGGATATAAACTCAATAAGGGGTAATAGTTTTAGATTTCATAAATAAATTAAATAAGTTAACAGTGGTAGCTTGAAGGTGAGGTTTATGTTAGAGCTGTATTGTGTGGATTAGGCGCACGTGTATTGTTTTAGCCAATGTACCTTGCTTTTGGATTGCTTGAAGAAGATGAAAGGGTAGAGAAGTATTGTGTGGATTAGGCACACGGGTACTTTTCTTACTCTGTAATGTTCACCGTGAGTGTGAAGGGGGAAGAAGAGTTGTGTGGTTTAGGCGCACAGACTCTACTTCTTACTTGATGCCTCTTGTTCTATGCGGGCTGAGTTGAACACTGGAATCTCAATTGTATACCCTTGAGAGTGTCAAATTATAGAAAGGGAAGCCTGATTTGGGTGACAGTATTACCACTTTTTGAAGCGTCTGTGGTTTCAAATCGTCTACTTAAGCTTTGATTTAAACTTCCTGATGATTATTGGCAGTATGATTCCTCCTTTGTTAGAAGCAGTTCTTGAATTTAAATTTTAGAGGATGGAAATGTTTTTAAGTATGCAATTGGCATTTCTATCTTGCCAAGTATGAATGCAGTTTAATCTTGTCAATGAATCTGTTTATCTTATGACTGCCTTACACTGTTGTCTGTTGAGAGGGTTGATTTGCTTGAGGACAAGCAAAAGTACAAGTTTAGGGGAGTGTTAAGTGCTAGATTTAGTACCATTTGGTGCTAAATCTTTGATCCATTTTATCGCCTACTTGTGTTTACTTATATGTCTTTTCCGTTGTTTTTGTTTGATTTAGTTTAGTTTAGGATTTTTTAGAGTTTAGTCTGCTTCATGTGATTCCTTGACTAAGAATGCTACTAATCATCATTTTATTTTCTCTGACGTAGGGTGAGCTGGACGAAGCTGAAGCGAACAACCGAACTGATACGAGCTACTGTGAGGGAGTTTCTGCATACCACCGCTATAGCGGTGGACTATCACCGCTATAGCGGTGGACTATCACCACTATAGCGGTGATCCTTGGAGCTAAACATATAGCTGGAAGTTGGTTCTGTCCATTACCGCTATAGCGGTATATCCTCACTGCTATAGCGCCTGTCCCTGGAGCTGAAGAACCAGAAGGCCCAGTCTCTGTCTACCACTGCTATAGCGGTGGATCCTCACCACTATAGCGGTGAGCCCTGCACCAAATTTGCTGGAGAATTTTATACTGTCTTCTACCACTATAGCGGTGGAAAGTTACCGCTATAGCGGTACGTCGCGATACTGAGCTGGTTTAAAAGGCATCAGATGAACTTTTTAGGGGAATTTTGAGTTGGAGACTGAAGGGAGGGACCGACTTTTGCTAGAGGAGAAGGAGGAATCCGTCCTTGGAGCCAATCAAGCCTGAATTCTGTCAACCCAACCCCAGATTCATGAAGCTTATTCATTCTTCTACTATTTTCTGTAGTCTTAGAGCCATGAGTGGCTAAATTTTCTGTTCTAGGGTTCCTATGAACCTACTTTCAGACTAGGAATTGTGTTTTCTTAAAACCTGTGATTATTGTCAATTTATGCATACCTATCATTCATTACTTCTTGAACTTATTATAAAATCGGCCATTTTATGATATGTATGTTGCCCTAATTGAACTTGGGAGAGGGAGATGTTGGTAGAGCACTGAATGATTAAGGCGAGTGATAGAACCTAGGGGTTTTTCTTATTAATTAATAGGGATATTAATTGACCTCGTGTAATCAATTTAGGTTAGCTTTAATTAGACTCAATTTACATAAGGGATTGTGTAGAGTTAGGTAGCTTAATCTAGATTCAGGAGAACTACTTTAAGCCATTAGAAAACCTGAGATTATTGTGCATAATTGATGTTAATTAAAAGTGTAGGGAGAATTAACAATTCCTAGGATGAAAGAGGGGGATTAGTAACCCTAGACTTTCATTTTTGATCAATTTCATCAGTCTTTACATTGTTTACTGTCATTAAAAGAAAATTTATAAAAATTTACTGTCATAGCTTACTTTAATTGTCAGTTCTTCATTAGAGCTATCTTCAATCTAATTGCTTCGTCTAAATAATTCAATTAAATTTCTTGGGTACTTAGTCACTTAGTCCTCGTGGGAATGATACTTTTACTCTTAATTCACTATATTACTTGAGCGATTGGTACACTTGCCAAATCGTCTAACAACCTACCGCTATAGCGGTGGTGGACAGGAAGAAATTGATAAAACAACTGCAAATCTAGTGCTCACCGCTATAGTGGTAAAGGGCAGACAAAAAGGCTTCAGTATCTTTAGGTTTAGCAGTAACCGCTATATCGGTACAGATCCACCGCTATAGCGGTAGTGGATAGAAAAATGATGTTTTAGAGCTTCAAAATAGCAGCAACCGAATGGGCAACTTCCTTAGCAATTCAACCTAAACCAAACAAGAAATATAATCAATAAACCATAGGTTGGAGACATGAAATTACCCAATCAAATCTAAAATCTAAGAAAACCTAAACTAGATTAAAACATTCAAAACAAGGGATAAAAATCACAAGCCAAGGCAAGTAAGAGATAAAAAGATAGGACAAGATAAAAAGAGAGGACATTTAGTACCAAAAACTTAACAACATCTTAAGTGGCATCCCCCCGAACCTACTCCTTTTGACGATCTTGTGCTGCAAGAAGAAATTTTTGCCATAGATAATTTTATTGTGTGGATGTCCTCACATGACAGGACAACTCTTATTGTCCAAGACATCCTTGAAGGTTCTTTTCAATCATTGCTCGTTCCACATGCTGCATTCCATGATGAATGGACACTAGTGGGGTATAATAATGGGTTGGGCATCCTCTTCTCTAGCGAACATTGCATTCAAAGGACCTTCGTGCAACTATGGACATACGACATCGTACGCTGTAATCCTCAGTCATAGAGACTTGAATTGTATCTTCATCTTCCACTAGGAGATGATGATCCATTATTGTGCCTTCCTGGTGATCAGTTACTAGTTGTTGATGAGTCAAACCTAGCGGGAGACGTGGGCAATGAGAAGGAGAATGATGACCTAGAGAGACTTACAACTAGGTACACATTTAACATGGTTGACACTACATTAGAAATTGGTATACTAAGCTTGTTAGAGACCTAGGTGACACCGAGTCACACTTATTTTAATCATGCACAAGTTTTTTTCCCTACATTCATGTAAAATAATTATGTTCTATATTAATTTCCTATTACATAGTTAATGCTGATCTTTAGCAGACAGTTGTACTGTTGATTAATATATGCATGAATTTGATTTTTTTTATTATTACAACTGACATATTATTTATATTTGCAATGTTGTTTTTTTGTTTAAAAAAATATCTGAAAAATTTAAGTATGCAATACATAATCAACCATAATTTTTATTTACATAAAAGGTGCGAAATTGAAGCAATTTTTTTAGAAAGTCACCCACACTTATATATATCACTTCCCTCCCAAAGTTCACTCGTGACCCTATTTTCAATTTTATTTTTCATATTTTCATCTGTCCACATGATATTCTCTGAAAGTAACTTTATAAACATCCCTCAGTAAGTCTTTTGTTCTTACCCTTGCTTTTTTGTGCAAAGAATATGGCAGACGCATTATTTGATAATGAATGTTTTCCTAAAAATGTTATGTTTGACATTTTGTCTCAACTCCCTGCTGGTGCTTGCCAAAGTTTTATGTCAGTATCTAGAAACTGGCATTATAGCTTTAACGCTCCTATTTTTAAGCAAGCTCACTGTGTAAAAATACAGGAAACACAGTCTTTTGTTCCATTACTATCTTGGCTAAGCAAAGTACCTAATGCATCTCGCTTAGATATTGTGGACACTAGAGCTCGGTCTACAAAAGTGATCGAGCTTCTGCATTTTGGGTACCGCCAACAGCACAATAATATCCGGATGCTTGGAACAATAAATGGTTGAATATTATTTCAAGCCAATCACACATGGAAACCTCATCAACTCCTGGTTAACAACCCAGTGACCAGGAGATGCTTGTTATTGACCACACCTTATGTAGGATAGTCTAAAAAAAATTTTTATACCTATATTATGTTTATAAAAAATTTCATACTCATTATTTTTTGAAAATTTTATTTTCATATTCATATATTTTTAATCAATTATTTTCATACTTGTATTATTTTAGTCATTTTTTAATATTACTGCTAATATTTTTTTCAAACAAGTATTGCCACGTATTGTCTTGCGTGTGATCTACACATGGAGGACTTCATGATTATATGTTATCAATTTGTTGGGGGCTCTGTGTTTGTGTCCAGACGCTATATAAAACAGGATAATTAGATTGATTGGATTGAAGGCCAACTGGCTTACATCCCATTAGAGATAGTTCACACAAGGCAAATTATTGTGGTGAACAATTTGATCGTATATGTGTCCATAGTATCTGATTTGGAGGTCACTTTGGGTGTACACAATATACATGGAGATACATTCAGATCATTAGTAATTCCATCTCGTACAACGAAAAAGGATTTTAAATTGCTAAACTAGAAAAATAGCATTGGCATATTTTTATACATCGAGTATGAGCATGTGGCTGCCTTTGAAATGTGGACCTATGATATAGTCCATTGTGATCCTCAATCATGGAACATTATGTACTTCACCACTGTTGACAATGCAATTAAGACATCATTGTGGCTTCCCAGTCACGAGTTCTTAGTTTCCAAAGAATCAAAGGATGAAGAACTAGTCGAAATGTATGACTATAATCTCTATTTTGTTACACTTTACACATTTATTGGTGGGGAAAACCTAAATCATCTACAGACTCTGAATGAATTTCGGCGAATATACAGTTGTTTTAGTTATTTTCCAACTTTCCTTTAAAGCGAATGTACTCCTATTGTACCAACTTTAAAAAAATAAAAGTAGTTATTTTTGTTGTTGTATACTAGTTTTCATCTTTAACTTTCCTAAAGAGAATCAATTAACCAATTGTTATTTAGAAAAATCATAACTTATTAACATAATTTTTTAAAGCCAATTTAAATAATAAAATTAACAAATTAACAAATATTTTAAATAAAACAAAATATTTGAAATTTAAAATAAATATTTTTTATTTTTATTTTATTTTTTATCAAAAATAGTCTACTCAGTACTACAGGGATTCCCTTGCACCAAGTAAGTGCAAGTAGGGGCCCTGCACACACAGTGTGCAGGTTTTAATCCTAAATCTTACGCACTATGGTACAGATTAAATTATCTACTTTTTTTTAAAAAATAATATTCCTATAAATTATTTGAAAATATTTTATTTTATTTTTATCAGTTAAAAAATTAATATATAACTATTAAATTTTTATTAAATTTTTAAATATTTACATCAAATTAAATTACTTGACTCTTATAATAAATTTTAAAAAATATATTTTTTGTACATTAAAAAAATAATATATATATATATATATATTAAAATTTTTTAAGATATGTCTAAATATTAGCATAAATGAACTGACAACTAAGTTTATAACATAAGTTTAAATTACACACAAGATATAGTTTAGATTATACATTTCACACTCTTAAATTATAAGCTCCCTCTTATTCTTCCTCTTGTTCTTGTTCATATTCTTGGTTCCTTGGCCTTTTTATTCTCTTCTTTTTTTGCTTCCCCCTATCGATGTTATTGGTACCTTCTTCTCTATCACCGATTGCTGTAGTGGGGATTTGATCTACTTGAACTTACCTCTGCCTGAAGTGTCTCTCGTTTCTAGTAGCCACGCATGCTCATATTAGTTGAATATTCTCAATAATCGTTTGCCAACATTCATCGTCGAGGGCTGCACTAGAAAGACTCTCTCCACTAGCCTGACTATGTTAGCCTAAATTAAAGGTGAAAAGAGACGATACAATAATATAACTAATTAAAAACATTTAATTAATTATATGAAAATAAATATTTACCATTTGATTTAGCACTCCTGAATCTTGACTAAGAAAGCGACAGGTGACACCAAAATACCACTTCATGTACGCTGACATAAGGCTCAGCATTAGATTATCTTGCAAATCATCTTGGACTAATCATGCATCCCAACTCATCCACATGGGAATGGCCTCTTGGCAACTCATCTCCTTCGGTCCTCTCCTTCCTCAATGGCTGACACTACTCCTCATCTCCTTTTGCCCTCAAGAAATTTCTGGTTTGTATATATGAACCAAAGAGGCGGTCAACTAAGAAGATGAGAGACATAGAGAGAGAGAAAAAAAAAGATGGTAGCCAACCGAGGAGATGAGAGGTAGAGAGAGAGATGGTGAGGAGATCAGATGAGAGACAAAGAGAATGAGATGAGAGATAAAGAGGGAGATGGTGATACAAAAGGAAATCTGGAAAAAGAAGAAGAAAAAAAGGATTAAAAAAAAGAGAGCAACCCGCCACCCAACTTGACCCACTCACATTTGATTAGGTCAAGTTGAAAATTTCCCCAACCGAACCCGTGCCTACCCCTAGTTATAGGACTTTTTAAATTGCGGAATTCCAATATCTTCCAAAAAAAAAATACACTAAATTAGTCCTAAAATTAATTCAAAAAAGGTTCTAAAAGTGATAATGTGTTAATAGTAAAAGATTACAATTCAAAGAGATCATATCTAACCATGGATTATAAAACCAGACCGAACTAGCTGGTCAAATTGGTTAGACCGAGAACCCAACTCTGGTTCGATCTAGACATGCTAGAAAATTAGTAATTCAAAAAATGGTCAAACTTGGTCAAGAACAGGTCTGACCAATAGTTTTTACTTTGAACTGGTCATGGTCGAACCAATTCAAGCCTAAAAAAAAAATTTGGGTCTTCAGGCTCTGCTCCACCATGAACATCATAGCCAGGCAGAAGGTTTATAGTAGCGGCAATGACAAAAAACAAGAAGAAGAAAAAGAAGAAAAGCTAGGATCACCACCACGAAAAGAAGAAGAAGAAGAAGAAGTATAGCAACGATGACGATGTGAGAGAAAAGAAGCTTCAAGTCTTCTTTCTTTCTACCAGCACTCGACTTCCAGAAAGAGAAGCAATGACCTGAGAGAGAAGAAGAGACAGTGCATGATGTCACCTAGTGTAGTGTGTTTTAGCATGCAGAGAGGTTTGTCAGGTGGTAGGGTGTGCTATATCATTCAATATTCAAATGAATTATTGGAAATGAAAAAAAAAGTAAATTTGTAATTTGTAATTTGTAATTATATATATAAAGTAAATTTTTATTTCAAAATTAATTTTTTATTTTAAAAAAGATATATTAAGTTATTAATATTTAAGTATTATCGGTTCTACCTTGGTAATAAAAAAAAATTTGTCACAAATGACAATATTAGTGAAGAATTTAAATCCCTCACTTTTTTTTTTCAATAGTAATGGGTCAACCAAGCCTAACTTTTAGGGCGTGTTTGGTACTATTTCTCCGGCTGAGTAGAATAAGGAATTCCAACATCTAAGGCACTTTCCTCCATTTTGTACTATTGTTGATTTTGGAAAAGTAAAAAAAAAAAAAAAGAAGGAATCCCAGTCATGAACAGTACCGAGATTTCCATCAATTTTTTCCATGCATATGCATCAGGAAACCGATTTTTTGTCATGTAAAATTGGATAAAAAGACCAACAAGCACTCAACTTTTTGTCCAAATGGCCAAATTGGCCCAACTGGTGCCTTAAAATTCTTTCCCAGCCTCAGATGCATTGTCTTCACTGTGGTGCTGGTTCGTTCATCCGTGGCTCTGGTGTGTCCTCCTATTGCTGCCGCCGGCTATTCTTGTATCTCCGGTTTCATCTGTGTCCTCTATGGATACTGGTATGTCTCTTCTATTCTTATCCTCATCTTCTCGTCTCCTCTGTTGCCTTGTTTTTTTCTTGACCTTGCTGATGATTGTTTCTTTCTTGTTTCCTTTTCTTGAAACATCTCCTCTAATTTGTTATTTTGCTGCATTATTTCTTTTTTTTTTTGCTTTGTTTCTGATCTACACTGTAGTTGGTTTTCAATTCCTAACACACACACACATATTTATACATTGATTGTATTTTAGGGTCTAATACAGTTCATCACATCAATGATAATTATATTTGACATGGTTACATACACTGATTGTATTTTAGGGTGTCTATTAATTATACTACACTTGCAAGAAAGAAAGGGAGTCAGGCATGTTGTTTCCATTTCAAATTAAATTGATCTAATGGCAATGACCCATTGTATGTATTAGTGTGTGTATATATTACAAGACCATGATGCTGATATTCATATATATTCCCCTAACTCCTTTCAAAAGTAAGATTTCAATACTAACTAGCTAACTTTTTGACCATTAGAATGTGTATGTCTTTTGAAAAGTGGGATTGGATAAGCATAAACATGACACTAGTTTTGTATTGCACTTCTCTGGTTAATGTTTATTTTAATGCTTGTAATTTTATTTCTTTCATTAATATATAGTCAATATTGTAGCCACTAGAATATCATCATCATCATCATCATCATCATCATCTTATTTTAAAGAACAATAATTAGATAATTTTTGCCATAGTTAGTTACCCACTGTCATTCTTCCCTTTTCTGCTCATGTTCACCTTCTCCACTGTAAAAACCTTATGACATGGTCACTAAAAGTTAATAATCATGTTTTATAGTTATGGCAAATGTAACTTTGAAATTATATATATTTTTTAAAGACTTTTATCCATAATAACTTTACATATATCAAGTATGTTTTCCATAATGAAGCCATGAACCATATTAAAAAAAGTATTATCTACATACAAAAAATTGATAGAATATCAAATAAACTTCATCCAAAATTATCATATTTTACAGTTACGGTTGACTTGAGAGCAAAGATGGTTGCTGCTACTATGAATTAGTGGTTCTTCATGATATTTATTGTTGTTAGATATTACATCTCTGCTGTTGGAGAAGTCTTGTCTAGGCACCATATTAGTAAAAGACCCTACACTGTTGATTTCCATTCTCATAAGGCACATTTTAGGAGTCTAATATATAGTAGTGATGTTGGTTGCTAAAACTTAAGGAGGATGAATAGGGCAACCTTAGATAACTTATGTGTGATGCTTAACGTCATAAGAGGTCTTGAGCCCACAAAAAATATGCTTTTTGACAAGCAAGTAGTAGTTCGTATCATGTGAAGAATGGAGTAATCCAATCTTCCTTTAAGAGATCAGGAGAAAGTGTTAGTAGACATTTTAATAGAGTATTGAATGTTATGATGCGGCTGGGAGGGGAGCTATTTCAAACCCCTGAGCCTTTGCCTACTAATTCAACAGATCTTAGGTGAAAATGGTTCAAGGTAATTGTCTATCTCACGTTTATTATGAGGAGTACTTTACACTGGTTTGCACTGTGAATAATGAATGTGTTATTTGTTTATATAATTGTCCCAGTGCCTTGGATAGAACACATATCTGAATACAAGTTCCTTCAGTGGACCAGAGGCAATATAGAAACCATTATAGAGAGATTTCCACTAATATGCTAGCCATTTGTACCCAAGGTGGTGAATTTATATTTGTGTTGCCTAGATGGGAGGGGTCTGCAACTGATGGATAAGTGTCACATGATGCAGTTTCAAGGATGCATAGATTTAGAGTTCCTCCGAGTTAGCATCCTATACAACATACATGTTATTGAAAAGATTATATATTCATTACTAAAAAATGATGATCTAAAACATACATACTAGGTTGTTATTACTTGGTGGATAGGGGTTACAAAAACAGTGAAGGTTTTCTAGCGCCATTACCATGTAAAGGACTGGGGATAGCGTCAACCAACAAATGCGTGAGTTATGTAATGAGAGACACACTCGAGCACGCAATGTAATGGAGAAGTGCTTTGGGCTGCTCAAACAACATTTGGCAATACTCAAAAGTCCATCATTTTAACAAGTGAGCATGCATAACAAGATCATTATTACTTGTTGTTTACTCCATAATCTTATCATGTGTACGGATCCATTGGATCCATTCAATGATGAGGACGGAGACACTAATGAAAATCCATCCATGGACAATAATAATGTCAATGTAATTGAGCCAACAAATGCTTGGAGTCTGATGAGAGATAACTTGGCAGATGAGATGTATTCCGAGTACATAACTTGGCGAGTACAATATTGTTTGTGAACCATTTTATCATGTTTCTTTTAAGTGTTGTACTGACAATGTGATGAATGTTTTTATATTAATATCATTATTATTCGTACTGTTATCACATTTATATATGTTATTTGAATGCTTTTATATTAATATCATTATTATTCGTACTATTGTCACATTTATATATGTTATTTGAATGCTGGTTGTTGTTTTATGAGCTAATTATATTGATTAAAGTAGACAATGTCTTTCCATTGGACATTTGAACAAGATGTCATGCTTATGGAGTGCCTTGTGGAATTGCATCAGAAAGGGAAATACATGTGTGACAAAGACTCCCAAAAATGGTATGTGCAGCGTCTAGAGGATATGATGGCCGTAAAGGCTCTCGGGCAAGGCATTAAGGGAAACCCACATATTGTGTCTTGGATTAAGACCCTCAAGAATAATTGGATGGCCGTTTAGTCTACGGAACAAATACAAGTGAGCTTATATGGGACCCTATAATAAAATATGTCACAGCAGATACCCCTGTGTGGGAGGCCTACCTAAAGGTATACCATATTTATTATACTTATGTTAGTCTACTTTTGAATTGTAAGTAGTGTTGACTGTATATTTATATATTAACTGCAGTCGAAGAAGAATAAGATTATATAAAGAAACTGTCTTTTTCCTTTCTTTGATGAGCTAACCTTGGTGTTTAGAAAAGATCGTACATATGGAAGGGATGCACAGACGTTTATTGATATTACATAGGAGGTAGATACATAAGCTGAGCAAGGGGACAATGACAGTCCCAATATAGAGGTGTCTGATGTATCTAAGATGCTTGCATATGATGTTCCCTTTTCTGATATGCCTCCTAATAGTAAGTTTGATGCCATATCTAGTGTAAGGAAGAGACGTAAAAGAAGCAGTGGTGATGATGTACAAACATCACTTAGTGACTTGACTAGAAGGCTCGGGAAGTGCATGCAGGCTACATCAGTTCACTATCTGCATCATTTGACAGATTGGCAAGTGAATTAAACTTGGTTGAATGGATGCAGATGCTGATTGGAACGTTGTTGTAGGTAGAGGGACTGACTCAAGAAGAAGTCATCTATGCGAACAAAGTAATTGTACAGAACCATAGTTTGTTGGTTCACTTCCCATCAATCCCAGATGAATTGAAGGCTGCATAGGTCTACGCTGTGATCTAGTAGACCGTGCACTCTAACCACGACAACTTTTGTACTAGGACCTTATTTTTTGTGATAGTCATGAGGGGTGTCAATAGTTATGCTAATACTTTTGTTGTATGTCTATACTAAAACCTTTTTGGTGATGTGACTGATCAATGTCTGTGTGTCTGTACCAAGACATCTTTTGTAAGCCTAATGATGCAACGTATTCAGATTTACTCATCCACTGATCTAGAAATTTTTTGTTTGGTATTTTGATAAATGTCTCTCTTTTTTCTTATTGCTACCAGTGAGAGGCCTCATATTCATGAACACAAGGTTTTTATTTCAGTTACATATATTCATTAAATACTAATGTGTTTAAAATTCTGATATGATGTACTGTCTATACTGGCATCTAGTATTTTCCCCCTTCATTTTGCAGTTCTAGCTTTTAAATAAGCCAGTGAAGCTTAATTCGTGTTACTTGAAATTATTATGAAAAAAGTAAATTGGACTTGTGAAATATATATATGTTCTTCCTTTTGGAGGCTTTTGAGTTTTAATGCTGTCTAGCATATAATTTTATAGCTTTGCAGTATCTCCTTAATTACAAAGTATGTTTTGAAGTCTTTTTAGTTTTAATGCTATTTATATTTATCTTTCTGTGTTGAAGGCCTATGCTGTGATACTCTGGAATTAGATTGAATTGCCTTAAAGCTATTGATATTCTGTATGTCATGTGGACAATATTTGTTGTGTGAAGGGTATGGTGTAAATCTGGTGTTCGGTTTTGTGATGCAAGGGTTCATGGATGGAAACTTCAAAGAGATAATGTCAAATATCAAACCTGATGCAAGGGGTCTCATTAGCCTCTTGGTTGAAGAAAGATGAATAGTTGATTGGTATCTGCTTAATAAATTTATTGATGATAAAGCAGGAAGTAGAGCTCATATTGAATGCTTTGAGAGTCAAAGAGAAGTTGCATACTTTCTAAGTCACCAATGCTTCTAGCATTGTTGATTTTTAATTGCTTTCATTTGTAGGCTTTCATTTGTCTAAAGCTTGGATTTAATTGCTTCATATAATATATTTTAGTATCAAGACTTGTTGGAATGGATGTTCAGAAGCTCACCACTGATCAAAGAATATTTCTAGTAGTCATTGATCATTATATTTCCATATATTATACTAAAACTAATCTCTAATCAAATGCTTATATATTTTCATATATTATACTAAAATATTTCCATATCTGTGATGATTTTTTCTTTATCCTTTTTTATAGCTTTCTTTTTTAACTAATCTCTCCCTCTCGCTATATATGCAGAATGAATATATATAGCTTTTTATAACTAACAATATATACATTGAGCACAACATTTTTACTTCTCTCTCCCTCTCAATATATATAGCAGTGTTTATAAAAGATACTTTTATCAAATTGATTTTTATAGCTTTCTATTATCAGTAGTCATTGACATTTTTGTCAAATGGTCAATATTACCAGTGTTTATATAGTAGTTTTTATATACCAGTAGTTTTATCAAATTGATATATATGCAAGACACAAAGATACTTATATATAGCAGTGTTTAGAATAAATCACGTTGTGTATTTTTCCCTATTGTAGTAGTCATTGACATTTTGTGGAAGTCGATCAGAAGCAGAATAAGACCAAAGTAGAAAGAAAGATAATCAAAAGCAGGTGATATGAAACCTAAGTACTGCTATTTCCATGTGACAACAATACATGACAGTTCAAGAAAATGACAAAAGGTGCATGTTGACAATATTATCATTCTTCAACAAAACAAAAAACAAAATTTACAGATATAGATGCCATTTTCATAAGTGTCACTATGATACTGCTTGTTCATTTCATCAAGTTTGATACTATTAACACAAAATCCTAGCTAACCATATGTAACCTAATAATACCCTAATCTTCCAAGCACTCATGCTTTAACAAGGAAGATACACAACAATATACCTATTCGTACAATCATTGCCCTCCTATCTCTCTTACTGCTCTCAAATTCTCTCCTGATGCTCTCAATGTCTGTCTTGAGCAAAGCAACATCTGTTTGAAGGCATATCATTCAGTCTAAAATGTGTGCAATGACATTGTCACTAACTCCAAGTTTAGCATTGATTCCAGGTGGAGCATTGACCCCTTCATCTACATTGAGTTCAGGTTCGACCTTCACCTAATTGAAGAAACAACACAAGCCAGTTACACATACTACGTACATTTGATTAGGATTTTGCTCAGTTCGAGTAATTTTGATGGAGGCAACTCTCTTACAATGGCAATATCTGACTCGAAGCCTAAGGTCGCTTTTGCCAATGCTGTCACCTACACTTGAAGATGCCATTTAACCCTACAATGGACAATATGGGTATAATTAACACTGACGTGATATACATCAGAAATTATCATGGAAGGATAGCAGGAGAAAACAATCATAGGGAAAATAAAAGTAGTGTGAACTATGAACTTCCTAGTGTTCCGTTGTTCTATTTTAGCAGATTGAAAATTTTGGACCACAAGAAGTGTAGAAATTGGAAGTAAGACTAGAAGTATCAAAAAAAGTATTAGTTACTTCTAGACAAGAAATATCTTTGATAAACCAAAAAAACTACATAAAATGAAAAACAAAAACCATAATTAACATATATGACTATCAAAAAGGGTGAGACAGATGGACTAATTCTTACAAAACTAGAAATAAAAGGTAGGAGGAAGATAAACTATTTGTCTTGTTTCTGGCATCTATCTAAGAAAAAGAATGCATAGCTCAACCTATGCTTCCTCAAGGCCTTAATCTTTCAATTACTTGTTGACTAATTTTTTATATGGAAAACAATCAAAAGTAGATCCTGTAATTTTAGTCCTCCTACTAAAGGTCATAATTAACTACTCGTGACAATTTCAAAGAGCAATGAGTTGAAATAATAGAAATATAATCATAGCCTGGACACTAAAAACATATAATTCCACAGTCAATTATAAATGTCAAAGAATGCATGAATTTAGACCAAAGTAACCTTAAAGATACTTTATAGAATTTTTTCATTAAAAAATTAAACAAAGACAATGAAAGTCAGTGTAAACTGTAGAAAGTGGCAAATATTGTTGGACCTTATTTTTGTTTCTTTTAAGTAAAGCGCTCATCAATTTTTTAGTTGACAGGAGTCGTGCTTAAACTGTTGTATCAAGCTAATGCTCTAACTTCCTGAGTAGATATTTTTTTAAGATGTACTATTTAATGGAACACTTATCTAATTTTGTAAGTTTACCTTTTAGCACAAAACCTAGGAGAAGCTTTTTGTCCAAATATTTGATTGCACTTCTAAGCTTCCTGTGTTCAAATTTTCGGTCCATCATAATCTAAATATATGTACATTGAATGCTAGATACATTTGGTTTTTACCTTTTTGTTTTCCTGCATTCTATTTCATTTTCTCTCTTTTTGCTACTGCTACTGTGTTTTTCTTTCTGTTAATACCGTAATCTCTCCTATATCACAAAGCAGGAAGAATTTGTTCTAGTAAAGATACTACAAGCTTGTTCCGTAAAGTCAATTTCTATTTCAAAGAATCAAAGCTTAACAAACTTACCCATATTTAGAAAGAATCGACTAAGAAAATATCACCTTCAATAGTAAATCATACATGTTGAGCAAGCCACGGACATGAACCAAATAAAACTTTGGCCAAATCAATGACCACACAAACCCTATGAAAGAAAGGCTTACCACCGACGAGAGATGAATATTGGGGGTGGGGCAGAGGAGGACGATGGCGACTGAGAGGCTGAGAGACAAAGACTAACTGGTCGCACTTTCCACTCGAGCCCTAGATAAGGAGATGGGTTGTGGGAATGTAAGTAATATCGGGTATTTTTATATGCAATTGAGTCCCTATCTTAGTCCCTTTTGCTATTTTAATGTTGCCAACTCTCCTATTATATTATATTTTGGTAATTATTGGGTCTAAAATGATTATAGAACCAATATGTTTTAATTTCATATTTTTATGAGCTTAATTGATTGGAGACCCATTATTTTTTGTGCTTAATTTTCCAGAATTAATTAATTAGAGAGTTGATGCTGACATGGACGAATTTGATAACATGGCTTGCTGATTGGACATTGACTGGTTTACTAGGGCTGACTAGTCCAGTGGGGTCCACTGGTCTGTGCTTTCTAGAAATACAAACAGCAACCAGAAAGGCATTTCTGCACCTTCCAGAAAATAGAAACCAGCAGCATGCATCTGAAGCAGCAAGGTAGTAGATAACATGTGCACAACATCAAGAACAACAAAAAAGCAGCAGCAAGCAGAAGGGACAGCATATAAAGACTTTCTGAAATGGCAATTTCATCCTCCTCTCTTGCAGTAGCTACAAAGGGCCTCCAAACCACTATTTCACCTTATTGAAGAACCATTCTTCTTCCACTTCCTCTGTACTTTCGTTTTGCTTCTCCCCCCTTTGTGCATTTGGGCCTCCATGGAAGGCTAAAACACTATGTAATCAGTCACACATTATTTGGATGTTGTGCTTGAACCCTTTTTGGGCATTTATAAGATAAGTTCTTACTGTTCTTGTCCATTTTCTGCTCCTTTACTTGCCTCTCTATTTTCATACTCATGATCACTTCTGATTGGAATGGTATATGGTTATGATTACTATGTTAGTTTTTTTATCTGAGGACTAATCTATTTTTGCATGTATGAATGTTATTGTTGTATGTGTAGAACAAGATTTGGTTAAGGCTTTATCAGATTTCATTAGGTTTGGGTCAAAGCTAGTAAAATCTAGTTCTAGAGGATTTTTTGGAAATTGTAGGAACTAAAACCAAGTGATAGATGAGGGTTATGATTGATACAACTCTAGGAAAATATGGCTAGTTGCATATTTATTGTTCTGTAATTTCGTTTTGTCATTGTGTTTTTGATTAGTTATGTTCTTCTGTTTTTAGCTTAGGTTTGTGTTTTATATTCTGATCTGATGCTTAAGCTACAAACACCCCCCGGTGGTAATTAGTAGATGATTAGGGAAGATTAGTGTAGATTAGAATAGATTAGTGTTAGAACAATTAATTAAGCAATTTAGAAACAACGCTCTAAGAGTGAGAATGACCTGAGACGACTACTATAATGCTAGTTGCCAAAAATTCAATTCTGAGTGACTCAGCGTCGTAGTGGCATGAACCAGTAAGCTTGTGAGACCCGAGTCAAGATAGGGGTAGATTGTTTAGAAGCATGTTTGCCAGACGCTGAGATAGAGAGCCAATACAGAGAGACCACGACAGGGAAGGTTCTAAATTTTTGTTTGAATTTGATTTCTCCTGTGAAAACAAAAGCAAACAAAAAAATTAGAAGGGGTGTTTAGGTAAATTATCAATAGATTCCATACTTTTTTCCCTTCAAACATTTCCATACCAAACACATTCTTTACTGATTCCTTCATTTTTTTTTCCATTATATACCAAACACATTCTTTCCATATTCCTTTTCCTTTTTTTTTTCCATTTCCTTTTCTGTTTCCTTTTCCTTGCCCTATTCTCATCTAGCTTCATACCAAACGCTCCCTTAGCCCTTACTTGATTAAGGTAGAATAGAATTTCCAAGACAACATAATATTCATGTCCATCATTCTTCTAATGTGGGCCTTGTAGAGCTTCGGCTGATCCATTTAACACACAAATATGTATGTGTGGAGATCTTGGAGGGTAAAAGTTATCCTAACAAAATTTGGTAAAATGGAGTTTTTTCAAAGAAAAAAAATTACTTCTTGATCATGGCTAAAACAAATGCTGCAAATGTCTTTTTAATAAGCTCAAATTTTTAAATTTTGAAAGACATCATATTTGGGGCTTTTTTAGTACTTTTATTGTAAAATATCATCCAAACATCTATTTTATTATAAAAAAGTATTTTTTAATATTAAAAAATTAATTTTTTCGTAGGAAAATGCCTATCCAAAAAATAGAGTCCTAAAAGTATATGAAAAAGTCTTAAAAGTTAAAAGATTATAATTCAAGCCAAGAATCTCAACTTAAATGACACTATAAGATATAAGCTCCAGGGAGTCTTGATGATTAATGTGGGTTTGATCCCTTCCTTGTCCCTTTCCCACTCCCCTCCTCAAGACCTTATGCCTTCTTTGTAACTAGAAAAAAGAAATTGCAATTCAAAGAGATTATATCTATCTTATCACTTAACCTTCTTCAAACTTCATACCACAGTCATTAATTGAGATAAATGTTTTAAATTTCTATATGTTAAACTAGAAACTTTTAATTTTATCTTCAAGCCTGTAACTTAACAGGTATGGAATTAGGATATTGTGGGCTCGAGCTCCTTTTTCATATTAAAAAAAGAAAATTTTAATTTGAACATTGTAATAATAACATAAAATAATAAATTATTATATGTGTAATTCAATTTTCATATATTTTATGGCCTTCTTGGAATTTTTTTTTTTTGAATGCCCTTCCCCCCTCCCCCCACACAGAGAGAGAGAGAGAGAGAGATATATATATATATCTTAAACCCTAAATTCTAAAAAAAATTTTAAAAAAATAGCTTTTTCCTTTTAAAGCAAAGGAGAAATTCTTTTATTACTTTCAAATCATCAAGAGTAAATTATTAATTTGATCTCTAAAAAGTTACAACTATTTGAATTTGGTTCTTATAAAATCATATATCTCAATTTAGTATCTAAGAATTAATTTAGTTATTGTTAATTCCATTCTTCTATCTATCAAAAAAACTTTTAACAACGACAAATTTGAGATTTAGCAAAGTTAGATTTGGTAATTTTACAATCAAAATAATCAAATTGAAACAAATATAATTTTTTAAGAATTAAATTAAAACGCTTAATTTTTTAACTAAATTGACGCTGCTATGAGTATAATCTTCCAAGTTAAATCAATAGGTCACTCAATCATCAACTAAATGTAAAAAGGAGGGTTTCTTTTTGTGAGCTTCTTTTAGGACTTTCAAAGCTTTATTCCTTAATGTGAAAACCTTTTTAAACGGAACGTATAGTTCGTGAGACAAAGGAATAAACCCAAATGAAAGGCCACAATCCACAAAATAAAGAAAGGGATTGTTCCATAGGATATGTCACTTCATAGGAACTCAAATACACTCGTAGATGCGATCCCTCTGTGTGTATTTGCAGCTGCAAGTGCATCACAGGGAAGTTCTCCATTGGCAGTTAGCCACCATAGATATATGTGTGTGTGTGTGTTTACATATATATATGTATGTTTGTATGTATGTATCATATGTATATAGTGTGCTACCTGCCAAAGGAGATTTGCCCAGCGATTCTTCTACAACCTTTGCTTCACGTTCTTTGCATTCTTATAACATTCACAATATTGGCTGAAGAGGTGTCAAAACAAACAAGAAAGCAAGCTTTTTATTTGAGTACTGTAATAGATATAATGTAAATTATACTTTCTTTTTCTCCAATTTTTTAAAAATATTACATGACTTTTTCACTCTATTTTAAAAATATTTGTTCCTTCTCTTGTATCATATCACTACAAAAAAACTATAGTTTAATGTCAGTTATTTTTAACTATTAGTGTCAATTATGACTGAAGTTAAGGGGTCTTGTGTCAGTTACCGTGACTGATGCTAGGCTCAGTGTCACGACAAATACAGTGTCAGTTATAACAACTGTCAAAATGACTGACGTTAGATGGAATATTTAGTGTTAGTTACAAATGACTCTAAATTATGATCAAAAAAATATGAAATTTCACTTTTAGCATCATTTACAACTGACATTAGTCAGCCTCAATTTTAAATGACTCCAAATATAGTGTCATTTATTAGTAACTCAAGGTTTAATTTCTGTTATAACTGACGCTATTATTAAGCATTTATTTTTTTCTTTCTTTTTTTTAATCAGTTAGAACTGGGGTCAATCTTAACATCAATTTCAACTAATGCTGAAATTAGTTTTTATATCCTTGTTTATTCAATTTTCCTTTTTTTTAATTATACAATAGTCCAAATTACAATGTTCATATACAATTAGTAAATTCTTAAGGAATAAGTCCAAGACATATATTTTATTGGTAATGAAATTATCTTATACAATATTCAATATGAAATATATATATATTAAGCCTCAACAAATGTGACTGTGTTTAATAGGTCAATACAAATAGAGTAATCAAAATATAAAGTTTAATATTCACTAAGACAAGTCATGACTAGCTTTATAAGGTCTTTTACTTGCTGGTAGTGCTTTCTCTACACTTCCCTCATCTGGAACCTGCAAACATAAAAAATTTAAATTAAATAATAGTTCTAAATAACAAAATTTTAAATTTAAAAGTAAAACTTGTAATTTACCCTTAAAGAGCATGCTACACCACCAGAGAACTGTAAAAAAATATTCATTTCGACCAATGTTCTTTCAACACATAAAAAAAGGAAAAAGACAAGAAAGTAGCTTAAAGCTAGAGATATTTATTTTTGAATATACAGAAGTAGAAATAGATAAATGAACATGTTTATATAAGTTTATTCATAAATAATTGATTGTCTAGATGTTATGATACTAGTAATTGAAATCTTGCCCAAAAAATGTGTTACAAATAGCTTCTTGCAAACTTGCCACTAATATTTCAATTTTCAAAGACAACATGCTTACATGACCTTCCAAGTCAACAAGGCATAATCTCTGTGATCTTATTAGAAAAAAAAATGTTCCATCTACTCTCAATTCATTTATGGTTGACTAAACAAAATCTTATAAATTTTCAACACAATTAGGTTTCTCTATGTACCTTTTGTATTTTTATGTAAATTCTGATGTGTGAACCATATTTGAAAAATGGGATTACCTACTGTTAATTCATGTGTTTAATTTCAAAACTATTGATGATGTCATCTCTACTAAAATCAGAACCAATTAAGACAAATTTAAAGAAGCCCCTGCTCTTAAAACAATAGGAAGCTCGCCCAAATCTTTGCAGCTTAAATGATAGAAACCCTACCTATGTCAATACAGCAGTATTTTAATCAGTAATCAGTATTCTGGACAATTTCAGAAGCTTGTATTATCTGGAATGTATAATATAACGAAACAATGTGATGACTGGGTTTTCTTCCATTTCTCTATTTCTAATCCAATTTTCAGTTGCAAGCCTCACCTGATTTGTTTTCTTGGCTAGACACCAAAAAGAAATCCTATTCTTAATATCCCTAATACATCCATTTTCTAATATACCCTAAAATAAATCTAAAGCACCATTCATCAGTGCTTTTGACAAAAATTAAGTAGCCCCCATTTGGTCTTGATAATCATCTTATAGTTTGTGAACCAACTCTAATCTTATATGGGTACTTTAAAATATATAATCCATCTAGTTAGTTGTCCTAGACACAACCTCTAAAAATCATAATTCTTTTTGCTATCCTATGTTACCCAGTCAACATGGTAGGTGTTGCTTAATAGATGAATCAAACTCAACATAAACAATTAATAAACTTAGCAAGCTCTAAATTGACATATCCAATATAGGGCATGGATGTGCACATGCAACAAGCATGTATTCCCCAATGCAAAACAGCCTCATGAACTGACTTTAAGTCAATATAATTCTAAATAGTAAAGGCAAGAATAGAATACTCACTATGAAAAGGATAGGTGCATCCAGGAACTCTAGCATATCATTTGGTAAAACCTGGAAGTTTATGCACATATAAAATAACAAAGATATGTCACAAGAATAATAATATGAAATAATAAATATTTGTGGGGGAGAGAAAGAAATCAAATTGGCATTAGCAGACTTTACCATTGGTAAGGCCAAATTAGCGAAATATAAAACTAAAGCAGAGAGGATCCCCTGTCAACAGAGAAAACAAAAGCATTAAAAATAAACGAACCATCACCTGCGAAATTAGACCAAGGGACTAGCTTAAAATAGAACATAAATAATTGAAGTGAGATGCCAGTTTAATGCAATTAAATTTAGCAAATCACAATTCACTATCAAACATTGTTGTTAGTATTGTTAAGATCAAGAAAATAATAGATATACCTTTCAGTTTAAGAGAGTACTTTGTGAACTAGAGGATACAAATGCTATTGCAAGATTTGCAAACAACCTATGTGAGTCCCATGTTTAGAAATATGCATGAGTACATCAATAGGCCTATGAGGGCAAGCACCTATCAATAGAGGAGTAACGATACTCCCAGTGAAAATCACATATACAAATGATTCAAACAAAATTGGCAGAAAAATAACAGTTAGCAAAGTTATATTATTCATATATATAGAGAAAAAATACTAATTAAGAACAAACAAATACTATTTGCTTCTCCAACAAAGCTCCAGTAAAATATGCTAACACTTGTATATTGGACAGGCAATCATTCAAACAAACAAATATACAGTTGTAAAATTTTTAAACAATCAATAAAATACCATTACACTCATATCATAATTTCATTTCATAAGAAAACTGCCAAGTAATTTCCCTCTAATTTGGAATCAGTTAAAGCAAACAAATTAATTATTAATCAGACTCATACCTTTGAATCTAAATATCTGGAAGACAACATCATATTAAGCCAAAAGAACCACAATGCTATGGCATAAAATTTACATTTTCAAGTCACAAGGTACCATATAAGCAAGCTACAGCCCATAAAGATAATGCAGTTGCCTTCTCTTCTGTAAGAAGAGCATTTTTGCCTGACAGAATTAAACAAGTGCAGTGTGTTACAATAAGCATTTGATCAATGAACATGACACTACCTAGGGAACATACATACATCTAATGCTGAATGGAGGCATGTGTTTAGTCAAAACTATCATGACAACATACCTCAGCTAATTCCAAACCTTTACTTAAAGATTTCAAATCGACAGTTGGACTAGCCAGATGTAGAACTATTTCATCTGGTCTATAATATTCCAAAGGATGTAGGTGATCCAATGTATGAAACCTAAGTGCTGAGCCCCTCATAGGGCAACTTAAATGGTAATACTCACTGATAATCTACAACGATCCATTGTTATTTCCTGGAAAGCAATACAAGGTGATAGTAATAAGATATTAGGTTTGTAATAGAGTCAATGATTGACTAGATGATGATAAAGAGTGAGAATCGGAGAAATGACAACATAGATGATGAGGAGAGTAGATGATGGTTGAAACCTGCGACGGAGATGACGATGACTGACCAAATGATGACGAAAAAGGCGAGATTTGAAGAAGAACGATGATTTGGAGAAAAGGAGACTTGGATGGATGAGAGATCTGAGATTTGGGGACGACGAGGAAGTATTGTAGATATAAAATTAGGGATTTTTTTAATTCAACTAATTTAAAGAATTTTTAATCATAAAATATTAAATTTTCAATATTTTAATATTATGTTTTTTAAAAAAATTTTAGTGTCAGTTATAACTGATGTTAAATATTTAAAAAATTATTTTTTCACATGTTTAGTGTCTGTTTTTGTTAAACTTAGATTTTTTTTAGCGTATATTAGTTCAATGTTATATTTTTCATGATAAAAAATTTGTTCCAGTCTATTTTTTTATGATGTATAACGGATAACCTAATGCTATTTTTTTTAACTAAAACACCTCCATTAATCTAAGTACATAATTAATAAGTTATTTTTTTAATAAAAAATATAATACCGACAACTTCTTATTCTAGATTATTTTTATTTTTTTAGCTATTAATCATCTTTATCTTTTTATAATTCAGTTAAGTTAATAGTGAGTATTTTTAGTAAAAAAATTCTATTTATAGACTTTATATGTGTTCGTTGATTTGTTATACTACAAATAACGATGTAGGTATTCCCTCCTGGAATATTAATTTCAATGAATTTCCTAATATTGGGTAAAGAGGAGCATGATTGCCTATGGGGTTCAGACAAGGCTATCCTAAAGCTTGAACTAGATTTGATAGATCTAGTGATACTAAAGGAATTCCTTCTATCGAAAAAGATTGCTATATATCCATCTTGGGTTTGCCTAATTTGGCTAAAATTAGGCGTAATCTGGGATGAAGGAGGCGTGGCCCTCTCTAACTTCCACTCATCAGGTAAGGAAACCTCTTCCCATCTAATGATTTTAGGAATAGAAACATTATCCTGAGTAGTGTCAGTAAAGAAATAGGTCATTTGACCTATTTCCCTGGGTTTGAGGACCAATCAACTCACAGAGTTCATTAGTTTATATTGAAGGATGGTCCCTAGTTTATCAAACCATCACAAAATGCAACACCAAATTCAAGCCTTCGCAAAATATCCCGTTGAGAATGCTCATTCCATATGTGCTTGGCTCTTTTCAAATGAAAATCAATTTTCTTATTAGTTCAAAATATCCCTTAATGATTGAAAAACAAAGTATATTTCCTGTCATATGCCCTTTATTCTAGCATTGCTAATGAGATTGAGTCTTCTTCAAATATCGACCATTAACCATTTTCTGGTAATAGACTTAAATTACATTTTCATATGGTTTGTACCATTGAAGAAACATTTTCACTAAGAGTTCTCACAAATATTTAACTCCCTTTAACCTCATACTGAAAAAATTTCTATGCAAGACCCTAATGAATATAATTCTAATGCCAAAAATCATTTAAAATAATTAAAACTTTCCTCCAAGACAACATCATGATTAGATCTTGTTGGAGTATTTCTAAATTCTTATCACCAAAATCCTTAGAAGCGCGAAAGTGATCTAGTACGTCCTTTATGATTTTTGAAACATCAAAATTCTCCAAAACACAAATCGTCCTCTAAAATTGACATTATATTTCACTCTATCATCATTGTATACTAGTTGGCCTAAATTAAGTAGTTTTGTCTATCACACCCAAACCCATAATTGGAATAATAGATATTTTGCTAGGATAATATTTACCATCTTCAAACAACAATTTAACGTTGGTCTCTCTATCATTACCTTGATGACATACATTATCCTCACCCATAGATGTTGATTGCGACCTCATTGACTAGTTTTCTGTCAACATAGTACTCTTTTGTAGACCTAAAATATCTTTGTCCTTTATGATAAATTCTTCCAAAGTAATATTTTCTTCTATTTCTTTCTCTATCTTTCTCTAATCAACGTTTGTTATGAATGAGATCTTACCTAAGATTAATGAAGAGACAAAATAGATCGAATAGTAGGATTGAATTAAAAATTAAAAGATCCAACCTTCAAAGAAATATAAAAATTAAAAATATCTCGTTGTATATATACCACAAATAACCATAATATTATATTAAAAGTATTTAATAATTGTACAATTTAAATAAATAATGCCCAAACATGATAATAAAAAAGATACTCTTTAACAATAACAATAAAAATTGTTATACAAACTTTGAAAACATTCAAATATTAAAGAAAAAATAGAGAGGAACCTCCACTTTATATTGTACTTAGAAAGTTATATTTTTCTCACCTAATGTTTTGTCAAGGTGGATCTCCCAAAGTATTTTTTTTGTGGCCACTACTTTCATGCCTCTAAGTATTGGCGTGTGCATTAATACTCTTGGAGAAAACATGTGCAATATTTGACATTCAATTATAATTATTTTCTCCAATGATAGAAACAAGAAGATATAATGGTGGCTACAAATGCTCTCCAAATTTGCCAAATATTGTAGCTCCAAATGTCTCAATCTTTATGAAACAATCACATTTTTCGACGTACACTCTCGGACTTGTTATAATTTTCTCTATTTGTTAGCAATAAGTTACTCTCAATCTTGAGAGCTATAGCAAACCTCTACCCATTGATGACATGAACAAATTGATCAATCCATTTGCAGCTGTACATGCATATATTTGTAAGATTTTGTAAGGAAATGAAGGATGGTACCAAGTTTATCAAATCATCTCAAAATGCAACATCCAAAAATTCAAGCCTTAACAAAATATCCCAATAAGAATGCTCATTCCATATGTGGTTTGCTTTTTTCAAATGAAAAGACAACTTTCTTAATGGTGCAATATGTACAACATCATCTATAAGAGCCTCCATACATGAGAATATCTCCAAGATGGTCAACCCCTAAGTAAAGTTGCTCTAAATTTGGAAAATTTTTGGGCAATCTATATGGAAAAATTGTTGTGCACTGGCCATATAGTTACACTGTAAATAGATGTAGTGTTATGTTTTTCTCGTTCATTTCACTTTTTTAATTTTATTTTCAAAATAAATATTGAGCAATAGGTTGTAAAGGTTCATTTTCATGGAAGCACAAAGGATATTTCCTATCATGTGCCCTTTCTTCTTGCAATGCTAATGAGATTTAATCTTCTTCAAATACCTCTAATTCATCACAATAGATGATCCACAACTTTTGAAGGCATGGCCATTCAGATGTATGATTTTCTATATACAAACTGTTGAGAAGTGCAACCCTCACTTTCTACTATATATAGAAACCACTATTTCTCTTACCTGAAGCTTTATAAGCTAAAGGCAACCTCATACACTTTTTAACAATATCAACGCCTATTTTTTTCACTTTTGAATTCACAACATAATTTAAACAAGCATGTTTTTCAAATATCGTAGGCTTTGTACCACTGAAGAAACATTTTCACTACAAATTCTCACAAGTTTTTTAATCCCTTTAACCTCGTATTAAAAAAGTTTCTGTAATGACCATAATGAATATAATTCTAATGCAAAAATAATTTTAAACAATTAAAAATTTCCTCCATGACAACATCATCATTAGATCTTGTTGGAGTATTTCTAAATTCTTATCACCAAAATACTTAGAAGTGTGTAAGTGATCTATTACGCCCTTTTTGATTTTTGAAACATCAAAATTCTTTAAAACACAAATCATGCTTTAAATTTGAAAATATATTTCAGTCTATTATCATTGTATGTTAAATAGGTTAAATTAACTAGTTTTGTCTATCACTCCTAAGCCCACAATAGGAATAACAGATATTTTGCTAGGGCCAATTTTAGTATCTTTAAACAACAACTTAACATTAGTCTCTCTATTATCACCTTGACCACATACACCATTGTCAACCAGAGATGTTGATTGAGGTCTTGTTGACCAGTTTCCCACCAACATAGTGCTCTTTTGCAGATCAAGAATATCATTGTCCTTTACGATAAATTCTTGTTTGCTAACAATTTCTTCTATCTCTTTCTCCATCTTTCTCTAATCCAAGGTTGTTAGGATCGAGATCTTACCCAAGATCAATCAAGGAACGAAGTAGATCCAATTGTGGGATCAAATTGAAAATTAGAAGCTCCTACTTTTAAATAAATATAAAAATTAGAAACAACTCTACGTATATATATATATATATACCATAAATAACCATAATATTATATTAAAAATATTTAATAATTGTACAATTTGAAAAAATATGACCAAACAAGATAATAAAAAGACACTTTGTAACAATAACAATAAACATTGTCGTACAAACTCTGAAAACATTCAAATATTAAAAAAAAATAGAGAACAACTTTTGCTTTCAAATTTATTTAGAAATCTCTATTTTTCTCACCTAATATTTTAGAAAATAAAGGTAACCTTACACATATTTTAACAATATCAATGCAAAAATATTTTCAAATTTGAATTCACAAAACAAATTTTGTTTAAAGACAAATATGTTTTTCAAATATCGATCAACAATCATCTTTTGATAATAGACTTAGATGATAAGTTTGCAGAGACAAGTATGTTTTTCAAATATCCACCAACAATCCTCTAGGCTTGTGTTTCAGTACGAGTTGTCACTAGTAATTTATTTCCTATAACCCCTTATTGAAAAGGTTTATATAAAAGATCCCAGTGAATATATTCAAAAGTCAAAACTCACCAAAAACAATTAAGACTTTTTTCAAATAGAATTTCTGCATTAGATCTCATTCGAGTATTTCTAAATTCTTATCACAAAAATCCTTAGACATGCAAAAATGATCTATTACGCGCTTTGTAATTTTTGAAACAACAAAATTCTCTGAATCACAAATCCAAGCTTTAAAATTAAAATTATTTATCACTCTACCATCATTGTATGCCAGTGGGGTTAAATTAAGTAGTTTTGCCTACCACACCCAAACTCACCATAAGAATAACAGATATTTTTCTATGATCATTTATAGCATCTTCAAACAACAACTTAACCTTGGTCTCTCTATCATTACCATGACGACGTTCATTATCCTCACCCATAGATGTTGATCGGGGCCTCGTTGACTAGTTTTTCATGAACATAGTGCTCTTTTGCAGACCATTAATATCATTGTCCTTTTTAATAAATTCTTGCTTGCTATTAATTTCTTATATCTCTTTCTCTATCTTTCTCTAATCCAAGGTAGTTAAGATAAAGATTTTGCTCAAAATCGATCAAGGGACAAAGCAGATCTAATTGTAGGATCGAATTAAAAATTATAAGCTACTACTTTTAAATAGATATAAAAATTAGAAATATTTCTTTGAATATATATATATACCACAAATAACCATAATATTATATCAAAAGTATTTAATAACTGTACAATTTCAATAAATAATACCCAAACAAAATAATTAAAAGACACTTTGTAACAATAACAATAATAATAACAATAACATTGACAATACTACAACAAAAAAGATACTTTGTAACAAAAACAATAAACATTACCATACAAACTTTGAAAACATTCAGATATTAAAGAAAAAAATGGTTAGAGAACAACTTCCGCTTTCAATTTTATTTAGAAACCTCTAATTTTCTCACCTTATATTTTTCAAAATCAAGGCAACCTTGTACACATTTTGACAGTATCAATGCAAAATATTTTCAAATTTGTATTCACAAAACGAAGGCATGCTTTTTAAATATCGACCAACAATCCTCTTTTTATAATAGACTTAGAGGATATCTTTGTTGAGACAAGCATGTTTTTCAAATATTCACCAAGAATCCTCTAAGATTTTTTTTAGTGCAAGTTGTCACAAATATTTTACTTCTTTTAACTCCTTATTGAAAATGTTTCTGTAAAAGATCCCAATGAATATATGCAAAAATCAAACCTAATCTAAAACAATTAAGAATTTTTTCAAACACAATATCGTCATTAGATCTTGTTCGAATATTTCTAAATTCTTATCACAAAAATTCTTACAGGTGCAAAAGTGATCTATTATGCCCTTTATAATTTTTGAAATATCAAAATTCTCTAAAACACAAACCCATGCTCTAAAATTAAAATTATTTATTACTCAATCATCATTGTATGCCAGTGCAGTTAAATTAAGTAGTTTTTCCTATCACACCTTAACCCACTATAAGAATAATAGATATTTTGCTATTATCATCTTTAGCATCTTCAAATAGTAACTTAACCTTGGTCTCTCTATCATTACCTTGACGACATTCATTATCCTCACCTATAGATGTTGACTGGGGCCTCGTTGACCAGTTTTTCCCCAACATAGTGCTCTTTTGCAGACCAAGAATATCATTATCCTTTTCAATAAATTCTTTCTTGCTGATAATTTCTTCAATCTCTTTCTCCATCTTTCTCTAATCCAAGGTTGTTAATATTAAGATCTTGTTTAAGATCAATCGAGTGATAAAGTATATCCAATTGTATGATCGACATAAAAATTAGAAGCTCCTACTTTTAAAATGATATAAAAAAATAGAAATATCTCTTTGAATATATATATACCACAAATAAGCATAATATTATATTAAAAATATTTAATAACTTCACAATTTCAACAAATAAGACCCAAACAAAATAATTAAAAAACACTTTGTAACAATTACAATAATAATAACAATAACATTGACAATACCACAAAAAAAAAGGATACTTTGTAACAATAACAATAAACAATGCTATACAAACTTTGAAAATGTTCAGATATTAAAGAAACAAACATTAGAGAACAACTTCCACTTTCAATTTTATTTAGAAACCTCTAATTTTCTCACCTTTTATTTTTGAAAATAAAGGCAATGTTGTACACATTTTGACAGTATCAATGCAAAATATTTTCAAATTTGAATTCACAAAACAAATTTTGTTTAAAGACAAGCATGTTTTTTAAATATCGACTAATAATCCTCTTTTGGTAATAAACTTAGATGATAAGTTTGTAGAGAGAAGCATGTTTTTCAAATATTCACCCACAATCGTCTAAGATTATTTTTCTGTCCAATTATTTTACTTCTTTTAACTCCTTATTGAAAAAGTCTCTGTAAAAGATCCCAATGAATATATTCAAAAGTCAAAACTCATCTAAAACAATTAGGACATTTTTCAAACACAATATTTTCATTAGATCTTGTTCGAGAATTTCTAAATTCACATCAGAAAAATCCTTAGAGGTGCAAAAGTAATCTATTATGACCCTGATAATTTTTGAAACATCCAAATTCTCTGAAACACAAAACCCATACTCTAAAATTAAAATTATTTATCACTCTGTCATAATTGTATGCTAGTGAGGTTAAATTAAGTAGATTTGCCTATCAAATCCTAACCAACCATGGGAATAATAGATATTTTGCTATGATCATCTTTAGCATCTTCAAACACCAACTTAACCTTAGTCTCTCTATCATTACCTTGACGACGTTTATTATGCTCACCCATAGATATTGATTGGGGCCATGTTAAGTAGTTTTTCGTCAACATAGTGCTCTTTTGTAGACCAAGAATATCATTGTCCTTTCCAATAAATTATTGCTTGCTAATAATTTATTCTATCTCTTTCTCTATCCTTCTCTACTCCAAGGTTTTTAAAATCAAAATCCTACTCAATATCGATCAAGGGACATAGTAGATCCAACTGTATGATTGATTTAAAAATTAGAAGCTCCTACTTTTAAATAGATATAAAAATCTGAAATATCTCTTTGAATATATATATATATATATATATACCACAAATAACCATATTATTACAATAAAAATATTTAATAACTGTACAATTTTAATAAATAAGACACAAAGAAGATAATAAAAAGACAGTTTGTAACAATAACAATAATAATAACAATAACATTGACAATACCACCAAAAAAAAAAAGATACTTTGTAACAATAACAATAAACATTGCAATTCAAACTTTGAAAATGTTCAAACATTAAGGAAAAAAAAGTTAAAGAACAACTTCTGCTTTCTATTTTATTTAGAAACCTCTATTTTTCTAACCTTATATTTCTGAAAGTAAAAGGCAACCTTGAACATATTTTGACAGTATCAATACAAAATATTTTCAAATTTGAATTCACAAAACAAATTTTGTTTAAAGACAAGTATGTTTGTTAAATATCGACCAACAAACCACTTTTGGTAATAGACTTAGATGATAAGTTTATGGAGACAAGCATGTTTTTCAAATATTCACCCACAATCCTCTAAGATTGTTTTTTAGAACAAGTTGTCACAAGTATTTTATTTCTTTTAACTCCTTATTGAAAATGTTTCAGTCAAAGATCCCAGTGAATATATTCAAAAATCAAACCTAATCTAAAACAATTAAGAATTCTTTCAAACACAATATCGTCATTAGATCTTGTTCGAATATTTCTAAATTCTTATCACAAAATTCCTCAGAGGTGCAAAAATGATCTATTACGCCCTTTATAATTTTTGAAACATCAAAATTCTCTGAAACACAAACTCATGCTGTAAAATTAAAATTATTTATTACTCAATTATCATTGTTTGCCAATGTGGTAAAATTAAGTAGTTTTGCCCATCACACCTTAACCTACTATATGAACAATAGATATTTTGCTATTATCATCTTTAGCATCTTCAAACAGCAACTTAACCTTGGTCTCTCTAACACTACCGTGACAACGTTCATTATGCTCACACATAGATATTGATTGGGGCCTCGTTAAGCAGTTTTTTGTCAACATAGTGCTCCTTTGAAGACCAAGAATATCATTGTCCTTTTCAATAAATTCTTGTTTGCTAATAATTTATTCTATCTCTTTCTCCATCTTTCTCTACTCCAATGCTTTTAAGATCAAGATCTTACTGAAGATCGATCAAGATCTTACTCAAGATCGATCAAGGGACATAGTAGATCCAATTGTAGGATTGAATTAAAAATTAGAAGCTCCTACTTTTAAAAGATGAAAAAATTAAAAATATCTCTTTGAATATATATATATACCACAAATAACCATATTGTTACACGAAAAATTTTTAATAAATGTACAATTTCAATAAATAAGACCCAAAGAAGATAATAAAAAGACAATTTGTAACAATAAGAATAATAATAACAATAAAATTGACAATACCACAAAAAAAAGATACTTTGTAACAATAACAATAAACATTGCAATTCAAACTTTGAAAACGTTAAGATATTAGGAAAAAAAAGTTAGAGAACAACTTTTGTTTTCTATTTTATTTAAATCTCTATTTTTCTAACCTTATATTTCTGAAAATAAAGGCAACCTTGTACATATTTTGATAGTATCAATGCAAAATATTTTTCAATTTGAATTCACAAAACAAATTTTGTTTAAAGACAAGTATGTTTTTTAAATATCGACCAGCAAACCACTTTTGGTAATAGACTTAGATGATAAGTTTATGGAGACAAGCATGTTTTACAAATATTCACCTGCATTCCTCTAAGATTGTTTTTTCATACAAGTTGTCACAAGTATTTTACTTCTTTTAACTCCTTATTGAAAAGGTTTCTGTAAAAGATCCCAATGAATATATTCAAAAATCAAACCTAATCTAAAACAATTAAGAATTTTTTCAAACACAAAAACATCATTAGATCTTGTTCGGATATTTCTAAATTCTTATCACAAAAATCCTTAGAGGTGCAAAAGTGATCTATTACGCCATTTATAATTTTTGAAACATCAAAATTCTCTGAAACACAAACCCATGCTCTAAAATTAAAATTATTTATTACTCAATCATCATTGTATGTCAGTGCAGTTAAATTAAGTAGTTTTACCTGTAACACTCTAACCCACTATAGGAATAATAGATATTTTGCTATTATCATCTTCAACATCTTCAAACAGCAACTTAATCTTGGTCTCTCTATCATTACCTTGACGACGTCCATTATGCTCACACATAGATATTGATTGGGGCATCGTTGAGCAGTTTTTCGTCAACATAGTGCTCTTTTGTAAACCAAGAATATCATTGCTCTTTTCAATAAATTCTTGCTTGCTAATAATTTATTCTATCTCTTTCTCCATGTTTCTCTACTCCAAGGTTTTTAAGATCAAGATCCTACTCAAGATCGATCAAGGGACATAGTAGATCCAATGGTCAAATTGAATTAAAAATTAGAAGCTCCTACTTTTAAATAGATATAAAAATTAGAAATATCTCTTTGAATATATATATATATATATACCAAAAATAACCATGTTATTACAATAAAAATATTTAATAACTGTGCAATTTCAATAAAAGAAGACCCAAAGAAGATAATAAAAAGACAGTTTGTAATAATAACAATAACATTGACAATACCACAAAAAAAAAAGATACTTTGTAACAATAACAATAAACATTGCAATTCAAACTTTGAAAACGTTCAAATATTAAGAAAAAAAAAAGTTAGAGAACAACTTCTGCTTTCTATTTTATTTAGAAACCTCTATTTTTATAACCTTATATTTCTAAAAATAAAGGCAACCTTGTGCATGTTTTGATAGTATCAATACAAAATATTTGCAAAATTTGAATTCACAAAAAAAATTTTGTTTAAAGACAAGTATGTTTTTTAAATATCGACCAACAAACCACTTTTGGTAATAGACTTGGATGATAAATGGAGACAAACATGTTTTTCAAATATTCACCTGCATTCCTCTAAGATTGTTTTTTCATACAAGTTGTCACAAGTATTTTACTTCTTTTAACTCCTTATTGAAAAGGTTTCTGTAAAAGATCCCAATGAATATATTCAAAAATCAAACCTAATCTAAAACAATTAAGAATTTTTTCAAACACAATAACATCATTAGATCTTGTTCGGATATTTCTAAATTCTTATCACAAAAATCCTTCGAGGTGCAAAAGTGATCTATTACGCCCTTTATAATTTTTGAAACATTAAAATTCTCTGAAACACAAACCCATGCTCTAAAATTAAAATTATTTATTACTCAATCATCATTGTATGTTAGTGCGGTTAAATTAAGTTGTTTTACTTGTCACACTCTAACCCACTATAGGAATAATAGATATTTTGCTGTTATCATCTTCAACATCTTCAAACAGCAACTTAACCTTGGTCTCTATCATTAGCTTGACGATGTTCATTATGCTCACACATAGATATTGATTGGGGCATCGTTAAGCAGTTTTTCGTCAACATAGTGCTCTTTTGTAGACCAAGAATATCATTGTTCTTTTCAATAAATTCTTGCTTGCTAATAATTTATTCTATCTCTTTCTCCATGTTTCTCTACTCCAAGGTTTTTAAGATCAAGATCCAACTCAAGATCGATCAAGGAACATGGTAGATCCAATGGTAGGATTGAATTAAAAATTAGAAGCTCCTACTTTTAAATAGATATAAAAATTAGAAATATCTCTTTGAATATATATATATATATATATACCAGAATTAACCATGTTATTACAATAAAAATATTTAATAACTGTGCAATTTCAATAAAAGAAGACCCAAAGAAGATAATAAAAAGACAGTTTGTAATAATAACAATAACATTGACAATACCACAAAAAAAATATACTTTGTAAAAATAACAATAAACATTGCAATTCAAACTCTGAAAACGTTCAGATATTAAGAAAAAAAAAGTTAGAGAACAACTTCTGCTTTCTATTTTATTCAAAAACCTCTTTTTTTATAACCTTATATTTCTGAAAATAAAGGCAACCTTGTGCATATTTTGACAATATCAATACAAAATATTTGCAAATTTGAATTCACAAAACAAATTTTGTTTAGAGACAAGTATGTTTTTTAAATATCAACCAACAAACCACTTTTGGTAACAGACTTAGATGATAAGTTTATGGAGACAAGCATGTTTTTCAAATATTCACCCGCATTCCTCTAAGATTATTTTTTCATACAAGTTGTCACAAGTATTTTACTTCTTTTAACTCCTTATTGAAAAGGTTTCTGTAAAAGATCCCAATGAATATATTCAAAAATCAAACCTAATCTAAAACAGTTAAGAATTTTTTCTAACACAATAACATCATTAGATCTTGTTCGGATATTTCTAAATTCTTATCACAAAAATCCTTAGAGGTGCAAAAGTGATCTATTACGCCCTTTATAATTTTTGAAACATCAAAATTCTCTGAAACAAAAACTCATGCTCTAAAATTAAAATCATTTATTACTCAATCATCATTGTATGTCAGTGAGGTTAACTTAATTTCTAGACAAGGATTTCTAGAAGTAAATGGTTAACTTAATTTCTAACCATTTACGAGCAAATCACAGTAGACAACAAAGACACATGGCATAATAATTCCATACATTTAAAAAGTTCATTTCTTCATCTAATTCATGCCTTTTTTTTGCTTCTCTTGCTCTTTTCTCTTTGTTTTCTAGTGTCTGTGCTATTATTCCTAACTTTCTTTTTTTATGATTAAAGTATTCCCAATCAGATTAATCTCTTCTTCCAACAAAAGGGGTTATGTGCTTTGTCAAGAATATTGACAATTTCAAATGCCCACTAGATTCTTTTGTAAAAAAGTTACTAAAAGAAAGAGAGAAAAAAGGCATAATTAGATAAAGAAATGCCAAACCTTGTCATATTTTACTAATTGATATCAGAATCTGGTGGTATCCTCTACCCTTGTCAAATTTTAGGGTAAATTAAATTTTACTCAACAATTTTAGTGTTAAAAAAAGGGGGGAAAGGGGGAAGTGTGCTTTCAACTTCTCTTTATGTTCTCAATCCCACCAAGAGGCAAACCGAACTGAAAAAAGAGAAGTAAGATGGAGAAAAAGATGAGCAAGACAGCAGTGTACCTACGATGGAGAAGACGATGCGAAGACGGCGTTGTGAAAGGATGCAAAGGTAGCGTTGATGGCGTTGTCAAAGGCAAAAAGGATGGCGTTGTCAAGAAGAACACTACGAAGGACGAAGTTACAGAACATATTAGAATGGAGAAGAAGCTGTACTGTCAAGAAAGAAAATAAATGCACGAAGTGCTGAAAATTTTGGGGAAAGGCGGGAATGAATAGAACTTAACATAATATATTTTTATAAATTAATATAATTAATGAACAAACTAAAGCAATTGGCTAAGTGATACTCAAGTGTGCTAGTCATCTAGAGATATTGGGTACGAGAGCTAATAATGAACTTTTTGAATATTTTGGCCATAAAATTTAGAAGCTTTAAAAAATAATTCTAAATACTTAAAAAATTGCTTTTGTTTTCCCATAAAATTCCAAATAAATACTTTTAAAAAATAATTCTAAATACTTAAAACAATTGATTTAAGTGCCTAAGTGATAAGAATAAGTTTTGAAATGTGAGCAGAAATCTAATACCTTCCTAAAAAAATAATTTTTAGTTTAATTAGTATATAAAAATAATTTTTAATTTAATTAATATAAAAATATAATTTTTAATTTAATTAATATAAAAATATAATTTTTAATTTAATTAATATAAAAATATAATTTTTAATTTAATTAATTAAAAAATATATAATTCAATCAATTTTTTCTTTTAGCCATAATGTCTTTACGTTTAACAAAAACATATTTAGTTTCACATGATTTGAAAGTAGAAACATATTTAGTTCTTTAATTATTGAAATAAAGTTGTTTTATATCATAATTAAATTTTATTATAGATATTTTAATTAAAAAATAAAACAAATTATTTTTATAAAAAAATGAAATTAAGGGAAAAATGATTCTTAGATTTTGGCCGTTCTCTCTCCCAAGAGTTTTTTTTTTTTAAAAAGGAACAAAAAGAGCAGACAAAAGGCTATGATCACGTATTTGAATTCAAGTGCATCTAAGTTTGTGTGACACAGTAACAAAATTACAATTTTAATAAAAGAGAAGATGAAAAGTTGTTTTTATTTTAATAAAAGAAATTTAAGAGTCTTTTTTTTTATTTTACAAGTGGCTTTTTTGTTTTTATTTTATTAGATATAAATACTTGATTGATTCTGCCTAAGATTGAGGTGTTAGGTTTCTTCCCACGCAAAAATTTCTCATGAAGTTTTCACAAGATGAGGTGGGGGGTTCGAACTAGGATTTTATTTTGCCATAAAATCCAAATTAAATACTTTTAAAATATAATTCTAAAGACTTTAAACCAAATGACTTAAAGTGGTGGCTATATTCAGCAAAATTAGCTTATAAACTAGCAGATAGCTTATAAGCTAATTTTTAGCTTATAACTTATAGCTTATTAGCTAGGTTATTGAATTAGAAGTGTTCGGTAAAAGTAGCTGTTGAAATAGTTGAAAAGTGTAAAATGACATAAAAGGATATATTTTTTTTTATTTCAAAATAATATAAATAAATATATCATTTATATATATATATATAATTCATTAAAATTTATATATATTTATATATTTTATTATATTTTATACATGAATAATATATTTTTACATATATAATGTATTTATATATATTGTTATATATAATAAAATATATTTACATATTTTATTATATTTATATTATATATATATTATTTATAAGGGTATAATGAATATGAAGGGTATAATGGATATTTTTACAAAATAACAAGGGTAAAATGAAAAGAAAAGTACATAAGTTATAAGTTATTAATTAAAATAAGCTCGTTTATCAAACATTTTTAACGAGATAATATTCAAATAAGTTATTAGCTAGTTAAACAAACTATAAACTCATCACACCGAATAGAGCCTAAGTAGAAAGAATGAGCTTTCTATAAGATGAGGTGGGGGGTTCAAAATAGAATTTTATTTTACCATAAAATCCAAATTAAATAATTTTAAAAAATAATTTAAAAGACTTTAAACCAAATGAAAGTGGTTAAATGGTAAGTATGAATTTCTTTCAATGTAAGGTAAGGAGTTCGATTCTAGTTTTTGTTTTGTCATAAAATTCCAAATTAAAAATATTTTAAATTTGTTTTTTTAAAAAAAAAGCTTACACTTTCAGTGGCGATAATGTGTGTCGCCACTAATGCACACTTTCAATGGCGACAAATGTTGCCACTGAAAGGTATGGTTTCAGTGGCCACAAATATCGCCACTGAAAGTGTATATTCAGTGGCAAGAACATATGTGGCCACTAATGTACACTTTCAGTGGCGACATTTATTGTCACTGAAGGTATAGTTTCAGTAGCGACAAAAAATGGCGCCACTAAAAGTATAGTTTTAGTGACGACTTTTTTTGTCGTCATTGAAAAGTCGCCACTGAAAGTCTTTTTTTTTTGTAGTGGTAAAAGCCACACCCTCGCTGTTCATTTGTTATTAATGAACTTTTCATTATAAGAATTTCGTGATGCATGATCTGAAAATGTTGGCACATTCGAAATTCATGAGTTACTTCCTTGAAACGCAGAATCCGAATTCAAATGCTGCTTCTAGTTTCCACATAACACAAATAGAACATGCTTCAGTATCTTCTTTCTCGAAGCAGCATTAATTCATGGTCTATTCTCCCATTTGAGAAGTCCTTATCAATTCATACTTTTCGCTTTCTCCTCTTTTACCAAAATCAGATTCTTTGTTCTAATGAAACCAAATCAAAAGCCATATATTCCAGTGGATCATTGTCATTAATTACAGTTGCTTTAATATGTTTGGCCTTGCGAATTCATGCAGAGACATATATATGATCAATCATCTATATTTATATATAGTTGCATGTGTTGTTTGATTAAACTCAAACGGCATATATAATTGGTGGTTGAGCAGATTGAACTAATAGAAGGAGTATAATTCTATGGGATATGCTAATTCTAAGAAGCAGTAAAAAAATTTCTCAAAGGAGTACGAACGAATATAGTGCAGTTCTTTGTTCAAACTCACAAAGCCTGGTTTAAGTAGTAACTAAACATGAATTTATAACGTCCAATGTAATTAATTTAAATAATTTAATGCTTATTTTTTTAAAATAATATTTCTGGTTTGAGTCTTGTAAATAAAAATAAATCAATATAAAAAAAGCTACATACATTCGTGGTTTACCTAACTGTTCTCGATAATAGTGTACTCCCAAAAAAAAATTAACAGTTGAAGAATATCCACAATATCCCATTTTGAACCCTAATTTTACAAATTTCCTCCTTTCTTGAACACTTTAAGCAAATTAACACCTAGTTCTTATTTATTTGTTATACATAACCTTCAAATAAAAAGTTTCATTTTGAATACTAATATTACAAAATTTCTCCTTTCTTCAACATTTAAAGCAAATTGGCATCAAAATCTAGTCTATTTAATGTACATAACCCTTATTTTCTCCATTTGAACCCTAATTTTCAAATTGCAAAATTAGGGTTCAAAATGGAAATTATTTACATTAAATAAATAATATTAAGAACTAATTTACTTCAATGTCAAGAAAGGAGGAAATTGAAAAGTTAGGGTTCAAAATGGGCATGGCTATCTTCTTGTCTAAACCAAATAAATAAAATTTAGGTGTTAAGTGTTAAAAAAGGAGGAAATATGTAATATTAGGGTTCAAAATAGCAAATTGTTTTTTTTAAGAAAAAAAGCCAAAAAGGCCATCAGATCATTGAGTTGAAATACTGAATATTAGCAATAATCAAGTCCAAGAGTACTCCGCGAAAATCCAAAGCAAGAAAATGCTAAACCTGACCCACTTCCTTCTTAAGCTACATGATGGGCCACACTGTTACAACTTCTCCTAATTTAAGATAAAGAGAAGAAAGATAAACGACCACATAAAGCTTTGAGATCTTAGACATTGCAATCCAGCAAGGACACGTCCCTCTGCTTTGAAAAGCCCTTGGACTTGATTTCTTTTTTTGGTGCAGTAGCGAGTAAAATGTCCAATGCAACTATAATGAGACGAAGTCCCACATCGAGTAGAAAAGAGCACTTGATGAGGTACTTAAGTGGCTTGGCACTCCTACTTCATCAGCTAGCTTTTGGGATGTGGTTCTCTAGGCCGCTTAGGCACCATTACATTGGTTCTTTCATTGAAAGACCTGTGTTTCAAGAGCCGAGTTCGGTGTCATGAGCAGGGCTACCTACAGAGCCGATTGAAATGTCGTAGCTGGAACGTTGGCTCTCAATGAGTGGTGCCATGTAACCACATCAGGTAAAAAAGAGCGCCTGATGGCCCATGGGTGGCTCTCATTGTTTTTAGATAAGAAAAGCCCTTTCATAATGACATTGTATCTAGATATAGAAAGAGAATTTAAGGAAGGAAGACTAGGTATTTCTTAAGCTTCTATAGACAGAATCTGTGGAGGGAAGAAGAAATCAGAAGCTGTCTCCAAGGTTTTATGGTCCTTAATAAATTATTTCTAGAATGGGTCATGTTGCTTATACTTTCAGGTTACTGGAGAGCTCTAGAGTTTATCCTACGTTTCATGTCTCTCTTTAGAAGGGTTGCCCAGATCCTCGGTGACACCTATACATTTACCTAATGATGGGGAACACTTGGTTGCAATGAAGAAACCAGCAGCTATTTTGGAGAGGAGACTTGTTCAGAAGAAATGAAGACTTGTGTTTGAAGTGTTGGTAAGATGGAAGAATGAAATCTCTGAGAGTTACAGAATAGGTTCTCGAATTGTATAGATAGTACTGACCCTTGAGGACAAGGGTCTTCTGAAGAGATGGGTAGTGTTAGGAAATAAAATAAGAGTCAGGGACAGTATGGTCTTTTTATACTAACAACCAACGGGTAATGATCGTGTGATTGCCCCCTTTTTTGTGCAAGATGTTCACTACCGCAAATTATGAATTGTTTAAACTTTGTATGCTTTTTTCTTTTTTTTATTGCATTTTCCCCTCTTTATTGTGTAACCGGCTAGTCTGCTTATCTTAAAGACAAATAAACATCTGCTTGTCTCTTTTGTCCAATGATCAAGTGCCACATGTCCCAGATATCCATGTCACCAACCCAGTTCTAGTTCTGTTCGACTTAACCATCTTCCATTTCTTCTCCGTGACAGGTCTTTATCTCTGCTCCGTCTCTGCTTGCGATCAATCTCTCTATTCCATAATCGTTTGCCCACCTCACCTTTGTCATTATGCCAGTGAGTTTCCACCTCTAATCTAGCCTTTGGTGAGTTTCCACAACTCCAATTGCAAATCCTCTAAATTTCTCATTCTTCCTATCTTTTTCCCTTGAATGGATAAGTTAGTGTTGCCAAAAATTGGGCAAAATTGAAACCTGAATGTCTAGTTAGTCCTAAGTTTTAAGAGTATTTGGGATGATAAAATTTTTGTCTTATTACTCATTGTAGGAGCTTGACATGATGAAGAAGAGATTGAAGGAAATGAAAGAGGAAGTCGCAGCTCTTCGTGATATACATGCTAAGGTTGAGAAGGAGATGGGTGCAGTTCAAGGACTTTTTTTTTTCCTTTGCCTATCTCTCTAATTCTATTTTCATTATTCCTTTTCTGTTCATTTTATTAAAAATTTGAAGCATAAGGCTTTATTTTATACTTAAGTGTTTTTGTCAACAATAGCATTCCTTTGATTTCTGAAAAGGCGAATTTGGTTACTATCACAATTGATACACTAATTGTTGCTTCTGTTTAAAAGTAAAGAATTGTGCTACTCTTATTATATATTCATATTCGTTTTTCAACTTTGTGATTGAATTTTTTATGTAGACCGTACTAGTGTAGCTATATCTCAGGCAAGCAAGGAGGAGGCAGATTCTAGATCTGTTTTTGTTGGCAATGTATGAATGACACTCTCTATTTCATTGACAGTTTTCCAAAGTGAATTATACTTCCTCTTTCTATAGCATAATTTAAAATAAAAATATGACTGTGGCAGTTAGTCACTTGGGGTTGTATGGGCCATTTGATTTTTCCCATTCATATATCTTACTGATATAATCATATATTATTATATGCAATGTAGTTTTCCTTACATTCTACATATCTTGGTAAATTCTGTGGTCAAAATGAAAAATCCCATATCTGAATTTTTTGTGGTTGGTATCACAACAACATAGTTTGTGTTTTTGTTTGAAACTTACCTATCATTTCAGAAATATTGTTTAGTGTTAGCTTGCTTTTGAAATTTGTATGTTGGAATAGGTAAGATGGAAATATTGTTAGCTTGCTTGCTGTTTCTGAATTTTCTCACCATGCTTACTTTTCCTCTCTAAACTTCTGTTGTTTTTGCTTGCAGTTTTGAACTTACTGAACATAGCACACTAATCAAGTGTAGGGATTGAGTGAGTTAGGGTACAGACAATGACTTCATCAACAGCCTCATCAAATCACTACAGGCCCATCAAATCTATTTCAAAGCTTGTTGTGTTGCCTATTAAATACTTGTAAATGTTACTTAGGATATGAAATAGTTACTTAGCATCTATTGTAAATGGTACTTAGGTTCTAGGTTCCAAATTAGTGGCTACTTCTATTCTATTGTAAATATAGGTTCTGTTATTTTCCCAAACTCTTGTAATGATTTGAGGTCTCAAAAAATTATTAATAATAAAAATGGATATTTTTGGGAAATTTACTTATTGAGTATTTGTAAATTTAATACAACAAATAACTTGTACTTCTATTCTGTTGTAAATGTAGGCTCTTTTGTTGTAGGTTCTATTATGTTCCCAAAATCTTGTAATGATTTGAGGTCTCAAAAAGTTATTAATAATAAAAATGCTATTTTTTGGAAATTTACTTACTGAGTATTTGTAAATTTAACACAACAAAGAACTTGTAAAGCCAAATAACAAAAAAATCTAATACAATAAAGAACTTCCAAAAAACAAAAAGAATGGTTCACATAAAGCAACTTAATTCCACAGGTTTACACCTAATACAACAAATCCAGTCAATCCCATTGCAATTTAACATCCAATACAACAAATCGAAACCTATAGCTAAACATGCTCTTGACAGTCTTCATCACTAAAGAACATGCTTCTGAATTGTTGCTACACAGTATGGTTCTGATTAGATGCTAAATTTAATCTGGGGAGTCCTAAGATTTGGAATAAGCACCTTGTTTGTTAAATTTATCAGACTGTGCAACAAGAACTGTAGGGCCAAAAAAGTGAAGCAATAGAACTGGGTTTTCAAACCAATGTCTATCTACATCATTGAGAAGTACATTGTAACTAGCTTGAGTATCTTCAAAACAATTCTGGACTTGACTTCTGTCACTCTTTGAAAGCACTTTATTCCAAAGTGGCAACAATAAGGCTAATATTGCTTGGAGCTAAAGGATCCCTGAAAATAGGAATTCCCTACCAAAAGTGAAGAGAAAATGAAGAATATCATATTCAAATGCATAAATCTAACTTCTTTTACAATATTAAGCTTTAAGAAAAGAACATTAAATGGTATTGGCATCACAAAAATAAAGAAAAACTCAAATTTGTAATAGCAAGTATAATCACAAGGCAATAAGCACATATCGATTATTTATAGATTAGGGCAGGAGTTTAGATAGATTTACATATATGATGTGACAGTGGCAATGAGAATAGAAAAAATTGCTATCGTTAGATAATGAATAAAACAAATCGTAGAGAGCTTTTAGCAAGATTCAAGGTTTATACTACTAATTCCAGCCAATAAGATCAGTTGACAAGATCTCTGATTAGTGTGAAACACTAGCATGCACAAACATTACTCTTCCAAAAAAACTGCACTATACTTGCAAAAATTTTATCATCTCGACCTTGGCCTATGTATCCCAAATACTCTTAAAATTCAGACTAACTAGACATTCAGGTTCTGATTTTCCCAATTTTCGGCAATGCTAAATTATCCATTCAAGGGAACTAGACAGGAAGATTGAGAAATTGAGAGGATTTGTGATTGGAGTTGTGGAAACTCATCGGAGGCTAGCACTACAAGAAAATTAACTTTCAGTGACGGTTAAAAATTCACTTTTGGTGTCGACTTTTGAGAGTTAACACCAAAAGTCAGATTTTTTAAAATAAATTTAAAAAATTTGACTTTTGGGGACAACTCCCATAGTCGCCACCAAAAGTTGATTTTATTTTAAAAAAAGTTAGATTTTTTAAAATAAAATTAAAAAAATCAAACTTTTGATGACGACTCTCATAGTCAGCACCAAAATTCGAACTTTTGGTGGCGACTCACATAATGACCACCAAAAGTTGATTATTTTTTTTAAAATAGTCAAATTTTTTTAAAATAAAAATAAAAAAAGACTTTTGGTGGCGACTCTCATAGTCACCACCAAAAGTCTGACTTTTAGTGGTGACATCCATAGTTGCCACCAAAAGTCAATTTTAAAAAAAATAAAAAAGTCAAATTTTTTAAATAAAATTAAAAAAATAGACTTTTGGTGATGACTTTGAGTCGCCAACAAAAGTCAATTTTTTTAAAAAAATAAAAATATCATTTTTTAAATAAAATTATAAAAATCAGACTTTTGAAAATTGACTTTTTGTGGCGACAAAAATTAATTTTTTAAAAAAAATAAAAAAGTCAGATTTTTTTTAATAAAATTAAAAAAAATAGACTTTTGGTGGCGACTTTAATAGTTGTCACCAAAAGTCTAATTTTTTTAAAAAATGAAAAAAGTCATTTTTTATTTTATTTTAAAAATTTAAATTTTTTTAATTTTTTTAAAAATCATATTTTTTATGGTGACTCCCATAGTAATAATATATTTACTTTTTGTTAAGTTAAATACTGTTTTATTTCTGTTTTATAATATTTTTGATTTAAAATAATTTTAACAGATTATATATATATATATAAAATATTTTGCCCTTACATAACACAAATGAAGACACTACAAAAAATTTGACTTTTAGTGACGACTTTGCTAAAAGTCCGTGGCTGAAAGTTTTGGTGGCGACTAAATGGGTCGCCACCAAAAGTCATTTGCCTATTTTTTAGATCTATATTACCTATTTAGGTCAACTTGAGACCCATTTGACCCATGTAGATCTTGGTTGGTCCACTAACTCACTGCCTTAGGGAGATTCGATTTTTTTGGTGTAATATACAAGTTTATTTGAAATTAAACCAAACACATGCATACTTGAGATTTGAACCTGAGTCCCCTTGCTTGCAACCTTGTATGTCTTACCATCTTGCCGCCACTATATTTGTGTTATAAAAGAGCAAAATAATATATATATATATATATGTAATATGTTAAAATTATTTTAAACCAAAAAGCTCACAAAATTGAAATGGAACATCTACTTCAACAAAAAAAAATATCTATTTTTATTAATATTATAAAAAAATTTAATTATGATTTTGTTAATTTAAAAAAAATATTTGACTATTTTAGGGCCAATCCTATCTTCTTTTTCTTTTTAGTTATTTTATTCTAGATCAATAAATCATTAATAATGCTATCATTTTCTCTCTATTTATTTACTTCGAACCTCTCTCACATCTCATTTTTTGTTAACTATTTTATTATTTTACCATTTTTTCTTTTATGTTTGAATTTTTTTTTCATAATTTATGTTGGACGTTAAAAGTTTATGATGTTGAACTAATGCTTTTATTTGTTATTTAAATAATTAGGCTTAAGCTTTTATTGTTATTTTTAGTATTTGATATGTTAATTTTTAAAAGCAATTAAAAAAATGGCATGTTTTATTTTGTTTATGGTTTATTTGAATACTTAAATTGTTCATGATTGAATCTTGAAGACAAATATATATTTGATATGGTTAAGTTGAATGTATTGAAGATAACTATAAGTTAATTTATTTGTTATGTTTAACCAAAAACAATGTAGAGGGGGAAAAAATTCTTAGCCCCATTAGGTTTAACAACTGTAGATCTTTTGTTCCTTTTTCTCTGACCCTCCAAACAACTCTTATAGCATTTTTTAGAACTCTTGCTAGCTCTTTTCTTTAATCTAGTTGGCTGAGGTGTTCATTGAGTTGTTGGCATGTTGGTGGCATCAACATGAGGCTCTTCCTCTATTTGCAATGAGCAAATATTACATAATCTCTCGAAGCTTTCAGAAATTATCTCTAAAATCATTGGGTATCCTTCTTCACTGTTAAAGGCTTCAGCAAATAATCTTATTCCTTCTCGATAGAGATGTTTGAATCTTGTGTGCTCTCAACTCTAGGATCTACCTGTATCTCTTTCTCCATAACATTGATTATCACATCTGTTCTTGCTTTTTTTTTTGTCTAGTGATGTAAAATATAATGCTCTAAGAGTAGTTTCACATCATTCATATCCAATACCTTCAAGGCATGACAACATAGAAGACCAACGCTTTCAAACATCCGACAATTACATATAACTGTTTGATCTGAAGGCTGAAAAGATACGGTGAAGTCTCCCGACTTACCTAAAAGGCCAATCATGTTAGACATATTGATACATATTTTAGACATATAGATACACATATGAGAGAATATTTTACTGACCTAAGAAGGTAACAACATATGTCCTGTGTTTCTCACTCTCGTTTCTTTTCTTAATATATGCGTCCACCTTACTATCATATTCTTTTTGGAATAATTCAAACTCAGTATTAGTATAAATCCCAGAAAGTTGTTTCACCATACGACTTGGCTCTCTTAACTACGGGTGTTTTTCTCTAGAATTATAATTAGACATTAATTCATTGTATCTCTTATCATCTATAATCCTATCAAAGTGCGTAAAGAATTGTACAATATCCATGTCTGATCTCATCAACACCTTTAGATTAGCATTGAAACTCTCACTGAGTTGTGTGCTTTGCATTTCGAGGGTGAGAGTTTGCCTCATAAAACATGTCACCCATTTTAGCCTGATACTATAAAGTGATGCTAGCCATTGATTATTTTCAACACTATGGTCTGCTAATAATTGAATCCATACTGTCTCAAATTGTTGTTCATCCACAAAGTTGTACATGCATCGTAAAATATCAGTTAAAATATGAGAGCTAGACTTATGAAGATGAGACAAGTGTTTGGTGGTATTTTGCATCAAATGCCAAGTACACAAGTCATACATTGTGTGAGGCATTACCTCAGTCAATGCCTTTGTCATTGCTGCATCTTGATCGGTGAATATTGTAAGTGGTCTTTTTTGTCGATGAGCTTGTAAAAATGTTTCAAAAAGCCACTTGAAAGAGTCAGCAGTTTTATCATATAATATAGCTACTCTAAATATAACCCTTCCTTTATAATTATTAAACCCACAGAACATAGCAACGAGCCTATTTCTTTTCTTGGTGTCGAACGTTGTATCAAGTGACACCACATCCACAAAAACCCATAATCAATTAGCATTTTTGGATCTGTCCAAAATATATTTGTTATCTGCTGCTTTGAATCCATCTGATGAGCATGAAAATATGATGGATTTTATACCAGTTGCTTTTGAAAATAATTCAACAATACACCAGCCTCTCCATACTCCATATTTCTTTGCTTCTAGACTTCAAATAATTTTTCACATCTGTGTATGTATATCTAAGATTGGATCTCCCTCCAACGTGCATACTCATCAAGTCGAAAGAGGCTTTTTGTCTGATTCTAGAATCCCCTGCTAATTCAATCTCATGTGCTTGCACTTCTAAGATTTGACGTTGAAATCAAAGCATATATGACTGGTCTCCATAGTATGAAGTTCATGATTGTATTCCTCTACAAATTCATAAACTTTTAATTTATCTTTGCTACGTTTCAAAACTATTTACACCTTACAACTAGTTCTAATCTCTAGGCGGGGATTCTTAGGGTTTAAATTTCTTTTTTCTAATTTTCGAAACCCCTCCTTGGAGCCAACAAATCTTTGAACAATTGCGCTTCCATCTTTCCGGCTCTTTCTATGCCATTCATTTCTCACTACAGATTCAATTTGTCTATCGTAGACCCTTCAAGATTCTCATGCCTCGTCTATAGTGTTAAATTATATCCCAACCTTAGGTTTCGATATCGCCTCCATTGAAGTTTTAAACTACATAAAAACATAAAAGAATTGAAAACCTAACTAGAACTCAATGGCCAAAACTTATGTAAAACTTCAATGGCCAAAACTTACGTAAAACTTCAATGGCCAAAACTTCCTAACCAGAATGAAGTGAAATTCTTAATCCGTGCATTAAAAGACAGAATAGAATGCCAAATTGAAAAACTAAATTAACAAGAAAGAAATCCAATATTAAAATTTACAAATGCCAATAATATAATGCAAGATAGAAATCATAGAAGTAACTTTTAGTACTCAAGAAATATAAATTATATATTATATATTATACCACATATATTAATTTAATTTAATTTAGAGACAAAAAAATTAGTACACAGCCACATATATTAATTTCAGAACCCAAGAATGAGAAGCATTTTATAAAATACGTACAAAACTTGTTAATTTAACGCAAGAACGTCAGCTAGGAAAAAATAAAGAAAAAGAACACATATTTCTTGTCAAAAACAAGAAACAAGGAGAACCAAATTATGAAAAGCTATGGGGGAAGATGGATTAGCAGGTAGAGGAGATAGATAAATGACCTCCCTCCTGACAATTTACTTGAATTATCAGTTGCAGCGCTTTCTTCTTCTTGATCCTCTCATCAAGCTATCTATAAATTTGATTTACATGTACAAATACCCTTTTTGTTTTTAATAAACGGTTTGTGGTGTGAAATTGCTTTAAAAGCAAACCCTAACACTTTGGCATCATTTATTTGGTTATCAAAAATTAATTTATTGTAAATATAGATTAATTTAATATTATATTATATTTAAAATTATATTTAGTGTATATTACTTATGCTTATATATATATATATATATATGGAACAAGGTAACAGTTAGTAGGATTAGATTTTATTTTAATTTTAATTTTTTATAAATTAATTTGTTTGAATAAAATATTATATTTAATTAAAAATAATATATTGAAATGATTAATTAAATATTTTAATTTTGTTTATTGTAATTTATTGTATTTAATTATAAAAAATCAATTAATTAAATGTGCTTTAAATTAGTTTAATTTATTGAAATTTATTTAATTAAAAAATCTACAAAAAAATTTAATTAAACATACAATAAAAATTGATAAAAAAGACTTTTAAGACAATTTTAAAAAAAGGAAAAAGAAGGGAATTTGCCAACTAGGATGTCACGTGGCACATCCTGGTTGATTGTAGGTTCAAAAAGCTGCCCTGACACAATTTGAAAAAAAAAAAAGGGAGTGGCGCATGGGAATCGGGGACTGTTGGATCAGATTTGATCCAACGATCTAGAGATGCAAAGGAGACTCTAATACGGTCCTCGCATAGGAAGGAAGCCGCATGACATTTTGCTAATAAAATATTTGTTTCATTAACAACATCAAATTATGTTGATGCCAAAAAAAAAAGGATATATAATCTCGGTTTTGATCAAATATTAAATCTCCCTGTGTAAGTAAGAACTGTAATCTTATGCAACTATTTTATTTTTTTACCAAATTATAGGACTTTTTAAATTCCAATCTCTTCCAAAAGAAAAGAAAAAGAAAAAAGAAAAAACACTGGAGCAGTCCTAAAATTAATTCAAAATAGGTCCTAAAAGTGATAATGTGTTAAATATTAAAAGATTACAATTCAAAGAGGTCATATCTAACTTCCCCGCCCCCCCCCCCCCTCCCCCCCTCTCAAATAAAAAAAAAAGAGGTCATATCTAACCGATCGCTGAACTTTATCAAATTTCACTTTTGGCCTATTTGAGTTAGTTTAAAAAAAAACTTTATTTATAAGATTTTTTTAATGGAGATTTTTTCAAAAAAACAAAAAAGCTATTTTATGTTAAGATAGAGCAGCAAAAAGAACTTTCGAATGAAAAATTGTTCAAATTTGTCGAGAAAATATGCGTGGAAAGTGGTGGCTAGGGTTTCGTGAAGGTAAAAATAGGCTTTGTTTGGCTACGAGCATAGGGTGTCCTGAGTCAAGAGGATTTCTTATGCAAGATTAGACGTTTGGAGAGAGTATTTGGATTGCTAGAGGGAGGTCATCGCCGTTGCAATGCCCATATAAGTGAGTAAAAATAATGACTGTGACTTGGATTAAACTCATTCAAATGGCCTACGAAAGCAACAAGTGTGGGTTAGACCTATCCTCGTTGTCTCCCTGTATTTAGAATTTCTCTCATATATATTTATACACACACACGCACGCACATATATATTATTAAAATATAGAAATATAATATAATAGTTGTTTGGGCTAGATCAAGTGAGCTTTTTACAAAGTTGTTTGGGCTAAGTTATACATGGTCTCGGGCTGGCCTTGTACATATTTTAAGTTGCTAAATTTGTTTTCAGTGACAGCTTCATGATGAAAAGTCCTGTCATAAAAAATAGCATCATTAAAACTTTAGCGACAAATTTGCTTAAGTCAGTAATTTGTGACAAATTTGTAACAGAAAAATCATTACTTGTTTAAGATGGCATTTTCCGTCACAAATCAGTAATTGAAATGGCACTTTAGTTGTGGAAAAATTTGTGATAAAAATAACACTTTAGTGATATAAAAAATCATCATTAATTTCACTAGCCGCTGGCAGTGATTGAGCGTAGAGCTTTATTAAATTTTGCGTTAGTGTTAATGACATGACTCGAACTTACATCTTTTAAGTCATAGCCAAAGTTTGTTGCCATTTGATCCATCCTCAAATTTCATTAATTAATATATATATATATATATAGTGTAACATCAGTATATTTTTTGAAAATTATAGTTATTTTGTCACTGAATTGATCCATCACGAATGGTGATAAATTTTACTAACAGAAAATTTTCTCACTAAATCGTGCAAATTAATGACAGAATTTAGTAATAAAAATTTTGGTCACTAAAATTCCACATTTTTGTAACAAAATTTAGTGATGGAACAAAATTTATCACTATTTAGTGACAAATTTCAATCCATCACCAAATTAATGATGAAAGTTAATGATGGACAAATTCTGTCACTAAATCATACAAATTAATGACAAAATTTAGTGACCGAAAAATTTTATTTCTAAATTCTATATTTTGTGACGGAACAAAATTTGTCACTATTTATTGACAAATTTTAGTTACAAATTTTAATTAGTCAGTAAATTCTAGAAAGTTGATAAATTAATGAGGGATTGAAATCTTGTCATAAATGACCAAATTAGTGATGAATTTCATTCCATTACTAATTTTTTTCTTTTCTAGTAGCAATGGGCAGACCAAGAACTCATGGCCCTTGCTTGATTAAGGTAGATTAGAATTTTCAAGACAACATAATATTGAAGTCCATCGCTGATCTAATGCGGGCCTCGTTGGGCTTTGGCCGATCCATTTAACACACAAATATGTATGTCTGGAGGTCTTGAAGGATAAATTTATCCTAACAAAATTTGGCAAGTCAAAGAAAAAATAAAATATTACTTCTTGATCATGGTTAAAACGACTACTGCAAATGTTTTTCTTATAAGCTCAAATTTTTAGCTTATAAAAGATGTCATATTTTCGATTTTTTTTATTACTTTTTTTTTTTGCAAAAGCTCATCCAAACATGTATTTTATTATTAAAAAAAATGACTATTTTTAATTAAAAAATGTATATTTTTTTCTTAAAAAATAACCCATCCAAACAAAAGTCCTAAAAGTAATCAAATTATGATTAAAAGATTACAATACAAGCCAAGAGTCTCGATCGACTCAAATGGCACCTCCTTAAGATATAAACAACAAGGGGTCTTAATGATTAATGTGGGGTTAATCCCTTCCGTGCTCCTTTCCCAATCCCTTCCTCACGGCCTTATGCCTTCTTTGTAATCCCGGAAAAAAAAAAAGATTGCATATCAATTATCTATCCTATCACTTAACCTTCTTCAAATTAAACTTCATATCTTAGTCATTGATTAAGATAAATGTTTTAGAATTCTATATATTTAACTAACTAAAAACTTCTAATTTTATCACGAAGCCTGTAACTTAATTGGTATGAGATTAGGATATTGTGGGTTAGGGTTATGGTTCGAACTCTCCCTCATAAAAAAAAAATAATAAAGAAACTTTTAATTTGAACATTGTAGTAATCACAGAAAATAATAAATTATTATATGCATAATTCAATTTTCATATATTTTACCTTACGGCCTTCTTAGAATTTTTCTGAATGCCCTCTTTCCAAATAAAATATTATTCATATACACATACATACATACATACATATATATATATATATATATATAGTAATCCTATATCCTAAACCCTATTCTCTATTAAAAAAAAACAGCTCTTTCCTTTTTAAGCAAAGGAAGAATTCTTTTATTTCTTTAAATTATAGTAAATCATCGAGAGTAAATTATTAATTTAATATATAAAAAGTTAAATTTATTTAAATTTGATTCCTATAAAATCAAATATATCAATTTAGTCTCTGAAAATTAATTGAATTTATCTTAATTTCATTTCTTTATCTATCAAAATAACTTTTGGCTACAAAAAATTTGAGATTAAGTCAAAATAAATTTGGTAATTTTACAATCAAAATAATTAAATTAAGACAAATATAATCTTTTAATAATTAAATTAAAATACTTAATTTTTTAAAAACTAAATTGATGGAGCTAAGTCTGTAATCTTCCAAGCTAAATCAATAAGTTACTCAATCATCAACTAGACGTAAAAAGGAGGGATTCTTTTTATGAGCTAATTCTTTTAGGACTTTCAAAGCTTAGAAGAATGACTTGGTTCGCCTTCTTTCCCCGCCGGTAAAATAACTGTCAAAGCTTTATTCCTTAATGTGAAAGGCGTGATCCGCAAAATAAAGAAAGGGATTGATCCATAGGATATGCCAATTCGTAGGAATCCATAAATAACACTCGTAGGTGCAATCCTTCTGTGTGTATTCGCAGTTGCAGGTGCATCACAGGGCAAGTTCTCCATTGGCAGTTAGCCACTATACATATATATATGTGCGTGCTTATATATATATATATATATATATATATATATTTTATCATATATATATATATATATATATAGTGTGCTACCTGCCAAAGGAGATTTGCCCAGCGATTCTCCTATAACTTTTGCTTCACGTTCTTTGCGTTCTTGTAACATTCACAATATTGGCTGGAGAGGTGTCAAAACAAACAAGAAAGTGAGCTATTTATTTGAGCACTGTAATAGATATAATGTAAATTATACTTTTTTTTTCTACAATTTTTTTAAAACTTACATGAGTTTTTCATTCTGTTATCAAAATATATATTGCTTCTCTTGTATATTTTTCTACAATTATACTTTCATATTTTTCATGTTAAAAAATTCGTCCCAATCTATTTTTTTTATGTTAGATAATGCATAACCTAGTGCTATCGTTATTTTTCACTAAAACACCTTCCATTAATCTAAGTACATAATCAATAAGTGAAGTTTTTTATAAAATTTATAATACCTACAACTTCTTATTCTAGATTATTTATGATTCTTTTTTTTCTTTTTTTGTTGTTAATCATCTTTATCTTTTTATACTTCAATTAAGTTAATAGAGGGTATTTTAGTAAAAAAAAATATAATTCTAGTTTACCGAATATTAAAGGAAAAAAAGGACCCCTGGACATGAAAAATATAAAATTAAACCAAAGTGCAGCACATCATATAGTTACAAGAGAAGGGAGTTATTTTGAAAATAGATGGGACAGTTTTGTAATTATAAAATTTTACAAAAGAGATGAGTGTAATTTACTCTTGGATATATAATGTTTAAATATAATTAGAACAAGTGTCACATACAAATCGGAGGCATTACAACTAGGAATGGCAATGGGGCGGGGGCGAGGGTGGGAAGCAGTGCCCCCATCCCCAATTCCCGCCTCCCCGCAAGTTTATTAATTTTTTAAAATATAAAAAAAATAATGAGGGATTGAAGAAGTTGTACCTTAGAGAGGCAAAGATGTAGACAACAGCGACATGAAATGGATTGAACCTAAACGATGGCACACAAAATGGATCGAATCATAAGAGAAAGTGTGTGGGATTGAAGGATAGTGAGAGGGAAATCATACCTGAGAGCGGAGGCGAGAGAGGAGCAAAAATGATTAGAGGATGATGACAACGGGAGGAAGCACGAGACAATGAATAGGCCAGAGATGAGAACGATGAAATCAAAGAGAATGGACTGATTTGTAGGGATTAGGGATGGTGAATTTTGGAATTGGGAATGAGATTAGGGTTTTGTATTTTATTAAATTAATTTAACTATCAAATGACTAAAATATCCCTAAAACATATTATATATATAAGAGCATTTTAGTAATTTCAATCCCCGCGGGGATTCCTCTCCCAACTGTCATCCCTGATTACAACTTCATTTTTGACATCTTAATTAAGGTTGGCAAACTTGAGAGTTTTTCTAAACTTGATAAAAGGGATAAACTTGAAACTTAAATTTGAAATCTAAAATTGTAAGAGTTTACATATGCCTATCTTTCATTCAATAAGCTACTAAAATTATATATATTCTAACACATAAACAATATCTTAGTTTATAATATAAAATTACTTAATTTCAATATTGTGATATTGTTATTCTTAGGTTTAATTGATTCATTATACAATAAAAATTAACAAAGTAATTAAAGTAAAGTATCAATTGATAAGAATGTTACCCAACAAGCACTAATTGTTTTTATTAGTTGCAAAATCTAATAATAAATATATTAAAAATTACAATTAACTTTGAAAATTTACAAAGTCTAATAAGAAATATATTAAAAATTGCAATTCATGTTCTAGTTAATCTAATAACTTTGAAGTACTAAGCTAGTTATGAGATTATTAGGGACTACCTAAGTATTAGGGGCTGTCTAAGTATTAGGGGCTGTTTAGTATCCAGAAAAGAGTAGAAATGAAAAGGAAGTGGGAAAATAGAAAGAAAAAGAGAATGAAAAAAAGGAAAAGGGAAAAAAAATTTGTTAAGAGTTTACATATGCCTATCTTTCATTCAATAAGCTACTAAAATTATATATATTCTAACACATAAACAATATCTTAGTTTATAATATAAAATTACTTAATTTCAATATTGTGATATTGTTATTCTTAGGTTTAATTGATTCATTATACAATAAAAATTAACAAAGTAATTAAAGTAAAGTATCAATTGATAAGAATGTTACCCAACAAGCACTAATTGTTTTTATTAGTTGCAAAATCTAATAATAAATATATTAAAAATTACAATTAACTTTGAAAATTTACAAAGTCTAATAAGAAATATATTAAAAATTGCAATTCATGTTCTAGTTAATCTAATAACTTTGAAGTACTAAGCTAGTTATGAGATTATTAGGGACTACCTAAGTATTAGGGGCTGTCTAAGTATTAGGGGCTGTTTAGTATCCAGAAAAGAGTAGAAATGAAAAGGAAGTGGGAAAATAGAAAGAAAAAGAGAATGAAAAAAAGGAAAAGGGAAAAAAAATTTGTTTGGTATATAGTGAGAAAGAGAGAAAGAAAATTTGTTTGGTATATAGTGACTTTTGAAGGGGTTGCCACCAAAAACATTAAGCCGCGAACTTTTAGCAACAACTTAGTCGCTACCAAAAGGTTTTTGGTGGCAACTTTTAGACTTTTCGCCACCAAAAATCTTTTTTTTTGTAGTGTAAGTGTAGTATTTGTAGATAAAAATAAAACTACTAACTAAAAAACAAACTAACAATTCTAACACTCCTCCTTGATATCGAGCAATTTTATATATATTGTAGTCTCTATCTTAGTCCTATTGCCATTTTAATATTGCCAACTCTCTAATTTTATTACATTTTGGTAATTATTGGATCTAAAATAATTTTAGAACTAATATGTTTTAATTCTATATTTTTATGAGCTTAAATAATAAGACCCAATTTAATCCTTGTCTTTACTTGCAGAATTAATTTAATTAGAGAGCATTTGTTTATGTGGACGTTTTGCTTAAGTGGATGTTGACATGGTGGCTGATTGGATGTTGACCAACATTGCTGACTGTGTGTGACCTATATTCTACACTATATTAATTTCCTTTTCTGTACATCAACAACACAGCAAGGCAGTAGAAATGCTTTCTTCAGAAAAGCAACCAGCAGACAGAAAACATCAAGGTAGAACAACAAATAGGGAGAAAAGGACAGCACATGGAGTCAAACAATGCAGCATTTTCGTCTTTCCTCCTTGGCTGAAGTTAAAAGACACCTTCAGACCACCATTTTTGCTATTGAAGAGTTTTTTCTTCCATATTTTCCTCTATAAATTTGTTCCCCCCCCCCTTTTGCATTTTCTTCTATTTTGGCCTCCATGAAATGTTGAAATTTGCGTTGTAATCAGTACATGGAGAAGTAGAATTTGTAACATGAATTCTTGGATCTTAATTAGATAAGTTTCTTGCTGTTTATCCCTGTTTCATTTCTAAATCTTTGTTTTTATGTTTGTTTAAGTTCTGGTCAAACCTTTATGGACATAATTATTGGTTTGAATGCTTAAATCTGAGATTTTTTTTGCTGTTACTATTTGGTGTAGCAAGTAAAATAGAAATGGCTTGCTTGGGTGATTATCAAGCACGATTTAGGTTAGAACTTAATCAGATTGCATGTGGTTAAGTTTAACTTATGTGTAATATAGTTCTAGGATATCTCTTAGAAATATTAGTTAGAAAACCTAGTGATAGAAAACACTAGAATTAATTTGAAGACAACAATACTGATAGTTGCAATTCTAAGACTCTATTGTTGATTGCATTCTGTATCTGTTAGTGTACTTTCATTTTCATTTTTGTTCTGTTTGGTATTCTATTATGTTCTTTTGTAGTTAGTTTATGTTTTATGTCTTAATTATGCAATCACTCCTCGGTGGTAATTAGCATGTAATCGGTAGATAATTAGGTTGTAATTAGGATATATTAGTGTGAGAACAATTAATTAGGCAATTTAGAAGCAAGACTCTTTGAGAGAATACAAACTAGGATGATCACTATACTACAAATTGCTACGAATCTAATTTTGGGTGACTTGACAGTCGTAGTGGCTCCAACCACCCCTCAAGTTGAAATTATATATGATGAGCTAAACTAAGCCCAACTTGAAAAACAGAACACTAAAAGATACAAAACTTTCATAAGAAAGCCTTCAAACAGGTACAAAGTTCTCAAAAACCTCTTCATATATCCACACTTTGTAACTTCATGTGAAAACCATTTGCGTCAAACACCGAACATAAACAAAGTAAAAGACACAACCAATTGTGCCACATATAACTGTAGACTAACTACAACCAAAAAAACTCTACATTCAGAGTTTCAGTAAAGAACTAGAAATTGTCTTCCCACTCAAGATATCACTTGTGAAAAGAAGTATACCATATCAAATCTTCCCCAAGGTCAATACACTAAACCAATCGATGTGCCAAAGAATAATCCACTAAGACCATTTGTAGCGAGGTCACATATTGTACCTCCAAAAATCTGAAAAAATTATTTGAAAATATAAACCCATACACAATAGTATGTCGAGCATGAGGTTCCTGATGATCATTTGAATCCTTCAGCAGGCCAAACACATCTACTTGAGCACCCAAAATTGATTGTTGATTGGCAGTAAGTGGAACCTCATTAGCAAAGTATAAGATAACAAGTGTGCATAACATCAGGAACACCATAGCTACAAGAAATGTTGCCTTAAGGTTGCCACAGGCTTCACAGCAAACTCTATTTGTAAGAAAGGGAAACTATTTGTGCCACTCTCCACGGGCATCAGAAGAAAATCCTAGAATATTTCCAGTAGCTGGTAGACTCCCAGCCTATAAGACACAATGTAAAATCCTAGGACATAAAATACCCGCAAAGCAAATTGATGCCAAAACCAAAGTCCCAATCCATATATTCTGTTTAATATCCACTCCATGTAGACAAAAAATTTCAGATTGAACCAGTGTGAGCCCAATTGGGATATTCTTCCCTGCACAGCTCCGCCAAGTCCCAACCCATGGCTACTCCAATCCTTGCAGATAGAAGATGTATCAACAAGCCCAAAACGGAGGCTCAAAATAATAGCCAGTAATTAAACGTTTTACAATTAGTAAACTGGATTTATTATCATAACCTAGATTTTCCACCAAAATGGAGCTATTGATGGCTTTAGCCTGAAGATCCCCTTCGAGATTTCTCGGATTCAGAAAAGTTATGCTCATCAAGAATCCAGGGCTGGTGAATAGCCATAGTTTCTTCCACGAGAAAGGTGACACCGTCTCCGAATCCTCATCATAGGAGTCAAAAACCAGGGAAGCACCCAAAAAATAAATAAATAAAAGCAGCAAGAAACAGAGTCGCACGGTGAAACCAGAAAAGTGAAGAAAACAAATATATGGCTCTCTAGCAGAGATTGAACAAGAATCTGAATTCCACATCAAAAAGTCTTCAATAACTCGACCAAATCAACTTCAGTTTCCAACTAAAGAAGGAAATCACCACCGCATCGGAAGAATAGATGTCGCGATGGAGGAACAAGAAAGGCCAATAATACCAACATGCTGGAAGAACACTACGAACAGAAAACCACCAACGCCACATAACACCGCGATGAAAGGAAAAAGGTTTTAGCAGAAAACTAGCAACGCCTCATCGGACCAGAGGGACGAAAGCTGATGAAGCTGTGAACAAGAAGAAATTAAGGTAAAAACAATATGATTTCCATACGACGCCTGGAGTATGAAGAATCATGTTTAGAAAGGTGATGCTTAACCGGTCAGAGAAGAAACAACCGGTGTTGCTTTCTGATGGGCAAACCCAAAAAAAAAATGATTGGCCGAAAGAAAAAAGAAAGATGGGCTGGTCAAGATATTAATCAGGCTCTGATGCCATGATAAATTAAGAAAAATAAACAAAGAAAAATATTTCCAAGTAGCAAATTAAAGAGAATTAGAGAATTCAAAGTATTATTTTATCATTACTTGGCTGAATACAATACAACTAAGTGTAGTATTTATAGACAAAAATAAAACTAACTAAAAAACAAACTAACAATTACAACACATATATAGGACCACGTGAGATGAGATAACAACAGGATTATATATTAACCACTTCTCATTGTAGATTCCTCGAGTTTCTAGCTACTTCCACAGACTTTCGTGGATGGCATAATTGTAATCTTTCGTACTAGGATGCCAAGTAGATAAGGGAAAGCAAGACAAATATTCGTTGCGAGATTTTCCCTAACATACAATTCATCTTTAGGAACGTACGTTGTTCTCTACACCTATTATAAATACCTTGAGTTCTTGTCTTCATTCCATGGCTGTAATTGATTGATGCAAGATGAATTATTGAGCAGTCTCCTGTTGGCAAATCGTCAAGTCTCAACATGTTCGGACTTCAGAGCAAACAGTTGAGTTGACTATATATCTGCCAAAGGAGATTTGCTCAGTAATTCAATCCTGCATATATTTGAATTTGGCCTTCAGTATTGACAAATCACAGTATTATAGTCATAGTCAGCTTTGTGTTTGCTCTCAAGATTTCTAGGACCTAGGATGTGAAGCACTAATACTTAACAAGGTGAAGTTGCACTGTATTCGCAATGTTCAAATGGTATGGTGTATCATATATATATATATAATCTCATAAACTCTTGTTCTTCTTAAAGCACTAGGTACTAACAGAGTTAATTGACTCGAAACTTGCTGACTTTTTTATTTTTGATAATAACTATCAGTATTTAAAATCATGTTAGACTCATTCGAATCATGGAGGACTACAAAAGTTTAACGTGTTTTAGATTTTCTTCCTTTAGAACATTCGAGCTTAAAACCTTGCTCAAGGAGAATAACTGTCAAAACTCAAACCACTTAAACTATCAAGCGCAAGTGAGTTTTTTCTTTTATTGTTTGGAAGGTTGATACTTGGACATAGTTCTTCTGTTCAAACAACCAAGATGTCATGTTCAAGAGGCTTTAAATTGCCTTGATCATTCAATGTCTTCCAAGAGTACTTATTGAATGCTCTTAGGCATATTGGTTTTTTTATGATGGCAAACTGATTGCTTCTTCTACTCCATGTTTCACTTTCAGAGATCCTTGAGACTTAAAAAGGAGTAAAGGACTAACCTGCTTGTCTGATCATGACCCCGGAATGGAAGACTTGAAGCTTTCATCATTGAATTAATTAGTAAAATATTTTGCGACGTTATGGATGGTTTGCCTTGGATTTGCCTTTCAATGTTTGAAAATCACCACTAAAAAAAAATGGGGAAAAAAAAGTGTCATATTGTGAATGCGAAAGCTTGTGTAGTGTTTAATCCACTGAAATTCTCCGGTTGTTTTGGATTTATAATTGGTACGTGACAAAATAGAAATTTAAACTTAAAATTATTTGCTAACTACTTATACATCTTCTAGTTGTACGTGTTTGTTTTGATATAAAAGAAAACTTTTTAGAGGAGAAAAGGCAGGCAAAGGAGAGAAGAAGCCAGGAAAGGAATCTAAGCTATTGTCTTTAGGAAGAGGCTCTTAGACAATTACACGTGTAGATGATTCTCTGCTTGACACTATAGACAGTTGCTTCCAGGGCATGTCTTATTTTGTCATTTTCTTTTTAATGGACGGATACACCACAAGTTATTCTTTCGAGTCACATATAGTATTGTTAAATCGCTCGTCTAGTCATGAGCCAAGAAATGAAAGGGCTCACCAGATTAGACCCATTATCTTTTTTTAAAAGACTAAAACAGCTCATTTGGCCTGCATGCCACTCCTTTTTTTTAAAAAAATTAAAAATAATATAATTTTAAATTTTTTAATAAAAATTTAATAATTTTTTATTAAAATAATATTTATTCATGTGAAACATTACTTATTTAATTTTTTAAATAATCAATAACTTTAATTTTTTATATTTTCTTTCCAAATTAACTATATTATATTTAAATTTAAAAATTTTATATTTATTTTTAAAAAATTACAAAATTTTTTACATTTAAATTTACTATATTCAATGAATATAAGTTTATAAAATATAGAAATATGATAAAGTGGATTATTTATAATAAATAATGTATTTTCTTCTAAAAAACAAAAAAAAAAGTTTAACTTGTTTAGGCCCACAGACTTAAACGGTAAAATGCTCAACCAAGGATTGCCCATTTATTGGCAATCTTGATATGGCCCACGGGCCATAGACTTTTTCCCTAGTACTAGTCACATATTTTCAAAATCTACTTTTAAGTATTAAACCATTTTAAAAAAATAAAATTGAGAGGTATTTCATATTTGTCACTAATTGCTCGATAAAGTACAATGGAAAGGTTGGAAAATAATCCGAAGAAAAATGATAAACTTGAAAGCTTTTTTTTTTAATTTGCTGGTTGATGGAAAGGATGAGCGAATCCCCTGCTTGGGAAAAAAAAAAAAGCAGGTGCCTGCTTGATTTTTAACAACAGTTTTTACTATTAGCAATGGTTTTTACTGTTAGCAATGGTTCTTACTGTTGCTAAAAATTTTTAGTAACAGTAAAAACTGTTACTAAAAATACAAGCATACATAAATCCAAGCAGGGAATCCCGACAACAAGGAGGATGATGGAACATTAATGAGCTAGCATCATTTTTTTTCAACAAGTATTTTCTATTGGAGGCAATCTTACTTAAGACATTGTGAGACACTAAATGTCAGTAACTATATCAGTGAAAACTTGAACCATAGTTTATCACTTTGTGACGTGTTGATGAAATCAACAAGTGCACTAAGTCATACAAGTAGTAAAAAGATAAAATGATATTGTTTCTATAAAAATTGAAATGTCAATTACTCGAGAAACCAATTAATTACCATTTAGACTACTAGTTGAATTGAAGGAACTCTAAATTATAATAAAAACACAATTTGAAAAAAACATAATAAAATGCAATAAACACAAAATCAAAAAAACCAAAAAAAAAACAAAATTTAAAGATTTAGGATTGCTAATTCCCTCTTGTTTTTTGTAGGATAAATTATCTCTTGCACTCTTATTCTCACGGACAACACAAGTCAACCTATAATGTTATGGTTCTAAGGAGATTTTCCCAAATTATCCTTAAGCATATGACCTCTACTTCATAATCTCTTATTCGAATTTTAGATATATTATTAACACAAATCTCAATTTGGTTGTATAAGGTTAATGAGTATATAATATTCCTATATCATTAACTAAATATTCCCCTTAATTCCTTAAGGTTTATACTCATATTACCTATCCCTTAGCCTAATTATATTACTTTCCTTTCTCAAGTTTAGCAAGAACAACACAACAATCCAATAATTGGCAAAAGATTGGAAAGCATTAAGAACAAGAAAGATAAAACATGTATTAATTGCCAAAGCCATACAACAGTTGAGAAATAAACAGTACTTTGAACATGCTACAAAAAAAAAGTTTTCAATTGCCATTGCCTATTTTGGAACTACCACAATCAAAAGCTAACAGCAAAAATTAACCAAATAACAAAAAAATATATTCATTAATATCAAATTCATAAAAATATCAATATATTGACATCTCTACTAAAATTAGTTTATATGTAATATCAAATTATTTATTACCTGATTATAAAATAAATAAAATTTAAAAAATAAAAAAATTCAAGTGAACTGGTTTCAACAGTTCATTTAACACAAGTTTTTACTCAGTTCAATTTTTTTTTTGGCCAGTTAAATCGCTCATCGATTTTAAGAGTTATTCTAAATCGATTTCCTGACTAATTCTCGATCAAATCAATTGGTCTAATCTAGTTCTAATAATAGTGGAAATGATTGAATGTTATATAAGTAGCAATTTTTTGAAAATTAAGAATATTCAAAATATAAATTAAAAAATAGAAATTTTTAGGAAATTGAAAATGTTATTCAATTTTTTATTATTTTATTTTTTAAATTATATTATTAACCTTTGTTATAGTTAGTTGACGTTTTATACGTTTTTTTTCCTATTTCAAATGTACATTTTATGTTGGGTGAATAACAAGTTATTAATGTATAGTAAAGAAGCTCTAATCATCTTTTGAAGTTGAAAGTGGGTGTTTCAATGTTTTTTTTTTTTGCAACCTACTAATAATTAATTTAGTTTCATTGCAAAGCCCTAATAATTTATCAATAATACAATACATAAAAATTCTATGACTATGACCCACATTTTAAAAAATAAAACCGGATTCGTAGGTTTAACTAGTTGAATCGAGAATCAATCATTGGTCCAATTTGGTCAACCCATGGTTTCACTAAAATCCTGTACAACCCGTTAAATTAATCGCAAACTAATAAAACTGACCATTTTTTTGAGTTGACTGGTGCAATGATTATTAAAAAAAATTCAGCTTTAGCCATCATCGTTGAATACCACCATCTCATGTCGCTATCGTCACCGGAAGAAGAAGAAGAACAAGAAGAAACCCATCGACTTCAGCCAGTTAAGTGATACTCGCATGATTTTATGGGTTTTGTTTGTTGAGTGAGAGAGAGAGAAAGGGAAGAGAGAAAAATAATATTTTAAAAATTGAACTGGTTATTGAACTTGTAAAAGCATTGGTTTAAAGTTCACTGGTTCAACTGTAGTCAAATCGATAATAATTAAATGTATATTTTAATCTTATATTAATAAATTAAGAACTTATTTTTATTTTTATTAAAAATTATTATTATATAAATTTATATTAAATATAAAATTGAAAAAATATTTTTTAATTCAAAATTTTAAATCAGTTAATAGCTTTATTAATCTTTCTCTTTCTCAGTTTCTCCCACATTTCACATATACATGCAACATTTATTTTCGAGGCAAAGCTCTTCAATCCATGATTCCATCTGCTTCACATTTGAGTTTCAAGGCCTCTTCCATATGCTTCTCTTTCATCTGCTTCATTCATATTCTTCCCCTTCTCTCTGCTCTCTATATGCAACCTTCATCATTCAAGATTCTCAGCTCTAGCCAAAACTTCTTCGGCGAGGGACACAATGGCTTTGATGGAAGGGACCAATTCCTGTCCTCCATATCTCCATCTTGGTCTCGCTCTCTCTAAACTCATTGAAGATTGAACATGCCAACTCAAAATACTAGTCAATTTTACTAGTTTAAAAATGGTCTGATCGGTTTTGTACCGGTTCAATTCCTCCATGGTTCAGTTGATTCTTTCAGACTGGATGTAAGATAGGTTTTCAGTCTGACTAGTTGAATTGACTAGTTTGATCCAATTTTCAAAACTATGGAAAAATGTAAGAGAAGGAAGGGGGTACACAGATTGAGATGGAGGAACCAGTAAACTGATGGGAATCGGGAAGTGAGGAGGGCTACATTTTTCTGAAAAGTGAAAAGTGAAATGATGAGAAATTGGGAATTGGGAAGTGAAGTGAAATGCGAGATTAGGAAAGAGCTGGGAAATGGAGGGACAACATGTGAAGAGTGGCTGGGTGGAATGAGTATTGAATAATTAATGGGTAAATTATATTTAAATATTATTGTTATTTGTTTATGAGTTTTATTAACTAATGTGATTACGTATACTAATATATATGTATATATAGTATTACCAATTCGATCATAGTTATACTATTGAACTGTTAACTAATGTCATCATCGATTTAATGATCGGTCTGATTTTTAAAACATTATTAAAACTCCTCTATCATACTCTTTGCATTTAATGAGGTGCTTCACTCTACACACTATTTTACACACAGCTTTTTGACAATCCAAAAAAGAAAAGATTGTAAAGAAAATGAACAAGGAGATAAGTGAACAAAAAATATAATTAAGTATTTCTTTTTATTAAAACTAACAATAAATGAAAATTAAATATATAAGAAACTAATGTGTTATCGTACGTACAATATATATATTTTTCTAAATGATTGAATGTTAAACAAGTAGTAATTTTTTTAAAATTAAGAAAACTCAGAATTATAAATTCAAGAATAAATTTTTTTAGAAATTTTAAAAAATTTAAAATTCTAGTCAAATTTTTATCATTGCATATTTTTTAACTTATATTATCAACCTTTGTCAAATGTTAGTCGACTTTTTAAACTAAAAAGTTCCAATCATCTTTTGGAGCTGAAAGTGGGAGTTCCAAATAATGTTACTAAAACATACTATTGAAGCAACTATTTGTGCTTAAAAAAAATTGGAGAAAAAATGACTATTCCTAAAATGATGATCACTCCATCTAATTCTATAATTTCATTCAAGCTTAGAAGAAGACAATTTTCTATTGCACTAAGTTTTTCTATGACAATTAATAAGAGTCAAAGCTAATCACTTTCATATATTGGTAACCCCAATCTTTACTCATGAGAAATTATACATTGTTATTTCAAGAGTAAGAAGCAAGAATGAGTTAAAGAAAATAATTAACACTAGACAAAAAGATAAACCTGCTAAAAGCATTGCAAATATAAATGTAATTTACAAAAGGAGGTTGTTAACTTATGTTAAAGGTAGATTAAATTTTATGTATGTCAATGTGCAACAGTAAAATTATATGTTAAAACATTTTAATGTCATATTATCTCAAATGAAAGATATTGAAATGTATACATAACATCTTTGATATCACAATCCAATGCATAGCAAGAGTTAGTTGATATCAATTTTTGCAATAAAGGTCAACCTTTTCATTTAATCCTTGAATAAGATTGTGAAAATTTTCAAGTTTAATGTGAAGGAGAGTATATGCCAGAGAGAGAAGCTGAAGAATATGCTCCATGGAGAATCTATACGCGAAGGCTGCGACAAGTTTTAGCATACACTTATGCCAGAATCAACTTTTGGGGTCCACTTTGTGGCCATTGATAGCAACAAGAAGAACCCTACCCATGAAAAAGCTGAAGGGACTATATGGGTCTCAGAATCTTTCCTTCCAAAGCGCATGAAACAATGTTTTATGGCTTTACAACTTCACGTAGGGACGCTTAAAGAATAGTTTTCACAGATTTCTTTATCATTTATTAAACCAGTAATATTCATGAAAAGTTAAATACATGGTGAATTATTTAACCTATAAAGGTTGAAAGCCATGACTTTTTCAAAAATAATTATTTGACTCAATTGTTATAATAGATTCCAATTTTAATTAATCATTTCCACCTTATCACCTTATTACTATGCACCTTATTAATTTCCATTTCAAAAATAATTATTTGTAAATTGTAGGGCAAGATAAAAATTAATAAGGTGCATAGTAAGTAATTAATCTTGAAGGAATTAATAAAATCTGCATGAAGCAATTAATCTAGAAGTCTCCTCAGAGATTACAATATTCCTGCTTGTTGATTTTTCCTCCATGGTATTTTTCTCTCTCTGTTAATTTGTTTGTTTCACAAAAGAAAAACATGTTAAATTATAATTTTGGTCCATATAATTTTACCAAAATTATAAATTGGTTACAATACTTTATATTTTCATGTAAAATGGTCCCTATAATTTGTTCATCCATGTAAGTTAGTGTCTGCCATCAATATATGGTTAACTTTGCTATTAAAATAGTCATACATGGCAGCTGACGTACACACTCCAATCATTAAACTTTGCAAAACTACTGTCATATTAACAAAATTCAATGTAGACGCTATGTTAGAAAAATTGAAAATTAAGGACAAAATGAAAATTTTGTTGATATAGTGGCTAAGTTGTGTAAAATTTAATAACTGAGCATGCTAACATATTTACGTATGCACACATCAATTAGTTGTCATGTAGAACAATTTTAATAGTAAAGTTAACCATATTGACGATAGGGACTAACTTACATAGATAAAGAAACTATAAAGACTATCTTATATAAAAATAAAGTATTGGGATCAATTTATAATTTTGATAAAATTATAAGGACCAAAATTATAATTTAATCAAAAAAAACTCAAAGAGTATATAATTGCTGAATGGGGACTATCGCTACAGAGTGCCGCACTGATTAAATATTTTTCGTACTTGATCCTTGCGGCATTAATAGCATTTAACACTTCTATTCCAGAAATATAACATTATACATATAGAGACGAAACATATACGATGGATCTCACGGCTCTGGATCCGCTCCACTCCCTTTTTTTTATATTTAATAACAATTTAAAACATATTTTTATTTTAAAATATAAAAACTGAATTTTATATTTAATAAAATATTATTCTAAAATTAAAAAATATGTATATATAAAATCCTTCTTTTGTTTCGAAAATTTACATTTCTTTTTAAAATTAAAACAAATTTCTACTGATTTATATTTGTTTGTGCATACATTTTTTTTAATTTTGAAATGATATTTTATTAAATATAAAACTCAGTTTTTATATTTTTATCAAATAAAAATATATTTTAAATTGTTATTAAATATGAAAAAAAGAGCTAGAGCATATCCACATCTTTTGAATATTACATGCTTTTACAATTTGCTATCAACCATGGGCATTGCTTGAACAATTTCTTCTCTGATAAAATGTAATTGATAATGTTTTCCAATATTATTTCCAAAACTTTGACAAAATAGTTTCCTGAATTTCTCTGTCCTTACGTACGCTAAAATGATTATGACAAAAAGAAAAGGTTCAAATGATACATGCATGGTAAAATTTTCAATTAAATTTCTTGCATCCATCTCACAAAGTCAATTTAAGTAAAAAATTTACACTAGATCTTGCCTCAGAAAACACTGCCTCATAAAGCATTCACTTAAGAGTGACAGAAGGTTGGATTTGTATTAGGTCAAAAATAGAAGAATAAGCTCGAACTTGTTTAACTACTTATTTTTTGTTAAAAAATTTTATAGGGTCATTATATAATTTATAACAAGGATTAAATGCAACTACCCAAGAAAATTTAAATTTAACCATAGTTAAAACTTTGCACTTAGCGACTATTTTAATAGAAACTGCCACTAAATATAAATACTTAGCAGCCGTTTTAATGAACCACTACTATAAATAAATACTTAGTGGCAGTTCTAAGTGAACTGTCGCTAAAAATAAATACTTAGCAACAGTCTAAATAAATCGCCAGTAAATACAAATATTTGGCAACAAATGAATTGATGCTAAATACAAATACAACTAAATCATTTAAAATTTTTAATATTAATTATCTAATATTAATAATTAATTAATTAATTTAATAATGTAATATTAATAATGTTTTAATTTTGTCATTCACGCAAATGGAGAAACAGCGGGAGAGAAATATTAACACTTAGTATAAAAAAATTTAGTATTATATTAATTTATATTTTAATAAATAGAAAAGTTTGTTTAAAATTCAGAATGTAACTTAATCAAAATTAGATTAAGTAGCTTTTATAAAGAGTGGAGATAATTTATACGATAAAATATGAATATAAATAATTTTAATTATTTTATGCTATAATTTATGAAAAATAACCTCAAGGGAGAGACATTTTTTAAATTAGAAAAAAATGAAAATTAAACTAACTTCTCTTGAGATTTGACTTCTCTATATGTTGTGGTTGTAGAAATCTCTTATCCAGTCACTTTCTTATCATATATCAATTAACTTTTAACACAAACGAGACATTGTAATTTTATTTATAACATAACAATAAAGGCAATTAACTTAATGTTAATATCTAATATGAAATTGTGACTTTATTTTTAGTATGATAATAAAATTACTTCGTAATTTTATTACTATTTACAAGGAACACATGTGAAAAGTTAATTTCAATGAGAAAACAAAGTTAGAAGAAAACAGATTGTAATATTTTGAACTAGATGAGTAATAAATATAATTTAGGCAAACTTTAATGTTGCTCATATATAGTAGATATTGTGAAATATATAAAAGTTAATTAAAAAAAGAAAAAAAAGTAATGTTAATTAATTATTCAAAATAATATATATATATATATATATATAATAAAAATGGCCTTCAATTTATTTAATTACTCAAATTATTTTATATTGGCTAACAATTTAATTAACCACATTTTTAATTGTCAGCTTGATATATTACATATATAATAGTTTGCATATATTTAACAAGATGTCATTGGAAGGATGGGTAAGGGTGCTCACATATCCACGTATATTTACCAACGGTTCTTACTAGGCGCCGCCACATTTACCGTCGATTAGAAACCGTCACTAATGAAGAATTTTTCCATTAAGTTTAAATATAAATAGCGTCAATCATATTCGCTGCTAAATACAAAATTAACCACCACTAAACTACTGATTTTTGCTGCAACCCTCTACTGTATGCCTTTATATAAAGGAAAATTCAGGCGACACAGTTGAGTTTTGATAAACAAATAAATCATGATAACAATCATGAAACAACTAATTTCTGCTGCTGTTGATATTGCCGATAGGTTAGCTGTCGGGCTTGCCTCTACTAGATATGGAGTTGATCAACAAATTGTTACTGGTCAAGTTGTAGAAGGGATCGACATATTCTGTTGCGATTTCGCTACTATAATTATTTTTTTGTTTGGATTCAAACAAGAATCCATAGGAAAGTGCAGTTCATTTAATATGATTTGATCAAAGATTGAAGGGTCGACCTGTCAGAACTAAAGGTTACAAAATGACCCAAGACAATTAAAACTGAGTTTAAATTCTTGAGTGTATATGGATGATATTTAAGATGGGTTACGCAAGCAATTCAGCGATGATGGATCAAGAAATTGCCAGCCCTATTGAATTTGTTTTTTGTTTTTATTGGCTCTTGGTAAAGTTAGCTGGTAAAGTATAAAGATTTCTCACATGGACATACATCATGAGTTGCCTTCAGTATACGACTAACAAAAGCAAATTCTTTCTCACTTCCACATCATTTTTATTTTGTAAAGAAAATTTGAAATTTTTTTCCAACAAAAATCATGATTTCAGTCCTACTGACTATAAAACTTCCCCCCTTTTTCTTATCGAACGTATTAAAAATCATACATGGTACATGTTTCTCTTGATCTAGGTTTTAGATTTGAGTAGTGTGAAGAGAGAAAAACAACTAATAGATAGTTTTACATATTTGTGATTCGACCTTATTTGAGCTAGATTAGGAGCGGACTAAGTTCTGGATACCTGTGACTACAACCAAAAAGATTCTAAGGATTGTTTGAGCCAAAAAGATGTGGAAAACAAGGAGATATTAAAGCCAACAGTTTTTATCTTCTTAATGGAAGATTTAAAAGTTACAACATACCATCAAAATGAGTGAGCCAACTACCTAGCACCATTATCGACGCTCCACCATCCTTCATAGCTCTCCACAGTTCTGAACATTCTTTTTCAGCGAAAGCGCCATCTGTTCTGTCATAGACTTCCACCATATTCCACACTTCACAGCTCTTCATTGTTCTTTATCGGCTCTCTACTAGAAATTGAAAGGTATTATCCTACTTGCAGAAAACATTGCTTGAACGTAATAATAAACAGTAGCTAAAAACCAAATGCAGAAAGATCAGTTATATTATTATAGAGCTTCAAATACATAAAACAGACCCTTCCTTAAGATGCTCGAGTAAAAAATGGTAGTATATTAGAATGGCAGGGCAATTCTCCTTTGGTGCAAGCAAAAGTATTTACTCATTCTGCCAAAGGAGACTTGCACTGTTATTCTGCTCTACCTTCAAAGCATACTTAACAGGTGTCTCTGTTAATTGCTTCTGCTCTCAAATCTCAATCATCCCGAGGTTGCAATATATTGTGCCCTATTCGCACATTAGGAATGGATATTCTATACAAAGGTAAAGGGCATATGCTGTGGATCATTCCTCTGGAATATATTTCTTCGTGTCTGCATTTGCAGTCATGTATGGTCCCCTTTGCAGTAACAGTGCTCCTCTGTCAAACAGGCTTTTCAAAAGCTATTTTCAAGTGCACGAAAGGACATGAAAGCGGTTTTAGGATGTGTTCACGGTTTGTGTTCCTTTTTATTAATTACCTTTTGTTTTTTGTTTCTAAATTAACACTGAGCCAATTATCAGAAACAAGGCATAACACGCCTGACATGTATAGTTAGGCATTATATTTTGTTATGTCATGGTGTTCATGTCCTGTGATGTTCTTACTCTAGTTTTTGTAAATCGGGTAAGTTGGGCTAAAGATTTAGTAGCCTGTTCTAAAAAACGAATTTTAGCCCCTAAAGAATTAATTAGATGAAATGGGTGAATCTCTTGGACTTTTTTTAATTTATTTTATTTGTTTTGCATTTTAAGTTTTAGATACTTTTATAAAAGTTTAGTCGGACTTATTGAAATAATGTATATTTCTATAAAAATAAAAAAATTTAAAAAATAAAAGTTTAACTCGTTTAGGCCTCTAGACTTAAATTATTCAACTCAAAATTGGTCATTTACTAGAAGTTCCAACCTTAACCTATGAGCCGCAAATTTTTTTACCAATACTAATTGTGTGAAAATGTTGGTGAAAAGCTGTATCGTCAGTCTCTCTCTCTCTCTCTCTCTCCGTACAGTTGACTTTGAGCAAAGCTTCAGGCCATACTGAAGAACCACTATGCTTTTTGAACCATTCCAATGTCTTTTGTACAACAGAAACTCAGATAGTTAATGAAGAATCTTCAACAAAAAAATATATATGCAAGACATAACTAATGTAAAAAGAAAACTTAGTGACAAAATTAAAATTTGGTGTAAATGTTAAGAATATAAAGAATACTTTTACCCATTTTCTTTGGTTTATTTCTTTGCATAGAGTTGCATATTGCTAATAAATATGACAACATATGGCTATACATTGCTTCATCCTTAAACAAATTGAGTCACGATATTTCTCTAATATTGATTATTTAACATAATTTGAAATTCAAATTCTGCCACTAGCTAGTATGTTGCAAGAATACAAAACTAACAACTTGCTATCATGAAATACATATCTTTGAACCAGAACAGAAAATATTCGTGGTTATGAAATCTACAGATCCATGTTGAGAAACAAGCAAAATCATTTCATAAATGATTGTTGAAGAGCTGCTTACTTATAAGTCAAAATGGCACATTAATAGCAATGTACACAAAAAATTAGTGACTTCAAAAGAATTCGTTGTTGATATACATAATCATAGTACTGCACAAGATTCTTCTTTTCATCAATAGAAGAAGAGACAGCATTGAACATTCTCTGCTTATAACTAGTATCACGCTCTTCATGTTACATACCCCAAATTCAAATTCTTTGGCACCCACCTGCCACAGTCAAATGAAAATCATTAGTTTCATAACAATTATCTGCTTACTCAGTTAGGAAGAAAATTAAATACATTTACATCATTCTACCAAGTACTTGAAGAATATATTTTACATAGAGAAAAGAGACGATGCAAATGTAACAAATTAATAATGTTGGTCAAAACAGCAATTGTCCCTTGGAGAAAACTTGATAAGGGATGAGTCATAATCAAACTTTGAATGCTTAGGGTTTATGGTTAACATGAACTAAAACTTATAACTTTTTTGATCTAGTGATAATTGTTTTTCTAGTGTACAGTGATCCAAAACTGTTGAGAAATGGCAGGGCAATTCTCCTTTGGCAAATGGGAAGAGTGCATGTGTTCATGACGTTCTGTCTGCCAAAGAAGGATTGCTCTGTCATCTCTCAATACACTACCAAAAAAAAAAGACTTTTAGTTACAACTTTTTGATGGCAACTAAAAAAGTCGCCACTAAAAGTCGACTTTTGGTGGCAACTCCGAAAGTCTCCATTAAAAGTCTGACTTTCAGTGACGACTTTTGAAAGTCGTCACCAAAAATTAATTTATTTTTAAATAAAATTAAAAATAATTGATTTTTGGTGGCGACTCCCATAGTTGCCATTAAAAGTTAGACATTTAGTATCGACTCTCAAAAGTCGCCACTAAAAATCAATTATTTTTAAATAAAATAAAAAAATAGACTTTTGATGACGACTCTCATAGTTGCTACCAAAAGTATTTTTTGTTGAAAAAAAAATTTCGTACCAAAAAATAATTTTTGGTCACCTTTAGTGGTGAATTTGAAAGTCCCCACTAAAAGATATTTGATGGGGACTAAAAGTCGCCACTAAAAGTAACCTTTAGTGGCAACTCTCAAAATCACCACCATGTCGCCACCAAAAGGCTATTGCATAATACCTTTGGTGGCAATTCTCAAAGTTGATTTTTCAAAAGTCCAAATGGGTCTCGGGTCTACTTGTCAACCAATCCGCATCTAAAAAAATGTTGTTTACTTTTGGTAGCGACTTTCGAAGTTGCCAATGGTCTTTTGGTGGCGACAAAAGGTCTTTTTGAACGAAATTTTTTTTTGCAACAAAAATGATTTTTAGTGACGACTATAGTCGCCACTAAAGGTTGACTTTTGATGACAACTTTGAAAGTCGCCACCAAAAGCTTATTTTTTAAATTTTATTTAAAAATAATTGACGTTTGATGGCAATTTTTGAGAGTCGCCACTAAAAGTCTGACTTTTGGTGGTGACTCTCATAATCACCTCCAAAAGTTAATTTTTTAATATATATATATATATAATTATTTTTTATCTTTTAATCTATTAAAAATAATATATTTCCTTTTTGTTAAGTTAGATGTTGTTTCATTTCAATTTTATAATGTTTTTGGCTTAAAATAATTTTAACAGATTATACATATATAGAATATTTTGTCCTTAATAGTACAAATAAAGTGGTGGCATAATGACAAGACACATATTGTTGCAAGCAAGGGACCCAGGTTTGAATCTCAGGTATGCATATATTTGGTTTAATTTCAAATAAACTTGAATATTGCACAAAAAAAATTGAGTCACCCGAGGCAATGACTTAGTGGATTGGCCAAAACCCACATAGATCGAATGAGTCTCAGGTCGACCCAAGAAACCAATTCGAGTCCAATAAATTTGCTATTGACTTTTGGTGGCAACCTTTAGTCGCCACCAAATGTATTTTGGTGGCGACTTTGGTGGCGACATTGAAAGTCGCCACTAAAGGTGACCAAAAGTCTTTTTTTTTTCACACGAAATTTTTTTCGGCTGGTGGTGACTATAGCTGCCACTAAAGGGTGACTTTTGGTGGTGACTCCTTTAGTCGCTACCAAAAACTTTTCAGCCATAAACTTTTAATAGCAACTTAGTTGCCACTAAAAGTTGCCACCAAAGATGTTTTGGTAGTGACTTTTAGACTTTTCATGGCGACTAAAAATCAAATTTTTTGTAGTGACAGCACATACATACATACATATATCACACTTGTTAGGACACTAAATATGTGTTTTAGGGACACCAAGATAGATTGGAAACACTATATATAGCAAGTGATGTGAACTTTATATTGGATATGCCATTGGAAAGGAGTAGGTAGGAGGAGCATATGCCAGCACAATTCTAGTGGAATTTTCCTTCTTGTTCAAGATTTATGGTCCCCATCCATGATTCTCTCACTATTGGATTCCTTTAAAAGATCTAGAATTTGTCAATATCAAAATTGCTCATATTTACCACCAAATGCGTAAGTCAATTAGTAAGGAGTTGTCTTAACTTAACTAAAGAACTCAAGTTGGAGTGACTGAGAATACAGCTCATTAAAATTTGGTAGGGAGAGTTTTGTTACCTATTATCACTATAAGAAAATTGACTTTCAATAGCGACTTTTTAGTGTCAACTTTTAAAGTCGCTGCCAAAAGTTGACTTTAGGTAGCGACTTTTTAGAGTCGTCACCAAAAATTGAATTATTTTAAATAAAATTAAAAAATTAGACTAAAAGTCAAATTTTTTTAAAAAAAATTAAAAAATTACTTGCCACCAAAAGTTAATTTAAAAAAATAAATAAAAATATTAGAATTTTAAAAATAAAAATATTAGACTTTTGGTCGCTACTCCCATAGTCGCCACCAATAGTCGATTTAAAAAAAATAAAAAGTAAAAAATATTGGAATTTTTTTTCAAAAAAAAAAAAAAATCAGATTTTTAGTTGCAACTATTATAGTCGCCAAAGTCAAATTTTTTAAAAATAAAATTTAAAAAAATCAGATTTTTGGTTGCGGCTATGATATTTTTTAAAAAATAAAAATAAAATAGTCAGATTTTTGAAAAATAAAATTAAAAAAATTAGACTTTTAGTGGCAACCAAAAAAATTTAAAAAAGTACTTTTTTAAGTTAAAAATTTCAAATATTTTTATTTTTTAATTTTCTTAATTTTATTTAAAAGAAATTCAAATTTTTTTATTTTTTTAATTTTTTTAAAAAATTAGAATTTCAGTGGCGACTAAAGTTTGATATTTTTAACTGAAGTCCTTTTTTTTTTTTATGAAATTAGTTAAAGTTGGACTTTTTGTGGTGACTCCCATAGTAATAATATATTTTCTTTTTGTTAAAACAAATATTATTTTATTTCTGTTTTATAATATTTTTTACTTAAAATAATTTTAATAGATTATATATATATATATATATATATTTATTTATTTTTTTTTTTTCACTTACATAACACAAATGAAGTGATGGTAGGATGGCAAGACACATATAGTTGCAAGCAAGGGACCCAGGTTCGAATCTCAGATATGCATATGTTTGGTTTAATTTCAAATAAACTTGAATATTACACAAAAAAAAATCAAGTCACCTCAGAACAGCAAATTATTAGATCAGTCAAGACCCACCAAAAGTTATTTTTTTCTCACGAATTTTTTTTTTGCAATAAAGATGACTTTTGGTGGTGACTATGGTGGCGACCACTATAGGGTGACTTTTGGTGGTGACTTTTGACAGTCACCACCAAAAGACAATTTGTCACGGATTTACGCCAACAACTTTAGTCACAACTAAAAGTTGCCACCAAAAGTCTTTTGTTTTTGTAGTGTATGGTCCTACCCAACTTGAATACAGTTTAATCAACGCTCGTGTAGTATTCAGATACCAAATGGTTGTTCACCAAAAGAATTGAGCTTATTTCACCCAAAGGCCTTAAACATAAAATGCCCTCGGGTTCTAATACAATGTGGGTTTGATTCCTATCCCTCCCCTCCCTTCCCCACCCCTCCCCCAGGAAAAAAAAAAGACTTACCTACTCCTTACTCTACAAAATCTTGCACTTCTTTTATAACAAAAACTCTGGGGGGTTTCAAGAGTCACTTGAGAGTCTAAATATGTTGTCCAATACTTCTATTTTATCTATCTATGTAGTCAATCAAAAGATGACATTATTGATTAGCTTGTAGAGTAAATTATTAATTTGATCCAAAAAATCTTATAGTTGTCCCAATTAATTTATAAAAGATTTTGTTTATTGTCTCAATTTATACCCTCTATTTTCAAAGTAAAATTTGATAGCAAAAAATTAATATTTAGCAATGAATTTTGTTATTTAGCAAAGAAAAAAAAACAAATTGAAACAAAAGTAATCTTTCATAGATTAAATTAAAATATTTAATTTTTTAAAGGACAAATTAAGAAAGGTGAAGTTTTATAGAGACTAAATGGATAATTTACTCTAATTTATAATATAATTTGAAATTTGAACTCTCGTTTGAAAGGAAAATCATCAAATTCATATATATAAGGAGTGGCCCATTTAGTTAGTTTAATTATCTTTTAGATTAACTTCTTGTTGTACATTTATCCTTCTTGGTACTCTTGTCTTCTTAAAAGATCAAAAAGGCTGTTCATATCACATAATTTTGTTCTATATATGTGTGTGTGTATGTTTGTATGTGTAGAAATGTATATATGCATTAGTGTCAGTATGTCAGCGTATATAAATGTATGTATTATGTATGTATTCAGAAGTTAGTTGTCAGTTGGATGATATAGTTGGAAGTTAGTTATTTTTTGTTTTTAGTTTGTTCTGTAGTCCTTGTACAGGTCAGCTTACTGTATTTTGTATATATAGAGTAGCTTATGAAAGTAATGGTTGGAACCCAAGAGGGGGGTGAATTGGGTTTTATAAATTTTTCACAAAACTTTATTGGAAGTTAAAATGATTTTCTGTAAAAGTACAATGTTTAGGATAATAAATACAACACAGAAAATCAATGTGGTATCAAGATGAATAATTATGAGGAGCAAGGAAATAAAGAATAGATAACAATAAGCACAAATAAAGGAGTAAGGGATAGAGAGAGAAAACTCAGAGATTTATACTGGTTCGGCTAATCCAAGCCTACATCCAGTCCTCAAGAGACCACTTGAGTATTTCCACTATAATTGCAAGTTTAATCCAGGTACTTGCAAACCATTACAACCACGCAAATTCGATCCGGGTATTTGCAAAACCACAATGGAGAATTTATGAATCCGGGCTCCTCCTCAACCCAAAACAAGTTCTTCCAATATTGGTACTTGCGAACCTCAACTCGGAATAATATATGTGTTGATCAAAATCAACAATACAAAGAAACTCTCTCTAAAGAGTAAATGAATACAAATGAAGCACTAATAACTCTAATGATAGAGAATATGCATGATTTGGCTCAAGAATGCTTTCCTTTCTCTCAAAGATGATAGAAGAAGTTAATATCACATTGTAGGACTTTGTTCTGGCTCAAAATCGTGTATCTAAGGTCATATATATAATATTTTAAAAAACTAGCCGTTATATAGCCGTTACAGCACTTATAATGCAGTCCAGATGTCCATTGGTCGACCAGTGGGGGTCACCTGGTCGACCACCCACTGACAGTAGCAAAATATAGCATTTTCAGGACAACTGGTCGACTAGTCGGAAGCTGCCTGGTCGACCACCGGCTGGCAGTAGCGAAATACAGATTTTGAGCTTTCTTTAAAAATTCATAACTCCCTCATTTGAACTCCGTTTTAAACAAATTATATATCATTGGAAAGCTCTTGGAGTCTAGTTTCCAATGAGCCAAGTTTTACTCAAAAATTATTTTTTGTTTAAAAGATATAATGAAAAAACTGACTATAGGTCAGAACAGAATAATTTTTGAGTACAGTAAAATCAACTTTCAGTTTTTCAAACTATATTTTAAATAGTCATATATTTCTCATTTGGACTCTGTTTTGAATAAATAATATACCGTTGGAAAGATCTTTGAGTCTACTATCAAATGAGATTAAGATACTTGAAAAACAGATTTTTTATTTATGAGATATAATATAAGGAGTGACCAAAGGTCAAAAACTAACTTTTGTAAAACTTCATATCTCACTATCTTTTTGTTTAAAATGCTTGAGCCAATGTATGCAAATCTAAATAATTGAGTTGCACAAGTATAATAGCCTATATAAAATATACCTAATGTAAACACATAGGCTATCTTGATGTATCCAAGCTTCCAAGACTTCAAATCTTCTAGTTCTTCATTTCTTGGAGCTTTATCCTTGTATGTTGCTTTCCTTGAGTGAGGCATGATGTTACTTTTCCTTGTTCTTCAATCCAATGCTCACTCTTCTTGTTTTGAACCAACCTATAAAATATATCTTACTTGCAAACCCAATGGTTAGTTCAATTCATGATAAATAGCATGATTAATATATAAGACATTACACATTAAATAACATAGTCATGCTTAAATACTTGTAGCATGTATATGATAATTAACCTTTATATATATCAATGCTACATTTCAAATATATTTGTCATCATCAAAACTTATGGCATAAAGCCTTAGGGTCAACAATCTCCCCCTTTTTGATGATGACAAATCACCACAGAAAAATATGTATCACAAGATAATGAATGCAATGTTATAAGCACATACACATATTTTTCTATTGTTTCTTCTCCCCCTATTTGACATCAACAAAAAGGTGTAAGGAACACAATATATAGAAGTTAAAGCACATACCTTCTTTAAGCCAGGATGTTAAAAGATGTCAATATAGCATAGGGTGAGGATACATCAAAATTTATCATTGTTTTCATTGACATGTAAAAACAATTTTTAGAAAAATTTCTCATGTCAAATGAAATGAGCCAAAAGATAAAACTTGAAAGACTTTTAGGCTCCCCCTTAAACCTTGCATAATTTGAAAAAGAATAATGAATATCCAATTTTCAAAATGTATTCTTTTTCAAGAACATTTATATATATTCAACAGAGACAAAGCTCCCCCTGAATTTCACATCCCTTTTCCTTTGAAATTGGTTTTGAATAATCATACGGGAAATTCAATTTTTCAACATTATAATTGCAGAAGTTTGATATTAAACCTTTTGAAAATTTCTGCATTATAATATTTTGAAAGAAGGGATATTCATATCTTTTTCAAAACTTTTGAAAACAATTCTACTTATATGTATAAAAACATTTTAGCATATAGCAGAAGTAATTTGAAATAAGGATATTCAAATCCTTTTCTTTTCAAAATAGATAATGCTTCAATATGGCAAAGCAATTTTAGCAGAGTGGAAGCAATTCAAAAATTTCATGATATTTTTCTAAAATATTTTGCTTCAAAAGGAATTTAGAAACGATTCATCTAAGGAAGCAATATATATGGATTAGTGTAACAAGATATAATCAAGGATATAGTTCATAATCCATACATCAAACATCAATAGCCCTTTGTCATCAACAACAAAAGAGATCTTTAAGACCTTTTCTTTTTCAAAAAGAATATTGCTTCATATGATAAAACATATTCGCATTGCGGAAGCATTTTTAAAGTGCTTTTTTAAAACAAATTTGCTTCATAAAGGATAAGATAGATTTCAGTACAACGGAAGCAATTTATATACCGGTTCAAGATGTAAAACATTATAAGCAGGATATATATAATATATATCATCACAACAGAAGCAATATAAATCATTAAGGCCAAAGTACAAAGAACATATATTTAAAGAAGATCAGTCAAGCATATTCAATATAATATCCATTTTGAGAAGAGTAATCATACCTCTCAAAACTCTTTTATCCAATCAACTGATCGTTCTTACCTTTCTTTTGCAAGAGCTTGTTTATCCAAGAATTGTCTTGGTGTATAGACAATTTATTTTGCAACCCTTGATTTTTTGATCCTTGATGAAGATTTCAAACTTGTATAGTTTGGCTATCCTTTTGGAAGAGTCATTTGTACCTTTAAGCTTCTTCATCAGCAATGTTTTGAGTGTGCACGCTTGATTAGAATCACCATCTTCATTGTAGAGTCCTTCATCCTCAAGATTCATTTGTCGTCATTGCAAGCTTGAGTTTGAGAATACTTTTCCTCACAAAACAATGTGACTCTTAATCTTAGGTACCCAACCAATTTGGGTCCTTAACAGGTTAGTTCATAATTCTCAAACAATGAAGATGTTCAATAAGAATGCTATGCATCCATGAAATCCAAAAATTTGTAGAGAAATCGTTCTTCTTTAATGATTGATATCATAAGAAGCATACAAGATGAAATCCTTTTAAAATGAGGATTTCTAAATGCTTTTCTTTTCAAAACGAAATATGATAAAGAAATTTTTGAAACAAACTCTTTTGAAAGAATGATTTTATGACAAGATTATCTGAAAAACTTTGGCAAAAAGAATTTCCAAATTCTTTTACTTTGAAAAACAAATTTTGCTTCAAAAAGCATAAGATGTAGAAAAAGATACAGTGCAATAGAAGCAACATATATATCCTTTTAATGATAATAACAGAAGATATTTTAAAGGATATATATCACAGCAAATGCAAATTATATACTCATATAAGATATACCATTTTAAAATTGGAGTATATAATAGCACAACAATTTTCTTGGATAATAGATATAACCAATATAAGGCATAGTCCATTGGCAGAAGAAGATTTCGAGTGAATACCCATTAAGATGCATCTTCAATGATGAGTTCCTTAGGATGACTTTTGGCATACCTCAAATCCTTTGAAAAATCATCATTGTTGCTTGATGGCTCATTCTCATAAGGTAATTTTTCTTCTTGAGGCTTTTCTTCTTCTTGAGATAGTTTGGCATTCTCTTCAATGCCATTATCTTCTTTTGAAATAAGGGTACACTTTCCCTTTTCAAAAGTTCTGAAAATAATTTTCTGCTTATGTATAGAGACATTTAAGTACATTAGCAGATGTAATTTTGAAATAAGGATTTCCAAATTCTTTTCTTTTCAAAAAAATGATAAAGCAATTTCAAATCCTTCCAACACTTTTCTAAATAATTCTTATTGAAAGAATGTCACCAGATTTAGCACAGTAGAAGAAAATATATATCCATTATCATATATAAAACATTTTATATCCAAGATATATCATATCATCTCAGTAGAGGCATAATGTATTTTGAAAAGTATACATATATTCATTTAAGGCTAGAAACCATTTTCTCACATGAATATATATATCATCATTACATAGCAGAAGCAAGTTACATACTCATTCAAGATAAAATATATTATAATCAGAGTATGTAGTAACATAATTGAGGTAATATGGATTAATAAGATATAATCAGATATAAACTATAATCCATAAATAATGGTTCATAAGTTATAGCTTATGCAAAAGATATGATATGTATGATGCTCAAACCATGATGTATTTTTTTTAAAAAATAATTTAAGTATTTAACATATTTTTATATGCAATGATGTGATCAAGTATGTAAGATGTCAGAAAATAATATGTCATTGCAATGAAAGTATGTCAGTAAAGAGATTTGTCAAAATGTTCAATTGAGATCAAGGAGTATCATTCAATTAAATAATAAAGAAGTAAAGGATAGAGATACTCATCAATTTTGACAAACTTTTGTTGCTTCTTGAACTTCCTCCTTCAGATGTTGATATCCTTCTCTTCCTCATTGCCCTTCTTTTGATCCTATCTTCTTGCAATTTTAATGATCTTCATTGATTGATTATTTACAAGATTCTCTCAAAAATAATCTCTTATAAGATCACCCATGAAGCTTTGAAGAGATCATTAAGTACATAGCAGTAGAATTTAAATCCTTCATCTACTGTCATCCGCTGGTCCACCAACGTGTCCACACTAGTCGACCATCATAGGGATGCGAAAGTGCGAGAAGCTTACTGTCAAGCATTGGTCGACCATTGTGAATGAACTGGTCGACCACTCCTTACCATAATAGTCTTATTTACTCACTGCCTTGAGTTGGTCGACCAATCTGAGGACCTTGGTCGACCACTTGTCTCAGCGTTCAACGTTCTTCTCCTGGTGTTGGGCGTTGGTTCAATGTAGGCTTCGTTGGTCGACCACTGATAGGAGCCTTGGTCGACCAACCAACTTCAGAACTATAAATCTTATTGATTTCAGAGGGCAGAGGAAATAAAGTGCCTTAGAGGATAAATTTGAGAATTAACTCCTGCGAAACACTTTTGGTGGAGCACTTTGATACTTAAATTAGCAATGTCCAAATAAATCTCGAGAATCAAGAGCAACACTGTGTTTAAGATATGCCATATTAATAAAAAATGCTATGCTTCCATGAAATGCAATTTTGCAAGAAATTGGATTTCATTGAAAATATTTAAATAAGATTACAAGACGGATAATTACTGTAGGCAGAAGTAATCTTATTGTTGTAAAGGCAAGAGAAATGTGCATGTAATGGAAGCAAGTTTTCATGATGCGGTAAAAAAGATAGTTTGAGCAGAATTTGGAAGAAAGATTTTAGCTCAAAACAAAATTTGAATCTATAGGCCGCATGCCTAACAGTTGTTTTCAAATATAGCATGCATAAGTATCAAGAATAAATGTAAGGCATGTTAGAGAACAAACATAAGCATTAAAGAGCAGTAAACATATCAGTTAAATTTCTTACAATGCATTCTAACTTATATGTTTACTTGTCTATTGCCTCCTTTTGAATGATGTAGCCACTGAAAAAGTCATTTCTGCTCCTTGCTTCTAGGTAAATCTGCAAATTAATCCTTTGTCTTTGGTACCCAAATTTCTTTGGGTTTGCTTGGGTCATGAGTTCCTTTTTGAACCCATTTCATTTTTACTCCATGAACAAGATTTTTCTTATAAAAACAGGAGTAAGATTTGTGTCCTTTCAGTCCACAATAGAAACAAGTGCAAGTTGGACTATTGGACATCTTTGCAGAAACAAAGAAGTTTTTAAAATGCTTTTGGTTTGATTTCTTTTTAGAAACAAGACCAACTTTGTTAAACTTCTTTGTTTCAAAAATGAGGTATTTAAAATTTCTCTACCTTGAGAGAGTTTTGCAAGTGTGTTTTTAAGATTATCATTTTCCTTTTTCAAAGAATCACACTTGGTGCAAAAGTAATTTTTGTTGGAAGAGATATTTGCTTTTAAAATTAAATTCTCTTCTTGCAAAGTTCTGTTTTGATTTTCAAAAACAAAATTCTCTTCCTTGGAAATAGAAAATTCATTTTTCAATGTTTCCAACTCATTTTCAAGAGAAGAGTTTTTCTATTTTGAAACATTTAATTTCTTTGCAAGTTTTAGAGATTCTTCATGTAAATCATAAAAAGCATCTTGTAATTCTTCAAAAGAGTAGTCAAATGAATTTACCTCATCTTCATCTCTGGCCACAAGACAGATGTAGTTTTCTTCATTTGTGTCCTCCTTATCAGAATTGATATTTCCCCAAATCGAGGATAGGTAAGCTTTCTTTGATGATTCAGCTTTTGGTTTAGATTTCTCTTCTTTTCCTTTTTCTTTTTCTTCTATCTCCTTGGTGATTTGAGATTTTTCTGTAAGTTCAACACCAAGAGCTTGCAATTGATTAAGCACAAGTTGTATCTCATTAATGGTTTTGCAATTGTTCATTTGAGCAATTTCAAGTTCATTAATGAAACTTCTATACCTTAATTCCTCAGCAATAAGATCTTCCTCATGTGCAACTTCAAGAATTTCCCATATTTCTTTTGCAGTTGCACAGTTGGAGATTTTGAAAAATTCATCTCGACTCAATGCACAAGAAATAATTAATTTTGCCTTAGCATTGAGTTGCATTAAACTTCTTTCAGTATCATTCCATTCACTCTTGGGTTTTGGAATGTATTTTCCTTGTTCTTCATTGACAGGCACATCAAAACCATTTTCTATAACTTCCCATAGTTTATGGTCTACTGAAATTAAAAACATTTTCATTTCATACTTCCAATATTGAAAATGATTAGCATAAAAAATTGGAGGTTCTGTGAAAGAACAATTTTCAAACATAAACCACTCACTAAATCCAACCATGTTTACTCTTAGACGGTTAAGTCTCAAATCAAGAGTCCAAGCTCTGATACCAATTGAAAGTAATGGTTGGAACCCAAGAGGGGGGGTGAATTGGGTTTTATAAATTTTTCACAAAAATTTATTGGAAGTTAAAATGATTTTCTGTAAAATTACAATGTTTATGATAATAAATACAACACAGAAAATCAATGTGGTATCAAGATGAATAATTATGAGGAGCAAGGAAATAAAGAATAGATAACAATAAGCACAAATAAAGGAGTAAGGGATAGAGAGAGCAAACTCAGAGATTTATACTACTTGCAAACCACTACAACCACGAAAATTCGATCCGGCTATTTGCGAAACCACAATGGAGAATTTATGAATCCGGGCTCCTCCTCAACCCAAAGCAAGTTCTTCCAACACTAGTACTTGCGAACCTCAACTCGGAATAATATATGTGTTGATCAAAATCAACAATACAAAGAAACTCTCTCTAAAGAGTAGATGAATACAAATGAAGCTCTAATAACTCTAATGATAGAGAATATGCAAGATTTGGCTCAATAACGCTTTCCTTTCTCTCAAAGATGATAGAAGAAGTTAATATCACATTGTAGGACTTTGTTCTGGCTCAAAATCGTGTATCTAAGGTCATATATATAATATTTTAAAAAACTAGCCGTTATATAGTCATTACAGCACTTATAATGCAGTCCAGATGTCCATTGGTCGACCAGTGGCGGTCACCTGGTCGACCACCCACTGACAATAGCAAAATATAGCATTTTCAGGACAACTGGTCGACCAGTCGGAAGCTGCCTGGTCGACCACCGGCTGGCAATAGCGAAATACAGATTTTGAGCTTTCTTTAAAAATTCATAACTCCCTCATTTGAACTCCGTTTTAAACAAATAATATATCATTGGAAAGCTCTTGGAGTCTAGTTTCAAATGAACTAAGTTTTACTCAAGAATTATTTTTTGTTTAAAAGATATAATCAAAACACTGACTATAGGTCAGAACAGAATAATTTTTGAGTACAGTAAAATCAACTTTTAGTTTTTCAAACTATATTTTAAATAGTCATATATTTCTCATTTGGACTCTGTTTTGAATAAATAATATACCGTTGGAAAGATCTTTGAGTCTACTATCAAATGAGATTAAGATACTTGAAAAACTGATTTTTTATTTATGAGATATAATATAAGGAGTGACCAAAGGTCAAAAACTAACTTTTGTAAAACTTCATATCTCACTATCTTTTTGTTTAAAATGCTTGAGCCAATGTATGCAAATCTAAATCATTGAGTTGCACAAGTATACTAGCCTATATAAAATATACCTAATCTAAACACATAGGCTATCTTGATGCATCCAATCTTCTATGATTTCAAATCTTCTAGTTCTTCATTTCTTGGAGCTTTATCCTTGTATGTTGCTTTCCTTGAGTGAGGCATGATGTTACTTTTCCTTGTTCTTCAATCCAATGCTCACTCTTCTTGTTTTCAACCAACCTATAAAATATATCTTACTTGCAAACCCAATGGTTAGTTCAATTCATGATAAATAGCATGATTAATGTATAAGACATTACACATTAAATAACATAGTCATGCTTAAATACTTGTAGCATGTATATGATAATTAACCTTTATATATATCAATGCTACATTTCAAATATATTTGTCATCATCAAAACTTATGGCATAAAGCCTTAGGGTCAACAGCTTAGGTGTATTTTCCTTTTTAATGAGTATTAAACTTGATTCAGACTCAGTATCTGAGTTTTTACATGTTATCAAAACCTTGATACCGAACTCTTACTCATAGACTCATAGCAATATAGAAGCTTCATCTCCTGAAGTTTAGATTTGATCATGGTATCAAAATGTTGGAAAGAATCACGTGTCAAACAAAGGTTTAGGACATGAACAACACTGAGGATCCGATGGTGATGTAGAACGCAAATCATCCTGGAATGGTGCTTGTAATAGCTCTATTGATAGATTCAAATTTCCTAACATGAAGCAGATCGGTCAAAAGATCCTTGGCAGTAAAAAAACAAATTGGTCTTCGTTAATGGAGGAATTGCAAAACCAGAGAGTGAACCAGATCGAAGTAAATGGTGAAGAACTGATGAAATGGTATGATAGATAATTAACTTCATTACTAAGTAGATTGCAGACACCACTTCGGCACAGTAGCTATGGCTTGAATTAGAGGAACAAGGAGAGTCGAAATGTAGTCATATAATATAGTCAACTGAAATGTCTATGGGAAGAGCTTAACGTTTTACAAACAATATCTGTGTACTTGCGGAGCCATGGAGAAATGCAATTGCAATGTTGCAACACCTTAGCTGATCTGTTATCACATAATAGACTCGTCCAATTTTAAATGGGCTTGAACGAAAGCTTTGATCCCATCTGGAGTTAAATACTGGTGTTAGATCCACTTTCGTCAGTCAGCAAAGCATATTTTAGGGTGCTAAGGATAAAGAAACAGAGATAAGTGCAAATGGACATAGCTGCCCAAACAAATAATACAGAGAACGCTAGCGTGATGTTGGCGAGACATCACAACACAACAATAATGGAAATAATGGTGGAAAGAGGAATCATAAGAAAGATGATTGTATATGCGAACATCGCAAAGCGCTAGGACATAAGAAGGATACATGCTTTAAAATTCATGGGTACCCAAACTGGTACAAGCAACTAAAGAAGGAGAGAGGCTGTGTGATTGGGAAAAATTACCCTAACCTAGCAAATATTCCGTTTGATGATGAGTTAACTGATCGTAAAAAGGAAATAACTTCGAGTTGGATGCTGGCCATGGCATAGATAGTGCAGCAAGAGATTTTGAAATTGTTGAAAGGGAAAACGGTCATGGGAAGTGAGCAAGTGAATTTTGCTCATATGAAGAACTATGCTGGTAATGTCTCTTCACCTTTGATAGGGAAGTATAATAGGTACTGGATGGTGGATACGGGTGCCACAAGCCACACTAGTGCTATGAGAAATTTATTCATGAGGCTATGCTGGCAGTGCCAAAGGTGGAAGGGCATCTTTACTGAGAAATGCCAAGACAGTAGCTTTCTTTAGCATCATAGGGCACAATCACAACAAACAATATGAAACAATATCTAGTCATCAATCAACCTCAAGAGCATTGTTAAATAGGATAACTGTAGGACAAGACAAGTCTGTTTGTTTCATAAATAGGTCACTTTTAAAATGTCCGTATCCCTATTAAATGAAAAAAAAAACAAAAAAAAAGCTCATATTCGCCTCTTGAAATTCATGGACCTAAATGGGTTGCTCGCATACCACTTTTATTTAATTTTTGTAAAATTTTGTATTTAACTAATTAAATGTTAAACAGTTTTGTCACAAAAATATATAACATATTTTAGTAAAAGATAATTTATATTTGTAAAATATTGTCTCGTTAGTCTTTTTTAAATTATTACTAACCTTTATTTTTTCGTAATATCTTTTTAAATCAATTATATTATATATATGTAAATATAAAATTAAATTCATTTAAAAATTACAAAATTTTTATACCTAAATTTATTATAATGAATCAAATTTTTTAATAATGAAAAAAGGTCAACTTATGGGTGACTTGCCCTTGACTTATTCGGGCTAGATAGTTGAAATTCATTTTTTAACTAGCCAAATTTTCTATGCCCAATGCGCCTAATTGTTACCCAACTGGACAAGATAGCTTTTATACCAGAGGCTATTTTGATACTATATTTGGCTCAGGGATCAACAAGGGTCAGAAGAAAAGAGAAAAGAAAGGAAAGAAGCTAAGTGGAAAAACTTAGATATATTTCTAAACTCCTGGATGAATGCTTACACTGATATTGGCACCTTATTTATACTAGTTCTCATGGGACAAAGAAGCATGGACAGATAGGAAAATGATGGTATGATCACATGGGCATGGGCACACAAAAGTTGAAAATGAAAAAATAAAACAAAGTCTACTAGCACATGGGTGGTAGCTGGAAGGTAGCAGATGGCTAGTAGCTGGAAGGTTGACAATGTGCTGCAGCCATTGTGGACTAACTTAGATTTCAGCAGCTGTGGCATTCTCCCCGGGTTGAACAGGACTCGTCCTCGAGTCTAGTTCGATGTCATCATCAATGTATGGAGATAAATCAACAACATTAAAAGTAGCTGAAACTCCATAGGTTCCTGGTAATTCGACCTTGTATGCATTGCTATTAATCTGTTGTACAATCCTGAACGGAATATCAGCTCTCGGTGATAACTCGGCGTTGGGTTGATTCGGAAAATGTTCTTTGCGCAAATGAATCCAAACCAAATCACCTACTTTGAAAGTTTGTGCTTTCCTATGCTTGTCACGTTGAGTCTTATCCCTCATGTTTTGCCTTTGGATCTTGTCTCGAACTTGTTCATGCAGCTTCTTAATTTCTTTAGCACGCTGGTCTGCATCGGCACTATATTGCTGTTTATCAGTAGATGGGGTCAAATCCAAGGGGCTTGAAAATCTATCTACTGATATCGGCACTATAAAGTATGCCATTTTTGAAAATCTGTCTACTACCACCACTATGGAATCCTTTTGTCGTTGAGTTCTTGGCAATCCAAGGATAAAATCCATACTGATATCTTCCCAAGGTGCTTCTGAAATTGGAAGCGGTATATATAACCCTATATTTTGACTTTTGGTCTTGGCCAAGTGACAAATCCTGCATCTTTGAATGTGTTTAGTAGCATCTCTCTCCAGTTTTGGCCAATAGAAATTCTCCTTGATTAGGGCTACAGTTTTGTCTCATCCAAAGTGACCTGCTAGTCCTCCATCATGGGTCTCCTAGATAATTTCTTCTCGTAATGAGCATTGAGGGATGCATAATGTCTTTCTTTTGAATAAGAATCATTCATGCTTGTAGTAGTCTTGGAAGGATTGCATTGTAGTATTACCCCAAATTTTACCAAAATCTGGGTCATCTTGGTATAACTCCTTGATAACCTCAAAGCCGATAATCTTTGTTTGAAGGGTAGAAAGTAAAGCATAACGCCTGCTGAGAGCATCTGCTACAATATTTTGGACTCTTGCCTTGTGCTTGAGTAGGAATGGGTATGGTTGCAAAAACTCATTCCAAGCAGCATGTCGTTGGTTGATCTTTTGTTAAGAGTTCAAGTGCTTGAGGGCTTCATGATCAGAATAAAGAATAAATTCTTTATTCAACAAGCAGTGGCTCCAGTATTGCAGGGTACGAACAACGACATAGAATTCCTTGTCATAAGTCGAATACTTTAGTTTACCATTGTTGAGTTTTTCACTGAAAAAGGTTATAGGGTGCCCTTCTTGACTCAAAACAGCTCCAATTTCGATATTTGAAGTATCACAACTAACTTCAAATACTTGGTCAAAGTTTGGAAGTACTAGCACCGGTACTTCAGTCAAACATTTCTTTAGTTCTTCAAAACTTTTCTGGGCTTGTTCTGTCCATTGAAATTTTTCTCCTTTGGTACAGTCTGTGAGTGGAGCAGCAATAGAGCTAAAATTTTTTATGAATCTTCTATAAAATGAAGCTAATCCATGGAAACTTCTCACATCATGGATGGAGCTTGGAATAGGCCAGCTATTGATGGCTTCGACTTTACTCGGATCTACTCGAATACCCTCAGCGGTGATAATATATCCCAGGAAATTTACTTCCTTGGTTAGAAAAGAACATTTCTTGAGATTGGCATAGAGTTTCTGCTCTCGTAGAGTCTGTAGTACTTGTCGTATATGCTCTAGATGTTCTTCTTTTCCTTTGCTATAGATCAAAATATCGTCAAAGTACACAACTATTGTCACGACCCGTTTTCTGGATACATGACCGGCACAATGATGAATCTCTCATCACTGTAAGCCTTTTGATAAATTCTACCCGTGAGTTTAAATTATCTATGTTATCAAAATAACAATTCCTTAATAAATATGAAGAAAATATATCAAATTTTCTTATTTGAAAATCATAGAGATGATTTGCATATAATAATAGATTATCAATTTAAAATACATTATTATACTGACATACAAGCCAAATGCCAAACCCCTGACCTAGATGTCCTAGATGATTACAGAGCAACATAATCTACAACAATAGAAGGGCCTACCCGACAGCGGGAAGGTTCAAAGTGATTTACTCTTCTAGCGGATATTCTTTATTGGCAACCTGATCTGAACAAAAAGGTTTTTATAAAGAGTGTGAGCTTTTAAACTCCGTGAGCGAATCGGCCTCGCATTAATAAAATTCAAATACATTACCAGTCATGCAAGTATATCCGAAGGCTCATACTCAACCAATAGACATAGTTAGAAACTACATACAAGAAGATAAAATATCATCCAATTCAACAAATGTTACTAGTACTCATCAATAGCAATATATCCCGGAGAGCACACACAGGCCAGCTCACCAATTTTGTATATTTCTGCCATGACGTACAATCTCATCCTCTTAGCTAGGACGCCTCACGGATTTATCACCAATCCGGGCTATATCCCTACCTACTGAGGGAATCGTTGTCTCCACACTCATTGGTCAAGACACCCTTTCAACCGGGTTTTCTGCCTTGCCTTGAGAGGGAGTACTGTCCCGCTCAATCACAATCAATAATACAACATTTCATATCATAATCAGAAGTACAATGTAATATTCATTTATATAACAGGTATAATATATAACTATATTATAGATTTATAAACCACAAATCAAGATAATAATTAATCTATTTTTGAAAAGATTCAAACTTCACATCAACATGAAATACTTGCTTCGTCTTATCCATACTTTTGGATTAATAATCTCATTAGATTCGTCATTCTGAATCCAATTTCCCCCTATGAATCTTGGGAGTGTCCTACGACATACTTTTTATCGCCAGTAATGCTAAAACTCTATTAAAACGGGGTCGTTTCACTCACCTGGATTCCGTACGAGTATCGCTTCTCTAAGTCGTTACAGACAAGAGTACTCAGGTGAATTTCAGTGTTCCGCTACGGAGATTTTCATGAAAGATTAGAGAAAATACGTTAGGATTTTTTTCGTACAGATAATGTTCATACATACAATTACTGTTCATATGTACGATTACTATTCATATGTACAGATATTATTTATACGTAAAGATACTATTCATACATACGATTACTATTCATACGTACGGATATTATTTATACCAGAAATAGAGAATACAATTTGTAAAAGAGTACACCTGGTAAGTTCCCAGGAAAGAGTGGAGGGTCGCAATGAACACACTTAAAAACCAGGTCTTTCCTTAGCCAGAACTTTCCTAGATATGTATTCTTCACAGTTTACATCCTATTTCGGTAATCAGAGAATCAAAATAATATGTAAGCAGCTAAGGACAGTTTTTCTGTTGTGGAAGATCAGCCAAAGCCGCAACCACAGAGCATACTTAAGAAAATAACTTCTAAAATTTGAAAGACATAGAAAGGACATAGTATCCTTACCTAAGCTGAAAAGGAAAGGCCCAAAATCTCAAAGGCCTAGCATTGGAGTAAGAGAAACTTAAGGAGAGAAGAAGAGAAGTTGAGGGTGTGAGTTTAGAAGTGAAATGAAAGGGCCTATTTATAGGAAAAGTCAACGGTACTATTTGTCACTATGCGCTAATAAAATATTTAATTTACTATTCATGAAATGACATTTCTAATAATGCAATTTACTGTGCACCTTAATAATTCAACTTACTGTGCAAAACGCGGAAAGACACGGCGGCTTAGAAATTTTTATTACTATTGAAAACTTAAAGGGAAAACTATCCTTTCACCTTAAACCTTTAAGTTTTTTTTCAATTCAGTCCTTTCACTTTAGTCCCTGAGAGTATTTTTACACATAAAACGTCATTTTCTCCTACAAACTTCTTTCTAGTTTTCTCTTATGACCAAACCACATCTAGTACTTGACATTTCGATTGTATAAGTGAATAGTATCATATACGTAAATAGTATTATATAGGTGAACAGTACCGTATACTAGCATAGTAACCATAGTTTGCAGATCTGCATTTATATTTTATTTTTCATGTGTATTACATTATCACCCTCTTAAATGAATTCGGTCCTCCGAATTCAAAACTCATCTCAAGACTGAAATAAGTGCGGTTTATAAAAGGAAAAATCACATGAAATTATTACATAAATTTTTAGGAAGAACAATCCTAGAAAATGTGTTAAGTAAATAACATACTCCTCACACATAAGTATAAAATATATATATATATATATATATATAAATTCCTCTCACCTCAATGACTCATATATAGTCGTACCCATTCAATGATTAGGGCAAACCCATAGTTTTCTATGTATAGGTTTATAAAATATTTATTTAGCACTCCTCCATAGCTCAAAAGTGCAATGAAATATCATTTTAGTAACTCTGCTCAATCAAAAAGATATTACCATACTCTGCTTTAGAATTTCCATAATCAAGTATGAAATATAACAAGTCCAACATCTTCTCATTCCTCAAGTTCTTTCAGTAAAAGGAATCACTTCAACAAAGAAGATCTAAATACTAACTTAAATTTTATTTCTAGTACATAGATAATTTTAATACATGAAGCTTTAGACCAAATATAGCTTTAGGTACAAACAAAAGAAAGAATAAATTAAGGACGAGGAGGCTTTTGAAATATAGGTGTTCCAGGTCTAGAAGAGGAAGGTGCTTCAGACCTTAAGGAGGAAGCTAATCGTTGTAGCCTAGAAAGGGTTTCAGTCAATACGCCTTGCTTGTTGGTCACGAAAATTTTGAGTTGCAAACATTGAATGTCTATCAACTCGATTAGCTAGTTCCCCGAAACGACGGTTTATCAGTTTCTCTTGGTTTTCAAAGAGACGATTTATTAGTCGTTTCTGGTCCTCTGTCTTGTATTCCAGGCTCTCTATCTATACTTGTCTTAGAGTGTAATCTCAGATCACGATATCACTCTATGATCAGGTAGTCTCATATTAGCCTTATCTTATATTCTAATCGGTGTCTTTATTCTGGATTTATACATAATATATATGTAAATATATATATTTTAAAACAAAGTTAACTGCTTACGGTCGCATGCAGTAAGCATTATCATGATGCAAGAAAATAATTGCTTTTCATTTGCCCACAGAGCATTATATGTAAGTATGTGTAATCATAAGATATATCATCCTCTACACATTTCATTCTATCCAAGTCATTTTAAATTTTTGACTTCTCATTCTCTATGAGTATATGTAGGATCATCATATATTCTCCTTGGTCGTAGCCTTCACTCATTATGCATGAATAACATACATACATGTAATTACAACATGATTCAATCAGTTATGTATATTATACTTAACTGAAGGCTCTCAAGAACAACACAACAAAGCAGAGAAATACATTTCAGTTCATCATAAAAGCATCCAAGGCAATCTTTAATGGCTACATTGTCAACTTTTTTTTGAATTTCGGAAAATACCAACGGGAGAAATGAGAAAACCAAGTAAAATTGGCCGCAAATCCACCCAATATTGACTTTCGTAGTTTTGGCATTAATGAGACGCGCTATTGGTGTGCATGCCTACCCTAGACTTCTGGCTTCTAACTTGTAGAAATCCATAGGTTGAGCGTGTAGGGGTGCGGCGAAGAGATATCTTCTTTGTCTCTAAGTCCTAATTTTTCTCTATAAAAACCATCCCAGCGTTCTCAGTTACCACATCACAAAGAGTAATAATCTCTGAGCCTACAATCTTCTACCATTCCTCTCGCCTCATACTCTTACAAAAATTTCTAAATTTTCCAAATCATGGCCACAAGGAAGTACATTGATCTCACAGTAGAGGCTAAGGAAGAAGAACTTGACTTAAACTTAAGTTTAGGCAAGGACAAGGGCAAAAGACCTCTCGAGGGATCTCAAGAGAATCAAAAGAAGAAGAAGATGAAGAAGAATGAGGAAGCTGAGGAGATTAGCACAGGCCATAGCTCGAAGGAAAAAATCGCCTGTTAAGAGCAGGAGGTGAAGAATCTCAAGAAGATGATAGAGGATCTGGAGAAGTTAACCAAATGCAATAACGTGGCAATGACTTCCCGAATAGATAGGTTTTTCTATTGGTCCACCCAGTGCTTCTGCAATCAACAACAAAGAAGTGTTGATTGTATGAATGGAATTTACACTACCCTCCGCGACATTGCTCTGTCTCTTGTTCCAAGGAATGGTCGAGGGGTAATGATACAATACAACCCTTCTAAGACCACCTCGCCTTTAGATTACTCATGCATGAGTAAACTTCTTTTTTTTTTTGCAATGTAATCCTTCAGTTTTTTTTAATGCAAGTGGTTTCTTTTATTGGACGGTACTCTAAAATAATAATAAAGAAAGATAAAAAAAATTAGCTATACAAAATCAATCACGAATTCAACTTATAAAACACACCATATAAAATTTGATCCGACATCAATGGAATCAAAACAAGTAATAACCTTTCCTTTACTAAGTTCAAAAGTGTAGCCACATCTGTCTGAAACTAAAACTGAGAACATAATTCCTAAGAAGAGATAAGTCTCGGAGGGAAAGGAAATGGAAACATCCTACAGGACCTTCAGTAGAGCCGTCTCTCTATAGTTGTGCCCGGGTTCAAAACGATAGAGGAGGTCCTACTAAGGTTACCTTGCTCTGTAATCACTAGGAGACCTAACAACCTTTGCTCTAATACCAACTTTGTCACGACCCGTTTTCTGGATACATGACCGGGACAATGATGAATCTCTCATCACTGTAAGCCTTTCGATAAATTCTACCCGTGAGTTTAAATTATCTATGTTATCAAAATAACAATTCCTTAACAAATATGAAGAAAATATATCAAATTTTCTTATTTGAAAATCATAGAGATGATTTGCATATAATAATAGATTATCAATTTAAAATACATTATTACTCTGACATACAAGCCAAATGCCAAACCCCTAACCTAGATGTCCTAGATGATTACAGAGTAACATAATCTACAACCATAGAGGGGCCTACCCGACAGCGGGAAGGTTCAAAGTGATTTACTCTTCTAGCGGATATTCTTCATCGACAACCTGATCTGAACAAAAAGGTTTTTATAGAGAGTGTGAGCTTTTAAACTCTGTGAGCGAATCAGCCTCGCGTTAATAAAATTCAAATACATTACCAGTCATGCAAGTATATCCGAAGGCTCATACTCAACCAATAGACATAGTTAGAAACTACATACAAGAAGATAAAAATTCATCCAATTCAACAAACGTTACTAGTACTCATCAATGGAAATATATCCCGGAGAGCACACACAGGCCGGCTCACCAATTTTGTATATTTCCGCCACGACGTACAAACTCATCCTCTTAGCTAGTGCACCTCACGGATTTATCACCAATACGGGCTATATCCCTACTGAGGGAATCATTGTCTCCATACTCATTGGTCAAGACACCCTTTCAACCGGGTTTTCTGCCTTGCCTTGAGAGGGGGTACTGTCTCGCTCAATCACAATCAATAATACAGCATTTCATATCATAATCAGAAGTATAATGTAATATTCATTTATATAACAGGTATAATATATAACTATATTATAGATTTATAAACCACAAATCAAGATAACAATTAATCTATTTTTGAAAAGATTCAAACTTCACATCAACATGAAATACTTGCTTCGTCTTATCCATACTTCTGGATTAATTATCTCATTAGATTCATCATTCTGAATCCAATTTCCCCCTATGAATCTTGGGAGTGTCCTACGACATACTTTTTATCACCAGTAATGCTAAAACTCTATTAAAACGGGGTCGTTTCACTCACCTGGATTCCGTACGAGTATCGCTTCTCTAAGTCGTTACAGACAAGAGTACTCAGGTGAATTTCAGTGTTCCGCTACGGAGATTTTCATGAAAAATTAGAGAAAATACGTTAGGATTTTTTCGTACAGATACTGTTCATACATACGATAACTGTTCATATGTACGGTTACTATACATACATACAGATATTATTTATACGCACGGATACTATTTATATATATGGATATTATTCATATATACGGTTACTATTCATACATACAGATATTATTTATACGTACGATCACTATTCATATGTATAGATACTATTTATACCAGAAATAGAGAATACAATCTGTAAAAGAGTACACCAGGTAAGTTCTTAAGAAAGAGTGGAGGGTCGCAATGGACACACTTAAAAACCAGGTCTTTCCTTAGCCAGAACTTTCCTAGACATGTATTCTTCACAGTTTACATCCTATTTCGGTAATCAGAGAATCAAAATAATATGTAAGCAGCTAAGGACAGTTTTTCTGATGTCGAAGATCAGCCAAAGCCGCAACCACAGAGCATATTTAAGAAAATAACTTCTAAAATTTGAAAGACATAGAAAGGGCATAGTATCATTACCTAAGCTGAAAAGGAAAGGCCCAAAATCTCAGAGGCCTAGCATTGGAGTAAGGGAAACTTAAGGAGAGAATAAGAGAAGTTGAAGGTGTGAGTTTAGAAGTGAAATGAAAGGGCCTATTTATAGGAAAAGTCAACGGTACTATTTGTCACTATGCGTTAATAAAATATTCAATTTACTATTTATGAAAATGACATTTCTAATAATGCAATTTACTGTGCACCTTAATAATTCGACTTACTGTGCAAAACGCGAAAAGACACGGCGGCTTAGAAATTTTTATTACTATTGGAAACTTAAAGGGAAAACTATCTTTCACCTTAAACCTTTAAGTTTCTTTTCAATTCAGTCCTTTTGCTTTAGTCCCTGAGAGTATTTTTACACATAAAACGTCATTTTCTCCTATAAACTTCTTTCTAGTTTTCTCTTATGACCAAACCACATCTAGTACTTGATATTTCGATTGTATAATTGAACAGTATCATATATGTAAATAGTATTATATAGGTGAACAGTACCGTATACTAGCATAGTAACTATAGTTTGCAGATCTGCATTTATATTTTATTTTTCATGGGTATTACAACTTCAAACTTGCCAATGAAGGGGCGAAGTACCTGATTCATCAGACGCATGAATGTATTGGGAGCATTGGATAATCCAAAAGGCATCACGGTATATTCATACAGGCCGTCTCTGGTTTTGAAAGTAGTTTTCCATTCATCTCCTGGACGGATTCTGATTTGGTGATAGCCACTGCGAAGATCAATTTTGGAGAAGATGGTAGCTCCATGTAGTTGATCAAACAGGTCATCGATACTTGATAGTGATTTTGTTGATAGCTCGACTATCAATGCACATTCTCCAACTTCCATCTTTCTTCGGCACTAGAAGGACAGGTACAGCACAAGGGCTAACACTTTCTTGAATCAACCCTTTCTTAAGCAATTCTTCAACTTGGCGTTGAATTTCGTCATGTTCCTTAGGACTCATTCTATATGCTGGCTTATTTGGAATGACAGCTCCAGGAATAAAGTCAATGGCATGCTGGATATCACGCATTGGTGGTAATCCTTGAGGGATTTCTTCTGGTACAACATCCAGAAATTCAGCAAGCATTTCTTCTATCTTCAAAGGAAGAATTGTTTCTTTATTTGCTTCAAACAAAAAGACGAAGTTTGTGGTCTGAGCTTCTTCTGCTGTCACCTTGAACTGTGTTTTTATAACTAAAGACACAAGGGGCTTTGGTTCTTTCTTGTCTTTGTTCAGTTCACTTGGTGGCAATGGTGTCAACTTGACTTTTACTCCATCTTTGACGAAAGAGTAGGTGTTAGCATAGCCGTTGTATATTGCACGACGATCATATTGCCATGGTCTTCCCAGTAGAAGGTGGCACGCATCCATAGGAATCACATCGCACCATGTGTTGTCTTGGTATTTCTGACCAATGAAAAAATTCACAAGACAACATTTAGAGACCCTTACCTCATTGCCTTTATTGAGCCATTGTAACTTTTACGGATGCGGATGATCTTGTATTGGCAATTTCAACTTTTCCACCATATAATTTGACATGACGTTCTCACAACTCCCACTGTCAATAATAACATCACAAACCTTGCCTCGCGCAGTGCAATGGGTGTGAAAAATGTTGTGTCTCAGCCATGGTTCTTCTTTAGCTGTTGCAGTATGCAAGCTTCGTCTAATTACTAGTGATTCTCCTTGATCAGCAGGGGTGACCTCTTCAATGTGCACTGGTTCTTCATCAAACACTGGGCCATCATCAAATACTGGTCCTTCATCTTCTTCAGAAGCTTCATGAATTTCTCCTTCAATGATGGTGATAATCTTGCGGTTTGGACAATTAGAAGCAATGTGTCCAAATCCTTGGCACCTGAAACACTTGATGACTTTTGAATTGTCGTCTTTGTTGGGCTTTGGTGGGTTGCTGTTTGAAGTACTTGCTTGTTGGATCTGAGGCTTGTGGGTATTTGCAGAATTCTTATAAGGAAAAGAGGGAGAAGATTGATATGAAGGCTTCTTGGAAGCTGTTTCTCAATTCGAAGAGATAAACGAATAACATCGTCCAAAGTCCAATATTGTTGAAGTTGGACCAGGTGGGCAATATCTACGTTTAATCCTCTAAGGTAGCAAGCGATTGATTGCTCATCCCTCTCTTGAATGTCACACTTCATCATTATCTGTTTAAATTCTCTGGTGTATTCTTCCACAGACAGGTTCTTTTGACGAAGATTTTGTAGTTGAATAAAATTATCTTGAAAAAATTGCGGAGGTAAGCACTTACGAGTTAGTTCCTTACGCATCTTTTCCCATGTCCGTATTTTGCTTTTTCCTTCTCTCTCGCGCTTCTTCTTTAAATTTTCCCACCATATGGAAGCGTGTTTCTTTAACTTGATAGCGCAATGATTTTTACCTTTTTCTCCTCGGGTACCTCTTTATACTCGTCTCGCTCAACAGTTTGTAGCCAATCGACAAATTCATGTGGTTGGAGTTTCCCTTCAAATTCTGGAATTTTCACTCTGATATCGTCGGTAAGGGTGACTTGTCTGCGTTGTCGACGGTTACTGGTGGACGACGAGGTACTATTGTCTAAATCATCACTTTGATGTTCCTTCCGGTCCTCTAATTGAATCCGTTGGGCATTCACAATTTCCTGTAACTGTTGAATTTGTTGTTTCAATTCTTCTAATTCAAGTTCTTGAACGGATCTGCGTCTGTGAGGCATTTTCTCTCTCTTTTTTTTGAAGATTAAGTGAAATTTTGGATGACGTAGGGATTTGGGGCAAATTTGAGGAGAAATTGGATTGGATTACAATTTTGAAAGTTTTGGGACTGATCGGTAATTTTATGAGAACTTTTTTTTGGGGGTCAAAGTGTAATTTTGAAAATAATTGTGGGCAAAAATAAAATTTCGGAAACTTGTAAGGGTAAAAGTGTAATATCAGAAAGTTTTGGGGTAAAAGTGAAATTTCAGGAAGATTTGAGGCAAAAGTAAAATTTCAAAAAGTTGTGGGGAAAAAGTGTAATATCGGAAAGTTTGGGGGTAAAAGTAAAATTTTAGAAAGATCTGGGGCAAAAGTCAAATTTTAGAAAGTTCTGGGGTAAAGTTGTAATTTCAGAAAGTTTTGGGGGTAAAAATAAGATTTCACAAGACTTCCGGGGTCAATATGAGAATCTGGAAATTGATGGTGACGTGGCTACCACTTGACATGTGGCGATCGGTAATTGGCTAACGCTCTAATGATGTGGCTCAGGACACGTGGCAGTTCGGACACGTGGCAAGCTTTGATTGACTGGAATGATGACGTGGATGATGATGTGGCGTGATGACGTGTCAACCGAATCAACTGGACACGTGGCAGTTGTGACACGTGGCAAACTCTGATTGATTGAGTGCATGATGTGGATGATGACGTGGTGTGATGACGTGTCAACCGAATCAGCTGGACATGTGGCAGTTGTGACACGTGGCAACCTCTGATTGATTGAGTTGATGACGTGGATGATGACGTGTCATGATGACGTGGTCGTCTTCAACCTCTGGCAGGCGTGTGTGGCGCGTGGGAGAGCTGGCCGACATGTGATCTTCCGACGGCGGCACGTGAGAGCGCGTGGATGGTCAGGCGGCATTGATCTTCTCCAGTCCAAGGTTTTGGACCCTTCCGATCACGATTTCGACGTCCTTTTTCTTGAAAGAGCACCGGAGATGGGACTTTCGAAGCTGGCCGATTTTGACGTCGCCGGAAAACTTCGAACAGTGATTCTCAGGAGGTTTTTCAGGCGTTCCCTAACCTTGCTCTGATACCAAAATATGGCTCAGGGATCAACAGGGGTCAGAAGAAAAGAGAAAACAAAGGAAAGAAGCTAAGTTGAAAAACTTAGATATATTTCTAAACTCCTGGATGAATGCTTACACTGATATTAGCACCTTATTTATACTAGTTCTCATGGGACAAAGAAGCATGGACAGATAGGAAAATTATAGTATGATCACATGGGCATGGGCACACAAAAGTTGAAAATGAAAAAACAAAACAAAGTCTACTAGCACATGGGTGGTAGCTGGAAGGTAGCAGATGGCTAGTAGCTGGAAGGTTGACAATGTGTTGCAGCCATTGTGGACTAACTTAGATTTCAGCAGCTGTGGCAATATTACTCACGAACTGAAAAAAGTAAATTAGGATATTGTTGTAGTTGGTATGGAGATTTATTCGAGTTTTGCACGAAATTAAACTCAAATATATATTGTTTAGTGTATTTTTGTAATCTAATTGTATGAAAATCTTAGTTTCGCCTGGTATTTAGTTTCCCACAAAACTGGAATAAGTTAGTCTCAAATATCCACTCATAGGATTTATGATTTCTCATCTTATCTTTTTCTAATATTTGTTTCAAATTACATTTTTCACTGTTTGGCAAGGTATTTAATTAATGGGATTATGATGCCTGGACAAATGATTTCTACAAAACTCTTTGCTTTTAACGAGGTGCTTTCATTTAATGTAGTCATTATGCCCACACTGTTTCACACACAGCGTTTTGTCAATCCAAATCTGAACCGAAAAGAAAGAAAACATTGTAAAGAAAAAGAAATAGGAGATAAGTGAGCGAAAAAGATAATTAAATAATTTTTTTTTGCTTGAATGATTAATACTAAATAAAAATGAAAATTAAATAAGAAACTAATATGTTATCGTACGTACAATTTTTTTTTTTTGGCTAAAATGATTGAAATGTTAAACCAGTATTAATTTTTGAAAATTAAGAGTACTCAGAATTATAAATTCAAGAATAATTTTTTTAGGAATTTTAAAATTTTAAAATTCTAGTCAAATTTTTATTATCGCAATTTTTTTCAACTCATATTATCAACCTTTGACATATGTTAGTCGACTTTTTATACGTTTTTTTTTTCTATTCAAATATACTTATTGCCTGGGGTGGAGAACAAATTATTATAGATTTGATGTACAGTAAAAAGTTCCAGTCATCTTTTGGAGCTGAGAGTGGGAGTTCCAAATAATGTCACTAAAACATATTATTGAAGCAGCTACTTGTGCTGAAAAAAAAAAACATTGGAGAAAAAGTGACTATATATTCCTAAAATGATGATCACTCCATCTAATTTTATAATTTCATTCAAACTTAGAAGAAGGCAATTTTCTATTGCACTCTATTTTCCTATGATGATTAATAAGAGTTAAGGCTAGTCACTTTCATATATTGAATAGTATTTAGTAAACTCAGTCTTTGCTCAGGGAAATTATACATTGTTATTTCAAGAGTAGGAAGCAAGAATGGGTTAAAGATACTTACACTAGACGAAAAGACAAAAGTGCTAAAAGCATTGCAAATATAAATGTAATTTACAAAAGGAAGTTTTTAACTTATGTTAGAGGCTGCATAAATTTTATGTGTATCCATGTGCAACAGTAAAATTATATGTTAAACATTTTAATATCGTATTATCTCAAATGAAAATTGTTTAAATGTATTAGTGTTGAGCAAAAGGAAGAATTGTATGTCTTATTATCATATGAAAAGGGTAGTTATACAAAGAGAGGTAACGGTAACATTGATAACTGTCATAACAGAAACTAACTTTTTGACTTGTCTTAATATCCTCCCTAAAACCAAACTGCAACTTTTCCTTCACAAAATACATAACATCTCCTATTACATATATTTTGCAATAAAGGTCAACCTATTCACTTAAGCGAGCCTTGGATAAGATTGTGAAAATTTTCAAGTTTTTAATGTAAACCAGAGTATAGCCTAGAGAGAAGCTGAAGAATATCCATGGAGAATCTATACGCGCGAAGGCTGCGATAAGTTTTAGCATACACTTATGCCAGAATCAACTTTTGGGGTCCACTTTGTGGCCATTGATAGAAACAACATGAACCCTAGCCATGAAAAAGCTGAAGGGACTATATAGGTCTCAGAATCTTTCCTTCCAAAGCTCATGAAACAATGTTTTATGATCATACAACTTCATGTAGGGACGCTTAAAGAATAGTTTTCACAGATTTCTTCGTCGTTTATTAAACCAGTAATATTAATGAACAGTTAAATACATCGTGAGTTTAATCTATAAAGGTAGAAAGCCATGACTTTTTCAACAATAATTGCTTGACTCAATTGTATAATAGATTCCAATTTTAGTTTTTTGTGCTTTCATGTTATAAATGTTTTTGATACCAGGGTTTGTATCCTTTGTTAATAGTAGTTGTTGGGCAAGATAAAAATCAAGAAGGTGCATAGTAAGCAATTAATCTAGAAGTCTCCACTGCAGAGATTACTATATCCCTGCTTGTTGACTTTTCCTCCACAGTATTTTTCTTTTTCTGTTAATTTGTTTGTTTCACAAAAAGAAAAGAAGAAAAAGAAACTCAGTATATAATTGCTGAGGCACATTGTTGACTAATGGGGAGTACCGCATTGGTTAAATATTTTTTCGTACTTAATAGCATTTAAGACTTCTATAGTTCTATTCCTGAAATAAAACATTATATATAGAGAGATGAAACATAAAACGTGATTTTAATCATGGCTAAAAAAACGTTATGATTATAATAGTGATTAAAAGTATATTTTCTTCTTTGATAAAATGTAATTGACGTTGTTTTCCAAGATTATTTCCATTACATTGACAAAAATAGTTTCCTGTATTTCTCTGTTCTCATGTACGCTCAAATGATTATGACAAAAAAAAAATAGTTCAAATTATACATCCATGATAAAATTTTCAATTAAATTTCTTGCATTCATTAGTCACAAAGTCAATTAAAGTGAAAAAACTGCACGAGATCCTGCCACATAAGAAACGGGTCTGCAGACGCTCTTACACTCACCTCACTAGCTGAGTTTGCCTGTACATCTATATTAATCCCTGCCATTGGGCTCAAATCCATGTCTCCATTTTTCCATTGCTTCCATTATTATTCTCTTCGATTGAAATCTTTGGTGATTCCACTGTGACAGATACTCTATGATTCGTTATCTAGTTCTGTTCCCCATTAAAAACAAAATTTGGTTTGGAACATTAGTAACAGGATTGAGAGTTGAACTGGTCAAGTGAATTATTAAGCTGTGGTGTCTGATAAAGCAAGAGCGATGGCTCTATAGGTTATGGATATTGAGGTAACAGGCAAACTGATAAGGATTTGAGTCAAAGGGCAGGAATTAATGTGGATGTACATGCGAACTAAGCTGGTGAGGTGAGCATAAGGAGTGCGGCATGTCTGTAGTCCTGCGCACCAACTAGAGTGTAGCTGGCACGCAACCGTCCGATCCGCACTCATCTAACCGTCCAACTCTCGCCACGTGGCCACCGATTTACGCAAGTTTTTCAGCTTAAAACGCACCATTTCACTTTAAGTGAAAACGGTGCGTTTTGCGCTGAAGTTTTAAAACAAAAAAAAAGCCCCTGTTGAATCTTAACCGTTCACCCCGTTCTCCATCGCGCCATCCATTTGATGACACGTGGCCATCTCTTTCTTCTGCATTCTTGCCATCTTTCCCACATACGTGATTCAAGAAAATGGGAAGACGTAGTCTGCTGCCTAGAACAAGTTCTCCCATGCTTCTTCTCCGTAAATCATCTTACATTAGGTTTTCTGTTGCAATCCCTTCTGTGAATCATTTTTCGTCGCCTCGCTGGTTCTCTTCTTTTGTTCTGCTAGTTGAAGCTCTCTGTCATTACTACTCTGCAACATCACATCGCCTGGAAGCTCTCTGCCATTACTGCTCTTTTGTTCTTCCACCGTTGCCTGGTTTCTAGCTGGTTCAACTTTGCCTCTGCTGGAAGCTCTTCTGTTGTCGCCTTGCTAGTTCTCTTCACTTGTTCAATTGGTTCAACATCACCTCCACTTTGCCGCAAGCAAGCTCTCCCCTGTTACTGCACTGATGGTAAGCTTTTATTTGTCTGGTTAATTTATTTTATTTAGTTTATTTTATTGTTTTTTTATGTCAGTTTATTTTATTTAATAAAAACTAATGATCTGATTAGTGATTAGTGATTAGGTTCCTTTCAAAAAATTAGTGATTAGGTTATATTATAACTATTTTTTAGGTCATTAATTTTTTTTAAGTTTACTTGTTTAGGTTATTTTATTTTATTTTTAAGTTATCTTATTTTATTTGTTTCTTGATTTGAAACTAAAATTTGATATGATTAGTGATTATATTACTATTTTATATTTAGGATATGGATATAAATTTGAAGCCAAAAATTGGAATGGAATTTGAAAATTATGATGCGGCATGGAATTTTTGGGTGACATACAGTTGAATGATTGGGTTTGGGATCAGGAAAGGATATTCCAATCGAAACAAATATGGGATTAAAACATCAATTAGATTTCATTGCAATAAAGAGGGATTTCGACAGCCGGATAAAAGAGATGCCAAGACTAAAATTCCTAGACTTGAAACTAGAACTGGTTGTATGGTAAGACTAGGATTGTTTCTTGTAAATGGAAAGTACAGAGTGCACGAATTTATTGAGGAGCACAATCATGAAATTCAGACCACAGAAACAAGTCATATGCTTGTATCATAGCGTAAAGTGTCTAAAGTTCATGCTTATGAGATTGATATGGCAGAAGACTGTGGCCTTCGACAAAAAGTGTCTTTTGACCTGATGAGCATGCAAGTAGGGCGCAGAACCCTTCTTGGGTTTACTATGAGTGATGTGAAAAATTATTTAAAGGCAAGAAGACAAAGAAACATGCCATATGGTGAAGCCGGTGCTTTACTAGAATACTTCCAAAAACAATTAGTGGAAAACCCATCTTTCTTCCATGCTTATCTGATGGACTCAGAAGAACAAATTACAAATGTGTTTTGGGCTGATGCAAAGAGGCTAATTGACTATAATTATTTTGGCAATGTAGTATCACTAGATACAACTCATTGTACGAACAAGGGAAATCGGCCTTTAGCACTGTCTTGTGGCTTCAACCATTATAGAGGAATAGGGATTTTTTGGGCAGCATTGTTGTATGACGAAACAGCAGAGACGTTCAAATGGTTGTTTGAGACGTTTTTACAAGCCAACCGCCAAAAAAAACCACGAACTGTCTTCACTGATCAAGATGCCGCTATGACAAAAGCATTAGCTGAAGTGATGCCGGATGTTGTGCATGGTCTATACACATGGCATTTGATGCAAAACTGTATGAAACAATTTGGCTACTTATGTAGGGGTGAATCCCTGAGTCACTTTAGGTGGTGTATGTATGAAAATATTGAGGAAGCAGAGTTTGAGTATGCTTGGAGTAAACTGTTAGCAGAACATGATTTGCATGATAATCCATGGCTTACAACAGTCTATGCTACAAGGGAAAAGTGGGCTGCATGTTATATGAAAGGAGCTTTCACACTTGGCATACGGAGTACACAACTAAGTGAAAGCTTGAACTCTGTTGTCAAAAGTCCGTTGAAGCCAGACATGAATATAGTTCACTTCTTTAAGCAGTTCAAAAGGATTGTTGATGAAAAACGCTATAATGAATTGAAAGCTGAATTTGATGCCAGGCACAAAATTCCCAGGTCACGAGTTGCCCATTCACCTACATTGCAATAGTTGTCTAAGATCTATACTTCTCCTATCTTTGAGTTATTCCAATCAGAGTATGACTTACACACTGCTACATATGTCAAAGATAAGAATGAAATTAAACACATATATGAGTATAACATTTGCTCTTATAATGCGAATCGGGCTTACAGGGTGGTGTTTGAGCCTTCCAACATGTCGATATCATGTGCTTGTAAAAAATTTGAAAGTGAAGGTATTCTATGCTGGCATGCTTTGAAGGTGTATGATGTGAATGATGTGAAAATAATCTCTGAACAATATATTATACTTCGATGGACAAGAAAACCACGAGCAGGTATGGTGCATGATTCCAAGGGGAAAGAAATACAACAGGATGCCAGACTAGCCAGCACGCAACAGTACAAACACATGTGTTCTATGTTTTTAAGAATAGAGAATGAGGCACATGAGTGTGTGGTCTCATCAGAATTGGTGGATAATGCTCTTGCCATGTGAGCAAGCAAGTGTCTGAGCTTCGTCTAACAGGTAAAACTATGGAAAGTAATGACTAAGAAACCCCCAACTTAGATTTCCATCAAGTATCTCAAGTGGCCGGATTCAAGAAGAGAGACGATCTTAAGACTAGAAGATGCATGATGAGTTGTCTTGAGGGTCAGCAGAAGAAAAAAAAAGAAAGGAGTTGTAGCTGTAAGCCAACCAAAGAGGAAGAAGAAAGACGTAGTAAGTAAAATATATAAATAATTTTCTATTTAAAATATCATTTGGTATAATATTTTATCATATAATTAATGACATGCGAAAATTTTTGTAGGCTAGTGAAGCACAAGCAGACGCTAGAGTATCATGTTCAGCACCTCCAGTACCCTATGGACACTCTCAAGCGAATATTGGAGGATTAATTTTTACCGGGTTACTAATGGTTAGCATTTAAAAGTTTGCATGTATATCTTTTGGAAATAATTTTTGTATATGTTTAGTTATAATTTGTGTTCACTTTTTTTTTTCTGAATATAGGCACAGAAACCTTTAGATGACTCTATAAACTCGCTTGACGCGTTAGATTTCAATAGATATATCTCAAATGTGAATCAAGACAATTGAGAGTATAAATTTATTTTATTTTATTTTCAATCCATTTTCTTTTATTTTATTTTATTTTGAATGTAGGTACTTTTGACTTTGACTCCAATGTGAAGCAAGTTGAAGTAAGTTGATGCTGTTATTTTTCGTTTTGTTATATTAAAAAGTTGAAGCAAGTTAATGGTTTACTCTACTTGGATTTATTGAATGTTAAGTTGCTGTATATAATGACATTTAGTAAGAATATTTTACGTAGTTACATTTCCATTTTGCTGCCAATACCATATCTATACCATATGTTAGCTAAATTGACCAAAGAGACCTCAAATGACTCTCTCTACCGCCATTGATATCACACTTGAAACTGCCATTGAATACACACTGCCATTCAATAGCATGCTCACTAATGAAATTATACATACGAGAACATGCCTGTAATCTAATATTGTTATGAATCATTATCGACAATAAAAAAAAAAATCAGTGCAGCAAGACTCTGACTCTGATCAGCCATTGCGAGCAGAGCATAGCGTTGAAATGGATCAGTCTTGTGAGGAAGAAGACACAATAAAGCAATGGCCACGTGTCATCAAATGGACGGCACGATGGAGAACAGGGTGAACAGTTAAGATTCAACAAGGACTTTTTTTTGTTTTAAAACTTTAGTGCAAAACGCACCGTTTCACTTAAAGTGAAACGGTGCGTTTTGAGCTGAAAAACTTGCATAAACCGGTGGCCACGTGGTGAGAGCTGGATGGTCAGATGAGCACGAATCGGATGGTTGCGCGCCAACTATAGAGTGTAGTTGGCGCGCAGGACTACAGACACGCCGCACTCAGCTCCTACGTGCAGGAGCGCGGGAGGACCGGGTGACAAAAGGTTGGATTTGTATTAGGTCAAAAATAGATGAATAAGCTAGAACTTATTTAACTACTTATTTTTCATTAAAAAATTTAAAGGGTCATTATATAATTTATGTTAAAGATTAAACACAGCTACCCAAAAAAAAAAGAGATTTAGCGGACAGTTAAAATTTTGCACTAAGCGACGGTTTTAATAGAGACTCTCACTAAATACAGATACTTAGCAGCCACTATTAAATATAAATATTTAGTGACAGTTTCAAGTGAACTGTCGCTAAATATAAATACTAACAGTCTAAGTCAACCGCGTCAAAATGGAAATATTTCGCAACGGCTACAAGTGAATCGCTGCTAAATACAAATAGCACTGAGTCATTTAAAATTTGCATTATTAAAAATTTAGTAATTTAATATTAATAATTAATTAATTTAATAATGTATTAATTTTATCATTCACGCAAATGGAGAAATAGCGGGAGAGAAATATTAACACTTAGTATAAAACAATTTCGTATTATATTAATTTATATTTTATTAAATGGAAAATTTTGTTTAAAAGAATGTAAATTAATGAAAATTAGATTAAGTAGCTTTTATAAAGAGTGGAAATAAATTATGTGATAAAATATGAATATAAATTATTCTATTCTGTAAATTATCAAAATAAACTCAAGGGAGAGATATTTTTGAAATTAAATTAGTTTCTCTTGAGATTTGACTCCTCTAACATTTTTTATACATGTTGCATAAATCACTTATCTGGTTACTTTTTTTTTAATCAAAAATCAATTAACTTTTAACACATACGAGAGATTTTAATTTTATTCCTAACATAATAGTAAAGGCAACTGACTTAATGCTAATATCTAAAATGAAATTACGACTTTATTTTTAATATTATAATAAAAATTACCTGGTAATTTTATTACTATTTACAAGGAACACGTGTGAAAAATTTATTTTAATGACAAAAAATAAGTTTGAAGAAAACTGATTGTAATATTTTTAACTAGATCAGTAATAAATATAATTTAGGCAAACTTTAATGTTGTTCATAGTAGACATTGTGAAATATATAAAAGTTTAATTACTAATCCATTAATAATAAATAAAGTAGAAGGCCAGAAATTGAGAGCAAATTAAAAAAAGAAAAAAAGTAATGTTAGTTAATTATTCAAAATAATATATATGCATATGTTAAATATAATATGATAAAATAAAAATCTTCAATTTATTTAATTATTTAAATTATTTTATATTAGCTAACAATATAATTAACCACATTTTTAATTGTCAGCTTGATATATATATTACCTATATAATAGTTTGCATATATTTAAAAACAATATGTCATTGGAAGTGTGGTGAAGGGCGCTCCACATATCCACATATATTTACCAACGGTTTTACAAATCGTAACTAATGTACAACTTTTTTCATTAATCTTAGATATAAATAGGGACGCTTATAATCGCCACTATATACAAAATTAACCACCACTTAACTACTGTCTTTTGGCTAGTAACCCTCTACTGTATTCCTTTCTATAGAGGAAAATTCAGGCGACATATATAGTTGAGTTTTGATAAACAAATAAATCATGAAACAACTCATTTTGCTGCTTTTGTTATTGCTGATAGGTTGGCTGTCGGGCTTGCCTCTACTATATGGAGTTGATCAACATATTTTTACTGGTCAAGCTGTAGAAGGGATATGTGACATATTTCTTTATTTCTTTATTTCTTTTTTTGTGGGAACTCGCTTCTTGCTTTTTGGAATTCTATTAAGATTTCGCCATTTTAACAGAAAAGATCGCATGATATGATTTGATTGAAGAATGAAGAGTTGACCTGTCAGAACTTAAGGTCACGAAATGACCCAATACTATTAAAATGAACTTTACTAAATTACGCAATTCAACGGTGATGGATCAAGAAATTGCCAGCCCTATTGATTTTTTTTTTTTTAACTGGCTCTTGGTAAAGTTAGCTGGTAACGTATTAAGATATCTCACATAGACATACATCATGAGTTGCCTTCAATATACTACTAACGGAAGCAAATTCTTTCTCACTTCCACATCATTTTTATTTTGTAAAGAAAATTTGAAATTTTATTCCCACAAAAATCATGATTTCAGTCCTCATACCGACTATAAATTCCCCCTCCCCCCCCCCCCCCCTTTTTTTCTCTTATCAAACTGCATATTATACATCATACATTGCATAACCAACGTTGGTTGGTTTTAGTGGTTTAGTACGTGTTTCTCTTAATCAAGGTTTTAGATTTAAGTACTCTAAAGAGAGAAAATCAACGAAAACAGAGTTCAACACATTTGTGATTTGACATTACTCAAATCAGATTAGTCGGAATTGACTAAATTCTGGATACCCATGACTCCAACAAAAAAGATGCTTAGGATTGTTTGAACCAAAAGATGCGGAAAACAAGAAGATATAAAAGCAAGCAGCTTTAACTTCTTAATGGGAGATTGAGTGAGCTAACTACCCAGCACAATTATTGACTCTCCACCATTCTTCATGGCTTTCCACAGTTCTGAACATTCTTTTTCAGCTAAAGCGCCATCTGTTCTGTCATAGACTTCCACCATATTTCGCAGTACTTCACAGCTCTTCATTGTTCTTCAATTTTATCGGCTCTCTACTAGAAATTGAAAGGTATTATCCTACTTGCAGAAAGCAATTCTTTAAAATGATAATAAACAGTAGTTGCAAAACCAAATGCAGAAAGATCAGTAATATTATTATAGAGTTTCAAATACATAAAACAAGACCCTTCCTTAATATGCTTGAGTAAAAAATGGTAGCATATTGGAATGGCAGGGCAGTTCTTCAAAGCATACTAAGGAAGTGTCTGCGTTAATTGCTTCTGCTCTCAAATCTCAATCATCCAGAGGTTGCAATATATTGTGCCCTATTCGCACATTAGGAATGGATATTCTGTACAAATCTAAACGGTATATGCTGTGGATCATTCTTCTAGAATATATTCCTTCGTGTCTGCATCTGCAGCATGTGTGGTCCCCTTTGCAGTAACAGTGCTCCTCTGTCAAACACGCTTTTCAAAAGTTATTTTCAAGAACATGTAAGCGATTATAGGATGTGTTCTCGGTTTGTGTTCCTCTTTATTAATTACCTTTCTTTTTTTTTTTGTTTCTAAATTAACACTGAGCCGATTATCAGAAACAAGGCATAATATGCCTGACATGTATAGTTAGACATATTAAATTTTGTTATGTCATGGTGTTCATGTACGGTGATGTTCTCATCTAGATTTTGTAAATAAGGTAGGTTGGGTTAAAGATTTAGTAGCCTATTCTAAAAAGAAGAATTTTAACCCTAGAGACTTAGATAAATTGAGTAGATCTCTTGGGCTCTTTTTAAATTTATTTTATTTGTTTACGTTTTAAGTATTAGTATATTTTTAAAAAAAAAAAAGTTCAGTCGAACTTATTTGAAGAAAAGAATTGTTCCATGAAATACCATTTTATTCTAGCATTGTGATTGATATATATATATATATATATATATAAGCAGCACAAAATAAAAGGAATTTGCAATACTACGTGCAATGAGGTAATGTTGGTAAAAAACTGTATCTTCTCTCTCTCTCTAACAGGAGAGAAGTCAACAAAAAGATAATACGAAGCAAATTTCCCAGTTTATATATTATATTATTATGGTATAATTTTTCATGAACTCCGTACGGTTGACCTTGAGATAAGCTTCAGGCTGTACCGAATGACCACTATGACCAGTATGCTCTTTAGTAAAACAGAAATACAGAGACAGTTAATGAAGAATCTTCCTTACAAAATTTTCTTCTATAGGCACGTATACCTGCTGAGGTGTTAAGCATACAGCCATAGACTCTTCTTTTAATTGTCAGCAAATCAAACACGGTGACGCGGTTATGAAATATCTGACAGCTTTAAAGAATCTATCTGTAAAAACATATCTCATGACACATTACTGCGAGTTACAGAAAAGCAGGGACTTTTCTATTTAACAATGATTTTAACCGTTGCTAAAATTTAATAAATCGTTGCTAAAATTAAAATGTTGCGAAACATAAAAATCGTTGCTAAAGAGAAAAGCACTTGCTTTTCTAGTACAGAAAAGCAGGGGCGCCGGACTCCATTACTGCTTGGTGCTTACTGTATGTCCCAAATATTTTATTTTAAAGTAAGCTTATTAGCATTTAGTGAACTGAGACTGCCACTATTTTATAAATTTTGGAAAATTGTCCTTTTTTATGTTTGTATTTTACCTATTAAAATTCTAACATATGAAGCTGGGTGCACTACAAAAAAGAAAAAGATTTTTGGTGGTAATAAAATCGCTATCAAAAGTCTAAAAGTCGTTATCAAAAGCCTTTAGTGGCGACTTTTAATGTTGACCAAAGTTGTTGACGTAAGTCCGTGGCTGATTGTCTTTTGGTGAAGACTCTCAAAAGTCGCCACCAAAAGTCACCCTTTAGTGGCGACTCACCTTTATTGTAAAAAAAAAAATTTCGTGAAAAAAAGTATTTTTTGGTGGTGACTTTAGTTACCACTAAAGTTGCCACCAAAAATACTTTTGATGGCGACTTAAACCCTAAACACTAAACCCAAAACTACCAATTCGCCACCCAAGACAACTTTTGGTGGCGACTTTAAAAGTCGACACCAAAAGTCACTTGTCATCTTTTTGGATCCGGATTGACCCGACGGATCGACTCAAGACTCATTCGACTTGTGCAGATCTTGACCGATCTAATAACTCGTTGTCCCGTGGTAACTCGATTTTTTTTTTGCAATATTCAAGTTTATTTGAAATTAAACCAAATATATGCATACTTGAGATTTGAACCTGGGTCCCTTGCTTGCAATCATGTGTGTCTTACTATCGTGCCACCACTTCATTTGTGTTATGTAAATGCAAAATATTATATATATAAATATATAATATGTTAAAATTATTTTAAGTAAAAAAATCACAAAACAGAAATAAAATAATATTTAACTTAACATAAAGCAAATATATTATTAGTATAGGAGTCACCACAAAAAGTCCGATTTCAGCTAATTTCATTAAATAAAAATCGACTTTGGTTCAAAAAATAGACTTTAGTCGTTAACAAAAATCTGATTTTTTAAAAAAATTTAAAAAAATAAAAAAATTTGAATTTCTTTTAAATAAAATTAAGAAAATTCAAAAAATTCAAAAATATTTTAAAATTTTTAAAGAAAATAAAAAAAGATTTAAAATTTTTTAATTTTATTTGAAAAACTGGGCCTGTTTGGTTTGGGCATTTCATGTTTTCATTTTCACTGAAAATAGAAAATAGACTTGAAAATGCGTTTGGTTGAGTTAACTGAAAATGTTTTCTTGAAAACATTTCTTAAAATAAGCCTAAATCTGAAAACACCAAAAAGATGTTTTCAGTGTTTCAGGAAATGCATTTCAGGAAATGAAGATTGAAAATGAAAACATGAAATGTTTTCACAAACCAAACAGACCCTTTTTTATTTTTTTTCAAAAAAATAGATTTTTGATAGTCGCTACCAAAAGTCTGATTTTTTTTAATTTTATTTAAAAAAATTTGACTTTTTTATTTTTTTAAATTGACTTTTGGTGGCGAATATGGAAGTCGCCACCAAAAGTTTGATTTTTTAATTTTATTTTAAGAAATTTGACTTTTTCTTCTTCTTTTTTTTAAATCAAACTTTTGGTGGTGACTGATTTTTTTAAATTTTTTTAAAAATTTCAATTTTTTTTATTTTTTTTATTTTTTTAAAATCAACTTTTTGTAGCAACTATTATAGTCGCTACTTTAGTCACCACCAGAAGTCTAATTTTTTATTTTTTTTTAAAATCTCAATATTTGTTATTTTTTATTTTTTTAAAATTAACTTTTGGTGACGAATCTTAGAGTCGCCATCAAAAGTTTAATTTTTTAATTTTTTTTAAAAAAATTGACTTTTGTGAGTTTTAGTGGCGACTCTAGGAGTCAACATTAAAACTCAACTTTTAGTGGCGACTTATTTAGTTGCCACTAAAAGTTAATTTTCTTGTAGTGGTGATAGCACCACCGGAGCTCCCTCTCCCCCTTTCCTTCATATTCTCGTCAACCTTCCCTATTTTTCAAAAATAGAGAATAGAGCACGAAAGTGAGTGAGGTCGAGAGAGAGATAAATTGGAGGCATGAGGGTGTTGTACAGTCCAACAAACTCCTTCACCATCTCTTCTGGTCAGAGTTTTGGCTTGTGAAGAGTGTCTCCAGCGACCTACCAATGTCTTCTGACCAAGAGAGAGAGAGAGGAGAAAGAGACACACAGAGAGAGTGTGAGGAGAGAGAAATTAGTGGTAATTTTGTCTTTTTCTATATATTTGATATGGCTGCCACATAACAAATTATGTGTTTCTTGAGATGTGTCATGCAGACTACCCAATTAGCATTTTCCATTAATGAAATAGACGACGTAAGAAAAAATAATATATTTTAAAAAATGAAATATGTAAGACATAACTGATACAAAAATATGCTATAGACAAATTTAAAACTTAGTGTAAACATTATGAACATAAAAAATACTTTTACTCAATTTCTTTGGTATATTTCTGTGCATAGAGTCATTCTTAGACAAAATATGACAAAATATGGTTATAAATTGCTTCATTCTGAGACAAATTGAGTCACTATATTTCTCTAATATTGATTATTTAAGATGATTTGAAATTCAAATTCTGCCTTTAGAATGTTACAAGAGTAAAAATTAACCACTTGCTGTCATGAAATACATATCTTTGAACCATAACAGAGAACATTCGTGGTTCTGAAATCTACAAATCCATGTTGAGAAACAAGCATAGATCATTTCACAAATGATTGTTGGGGAGCTGCTTATACTTATAAATCAAAATGGCATGTTAATAGCAATGTACACAAAAAATTAGTGAGTTGAAAAGAATTTGTTGTTGATACACATAATCATAGTACAGCACAAGATTCTTCTTCTTCTCAAATAGAAGAAGAGACATTATTGAACAGTCTCTGATTGTAACTAGTATCATGTTCTTCATGTTACTTACCCCAAAATCCAAATTCAAATTCTTTGGCACCCATCCACCATAGTCAAATGAAAACCATTAGTTTCAGAACAATTATCTGCTCACTCACTTAGGCAGAAAATTAAATGCATTTACATCATTCTACCAATTACTTGAAGAATGTATTTTTACATAGAGAAAAGAGATGTTGCAAATGTAACAAATTAATAATGTTGGTCAAGGTGTAGCAGGCTAGCAGCAATTGTCCCTTGGAGAAAACTTAATAAAGGACAAGTCATAGTCTAACTTCGAATGCTTAGAATTTAGGATTAACATTGACTAAAACTTATAACTTTTGACCTAGTGATAAGTACTTTTTTAACGTATTGTCATCAAAAAATGTTGAAAAATGGTGGGATAATTCTCCTTTGGCAAATCAGAAGAGCGCATGTGTTCATGACGTTTCATCTGCCAAAGGAGAATTGCTCTGTCATCCCTCAACAGCACATATATACGTACATATACCACATTAGTTAGGACACTAAATCTTGTGTTTCAGGGACACCATGATAGATGGGAAGCACTATAAATAGCAAGCGATGCAAACTTCATATTGGATATGTGATTGGAAAGGAGTAAGTAGCACAATTCTAGTGGAAGGTTCCTTCTTGTTCACGATTTACGGTCCCTATCCATGATTCTTTCGCTATTGGATTCCTTTAAAAGATTGAGAATTTGTCAATATCAAAATTGCTCATATTTTACCCAAAAGTCTTGACTTAAACATAAATGCTTACGGGTTCTAATATAATGTGGGTTTGATTCCTATCCCCCCATTTACCCACTCCTTACTCTACAAAACCTTCTGCTTCTTTTATAACAAAAACTCTTGGTAGTTTAAGTATGTTGTTCAATACTTCTACTTTATCTATCTATATAGTAACATTATTGATTAGTGTGTAGGGTAAATTATTAATTTGATCCCTAAGATATTATAATTATCTCAATTTAATTTCTGAAAAATTATATTTATTGTCTCAATTTATACCCTCTATTTCAAAGTGAATTTTGATAGCAAAAGTTTAAGATTTAGCAATGAATTTTGTTATTTAACCAAAAAAAAAATCAAAGTAATCTTTCATTAAATTAAAATATTTGATATTTTAAACAATAAATTAAAATAAGTAAAGAATAAATTATTAATAATTTTATTCTAAATATATATATATATATATATATATATATATATATATCATGTGGAGTTGTTATTAGACACAAGAAGGGGGGTTGAATTGTGTGTGTAAATAAACTCAACTTCTTTTTGTTAAAAAAAAAATAGTCTATCTTCCTTAGGAGGTTAAATGATAATATTATTTGATAGACAGGAGTGAGTAAGAGAAAGATTTACACAACGAGTGTAAAGAGGTTCAGATCACATCTATTTGGATCCTAAGTCTTTCTCTTAATACACACAAGGAAAGGGGATTTCTTATAAATTGAAGTCCCGAACTTTAAAAGAAAACCTTATATAGAACAAATTTTCTAAAGCTTTTACTTCTTAAAGTTCTCACACACCAAAAATGATTTCTCTAAGGGAGACAAATTACAACCTTTAACCAAAAGATCAGCTCAACAGCTTTTACAACTTTTTTTAAAGCAAATCAACAATTAGAAAGATGAAATCAATAAAAGAAGTTCTCTCTCTCTAAGACAATACAACAAGCAATAAAAGTTCAAGCCCACACAGAGCAAACAAATTAATTTCAAAGAAGAGAGTGATTGAAGATATAAATGCTGTAGTAGTTTTCTTCAACATATTCATTAGTTGCTTCAGGAGCTACTTTTGGCTTTAAATAAGGGAACTCTAGGAACTAGCCATTGAGACTAATGTCTCTCTTCATTAATGCTTGCAGTCCACCATTAATGTTTGGTTGCTTGGTTAGGAGAAGTGCAGCACGAAGATAGAAGGAGAAAACTATTTGAATTTGGGTGGTAATTCTCATGTGCTGCAAATAACTCCTTTTGTCTGCTAGCTACCTTTCAAACTTAGGATTTGTACTTCTGTCAGAAGCACCATTTTTAATCGGGAGGTAGGTAATTAAAATAAAAAAGTTTTCAAGAGTACATTTTTCTTGAAAAAGGTACAAGAGATAAAAATAAGCTTTATAAATAAATATAAGTGGATCAAACAAATTTCAAGGGCTTTTATATATTGTTCTTACAAGATGGCCCATTCAATAAAGGACATTATAAAGAATAACTAAGTTGGCTTTAAATATATTTAAGTCCATTAGACATTAAATACATTTAAGCCAACAGTTGTCTTACACATGGTTTTAAATTACAGTTGCAATCGCGATTGTGGTTACGTTGCAGCTTACTACAATTACGAGTATTGCAGACGCTGCGATGCTATTGTGTTTATTGTGGCTGTGAATTTTTTTTTAGTTGCACAAAATGTAAAAAAAATATAAAAATATATATAATTGTTATATCTCTTTAATTATATTATATATTGTATTTAACATCTAAATTAATTTAATGAATATATACTCTATGCAAATATATTAAAGAAACCTGTGAAATTTATTTAAAAATAAATAATTATTATGTTAATAAGTCTCACATAATTTTTTTCTCTCTCGATTTTTATTTATTTTTCTCAAATTTTTAATTTTTTCCTTCTTTACATTTTTTTGGGGCAAATTTTTCCTCTTAATTTTTCTAATATCCCTCTTCCAAAACTTATCAAATATTTCCCTTCAAAATTTGACACATATTCTCTTCCCTCTCAAATTAATTGTTATTTGTGCTTATGTTTTAATTTAATTTTAATTAATTTTTAATTTTCCATCCCAATAAATTTTTTTTGAAAAAAACCATATTCAATTAATTCATTCATTGTCTCTCACGCCACAATCAAAATCTCACTCTCTTAGTCCCTTAGAATCCTCTAGAAGAAGAGCCAACTAAGCCACACTCACATAATAAAAGTCTCAACTCTCAACTCAATAGTCAAATGGAAGCCTCACTTAACTTGTCTCACTCACATCTAAACACTACAAGAAAATTGACTTTCAGTGACAACTTTTTAGTAAGTGAATTTTTGGTGGCGACTAAATAAGTCGCCATTAAAAGTTGAGTTAGTCGCCACTAAAATTCACACTTTTGGTGACAACTTTTGAGAGTAACTTGAATTTTTTTAAATAAAATTAAAAAAATTAGACTTTGGGTGGCGACTCCCAATCGCTACCAAAATTTTTTTAAAAAAAATTAAAGAAAGTCTAGTTTTTTAAAAAAAAAATAAAAACTTAGACTTTTGGGGTAACTCTCACAGTCACGCACCAAAAGTTGATTTTGAAAAAAAAAATAAAAAAGTTGGAATTTTTTTAAATAAAATTAAAAAATCAAACTTTTGGTGGTGACTCCTATAATTGCCACCAAAAGTCAATTTTTTTAAAAAAATAAAAAGTCATTTTTTTTAAATAAAATTAAAAAAATTTGACTTTTGGTGTCGACTCTCATAGTCGCCACCAAAAGTCGACTCATTGTAAAAAAAAAATAAAAAGTTAGATTTTTTAAATAAAATTAAAAAATTAAAAAAGTCATTTTTTATTTTATTTAAAAAATTTGAATTTTTTTAAATTTTTTAAAAGAAATTCAAATTTTTTTTAATTTTTTTTAAAAATCAGATTTTTTTTGTGACAACTAAACTGTGATTTTTTTAACCGAAGTCTTTTTTTTTTTTTAATGAAATTAGCTGAAGTTGAACTTTTTGTGGTGACTCCCATAGTAATAATATATTTTCTTTTTGTTAAGTTAAATATTGTTTTATTTCTGTTTGGTAATATTTTTGACTTAAAATAATTTTAACATATTATATATATATATATATATATATAAAATATTTTGCCCTTACAGTGGTGGCAGAATGGCAAGACACACATAGTTGCAAGCAAGGGACCCATGTTCAAATCTCAGGTATACATATATTTGGTTTAATTTCAATTAAAATTGATTATTGCACACAAAAAAATCGAGCGGCACAGCAAGTTATCAAATCGACCAAGATCCATAAGAGTCAAATAGGTCTCGGGTCGACTCGTCGAGCTAATCCGGATCCAAAAGAATGGTGAGTGACTTTTGGTGGCGACTTTGAAAGTCACCACTAAAGGTGTCCTTCAATGGCAACTAAAATTGCCACCAAAAGTCGCTTTTTCTCAGATTTTTTTTGGCAACAAAGATGACTATAGTCGCCAGTAAAGAGTGATTTTTGGCGGCAAGTTTTGAAAGTTGCCACTAAAAGACAATCAGCCATGGACTTACGTCAATAACTTTAGTCATCACTAAAAATCGCCACCAAAGACTTTTGGTGGCCACCAAAAGTCATTTTTTTTGTAGTGTAAAAAAAATTTTTTTCCTTGCCAAAAAATGTCTTTTGGTCACCTTTAATGGCAACTTCTTTTGGTTACCTTTAGTGGCGACTTTGAAAGTCACCACCAAAAGACCTTTGGTGGCGACTGAAATTCACCACAAAAAGACCTTTGGAAGTCGCCACCAATACATCTTTGGTGGTGACTTCAATTGTCATATTTTAGGATTCAAATTGGCCCGACCAGTCAACCTGAGACCCATTTGATATGTGCGGGTCTTGGCTAATCCATTAATTCGCTGTCCTAGGGTGACTATTTTTTTGTATAATATTCAAATCTATATTAAAATTAAACCAAAAATATGCATACCTAATATTCGAACCCAAGTTCCTTACCTTTCAATTATGTGTGTCTTGCCATTATGCCACCACTTTATTTGTGCTATATAAGGGCAAAATATTATATATATATATATATATACTGTTAAAATTATTTTAAGCCGAAAACATTATGAAAAACAAATATATTATTATTAATAGATTAAAAGATAAGAAAAAAAATATAATTATATATATATATATTAAAAAATTGACTTTTGGTTGTAACTGTGAGAGTTGCCATTGAAAGTTTGATTTTTGGTGGCGACTATGGGAGTTGCCACCAAAAGTCAAACTTTTAGTGGCGACTATTAGAGTTGTCACAAAAAGTCCAAACGTTTTTTAATTTTATTAAAAGTAATTGACTTTTGGTGACGACTACAAGAGTCGTCATAGAAAATCTAACTTTTGGTGGCGACTATTAGAGTCACCAGCAAAAATCTAATTTTTTTAATTTTATTTAAAAAAATTGACTTTTGGTGGCGACTCTTAAAAGTCGCTATCAAAAGTCGGACTTTTAGTCGTGACTATGGGAGTTGCCACTAAAAGTCTGAATATTTTTTTAATTTTATTAAAAATAATTGACCTCTAATGGTGATTACAAGAGTCACCACTTAAAGTTTAACTGTGATAGTCACCACCAAAAGTCTAATTTTTTTAAATTTTATTTAAAAATAAATTATTTTTTGGTGACGACTATGGGAGTTGCAACCAAAAGTCTAATTTTTTAATTTTATATAAAAATAATTGACTTTTAGTGGTGACTCTCAAAAGTCACTATATACTTACCAGTTGACCGCTAGCTTTTTGTCATATGTTTTCTGCATAATTTGGTCTATCGGTCGACTAATAACCCTTCGACAGTTCACTGCTAGCTATCTAATTAAAGATTTCAACCTTACAGAATGCAATTCACAAATGGATTTTTTCTATTTTATCATCTTCATTGGGTCTAATCTATAAGTTTCTGTCACCAAAAGTCAATTTTTTAGTGGTGACTATGAGAGTCGCTATCAAAAGTCTAATTTTTTTTTGTTTTAGTTGAAAATAATTGACTTTTGGTCACGAATTTGGGAGTCGCCACTAAAAGTTTGACTTTTAGTGGCAAGTCTCAAAAGTCGCCACTAAAAGTTAGACTTTTAGTGGCGACTCATCAAAAGTCGAACTTTTAGTTTCATTAGTCGCCACAAAAAGTCTACTTTTAGTGGTGACTTTTTTAGTCGCCACTAAAAGTTTATTTTCTTGTAGTGTGAATCAAAGCATGCCTTCCTCACTCTTTTTCTCTCAGCATAATGCACACCACAAATTATAGAGCAACAAGGGAGATGGTGATTGGGTTGACCAGTTGGGCGAAAGGGCTTATGGGTTTTGGTCGTTACAGGTTACGAGCTTTATAGCTGTGGTGCTATGGCAATGCTATGGGTATAAGAAGAGAGCAATCAATGACAACAAACAGCGGCAATGGAAGAAAACTAATAAAAAGAGCACAGGAGAGGAAAATAGAGGAGAGGTAAGTTATCTTTTTTCTTCTTCTAACTCCAACACATTTATCTTCACTGTAAATGAAATTTTTTTTCTCTCCCTTCTTATAGCATTATAAATATGCTCCTTAACATCACATAATGCCTCACATGATCAATTCCTAGCTCCACCACATATTCTGACATTTTCTTTTGCGTTTCAATCCCTTGATAAGTTATCTTTTTGCTCTCATCCACCTCGTACACATATTCTGGCTTTTTTCTCATTTCTTTTTTACAAAAAACGCTACGCAATGACGTTACAGCCACAATCCCATTCTGTTGCGACCACAACGCTGGGATCTGGACCAGCTCCAGCACACAGGAGAGTTAAGCAGATTTCAACCATATTTTTGTGACTTTTAGCCATGATTATAACTGTAGCTATTTTTACAATATATTTAGCTACAGTTAGAACCATAGCTAAAAGTCACAAAATCGTGGCTAAAAAACGCTGGACTCTCTTGCATGCTAGAATTGATCTGATTCCACAACGCTAGAATGTATAATTACCCCGCAAGTGTGGGGTGATGCTACCACAATTTAGAACCATGGTCTTTCTCCATACAAAAGGACCACTAGATATATATGTTTTGGACCACTATATAAAAGAAGGAAAGAAAGTCGACAAAAAATCTTGTTTTGGAATACATATATCGCTAAGAAAAGTACAATCACATCAAACAATATTAAACAATATATCTAGTCATCAATCTACTTCAAGAGCATTGTCAAATGGATAACTATAGGACAAGACAAGTAAGTCCATTTAATAAATAGGTAATTGGATAATGCTACCAAGCACTCGACCTCATTTTTGAGGTCGAGTTTTTTGCCCATACAGTCACATTGTTTTTTGCACCTGTTATGTTTTTTTTATTCCAGGCATGACTCCTGAGAAAAAAATTGGGGTGGAGAAGTCGACCTTCATTGATGTCGACTTCTTCGTAGTTTTTCCCTTGGTAATTTTTAAAATACCCATATCTCTATTTAAAGAAAAACAAAAATGCTAATATCCAGCAGTTGGAATTCGTAAGCATAAATAGATTGCCTTGCATTCTACTTGAATTTATTTATTTTTAAATTTTGTATTTAATTAATTATATTTTTAACAATTTTTGTCAAAAAAAATATATAACATTTTATTAAAAATAATTTATACTTATAAAATATTGCCTCTTTACTCCTTTTTAAGTTATCACTAACTTTATTTTTCATAATATTTTTTTAAATCTATATTGTATATATGGAAATATAAAATTAAATTTATTTAAAAAATTACAAAATTTTTCATATCTAAATATGTTCTATTGAATATAATATGGAATATGATATATATATATATATATATATATATATATATATATGACAAAGCAAAGTTTTATGTACATAATGAATCAAATTTTTCAAGAACGAAAAAAGGTCTACTTGTGGGCAACTTGCCCTTGACTTGTTTGTCATGCGAACTAAATGACTAGATCATTTAAACTCTTTTTTTTTTTTTAACGAATCAATTTTATGTGTCCAAACATGCCTATAATTATCCAGCAAGACAAGACGGCTTTCATACCACAGGCTATTTTGATACTACTACCCACAAGTTGAAAAGGTAAATCGAGATATTGTTGTAGTTGGTATGGAGATTTATTCGAGTTTTGCAAGAAATTATACGTAAAACCTTAAATATATAATATATTTAGTGTAATTTTTGTAATCTAATTGTATAAAAAATCTTAGTTTCGCTTGGTATTTGGTATTTAGTTTTCCACAAAATTGGAACAAGTTAGTCTCATATACTGATGGAAAAATTAAGGAAATTATCAGGAAAATATAGCATTAGTCGTGCTCTGGTTGACACTGTCCTTAAGGAAAGATTCGTGGTTTTTCTCCTAGGAGAAAACAGACCCTTTTGGGATAAAACCCAGGTCATATAACAACAGAGAAAAGAGAAGTTGTGTAACCCAATATCACAAAGGTTATGTTAGGATTCTCTAAACTAGAAGTAAGAGATGGATGATAAATATCCCAAAAAAAAGTGACAATTAATTTTTAATTAAATATGAAAAGATAATTATAACAAATCTAATCATAGGATAGTGAAGATAGTGGGCAATAATTAGTTATAAAGATAAGATTAGAATTAAATTTAAAATAAACAAATAATTATATATAACAAATATAATTTCCACCATGTCAGATAAGTATGAAAATAATTAAATTATTTTTCTAAAATTATTTTCACAACAATTTAAAATATTCTTTTTGAAATACTCCATTTTTCACAACAATCCCTCACATATTTCAAAAGGATATTTTGAATAAAACAATATTATGGGTTACACATATGGGTATAGATACTTCGAATCTAGTGTCTTTTAGACTATGAATCAGATCTAGATAGATAAGATATAATTCACACAGTTAGTGGTGAAACATATAGCTTCTATGAACTAGTAAACTCTTATTGTAAGTTAGAGATCTTACCAATCACATCATACCCCCACAATTCCTGCTGTTAACATCGTTGCGCGCGTTTTCGGCCGTGCACGTGCCTGGTGTTCATGAGTACTCTGGAGATTTTGCCATGATTTCATAGGAGTGGCCCCACTCTACACTCATAGAGGTGATTTCATTAAGTGTATCTGCAATGAATATAGCACTCTTAAGGGCTATGAAAATTATTAAGAGGTTCACTCAACCTCTCTAACAATGCATTCTAACACTTTCACACTTACACTATAAGAAAGTACTGAAATATTAGTATTAACAGAATTAACAGATGATTTGTTATTACCTATATGAACCTTTTTCATGGGGTCTCTAATTACAAAGGTTGGGTTACCATCACTATTAATTTCAATCGGCTTAAATCCATTTCCCCTCGATGTGTGAAGGACTTACTTCCTTCCTACATGCATGTCTAGTCAAAGAATTAGCCAAATTTACTTTTGGCCTCACATAACTGATCAATATATCTTATTTCATCACTTAGTAGCTACTAAATAACTTTTTGTCATAAACACAAATGTCTGCTCTTACCATTGAAAGTTTTACTCTTTACAATGGTTATTGCCACTTGCCAATCTCATTACATAGACACAAACATCATTGGGCTCATGCCCAATGGGTAAATTTCCTAAGAAGTTTGTCAACCACTTAGTCTTATTTTCAACCAACTCTATAAATTTATATAGCTGTTCTCTCAAAAATATCTTCTCACCACTAAGAGTGAGGTTTAACCATTAGTAAATTTTTTTTCTTATCTGAATTCAGAGATTCAATTAACATCATTGTATTCTTTTAATACAACAGGAAAATCACTTTATATAATATTATAATTTATAATACCTCTCATCTCCTTTCATTAGAATTATGTATCTAGACATTTATCTGACATACAACAAATAATATGTCAGGTTAGGTGAAGCTCATCAAAAATAGACTCAATTCTATTTTTTTAATTGAGTGTTAAAATCATAAGAGATATTCATATAGTTTGTCATAAAATTGATCAAACTTTTGAACTCTTTTGAACATGATGTTCTTGTGACAACAAAAGGCTATCACCTTTATTTCTTATGATTTCAACCTTCAAGTCACACTTATTTTACTTATGTCTTTCTTAAACATGTCATCAAATATCTAAACTAGATATTGGCACATTTTCACAATTTAAAGTACTTTCTACAAAGTACAATTTTTCACATGATTTTATAAAGCCTACAATAGTAAAAATAAAATTAAAAAAATAAATTCTATTAATCAATTTTGTTTTAATTCTCACCAAAACTTGAAATGTAGAATTAAAAACAAATTCACAAAGAGAAAATTCATATTTCACATAGCTTTAGAAAGCTCACAGTAATATGACCATAAAATTTTATTGTAAAATTTCAAAATTTTCACAAACACAAATTTCAACATTTAAAAGTTTGAATATTCACACATAAGTTTTAAGAAAGTCTTTTCATATTATCAATAGTTATATTAATAGAAATTTATGAGATATCTTCAATATTCAAATATATTAAACCCATAAAATTTCTATTAAACCACAATAACATTAACTATTGACCAAAACATTTTTACAAAAATTTGTATAGTTTTATAACAACATACTTACAAATCTCACACTTGTTGTTATAAAAGAAATACCCAAAAAATCTTTTCATAGAGCACAATATAAGCTTGAAAAATACCCCCATACTTTTAAATATTTTAAAAATTGAAGGAGTATAATACCACAACTTATATGTACTTAATTTTGTACATAATTAACTCATATAAAGTCTCAAAATTATTATAGGTGGGCATCCAAACACATACTATATATGCATATATATATATTCATCCACCATATAATAAAATTATTTAAGAAAATAATTACACAAAACCATTTAGGAATTTCTCAATTTCAAATTTTGTGACAAATAACTCAACATTATTGTACCTCTTTGTACAATAAAAATGTTATCAAAACTAGCATTCAGAAATGCTTACTCCAATTTTCATATATGACATATTATCATTTCAATTAGATGGTATCGTCAATTTATAAATTAACCCAAAGTTTTTATATGCCAATATGCACAAATTTTTGGTCATATATCTAGCATAAATTTTGTTCCAAAATGATAAGTATAATTCATAATATTATTTAGCAATAATAATGCTTTCAATATTTTAGATGAAAACATTTTTGAATTTATAAAATTTATACCCCGCACATTGACGACTATTGTGCATTTTCAAGAATTCCACATTTTTTTTCACCAAAAATAAAATATTCCTATTACATGTAAAAACACAATTTACATACATGTGAAATTTCTCAAAGCTCAAAAAACTTATTTTTCTATTTATATATTCTCTAAAATTTTTCACAAATATATATATGTATCACAGTCTCAGTGAGAATAATGTAAGCATGCAAGACAACATATATCAGATTCACATAGTTTATTATATTATTTTTCTCATAGCATATAGTATTCAAACTAAAATTATCATCATGTCAAAATCATACTCATCATTGGGATTAAAAATAATTGCACATAAATAGATGATTTTAACTCAAATTTTTCAGAACTAACAGTACGAATCAAATTTCTCTTCAAAGAAATTCAATCTTCATCTGTTTGAATACTAAAGTGCAAAACCAAGGAATTAACCTAGCAAATTAGGAGATTAAGATTTATAAAATCAATTGCCTTAAAAACCAACACAACTAATAACATATTTATACTAGGTATAGTCCAATTTTCATCTTTGACTAAACACAACTAATAACAAATTTGAAAGATAGCCTTTAGTACAGACTATCTAATAAACCAAATAATTCCAAACCAAGAATAAACTCATCCATTTGCCTCAGCCTCCTGTTGCTCTTGCTGAAAATCTCCCTTTGTTTTTTTTTTTATCTAGAAAAACCGCCCTTTTCTAGTTCCCATAGTCACAGTTAGATCACGCCGTATATTGCGCCGAAAATCATGCGAATCTGGTGGCTGGAGTTCACGACATCTTCTCAGATTTTGCTTGCGTCACCGCCACGGAAACGTTTTGTTTTTCTACTAAAGCCATCCCGCCTCCTCTACCTTTGATTCTCTTTCTCTCTCTCTCTCTCTCTCTCTCTCTTTGAACCTCTTATAATCAATGTTTAATCATTCCTCAATTTTTCTGGGTTGCATTGCAGTAATCTTTCCTTAAGATTGTTAGAAAAATTGAGGAATTTATCAGGAAAATATAGTCTGAGTCGTGCTATGGTTGACACTGTCCTTAAAGAAAGATTCGTGGCTTTCCTCCTAGGATAGAACAGGCCCTTTTGGGATAAAACCAAGTCACAGAACAGTAGAGAAAAGAAAAGTTGTGTAACCCAATATCACAAAGGTTAGATTCGGATTCTCTAAACTAGAAGCAAGATATGAATGATAAATATCCCAAAAAAAGAGACAATTAATTTTTAATTAACTATGAAAAGATAATTATAACAAATCTTATCATATGATAGTGGAGATAGTAGATGATAATTAGTTATAAAGATAATATTATAATTAAATTTAAAATAAATGGATAATTATATATAACAAATATAATTCCCACCATGTCAAATAAGTATGAAAATAATTAAATTATTTTTCTAAAATTATTTTCACAACAATTTAAAATATTCTTTTTGAAATACTCCATTTTTCACAACATATACATATATATATATATATATATATATATATATCCATTCATAGGATTTATTATTTTTCATCTTATCTTCTAATATTTGATTCAAATTACATTTTTCACTGATTGCCAAGGTATTTAATTCTTGCAAGGTGAAAAAGGAATTAAGAGGTACCGATTGCAATATAATATCGATTAAATGAGCCCTTGCTATTTGCTAAAAGGCAGAAAAGAGTAAAGACAACATGCGGAATATAGAACAGCATATGCCAATTCTTGAGGAAGTTGAGTTTCTTCATTGTAGACTTATGCTTTCATGGAATCATAAACTTATGACATATCTATTAATTATTATTCTGATACATTAAGGATCTTCATCTATATCAGTGAAAAGATAATTATTAATTGTTAGGTTTGTAAGTGCTTGAAAATAATAGTTTCACATACCAAACAAAGATGTATCATCCCTATGAATAAAGCTGGGTTTTAAATTACGGCCACATCATTGTGATGTGGCCGCAATATTTCGGATACGGTCATTGCCGCATCCATATCACCCCGCAATTGCGGGGTGACTTTCATTCATGTGATTGCACCGCAACAGCATGGCGTTGCGATCGCAACAGAATAGCGTTGCGGCTATAACGCCTTTCTGATGCATTTTTAGTATAAAAGGTTAACAAAAATTGGTTTCAGCATAGAGACAGAGCACAAGACACATTCTAGATCAGATCTAGGCTTAGAATTGAGAAGAGAGAGACCCACCTGCCATTGCCGTCGCCCATCATGAAGGTTGCGCTTGCCGCCGTTGCCGGAGTTAGTGAAACTGTGCAAGACTGAAACTGAAACTCCGAAAGTAAAGAAAATCGCGTCACACCATTGCTGTTTGCTGGAGATCTCCCTCCCGTTGGTCGTTTCCGTTCATCTCGCGTTGGCCGTTGCCGTTCATCAGGTCCTCTTGGCTTTTGCTGCCCTCGTGCTCTGTATCTGTCTCTGTGGCTCTGTTTTTGCTCTGGTCTGGTGGTGTGGTGCCATGCCGTGGTGGAGGAGTTAAGCCACACTTGGCTTCTTTGTCTTCAAGAGGGTTCTAGTCTGATGAAGGGTCTGATGAGAGTGTGAGAGTGAGAGTGAGAGTGAGTGAAGGGTTTAGATTTATGGCTGAGAACTGAGAAATCGTGGGCCCAAGACTAATTTGATTCAATTGAAAAGTGGATCAAAATAATTAATTATAATTTTTTTATTAATTTATTAATAATAATCTAATGCTGGGAGATTGTGGCGTGAGCTTATTGGATGAGTGTGTGGTGGGGGTGGGAAACCATGGGCCAAGAAACAAGAGTGGAATTTGATTGTGGATTAATTATAATCTGAATAACACTTTTTCAATATCATGATAATAATCTAATAAATTGCTCATTGAAAAAATATTACTAAAATAATGAAAAGATATTAATAATAATTACATTAATATTAATAAAGTCACATTTTAAAAAAATGTTTGCTTATGGAATTAATATAAATATTAGATATAATATGTTATATATATTTAAAATTAAAGGTTATAACAATTATATACATTTTTTATATATTTTGTGCAACTAAAAAAAAATCACGACCGCAATGACCGCAACCGCATCGTAGCGTCCGCAACACCCACAATTACTGTGACCTGCAACGCAATCGCAACTGCGACCACAACCGCAATTTAAGACCTTGGAATAAAGTAAACTTCTCATTGCTCAAATTCCAAGTCTAATTTAAAACAAAATCAAAGTTGGACAAAAGTACGTAGAAGCTTTGGCTAATTAAGTCCGCATAGATGGTTTTGATTCCAATTTATGGTAAAAAAAATAATTAAGCATATCTAACCACTTAAATAATAAAATAAATCGGCAAATTAATGTTGATAGCACAGGAGGGAAAGCACATGCTTCTGGATCGTCCTTTTGGGGAAGCTTAGCTTTTCTCTGTCACCTTTTTAAGATTGGTATTCCAATGGAGTTGGGATTCGCTGCCTAGTGCCATAAGCCAAGAAGTGTGCCTGGCGATTGTGGGGCGCATAATGGGTGTGGGCCCCATCACAGGTGTGGAGCCCATACTAATCATGTGGCCCAGATACGCCAGGCAGCAGATTCACTGGCATCCCAAAGTAGGTAGCGAGTAGTCACTGAAGTGAAATGGCCAGATATGATACCTCTCTTTCTGTTCTTGGCCAGTATAAAGGCTCTTCTTTCTTTTTTGCCCCAAAAAGAGTAGATAAAGTTTTTCATTTTGCTACCAGTAGTGACCCTTCAAGGTGTGAGAGGCTGAATGAACAAAACAAAATAATTTATGGATCTATACATTATTCAGAATTTTCTATCTATTTGTTCCTATAAAAGTATTATTTTACAAAGATACAATACTAGCATTGTTTGATTTAAGTAGTTTGGAATTCATTTCCTTAAATAAAATTTTCAGTTCAAGTCTTGTAAGCAAAAAAAAAAAAATTAGTGCTAAACAAAACTTTACACCTTTGTTTTGGAGTCCAGTGAGTTTTGAAAATAGGTGGTTCTAACAAAATAATAATAATAAAGAAATAATTGAACAAAATATATATATGAAACTTACTTTAATACAACAACTGGGTGCCATCTAAATTATAATTTCAGTGGCTTGTACGAAAACATTTGAAATGAAAAAAGAGTTTATTATTAACTTCTCTAAAAGTTTACAATTTTTTTTATCAACTAATATAAAATCTGAAACATCAAGTGTCTCAAATTAGTCTCTAAATAATTGTTTTGTTTCAATTTTATCCCTTATCAAAATAACTGTGAACAATAAAAAAATTGAATTTTAGTAAAAGTAAATTTGACAATATAACCACGAAAATAACTACATTAATGTTTTAAACTAAGATGCTTAATATTTCAAAAATTACAATGAAACAAACAACGATGGTCTTAAATAGCAGCCGCATCACAGCCAGCCACAATGGCCCGGATGCTGCACATCACCCTACAATTTCATGATGAGTAATATTATTTACTCCCCTTACCCTGCATGATGAACATTTCACTGTGTCTTCCTCTATATGCATCTACTAGCGGCTTCTAAAGGTTTTCCCAATGCTTCAATTTTTCATTTCACCTCTCTCAATTTCCTTAGTTTTCATTTCACATTTCTTTCTCAGTGCATCGCTTAGTTGAAATTAAAGGCATGCATGACAGCTAAAAAAATAAATAGATTTTCAAAATTTCTGAAAGATTGCATGAATTACAGTATAAAGGGTGGAGATACCTATTAATCTTAAAGGGAGGATTCTTTTCCCTCTAATTTTTTTTGGAGGTATTAATTGGTGGTAAAGTTGGAAGTAATTAAGCTGGTCTAATATCTTTGGCATAAATTAACTAAATATGACAAGCGAGCTCTTATGATGATGATCTTGTGATATATTATATATATGGATAATATACAAGAAAACAACAATTATTAACGGAACTATATATCTGTTGGTTTCCATGATGTCGTGGTCAAAAAATGAACGCCAGACCGTTAAGATAAGAATCAAGGTCTGCTGTTCGATATGTCTTGCGTTCTTGGTATGTTGAATAAATGCAAAATGATTTTCATGAATAAATCTCATTAACAGTAGACAGTGCAATGTAAACAAAGATTATTCTCTCAAGCCAGCTTCATTGTTGCTGTATATAACTCTACTGGAATAGATCTTATTATGCCAATTTTTGGGGAAGTTCTTTAGAGCATGAACATACATATACTGTTCAACAATCTCTGATGTCTGTGTTTTCCTCTTCATCTCACACTCTCAAAATCCAAATTCATCAACATCCACCTCCTATACGTTGAAGAAAAAAAAAATCACATTAGTTACAGAAAAGTAACTTCTTACGCAATTAGGAATGAAGTTAAATACATTTCTACGTCATACCACTAGAAGAATTCGAATTCCGAATCATGTCTGTCACTTTGTAGAAAATGGACAAAACACTGCAAATGTAACGCATTAACACATTAATAAATAGACTGTCAAAAAATGGCAGGGCAATTCTCCTTTGGCAAACCAGAAAAATGCTAGTATTGATGACGTTTTTCTCTCTGCCAAAGGAGAATTGCCCTGTCATCCCTCAACAGCACATACATAGATCACACTTCTTGGGGCAGCAAATCTGTGTTTTGAGGACACCATGACCCAGTGAAAGTCCTATATATATAGTATAAAAAACAAGCAATGCGAACCTTAAAGTGGATATTGTTGGGAAAATTGGGGTATTTGAAAGAATAAATAATACCCTCAAGCTCAGGATAATTCCCAAACCAAAAAAATAAATAACACCAAGATTTTAGCGTAGAAAACCCTCCAAATGAGGTAAAAACCACGGGACCCGTAGGCCACTTAAACTTCCACTATAATAATAATGGGATTACAAACTTCACCCTCAGGTGGATCTCTCACTCACAAAAAATACAACAACAGTATTTCTTCAATTTGTGAAAATACCCTCACAAATTGGCTCACTATTTTCTTCTTAGAAAAACTCTCTTTCTAAGGCTCTCTCTATTTTTCTCTCACTCTCCTTCGTGAGGATTTTGAAATGATCTGAGGAATGATTTCTGAAGAAGGTGAATGACCCTATTTATAGGGTTATTCCTCACCAACCTCTTCAATTTTTCTTCTTCTGCGCAGCCTCCACCAACCCCAGCGTCTGCGCCTAACTCCTTCAGCAACCTCTTCCAAATTTCAGCAAAGACTGTGCCTAATTTTGACTTTGGGGTAAATTGTAAATTTTGGTTACAATTTTTATTAAATTGCAACTTGACCCTTTTTTTTTTAAACATTAGTGGTGGGTCCCACTTAGGAGGGACCCCACCTTACAAATCTCCCCCTCCCGACTTAAGTGGGGAGTGATACCAAGCCTGCAGCTTCTTTACAGACTTTCAACTTCTCTCTTGGTAGAGTCTTCGTCATCATATCAGCTCCATTATTGTTGGTGTGAATTTTCTCAACTTTCAGCAACTTACTTTCCAACACATCACGGATCCAGTGATATCTCACATCAATGTGTTTCGACCTGGAATGGAAAGTTGGATTCTTGCTGAGATGTATTGCGCTTTGACTATCGCAATAGAGAATATAATTTTCCTGGTTTTGGCCTAATTCTTGTAAGAACTTCTTCATCCACAGGATCTCCTTACAACCTTCGGTGATTGCAATGTATTCTGCTTCTGTGGTGCTTAAGGCAACACACTTTTGTAATCGTGACTGCCACGAGACAGCTCCCCCTGCAAATGTTATTAGGTACCCAGATATAGACTTTCTGGTATCCACATCTCCAGCCATGTCTGAATCTGTATATCCTTCTAATACAGCTTTTCCATTACCAAAGCATAAACAATGACTGGAAGTACCTCTGAGATACCTAAGTATACATTTGACTGCTGCCCAATGTTCCTTTCCAGGATTCGCCAGGATCCTGCTTACAACGCCAACAGCGTGAGCAATATCTGGTCTAGTACATACCATAGCGTACATTAAACTGTCAACAGCCGATGCATAAGGCACTTTGCTCATTTCTAATTTATCCTCCTTATTTGAAGGACACTGGCTCACTTTTAGCTTAAAGTGATTGGCAAGTGGAGAACTAACAGCTTTGCTTTATCCATGTTGAATCTTTCAAGAACCTTTTCCACATACTGTTCTTGAGATAGCCAAATCTTGTGATTTTTCCTGTCACGGGTAATCCTCATGCCAAGAATCTGCTTTGCCGGTCCTAAGTCCTTCATTGCAAAGGACTTGCTCAACTCTTTCTTCAACATGTTAATCTTGTCAATGTTTTGACCTACAATTAACATGTCATCAACATAGAGCAAAAGAATGATAAAGTCATCATCAGAGAATTTCTTGATGAAGACGCAGTGATCAGCTGTTGTTCGATTGTACTCATTTTTCTCCATAAATGAGTCAAACTTTTTATACCATTGCCTTGGTGCCTGTTTCAGACCATACAAACTCTTCTTTAGTCTACACACCAACTTTTCTTTCCCTTTGACTTGGAAACCTTCTGGCTGTTGCATGTAGATTTCCTCGTCAAGATCACCGTGTAGGAAGGCGGTTTTTACATCAAGTTGTTCAACTTCCAGGTTGAGGCTAGCTGCCATACCAAGAATAACTCGAATCGAAGACATTTTTACTACCGGTGAAAATATTTCATCAAAGTCAACGCCCTTCTTTTGACCGAATCCTTTCACAACCAGTCTTGCTTTATAACGTGGTTGTGAGCTGCCTTCTTGACTTTTGATTTTGTACACCCACTTGTTCTTGAGAGCTTTCCTGCCCTGTGGTAATTTCACCAGGTCAAATGTGTGGTTCTCATGTAAGGATTTCATTTCTTCTTGCATGGCTTTCAACCACTCATCCTTGTGCCCATCAATAATAGCTTCATCATAGCTCTCTGGTTTTCCCCCGTCAGTGAGCATCACATACTCATTAGGAGAATACCTACAACTTGGTTTTCTCTCTCTGGTGCTTCTCCTTAACGGTGCTTCTTGTTGGACCTGCTCTGGAACTGGCTCTAGTTGTGAACTGCTAGTTGGTGGATCAACATCATCAGTATCTGGTATAGCTCCCCCGTCATTGGAATTTGATGGTGGAGAGACTGGTTCTAGATTAACTGGCATTTCATCTGACTGTGGTTTCTCTTGTTTCTCAAGATCTTCGATTGTCTGATCTTCAAGAAACACCACGTCCCTGCTTCTAATGATCTTTCTGCTAATAGGATCCCAGAGTCTATAGCCAAATTCTTCATGGGCATATCCCACGAAGATACACTGCTTCGACTTTCCTTCTAACTTGGACCTTTCATCTTTTGGAATGTGAATAAATGCTCTACAGCCAAATACCCGTAAGTGTTTGTAAAAAACATCTTTCCCCGTCCAGACTCTTTCTGGAATGTCATAATTCAATGGAACTGATGGAGAAAGGTTGATTAAATCAACTGCTGTCTTCATTGCCTCCCCCCAAAAGGAGTTTAGCAGTTTTGCATTTGAGAGCATACATCTGACTCTTTCACAGATGGTTCTATTCATCCTTTCAGTGACACCGTTGTGTTAAGGTGTCTTTGGTACTGATTTTTCCAGCCTGATGCCGAAACTTCTACAGTACTCCTCAAATGGTCCGCGATACTCACCACCATTATCTTCACGTACACACTTTAAACGTCTGCCAGTTTCTCTTTCAACTTTTACATGAAACTGCTTGAAAACTTCTTTCACTTCATCTTTAGTTTTCAAGGCAAATGCCCATACCTTTCTTGAGTGGTCATCAATAAAAGTCACAAAATAGAGTGCACCTCCATGTGACTTATTACTCATTGAACAGACATCTGTGTGTATCAAATCTAGAATATTTGCTTTTCTAGAGGGTGGAGAACTACGAAATGCAACTCTGTGTTGTTTTCCCATAATACAATCAACACAAGTACGCAAAGGTGTACCTTTTAATTCTGGCAAGAGCTTCTTCTTGGAAAGAATTCTGAGACCCTTCTCACTCATGTGACCGAGCCGCTTATGCCATAGCTCGGAGGGAATTTCTTTCCTAGCAGTGTTTACATCTCCTTTACATAACTTTGCTTCCATAATGTAAAGAGATGAATCTTTCTTGCCTTTGGCTACTATCAAGTTGCCTTTGGTGAGCTTCCATTTTCCTTCACCAAAATAGTTGTTGTAGCCATCATCATCAAGTACTCCGGTGGAGATTAAATTGAGGCGAATATCAGGAACATGCCTCACATCTTTCAAGAGTAACCTACATCCAAGATTAGTTTCCAAATAAATGTTGCCGATGCCAATAATTTTGGATGCATCATCATTTCCCATCCTCACTCGTCCGAAATCACCTTGGGTGTAGGTTGAAAAGAATTCTCGTCTTGAGGTAACATGGTAGGAAGCGCCTGAGTCAACTGCCCATGTAGTCTCTTGATATGCCAGATTGACATAGTCAGCATCTTGAACAATGACAACATCTTCGGTGACACTTGCAGTGTCATTTGTTCGATTCTCTGCTTCCTGATTCCTGGATTGCTGTAACTTCCGGCATTCTCTAATGAAATGTCCGGGCTTCCCACAGTGGTGACACTTCTTGTCATGTCTCGATCTAGACTTTGACCGTCCTCTTTGCTGGTTTCTTTTATGAGAATCTCTACCATTATTTCTTCCGCGTCTTTCTTGCTTGTCCTGTTTCTCTGTGACAAGCGCTTCGGACTCAGGATTATATCCTTCGTCTTTTCGTCGAGATTCTTCATTCAACATTCTGTCTTTTACCATATCCATGGTAAGCTTGCCTTCAGGGGCTGAGTTACTAACCGACACAACTAAAGTGTCCCAACTTTTTGGTAGAGAACTCAGCATCAACAATGCTTGTAGCTCATCATCGACAGTCATCTTCATCGAGTTCAGTTGATCTACAATACCTTGGAACTCACTCATATGTTCCGATAAACTGCTCCCATCTTTATATTTCAGATTGACTAATCGTCGCATCAGATTAGCTTTATTCTGTGCGGTTGTCCTTGCATACATTTTCTCCAACTTTTGCCAAAGAACATAAGCATCGTGTTCATTAGCAAAGTTTTGAAAAATGCTCTTGTCAATCCATTGCCTGATTTGAGCAGCACATTTTCGATTCAGCACTACCCAATCAGCATCTGACGTGCTAGTTGTTTTGCCATCAGCTTTGTCATCCGTCGGAGTTGCCACTACTTTCTCCTTCGACATCACAATCGGCTTCCACAGATCTTTAATGTATAAAAGATCCTCCATCTTTGGCTTCCAGATAGCATAATTAAAGGCAGTCAACTTGATCATATTGCCGGTGCTCTCCTCCATTTTGAGCTGTAGTCAACAAGTTTCACCGAACTTGAAACTTTTTCCGACAATGAACAGTACCATACGTATGAACAGTTCTGTATGTATGAACAGTACTTGTATGCCTTTATACAGTATTTGTGAATAGTACTCGTACATATAAATAGTACTTGTACAATATTCTTGAATAACCACAGCTTTGATACTACTTTGTTGGGAAAATTGGGGTATTTGAAAGAATAAATAATACCCTCAAGCCCAGGATAATTCCCAAACCAAAAAGATAAATAACACCAAGATTTTAGCGTGGAAAACCCTCCAAATGAGGTAAAAACCACGGGACCCGTAGGCCACTTAAACTTCCACTATAATAATAATGGGATTACAAACTTCACCCTCAGGTAGATCTCTCACTCACAAAAAATACAACAACAGTATTTCTTCAATTTGTGAAAATACCCTCAAAAATTGGCTCACTATTTTCTTCTTAGAAAAACTCTCTTTCTATGGCTCTCTCTATTTTTCTCTCACTCTCCTTCGTGAGGATTTTGAAATGATCTGAGGAATGATTTCTGAAGAAGGTGAATGACCCTATTTATAGGGTTATTCCTCACCAACCTCTTCAATTTTTCTTCTTCTGCGCAGCCTCCACCAACCCCAGCGTCTGCGCCTAACTCCTTCAGCAGCCTCTTCCAAATTTCAGCAAAGACTGTGCCTAATTTTGACTTTGGGATAAATTGCAAATTTTGGTTACAATTTTTATTAAATTGCAACTTGACCCTTTTTTTTTTAAACATTAGTGGTGGGTCCTACTTAGGAGGGACCCCACCTTACAGATATGCCATTGAAAACTGAAAAGAGTAGCTAGGATGAGTATATGCTGGTACAATTCCTGTGGAAGATTCTTCATTGGTCATGGTTTGTCGTCCCGTTCGAATCCCGATTCTCTCGCCATCATTTCTTATCAGAAACCAAAGATTCGATGTCAATATCAAAATTTATTATTTGCATATAAGGGACAGATTCTTTATTTTTGTGATAGAATTGGTCATAATTAATCCCCTTATTTTATATGTATCTGGGGATTTTACTTGAAGAACATAACATAATAATCTACTGTCATGATCATCATTATTCTCATGATATAGGTATATATCACTGAATCAGAAATATCCAAAGTGAACCTTTTCTCCCTCAGAACTAATGGTGAAAATTAAAATGTCTATCTGCCGCTAACATCTTGGTTGGATGCAATTTAATTAAATTCTGGAGATTTAATGGCATGTCAAATTTTATTCTTTGTTACAGTCACAAATATAGACGCCTTTTAATATGTTTATCTCAAGTGTAGTGACTTTACCTAATGAAAAACTAATTTAACGATTGATTATATATTCTATCCAATGTCCGTTACTCAGAAGAGTTCATGACTGCTTTAGTCTGTACTGTATTTTCACTTCAAAATGAAAATTTTATTTCTATTCATTAACTCATTGTAAAAGATGAAAGTGAATATATTTCTTTTTCAAATACTTACTCATATTCTTCTTTGCTTTCTTTTATCTGTTAAACTTCTCTGCGGCCATATGTAAAAATAAAATAACAGCCACAGCCCACAGGTAAGAATGAAGATAAGGATAAAGAAGAAGATAGCAAGATAAAAAGGACTGCCAGAATTTCTCTATCTTCACTTTCCTGAGAGGAATTTTGATCAAAATTAAGATTGAATTTTTCATCACAGGATAGCAAAATAAATCTATAAAACAACTGAAAGTATTTTATCTCTGTCCGCTGGATTTTCAATTTCCTAGCTTAGTTTATTAAAACTATCATAATTCAAAAAGATGGAGTTTAAGTTTATTAATACTATTATAATTAGAAAAAATAAGTTTTCTACAAATGGACATGAAACTTGAATCTACATGCCGCTATTTTTACTTTTAATTATTATTTATCCAGAAGGCTTATGATTAAAAAAATTGAGGGCAGACTATAGTTTATTTATCTGACTGCACGTTTTCTGTTTAGTTAATACTTAGCCACCATATATTTTTGTTCTAATTTTAACAAAAATAATCATGTGAATCTTATAATGTTGAAAATTTCATTCTTGAAAGTATGCATTCACTTACACCATTAACAGTTGCATAGTATTCTAAGTTAATTTATTGCTTTAAGTGAGAGAAATTTTTAACCATAACAATTATTCATCTTACTATTTATCATTCACATGACTATTTCTTTTAGATTTCAACTAAGAATAACATGTCGGGAAAGTAAAGAACAAAGTCCCACATTGAATAGTTAAGGAAAAGTATACTGGTTTAAAGAGTATGAAAAAACCAAATCAAATTATGTTTAGGATTTTGGAGGCAAGGCTCACCTTCACATTCCATCGTGCCTCCCCCCCCCCCCCCCCCAAAAAAAAAAACAAGGACTTAGATTGGGCCAATCAAACCTATAACATGAAATCAAAGTCCAATGGCCTTACAACCCATAAAAAAATTCATGGTCCAAGATGTTTTAAAAAGTAAGAGCCTAAGATGGCAAGCAAAATTTGAAAGCCTATGATGATGACAAGTCTCAACTGGCCTATTTATAGAGTGTGACGAAGACAACTAAGTTGTCTTAAACATTTTGAATACAAAGCTCACCTTCACATTTCATCAAGCATAACAATCAAACACCCTCCAAATAAAGATTTGGACTAGGCCCATCAAAATTTTAACATAACATGAGATGGTTAAGTAATAATAACACAACAAATCACAAGATTTTGAAAGGTGTGTTTTTAAACTACACGGAATAAAACCTAACTTGAGGTAAACGAGAAGAGATAAATTAGAACCCTTGGCATAGAGAAAAATGTAATCAAAAGTAGGAAAGGTTCCAAGCAAAAGCTTAAGGGTCCGTTTGGTACGCGAGACAAAGAGGAATGGAAAGAAAGTAGGAAAATGGAAAGAAAATGAAAAGGGAAAAGAGAAAAAGAAAAGGAAAAAAAATGTTTCATATGGAACAAAAAATAATAATGGCAAAGAGAAAAAAAGTGTTTGGTATGTAGGAGTATGTGAGATAATTTACTAAATTACTCCTACTGTAGTCTTCTCTCTCTCTCTCTCTCTCTCTCTCTCTCTCTCTCTCTCTCTCTCTCTCTCTCTCTCTCTCTCTCTCTCTCTCTCTCTCTCCTCTTGATCTCACTATCACTCTTTCTCATTTGCTCTCAACTCTCATCACACTCTCTGATACAACTCTCTCGCTTACAATCCGTCGTTCTCATCACTCTCATCTCCCGCTAGCAAGCTCGTTCGTCACTCTCACCCTCCTCTTGCATCTCATCAAGCTACAACCCACACCATTCACAAATCTCGAAGCCAAAGTTTATCATTTATTGGCTCTGATCTCTCTCCCTTACTCCCACATTGTTCTCATCACATATCTCAATCCTCTCTTACTTGTTAAGCTTGGTTGCACTATAACCAGAAGCCTCCATTTGCCGGCCAAAGCAATGAGAAGATGCCAATGATTGCAACTCAGAGAAAAGCACGAAGCTAGAGATGGAAGAGATGGGGACATTTTCGGTATTCAGGAAAACCCACAAGGGCAAAACAGACATATCACTCGGTTTTCCATGTTATCTCATTTGGAAAAAAAAAAAAAGGAATTCCATCTTCTGCATATGTACTATACTGAGGTGCCTACAAAACAAGGGAAGAAGAGAATAATATTGGAATTCACATTTCCTTTCCTGATAAGAGTCACTACCAAATGGGCCCTAAAAGATTACTATTATTGATCCCAAAGTTATGAATAAAGTGTTTAAGAAGGTTTTTATACTAAATCGTAATTAATTCTTGAAAATAAAATAAAATTAAAAAAGAAAAACACCAAAAATAGAAAAATTAATTAATGCCAAAAGAGTCACTAAAATAGTAATATTTTTGCTCAAAACTAGATCCAATTGGATTTCACTTGTTGGTCCAGGCAGAGCTTTAAATAAGCTTTTTTGGCTTATGGAGAACTTGAACTTTCAAGATGTCAAGTTCTCTATCATCAAATTTTCTCAAAGTACATGAAAAGTTCTTCTTTAACCAAACACTACAATTTTGAAGTAATCTACTAGTGGAGACATTCAACTTTTTTTTTTTTTTGAGGTGAAGTTGTCCATAAATTTTTTCTAAACTTTATGCAGACATATTATAGGGCCTAAATTTCTAATTATACTAAAAAATTCCATTCCAAATATTAGGTTGTCCATTTTGGACGTTTGAAGATCAAATTAATCCGTAAACCTAACTTCAAGTTGAAGGAAAATTTATTTCCTTATGAACTTTCTAGGGGCAACTTGAATTTCCCCAAAGATATGTTGTTTTGGGCAGAGATATGTTAATCTTGGTAATATCAGTGGCAATATCTATAGTAATAAGCATTTAAGAGTAAAAGGGAAATTTATTCTCTAAATTTCTGATGAGAAGTTAAGAATTCATTTTCTCTATATCAACTGTTTATTTTATAACAAAAAGTCCAGATTGAAAGAATTTTTAAAAAAAAATAAATAAAAGATAATCAGAACTTTCAATCTGGATCATCTATCATGAATTGAATAGTCTAAATGAAAAAAAAATTCAATTTCTTGTTGAAAATTAGAAAAAAAAATTCTACTTGCGAGTAAAAGAGCTGGGAGACCAAAGGCACGGGAGGGACCACATTGATTTGAAGAAAGTTGGGAAACTGAGGAATAGAGAATGTTCTTGGGAATATCCCTTGGCCCCAGCCATGAGACCATTGTTGGATTTTTTATATGGACTACCATAAATCAATTATCTATACATATATATTTCTTTATATGTATTATCTAGATTTGATAAGAGGTTGATTATATGTCTTTGTTTTTATAAATTATGTAATCTTTATTGAATTGAAATTTGGTCTTGTGTGGGCTGCCTAATGATGGGAAGGTCAGCCCATTAGGGTTTTCCAAGGGGGAGTTTTTACTCTCTGCCTATATATGTAGTGCAGCAGTTTCATTGAAGTAATACCTTCTAAAAGCATATTAGGTAAAGAAAGTAGTTTACTCTCCTTACTTGTTTTATTTTCCTTTCTCTCTTTACTACTTATACCAAATCATCAATTGTTACCATGAGTTTCGCTACTTTCGCAGGTGTGTATATTTTCTTATTAGTCATATATACTATAGAATTATTTCCAATACTTATATATATATATATATATATAGGAATTGTTTATAAATTCCATCAACCACGACTTAGATATATCCTCTCACCCATTTATACATCTAGTATATGATCACCAAAGTTTTTTTGTTTTGAAGTTTTTTACCGATATCTTCTACTGAAAACAATCTTGTTCAAGGCACTGACACTAAATGTGGACACCTCCACCAGCAATGATTTGAACCTAGCTAGGTTTATTAATTTTTGAGAAATTGTCTTTTTTGCTAGACCTAGCTCCCATTAGTTACATAATGATCATATTTGATGTGACGACTTGCTACCTCGGCCCATGACCGGCATAGTGACACTACTTCCCATCGCTGTAAGCCTATTATTTTTATTACTCCTTTCATTTTATTCTGTTATGCACAAACATTTAAATTAATATTATAACGATTCTATTTGTTTCTTTCATGGTATTCACATAATTACTATCAATGTACAATTTCAATTAAACATATCTGGCATCCTTGCCACTTACATCAATATTTAAGAAAGTGAATAGATACTCACACACAGTTAGATTTAGGAAGAAGCGTACCTTGTATTCCCGCCATTTCGATTCACAAACATTGTGAACATTCATACATACAATCATACAACACATCCTACAATTTATTTGCTTTCTTGTCTAGGATTGATTATCCCTAATTTTATTTTACAACTCTAAGTAATAGCAATAAAAATGGCTTTTCGAAGATGTCTCCCCTAAGAAAATAATAATCTAAAATTTAAGAGACAATATCTATTTATGAAATCCTAATTTATTTTGTATATTAGTTTGTTAGATTCGTTGTTTAATTAACTAGATTTGTACTAAATATCTATTATTATCTAGATAAGAAATACTCCTCAATATCATATCTCTTTCACAATACAATCCTTCTTAATAGGATAATACGTTTTAATAAAAGATTATATACATAAATCTATATTGAACTTTTGGAAGTCATCCAAACGACATCCCTAAGGAGAGGTGCCTCGAGTTTTCTTTCTCCTTTTTTATCTACATAGTAGTCATTTTTAATGTAGAGAAAATAGGTAATTTATAAAGTTTACCTTGTACTTTCCTTTCAAAAAGAATTACATTTTCTAAGAATTGCTCATTCAAAAAGAATTATTTTTTTTAATAATTACTCATACCAACATATTCATAATAACTAAAATATTTCTTCATACATCCTTAACTCGACATCCCAAGGTATTCTATAAACTAAAACTAATTATCAATTATCATTAGGAAATCAAAATTCATCAAGCATCAATCCAGATATTTTATAAAATAAAATTAAATTAATTCAATCATCATATCATTCAATTAATCCAAGTAATGTCATAATAAGAATTTTTCAACTAATTAATAAAATTAAATTAAAATAATATAATATAATTATCTTGTCATTCAATCCATCCAAATAATATCATAACAATAATAATTTATAATTTACAAAAAAATCCCAATAGTTATAGTTTTTCGACAAATCCCAATAATAATTCTCAGTCCAATCCAAAGTGTCCTAACGACCATAAAGCACCTAAAGATATTAACCTCAAACGAAATTACTAATCCTACCTGACAACGGGAGAGGTTCTCAGTGCAAAACTCATACCACTCCTTAGGCGAGGTTTCTTCGTCTGTAACCGGATTTGAAAAGAACATAAAACGAGGGTGAGTTACAAGAACTCAATAAATGTAATGGCCAATTAATAATATAGTCTAAATGCATAGATCAATCACATTATATATGCCCGAAGGCCACGAAATCAACCAAGATACATAATTAAGAAAGCATACTTGATAACTACACCCTGTGTATCACACATAATAATCATAGATTAGGGTGTGGTATTCATCACAAGGCGGAGCCACAATGCCTATGTGATGCATTGTCTATCCGTCTCATTAGTGGGGTGCCACACGAGTCCGGCCTAGATCGCCCAAACTTTCTTTCTTACTATGAGGAAAGCGTCGTCCCAATAACTTACCAAGTCTATCTTGTGACCAGTAATAGCCCGCTACACAAAGAGGAATATCAACCCACTACGACAAATAAGCCCGTGGGCACACATGTAACAGTAATTTACCACAATCATCACATGTCCAAATAGTTCATACATAATTTGCATCATTATAATAGCAATTCACTCGTCCTCGTAATAATATTAATAATGTTCATATTTTCATACGTAGAAATTAAATTTTTCATTAACAACCATTATGATTCTCACATTATCATCAAAGTAATTCCTTTGACTATTAACAATAATAACAAATTTTTGTTTCACCCAATATTTATCTTCACTCATGCAACTCGAGATACTAACCCGGTATACCTAACGTAATTGAACCCGCTAAGACCAGATTATTAATAAGTCGTCCACTCATTTGGAGCTTTTAATATACTATCTTATGGAAACCACAGGGAACTGGAGAAGAGTTGTGAGCGAGGGTTCATATCTTTCTCTACCAATGTTGTAACAATTTTAAGAAATGTAGTTAGGGTGCGTTCTTCTCTTGATAGAGTTTTAATTCAAAATTTCTAATTAGTTGAAAAGAATAATGAATTTCCCTTGAATGCTATGGATTGAGTTTTCAATGATAATCTAAGTTTATTTATTTTTCTCTTCTGTGCTTACTACTTTTTCAAATTGGCCATTTGAAAATTGATTTAGAGCTCATATAGGGAATTGGAAAATTCATATATGAATATGCCTATTGAAATAATTGCCATAAGTAAATTTGATCTAGGAATAGATAAATTTCTTGTGTGGTTTAATTGAATTCACCTATGCTTAATGCCTTATTCTAATTTGTTTGGTATAAGAAATTAGAGAATTGGATTAGGTAAGAGTGTTAATTCGTCAAGGAATTGGGTTTTATTTGGAATTGAGAATTCTACCATCGATGTAGATATTAAAGGCTTAGATTAAAATGGAAACTCAATCCATAGTTGGATAGGGTAGTAAAATTGGCTTTCTAATGCTTTGATAATTTAAAGTTCCTTATTAATTTCTTTAGTTTATTTGTGTTAATTTTTTCTAATCATCAGTATTTTAGTTAATTTTCAGTTATTTAATTTAGTTTAATATCATACACTTAAAATCGATTGTATAGATAATTTAGGCATAGCAAAATTGGTATTTGACTCCTATAATCCTTGTGGGATTGACACTCTACTTACTTTTATATTATTTGTTGACTTGGTACAATTGCCGAGAGTTTTTCAACTAACAAGTTTTTGTATACACACAAACACAGAGGGGAGAGAGAGAGAGAGAGAGAGAGAGAGAGAGAGAGAGCATCTTCAATGATAGTTAAAGGGTTCTTAAAAATAAGAACATATTTTTAGTGAGTTTCACCATTAGAGTACGACAGCATAATTATTACATCTAAGAATTATTCTTATATAAGAATCAGTTCTTACAACATATAATCAATACAAAAATCATTGTGGGACCCACTGTAAATGAAGTATTAAAAATGTGAGGTAACTTATGACACTACAAAAAAAAATTTGTAGTCGCCACCAAGAGTCTTTGGTGGTGACTTTTAGTGGCGACTAAAGTTGTTGGCGTAAGTCCGTGGCTAACTTGAGACCCATTCAACTCATGCAGGTCTTGGCTGATTCAATAACTCGCTGCCCTCGAGTGACTCGATTTTTTTTGTACAATATTCAAGTTTATTTGAAATTAAACCAAATATATGTATACCTGAAATTGGAACTTGGGTCCCTTGCTTGCAACCATGTGTATTTTGCCATCTTGCCACCACTTCATTTGTGTTATGTAAGTGCAAAATATTATATATATATATATATATATATATATATATATATATATATATATATAATCTGTTCAAATTATTTTAAGTCAAAAATATTACAATAAAAAATAAAACTACATTTAACTTAACAAAAAACAAATATATTATTACTATGGGAGTCATCACAAAAAGTTTGACTTTAGCTAATTTCATAAAAAAAAATCAACTTTGGTTAAAAAAATAATCAGACTTTAGTCGCGCACCAAAAATCTAATTTTTTAAAAAGAATTAAAAAAATTGAATTTCTTTTAAATAAAATTAAAAAAATTAAAAAATTAAAAAATTTGAATTTTTTTAAATAAAATAAAAAAGAATTTTAATTATTTTTTAAATTTAAACTATAGTCACAATCAAAAGTTTATTTTTTAATTTTATTTTAAAACATCTGACTTTTCTATCTTTTTAAAAAATAGACTTTTGTTGCCACCAAAAGTCTGATTTTTTTTAATTTTATTTAAAAAAACTGACTTTTTTATTTTTTTAAAAAAATTGACTTTTGGTGACAATTATAAAAGTCACCACCAAAAGTCTGTTTTTTTATTTTATTTTAAGAAAATTTGAATTTTTCTTTTTTTTTTAAATCGATTTTAGTCGCTATCAAAAGTCTAATTTTTTTAATTTTATTTAAAAATCTAACTTTTTCTTTTTTTAAAAAGATAGAATTTTGGTAGTGACTACGCGAGTCACCACCAAAAGTCTGATTTTTTAATTTTATTTAAAAAAATATGACTTTTTTATTTTTTTTTTAAAAAATTGAAGTCGCCACCAATAGTCTGATTTTTTTTAATTTTTTTTAAAAAAATTAGACTTTTTTTTAAAATCGACTTTTGGTGGCGACTATGGGAATCACCACTAAAAGTTTGATTTTTGATGACGACTATGAGAGTCGCCACCAACAGTCTAATTTTTTTTAATTTTATTTTAAAAAAAATTTAATATTTTTTATTTTTTTAAATTAACTTTTGGTGGTGACTAGTCTAATTTTTTTTTAATTTTTTTTTAAAAATCTGACTTTCTTTTATTTTTTTAAAAAAATAAATACAAAAGTCGTCACTGAAAGTCAATATTCTTATAGTTTGAGACCTATTTGTGAATTATTTACAATTATATTATTGAATAGAAAGTTACTTAAAATAAAAAGTGATGATGTGATATTATAAGATCCACAATAAACAAATGATCTAGAGTTAAATCATTAAAGATGCTTTAAAAGATGGAAGGGGGTACACAGAATGTGATGGAGGAACCAGTGAAATGATGGGGAATTGGGAAGTGAGGGGAGTTGCATTTTTCAAAAAGTGAAATGATGAGAATTGGAAAGGGAAATTAGGCAAGAGTTGGGAAATGGAAGGACAACGTGTGAGGAGAGAGTGAGATAAGTATTGAATAATTAGTAGGCAAATTATATTTAAATATTAGTATTATTAGTTTATGAGTTTTATAGTTCGATTTTTAAAACATTATTATCCTCCCTCTACAAAGCTATTTGCATTTATCAAGATGCTTCATCAAATTTATTCATTATGCACACTTGGCACTGTCAAAACAGGCTTTAGCTTAGTCTGCCTGTATTTTGACAGGTATGAATATCTAAATTTAGTCCATTGGGCCTATTTTTTTTAAAAAATAATTTTTTATAATTATATTATATTATTTAGTATATAAATAATCTCACATTATCATATTTTTATATTTTATAACATTATATTTAATAATTATAATAAATTTGGATATAAAAATTTTTATAATTTTTTAAAAATAAATATAGAATTTTTAAATTTAAATATAATATAATTAATTTAAAAAAATATAAAAATTGTGTTGCACCATGTTTTTTCTTTTTTCTAAAACCACATCGCTTGCAAAGATTCACTCATCCGACGCCTATTACCCATATTACTCCCCTGACACACGACTCTGCTGCCTTCTAAAAATACACATTCACTCCCTCATTCATTAACTCATCCAGAAAGCAAGAGATCCCCATTTGCAATTTTAATTTTTTATTGTTGAATGCCATTCACAAGACAGTGTAACTGTGCAAGTGTAAGCACCAAACACTTGAAACAAGATGTCTTACATTATGCATACATTGTCTTTTTTTTTTTTATTTAGCCAAATTATTGAATTTTTCATTAAAATAATTTTAATATTATATTATTTAAAAATCAAAATTTAAATAAAAAATGCTTGGCCCTTAGATCAGCATGAACGGGCCTGATTCGCCCAAACACTATATTCGAGGCCAGTCTAAAAAAGGGCCAAACCGGGCCCATTTTCAACCGATCCATTTTGATAGTATTATCAACACACACTGTTTCTCACAGTTTTTTATTTGTCAATTGAAATCTGAACGGAAAAGAAAGAAAATATTGTAAGGAAAAAGAAATAGGGGATAAGTGAACGAAAAGATAATTAAATAATTTTTATGATTGAATGATTAAAACTAATAAAAAAATGAAAATTAAATAAGACAAATGTGTTATCGTACGTACGTATAATATATTTGTTTTTTCTAAAATAATTGAATGTTAAACAAGTAGTAATTTTTGAAAATTAAGAGTAATCAAAATTATAAATTCAAGAATAAAATTTTTTAGGAATTTTTAAATTTTTAAAATTCAAGTCAAATTTTTATTATTGCAATTTTTTAACTTATATTATCAGCCTTTGCCATATGTTTTTTTTTTTCCTATTCACATATACATATTGCCCTGGGTGGAGAACAAATTGTTATAGATTCGATGTATAGCAAAAAGTTCCAATCATCTTTTGGAGCTGAAAGTGGGAGTTATTGAAGGCTGAAGTTGCTGAAAAAAACATTGGAGAAAAAGTGACTATTCCTAAAATGATGATCACTTCTTCTGATTCTATAATTTCATTCAAACTTAGAAGAAGACAATTTTCTATTGCACTCTATTTTCTATGACAATTAATAAGAGTTAAGGCTAATTACTTTCATATATTGGATTGTATTTAGCAAACCCAGTCTTTATTTATGGAAAATTGTACATTGTTATTTCAAGAGTAAAAAGCAAGAATGGGTTGAAGATACTTATACTATACAAAAAAGATAAACCTGCTAAAAGCATTGAAATATAATTAGAGGCAGCATAAATTTTATGTGTATCAATGTCCAACGGTAAAATTATATGTTAAACATTTTAATATCATATTATCTTAAACGAAAATTGTTGAAATGTATTCATAACCTCTCCTATTACATATATTTTGCTAGCTCAATCTCGCGTGCATCGCAAGAATCATACGCTAGTTGTTATTAATTTTTGCAATAAAGGTCAACTTTTGACTTAAGCATTGAATAAGATTGTGGAAATTTTAGAGTTTTTAATGTAAACGAAGTATATGCCTAGAGAGAAGCTAAAGAATATGGTCCACGGAGAATCTATACGCGAAGGCTGCGACAAGTTTTACCATACAATTATGCCAGAATCAACTTTTGGGGTCCACTTTGTGGCCATTGATAGCAACAAGAAGAACCCTAGCCATGAAAAAGCTGGAGGGACGATATAGGTCTCAGAATCTTTCCTTCCAAAGCTCATGAAACAATGTTTTATGGCTTAACAACTTCACGTAGGGACGCTTAAAGAATAGTTTTCACATATTTCTTTGTCGTTTATTAAACCAGTAATATTCATGAACAGTTAAATACATGGTGAATTATTTAACCTATAAAGGTTGAAAGCCATGACTTTTTCAAAAATAATTATTTGACGCAATTGTTATAATAGATTCCAATTTTAATTCATTATTTCAATTTTAATGTTATAGTTTTACAAGGATTTAGGAACGAAAAAAGGGGAACAAAAGATTTACAAGATTGTGAAGGCTAGAGAGAGGAAATCTAGAGATTTAGATCAATAAGATGTGTTAAGGATGAAGAAGGAAAAGTTTTGGTTACAGACAGAGATATTAAAAATAGATGGCAGGGTTATTTTCATAAGCTCTTTAATGACAGAACGGAGTCGACTTGTGATATGGAAGATCTAGCAACCTTGGAGAGAGAACAAAATTTGGCATATTATCGCAGGATCAAGGTGGATGAGGTCAAGGAAGCTCTTAGGAAAATGGATAATGGTAAAGCTGTTGGTCCCGATGGTATTCCCATTGAAGTTTGGAAGTGTTTAGGATAGGAGGGTACTATCTGGCTAACTAAGCTCTTTAATGAGATTTTAAGGTCTAAGAAAATGCCTAAAGAATGGAGAAGAAGCACTTTAGTGCCTATTTACAAAAATAAAGGAGACATTCAGAATTGCGCAAACTATCATGGGATAAAGCTTATGAGTCACACTCTAAAATTATGGGAAAGAGTGATTGAACGTAGGTTAAGAATCGAGACGAGTATTTCTGCAAATCAATTTGGATTCATGCCAGGACGGTCAACAATGGAAGCTATATATCTTCTAAGGGGGTTGATGGAAAGGTATCGGAGTGAACAAAGAGACCTTCATATAGCATTTATTGACTTGGAAAAAGCCTATGATCGAGTACCAAGAAAGGTGCTGTGGAAAGCCTTGGAACAGAAAGGTGTACGGGTTGCGTATATTAGAGCCATAAAAGATATGTACGAGGGGGCTACGACTAGTGTGAGAACGTCTGGAGGGGAAACTAGAGACTTTCCTATTAAAATTGGCCTAAATCAGGGATCATCTTTAAGCCCTTATTTGTTTGACTTGGTTTTAGATGTTCTGACGAAACACATCCAAGAAGAAATCCCTAAGTGCATGCTTTTTGCAGATGACGTTGTTCTCATAGCAGAGACAAGGGAAGAGATTAATTCTAAACTTGAGTTATGGAGAGCTACTTTGGAATCGAAGGGTTTTCGTCTGAGCAGGAGTAAGACCGAATATATGCATTGTAAGTTTAACAAGCGACAAGCTAGGAACGAGCTAGAGGTTAAGCTTGGTGATCAGGTCGTATCACAAGTGTCAAAGTTTAGGTATTTAGGATCAATTATACAAGATGACGGCGAAGTTATTAGAGATGTGGAACATAGGATACAAGCTGGGTGGTTGAAGTGGAGAATGGCATCAGGAGTTATTTGTGATCGGAAAGTACCTGATAAACTCAAAGGAAAGTTTTATCGTACTGCTATAAGACCAGCAATTTTATATGGGAGTGAATGTTGGGTAATGAAAGGACAACAAGAACATAAAATTGGAGTGGCGGAGATGAGGATGTTGCTTTGGATGTGTGGTCATACAAGAAGAGATAGGATCCGTAATGATCATTTACGAGGTAGAGTTGGGGTGGCACCTATTGAGGAAAAATGGTTGAAAACCGTTTAAGATGGTTTGGGCATGTGCAAAGAAGACCGTTCGAAGCGCCAGTTAAGAGAGTTGAGCAGATGGTTTGGAGCCCTATGAAAAAAAGTCGAGGAAGACCAAAAAAGACACTTAGAGAAATTATTGAACGGGACCATTTAGTAAATGAGATATCTAAAGAGTTGGTCATTGATAGAGCTCAATGGCGTCGTGCGATCCATGTAGCCGACCCCACTTAGTGGGATAAGGCTTTGTTGTTGCTGTTGTTGTTGTTGTAGGGTTTTCCCCTCTGTCGTTGATCCATATTCATGAGAGATTCGACAAAGTTTTACGTTGGCTGTCGAGGGCCTAACACAACCCTCCTCCTTTACCCGGGCTTGGTACCGGCTATAAAACATAAGCTCAAAGGAAAGTTTTATCGTACTGCTATAAGACCTGCGATTTTATATGAGAGCGAATGTTGGGCGATGAAAGAACAACAAGAGTATAAAATTTGAGTAGCGGAGATGAAGATGTTGCGTTGGATGTGTGGGCATACAAGAAGAGATATGATTCGTAATAATCGTATACGAGGGAAAATTGGAGTGGCACCTATTGAGGAAAAAATAACTGAAAACCGTTTAAGGTGGTTTGGACATGTTCAAAGAAGACCATTAGAAGCGCCAGTAAGGAAAGTTAAGCAGATGATTTGGAGCCCTGTGAAAAAAGGTCGAGGAATACCAAGAAGGACACTTAAAGAGGTTATCGAGAGGGATCTTCTAATAAATGAGATCCCTAAAGAGTTAGTCATTGATAGAGCTTAATGGCATCGGGCGATCCATGTAGCCGACCCCACCTAGTGGGATAAGGCTGTTGTTGTTGTTGTTGTTGTTGTTGTTGTTGTTGTATTTCAATTTTAATGTTATAAATGTTTTTGACAACAGGGTTGTATCCTTTGTAAAGTGTAGGGCAAGATAAAAATTAATAAGGTGCATAGTAAGTAATTAATCTTGAAGGAATTAATGAAATCTGCATGAAGTCATTAATCTAAAAGTCTCCGCAGAGATTACTATATTCTCGCTTGTTGATTTTTCCTCCACACGGAATTTTTTTTTTCTGTTAATTTGTTTGTTTCACAAAAAAGAAATAAAAAGGTCAATTATAATTTTTGTCCCTATAATTTGACTAAAATTATAAATTAGTAACTATAATTTATTTTCATGTAAAATGGTCCCTATAGTTTTATCATTCTTATAAGTTAGTCTCTGTTATCAGTATAGTTAACTTTACTATTAAAATAGTCCTACATCGTAGCTGACGCATATATTCCAGTCATTAAATTTTGCATAATTCAACCGTTATATCAACAAAATTCAATGTAGACATTAAGTTAGAGAAATTGGGAAATAAGGTCAAAATGAAAATTTTGTTAACGTGGCAGCTGATTTGTGCAAAATTTAATGATTGGGCATTCTGACATGTTGACAAAGGTACACATCAGTTGTTATGTAGGACTATTTTAACAATAAAATTATTTATAATAACGATATGAATTAACTTATATCGATGGAGAAACTATAAGAAATATTTTACATTAAAATAAAGTATAGGAATCAAAATTATAATTTTAACCAAAAAAACTCAGGAGTATGTATATAATTGCTGAGGCATATTGTTGACCAGTGGGGATTATCGCCACAGAGTACTGCATTGATTAAATATTTTTTTGTACTTGCTCCTAGACTTCTATCCTAAAATATAACATTAACTATAATAAAATTGACTTTTAGCGACGACTTTTCAGTAATGACTTTTAAAGTATTACCAACAGTCGACTTTTGATGGCGATTAAATAAGTCGCCACTAAAAGTTGAATTTTGGTCACACTTTTGGTGGCGACTTTTTATAGTTATCATCAAAAGTCAAATTTTTAAAAAAAAATTAAGAAAGTCAAATTTCTTTTAAAAAAATAAAAAATTAGATTTTTGGAGTTAATTTTAAAAAATAAATACATAATATTGAAATTTTAAAATAATAAAAAAATAGACTTTTGGTGGCGACTATGAGAATTGCCACCGAAAGTCAATTTTAAAAAAATTCGAATGTTATAAAATAAAATTTAAAAAAATCAAAATTTTGGTGGCAACTCTCATAGTCACCACCAAAAGTCAATTTTTTGTTAAAAAAAGGTCTGATTTTTTAAAATAAAATTAAAAAAAAGACTTTTGGTGGCGACTCTCATAGTCGCCACCAAAAGTCTATTTTTTTGAAAAAAAAATAAAAAAAAGTCAAATTTTCTAAAATAAAACAAAAAAAATTAAAAAAGTCATTTTTTATTTAAAAAATTCAAATATTTTAATTTTTCTTAATTATATTTAAAAAAATTCAAATTTTTTTACTTTTTTTAAAAATCAGATTTTCAGTAGCAACTAAATTCTGATTTTTTTAACCGAAATCGAATTTTTTTTTTATGAAATTAGCTGATGTCAGACTTTTTGTAGTAACTCCCATATTAATAATATATTTACTTTTTGTTAAGTTAAATATTGTTCTATTTCTGTTTTGTAATAGTTTTTATCTAAAATAATTTTAACAGATTATATATATATATGTATATATAATATTTTGAACTTACATAACACAAATGAAGTGGTGGCAGGATGACAAGACATTCGTGGTTGCAAGCAAGGGACCCAGGTTCAAATCTCAAGTATGTATATGTTTGGTTTAATTTCAAATAAACTTGAATATTGTACAAAAAAAATCGAGTAACCTCGGGACAGTGAGTTATTGGATCGGTCAATAACTAAAGTCGCCACCAAAAGTTACTTTTTTCACAAAATTTTTTTTATAATAAAAATGACTTTTGTTGACGACTATAGTTACTATTAAAAATGACTTTTGGTGACGACTTTTGAAAGTCGTCAACAAAAGACAATCAGCCACGTACTTATGACAACAACTTTAGTTGCTGTAGCGACTTTTAAACTTTTAAGTCGTCATAAAAAAAAAAATTTTTGTAATGATTATACAGATAGAGACGAAACATACATGATGGATCTCAAGGAACTTGAATATTATGTGTTTTTACAATTTCCAATACACTGACAAACAGTTTCCTGTATTTCTCTGTCCTTACGTACGCTCAAATGATTATGACCAAAAAAAAAAGGTCAAATGATGCATGCATGGTAAAATTTTCAATTAAATTTCTTGCATCCATCTCACAAAGTGAATTAAAATAAAACATTTACACAAGATCCTGCCACATAAAACACTCACTTAAGGGTGACAGAAGGTTGGATTTATATCAGGTCAAAAATAGAAGAATAAGCTAGAACTTATTTAACTACATATTTTTCATTAAAAAATTTTACAAGGTCATTATGTAATTTATATTAAGGATTAAACGGAACTACCAAAAAAGTTTAGATTGAGCGACGGTTAAAACTTTACACTTTGTGACGGTATTAGTAGAAACCGCCACTGAATACAAATACGTAGCAGCTGTTTTAATGAACCACTACTAAACATAAATACTTAGTGGCAGTTCTAAGTGAACTGTCGTTAAAATATTAGAATCTAAATAAACTGCCACTAAATACAATTATTTGGCAACAGCTAGATTGCTCCTAAATACAAATACAGCTAAGTCATTTAAAAATTTCAATATTAATAATTTAATAACTTATTAATGTATTAATTTTATCATTCACTCAAGTGGAGAAATAGCAGGAGAGAAATATGAACATTTAGTATCAAAAAGTTCAGTATTATATTAATTAACATTTAGTATCAAAAAATTTAGTAACTTAATCAAAATTAGATTAAGTAGATTTTATAAAAGGTGAAAATAAATTATATGATAAAATATGAATATAAATAATTCTAAACTATTCTATGCTATAAATTATCCAAAATAAACTCAAGGAAGAAACATTTTTGAAATTAGAAAAAATGAAAATTGAACTAACTGCTCTTGAGATTTGACTCCTCGAACATTTTTTATATATGTTGCAAAAATCACTTACCTAGTATTTTTTGTCAAATATAATAACTTTTAACACAAACGAGAGATTGTAATCTTATTTGTAACATAATAGTAAAGTCAACTAACTTAATGCTAATTTCTAATATCTAATATGAAATTATGCATTTATTTTAATATGATAATATAAATTACCTGGTAATTTTATTAATATGTACAAGGAACACGTGTGAAAAATTTATTTCAATGACAAAAAAATAAGTTAGAAGAAAACTGATTGTAATATTTTGAACAAAATGAGTAATAAATATAATTTAGGCAAACTTTAATGTTGAGTTTACCTGCTGTTTTTAGCTAGTAACCCTCGACTGTGTTCCTTTTCTATAGAGGAAAATTCAGGCGACATGGTTGAGTTTTGATAAACAACTAATTTCTGCTGCTTTTGTTATTGCTGATAGGTTGGCTGTTGAGCTTGCCTCTACTAATTCAGGCGACATTCATTACTTCTTTTTTCTTTTTCGCCACTATAATTATTTTTTTGTTTGGATTCAGACAAGAACCCATAGGGAAGTGCGGTACATTTAATAAAGTTGAAACAGAAAAAATCAAATAGGTTTAACTCTTGCATTGTGGACAAAGAAAAGATCGCATGATCATATGATTTGATCAAAGAATGAAGGGTTGACCTGTCAGAACTTAATAAGGTTACTAAATGACCCAACACTATTAAAACTAAGTTTAAATTGTTGAGTTTATATGGATGATGTTTAAGATGGGTTACGCAATTCAACGGCGATGGATCAAGAAAAAGCCAGCCCTATTGAAATTTTTTTTTTTTTAACTGGCTCTTGGTAAAGTTAGCTGGTAATGTATTAAGATTTCTCACATCTTTCTCGCTTCCACATCATTTTTATTTTGTAAAGAAAATTTGAAATTTTTTTCCCGCAAAAATCACGGCTTCAGTCCTCAGTACTGACTATAAAATTTCCCCCCTTTTTCTTATCAAACTGCATATTAAAAACCATAAATGGTACATGTTTTCCTTAATCAAGGTTTTAGATTTGAGTAGTGTAAAGAGATAAAAACAATCAAATGAGAGTTTTATACATTTGTGATTCAATTTGATTTGAATCAGATTAATCATAGCTGACTAAGTTCTGGATACCTATGACTCCAGGCAAAAAGATGCTAAGGATTGTTTGAGCCAAAATGATATGGAAAACAAGAAGATATTAAAGCAAGCAGATTTTATCTTCTAAATGGAAGATTTAACAGTTACAAATACCATCAAAATGAGTGAGCTAACTACCCAAACAGTTCTGAACATTCTTTTTCAACTAAAGCGCCATCTGCTCTGTCATAGACTTCCACCATATTTCGCACTTTCCAGCTCTTCGTCGGTTCTCTACTAGAAATTGAAAAGTATCCTACTTGCAAAGCATTTTGCACTGTTATTCTTCTCTACCTACAAAGCATACTTAGTAGGTGTCTGTTAATTGCTTCTGCTCTCAAATCTCAATCATCCCGAGGTTGCAATATATTATGCCCTATTCGCACATTAGGAATGGATATTCTATACGAATGTAAAGGGTATATGCTGTGGATCATTCCTCTGGAATATATTTCTTTGTGTCTGCATTTGCAGCATGTATGGTCCCCTTTCCAGTAACAGTGCTCCTCTGTCAATCAGGCTTTTCAAAAGCTATTTTTTAGTGTGCTAAAGAACATGTAAGCGGTTTTCTTTTTTTTGGTTTCTAAATTAACACTGAGCCAATTATCAGAAACAAGGCATAACACGCCTGACATGTATAGTTAGACGTATTATATTTTTTTTAGTAGCCTATTCTAAAGAAAGAATTTAGCCTTCGAAACTTGGCCATAGATTGAGTGAATCTCTTGTGCTTTTTTATTTTATTTTATTTGTTTTACATTTTTAAATTTTAGTCTACTTTTTAAAAGTTTAGTTGAATTTATTTGAAGAAAAGAGTTGTCCCATGAAGTGCCATAGCCCACCATTGAGTGAATCTCTTGTGCTTTTTTATTTTATTTTATTGGTTTTACATTTTAAATTTTAGTCTATTTTTTGAAAGGTTAGTTGAATTTATTTGAAGAAAAGAGTTGTCCCATGAAGTGCCGTAGCCCAGTTTATAACCTTGATGGTTAGGTTGAGTCAAGGTTTTAATCACATGATATAGATATGGTCTAGTCCGGCCAGACCCATGTTTACTATTAGCCTTACAAGAATTTAGGTTAATTAGATGGGGCTAGTTCCTTTGACACTCCTAATCTTGTACCAATGTATGTGCTATTTAATTAATTGAACAGCCTCCAAATTCTACCATTTTATTCCAACATTGTGATTGATGTGTGTGTGTGTATATATATATATATATATATATATATATAAGCAGCACGAAATAAAAGGAATTTGCAATAATACGTGCATTGTGTAGCAATGTTGGTGAAAAGCTGTATGTTCTCTCTCCCTCTATCTCTCTCTCTCTCTCTCTCTCTCTCTCTCTCTCTCTCTCTCTCTCTAACAAGAGAAAAGTTAACGTAAAGATAATATGAATCAAATTTCCCAGTTTATATATTATATTATTATGGTATAATTTTCATGAACTCCGTACGGTTGACTTTGAGATAAGCTTCAAGCTGTACTGAAGGACCACTATGACCAGTATGCTTTCTGGACCACTGCAATGTCTTTTGTAAAACAGACACAGCTAATGAAGAATCTTCCTTACAAAATTTTCTTGTATAGGCACGTATACCTAATGAGGTGTTAATCATCAGCCATAGACTCATCTTTTAAGTGTAAGCAAATCAAACACGGTCACGCGGCTATGAAAAATCTGACAGCTTTAAAGAATCTATCTGTATAAAAATATCTCATTGTCTGCACGTTACTGCGTACTTTATGTCCCAAATATTTTATTTTAAAGTGAGCTGATAAGCATGTAATGAACTGGGCATGCAGACTGCGACACTTTTATAAATTTTAGAAAATTGTCCTTTTTTTTTTTTGTTTGTATGAAGCAAGGCGATGGCACCACCGACGACAATTGTAAAAAAGATATAATTGAAAAAAAAATGTAAGATATAACTAAAGTAAAAAAAATTAGGAACAAAATTAAAATGTAGTGTAGACATTAGGAACATAAAGAGTATTTTTTTACCCATTTTCTTTGGTATATTTATGTGCATAGAGTTGCATATTACTAATAAAATATGACAAAATATGGCTATACATTGTTCATTCTTAAACAAATTGAGTCATTTTATTTCTCTAATATTGATTATTTAACATGATTTGAAATTTAAACTCTGCCTTTAGTATGTTGCAAGAATACAAATCACTACAACAAAGACCTCAATTGCTGACTGCAAATTTCCTACTAATTTCTACTAAATGGATTTGTGACTGCCGCATATAAGTTTATCTACTGAAATGTGGTAGGAAATATGAGACGGTGAATATAATATATTTTTCTGACTGAAAAAATTATCGATAATATGGTAGGAAGTATGAGAGGGTGAGTATAATATATTTCCAACTAAAAAAAATTACTGACAATAAGTAGGAAATTTTAATGTATTCACCCGAGTCACAGATTGGCTCGACATAGCACCTTTGGCTCGACACTACACCCAATTTTGTGTGGCTGTAGTATTTTTTTAAAAAAATTAAATAGTTTATTTTTTAAAATTATTCTTGTTATGTTGAATTAGTTAATTATGAAAAACAAAAATATATATATATAGATATATATATATATATATATATATTATTTTTTATCTAAAAAGTACACATAAAAATTAATATGATATAAAATTTACTATATTCAAATAATAACATATATATATATATATTCATGTAAAAATTTACATAAAATTAATTGATATAAAATATAAAATAAATAATATAAAATATAAAATTTAATAATATAAAATTTCAAAAAAATTAAGTGAGAGTCTAATGTGTCTGCCACACAATGCCGAGCTACACAAATAAAAAGTTATTATATATATATATATTCATCTAAAATGTACAGATAAAAATTAATATAGCATAAAATTTACTATACTCAAATTATTTTCATGTAAAAAGTATGGATAAAATTGATTAATATAAAATATAAAATAAATAATATAAAACATAAAATTTATTAATGTAAAATTTCAAAAAAATTAAATAAAAAATTAAATGACAGATTATTTTGGCTCGACATAGCATATGTCGAGCCACACCATACTGTCTCCACTTCATGTATTTTCATTTTATTTTATTTATTTTTTTAGAGATTAAATAGTTTTTTTTAAATTATTTTTTATGTTATTTATGAAAAGCTAATATATATATATATATTTATTCATTTAAAAAGTATAAATAAAAATTAATATATTATAAAATTTACTATATTCAAATTATTTTCATGTAAAAGTATGCATAAAATTGATTGATATAAAATATAAAATAAATAATATAAAATGTAAAATTTATTAATATAAAATTCAGAAATTATTAATTAAAAAAATTATGTTCCAGTCTAGTGTGGCTCGAGGTAGCATATGTCGAGGCATACCACATTGTGACTATATTTTTATTTAATTTAATTTATTTTATTTAGAGATTAAATAGTTTTTTTAAAATTATTTTTTATGTAGATTTAATTAATTATGAAAAGCTAATATATATATATATATATATTTATCTGAAAAGTACAAATAAAAATTTAAATAATATAAAATTTACTATATTCAAATTATTTTCATGTAAAAAGTATAGATAAAATTGATTGATATAAAATATAAAATAAATAATATAAAAAATAAAAGTTATTAATATAATGTTTTTAAAAAAAATAAAAAAATTAAGTAACAGACTAGTGTGGATCGACATATGTTATGTTGAGCTACATCACACTGTCTCCACTTCATTTATTTTTATTTTATTTAGAGATTAAATAGTTTTTTTAATTATTTTTTAATTATATTTTGTTAATTATGAAAAGCTAACATATATATATATATATATATATATTTGAATATATTAAAAATTTAGAGTAATTTTAAAGATTTTAATCTCTTCTCTAATTTATAACAAATATTTTATATCAAATAATTCTAATATATATAAATATTAAATGAAAATTACGCCTGTCCTAATTTATTAATTTTCTAAAAATTTGTTGAAACCATATAGACTTGTTAACGAAATAATAAAAAATAAAAATAATCATTTTATAGGGCTACAGAAAAATTGAAAATTTTATATTAATTGTAAATTATACAATATAGAAAAAGTAATAAACATTTCATATAAAAATCAGTCATCACTTGTAGTGTTATCATCATTATGTTCTTCATTGTTATCTTTTTTCTTCACTTTCTTCTTTATCTGCATCTATATCTTGGTGCTTATTTTCTTCTTCATCTTCTTCTTTCCCCTCTTTTTTTTGATCTTACTTCTCTACTTCATCTTCACCTAGTATTTCTTCATATTGTCCCTCTTCTTGCAAATTATCAACTAATAAGTCACTATATATATCGACACATTCGGTTGTTTAGTCTGGAAGGCTAATTCTAGCCTCACTTGAGTGTCGACTAGACTTCTAAATTTAGTTTTCATGACAACCCACCTGTTTGATTTTTTTCTAATTCTGATTGGATAAGGAACAAAATATACCTATATTGCCTAGTGTGCGAAAACAAATGGATCAAATTTTTTGTATCTCCTTGACTATTTAATTTCTATAATTTTATACTGTAGGTGCACCTTTATTTTACGGTTTAACACTAGATCAAACCAGTCACAATAAAATAAGGTGACTTTCTTTATGGGTTCACTAAAATACTATAACTGTACCACTTCTTTGAGGATGCCAAAATAATCATTTTCTCTACTGCCCTTTCTCCAATGCCTCTAACGTACACCCACTGTTGATTGTCTTTTTGCCAATGCTCCAAGTATTGGTATGAAACTTGTACCTATTTACAAAATATATTGGCCATGTTTCTACGTTGCGAAATGGTCCCCACGCCAAGTCCTTTAGATACAGATTATTGAGAACATGAGGTTGAATATTTACCTAATGAAAATGATAAATGAATTTATGAATAATTGATTAATGCACTAGACAAAAATTAATTGTAAATGATGAGATCACTTACGAGGCTTTTAAACCATTGGACAAAATGCAATTCAACCACTCTATCAATATCTTCATCGTTGAAGTGTGGATTTAAACTTTTGTGATATTGTTCAAAATTACTGTTGTACAAAAGTAAAGTCAGTAAGCAGACAAAGTAGATATATGACATTTGATTGAATAATAAAATTAGAAAGTACATACTCAAGATATGGCTTCACTTCATTGCAGTTGAAAAAAACGTAAAGTTGAGCCGTTATATATTCTCTATCATCCAAAAATCTAGTGAAACTCTTTCCATAGGGACGCCTAAGTTGATTAAAAATTGTTAATATTGTTGGTTCGCTTATCCCTTCTTGTAAACAGGAATTCTGACCAACTCTTGTTCTCACTGAATTTACATGTGATTCACAGTAATTATAACAAAAGTAAGTTGTCTCCTGTGCCAAGTATGCCTCATAATAGATCCTTCCACCTGCGATTTATTTTTTATTGTCTTTTTAAAGTTGTTTAAAAACCTTCACAATCAAAAGGAATAATCTGTCATATTTGAATATGTAGAAATTAAACTAATATGGAAAATAAGCATAATTAATGAATGAGTACCTCTCAAAGGATACATCTATCGATATTGAACTGGTCTGCCAACTTGAGCCTCATATGGTAGATGGACAGGTAGATGTTCTACTAAGTCAAAAAATCCAGGGGAAAAATTCTTTCTAGCTTGCAAAGGATGATAGGAATATTTTGCTCCAATAGAATTAGCTCACCACTTTAAGTGTTGCTAAATATAAGTCTCTAAAAAATTGGCTTATCTCAGTGATAGGCTTCCAAACTTGCTTAGGCAATGTGCTGAAAGCAATGGATAGCAAACATTCCATAAAAATGTGACAATCATAGCTCTTGAGTCCAAATAACTTTCCATTCTTTAGGTTAACACATCTTGACAAATTTGAAGAGTAGCCATCAGGCATTTTAAACCATTTTACCCACTTGCATATTGCTCTTCTCTGCTCTAGAGTAAACGTAAATTTAGCCTTTGGTTTGATCACTCAGCAGTTGGTGAGTTTTGTAATTCTAAATCATGGCACCTGCAGTACACCGTAAGATCCATCCTTGCCTTAAGATTGTCTTTTGTCTTCCCTTGGATGTCCATAACAATGTTAAAAATGTTATCGAACATGTTTTTCTCTATGTACATGACATCTATATTATGATAGATAAGAAGAATTTGCCAATAGGGGGCTCCAAAAAAATGCTCTGTTTCGTCAAGTTATGCTCAACCCCATAACCTTGAGCTCTGGAAAGGCCACACTCAACAACTTTAGGGAGCCTTCTAACATCTTCCCATAATTCTTCCCCACTTAGTCTGGGCGGTGGAAAATCATTCTCCATTTTATTCCTACTAAACACATCCTTATTCTTCCTGAATGGATGATCAGAGGGCAAAAATTACCAATGACAATCAAACCAAGAGTATTTTCTCCCATTTTGTACAGTGAAGGCCTTTGAGTTGTGCATACAGTAAGGACAAGCTAACTTACCTACAATGCTCTACCCCGACAACATTCCATATGCTGGAAAATCATTTATTGTCCACATTAATACCACCCGCATGTGAAAAATTTGTTGTGTGGAAACATCATATGTGGATACTCCATCCCATAACTTTTTCAGTTCATCAATGAGTGGCTGCAAGTACACGTCAATGCCAGCCTTCGAATTACGTGGCCTCGGTACAATGGCTATTAGGAACATATATGGTGCAGTCATATACAACTCGGGTGGCAGGTTGTATGGTGTCACTATAACTGGCCAACACAAGTATGGTGTCCCATATTAACTGTAAGGGGTGAATCTATTTGTACATAAACCGAGTCTCGCATTATGTGGCTCAATCGCGAAGTTTGGATACACCATATCAAAGTGTTTCCATGCTTCCCCGTCTGAAGGATAAACCAATACCTCTTCATCTCTTATATGATTTGAATGCCATCGTATGTGCTTAGCCGAACTTATCGAGGTATAAAGCCTCTGTAACTTAGGAACAAGGGGTAGATAGTGCATCCTTTTAATTGAAATCCATTTAACATTTGGTCTTCTCCCTATCGATCTTCTCGATATCAGGATGCTCCACAAAATTTACATTCTATCTTATCTATGTCGTCGTTGTAGTACAACATGCATCCATTCAAGCAAACATCAATTTTTTTAGACGATAAACTGAGTCTAGATATTAGCTTTTTTGTCCTGTACCAATTGTTCAGCATGAGATTATCTGGGGGATTGATCTCCCCTATAAGACTTGCCATATTATTGAAAGCTTGCATTGAAATATTACCTTCAGATTTAAGACTTAACATTCTCACTGCAACGGACAACTCTGAATGATTGGTACATCCTGACTATAATGGCCTTTGATAGGCATTTGATAAATCAAAAAAACTTTGAGCATTTGGATTTGGAGGTTCGTCGGTATTTAAATTACCATTGTCTTTATTTTTTGGTTTCAAGTCATCTCTGATATCCAAATCTTGTCTAGTTGTATCTATTGTCTTGGTTTGATATCGAGCATCCTCACTGGTAGCAATATTTGTCAACCTACTTGAACATCTGACATCAGTAGTTGTTGAAGTTGTGGCTTCACCTCTCACCTCATTGTGAGTTGTCTAACAGTAATATTGTGGCTGAAAGCCTTTTTTGTAGAGATCTGCTTTAACATCATCAACATCCATATAAGTGTAGTTTTTGTGTTTTGAGTAGGGGCACCGAATCTTTTCGTTTTTTGCATGTTTACTAGCAAATGCAATGAATTCCTCCACCCCAAGTAAAAATTCTTTTGTGTATCCCTTCCTTCTAGGATTAGTATATTATACATCTATCTCCGATGAGAAGGGATCTATATTTTTCATTAAAAAAATGTATAAGAATGAAGAGAGAAAAAAATAGAGAAGGCTGGCTAAACACTCTGTAACCAATATCACAATAGGGAAGCCAAATATGCAATAATAAGAAATGGTAAAAGATATGCTAGGATAGTTATCATATTCAAATATTAATAACTTTACCAACTTTTTTTATTACCCCATCTATAAAAGTTGTCAGGAGATGCTTTTTTAATCTCATCCATAAATACAATAAGGAGATTAATTTTTTTTAATTCATCACATCCATAAAAATTGTTAGGAGACGAAAAAAATGAAGATATGATGGGAGAGTTATGACATTCAATGATTACTAATTTTATCAACCCTTTTTTTATTCATTCCATCTGAAAAAATGTTAGGAGACGAACAAGCAAGTATGACTACAGTTATTCATCTAATAGATAAGAAAGGACAATTCATTCTTTGACTAAAAAAAATTGAAAAAAAAAATAAAAAATTCATATATTATTATATATCTAGCAAATTTATGTATTATTATATATCGATAATATATTTTTGCTTATATAACATCTTTATATATAATGTTATACTTTATCATATATAATATATATATATATATATACGGATATAATAAATATAAAATAAAGATATAATGAGTATTTTCATAAAACAGTGAAAGAAATGTATAAAAAAAATTTAATGTTACAATTGTTTTTTGCTGGTCAAAATTTTTTTCAAAGGGTAGGCCCCATAAAAATTATGATTGGGGGAGGCGAACTCACCATATCCAATGCTTATAAGATATGACACGACGTCCATCATATTCATATCGTCTTCTTTTGTTAGATAACATTAATGAACAATTTGTTTTTCAACATTGTCAGTTCAAAATCTTTTATCATATAAAAGTACATTTATTACTTCACTCACCTAAACTTGTCCAATTTTTTCTACTTTACCCTTGCAAGTACGAAAATTGCAAGAACAATTTTTTCTATCTGTCTTCTTGCACATCTTCCTTCTTATCTCAAACTCCGAAAATAGAAGACCACTTTTTTATTCTTGTCTTCCAGTACACATTCTAATAGCATAAAACAAAAACAGTAAAAGATATATTTGAGTCCAAAAATTTAAAGTAAAAAAATTGATTATTTTATTTTTACAAATTTTTCATGTAATTATTGTAAAAAAAAATACGCACTTTGGAAATTATTTTAAATTTAATTAAATTTACTCATCACCACTTTTTTAAACTACTAACTTCATCCATTACTTTTGTCTTATTTAATCTAAATTTAATTAAATTTCAATTAAAATATATTTCATTTGATATTATATATATGTATATACACGTGTGGTGTGTGTTTAAAACTTAGGTTTGTCCTAACTTTTCTATCATTTTTTTTATCTCATTCAAAATTAATATTTTTAATCTAACATGAACATGAAGAGAAAAATACTTTGCTATTAATTATTTACATATTGTAATTTAATTTTAATATTTTAAAAAAATTTATCGTGAAAGTAAAAATTATTTTAATTAAACCAAAGTTAAACTAAATTATTTAAACAAAATTAATTTAATGTTATTAAGTATAATTTAATCAATTAATTACACTCCCACACCCCTATAAATAAAGACTCTCACCCCCTCCATTATTCACATCTCATTCTCCCCCTCTTTCTCACTCACTTATGCCTTGTTCATTTACTGTCTTATTTTGAGAATCATGGAGTCATCCTTATTTGAGAATGACTATTTTCCTGAAGACATTATGCTGAATATGTTATCATGACTGCCAGTTTCTGACTGCCAAGAATATATGACGATTTCACGAAACTAGAACTAGAGTTTTGGTCATGAATCTTTTGGACAAAGACATACGGAGAAAGCCCCATCTTAGTCACTTTTTTCTGTCCACCACTGCTATAAACCGCTAGCACCTTTAAATTCCTATAGCAGTGGTGGATAGAAATAAATTGATAAACAACTGCAACTCCAGTGCTCACTGCTATAGTGGTGAAAATCCACCACTACAGCGGTGAAGGACAGACAAAAAGGCTTCAGGGTCTTCAGCTTCAGTAGCAGCCACTATAGTGGTACAGATCCACCGCTGTAGTGGTGGTGGACAAAAAAATGATGTTTTAGAGCTTTAGAACAGCAGCAACCTCATGGGCCACTTCCTCAGCAACTCAACCTTAACCAAACGACAAATATAATCAATAAACCACAGGTTGGAGACATGAAGTTACCCAATCAAATCTAAAATCTAAGAAAACCTAAACTAGCCTAAAACTTTCAAAACAAGGGTTAAAAATCACAAACCAATGCAAGTAAGAGATAAAAAGATAGGATATTTAGCACCAAAATGGTGCTAAATGTAGAACTTAACATTCCCCCAAACTTAAAACCTTTACTTGTCCTCAAGAAAAACGCCCCTCACACAAAACAAAGAGCAAAGCAGAAACTAGATATGTAAATTTACACTTAGGCTTGAAAGTAATTAGACTAAGAAAAGGAAAAGAGTGAGATATGCAAAGAAAAATAGAACCATCTAACAAAATTAGATCTAGAAAATACTTTTATTAGAGAACAGCTATACTTGCAACAATAACCTAGAGATTTAAATAAAACTCAAAATAAACTTATTGAACATATCAGAAATCTCTTAAACCAAAATACCATCACCTAAATTAATGTTTCCATTTTATTTTTTTACACTCTTAAGGGTTTTCATTCCAAATTCTAGTTGATCCAATCAACAAACCAAATAAGAGATGTAACTAGTAAGAAGCAGAGCCCGTGCGCCTAATCCACATAACTCTTCGTCCCCTTTCACACCCAAAGTGAAAACTACAGAGTGAGAGAAATGCCCGTGCGCCTAATCCACACTACACTTTTCTACCCCTTCATTATCTCAAACCAACCAAAAGCAAGGTTTATTGGTTGAAAAAGTGTCAGTTGCTTTCTCCTAAGGCTTGACAACATTTTCATTTTCTTCTTCAGTTACCACCCTTTGCGTTTGATCATGTTGTTTGATAACCTCAGGAAGGTCTTTGCCACTCTATAAAGTAATAGTATTACAATGCTCTTTCCATTCCCTTCTTGGGTTGTTTTTAGTATCACTAGGAAGATTTCCTTATGGCCTATTGTTCAGAGCAAGTGCCAGTTGGCCCATCTGAGTTTCTAATTTTTGATTGCCACATTTTGAGTCTAAAACACTGACTCACTTCTCTCCATAAATTTCATGAACATATCCTCCATTGAAGGTTTCTTTTCCACTTGAGAAGGTGGAACTCTATTGAGGAGGGTAGATGTTTTGATTACCAAAACCAAGAGGTTGAGAAGGCTTACCAGAAGATGATGAAGTTGTAGGATTTAAGCAGTGATTGTTGCTCCATGAAAAATTTGGATGATTCCTTTGAGCATTACCTATGTAATTTAGTTGCTCAATTACCGTCGATTCATCACAACACCTATTCATATAGGCACCACCACAAAATCATAGCTACCCTCTGGAGTGACTATTGCATTTACTCTCACAGTTCCTTGTTGCTTGGAGCACAATATGTTGACTTTCTTGGTCAAAGCTTCATTCTGCGCCAATAGTGCATTGAGGGTATCCAGCTCCAGAACTCCCATCTTTGAAACATTTTTGGTTCGGCTAGAAGCTATTTGACTTGCCCCCATGGTCTCTATTATTTCTTGGACTTGCTTGATCAGTTTAGCTATCAAAACACTGCCTGCTATGGTGTCCAATTTATCCTTTGTCTTATAAGTTAGCCCACTGTGAAAGATAGTGAGCTGCTGTTACTCTTGAAGACCATGATTTGGACACTTCGTTAGTAGGTTTTTAAACGCTCCCAAGCCTTAGATAGACCTTCACCATCATGTTGATAGAAGGCAGTGATCTCGTTCCTTAACTTGATTGATCTTGAGGAAGGAAAGAATTTGTCCAAAAATCTTTTTCTAGAGTTTATCCCATGTAGTAATGCTCCCTTTTTGTTGAAAAGTCAACCAATTCTTTGCAGTGTCCCTCAAGGAGAAGGTGAATAACCGAAGGAGAAAAGCATCATCACTCACTCCATTCAATTTAACCATATCACAGATGTCCACAAAATGTGTGATATGGTTATTTGGGTCTTCCATAGAACCTCCCCCAAACAGATCCTGTTGCACCAAATTTATCAATACCGCCCTGATTTTGAAATTATTGGGGCCAAGCGCAGGTTTCACTATACTGGATGTGTATCTAGTCTTAGTAGGTGAGGCATAATCCCATACAGCTCTGTTGTCATCATGTTGCTCATTTTTAGCACCATTGCCCCTAGTATTTCCCATATTTTCTGCCATTTCTTCTTTTTCTTGAAAAACTAGTCTCTCTTGAACTTTTCTAGCTTAGCTCCTTTTCTAGCTCTTCTTGCGAGTTTCTCGATCTCAGGCTCAAAAAGAAGATCAAAAGGATCAAGGGTACATCGCATACATAGCAGAAATAACTAATCAACAGTGACAAAAAGAAATCAGAAAAGCCACTCCAAAAACAAAAATGGCTACTTAAACAAAAACAAATTAAAAAAAAACTAACACAAAATAAAACAAATAGAGAAAATGCCTAAGCTAGCACCTTTAAATTCCTTAAAATATTAGCTAAAAACCGTTAGTCCCTGGCAACGGCGCCAAAAACTTCTTAGGCATTCTGGCAAGTGTATCAGTTGCACAAGTAATATAGTATAAAATGAGCAAGAATGTCGATCCCATGAAGACTAACGTGCTAAGTATTTCAGAAATCTAAACATATTAGTTAGACTAATCAAATTGGGTTGAAGACAGTTCAAATTTAAGGATTGAGAAATAAAATCGAGTTACAATAGAATTTGATGAAATTAATTCAATTAAAAAGCCTAGAGTTACTAATCCCCTTCTCCCGTCCTAAGAGTTGCGAATACTCCCTAACATTTGCGATTCAATTCAATTATATATTTTAATCTTAGGTTTTCTATTGGCTTAAAGTGATTCTCCCAAACCTAAGTTAAGCTACTAAACTCTAACATAATCCCTTATGTGAGTGTAAGCCGGATAAAAGTTAACCTAATATGATTAAACGAGGTTAATTAATATTCCTATTAATTAACAAGTAAAACCCCTAAGGTTCAACCACTCTCCCTGTTCACTCAGTGTTCTACCAACACCTCCTTCTCTCGAGTTCGATGAAAGCAACAAACAAATCATAAAGTGGCTACAGTAAATATGAATGAAAGGAACATATTTATTGAATTGAAATCACAAGGTCAGAAAGGAAACAGCCCCTAATCAGAGATTAGGTTCATAGTAACCCTTGAACAAAAGATTTAGCTACTCATGACAGGAAAACTAAGAAAAACAATAAAAAGTAGAGAAAACTCCATGAATCCAAGGTTGGGTTGACAGAAATCGGGCCCAGAGAGCTTTAGAATGAGATTCCTCCTCTTCCTCTAGCAAAAATGATGTCCTTTGGCCTCTCCCCAACTTAGAATGCCCTAAAATTTCTATTCTGACGGGTTTTAAACTAGTACAGAACGCGACCCACGCTATAGCAGTGATGGACAGAATGAAATTGATAAAACAACTGCAACTCCAGTGCTCACCGCTATAGTGGTAAAGGGCAGACAAAAAGGCTTCATGGTCTTTAGCTTTAGCAGCAGCCACTATAGCGGTACAGATCCATCGCTATAGCAGTGGTGGATAGAAAAATGATGTTTTAGAGCTTCAAAATAGCAGCAACCGCATGGGCAACTTCCTCAGCAACTCAACCTAAACCAAACGACAAATATAATCAATAAACCAGAGGTTGGAGACATTAATCAAATCTAAAATCTAAGAAATCCAAAACTAGATTAAAACATTCAAAACAAGGAATAAAAATCACAAGCCAAGGCAAGTAAGAGATAAAAAGATAGGACAAGATAAAAAGATAGGACATTTAGCACCAAAAACTTAATGACACCTCAAGTGGCATCCCCCTGAACCTATTCCTTTTGACGATCTTGTGCTGCAGGAAGAAATTTTTGCCATAGACAATTTTATTGTGTGGATGTCCTCACATGACAGGACAGCTCTTATCGTCCAAGACATCCTTCAAGGTTCTTTTCAATCATTGCTCGTTCCACATGTTGCATTCCATGATGAATGAACACTAGTGAGGTATAATAATGGGTAGGGCATCCTCTTCTTTAGTGAACATTGCATTTAGGGGACCTTCGTGCAACTGTGGACATGAGACATTGTACACTGTAATCCTCAGTCATAGAGACTTGAATAGTATCTTCATCTTCCACTAGAAGATGATCCATTATTGTGCCTTCCTGGTGATCAGTTGCTAGTTGTTGATGAGTCAAACCTAGGGGGAGACGAGGGCAATAAGGAGGACAATGATGGCCCAGAGAGACTTACAACTAGGTACACATTTAACATGGTTGACACTACATTAGAAATTGGTATACTAAGCTTATTAGAGACCTAGGTAACACCGAGTCACACTTATTTTAATCATGCACAAGTTTTTTCCCCTACATTCATGTAAAATAATTATGTTCTATATTACTTTCCTATTACATAGTTAATTTTGATCTTTAGCAGACAGTTGTACTGTTAATTAATATATGCATGAATGTGATTTTTTTTATTATTACAACTGACACAAAATTTATATTTGCAATGTTGTTTTTTAGTTTAAAAAAGTATTTGAAAATTTAAGTATGCAATACATAATCAACCATAATTTTTATTTACATAAAAGGTGCGAAATTGAAGTAATTTTTTTAGAAAGTCACCCACACTTATATATATCACTTCCCTCCCAAAGTTCACTTGTGACCCTATTCTTAATTTTATTTTTCATATTTTCATTTCTCCACATGATATTCTTTGAAAGTAACTTTTTAAACATCCCTCAGTAAGTCTTTTGCTCTTACCCTTGCTTTTTTGGGCAAAGAATGTGGCAGACACATTATTTGATAATGGAGGTTTTCCTAAAAATGTTATGTTTGACATTTTGTCTCAACTCCCTGCTGGTGCTTGCCAAAGTTTTATATCAGTATCTAGAGACTGGCATTACAGCTTTAATGCTCCTATTTTCAAGCAAGCTCACTGTGTAAAAATACACGAAACACAATCTTTTGTTCCATTACTATCTTGGCTGAGCAAAGTACCTAATGCATCTCGCTTAGATGCTGTGGACACCAGAGCTCTGTCTACGAAAGTGATCAAGCTTCTACATTTTGGGTACCGCCAACAACGCAATAATATCTGGATGCTTGAAACAATAAATGGTTGAATATTATTTCGAGCCAATCACACATGGAAACCTCATCAACTCCTCATTAACAACCCAGTGACCAGGAGATGCTTGTTATTGACCACACCTTATGTAGGTTAGTCTAAAAAAATTTTTCATACTCATATTATGTTTATAAAAAATTTCATACTCATTATTTTTTGAAAAATTTATTTTCATATTCATATATTTTTAATCAATTATTTTTATACTTGTATTATTTTAGTCATTTTGTAATATTACTACTAATATTTTTTCAAACAGGTATTGCCACGTATTGTCTTGCATGTGATCTACACATGGAGGACTTCATGATTGTATGTTATTGATTTGTTGGGGGCTCTGTGTTTATGTCTAGACGCTATATAAAACAGGATCATATATTGTGGTGAACAATTTGATCATATATGTGTCCGTAGTATCTGATTTGGAGGTCACTTTGGGTGTACACAATATACATGGAGATACATTCAGATATTTAGTAATTCCATCTCGTGCAACGAAAAAGGATTTTAAATTGCTAAACTAGAAAAATAGCATTGGCATATTTTTATACATCGAGTTTGAGCATGGGGTTGCTTTTGAAATGTGGACCTATGATATAGTCCATTGTGATCCTCAATCATGGAACATTGTGTACTTCGCCACTGTTGACAATGCAATTAGGATGTTATTGTGCCTTCCCAGTCACGAGTTCTTAGTTTTTAAAGAATCAGAGGATAAAGAACTAGTCGAAATGTATGACTATAATGCTTATTTTGTTACACTTTACACATTTAGTGGTGGGGAAAACCTAAATCACCTACAGACTCTGAATGCATTTCGGCGAATTTACAGTTGTTTTAGTTATTTTCCAACTTTCCTTTAAAGAGAATGTACTTCTATTGTACCAACTTTAAAAAAATAAAAGTGGCTATTTTTGTTGTTATATACTAGTTTTCATCTTTAACTTTTCTAAAATAGAATCAATTAACCAATTGTTATTTAGAAATATCATAACTTCTTAACAAAATTTTTTAAAACCAATTTAAATAATAAAATTAAAAAATTAAAAAATATTTTAAATAAAAAAAATATTTGAAATTTAAAATAAATATTTTTTATTTTTTATTTTTTATTAAAAATAGTTTACTCAGTACTACAGGGATTCCGCTGCACCAAGTAAGTGCAAGTAGGGGCCCTGCACACACAATGTGCAGGTTTCAATCCTAAATTTCACACACTATGGTACAGATTAAATTATCTTCTCTTTTTTTTAAAAAAATCAATATTCCTATAAATTATTTGAAAATATTTTATTTTATTTTTATCAGTTAAAAAATTAATATATAACTATTAAATTTTTATTAAATTTTTAAATATTTACATCAAATTAAATTACTTGACTCTTATAATAAATTTAAAAAAATATATATTTTTGTACATTAAAAAAATAATATATATATATATATATATATATTAAAATTTTTTAAGATACGTCTAAATATTAGCATAAATTAACTGGCAACTAAGTTTATAACATAAGTTTAAATTACACACAAGATATAGTTTAGATTGTACATTTCACACTCTTAAATTACAAGCTCCCTCTTATTCTTCCTCTTGTTCTTGTTCATGCTCTTGGTTCCTTGGCCTTTTTATTCTCTTCTTTTTTTGCTTCCCCCCATCGATGTTATTGGTACCTTTTTCTTTATCATCGATTGCTGTAGTAGGGATTTGAGTTGCTTGAACTTGCCTCCGCCTGAAGTGTCTCTCGTTTCTAGTAGCCATGCATGCTCATATTAGTTGCATGTTCTCAACAATCATTTGCCAACATTCATCATCGGGGGCTGTGCTAGAGAGAATTTCTCCTCTAGCCTGACTATGTTAGCCTAAATAAAAGGTGAAAAGAGACGATACAATAATATAACTAATTAATAACATTTAATTAATTATATGAAAATAAATATTTGACCACTTGATTTAGCACTCCTGAATCTTGATTAATAAAGTGACAGGTGACACCAAAGTACCACTTCATGTACGTTGACATGGGGCTCAGCATCGGATTATCTTGCAAATCATCTTGGATTAATTATGCATCCCAACTCATGCACATAGGAATAGCCTCTTGGCAACTCATCTCCTTCGATCCTCTCCTTCCTCAATGGCCGACACTACTCCTCATCTCCTTCTGCCCTCAAGAAAATTCTGGTTCATATGTATAAACCAAAGAGGCGGTCAACCAAGAAGATGAGAGACATATAGAGAGAGAGAATAAAAAAGATGGTAGCCAACCAAGGAGATGAAAGGTAGAGAGAGATGGCAAGGAGATCAGATGAGAGACAAAGGGAAGGAGATGAGAGATAAAGAGGGAGATGGTGATGGAGAAGGAAATCTGGAAAAAGAAGAAGAAAAAGAAGGATTAAAAAAAAAGAGCAACCTGCCACCTAACTTGACCCACTTGCATTTGATTAGGTCAATTTGAAAATTTCCCCAACTGAACCCATGCCCACCCCTAGTTATAGAACTTTTTAAACTTCAGAATTCCAATATCTTCCAAAAAAAAATTACACTAAATTAGTCCTAAAATTAATTCAAAAAAGGTCCTCAAAGTGATAACATGTTAATAGTAAAAGATTACAATTCAAAGAGATCATATCTAACCATGGATTATAAAACCAGACTGAACTAGCTGGTAGAACTGGTTGGACCGAGAACCGAACTCTGGTCCGATCCGGACATGCTACAAAATTAGTGATTCAAAAAATGGTTAAACTTGGTCAAGAACAGGGTTTGACCAACAATTTTTACTTTAAACCGGTCATGGTCATACCAATTCAAGCCCTAAAAAAATTTGGGTCTTCAGGCTATGCTCCACCATGAACATCATAGCCAGGAAAAAGGTTTATAGCAGCGGCAATGACAAAAAACCAGAAGAAGAAGAAGAAGAAGAAAAAGAAGAAAAAAGAAGAAAAGCTAGAATCACCACCACGAAGAAGAAGAAGAAGAAGTATAGCGATGACGATGACGTGAGAGAGAAGAAGCTTCAAGTCTTCTTTCTTTCTACCAGCACTCGACTTCCAGAAAGAGAAGCGATGACCTGAGAGAGAAGAAGAGACAGTGCATGATGTCACCTAGTGTAGTGTGTTTTAGCATGTAGAGAGGTTTGTCAGGTGGTAGGGTGTGCTATGTCATTCAATATTCAAATAAATTATTGGAAATGAAAAAAAAGTAAATTTTTAATTTTTAATTTGTAATTATATATATATAAAGTAAATTTTTATTTAAAAATTAATTTTTTATTTTTAAAAATATATATTAAATTATTAATATTTAAGTATTATCGGTTCTACCTTGGTAATAAAAAAAATTGTCATAAATGACAACATTAGTGATGAATTTAAATCCATCGCTTTTTTTTTTCAATAGTAATGGGTCGACCAAGCCTAACTTTTAGGGCGTGTTTGGTATTGTTTCTCCGACTGAGTGGAATATGGAATTCCAACATCTGAGGCATATTCCTCCATTTTGTACCGTTGCTGATTCTAGAAAAGGAAAAAAAATGAATCCCGGTCATGAACAGTACCAAGATTTCCTTCAATTTAATCCATGCATATGCATCAGGAAACCGATTTTTTGTCATGAAAAATTGGATAAAAAGACCAACAAGCCCTCAACTTTTTGTCTAAATGGCCAAATTATCCCAACTGGTGCCCTAAAATTCTTTCCCAGCCTCAGATGTATTGTCTTCACTATGGTGCTGGTTCGTTCGTCTGTGGCTCTGGTGTGTCCATCCTATTGCTGCCGCCGACTATTCCTGTATCTCCGGTTTCATCTATGTCCTCTATGGATTCTGGTATGTCTCTTCCATTCTCATCCTCTTCCTCTCGTCTCCTCTGCTGCCTTTTTTTTCTTGACCTTGCTGGTGATTATTTCTTTCCTGTTTCCTTTTCTTGAAACATCTCCTTTAATTTATTATTTTGCTACTTTATTTCTTATTTTTTCTGCTTTGTTTCTGATCTACACCGTCGTTAGTTTTCAATTCCTAACACACACACATACATATGTATACATTGATTGTATTTTAGGGTCTAATACAGTTCATTACATTAATGATAATTATATTTGACATGGTTACATACATTGATTGTATTTTAGGGTGTCTATTAATTATACCATACTTGCAAGAAAGAAAGAGAGTCAGGGATGTTGTTCCCATTTCAAATTAAATTGATTTAATGGCAATGACCCATTGTATGTATTAATGTGTGTATATATTACAAGACCATGATGCTGATATTCATATATATTCCCCCAACTCCTTTCAAAAGTAAGATTTCAAAACTAACTAGCTAACTTTTTGACCATTAGAATGTGTATGTCTTTTGAAAAGTGGGATTGGATAAGCATAAAAATGACATTAGTGTTGTATTGTGCTTCTATGGTTAATGTTTTTTTTTAATGCTTGTAATTTTATTTCTTTCATTAATACATAGTCAATATTGTAGCCACTAAAATATCATCATCATCATCATCATCATCATCATCTTATTTTAAAGAACAATTATTAGATAATTTTTGCCATAGTTAGTTACCCACTATCATTCTTCCCTTTTTTGCTCATGTTCACCTTCTCCACTGTAAAAACCTTATGACATGGTCACTAAAAGTTAATAATCATGTTTTATAGTTATGGCTAATGTAAGTCTGAAATTACATATTTTGTTTTTAAAGACTTCTATCCATAATAACTTTACATATATCAAGTATGTTTGATCCATAATGAAGCCATGAACCATGTTAAAAAAAAGTATTATCTACATACTAAAAATTGACAGAGTATCAAATAAACTTTATCCAAAATTATCATATTTTATAGTTATGGTTAACTTGAGAGCAAAGATGGTTGCTGCTACTATGAATTAGTTGTTCTTCATGATATTTATTGTTGTTAGATATTACATCTTTGCTATTGGAGAAGTCTTGTCTAGGCACCATATTAGTAGAAGACCCTACACTGTTGATTTCCATTCTCATAGGGCGCATTTTAGGAGTCTAATATATAGCAATGATGTTGGTGGCCAAAACTTAAGGAGGATAAATAGGACAACCTTAGATAACTTATGTGCGATGCTTGACGTCATAAGAGGTCTTAAACCCGCAAAAAATATGCTTGTTGATAAGCAAGTAGCAATTTGCATCATGTGAAGAATAGAGTAATCTAATCTTTGGTGCGTATAAGTTATAGCACATATAAAATTCCAGCAAGTATACTGGGTCGCAACAAGTAATAAAGTGATAAGTAGAGTATCGTCCCACAGAGATTGAGGTATCAAATAAAATTCAATTAGGCTAAGTGAAATGTTATTAAGACTTATGAAGGAAATTGTAGAAATTACACAAAAAGGGGGGGGGGGATGATTGAAACAACACAAAATAAATAACAGAAATTTAAATGACTAAACAGAAAATAAAACAGACAAAAGATGTGGACTGGTCACAGATTCCATGGAATTGTACATCATCATCCTTTCCTTTGAATATTCTTGGCTAATTCTATTATGTAATTTTCAATCTAAAATTCTTAGAAAATCTTCTAAGACTGAATTATATCAAAATTATAGTTAGGAAGATCTTCACTAATCTATAACTCAAATATAATCCGATCAAGTCCTAATCAAATCAATGCCCCGCAATCGCATATGACATGTTATTTCTTGTCCCACTCATTACAAATACACAGCAATCGCATACATGTATAAATAACAAGCTTCATAGGACAATAAATAAAATAGAACTTTGGCCAAGAAAATACTCATTGGTTCAAATGAATTCAGGTACAATTTCCATTTCATCAAATGACCGATTACACAAGAAAATGAGATTGATTTCGTTTGGTCTAATCCGATTAATTCATAGACAAATTAATCTTTGAATCATTGAAGAACAATTCAATTAAAATACAATCTATTCAATGTTGGCTAATTTTCTAAAAAAGGTGATTGAACCCAACATCTTGAAGAACAATCTGACTTAAGGAAATAATTGACTAAAATCTTAGATCAACCATTCAATTAAGTAATGAAGCTCAAGAAAATTATTCAAGCCACATAAATAAAATTATCTATATCTAGATAATCTAATTTATAGTGGAAATTACAAGGTCAAGCTTAATATCCAGCTACATCTAGCATAGACATCAAAATCCCAAACTCATTGAAGGTCAATCAAGCATTCAAGAGGAAGAATAATCGGTAAAATCCATTCCATTAAACGAAAATGCATTAAAACTGAATATGTTCAACAATAAAGCTTCATAAAACCGAACTACATCAATCCTTAAACTCAAAATTTTACATGGAAGAGAAGACGAACATGATAGAAATATGCAAAATACAACAGAAAACTAACAAACTATGAAGGAAAATGGAAGAAAAGGAAAGAAAATGGGAGAAAGAGAGCCATTCCCAAGTGGGAAGGCTTCCTCTCCCTCAAACCAAGCTAGAGAGTTGCCTCTGTGTTGCTCCCAACCACTGCTGCTCTAGGAAAGAAGAAAAATGGTGCTAGGACCTCCCATCAGAAAAATGACTTCGCTTCCTCAATAAATTTCGGTTTTGCAAATATAAAACTGATCTAACACATGCCTAAAGGAATATTCTGCCCTAGATGCCTCCTTGGATGCTTCTTCCATGATGTGGCAGCACTTTGACAGCAAACAGCAGCAGAAAAGATAGCAAACAGCAGCAGAAAAATATGGCAGAAAACATGAAAAAGGGAGGTGCATAATTAATATTTCAGCCATACTTTTCTGACCTATAAAAAGTAATATTTCTGCCCAAAAATTCTGACTACATGGCATTGAATAAGAGTTCAAATGGGCCCCATATCCAGCACAACCTAGTCAGCATCTGCATCACCTAAAAAGTGCCACATTAGCATCCAAATCAGCATCTTTGTCCATGTCAGCACTTTTCTCTCCAAAATTAAAATTTGTAGGAATTAAATTGAGCATTTTACAATTCAAGTTCTAAAAATATAAAATTGAGACACATTCAATCCAAAAATAGTTTATACCCAATAAATTTCAAAACATAATAAAATTAGAGAATTGACAAAATTAAAGAGGCAAAAAGGACTAAAATAGGGACTAAAATAAATGGAAAAAGCATGTTATCAATCTTCCTTTAAGAGATCAGGAGAAAGTGTGAGTAGACATTTTAATAGAGTATTGAATGTTATGATGCGGCTGGGAGGGGAGCTATTTCAAACCCCTGAGCCTGTGCCTACTGATTCAACAGATCCTAGGTAGAAATAGTTCAAGGTAATTGTCTATCTCACGTTTATTATGAGGAGTACTTTACACTAGTTTGCACTGTGAATGGTGAACGTGTTATTTGTTTATAGAATTATCTCGATGCCTTGGACAGATCCTAGGTAGAAATATTAAGCATTTATTTTTTCTTCTTTTTTTTTTGCGTCAGTTAGAACTGAGGTCAATCTTAACATCAATTTCTACTAATGCTGAAATTAGTTTTTATATCGTTGTTTATTCAATGTTCCTTTTTTAATTATATAATAGTCTAAATTACAATATTCATATACAATTAGTAAATTCTTAAGGAATAAGTCTCAGACAGGTATTTTATTGGTAATGAAATTATCTTATACAATATCAATATGAAATATATGCTAAGCCTCAACAAATGTGACTTTGTTTAATAGGTCAATACAAATAGAGTAATCAAAATATAAAGTTTAATATTCACTAAGACAAGTCATGACTAGCTTTATAAGGTCTTTCACTTGCTGGTAGTGCTTTTACTACACTTCCCTCCTCTGAAACCTGTAAACATTAAAAAATTTAAATAAAATAATAGTTCTAAATAACAAAAGTTTAAATTTAAAAGTAAAACTTGTAATTTACCCTTAAAGAGCATGCTACACCACCGGAGAATTGTCAAAAAATATTCGTTTCGACCAATGTTCTTTCAACACATAGAGAAAGGAAAAAGACATGAAAGTAGCTTAAAGCTAGAGGTATTTATTTTTGAATATACAGAAGTAGAAATAGATAAATGAACATGTTTATATAAGTTTTTTCATAAATAATTGATTGTCTAGATGTTATGATACTAGTAATTGAAATCTTGCCCAAAAAATGTGTTACAAATAGCTTCTTGCAAACCTGCCACTAATATTTCAATTTTCAAAGACAACATGCTTACATGACCTATATATGCACATGCATTAGAAACTCCATGTCAACAAGGCATAATATCTGTGATCTTATTAGAAAAAAACTATTCGATCTACTCTAAATTCATTTATGGTTGACTAAACAAAATCTTATAAATTTTCAACACAATTAGGTTTTTCTAAGTACCTTTTGTATTTTTATGTAAATTCTAATGTGCGAACCATATTTGAAAAATGGGATTACCTACTGTTAATTCATGTGTTTAATTTCAAAACTATTGATGATGTCATCTCTACTCAAATCAGAACCAATTAAGACAAATTTAAAGAAGCCCCTGCACTTAAAACAATATGAAGCTCGCCCAAATCTTTGCAGCTTAAATGATAGAAACCCTAGCTATGTCAATACAGCAGTATTTTAATCAGTAATCAGTATTCTGGACAATTTCAGAAGCTTGTATTATCTGGAATGCATAATATAACCATAGTACTAACAATGTGATGACTGGGTTTTCTTCCATTTCTCTATTTCTAATCCAATTTTCAGTTTCAAGCCTCACCCGATTTGTTTTCTTAGATCGACACCATAAAGAAATCCTATTCTCAATATCCCTAATACATCCATTTTCTAATATACCCTAAAACAAATCTAAAGGCACCATTCATCAGTGCTTTTGACAAAAATTAAGTAGCCCTCATTTAGTCTTGATAATCATCCTATAGTTTGTGAACCAACTCTAGTCTTATATTGGTACTTTAAAATATATAATCCATCTAGTTAGTTGTCCTAGACACAACCTCTAAAAATCATAATTCTCTTTGCTATCCTATGTTACCCAGTCAACATTGTAGGTGTTGCTTAATAGATGAATCAAACTCAACATAAACAATCAATAAACTTAGCAAGCTCTAAATTGACATATCCAATATAGGGAATGGATGTGCACATGCAACAAGCATGTATTCCCCAATGCAAAATAGCCTCATGAAATGACTTTAAGTCAATATAATTCTAAATAGTAAAGGCAAGAATAGAATACTCACTATGAAAAGGACAGGTGCATCCAGGAGCTCAAGCATATCGTTTGGTAAAACCTGGAAGTTTATGCACATATAAAATAGCAAAGATATGTCACAAGAGTAATAATATGAAATAATAAATACTTGTGGAGGAGAGAAAGAAATCAAATCGGCATTAGCAGACTTTACCATTGGTAGGGCCGAATTAGTGAAATATAAAACTAAAGTAGATAGGATCCCCTGTCAACAGAGAAAACAAAGGCATTAAAAATAAACAAACCATCACCTGTGAAATTAGACCAAGGGACTAGCTTAAAATAGAACATAAATAATTGAAGTGAGATGCCAGTTTAATGCAATTAAATTTAGCAAATCACAATTCACTATCAAACATTGTTGTTAGTATTGTTAAGATCAGGAAAATAATAGCTATACTTTTCAGTTTAAGAGAGTAATTTGTGAACTAGAGGATACAAATGCTATTGCAATATTTTCAAACAACCTATGTGAGTCTCATGTTTAGAAATATGCATGAGTACATCAACAGGCCTATGAGGGTAGACACCTATCAATAGAGGAGTAACGATACTCCCATTGAAAAATCACATATACAAATGACTCAAACAAAAATGGCAGAAAAATAACAGTTAGCAAAGTTATATTATTCATATATAGAGAAAAAAATACTAATTAAGAACAAACAAATACTATTTGTTTCCCCAACAAAGCTCCAGCAAAATATGCTAACACTTGTATATTGGACAAGCAATCATTCAAACAAACAAATATACAGTTGTAAAATTTTTAGACAATCAATAAAATACCATTACACTCATATCATAATTTCACTTCATAAGAAAACTGCTAAGTAATTTCCCTCTAATTTGGAAACAGTTGAAGCAAACAAATTAATTATTAATCAGATTCATACCTTCGAATCTAAATATCTGGAAGACAACATCATATTAAGCCAAAAAGAACCACAATGCTATAGCATAAAATTTACATTTTCAAGTCACAAGGTACCACATAAGCAAGCTACAGCCTATAACGATAATGCAGTTGCCTCCTCCTCTGCAAGAAGAGCATTTTTGCCTGACAGAATGAAACAATTGCAGTGTGTTACAATAAGCATTTGATCAATGAACATGACACTACCTAGGGGACATACATACATCTAATACTGAATAGAGGCATGTGTTTAGTCAAAACTATCATGACAAAATACCTCAGCCAATTCTAAACCTTTACTTAAAGATTTCCAGAAATTTAATGATTCTAACTATAGTTAAAAAGAATTTCATTAATCTATAGCTAAATGCAACTACAAAGATCTTAATCAAATCAAGTTAAATATCATCTAACTAGCCATTTCATTTTTCTTGCATTTCCAATAGTTAAGCAAGTTTATATCTTAAATACAAAATAAGTCTAAGCTCCTATAAGTTCTTATCAAAATCTAACAGTAGCAAAAACATAAGAATCAAAACAGAAAACAAAATGAGATGGAATAGAGAATAAAACACTTATCTTGCACTTTCAATTCAAGCTACAACATCCTAAGGTCCTAGTGACTAATGACAATGAAAGTTTAGCCCTTCATGAGAGCAAAACAGCAAAACAGAAGAGGGAAAATAGAGGGAAAGAGAGGTCTATGAAATTTTAAGTTACAGAAGTGAAGAGTCTTCTCTTGATACAAAAACTGATGCCTCTCTAAAACCTAAAGAATATTCTACCCTAGATGCTTAGTTGACTTTCAAAATGAAGGCTGAGGTGGCTGGTTTCTTTTGCAGAGGAGGCAAGCAGCAGACAGCAACAACAAACGTGAAAAAGGCACAGCAAAAGAGTTCTTTTGTGCATGCAGAAGTCTGAAGTACTATTTATATTGCCATTTTTAGCAAAGTTTGGAGTATATGCAAGAGCTGGACTGCATGCAAAGGCTGAACAAATCTAGATTGAGAGCCTCACATGTCCAAGTCAGCAAAAATGCAGAAAGAAGCCCCATTCAGCATCTTGCTCATCAGAAAGGTGATACATCAGTGCCATGTTAGCAAGAACATCCACCTCAACGCCATATTATCAAGAAATCTCCAAAATTAATTTTTGCAAAAAGGCCAAATGGATTAAATTGAGTCTTTAATAATTTAAGTCCTAAAATATGAAAATAATTCATTTTTCATCCAAAATTAATTTAGACCTAATAAATCACAAAGTGTAATAAAATTGGAGAATTCTCATAGATGAAAATGTAAATAGACCAAGATAGGGGTTAAAATATATATAAAAATGCTAGATATCACGTAGCTACCTATATGTGTAGATGTGTATGTTCATGTACTTATTAATTTTAACAATTATACATTGGAATTATATATATATACATATACATATGATCTTATATATATTTTCCACTTTCTCATTCTCAAGAGATAACAAGTTACATATGCTTATACATACTTCCTAAGTTCCTTATGAACTAGTTTAATATACAAATATATATAGACATATATACACATTTAGAATTTTATGTACCTCTCAAGCCTCCATTCGTAAAAAGAAATATGATTATGTATATGTCACCACACAAGTTTGTTACTTAATTATATCTCATCATTCCATTCAAGCACACCAACAACATTCATCAATCTACAACATATGTCATCACATTCATTTTTTTTAATCCTATATATTTCGCAAGCACAATTGTTATATGCATTACAAGTTATCATAACTTGATAACATAAATCATCATGCCTCATTAATCTTTTCATCCTTTATATTAGAGCCAATTTGTCTCACATGTATTATGTACATACACAAATATGTATTTCCCTCCCAACTAATCCACATATAATCATTCATAAAGGAATATATGTCTCTTCACCTTGAACTCACATCCTTGATGCCATTCAGAACAATTACATGTATCAGACTCTAGTATATATACTTCAAGAATGAGGTAAACAAGCAAACAAAGTAAGGTGAAAGCTCTCCTTCACATCTTCTCCGAGTTGTGCAATCTACTGCAAATCTTGGTATCTTGATGCATAAATGATGCCCAAGTCCCTTAGAGGTACTTCCTAATGTTTAGAAAAGAAAAATATATGAGAAAAGGTAAGAAAATTTGGCCATGAAGGTCCCCTAGGTCACTGCAGAGACCTCAGCGATGGCCCCATTGTTGTAGTGGGGAAGCTTGATAGAATGCCATCACTCTATCTCTATATCGCTGCACCAACCAACATCACAACAAATTGTCATTGCAGTGATGGCTGCCAACGAAATCTCCCTTGTTTTATGAAATCCCACCTTCCTCTGATTCTCTTTTCTACCCAATCTAAATCTTAGCCAAAACTCATGGTTTCAAGCTTGTAATTCATGCTTTAGCATTAGAAAACTTTCCCAAACAATAAATTAAAATTATCTAAAAGATTTCCTTCTAAATTAATCACTTTCATCTTCAAACATAAATTCCTAGCTTCCAAATTTGATATGGTTTTTATAACCCACTAAATCCACTTATTCTCACTGATTTCTTCAAGAGATCAACTTTAACTACATCAAAGAAACATGGGATGAGATTAAAAGATAGCTCACTCATCAATTTTTACATTCCTTCCCCAAATCTTAGCTATGTTCTCGGCCACATGAAGAATAAAAGGAAGGAGGAGAAATTTTTGCACCTACCTTTGAAAATGAAGAAGCTTCGGTTAGAAGGTGCCACCGGTGATCTAGGTTCATTTGAGGGAGGTGGCCAAAGGGTTTGAGAAGGACCTTAGGCCTATAAGGGAAGGGCAGTCGAGAGCCTTCCAGAATGTATGTGTGTGAGTGTTGGGCAAGAATAAAAACTGATGTGTACTGGTATGTATATAAATATATATGTATGAAGGGTGCTAAATTAAAAAAAAATGCCATGAGTTGGTCAACAAACAAACCATAAATGAATGCATGGTTGGAATTTTTCCTTAAACATATTTCATACCCATCCTGACTCTACATGTCATTTTCCATCCTCTAATCTTTACTTAGAAACACCCGTGAGGTCTCAGTTTATTTATTTCATCATAATACTTAAATAACTCTTTGAAAGATTCAAGTAAGTCTTTAAATGTAATATTTAAGATATTAGTAATCTTCAAGTACTTGGAATGATCTCCAAAATTTCTTGCTCTAAAAACCAAAAATTTCACTTTTGTTGTAAAAGTTCAATTTGGTTCCAAAAATATTGTATTTTATTTTATTTTAATAATAAGACCCAAACATTATAATAAAAAAGACACTTGTAACAATAACAATAAACATTGTTATACAAAATTTGAAAACGTTCAAATATTAAAGAAAAAATAGAGTGCAACTTCTGCTTTCTGTTATATTTAGAAACCTATATTTTTCTCACTTAATTTTTTGGAAAATGAAGGCAACCTTATACACAATTTAACAATATCAATGCAAAATATTTTTAAATTTGAATTCACAAAACAAAATTTTTTTAAAGACAAGCATGTTTTTCTAATACCGACCAGCAATCATCTTCTGATAAGATCCTTAGATGAAGTTTGTAGAGACAAACATGTTTTTAAAATATCGACCAACAATCCTCTAACCATGTTTTCAGTACGAGTTGTCACAAGTATTTTATTGCTTTTAACCCCTTATTATAAAGGTTTCTAGAAAATATCACAATGAATACATTCAAATATCAAAACTTGTCTAAAATAATTAAGAATTTTTTCAAACACCATATCGTCGTTAGATCGTGTTCGAGTGTTTCTAAATTCTTATCACAAAAATCCTTAGAAATACAAAAGTGATCTATTTCGCCCTTTGTGATTTTTGAAACATCAAAATTCTCTGAAATACAAACCCATGCTCTAAACTTGAAATAATTTCTCACTCTATCATCATTGTATGCCAGTTGGGCTAAATTAAGTTGTTTTACCTATCACATCCAAACTCACAATAAGAATAACATATATTTTGCTATGATTATCTTTAGCATCTTCAAACAATAATTTAACCTTGGTCTATCTATCATTACTTAGATGACATACATCATCTTCAACCATAGATGTTATTTGAGGCCTCATTCACATGTTTTCCGTTAACACAATGCTCTTTTGCAGACCTAGAATATCTTTGTCCTTTACGATAAATTTTTGCCTGCTAATATTTTCTTCTATCTCTTTCTCCATCTTCCTCTGATCCGTGGTTGTTAAGATCGAAACCTTACCTAAGTTGATGAATGGCAACATAGATCGAATTATAGGATGGAATTGAAAATCAAAAGATCCAACCTTTAAATAAATATAAAAATTAAAATATCTCGTTGTATCTATATACCACAAATAATCATAATTTTGTATTAAAAATAATTAATAATCATACAATTTAGATAAATAAGTCCCAAACATGATAATAGAAACGATACATTGTAATAATGACAATAAACATTATCATAAAAACTTTAAAAACATTCAAATATTAAAGAAAAAATAGAGAGCAATTTCCCATTTATATTATACTTAGAAACTTATATTTTTAAGAGCAAATATCTTGTCTAGGTCGATCTCCCAAAGTATTTTCTTTGTCGCCACTACTGTCATGCCTCTAAGCAATGCCATGTGCATTAATACTTCTGGACAGAACATGCTCAATCTATGACACTTAGTTATAATTACTTTCTCTAATGATAGAAACAAAAAAAATATAATGATAACTTCAAAAGCTCTTCAAATTGGGCAAACATTGTAGCTCTAAATGTCTCAATCTTTATAAAACAATCATATTTTCGACGTCTACTCTCGGATTTGTTATAATTTTCTCTATTTGTTGGCAATAAGTCACTTTCAATCTTGAGAGTTGTACAAAACCTCTAGTCTTTGATGACAGGAACAAATTGATCAATCCCTTGCAGCTATACATGCACATATTAGTAAGATTTTGTAAAGAAATGAAGGATGGTCCCAAGTTCATCAAATCATCACAAAATGCAACATCCAAAAATTCAAGCCTTCACAAAATATCACGATGACAATGCTCATTCCATATGTGCTTTGCTCTTTTCAAATGAAAAGTCAATTTTCTTAATGGTGCAACACGTCCAACATCGTCCATAATAGCCTCCACACATGAGAATATCTCTTGGATAGTCAATCCCCCAAGTAAAGCTGTTTTAAATTTGGAAAACTTTTGGGCAATCCATATGGAAAAATTGTTCTACACTGGCCTCATAGTTACACTATAAATAGATGTAGTATTATTTTTTTCTCATTCATTTCACTTTTTTTATTTTATTTTCAAAATAAACATTGAGTAGTAGATTGAAAAGGTAACTTTTCATAGAAGAACAATGGATATCTCCTATCATGTGCCTTTTCTTCTTGCATTGCTAATGAGATTGAGTCTTCTTCAAATACCTCTAATTCATCACAATAGATGATCCACAACTTTTGAAGGCATGACTATTTACATGTATGATTTTCTAGATACAAACTCTTGAGAAGTCCAAACCTTACTTTCTATTGTATTTAGAAACCACTATTTGATCAACTAATATTCTGGCAACTATAGGCAACCTCAAATACATTTTAACAAAATCAATGCCAATTTTCTTCTTATTTGAATTCACAACATAATTTAGACAAGCATGTTTTTCAAATATTGACCAACAATCATTTTCTGATAATAGACTTAGATTTCATAGGGTTTGTACCAATGAAGAAACATTTTCACTATGAGTTCTTACAAGTATTTTACTCCCTTTAACTTCGTATTGAAAAAGTTTCCGTAAAAGACACTAATGAATATAATTTTATTGCCAAATATAATTTAAAATAATTAATTTCCTCCAAGACTACATCATTAGATCTTGTTGAAGTATTTCTAAATTCTTATCATCAAAATACTTAGAAGTGTGAAAGTGATCAATTAGGCCCTTTGTGATTTTTGAAACATCAAAATTCTTTGAAACACATATCATGCTCGAAAATTGAAATTATATTTCACTCTATCATCATTGTATGCTAAATAGGCTAAATTAAGTAGTTTTGCCTATCACAACTAAACCCACAATAGGAATAATAGATATTTTGCTAGGGTCATCATTAGCATCTTCAAACAACAACTTAACGTGGGTCTCCTTATTATTGCTTCGACCACATATATCATAGTCAACCAGAGATGTTGATTGAGGCCTCTTTGATCAGTTTTACATCAAAATAGTGCTTTTTTGCAAACCAAGAATATCATTTTTGTTTACGATAAATTCTTGCTTGCTAAAAATTTCATCTATCTCTTTCTCCTTCTTTCTTTAATCCAAGGATGTTAGGAACGATATCTTACTAAGATCAATTAAGGGACAAAGTAAATTCAATTGTAGAATAGAATTAAAAATTAGAAGATCCTACTTTTAAATAAATATAAAAATTAAAAATATCAGTATGTATATATATACCACAAATAACCATAGTATTATATTAAAAATATTTATTAATTGTACAATTTCGATAAATAAGACCCAATCTTATAATAAAAAAGACACTTTGTAACAATAACAATAAACATTGTAATACAAACTTTGAAAATATTCAAATACTAAAGAAAAAAAATAGATAGCAAATTCTACTTTTTATTTTATTTAGAAACCCTTATTTTTCTCACCTAATATTTTGGAAAATAAAGGCAACCTTATACACATTTTAACAATATATCAATGCAAAATATTTTCAAATTTGAATTCACAAAACAAATTTTTTTTAAAGACAAGCATTTTTTTCAAATATTGACCAACAATCCTCTTCTGATAATAGAATCAGATGATAAGTTTGCAGAGATAAGCATTTTTTCAAATATCCACCAACAATCCTCTAAGCATGTTTTTCGGTATGAGTTGTCAAGTATTTTACTCTCTTTAACCCATATTGAAAATGTTTCTAGAAAAGATCCCAATGAATATATTCAAATGTCAAAACTCATCTAAAACAATTAAGAATTTTTTTCAAACACAATATCATCATTAGATCTTGTTCAAGCATTTCTAAATTCTTATCACAAAAATCCTTAGAAGTGCAAAAGTAATCTATTACGCCCTTTGTGATTTTTGAAACATCAAAATTCTTTGAAATACAAACTCATGCTTGAAATTATTTATCACTCTATCTTCATTGTATGCCAGTTGGGCTAAATTAATTAGTCTTGCCTATCACACCCAAACGCACAATAGGAATAACATATATTTTTCTATAATCATCTATAGCATCTTCAAACAATAACTTAACCTTGGTTTCTTTATCATTATCTGGATGACGTACATCATAGATGTTGATTGAGGCCTCGTTGACCCATTTTTCGTCAACACAATGCTCTTTTGCAGACTTAGAATATCTTTGTCCTTTACGATAAATTCTTGCCAGCTAATATTTTCTTCTATCTCTTTCTCCATTACTCTTTAATTCATGTTTGTTAAGATCAGGATCTTACCTAAGATTGATGAAGGGACAAAATAGATCGAAATTTAGGATCAATTGAAAATCACAAAATCCGACCTCAAAGAAATATAAAAATTAAAAGTATCTCGCTATATATATACAACAAATAATCATAATATTGTTTTAAAAATAATTAATAATTGTACAATTTCAATAGATAAGTCCTAAATAGGATAATAGAAAAGATAATTTGTAATAATAACAATAATCATTGTTATACAAACTTTGAACACGTTCAAATATTAAAGAACAAATAGGGAACAAACTCCACTTTATATTGTACTTTGAAACTTATATTATTCTCACCTAATGTTTTGTCAAGGTTGATCTCCCAAAGTATTTTATTCGTCGGCACTGCTTCCACTTCTTTAAGCGATGGCGTGCACATTAATACTCCTGAACAAAACATTATTAATCTATGACACTTAGATATAAGTACTTTCTATAATGATGGAAACAAGAAGGTATAATGATTGGTGCAAAAACTTCTCAAATTGGGCAAATATTGTAGCTCTGAATGTCTCAATCTTTATAAAACAATCACATTTTCGACGTCCACTCTCAGACTTGTTATAATTTTCTCTACTTATTAGCAATAAGTTACTCTCAATCTTGGGAGTTGTACCAAACCTCTAGCCGTTGATGACATGAACAAATTGATCAATCCCTTACAATTGTACAAGCACATATCTGTAAGATTTTGTAAAGAAATGAAGAATGGTCCCAAGTTTATCAAATCACCACAATGCAACATCCAAAAATTCAAGCCTTCACAAAATATCATGATGAGAATGCTCATTCCATATGTGCTTTGCTCTTTTCAAATGAAAAGTCAATTTTCTTAATGGTGCAATATGTACAACATCGTCCATAAGAGCCTCCATACGTGAGAATATATCCTAGCTAACCAAACCCCGAAGTAAAGGCACTATAAATTTGGAAAACTTTTGGGCATTCTATATGGAAAAATTATTTTACACTGGCCATATAGTTACAATGTAAATAGATGTAGTATTATGTTTTTCTCGTTCATTTCACTTTTTTAATTTTATTGTCAAATTAAATATTGTGTAATAGATTGACACTACAAAAAAATAGGAATTTAGCGGCATTTTTTAAGACACCTTAGTGGTGGTTGTAACTGCCACTATCAATTTTAATGGCAATTCCACAAAAGCGCCACTAAATCAAGTGCCACAAACATATAGGAGCGATTTATTTCAACCGCTAGCATAAACGCCACTAAAATAAAAGTGGCGATTATGGTGGCAGTTGGTTAAACCGCCACTATATATAGTGGCAGTTAATTGAACAACCGCCAATAAATATGTGGCGTTTTTGACACACTACCATTATATCTAGTGGCGGTTAAAAAACAAATGTCATTAAACTTGTGGCGATTGTGACAGTAACCGCCACTATATCTAATGGCGGTTAAAAAATAATCGCCACTAAACTTGTGGTGGTTGTGATGGTAACTGCCATTATATCTAGTGGCGGTTAAAAACACAACTACCACTAAACTTGTGGCAGTTGTGAGGGTAACCACCACTATATCTAGTGGTAGTTAGAAACGCAACCGCCACTAAACTTGTGGTAGTTGTGAGGGTAACCGCCACTATATCTTGTGGCGGTTGGACATAAAACCGCTACCGCATATAGTGGTAGGAAACTTTCGCTAAAACTGCCACTATTAGTCTATTAATACCTATTGTTTTTGTTTTTTATTTTCTCCCAAATTAAACATGTTTCAAATTTCAAACGAACCAGCATATTCAACAACAATCTAAAGATATGAACAAGATTAACTAATAATTTATTCATTCATATAAAAGAAGTTTGGTTTGCATTCAAATACATATACATAACAAAGTAATATTCATAATACATCATACAAAAACTAAGTCAAATCATCATCAACATCTTCATCATCAGTATCATCCTCCTCATCATCATCAGCAGAAGCATTCTCTTGGTTACAAGAGAATGGAGAGTTTGCTGGATTTGCAGAGCCTTCTCCACTTTGATTAAAAAGTTACATTTATAATAAAATAGTTATAATGAGTCTAGAAAGTACATAAATCAAAATTTGTTAATGAATATCTAACTTACCCTTTGATGCATTGCAACAAGTTCAGGAGAAAGCAGACCCTGAAGATTTTGGAGTATAAGATTCATCATTTCTCTATTTTTCCTATCCCTCTCCTCCATCATTCTCTATTTCTTTTATCTCTTCCTCCATTTCAACTTCTAATTTGGTAATTTTATTCTCAAGTTGTTGAATAGAATGCCCTAAAGAAAAGGACTCGCCTAAATAATGAGAGGAGTGACCAAAAACTTGTGAAGGGCAAGGTCCAAATCCCAGGCCACGTACTCATCCAGGATGCTCTTGGCTTCCTAAGGCCAATGCTAGTGAGTCCTACATGGAGATAGCAGAAGAAGTAGTTCCATGCAACTCGATCATGGATATTTTATCCTGCACAACATATAGTGAAATAAAAAAATTATCAACCAACTAGAAATTTAATAAACTAACTTAAAACATAACATAACTTACACTAATCTCTCTTGCTTCATCGCTTACAAATGACCCATCCTTTTTTTTGTGAGTTGCATTCCAAACTTCTGACCTACTAATGAGGCCACCGCAATCAATGATCTACAAAATTAAAGTCAATTAATTTAATTGTCAAATAATATTATAAATTTTTTTTCATAGGAGAATTTACCATTTCAGCTCTTTTTCGTGCCAAACACTTCATGCCTCCGGTGTGATTAAGTGTTTGACATCGTCTACTCATCTTTTTTTTTTTTGCTTTCTCCTGCCATTGTGGGCTATTTTGCATCTCAACAAAAGCAGCCCACTCCTCCCTCTGAACTCCTTTTGGGACAGTTGCTATTATGTGTTCCTTCATTCTTATTCTATTGTCAGCTTGTCATAGAGCCTCAGTCGCCCATTCCTCCAATTAGTTCCAATTTTTTTCAAAATGAATCTTTTTTTCTATATTGTTGTTAACAACAAATTTGTTCTTGAAAAAAAAAGATGAAGAGATCAATATATATATATATATATAATATTAAAAATTTTCTCAAAATCAATCTTTGATAAAATATTACCTTAACAAAATTGTCAAATACACATTCTTTATAATCCAATGGGACATTCTTCCAATTCTGGTAAGATATGGGCAACATATTGTAGTTTTTTCCCACAGAAACCAAGATTGATGAGAGTAACTCTGCACCTTCTCCAATTGGCTGCACAAGGTCATTCTAGTCCAAAGCTCATTCCAAGACATCCTTTCAATATTCTCAACATTATTTGCATCTGTACAACTTGAAATTTTTTATCTTACATAGAAATAACATTAGAATTTATATGTCACATAAAATTGAAATAAGTTACCAATCGTCTGAACCATCCAATAACTATGTTGGGAACTGTGTGTAGATGAAGTCCTAGTATGTGGTAATGGAGGAGTCTCAATCAGGAACTGTTTGAGCATCAAGTGGAACGGTGGGCTCTAAGCTCGTTGACCGTGCATCATAACTAGCTGGCGGAGTTGGTAGTGGACTACCACTACCAAATGTATCCTGTCTACCAGTAGGGCCTGATCTACCCTTCTTCTTAAATAATCTTTTCATTTTCTAATAAATAAACAAAAGTGTAATGTTAAAAGAGAGATTAAAATAACAAAAGAAGAATTAGAAATCTTCTTAGAAGAACAAAAGATAAGAACAAAATCAAACTAAAAGCCTAAAAGACATAAGAAAACAAGATTACACTATATTTCTCCAAGTTCATTGTCATTGATCTCCCTTGCTAGTGGCAGATTTGTTCACCATCAAGGAATAATGACTCTAATTGTTGGAGTTGATATGGTTCATTCTCGTATACCAGCTCTTCTTCGTCATCTCCCATGTCATACAAATCTCTTGGTTTGAGATGAACGGCTATTTTCCAATTCTTGTCATGTTCATCATCTACATAATAAACTAAGTGAGCTTCAGAAGCTTGTATATAAGGCTCATCATCTTCATGATTACCAGTATGGATTAATCGAGAAAAATTTATAGACGTAAAGCCAAAGTCATCAACAACGATCCCCCTAGGATTTGTTGTATTTTCCCATTTACATTTAAATAATGTAATCATAAATCTTCCATGATATTTAACTCAATTATATCCACAATTTGACCATAATAAAGAACACCTCCAAATTGCATACGGTCATCACTGTTGCTCGCATAACTTCTAGCTCCAAATGTACCAAAAACACCACTATTCTGGGTCCTCAAGCTATCATCTCGTTCTATAACTTGGAATTTAAATCCGTTAACATTATATCCAGTAAAACGTTTTACTTTATTCGGGGGCCTTGTGCAAGAAATTGAAGATCCATTGAGTAGGATCTGATATCCATCATAATCTAAAACACATGCATCTAGTTAGATATATATTAAAAAAAAATTGAAAGTGCACATATGGGGATAAAAAATTACATACACGTTGAGAAAACCATCCAACAAACTCTCGATAAACCCTTCTGTCTATTTCAGCCGAAGACCATGTACAATTTCTTAATTGTCTCCCAGTCATATCTCTAAACTCCCTGTACCCAAAAAAAGAAAAAATACTACATATTTTTTATAGATATAACCATGACAATCTAGTTACACTCACCAAAGAAATGGGTCAATTTCTTTACAATTAGTTAGCACATGTCGATGAGCTTGCAATTTTACTGTTGGAGACAAGGTATACCATTCAAAACCGCCCACTGGCTTTCCAACTGGAGGAAACAAATTATCAACCATAGATGCTCCAACACTAGGGTCATCATCAACACGTCTTGGTCGATTGAATATCGTCTCAACTCCATCCAAATATCTTAAACAGAAGGTCAAAATTTCTTATGCCATATAGCCTTCTGCTATAGAACCTTCTGGTTGAGCTCTATTTCGTATATAGGACTTTAATTTCCCTAGGTATCTACAAGATATCAACTTGACATATTGTAATTGAAATCAATAATAAATGAAAATTTTAATCTACAAAATTGACAAGTTCCTAAACTACCTCTCTATAGGGTACATCCATCGATACTGAACCGGCCCACCAAATTTGGCTTCATCAACCAAGTGGACAATTAGGTGGATAATAATATTTGTTTAAAAAGAAATAAAGATTAATTCTTAATCCTGTTGTTCTAGTAGTCCTATATTTAGAATTAGGGTGGGTAGGGTATATTGAAATGAGTGCTTGCTTGATGTGTTGAAAGGAAGAAAAGAAAAATGACATAGGCCTCATAGACTTGAGTTCTATTTATTCTCTCAATTACCAAGTCACATACTAAGAGACTGAGACTTATTCATAGTAGAAAGTAATCTAGAAAAATAATATATATATATATATATATATATATATAAGAGATAAGAAGCAAAATAGAGTGGCAATCATTCACAAACATCCAAAGCCTCATCCTTCCTTCCTTCGGTACAACATCATTCTTCTTTCTCCTTTTACTTTTAAATCTTAATCATTACTTTTTTCATAACTTCAACATTTTACAAAATTGCCACTATCACTTTTCATTTCTTTTATTTCAAATTTCATCAATTCATTCATTTTCCATAAAACAATTAATGATGCTCTGGATGTTTCATTAATTATGTCAAAACACAAACAAAAAAAAACATATATATATATAAGAGATAAGAAGCAAAATAGAGTGGCAATCATTCACAAACATCCAAAGCGTCATCCTTCCTTCCTTCGGTACAACATCATTCTTCTTTCTCCTTTTACTTTTAATTCTTAATCATTACTTTTTTCATAACTTCAACATTTTACAAAATTGCCACTATCACTTTTCATTTCTTTTATTTTAAATTTCATCAATTCATTCATTTTCCATAAAACAATTAATGATGCTCTGGATGTTTCATTAATTGTGTCAAAACATAAACAAAAAAAAAACACACACACACACACACACATATATATATATATATATAATATCCTATAAAAATGAAAATTAGTGTAAATGATTTCAGGACTTTAATATGATTCTTATGCTATCTATAATATATTTCCATGTCATTTAAAGTTGCCTTGTGCCTAATAGTTTATTATAATTGTTATTTTCTTTCATTTTTGTTAGGTATTGAACTGAAGGGAACATAATATTAATCCCTATTTTACTCTATTTCTCTCCTATATAATTTCATAAATTTAAGTAATCTAAAAATAATTGCTAGTAAAAAAAAATAAGTACTTTAACAATTAAGAAGAGTTCATGCCGAGACTTGTATCTTTGGCCTTTTTTTTTGGTTGGTGACTTTTATCCATATTCCTTTTTTTGAGACTGATATCCATATTCCTTATCTGCACCAATTTGAGTACTTCGGGCCTATCTTTTGGGCCTATCCAAATTCTATTGGGTCGAAGGGGATTGTTTCCTTAAGTAGAATCCCAAATCTGAATATGCTCTAATGCCTAGAGAGTTTTGGAAACGATTTATTACAATAGTGTTAACCATATTTAAGAATCGAGATTTTGACTTATCTAGGTTAATAGTTAGCCAATGAAAAGAAAGATAAAACAATACGGGATGGAAATAGAGAATCATATTCCAAACAATTGAGCAAGGATAGTTCCAGAAATAAGGTATTGGATGCTCAAATAAATTAGAAAACATATTTAAATGAAAACTTATGACTTCCAAAATTGGCAATATCAGAAAGTCACACACTACAAGAAAATTGACTTTCAGTGGCGACTTTTTGGTGGCGACTTTTAAAGTCGCCACCAAAAGTCGACTTTTGGTGGCGACTAAATAAGTCGCCACTAAAAGTTGAGTTTTGGTGGCGACTCTTATAGTCGCCACTAAAAGTCGACTTTTGGTGGCGACTATAGTCGCCACCAAAAGTTTTTTTAAAAAAATAAATAAATAAACTCAGATTTTTTAAAATAAAATAAAAAATTAGACTTTTGGTGGCGACTATAGTCGCCACCAAAAGTATCTTTTAAAAAAATAAAAAAAAAAGTCAGATTTTTTAAAATAAAATAAAAAATTAGTCGCCACCAAAAGTATTTTTTAAAAAAAAAGTCAGATTTTTTAAAATAAAAAATTAGACTTTTGGTGGCGACTATAGTCGCCACCAAAAGTCTTTTTTAAAAAAAAAGTCAGATTTTTTAAATTAAAATAAAAAATTAGACTTATAGTCGCCACCAAAAGTCTTTTTTAAAAAAAAATAAAAAAAAGTCAGATTTTTTAAAATAAAATAAAAAATTAGACTTTTGGTGGCGACTATTTAAAAAAAATAAAAAAAAGTCAGATTTTTTAAAATAAAATAAAAAATTAGACTTTTGGTGGCGACTATAGTCGCCACCAAAAGTATTTTTTAAAATAAAATAAAAAAAGTCATATTTTTTAAAATAAAATAAAAAATTAGACTTTTGGTGGCGACTATAGTATTAAAATATAGTAAATAATTATATGAATTAAAATATAAATAATAATTTATTACATATTTTTTCTTCTTAAAATATAATTTTAATTTTAATAGCTATAATAAACAATTAAAAAAAATCAATTCATAATATGAACAACAATAAAAAAAATAGTAATAGTCAAATGGACAATCTTCTAATAAAAAATCAACAGTTATAAAAAAATTTAGTAGTAATTAATAATTAGCATTTATTAATAAAAGTAAACAACTGTAAATAATAATTAGCAATATAATATAGTAACTGATAAAAAAGTTGAAAAATATCATAAAATAACTATTTAAAATCATTAAAGAAACAACTTCTGTAAATATAATATATTAAACTTGACTAATAATCATATGCAATAATAGCCAAAAATATCTATAACAATATATTCAACAAAAATCAAGTCATATATAGTGAGAGTGCACGTGATATCGCAGGGAGACGATGTTAAACACAAATAAGAATATTAAAACATTTAGTGGCGGTTCTATTGAGAACTGCCACTATATAGTGGCGTTTCTTTTTGAACCGCCACTATATACACTACAAGAAAATTGACTTTCAGTGGCGACTTTTTGGTGGCGACTAAATAAGTCGCCATTAAAAGTTGAGTTTTGGTGGCGACTCTTATAGTCGCCATTAAAAGTCATACTTTTGGTGGCGACTTTCATAGTTGCCACCAAAAGTCTAATTTAAAAAAAAATAAAGAAATTTAGATTTTTAAAAAAATAAAATAAAAAATTAGACCTTTGGTGGTGACTATAGTCACCACTAAAAGTTAATTTAAAAAAATAAAAAATATTTAAAAAAATTGAATTTTTTAAAAATAAAATTTAAAACAATCAGACTTTTGGTGGCGACTAAGTCTTTTTTAAAAAAAATAAAAAAGTCAAATTTTTTAAAATAAAATAAAAAATTAGATTTTTGTAGTCGCCACCAAAAGTCTTTTCTTAAAAAAAAGTCAAATTTGTTAGAATAAAATAAAAAATTAAAAAAGTAATTTTTTTACTTAAAAAATTCAAAATTTTTTTACTTAAAAAATTCAAAATTGTTTTACTTTTCTTAATTTTATTTAAAGAAATTTAATTTTTTAAATTTTTTAAATTTTTTAAATTTTTAAATTTTTAAATTTTTAATTTTTTAATTTTTTTTAAAAATTAGATTATCGGTGACGACTGATGTCTATTTTTTTAACTGAAATCGTTTTTTTATGAAATTAACTGAAATTGGACTTTTGTGGTGACTCCAATAGTAATAATATATTTACTTTTTGTTAAGTTTAATATTATTTTATTTCTATTTTATAATATTTTTGACCTAAAATATTTTTAACAGATTATATATATAGATATATATAATATTTTGCACTTACATAACACAAATGAAGCAGTGGCAGAATGGCAAGACACACATGGCTACAAGCAAGAGACCCAGGTTCGAATCTCAGGTATGCACATGTTTGGTTTAATTACAAATAAACTTGAATATTGCAAACAAAAAAGTTGAGTCAGCTCGGGATAGCGAGTTATTGGATCGGCCAAGACCCGCATGAGTCGAATGGATCTCGGGTCGACCCGTCGGGCCAATAAAGGTAGTTTTTGGTGCCACCAAAAATCACTTTTTTCACGAATTTTCTTTTTTTTTTTTGCAATAAAAATGACTTTTGGTGGCGACTATAGTTGCCACTAAAGGTGACTTTTGGTGGCGACTTTTGAAAGTCGCCACCAAAAGAACTAACCACGGACTTTTGGTGGCGACTTTTAGTGGCGACTTTTAGACTTTTGGTGGCGATTAAAGTCGCCACCAAAAGTCTTTTTTTTTTGTAGTGATAATGACATTTATTGAGAATCACTGCTATGTAGTGGCATTTATTGAGAACCGATAATATATAATTGTTTTGCTTTTTGAACTGTCACTACATAGTAGCATTTATTAAAAACTACCACTATAAAGTAGCGTTTATTCCGAACCGCCATTATATAGTGGCATTTCTTTTCAACCGCCACTATATGGTGGCGTTTATTAAGAACTGCCACTATATAGCAGCGTTTGTTTTTGAAATACCACCAAATATTGGCGTTTATTATGAACCGCCACAATATAGTGGCGTTTGTTTTCGAAACGCCACTATATAGTGACATTAATTATGAACCGTTACTATATAGCGGCGTTTGGTTTTAAAATGCCACTATACAGTGGCGTTGATTAAGAACCGCCACTATATAGTGGTGTTTCTTTTTGAACTGCCACTATATAATGGCGGTTTACAAATAACCGTCACTATGGTCTTTTTTAGTGGCAGTGTTAAAAACTGCCACTAGACAAATGCCATTAAATTCTTATTTTTTTTGTAGTGTGAAAAGGTACCTTTTTATGAAAGAACAAAGGATATTTCCTATTATGTGTCCTTTCTTCTTGCATTGCTAATGAGATTGAGTCTTCTTCAAATACTTGTAATTCATCACAATAGATGATCCACAACTCTTGAAGGCATGGCCATTCAATTGTTTGATTTTCTAGATATAGATTCTAGAGAAGTGCAGCCCTCACTTTTAATTGTATTTGGAAACCTTTATTTTTTTTTTTCACCTATTGTTTTGAAAACTAAAGGCAACCTCATATACTTTTTAACAATATCAATGCCAATTTTTTTCATAATTGAATTTGCAACATAATATACACAAGCATGTTTTTTTCAAATTCCTAACCTGCGATTTGGGTGGTGGGTTGGGAATTTCTCAACCTAACCCAAACCGCCAACCTAAACCCTCATTAAGTTTTTTTTTTAAGTTTTTAGCCTTATGTATGTGGGATATACAAAAATCTTAAGGTTCAGTCTTCCAATTCTAGATGCCATACCTCAGTTCACTTTGCTTCAATCTTCTAGAACCCCCATCAAATCCTTCATTCTTCCTCTTCTCGTTCAGTTCTAGTTCATCTCCTTCAGTCTTTAAATCTTCCTCCTCGAATGTTCATGGTGGTCCCAAATAGTACTCGTTTACAGTGGCCAATATTGCAGGAACTACACTAAAGAAGGATGGGTTCTCGGTGAAATCACAGTTCTCGACAACGATTAGCTTGGGATGGAGCTCCTCGAGTTTGTTCTGAATCAATTGCCATTTTGCCTCTCTTTGCTTCAATTTGTTCCAAACGTAGCACTCATTCATGGTGGCCAATATCATTTTGCTTTCTTAGTTTTCTCTCTGCTTCCCTCCCGTAGTTCTGAAGCAAACCCATTTCCCAAGGTCAAGCCTCAGTGAAGATTTCGGCAAGAAAAACGGCAGTTTAAGAGAATATGGAATATGAGTAAAGATCTTGTCACAAACAGAATAGAGAGAGAGGTTGTGACTTCAGATCTATTCTTACCCTTTAGATTGCAGCTAATAAAGGGGATAAAGCAAGAGAAAAAAAAAGGGCCAACCAGCCACCTCACCCCAACCTAACCCACTGACAGGTAGGTTGGGTCAGTTCGGGTTCAGCTATAAAAATAGCCAAACTCAACCTGCCACTTATTGATTGGTTCAGGTTGAGATTTACTATCAACACGCACTACAAGAAAATTGACTTTCAGTAGCGACTTTTAAAGTCGCCACTAAAAGTTGACTTTTGGTGGCTACTAAACAGGTTGCCACTAAAAGTTGAGTTTTGGTGCCACCAAAAGTCACACTTTTGGTGGCGACTTTTTAGAGTCGCCACCAAAAGTCAAACTTTTTTAAAATAAAATTAAAAGAAATTAGACTTTTGGTGGCGACTCTCATAGTCGCCACCAAAAGTCTAATTTAAAAAAAATTAAAGAAATTCAGATTTTTTAAAAAAATAAAATAAAAAATTAGACTTTTGGTGGCGACTATAATCGCCACCAAAAGTTAATTAAAAAATAAAAAAATATTAAAAAATTTTGAATTTTTTAAAAATAAAATTTAAAACAATCAGACTTTTGGTGGCGACTTAAGTCGCCACCAAAAGTCAATTTTTTATTTTAAAAAAGTTTGATTTTTAAATAAAATAAAAAAAATCAGACTTTATAGTGGCCACCAAAAGTCTTTCTTAAAAAAAATTAAAAAAGTCAGATGTTTTAGAATAAAATAAAAATTAGACTTTTGGTGGCGACCAACCAAAAGTTTTTTTTAAAAAAAATATAAAAAGTCCAATTTTTTAGAATAAAATAAAAAATTAGACTTCGCCACCAAAAGTCTTTTCTAAAAAAATTAAAAAAAGTCAGATTTTTTAGAATAAAATAAAAAATTAAACTTTTGGTGGCGACTATCTTTTTCAAAAAAAAATAAAAAAGTCAGATTTTTTGGAATAAAATAAAAAAGTCATTTTTTACTTAAAAAATTCAATTTTTTTATTTTTCTTAATTTTATTTAAAAGAAATGCAATTTTTTTATTTTTTTTTTAAAAATTAGATTATCGGTGACGACTGAAGTCTATTTTTTTTAACTGAAATCATTTTTTTTATGAAATTAGCTAAAGTCGGACTTTTTGTGGTGACTCCAATAGTAATAATATATTTGCTTTTTGTTAAGTTTAATATTATTTTATTTCTGTTTTATAATATTTTTTACCTAAAATATTTTTAACAGATTATATATATAGATGTATATAATATTTTGCACTTACATAACACAAATGAAGCAGTGGTAGAATGGCAAGACACACATGGCTGCAAGCAAGAGACCCAGGTTCAAATAAACTTGAATATTGTACACACAAAAATTGAGTCAGCTCGGGACAGCGAGTTATTGGATCGGCCAAGACCCGCATGAGTCGAATGGATCTCGGGTCGATCCGCTGGACCAATCCGGATCTAAAAAGATGGCGAGTGACTTTTGGTGACGACCAAAGTCACCACCAAAGGTAGTTTTGGTGCCACCAAAAATCACTTTTTCTCACGAATTTCTTTTTTTTTTTTGCAATAAAGATGACTTTTGGTGGCGACTTTTGAAAGTCGCCACCAAAAGAATCAGCCACGGACTTACGCCAACAACATTAGTCACCACTAAAAGTCGCCACCAAAGACTTTTAGTGACGACTTTTAGACTTTTTGTGGCTACCAAAAGTCTTTTTTTTCTAGTGACGACCCATGCCCATCCCTAAACAAAGAGGCAAGGCATTGGGTGGATGTTAACTATAATTTGGGTGGACATTAGCTAGGCTTTCCATCTTACTTTCTGGTAAATAAACCCCTTAAGATTAGTTTTAAAGGAAAGCTTGCTAGGAGTTTACATAGGAGTTTGTGCACTTTCTTTCCTCCTTTATATCTTGAGTTATGGATGTGTTTCATAGTAGAGACAAGGGAAGAGATTAATTTTAAACTTGAGTTATAGAGAGCTACTTTGGAATCGAAGGGTTTTCCTCTGAGCAGGAGTAAGACCGAATATATGCATTGTAAGTTTAACAAGCGACAAGCTAGGAACGAGTTGGAGGTAAAAATTGGTGATCAGGTCGTATCACAAGTGTCAAAGTTTAAGTATCTGAGATCAGTTATACATGATGACGGTGAAATTATTAGAGATGTGGAACATAGGATACAAGCTGGGTGGTTGAAGTGGAGAATGGCATCAGAGGTTGTTTGTGATCGAAAAGTACCTGATAAGCTCAAAGGAAAGTTTTATCGTACTGCTATAAGACCATCAATTTTATATGGGAGTGAATGTTGGGCGATGAAAGGACAACAAGATCATAAAATTGGAGTGGCGGAGATGAGGATGTTGCGTTGGATGTGTGGTCATACAAGAAGAGATAGGATCCGTAATGATCATATACGAGGTAGAGTTGGAGTGGCACCTATTGAGGAAAAAATGGTTGAAAACTGTTTAAGGTGGTTTGGGCATGTTCAAAGAAGACCGTTAGAAGCGCTAGTTAGGAGAGTTAAGTAGATGGTTTGGAGCCCTGTGAAAAAAGGTCGAGGAAGACCAAAAAGGACACTTAGAGAAATTATTGAACGGAACCTTCTAGTAAATGAGATATCTAAAGAGTTGGTCATGGATAGAGCTCAATGGCGTCGTGCGATCCATGTAGCTGACCCCACCTAGTGGGATAAGGCTATGTTGTTGTTGCCTATCTCTCTAATTCTATTTTCATTATTCCTTTTCTCTTCATTTTATTAAAAATTTGAAGCATAAGGCTTTATTTTATACTTAAGTGTTTTTGTCAACAATGGTTTTCCTTTGATTTCTGAGAAGGTGAATTTGGTTACTATCACAATTGATACACCAATTGTTGCTTCTGTTTAAAAGTAAAGAATTGTGCTGCTCTTATTATATATTCATATTCATTTTTCAACTTTGTGATTGAATTTTTTATGTAGACCCTGCTAGTGCAGCTACATCTCAGGCAAGCAAGGACGAGGCAGATTCTATATCTATTTTTGTTGGCAATGTATGAATGACTCTCTCTATTTCATTGACAGTTTTCCAAAGTGAATTATGCTTCCTCTTTCTATAGCATAATTTAAAATAAAAAATATGACTGTGGCAGTTAGTCACTTGGGGTTGTGTGGGCCATTTGATTTTTCCTATTCATGTATCTTACTGATATAATCATATATTATTATATGCAATGTAGTTTTCCTTACATTGTACATATCTTGGTAAATTCTGTGGTCAAAATGAAAAATCCCATATTTGAAGTTTTTGTGGTTGGCATCATAACAACATAGTTTGTGTTTTTGTTTGAAACTTACCTATCATTTCAGAAATATTGTTTATTGTTAGCTTGCTTTTGAAATTTGTATGTTGGAATAGGTAAGATAGAAATATTGTTAGCTTGCTTGCTATTTCTGAATTTTCTCACCATGCTTGCTTTTCCTCTCTGATCTTCTGTTGTTTTTGCTTGCAGTTTTGAACTTACTGAACATAGCACACTAATCAAGTGCAGGGATTGAGTGAGTTAGGGTGGAGACAATGACTTCATCAATAGCCTCATCAAATCAGTATAGGCTCATCAAATCTATTTGAAAGCTTCTTGTGTTGTCTATTAAATACTTGTAAATGTTACTTAGGATATGAAATAGTTACTTAGGATCTATTGTAAATGGTACTTAGGTTCTATGTTCCAAATTAGTGGCTACTTCTATTCTATTGTAAATGTAGGTTCTGTTATTTTCCCAAACTCTTGTAATGATTTGAGGTCTCAAAAAGTTATTAATAATAAAAATGGATAGTTTTTGGAAATTTACTTATTGAGTATTTGAAAATTTAATACAACAAATAACTTGTACTTCTATTTTGTTGTAAATGTAGGCTCTTTTGTTGTAGGTTCTATTATTTTCCTAAACTCTTGTAATGATTTGAGGTCTCAAAAAGTTACTAATAATAAAAATGGCTATTTTTTGGAAATTTACTTATTGAGTATTTGTAAATTTAACACAACAAAGAACTTGTACAGCTAAATAACAAAAAAATCTAATACAATAAAGAACTTCCAAAAAAAAAAGAATGGTTCGACCACAAAGCAACTTAATTCCACAGGTGTACACCCAATACAACAAATCCAGTCAATCCCATTGCAATTTAACAACCAATACAACAAATCAAAACCTATAGCTAAACATGCTCTTGACAGTCTTCATCACCAAAGAACATGCTTCTGAATTGTTGCTACACAGCATAGTTTTGATTAGATGCTAAATTTAATCTAGGGAGTCCTAAGATTTGGAATAAGCACCTTGTTTGTTAAATTCATCAGACTGTGCAGCAAGAACTGTAGGGCCAAAAAAGTGAAACAATGGAACTAGGTTTTAAAACCAATGTATATCTACATCATTGAGAAGTACATTGTAACTAGCTTGAGTATCTTCAAAACAATTATGGACTTGACTTCTGTAACTCTCTGAAAGCACTTTGTTCCAAAGTGGCAACAATATAGCTGATATTGCTTGGAGCTAAAGGATCCCTGAAAATAGGAATTCCCTACCAAAAGAGAAGAGAAAATGAAGAATATCATATTCAAATGCATAAATCTGACTTCTTTTACAATATTAAGCTTTAAGAAAAGAACATTAAATGGTATTGGCATCACAAAAGAAAAGAAAAACTCAAATTTGTAATAGCAAGTATAATCACATGGTAATAAGCACATATCGATTATTTATAGATTAGGGCAGGAGTTTAGATAGATTTAAGTCAAGGCCTACCACATACATAATGTGACATTGGCAATGAGAATAGCAAAAATTGCAATCGTTAGATAATGAATAAAACAAATTGTAGAGAGCTTTTAGCAAGATTCAAGGTTCATACTACTAATTCCAGCCAATAAGATCAGTTGACAAGATCATTGATTAGTGTGAAACACTAGTATGCATAAACATTACTCTTCCAAAAAAACTGAACTATACCTGCAAAAATTTTATCATCTCAACCTTGGCCTGCACATCCCAAATACTCTTAAAATTTGGACTAACTAGACATTCAGGTTCTGATTTTGCCCAATTTTTGGCAATGCTAAATTATCTATTCAAGGGACACTACAAAAAAAAAAAGACTTTTGGTAGTGATTAAAGTCGCCACAAAAAGTCTAAAAGTTGCCACTAAAAGTCTTTGGTGGAGACTTTTAGTGGCGATTTTTAGTGGCGACTAAAGTTGTTGGCATAAGTCCGTGGCTGATTCTTTTGGTGGTGACTTTCAACAGTCGCCACCAAAAGTCATTTTTATTGTAAAAAAAAAAAAAGCAAATTCGTGAGAAAAAGTGATTTTTGATGGCACCAAAAACTACCTTAAAGTCGCCACCAAAAGTCACTCGCCATCTTTTTAGATCTGGATTAGCCTGGCGGGTCGACCCGAGATCCATTCGACTCATGCCGGTCTTGGCCGATCCAATAACTCACTGTCCCGAGCTGACTCGATTTTTTTTGTGCAATATTCAAAGTTTATTTGAAATTAAACCAAACGTATGCATACCTGAAATTCGAACCTGGCTCCCTTGCTTGCAGCCATGTGTGTTTTGCCATTCTGCCACTGCTTCATTTGTGTTATGTAAGTGCAAAATATTATATATATCTATATATATAATCTGTTAAAAATATTTTAGGTCAAAAATATTATAAAATAGAAATAAAATAATATTAAACTTAACAAAAAGCAAAAATATTATTACTATCAGAGTCACCACAAAAAGTTCGACTTCCGCTAATTTCATAAAAAAATGATTTCAGTTAAAAAAAATAGACTTCCATCGTCACCGATAATCTAATTTTTTAAAAAAAATAAAAAAATAAAAAAATAAAAAACTGAATTTCTTGTAAATAAATTTAAGAAAAATAAAAAAAAATTAAATTTTTTAAGTAAAAAAAAGACATTTAATTTTTTATTTTATTCTAAAAAATCTGACTTTTTTTATTTTTTTAAAAAAAGACTTTTGGTGGCGACTTTAGTCTAATTTTTTATTTTATTCTAAAAAATTGAGTTTTTTATTTTTTTAAAAAAGACTTTTGGTGGTGACTCTATTTTTTTTATTTTATTTAAAAAATCAGACTTTTTTAAAAATAAAAAATTGACTTTTGTCACCACCAAAAGTCTGATTGTTTTAAATTTTATTTTAAAAAAATTTGAATTTTTTTAATATTTTTTATTTTTTTTAAATTAAGTTTTGGTGGCGACTCAAAGGTCTAATTTTTCATTTTATTTTTTAAAAAAATTTGAATTTCTTTAATTTTTTTTAAAATTAGACTTTTGGTGGAGACTATGAGAGTCGCCACCAAAAGTCTAATTTTTTTAATTTTATTTTAAAAAAATTTGACTTAAAAAAATTTGACTTTTGGTGGCGACTTTAAACCAAAAGTATGACTTTTAGTGGCGACTATAAGAGTCGCCACCAAAACTCAACTTTTAGTAGCGACTTATTTAGTTGCCACTGAAAGTCAATTTTCTTGTGGTCTAGAACTGAGGAAGATTGAGAAATTGAGAGGATTTGTGATTGGAGTTGTGGAAACTCATTAGAAGCTAGCACTACAAGAAAATTGACTTTTAGTGACGACTAATAACTCACTTTTGGTGCCGACTTTTGAGAGTTACCACCAAAAGTCAGATTTTTTTAAAAAAATTAAAAAATTAGACTTTTGGTGGTGACTCTCATAGTCGGCACCAAAAGTCAAGCTTTTGGTGGTGACTCACATAGTGACAACCAAAAGTCGATTTTTTAAAAAAAGTCAATTTTTTTTTTAAAATAAAAATAAAAAAAGACTTTTGGTGGCAACTCTCATAGTCACTATCAAAAGTCTGACTTTTAGTGGTGACACCCATAGTTGCCACTAAAAATCAATTTTTTGAAAAAAGTTAATTTTTTTAAATAAAATTAATTTTTTTAAATAAAATTAATTTTTTTAAATAAAATTTAAAAAATAAAGTTTTGGTGGCAACTCTGAGTTGCCAACAAAAGTCAATTTTTTTAAAAAATAAAAATGTCATTTTTTAAATAAAATTAAAAAAATCAAAGTTTTGAAAATTGACTTTTGGTGGCGACAAAAAATTAAAAAAATCAGACTTTTGGTGGCACTCTTATAGTTGTCACCAAAAGTCTAATTTTTAAAAAAATGAAAAAAGTCATTTTTTATTTTATTTAAAAAATTTAAATTTTTTTAATTTTTAAAAGAAATTCAATTTTTTAAATTTTTTAAAAAAATCAGATTTTTTATGGTGACTACCATAGTAATAATATATTTACTTTTTGTTAAGTTAAATATTGTTTTATTTCTGTTTTGTAATATTTTTGACTTAAAATAGTTTTAATAGATTATATATATATATATATAATATTTTGCCCTTACATAACACAAATGAAGTCACTAAAAAAAATTTGACTTTTAGTGGCGACTTTGCTGAAAGTCTATGGCAGAAATTTTTGGTGGCGACTAAATGGGTCGCCACCAAAAGTCATTTGCCTATTTTTCATATCTAGATTAGCCATTCAGGTCGACTCGAGACTCATTCGACCCATGTAGATCTTGGTTGGTCCACTAATCACTGCCCTAGGGAGATTTGATTTTTTGGTGTAATATACAAGTTTATTTGAAATTAAACGAAACATCTGCATACCTGAGATTTGAACCTGAGTCCCCTTGCTTGCAACCTTATGTGTCTTGCTATCTTGCCACCACTATATTTGTATTATAAAAGAGCAAAATAATATATATATATATATATATATATATATATATATATATATATGTAATATGTTAAAATTATTTTAAACCAAAAAGCGCACAAAATTGAAATGGAACATCTACTTTAACAAAAAAAGAAACTCTATTTCTTATTAATATTATAAAAAAAAAATTAATTATGATTTTTGTTAATTTTACAAATAAAATATTTGACTATTTTAGGGCCAATCCTATCTTCTTTTTCTTTTTAGTTATTTTATTCTAGATCAATAAATCATTAATAATGCTATCATTTTCTCTCTATTTATTTACTTGGAACCCCTCTCATATCTCATTTTTTGTTAACTATTTTATTATTTTACCATTTTTTCTTATATATTTGAACTTTTTTTTTCATAATTTATGTTGGACGTTAAAAGTTTATGATGTTGAACTAATGCTTTTATTTGTTATTTAAATAATTAGGCTTAAGTTTTTATTGTTATTTTTAGTATTTGATTTGTTAATTTTTAAAGCAATTAAAAAAACGGCATGTTTTATTTTGTTTACGGTTTATTTGAATACTTAAATTGTTCATGATTGAATCTTGAAGACAAATACATATTTGATATGGTTAAGTTGAATGTATTGAAGATAACTATAAGTTAATTTATTTGTTATGTTTAACCAAAAACAATGTAGAGGGGGAAAAATCTTAGCCCCATCAACTAGCCCTAAATAACACCTCTAATGAAGGTCCTATAGGTAGGGGTGAAAGACCTGATTTGCATGTTTGGATTGGGTTGGGTTCTTTTTTTTTTGAACTTGTCAAGTAGCTTGTTGAGAATTCCTTAACCCAACCCAATCGGCCGACCCGAAAATATATATAATTTTTTTTTAGGTTTTCCTCTCACTTCTTTAGTTCTTCTATTATTTATCCTTCTCAATCGCCATTTCTCTATGTCTCCCATGAAATAATTATATTCACTCTGATATTCCTTTATTTCCTTTTTTCTAAATTTCTTCTCTGTCTCTCCAATATTTCTTAATTGTCTCCTTCCCCTCTATTGACTTCAAATCTTAAATCCCTTCTCTACCCTCAAGATGTTCCTATCCTTAACACTAGTAATAGAGCCACATGTATCCTCAATACCTGACACTATTCCTCATCTCCTTCGGTCCTCTCCTTCCTCAATGGCCAACACTACTCCTCATGTCCTTCTACCCTCAAGAAATTTCTGGTTCGTATGTATGAACCAAAAGGGCGGCCGACCAAGAAGATGAGAGATATAGAGAGAGAGAGAGAGAAATGGCAGCGGACCAAAGAGATGAAAGGCAAAGAGAGATGGTGAGGAGATCGGATGAGAGATAGAGAGAAGGAGATGAGAGATAAAGAGGGAGATGGTGATGGAGAAGGAAATCTAGAAAAAAGAAGGAGAAGAAGAAGAAGAAGAAGAAGAAGAAGAAGAAGAAGAAGAAGAAGGATTAGAAAAAAAAAAAAAAGAGCAACCCGCCACCCGACATGATCCACTCACATTTGATTAGGTCAAGTTGAAAATTTTCCCAAATCTGACCCAACCCGTGCCCACACATACTTATATGACTTTTTAAACTACGGAATTCCAATCTCTTCCAAAAAAAATACACTAGACTAGTCCTAAAATTAATTCAAAAAAGGTCCTAAAAGTGATAATGTGTTAATATTAAAATATTACAATTCAAAGAGATCATATCCAACATGGATTGTAAAATCGAATAGGACCAACTAATCAAACTAGTTGGACCAAGAACTTAACTCTGGTCCAATCCAAATATGCTAGAAAATCAGGGAGTCAAAAAATCGGTCAAGCTTGGTCAAGAACTGGGTTTGACCGACGATGTTTACTTCGAACCGGTCATGGTCGAACCGATTCAAGGCCTAAAAAAATTTTTTGGTTTTCATGTTCTACTCCACCATGAACACCATAACTAGGCAGAAGGTTTATAGTAATGGTAACAACAAAGAACTAGAAGAAGAAGAAAAAGAAGAGAAAAAAAAGTCAGAATCACCACCACGAAGAAAAAGAAGAAGATGAAGCACAGCAACAATGACAACATGAGAGAGAAAAAGCTTCAAGTGCACAACGATGACGACGTGAGAGAGAAGAAGCTTTAAGTCTTCTTCCTTTCTACTAGCACCCAACTTCCAGAGAGATAAGCGATGACCTGATAGAGAAGAAGCTTCAAGTCTAGTGTAGTGTGTTGCATACAATCTTCGGAGAGAGAAAAAGATAGGTGATGATGTCGTCTAGTGTAGTGTGTTGCATAATGCAAAGAGCTTTGTCAAATGGTAGGGTGTGCTATGTCATTCAATATTCAAATGAATTATTGGAAATGAAAAAATAAAGTAAATTTGTAATTTGTAATTTTATATATAAAAGTAAATTTTTATTTAAAATTAATTTTTTTATTTTTTAAAATATATATTAAATTATTAATAGTCGATGTTGATAATAAAAAATAAATTTGTCACAAATCACAACATTAGTGATGAATTTAAATCCATCACTATTTTTCCTCTCAAGAGTAATGGGTCGACCAAGCCTAACTTGTAGCCCTTACTTGATTAAGGTAGACTAGAATTTCCAAGACAACAAAATATTCAAGTCCATCGTTCATCTAATGTGGGCCTTGTAGGGCTTAGGCTGATCCATTTAACACACGAATATGTATGTGTGGAGGTCTTGGAGGATAAAAGTTATCCTAACAAAATTTAGTAAAATGGAGTTTTGTCAAATATATATATATATATATTACTTCTTGATCATGGCTAAAATTAACAACTGCTGCAAATGTCTTTTTTATAAGCTCAAATTTTTAGATTTTGAAAGACGTCATATTTTGGCTTCTTTTAGTACTTTTACAATTTTGTAAAATACTATCCAAACATGTCTTTTATTATAAATAAAAAAAGTAACATTTTTTAATTAAAAAATTAATTTTTCTTAGAAAAATGCCCATCCCAACAATAGAGTCCTAAAAGTATATGAAAAAGTCCTAAAAGTAATCATATTATGATTAAAAGATTATAATTCAAGCCAAGAATCTCAACTTAAATGACACTCTCTAAGATATAAGCTCCAGGGAGTCTTGATGATTAATGTGGGTTTGATCCCTTCCTTGTCCCTTTCCCAGTCCCCTCCTCAAGACCTTATGCCTTCTTTGTAACTAGAAAAAAAAAAAAAAGAAATTACAATTCAAAGAGATTATATCTATCTTATCACTTAACCTTTTTCAAACTTTATATCATACTCATTAATTAAGATAAGTGTTTTAAATTTCTGTAAGTTAAACTAGAAACTTTTAATTTGATCTCCAAGCCTGTAACTTAACAGGTATGGAATTAGGATATTGTGGGTTAGGTTAAGGCTCGAGCTCCTTTGACATATTTAAAAAAGAATTTTTTAATTTGAACATTGTAATGAAAACATAAAATAATAAATTATTATATGCATAATTCAATTTTCATATATTTTATGGCCTTCTTGGAATTTTTTTTAATGCCCTTTTTCCCCCCACACACAAATATATATATATATATATATATATCCTAAACCCTAAATTCTAAAAAAAATTTAAAAAATAGCTTTTTCCTTTTAAAGCAAAGGAGAAATTTTTTTATTACTTTCAAATCATCAAGAGTAAATTATTAATTTGATCCCTAAAAAGTTACAACTATTTGAATTTGGTTCTTATAAAAATATCTGACAATTAATTAAGTTATTCTTAATTCCATTCTTCTATCTATCAAAATAACTTTTAACAACAACAAATTTGAGATTCAGCAAAGGTAAATATGATAATTTTACAATCAAAATATTGAAACAAATATAATTTTTTAAGAATTAAATTATAACGCTTAATTTTTTAACTAAATTGAGACTTCTATGACTATAATCTTCCAAGCTTAATCAATAAGTTACTCAATCATCAACTAAACGCAAAAAGGAGGGATTCTTTTTCTGAGCTTCTTTTAGGACTTTCAAAACTTGATTCCTTAATGTGAAAACTTTTTAAACGGAAGGTATAGTTCGTGAGACAAAGGAATAAACCCAAATGAAAGGCCACAATCCACAAAATAAAGAAAGAGATTGTTCCATAGGATATGCCAATTCGTAGGAACCCATATACACTCGTAGATGCAATCCCTCTGTGTGTATTCACAGTTGGAGGTGCATCACAGTGCAAGTTCTCCATTGGCAGTTAGCCACTATACATACATATATATATATATATATATGTGTGTGTGTGTGTGTGTGTGTGTGTGTGTGTGTGTGTGTGTGTGTGTGTGTGTGTGTATATATGTATCATATATATATATATATATATATATTATATATAGTGTGCCATCTGCCAAAGGAGATTTGGCCAGCGATTCTCCTACAACTTTTGCTTCACGTTCTTTGCGTTCTTATAATTAACATTCACAATATTGGTTGAAGAGGTGTCAAAACAAACGAGAAAGCGGGCTATTTGTTTGAGTACTATAATAGATATAGTGTAAATTAAACTTTCTGTTTCTACAATTTTTTAAAATGTTACATGACTTTTCACTCTTTTTTCAAAATATATGTTCCTTCTTTTGTATCATATCTTAGTTCAATGTTATATTTTTCATGATAAAAAAATTCGTTCCAATCTATTTCTTATGTTGTTTAACGGATAACTTAACGCTATTGTCTTTTTTTAACTAATATATGATTTTTTTAATAAAAATATAATATCCACAACTTCTTATTCTCGATTATTTGTGATTTTTTTAGCTGTTAATCATCTTTATCTTTTTAGACTTCAATTAAGTTAATAGAGGGTATTTTTAGTAAAAAAAAATTGTAATTTTAGGTTACCAAATATTAGAGAAAAAAAAAAAGGATTGTAATGGACCTCTGGACATGAAAAATATAAAATTAAACAAATGTGTAGCACATCATATAGTTACAAGAGAAGGGATTTATTTTGAAAATAGATGGAACAGTCATGTAATTATAAGCATTTACAAACGAGATTAGTGTAATTTACTCTTAGACATATAATGTTGAACTAATGCTGTTATTTGTTATTTAGATAATTAGGCGAAAGCTTTTATTGTTATTTTTAGTATTTGATCTGTTAATTTTTAAGGGAATTAAGAAAATGGTGTGTTTTTATTTTGTTTATGGTTGATTTGAATACTTAAATTGTCCATGTTTGAATCTTGAAAACAAATATACATTTGATACGGTTAAGTTGAATGTATTCAAGATAACTATAAGTTAATTTATTTGTTATGTTTGACCAAAAACAGTGTAGATGAAAAAAAAAGAAAAAAAGAAAAAATTTAGCCCCATCAGCTAGCCCTACTTGACACCTCTAATGAAGGTGCTTATACATTAGATCAGTTATAGTTACAAAAGATGACAAGTCAGTCCAATCCACTTGGAAATCTAGCCTATAGCGGACTATCCGCGTAGTTTTGGTTAAAATTAAAATAAAATCTGATCCTACTAGCTGTTACCTTGTTCCAATATATATATTGTTGTAGATTTTTTGTTTAGATAAATTACAATAAATTAAATTAAATTCAAGTATATTATTTTTAATTAAACATTTTAATATATTATTTTAAATAAATATAATATAATTAAATATAATATTTAATTATATAATATTTAATATATAAAAAGGTAAAGTAAATATATACAAATTAATTTATAAAAAATTAAAATTAAAATAAAATTTATTAAAATAAAATAAACTCCAGTCATAGCCTAAGTTATATCGTGATGTCAATCCATTAATATTGCCATATTGCAAAACTAAGAATCTGAGAATACAAAATTACTAAAACACTAGAAAGAGTATAGTGGCATTGAGATTCCGTCATCCTGCTCTTATCCTTTGAAAATTGAGACCCCTAAAATTGCAAAAAAAAATTAAACAAAATAATCAATAATCAAACACTCACTTGTATTATATTAAACTAAATTGTATTATATTTAATCATTACTTTAAACACATATGAAAAGAAGTCACGTCTGTGCCTTTCCTTTGCAACATTTACTCTAATTATCCTTCCTTCCAGACTCTGCAACACACACACACACACACACACACACACACACACACACACATATATATATATATATATATATATATGTCATAAAATATTAATCAATGCATACGTATATATCTAGTTGGGAGCAATATCTATTAAAATCTAATACCTCGAGTGATGGAGTGCAATGGTCAATAAATACCTACATTAAGACAGAACTAAATCAATAGAGGAATTAAAATCAGATAGAAAAAAATTAAATTCTATTATGTCATAGTATGTAACCCTTAGCAACTTGGTGAAGTTCAAATTGGCAGCATGTGTTTGGGGTACTGGAGGTGCCGAGTATGAGAATGGACTTGGATAATGTGCTTCATTAATCTGCAAATAACAAAGGAACATATTGTGCTTCATTCTTAAACATGTATTTACACAATTTACTTAAACAAATATAGGAACATATTTTACTTACTCCAAATGACGGCACTCGTGAATCTTTAACAACTGTAGATCTTTTAATACCTTTTCCCTAACCCTTCAAACAACTCTTATGGCATTTTTTAGAACTCTTGCCTGCTCTTTGCTTGAATCCAGTTGGCTGAGGTGTGCATTAAGTTATGGGCATGTTGGTGGCATCAACATGAGGCTCTTCCTCTGTTTGCAATGAGCAAATATTACATAATTTCTTGAAGCTTTCAGAAATTATGTCTAAAATTATCGGGTATCCTTCTTCACTGTTAGAGGCTTTGACAAATAATCTTATTCCTTCTCGATATAGATATTTGAATCGTTGTGTGCTCTCTACCTTAGGATCTAACTATATCTCTTTCCCCCTAACATCGAGTATTACACCTGTTCTTGCTTTTTTTGTCCACCGATATAAAATATAGTGCTCTAGGAATAGTTTCACATCATTCACATCCAATACCTTCAAGGCATGACAACATAGAAGACCAACGCTTTCAAACATCCGACAATTGCATATAATTGTTTGATCTGAAGGCTGAAAAGATCTGGTGAAGTTGATAAGTCCTTTATTTTGGCTATTTTTTTCTTTGAATTATTGGGCTTTTTCTTTCCCTTTGGTCCTATTTTTGCTTTCCTTTTGCACCCTTTACCTTAGTTTTAGCTTAGTCTACTCTTGCATTGTAGTTTCCTTGTTTTCCTTGTTTTAATTCCCTTTTTTCTTGCCTTTTTGATGTGTTTTGCTATCCTTTCTTGTAGGCCTTCATTTCAATCTAATGCAAGTTGAAGGAATAAAGATCTGCTGCCAATCTGATGACTGGCACCCTAGACACTGGTGCTTAAACTCTCAGCCTGACCTTTATTACAGGCACTTCAAGTGCAACAAAGGGCGCCCCAAGGCATTAGCCCACCATCTCTCTGTCCAAACTTCAGAAAGTGGCACCCCGGGCGCCATGTATGGTGGCTAAGGCACCAATCCATGTGTTTTAGTTGTTTTCTGCGTGGCGCCCAGCTTCAGACATGCACATGACAAAGCCTATAAATAGCAGTTCTGAAGAGAAAAATAGGATCCTTTGGTTGGAGAAGAAAGGGCTTTACTATGGCATATTAGAGGAGAAGGGAGACCTCTTTATTGAGTTTGATGCTTATTTCTTTCTCTCATTCCTCTTGTATCATGTTTAATTATAGATTTGTGATATTTTTGTTGGGGCGTTCTGGCAAGTGCACCAATCGCACAAATAATAAAGTGATAAAATATGAGTTATTGTCTCCACAGGGACTAACATGCTAAGTACTCCAGAAGTTTAAACGTATTAGTTAAGCAAACCAATTTTTGATTTAATAATGCTATAATTGAAAGTAAAATCAAATTGCAAAAGAATTGAAAGGAAATAATTCAAATAAAAGGTCTAGAGTTACTAATCCCCCTCTTTCGTTTTAGGAATTGCTAATTCTCCCTAACACTTATGATTCAGTTCAATTATACACAATAATCTTAGGTTTCCTAATGGCTTAAAGTGATTCTCCCAAACCTAAATGAAGCTACTCAACTCTAACATAATCCCTTATGTGAGTTTAAGCTGAGTAAACGCCAACTTAATTTGATTAGACGAGGTTAATTAATATTCCTACTAATTAACAAGTAGAACCCTTAAGTTCTATCACCCACCCTAATCATTCAGTGTTCTACCAACATCTCCCTCTCTCGAGTTCAATGAAGGCAACATACAAATCATAAAATGGCCAATTTCATAACAAGTTCAGGAAATATGAATCATAAATATGTATTAAATTGAAAAGAATCACAAATTTCAAGAGAACACAAATCCTAATCTGAAATTGGGTTCATAGTAACCCTAGAATAGAAAATTAGCCACTCATGGCTCTAAAACTACATAAAGCAGTAGAAGGATGAGCAAACTCTATGAATCTGTGGTTGGGTTGACGGAATTCAGGCTTGATCGGCTTCAGGAATGGATTCCTCCTTCTCCTCTAGCAAAAATCGGTGCCTCACTTTTGTCTCTAACTCAGAATTCCCTAAAAAACATGTTCTGGCGAGTTTAAATCAGTGCAGGATCGCGAACCACCGCTATAGCGGTGAATTCCCACCTTTATAATGGTGGAAGGCAGAGAAAAGAACTTAAAAATGTGTTTTTCTAGGTTCCACCGCTATAGCGGTGGATGACAGAGGAGAAGGCTCCAAAATACTTTTTTTAAGCAATCCACCGCTATAGCAGTAAATTCTACCGCTATAGCTGTGGGAGACAACAATCACATCAGCATTTTCAAAATTTCAGCTCTAGCATTCCATCTTCTAACACAAACATTTTACCAACTCAACCTACAAAAAAAAAACAAATAAACCCATTAAATTGCATAAAAGAATCATAAAATCACTCCATTTATTAAAAGATGAAAGAAAACTAAAACTAATCTGAACTAATCAAAACATGAGTTAAGAATTACAAGACAACAAGAAAGATATCAAAAGAGAGGGTATTTAGCATCAAAATGACACTAAATTGAGAACTCAACACTCCCCCAAACTTGAACCTTTGCTTGTCCTCAAGCAAAAACTTTCAATGAGAAAAAGTTTGAGAAAAATATGTGCGACCATGAATATGTGCAACTAAGAGGAGTAAAGATCTAAAAATGTGAATTAAAACAAACCAAGCCTTATATTACTCAAAAGATTTAACTCAAGAGTTTGCAATATTAAGGATTCAATAAGAAATGTTAACCAAACCACAAAAAAATTTGAAATCAAAGCTTCACCTCTTGGAATAGTTTATAAAACCAAATTCACAAAAATTTCAAAACTAAATTACTTCTTTGTTCTCAAAGGCATCATTTTATTTCGATTCTCAAGGGCTTCGCTGTTTTGTTCTCAAGGATATAGCTTCCTAACTTTCCTTATTTCCTTTGGAAATTTTTTTTCCAATTTTCTCATTTTATTTTAATTACAGGAGCCTATCCCATATTGAAACTTTTAGCTATCCCTTTATTAAATCCTTTTGTCACTAGCCTCTTATTGAACTTTTTTTAAATATATAAATATGAAAATGATCTAAAAACCATTGAAAGAGACAAAAACAAACTCCTATTATTTTGAATTGATAGGGCTAACACTTACAAAATATGAAAACTTAAGATAAACAAACTCAAGAGGTAACTTTTAAAAAGAATTTCATTTGATATGATTTGACTTGCCAAATATTTCAAACTTTCAGATTTCAAAATTTTCAAAAATTTCCTCCTACTACACATGCATATGGACAACACAAAATTAACCAAAATTTTCTCAAAGAAGAAACCCATCAACACTCCCCCAAACTTAAATTTGACAGTGTCCTCACTGTCCCAAATCAACACAATAGAGGAAAAGAAGAAACAACATAACAAACAAAACAAAACAAAACAAAATACTATTACAAGCATCCTAACTGCCATTCACCAAGATAATAAACATGACCATATTCAGCATTTATCAGTTCAACTCCAAATAAATAATAAATAGCAGTTAAAATATTAACAATAGCAGTACATCAAACTACAAAAAAAATTAGAAAAAAAAAAACTACGAAAGCAATAAACTTGGGTTGCCTCCCAAAAGCGCTAAGTTTATAGTCTTTAGCCAGACTTTATCGATTTTATCCTGGATCACAATAACCCATGAAAAAGTCTTGAAGCTGAATGAACATTGTTTCTTCCCTATTATTGTCGGCTTCCTTTTCCATCGATGATTTTGCAATATTGAACACATTGAAAGTCTTTATCTCCTTCTGAACTGTCAGAGTTAATGTCCCATGAGCCACATTAATTACCACTCCCGAAGTAGCCAAGAATGGCCTACCTAGAATGAGAAGGATTTCCTCATCTTCTGCTATGTCTAGAACTACAAAATCCATAGGAAAGAAGAATTTTCCCACTTTGACTAGCACATCTTCTACTACCCCATATAGATGTATCAAGGATCAATCAGCGAGCTAAAAAGCCATCATAGTTGGTTTCACCTGATCAATCCCAAGTTTCTTGAAAATTGATAGTGGCATAAGATTGATGCTAGCCCCAAGATCACATAAAGTCTTCTTGAATGTGACATCCCCAATAGTACAAGGGATGGAGAAACTCCCTAGATCCTTGAGTTTTAGAGGCAACTTCTTATGTATGATTGCGCTGCACTCTTCATTCAATGTGACTTTTTCATTATTTCCCATCTTCTTCTTTTTCAGCAACATTTCCTTCATGAATTTTGCATACATAAGCATTTGTTCCAAAGCTTTAGCAAAAGGTATGCTTATTTGCAATTTACTCAATACCTCCAAGAATCTGCTGAACTGCTTCTCATTGTGCTTTTTGGGCCTCTAAGCCTGAGGATACGGTAGTGGTGGAACAAAACTTTCAGCCCTTCTATCTTTTACCACCCTTCCACATTTACCTTTTTTCTCTGAAACATTAGCTTCCTCAGCTAGAGGTTCAGCAACCTCATCTTTTCCCTCTTCAACAATCACGTCTTTAGGTGGATCATGTAATATAATAGTATCTTGAAGCTCCTTGCCACTCTTTAAGATAATAGCATTACAATGCTCTTTCCCTTCCCTTCTTGGGTTATTTTCAGTGTCACTGGGGAGATTACCTTGTGGCCTATTTTTCAAAGCAAGTGTCATCTGTCCCATTCGTGTCTCTAAATTTTTGATTGCCAAATTCTAAGTTTGGAACATTGACTCGCTCCTTTCCATGACCTTCATGAATATATCCTCCATTGAAGGTTTCTTTTCCACTTGAGGTAGTGGAGCTCTATTTTGAGGAGGATAATTACTCTAATTATTAAAGCCAGGAGGGTGAGATGGCTTACCAGAGGATGCAGCTAAAGGGTTCAAGCAGTGATTATTGCTCCATGAGAAATTAGGATGATTCCTCGAACTCGGATGATATGTGTTGGAGTACTAGTTATTATGATCCTTCTACAAATGACCCATGTAGTTTAACTGTTCCACTGAAGGAAATTCCTCACAACACCTATTGACATGAGCCCCTCCACAGAAATCACAATTTACTTCCAGCATTGCTATTGCATTTACCTTCGCCTGTTCATTTTTGTCTAGAGAAAAGCATGTCAACTTCCTTTGTTAATGCTTCGTTTTGTGCTAACAAAGTATTTAGTGTGCCTAATTCCATGACTCCCCTTCTTGCAACACTCTTGGCTGGACTAGATGCATTTTGGCTTGCCCCCATTGTCTCAATTATTTCTTTTACTTACACGATTGATTTCGCCATCAAAGCACTGCCAACTGCGATGTCCAATTTGTCTCAAGTCTCATATGTGAGACCATTATGAAATATTGTGAGCTGCTGCCACTCTGGGAGGCCATGATTAGGACATTTCATCAGTAAGTTTTTGAATCATTCCCATGCCTCATATAGGCTTTCGCCTTCATGCTGATAAAATGCTGTGATTTCATTTCTCAGTTTGACTGATCTTGATAGAGGAAAGAACTTACCCAAGAATCTTTTTTATAGCTCATCCCAAGTTGTTATACTTCCTCTTGGCTGAGCATTCAACCAACTCTTAGCCATATCCCTCAAGGAAAAGGGAAATAAACGTAGACGAATGACATCATCACTGGCTCCATTAATCTTAACTATGTCACAAATATCCAAAAAATTTATGATATGGTTGTTTGGGTCTTCTATTGGGCTCTCCCCAAATTAGTTCTGCTGGACCAAATTCATCAACACTGCCTTTATTTCAAAGTTGTTTGCACCAAGCGGAAGTTTCACTATGCTGGACTCGTGTCCAGCCTCAGTGGGTGATGCATAATCCCACACAGCTCTATTGTCATCCTCCTGAGGCTCATTGCCATCCACATTACCAGCATTAACTCCAAAACCCCGGTGGTTCTGGTTATCCTCACCCATTTCTTCTTATGTAGCTTGGCTTACTTGAGTTCTCCTAGCTCTTGCTTTCTTCTAGTTCTCCTTGCTAGTCTTTCAATCTCAGGCTCAAAGAAAAGATCAGAAGTATGGGTGGTGTCTCGCATATACAATAGAAAACTCCAGTCAGAATTAACAAAAAGGAAATTACAAAATTAATGCTAAAAGCAAAAATGGCTAACTACACAAAAACAAATAAAATAAAAAACTAAAACAAAATAAAACAAATTAGAAAAATGCCTAAGCTAGCACCTTTAAATTTCTTAGAATATCAACTACAAACCATTAGTCCCCGGCAATGGTGCCAAAAACTTGTTGGGGCGTTCTAGCAAGTGCACTAGTCGCACAAGTAATAAAGTGATGAAATATGAGTTATCGTCTCCATAGGGGTTAACGTTCTAAGTACTCCAGAAGTTTAAACGTATTAGTTAAGCAAACCAATTTTTGATTTAAGAAAGCTATAATTGAAAGTAAAATCAAATTGCAATAGAATTGAAAGGAAATAATTCAAATAAAAGGCCTAGAGTTACTAATCCCCCTCTTTCGTTTTAGGAATTGCTAATTCTCCCTAACACTTATAATTCAGTTCAATTATACACAATAATATTAGGTTTTCTAATGGCTTAAAGTGATTCTCCCAAACCTAAATTAAGCTACTCAACTTTAACATAATCCTTTATGTGAGTTTAAGCCGAGTAAACGCCAACCTAATTTGATTAAACGAGGTTAATTAATATTCCTATTAATTAACAAGTAGAACCCTTAAGTTCTATCACCCGCTCTAATCATTCAGTGTTCTACCAACATCTCCCTCTCCCAAGTTCAATGAAGGCAACATACAAATCATAAAATGACCAATTTTATAACAAGTTCAGGAAATATAAATGATAGGTATGTATTAAATTGAAAAGAATCACAAATTTCAAGAGAACACAAATCCTAATCTAAAATTGGGTTCATAGTAACCCTAGCACAGAAAATTAGCCATTCATGGCTCTAAAACTACAGAAAGTAGAAGAAGAATGAGCAAACTCCATGAATCCGGGGTTGGGTTGACGGAATTCAGGCTTGATCGGCTTCAGGAATGGATTCCTCCTTCTTTTCTAGCAAAAATCAGTGCCTCCGCTCTGTCTCTAACTCAGAATTCCCTAAAAAACATGTTTTGGTGAGTCTAAATTAGTGTAAGATCGCGAACCACCACTATAGCGGTGAATTCCCACTGCTATAGTGGTGGAAGGCAGAGAAGAAAGCTTAAAAATGTATTTTTCCAGGTTCCACTGCTATAGCGATGGATGGCAGAGGAGAAGGCTTAATACTTTTTTTCAGCAATCCACCGCTATAGTGGTAGATTCTACCGCTATAGCTAATCTACCGCTATAGCTGTGGGAGAGCAATCACATCAGCATTTTCAAAATTTCAGCTCTAGCATTCCATCTTCTAACACGAACTTTTTACCAACTCAACCAACACCAAAAATAACAAATAAACCCATTAAATCTCATAAAAGAATCATGAAATCACTCCATTTATTAAAAGATCAAAGAAAACTAAAACTAATCTAAACTACTCAAAACATGAGTTAAGAATTACAAGACAATAAAAAAGAGATCAAAAGAGAGGGTATTTAGCATCAAAATGGCACTAAATTGAGAACTCAACAGTTTTTCTTTTCTTCCTCTATGTGTAACTAAACATCTAGGGTTTTAAGGATTGATGTAATTGACTTCCTATGAAGTTTTATTATTGAATACTTTATTATAAATGCAATTTTGATTATTGGAGAAGACTTTACTGGTATAATTACTCTTGGATGCTTAGCTACCATCTGCAATGAACCTAGGGTTTGTTTTAATGCTAGAAATAGCTCTATATAAATACACCTTTGTAATTTTTACCGTAATTTGGGTTAATCTAGACATAGATAACCTTAATTGCGTGATTTTATAAGTTCTTGAGCTTAAACTCCAAATCAATTAATTTGACTAAGAAATTAATAGATTATTTGAGTGAGGAAAATTTGTTTCTCCTAGACATTGGGTTTAAATATCACTAAAAAAAAATTGACTTTTGGTGGCAACAAAAGTTGTTACTGAAAGTTAAAAATTCGTCACTGAAAGTTTTCAGTGGCGACAATATGTCGTCATCTAAAGTTCCGTTGCTGAAAGTTTTTAGTGGCGACTTTTGTTGTCACTAAAATGTCGCCACTGATATCCACTTTTAGTGGCAACTTTTGTCGTCACTAAAAGTATAATTTGCGTCACCAAAACTAAATTGTAAGCAAAATAGGGGAATAGAAGTCGCCACTAAAGATAGTTTTGGTGACAACTTTCTGTCGCCACTAAAAATACATTCAGTGACGACATTTCCGTTGTCACTGAATATGTTTTCGATGGCGACAAAAGTCGCCACTAAACATAGTTTCAGTAGCGACTATTAGTCGTCACTAAAAGTTTCCTTCAGTGACGACAAAAAGTCATCACTTAAAGTGTTTTTAGTGTCAAAATTATAACATTTAGTGACAACAATAGTCGCCACTAAAAGTACAAAATTTTCAAAAAAAAAATATAAAATGAAAAATTTTCATTTATAATTAGAAATATTATTTAATAAGTAATTAAAGTTGTAATATAAACTATCTCATAACTTAAATCCTAAATTTACAATACAATATGCTTCCTAAATAACAAATATTTTGCAATTTACAATTATACATGAGGAAATCTCAACGCTAAACTTTGCCTCTTGAGATATTGGCTCCATTTGCTGCCTAAAGAAGATCTAACATCACTCAACACATTAAACATTAAACCATTCAATAATTCTAATAAACTAGGTTTTGGAAAGCACTCAAAGCAATTAAATACGGCAACAATCCTCCAAAATACTTTTGGTGCATTTGCATAACCTGCAGGAATTGTAACAGTGATAGTTAGTTATTATTGTCAATTGTAATGAATGAATGGACCATTCTATATAACAATTTAAAAATTAAGGACTAAAGTAATATGTAATTATTTTTCAAAGACCATGCCATCAACAAAGTACACTTGGAGGGACCAAAAAAAAATTTTTCTCTAATTTTGATTCTAGTAAATGTATTGGTATCTAATAAATGTTGGAGTCTTTACGAGTTTGGATCAAAATTTTTATTTGAAGAATATTGGTTCAAACTATCTTTATTAAATGTGATGCAGCAAACTATCAAAAAAATAGAAAAATGTATAAAATGAATTGGTAAGAATTTTCCACACCTAATAAGCTATAGTATATTTTCTTAATCGACTTATTATCTAAGTATTTTTGTTCTTCCACGCCAAATAGTGGATGTATCTTCCTCCTTTCTTCACACGCATTCCCTTTACATGCATTCACTTTTGCTAGTCAATGCCCAGAAATTTAGTTAATGATATATGGAATAAAAAAAAAACATAAAAACTCACTTTTTCATGTCCATCCGCTTTTCATGATTTATGACCAAAAAGTGTGATGGCAATTAAAGAGTATGTGAGGAAGGCTCAAATAATTAGACCATCAATTAATTACTAGTTTATTCTCCACTTTGGCTCTCACTAATTTAACAATATATGTTTTTAAGAATTTAAATTATCTCTCTTATACACACTAATTCACCATTTCATAGAAAATAACCAATTTGCAACACCATAGGATTTGAAATTAAAATCAATGACACAAAACTAATTAATACAACAATTATGAATGATTTCTTTAATTAATTAATTCATATACATTCAAATCTCGTTAGTTGATTATTATTGATTTGCAATACTATTGACAAGATAATGATTTGTGATTGAGTCATGTGTAATGTTTAATATTAACTTTTTACAAAATCAATATTTAAAATATTACTATAATAAAATGTTGAAGTATTAATTGAATGCACAATTACATAAATTAGGAATTCATTCACTCATCACATCATAGAAGGAATCATCGTGATTTTTGGAGCACAGCAACGAAAAAGGAATAGATTTTAGGATTAGTTATAAAGGTTAAATTGCATTTTAAAATTAAAGAGGAAGTTATATTGAGAATGAAAGTGGAAAAGGAGGTGATACCATATTTCCTTTCTGGAAATAATAAAGGCCGAGGGGGATGGTTAAGTTGATGATCAAAATTTTGCTTTGAAAACTATGACTAACTATAAGCTTAGATCTACTCCATTTGAGGCAAGAAGAATCACATAATAGTACCTAGTTCTTGTTGCAGAGGACGTCGACGTCGATCTTGCGCTGGATGCACATGCTGTTGAGGTGGATGCCACTGTTCTTGCTACAGAGGACACCCCTCTAGATAGGTTGAGGTGGAGGAGCCAGTTGGCAAGGGGGCTAGAGGCGTCGGTGGGGTCGAGTAAGAGGTAGAACTAGAGCAGGGCATCCTCATTGGAGTTAGGGAGGGTAGTGGTGGAGAAGGAGATGGTGAAGAGGAAGAGCAAGAAGAAGAGGAAGGTGAAGGACGAGTGAACAGCAGCCATTACCTACCACAAGGAGATGGAGGAAAAGGTTTCCTCTGAAAAGATTGAGAGCAAAGAAGGCATAAGAGCGGGAGACTAAAAATTGTGGAGGGAAAGTGAAAAATTGTGGAGGGAAAGTAAAATATAAAGAGTCCAGAATTCTTTATATATTAGAGTAACTAATTCAAAATCAATGAGTTTAAGAAGTTGTCACTAAAAGTATACTTTCAATGACAATATTTGTCGTCACCGAAAGTAAATAGATATTTTTATTTAGTAATTTTTAAATTAAATTTTATTTACCTTTCACTTAAATTTTTAATATTTTATAAAATTAATTTTTACCATTTCAATATTATAATTTCATTAGATTTTTGTTATTTAACTTTGTAATATCTCAAGAGTTCTTATACAATCTATCTAACTTCTTACTGAATCCTTAAAAATTTTTACTTTTCAAAATAGTCCTTAGCCCACACTTAGGAAAAATTAAAATTTAACTCCCAAAAATAAAATTTCTCTTGTCTAAAAATTGATCACAATTGTAGGATTTTATAATATCTATCTTTTCCATGTACTAACTCAGCTTTAAATTCCAGTGTTGGATATATAATTTTATTAATTAATTTAAAAAAAAATGTACATTGACTTTCAGTGACGATTAAAAATCGCCACTGAAAGTAAAAAGACATTTTTAAAAAAAAAATGTACATTAACCTTCTATGGCGACATTTTGGTCACCATCAAAAATTAAATTCGAGTCTTGGATATATTGTTTTATTAATTTTTTTCGGTGGCGACTAGTAAATAGTCATTTTTATTTAATAATTTAAAGATTAAAATGTATTTAACTTTTACTTAACTTCTTAATATTTTATAAAATTAATTTTCGCCTTTTCAAGGCTATAATTTCATTAGATTTATTTACTTTGTAATATTTCAAGAGTTCTTATACAATTTACTTAATTTTTCACTAAATCTTTAAAAACTTAATTTTTTCCTAAGTGGAGTAAGGACTATTTTGAAATGTAAAAATATTTAAAGATTTAGTTAAATTAGGTAAATTATATAAGGACTATTAAGATACTAAATATTTAAAAAGGAAATAAATCTAATGAAATTATATCATTTAGAAGGTAAAAATTAATTTTAAAAAACATTAAAAGTTAAATAAATTTTAATTTTTAAATTATTAAATAAAATACTTTATTTACTTCCAGTGACAACTAAATGTCGCCACTGAAGGCCACTTTCAGTGGCGATTGCATTGTCGTCACTGAAAGTGAACTTTCTGTGGCGACATTTGTCGCCACTGAAAGTAAAACTTTCTGTGGCAACAAAAGTCGCCACTAAAAGTAAGACTTTCTGTGGCAACAAAAGTTGCCACTGAAAGTCTAACTTTTAGTGACGACAATTTAGGTTGTCACTGAAAGTCTAACTTTCAGTGACGACAACCACCGAAAGTAAATAGTCATTTTATATAATAATTTAAAGATTAAAATTTATTTAACTTCTTAATATTTTATAAAATTAATTTTCAACTTTTCAAGACTATAATTTCATTAGATTCATTTCCTTTATTTAACTTTGTAATATCTCAAGAGTTCTTATACAATTTACCTAATTTTTCAGTAAATTCTTAAAATTTTAATTTTTTCCTAAGTGTAGTAAGGACTATTTTGAAATGTAAAAATATTTAAAGATTTAGTGAAATCAGGTAAATTATGTAAGGACTATTAAAATACTAAATATTTAAAAAGATGAAATAAATCTAATGAAATTATATCCTTGAAAAGGTAAAAATTAATTTGATAAAATATTAAAAAGTTAAATAAATTTTAATTTTTAAATTATTAAATAAAATACTCTATTTACTTTCAGTGACAACTGTGATGTCGCCACTGAAAGTGGACTTTCTGTGGCGACATTTGTCGCCACTAACAATAAGACTTTCAGTGACAACAAAAGTCGCCACTGAAAGTCTATATTTTAGTGGCGACAATTGAGGTTGTTACTGAAAGCGAGACTTTCGGTGACAAGTTTAAAATGGCGACCTCCAATGTCGCCACCAAAAGTCTCACTTTCAGTGACAACATTTAATGTCGCCACTGAAAGTAGACATTCAGTGACAAATTTTTTAGTCGCCACTGAACGGTCGCCATAGAAAGTCCTTTTTTTTGTAGTGTATCTTTGTGAACTTAATCAAAATTAAGAGGAATTTGCAAGTATATTGAAGTATTCTCTAATGACTCAAAGATTGGTTTGTCTATGAATTAATCGGATTAGGAGTCAAGTGAAATGAATCCCCTATACCCGCTATGTTATCGTGTAATCTTTCGTATGCTAGTTATTTCTTGTTCTTAATTTAGTTTACTTTTAGTTAAATTTAGTCTCAATCCACTCAACTATTTCAATTGTCCAAATATAATTTGAATTAATTAAATTAGTAATTGTTAATAGTTGATCCCTGAGGACGATAACTCACTCATCATTTTATTACTAGTGCGACCCGATACACTTCTTAGAAAAGTCACATCAGAAGTCTCTTGGCTTACCTAAAAGGCCAATCATGTTAGACACATTTTAGACATATAGATACACATATGAGAGAATATTTTACTTACCTCTGAGGGTAACAACATATGTCCTGTGTTCCTCATTCTCGTTTCTTTCCTTAATATATGCATCCACCATACTATCATATTCTTTTTGGAATAATTCAAACACAGTACTAGTATAAATCCCAGAAAGTTGTTTCACCATACGACTTGGCACTCTTAACCGCAGGAGTTTTTTCTCTAGAATTATAATCAAACATCAATTCATTGTACCTCCTGTCATCTACAATCCTATCAAAGTGTGTGAAGAATTGTACAATATCCAAGTCCGGTCTCATCAACACCTTTAGATCAACATTGAAACTCTCACTGAGTTGTGTGCTTTGCATTTTGAGGGTGAGAGTTTGCCTCATAAAACATGTCACCCATTTTTGCCTGATACTATAAATCGATGCTAGCCATTCATTATCTTCAACACCATGGTCTGCTAATAATTGAGTCCATACTACCTCAAATTGTTGTTCGTCCACAATGTTGTACATGTATCGTAAAATATCAGTTAAAATATGAGAACCAGACTTATGAAGATGAGACAAGTGTTTGGTGGCATTTTGCATCAAATGCCAAGTACACAGTCCATACATGATGTGAGGCATTACCTCACTCAATACCTTTGTCATTGCTGCATCCTGATCGGTGAATATTGTAAGTGGTCTTTTTTACCGATGAGCTTGTAAACATGTTTCAAAAAGCCACTTGAAAGAGTCAGTAGTTTCATCATATAATAGAGCTACTCTAAATATAATCGTTCCTCTATAATGATGAAACCCACAGAACATAGCAACTAGCCTATTTCTTTTATTGGTGTCGAACGTTATATCAAGTGACACTAATCCCCAAAAAACCCATAATCAATTAGTATTTTTGGATCTGCCCAAAATACATTTGTTATCTACTGCTCTGAATCCATCTGATAAGCATGAAAATATGATGGATTTTCTACCAATTGCTTTTGAAAATAATTCAATAATGCACCAGCCTCTCCGTACTCCATATTTCTTTGCCTTCTAGACTTCAAATAATTTTTCACATCTATGCGTGTATATCCAAGATTAGATCTCCATCCAACGTGCATACTCATCAAGTCAAAAAAGGCTTTTTGTATGAGTCCAAAATCATTTGCTAATTCAATCTCATAGGCTTGCACTTTCAAGATTTGACATTAAAATCAAAGCATATGATTGGTCTCCATAGTATGAAGTTCATGATTGTGTTCCTCTACAAATTCATAAACTTTAAATTTATCTTTGCTATATTTCAAAACTATTTTCACCTTACAACTAGTTCTAGTCTCTAGGCGGGGATTCTTAAGGTTCCAATTTCTTTTATCTAGTTTTTAAAACCCCTCCTTTGACCAAACAAATCTTTGAACGATTGTGCTTTCATCCTTTCTGCTCTTTCTATGTCATTCATTTCTCACTCCAAATTCAATTCACTTACTGTAGGCCCTCCAAAATTCCCATGCCTCATCTATAGTGTTAAATTCCATCACAACCTTAGGTTTCAATATCGCCTCCATTGAAGTTTTAAACTACATAAAAACATAAAAGAATTGAAAACTTAGCTAGAACTCAATGGCCAAAACTTATGTAAAACTTCAATGGCCAAAACTTCCTAGCTAGAATGAAGTGAAATTCTTAATCCGTGCACTAAAAGATAGAATAGAATGTCAAACTGAAAAAATAAATTAACAAGAAATTCAATATTAAAATTTACAAATGCCAATAATATAATGCAAGATAGAAATCATAGAAGTAACTTTTAGTACCCAAGAAATATAAATTATATATTATATATTATACGACATATATTAATTTAATTTAATTTAGAGACAAAAAAATTAGTACGCAGCCACATATATTAATTTTAGAATCCAAGAATGAAAAGCATGTTATAAAATACGTACAAAACTTGTTAATTTAACTCAAGAACGTCAGCTAAGAAGAAAGAAAGAAAAAGAACACATATTTCTTATCAGAAACAAGAAACAAAGAGAACCAAATTATGAAAAGCTAAGGGGGAAGATGGATCACCAGATAGAGGAGATAGATATCTGACCTCCCTCCTTACAATTTACTTGAATTATCAGTTGCTGCGCTTTCTTCTTCTTGATCCTCTCATCAAGCTATCTATAAATTTGATTTACGTGTACAAATACCCCTTTTTGTTTTTAATAAACGGCGTGTGGTGTGAAAATTGCTTTCCAAGCAAACCCTAACACTTTGGCATCATTTATTCGGTTATTAAAAATTAATAATTTAATATTATATTTAATTTAAAATTATATTTAGTGTATATTACTTATGCTTATATATATATATATATATATATATATATATATATATATGGATCAAGGAAACAGTTAGTAGGATTAGATTTTATTTTAATTTTAATTTTTATAAATTAATTTGTTTGAATAAAATATTATATTTAATTAAAAATAATATATTGAAATGTTTAATTAAATATTTTAATTTTGTTTATAGTAATTTATTGTATTTAATTATATAAAATTAATTAATTAAATGTATTTTAAATTAATTTAATTTATTGAAATTTATTTAATTAAAAAATCTACAAAAAAATTTAATTAGACATACAACAAAAAAGGCTTTTAAAACAATTTTTAAAAAAAGAAGGGAATTTGCCCACCAGGATGCCACGTGACACATCCTGATTGGTTGTAGGTTCAAAAAGCTGCTCTTGACGCAATTTAAAAAAAAAGATGGATAGGCGCATGGGAATCGAGGACCGTTGAATCAAATTTGATCTAACGGTAGATGCGAAGGAGACTCCTACGCAGAGGAAAGCCGGTTGCATGACATTCGGCTAATAAAATATTTGTTTGCCAAAAAACAAAAAAAAAGGATATATAACCTCGGTTTTGATCAAATATTAAATCTCCCTCTGTAAGTAAGAATTGTAATCTTATACAACTGTTTTATTTTTTTACCAAATTATATGACTTTTTAAACTGCGGAATTCCAATCTCTTCCAAAAAAAGAAAAAGAAAAAAGAAAAACACTGGAGCAGTCCTACAATTAATTCAAAATAGGTCCTAAAAGTGATAATGCGTTAATATTAAAAGATTACAATTCAAAGAGGTCATATCTAACTTCTAACCCCCCCCCCCCAAAAAAAAAGAAAAAAAAAAAAAGAGGTCATATCTAACCGATCGCTGAACTTTATCAAATTTCACTTTTGGCATATTTGAGTTAGTTTAAAAAAAATGCTTTATTTATAAGATTTTTTTAATGGAGATTTTTTCCCAAAAAAAAGCTATTTTATGTTAAGATAGAGTAACAAAAAAAACTTTCGAATAAAAAATTGTTCAAATTTGTGGAGAAAATATGCGTGGAAGGTGGTGGCTAGGGTTCAGTGAAGGTAAAAAAAGGCTTTGTTTGGCTACGAGCATCGGGTGCCCTGAGTCAAGAGGATTTCTTATGCAAGATTAGATGTTTGGAGAGAGCATTTGGATTGCTAGTGGGAGGTCATCGCCGTTGCAATGTCCATATAAGTGAGTAAAAATAATGACTGTGACTTGGATTAAACTCGTACAAATGGCCTACGAAAGCAACGAGTGTGAGTTAGACCTATCCTAGTTGTCTCCCTGTATTTAGAATTTCTCTCATATATATTTATACACACACACACACACACACACACACACACACACACACACACACACACATATATATATATATATATATATATATATAATTAAAATGTAGAAATATAATATAATAGTTGTTTGGGCTAGATCAATTGAGCTTTTTACAAAGTTGTTTGGGCCAAGTTATACATGGTCTCGGGCTGGCCTTGTACATATTTTAAGTTGCTAAATTTGTTTTCAGTGACAGATTATGAAAAGTTCTGTCATAAAAAATAGCATCATTAAAACTTTAGGGACAAATTTGCGTAATTTGTGACAAATTTGTAATAGAAAAAGCCATCACTTGTTTAAGACGGCATTTTCCATCACAAATCAGTAACCGAAATGGCACTTTAGTTGTGGAAAAATTCCTCGTTAATTTATGATAAAAATAACACTTACATATATATATATATATATATATATATATATATAGTGTAATATCTGTATATTTCTTTGAAAATTATAGTTATTTTGTGACAGAATTGATCCGTCACAAAATGATGATAAATTTTAGTGACGGAAAAAATTTCTTACTAAATCATGCAAATTAGTGACAGAATTTAGTAATGAAAATTTTGGTTACTAAATTTCACATTTTGTGACAAAATTTAGTGATGGAACAAAATCTATTAGTATTTAGTGACGAACTTCAATCCATCACCAAATTAATGATGAAAGTTAATGATGGACAAATTCCGTCATTAAATCATATAAATTAATGACTGAATTTAATGACTGAAAAATTTTATCTCTGAATTCTATATTTTGTGATGGAATTTAGTGACAAAACAAAATCTGTCACTATTTATTGACAAATTTTAGTTACAAATTTAATTAGTCAGTAAATTCTAGAAAGTTGAAAAATTAATGAGGGATTGAAATCTTGTGATAAATAACCAAATTAGTGATGAATTTCATTCCATTGCTAATTTTTTTCTTTCCTAGTAGCAATGGGCAGACCAAGAACTCATGGCCCTTGCTTGATTAAGGTAGATTAGAATTTTTAAGACAACTAAGTCCATCGCTTATCTAATGCGGGCCGCGTTGGGCTTTGGCCGATCCATTTAACACACAAATGTGTATGTCTGGAGGTCTTGAAGGGTCAATTTATCCTAACAAAATTTGGCCAGTCAAAGAAAAAATAAAATATTACTTCTTGATCAGGTTAAAACAACTGCTGCAAATGTCTTTCTTATAAGCTCAAATTTTTAGCTTTTGACAGATGTCATATTTTGGCTTTTTTTATTACTTCTATTTTATTTATTTATTTTTTTTTTTTTGCAAAAGCTCAGCCAAACATGTATTTTATTATTAAAAAAGCATTATTTTTAATTAAAAATGTATTTTTTCTTAGAAAATAACCCATCCAAACAAAAAAGTCCAAAAAGTAATCAAATTATGAGTAAAAGATTACAATACAAGCCAAGAGTCTCGATCGACTCAAATGGCACCTCCTTAAGATATAAACTCCAAGGGGCCTTAATGATTAATGTGGGGTTGATCCCTTCCGTGCTCCTTTCCCAGTCCCTTCCTCACGGCCTTATGCCTTCTTTGTAATGCAGGAAAAAAAAAAAAGATTGCATCTCAATTGTCTATCCTATCACTTGACCTTCTTCAAATAACCTTCTTCAAATTAAACTTCTTATCTTAGTCATTGATTAAGATAAATGTTTTAGAATTCTATATATTTAACTAACTAAAAACTTCTAATTTTATCACCAAGCCCGTAACTTAATTGGTATGAGATTAGGATATTGTGGGTTAAGGTTATGGTTCGAACTCTCCCTCATAAAAAAAAATAATAATAAAGAAACTTTTAATTTGAACATTGTAGTAATCACAGAAAATAATAAATTATTATATGCATAATTCAATTTTCATATATTTTACCTTGCGGCCTTCTTAGAATTTTTCTGAATGCCCTCTTTCCAAATAAAATATTATTTATATACACATACATACATACATACATACATACATACATATATATAGTATCCTATATCCTAAGCCCTATTCTCTATTAAAAAAAATAAAAAAATCGCTTTTTCCTTTTTAAGCAATGGAAGAATTCTTTTATTTCTTTAAATTATAGTAAATCATCGAGAGTAAATTATTAATTTAATATATAAAAAGTTACAGTTATTTAAATTTGATTCCTATAAAATGAAATATATCAATTTAATCTCTGAAAATTAATTGAATTTGTCTTAATTTCATTCCTTTATCTATCAAAATAACTTTTGGCAACAAAAAATTTGAGATTAAGTCAAAATAAATTTGGTAATTTTACAATCAAAATAATTAAATTAAGACAAATATAATCTTTCAATAATTAAATTAAAATGCTTAAATTTTTAAAAACTAAATTGAAGCAGCTAAGTCTGTAATCTTTCAAGCTAAATCAATAAGTTACTTAATCATCAACTAAACGTAAAAAGCAGGGATTCTTTTTATGATCTAATTCTTTTAGGACTTTCAAAACTTGGAAGAATGACTTGGTTCGCCTTCTTTCCCCGCTGGTAAAATAACCTTCAAAGCTTTATTCCTTAATGTGAAATTTTAAACGGAACGTATAGTTCGCGAGACAAAAGAATAAACCCAAATGAAAGGCCACAATCCGCAAAATAAAGAAAGGGATTGTTCCTAGGATATGCCAATTCGTAGGAATCCATAAATAACACTCGTAGATGCAATCCTTCTGTGTGTATTCGCAGTTGCAGGTGCATCACAGGGCAAGTTCTTCATTGGCAGTTAGCCACTATACATAAATATGTGTGTGCTTTTATATATATATATATATATATTTACCATATATATATAGTGTGCTACCTGCCAAAGGAGATTTGCCCAGCGATTCTCCTATAACTTTTGCTTCACGTTCTTTGTGTTCTTATAACATTCACAATATTGGCTGGAGAGGTGTCAAAACAAAAGCGAGCTATTTATTTGAGCACTGTAATAGATATAATGTAAATTATACTTTCTTTTTCTACAATTTTTTTTAAAACTTACATGACTTTTTCATTCTGTTATCAAAATATATGTTCCTTCTCTTGTATGTTTTTCTACAATTATACTTTCATATTTTTTCATGTTCAAAAATTCGTCCCAATCTATTTTTTTTATGTTTGATATTGCATAACCTAGTGCTATCGTTATTTTTCACTAAAAACCTTCCATTAATCTAAGTACATAATTAATAAGTGAATTTTTTATTTAATAAAATTTATAATACCTACAACTTCTTATTCTAGATTATTTGTGATTCCTTTTTTTTCTTTTTTTGTTGTTAATCATCTTTATCTTTTTATACTTCAATTAAGTTAATAGAGGGTATTTTAGTAAAAAAATATATAACTAGTTTACCGAATATTAAAGGAAAAAAGGACCTCTGGACATGAAAAATATAAAATTAAACCAAAGTGTAGCACATCATATAGTTACAAGAGAAGGGAGTTATTTTGAAAATAGATGGGACAGTCATGTAATTATAAAATTTCACAAAAGAGATGAGTGTAATTTACTCTTGGATATATAATGTTTAAATGTAATTATAACAAGTGTCACATACAAATCGGAGGCATTACAACTAGGAATGGCAATGGGGCGGGTGGGGGGGGGGTGGAGAGCAGTGCCCCCATTCCCAATTCTTGCCTCCCCGCGAGGTTATTAATTTTTTAAAATATAAAAAAAATAATGTGGGATTGAAGAAGTTGTACCTTAGAGAGGCGAAGATGTAGACAACGGTGACATGAAATGGATTGAACTTGAACGATGGCGCACAAAATGGATTGAATCAGAAGAGAGAGTCTGTGGGATTGAAGGACAGTGAGAGGGAAATCATACCTGAGAGCGAAGGCAAGAGAGGAGCAAGAATGATTAGAGGATGATGACAACGGGAGGAAGCACGAGACAATGAATAGACCAGAGATGAGAAGGATGAAATAAAAAAGAATGGACTGATTTGTAGGGATTAGGGATGGTGAATTTTGGAATTGGGAATGAGATTAGGGTTTGGTATTTTATTAAATTAATTTAATTATCAAATGACTAAAATATCCCTAAAATATATTATATATATATATATATAAGAGCATTTTAATAATTTCAATCGCCGCGGGGATTCCTCTCCCTACTGCCATCCCTAATTACAACTTCATTTTTGACGTCTTAATTAAGGTTGTCAAAATTGAGGGTTTATCCAAACTTGATAAAAAGGGGTAAACTTGAAACTTAAATTTGAAATGTAAAATTATAAGGGTTTACATATACTTATCTTTCATTGAATAAGCTACTAAAATTATATATATTCTGGCACATAAACATTATCTTAGTTTATAATATAAAATTACTTAATTTCAATATTGTGATATTGTTATTATTAGGTTTAATTGATTCCTTATACAATACAAATTAACAAAATAATTAAAGTAAAGTATCAATTGATAAGAATGTTACCCAACAAACACAAATTATTTCTATTAGTTGCAAAATCTAATAACAAATATATTAAAAATTACAATTGACTTTGATAAATTACAAAGTCTAATAAGAAATATATTAAAAATTGCAATTCATGTTCTGGTTAATCTAATAACTTTGAAGTACTAAGCTAGTTATGAGATTATTAGGGACTGTCCAAGTATTAGGGGCTGTCTAAGTATTAGGGGCTGTTTAGTATCCAGAAAAAGAGTAGAAATGAAAAGGAAGTGGAAAAATGGAAAGAAAAAGAGAATGAAAAAAAGGAAAAGGGAAAAAAAAACTTGTTTGGTATATAGTGAGAAAGAGAGAAAGAAAATGGGATTATTATATTATTTAAAAGAAAATAAGAAATAAATAAAAAGGTAATTTACTGTATTGCCTTAAGTGGAAATTCTTACTCAATTGAAACAAAAAACAAACCCTCTCAGTTCTTCAATCACACTGTCGACTCTCTCTATCGGCTTTGAAACAACAACCATTAGCATCTGAGTTTGGAACGAAGATTATTGAGCCTTAGTTGATAAAATATATTTTAAAACACTTCCAGTAGCTACTAGTTGACCAGCTCTCAACAACCAGTCGACTGATTGCCTTTTGAATAAACTTTTGAATTTCAACTAAGGTTATGTAATAGATCACTTTACTGCCTAGCATAAACCAATCGACTGTCTATTCTCTATCAGCAACTGGTCGATTGATAGAAAAATAATCGATCGACCACCTCATTCTAGAGAAAAACTTATTTGAAGATAATAGGTGAACCAATCGACGGAGATGCAGAGGAAGGACTCGATCAGAAGATCAGTCTGAGGCTCCAACGACTACACAAGAATCACAAGGGGAAGAGGCAGACTTCTGAAAGGCCACACCAGCACACACGAGACCTTCAAAGATGATAGGCATCACCAGAGGGCATATTTGGCATTATACTAAACAATAAAGGGGCAAATGAGGAATAATGCCTTTTCTTTCAATGGAGTAACCGATTTTCCATCACTACTTCAATGGAAGATGAAATCGGCAAAATGGTGGAAGAAGGAATTCCAGGATCAGTGTCTCCCATGTACAGTGTAACCTACCAAACGTTGGAAAAAAGCAACAATGCAGGAAAGTAGTTTTTCTTTCCAACGCAACTCACCTTACCAAACAGCCCTTTAGATTAATTTTGAAAAATTGCAATTGCCTCGAAAATGTATTAAACTAACTTTGAAGTACTAGTTATGAGATTACTAAAAATTGTAATTTCCTCGCAAATATATTAAAAATTGTAATTAACTTTGAAAAATTGCAAAATCTAAATATTAGTGCCCCTAATTTATCAATGATTTATCTCAATATTCAATGTGTATGTATGATCACATACATGTGATACATCTTAAATTATATATGAATGACACCTTGGTATCTTTGTTTTTTCTAGAACAAATATATTTTTAGTTCCCTCAAAGATACATGATTAAACTATTTGTGTTCTTTATATGTTATTAACTACATGATTTAATTTCCAAAAAATGAGTGTATGTATGTATTATTTGTATTAATGTTGGTTATTTCAAATAATTTGAGTCTTTTCTTCAAGTAAGATTTTGAATTTTAGTCTTGTAAATGAAAAAAAAATTGACATTGAGAAAGTTTTATATTTTTGTAATCCGATTTAATTAACTAGAACCAAATTAGTTAAAGTTTAATGTGTTTTCAGATACTAGTAATTTTAACAAAAAAGACTATTTAGTTCATGAATCTTAGAAATGCACAATTCGATTGCTAGGAAGTTTTTGTGGAGTACGCATTAATAGGAACTAATAAGTAGCAGACAAAAAAACTTGACTAAATAGTGTATTTTCAATATTTAAAACCAATTAGTTGAGACATGTATCTTTAAATAATAGACCAATTAAGTTGTAGAACCTACGTTCCTTTGTTTTTGCATTAATGTAAGTCCCTAGCCAAATCTTCCATATACGTATTAATAAAATTAAGAAAAATAAACATAGAAAAATATTTCCAAGTAGGAAATTAGAGAGAATTAGAGAATTCAAAGTATTATTTTCTCATTGCTTGATTGAATACAATACAACTAACACTACAAAAAAACTGACTTTCAATGGCAACTTTTCGGTAACGACTATAAAAGTTGCCACCGAAGTCAGACTTTTGGTAGCGACTCAAAAGTCAATTATTTTTAAATAAAATTAAAAAAATTAGATTTTTGGTGATGACCCCTATATTTGCCACTGAAAATCATATTTTTGGTGGCGACTCATAAAGTTAATTATTTTTAAATAAAATTAAAAAATTAGACTTTTGGTGACTACTAATTATTTTAAAAAATATTAGACTTTTAGTGGCGACTCATATAGTCACCACCAAAAGTCTAACTTTTTAAAAATTAGACTTTTGGTGGCCGCCCCGATAATTGCCACTGAAAGTTGGACTTTTGATGGTGACTTTTAAGAGTCGTCGCCAAAAGTCAATTATTTTTAAATAATAAAAAAAAATTTGATAAATTATACTTCTGGTGGCAACTTCCATAATCGCCACCAAAAGTCAAACTTTCAGTGGCGACTCTCTTAGTCACCACCAAAAGTCAATTTTTTAATATATATATATAATTATATTTTTTCTTATCTCTTAATCTATTAATAATAATATATTTATTTTACGTTAAGTTGGATGTCATTTCATTTCGATTTTATGATGTTTTGGTTTAAAATAGTTTTAACAGATTATATATATATATATATATATATATAATATTTTGCCTTTATATAGGACAAATGAAGTGGTGACATAGTGGCAAGACATACATGGTTGGTGGCAAGTTTAAAAGTTGCCACTAAAAGTGACAAATATCATTTTTTGGCAAAAAAAAAATTGTTTTGGCAACAAAATCATTTTTATGGCAACTATAGTCGCCACAAAATAGTGACTTTTGAAGGAGTTGCCACCAAAGACCTTTAGCCACGAACTTTCAGCAACAACTTAGTCACCACTAAAAGGTTTTTAGTGGCGACTTTTAGACTTTTCGGCACTAAAAGTCTTTTTTTTGTAGTGTAAGTGTAATATTTATAGATAAAAATAAAACTAACTAAAAAACAAACTAACAATTCCAACACTCCCCCTTGATATCGAGTATTTTTATATACATTGTAGTCTCTATCTTAGTCCTATTACCATTTTAATATTGCCAACTCTCTAATTTTATTATATTTTGATAATTATTGGGTCTAAAATAATTGTAGAACTAATATGTTTTAATTCTATATTTTTATGAGCTTAAATAATAAGACCCAATTGAATCATTGTCTTTACTTTGCAGAATTAATTTAATTAGAGAGCATTTGTTTATGTGGACGTTTTGCTTATGTGGATGTTGACATGGTGGCTGAATGGATATTGACTAATTTTGCTGACTGTGTGGGACCTACATTCTGCACTGTTCTAATTTCCTTTTCTGTACATCAACAACACAGCAAGGCAGTAGAAATGCTTTCTTCAGAAAAGCAACCACCAGACAGAAAACATCAAGGTAGAACAGCAGATAGGGAGAAAAGGACAGCACATGCAGTCAAACAATGCAGCATTTTTGTCCTCCCTCTTTGGCTAAAGTTGAATGACACCTTTAGACCACCATTTTTGCTGTTGAAGAGTTTCTTCTTCCATATTTTCCTCTATAAATTTGTTCCCCCCCCCCCCAACCTTTGCATTTTCTTCTATTTTGGTCTCCATGGAATGTTAAAATTTGTATTGTAATCAGTCCATGAAGAACTAGAATCTGTAACATGAATTCTTAGAGCTTAATTAGATAAGTTTCTTGCTGTTCATCCTTGTTTCATTTATATTCTTGCCTTTTATCTCTGTTTTTATGTTCGTTTAAGTTTTGGTCAGACCTTTATGGACATAATTACTGGTTTGAATGCTTCAATATGAGATGTTTTCTTGCTGTTACTGTTTGGTGTAACAAGTAGAATAGAAATGACTTGTTTGAGTGATTATCAAGCATGATTTAGGTTAGGACTTAATCAGATTGCATGTGGTTAGGTTGAACTTATGTGTAATATAGTTCTAAGATGTCTCTTAGAAATATTAGTTAGAAAACCTAGTGATAGAGAACACTAGAATTAATTTGAAGACAAGAATAATGGTAGTTGCAATTCTAAGACTCTATTGTTGATTGCATTATGTATCTGTTAGTGTACTTTCATTTTCATTTTTGTTCTGTTTGGTATTCTATTATTTTCTTTTGTAGTTAGTTTATGTTTTATGCCTTAATTATGCAATCACCCCTTGCTGGTAATTAGCGTGTAATCAGTAGATAATTAGGTTGCAATTAGGATAGATTAGTGTTAGAACAATTAATTAGGTAATTTAGAAGCAAGACTCTTTGAGAGAATACGACCTAGGATGATCACTATACTGCAAGTTGTCACGAATCAAATTCTGGGTGACTTGGCAGTCATAGTGGCTCCAACCACCTCTCAAGTTAAAGCTATATATGGTGAACTAAACTAAGCCCAACTTGAAAAATAGAACACTAAAAGATACAAAACTTTCATAAGAAAGCCTTCAAACAGGTACAAAGTTCTCAAAAACCTCTTCATATATCCACACTTTGTAACTCGACGTGAAAACCATTTGCGTCGAACACCGAACATAAATAGGTCAAAGATACAACCAATTTTGCCACATATAACTGTAGACCAACTACAGCCAAAAAAACTTCACATTCAGAGTTTCAGTGAAGAACTGAGAAATTGTCTTCCCACTCAAGATATCACTTGTGAAAAGAAGTATACCATATCAAATCTTCTCCAAAGTCAATACACTGAACCAATCGATGCGCCAAAGAATAATCCACTAAGACCATTTGCAGCGAGGTCACATATTGAACCTCCGAAAATCTGAAAAAATTATTTGAAAATATAAACCCATACACAACTGTATGTCAGGCATGAGGTTCCTGATGATCATTTGAATCCTTCAGCAGGCCAAACACATCTACTTGGGCACCCAAAATTGATTGTTCACTGGTAGTAAGTGGAACCTCATTAGCAAAGTATAAGATAACAAGTGTACATAACATCAGGAACACCGCAGCTACAAGAACTGTTGCCTTAAGGTTGCCACAGGCTTCACGGCAAGCTCTATTTGTAAGAAAGGGAAACCATTTGTGCCACTCCCCACTGGCATCAGAAGAAAATCCTAGAATATTTCCAGCAGCTGGTAGATTCCCAGCCCATAAGACACAATGTAAAATCCTAGGACATAAAATACCCACAAAGCAAATTGATGCCAAAACCAAAGTCCTAATCCATATATTCTGTTTAATATCCACTCCATGTAGACAAAAAATTTCAGATTCAACCAGTGTGAGCCCAATTGGGATATTCTTCCCTGCACAGCTCCGCCAGGTTGCAACAAGCCCATAACGGAGGCTCATAACAATACCCAAAGCAAGGAGTAGCCGACGATGGCTTTAGCTTGAAGATCCCCTTCGAGATTTCTTGGATTCAGAAAAGTTATGCTCATCAAGAATGCAGGGCCAGTGAATAGCCATAGTTTCTTCCACGAGGAAGGTGACACCGTCTCTGAATCCTCATCATAGGAGTCAAGAACCAGGGAAGCACCCCCAGAAAAAAAAATAAAAGCAGCAAGAAACAGAGTAGCACGATGAAACCAGAAAAGCGAAGAAAACAAATATATGGCTCTCTAGCAGAGATTCATCAAGAAGCTCAATTCTACCTCTGAGAACAAGAATATGAATTCCACATCAAAAAGTCTTCGCTAACTCGACCAAATCAACTTCAGTTTCCAACTAAAGAAGGAAATCACCACCATTCCGAAAGAATAGATGAACGAAATCACGGTCGCGATAGAGGAACAAGAAAGGCCAAGAATACCAACATGTTGGAAGAACACTATGGACAGAAAACCACCAACGCCACATAACACCGCGATGGAAGGAAAAAGGTTTTAGCAGAAAACCACCAACGCCCCACCGGACTAGAGGGACGAAAGCTGATGATGCTGTGAACAAGAAGAAATTAAGGTAAAAACAATATGATTCCCATACGACGCCTGGAGTATGAAGAATCCCGTTTAGAAAGATGATGGTTAACCGGCCAGAGAAGAAAGAAACGGTGTTGCTTTCTGATGGGCAAACAAAAAAAAATGATTGACCAAAAGAAAAAAGAAAGATGGGCTGGTCAAGATATTAATCAGGCTCTGATGCCATGATAAAATTAAGAAAAATAAACAAAGAAAAATATTTTCAAGTAGCAAATTAAAGAGAATTAGAGAATTCAAAGTATTATTTTATCATTATTTGATTGAATACAATACAACTAAGTGTAGTATTTATAGACAAAAATAAAACTAACTAAAAAACAAACTAACAATTCCAACACGTATATAGGACCACGTGAGATGAAATAACAACAGGATTATATATTAACCACTTCTCATTGTAGATTCCTCGAGTTTCTAGCTACTTCCACAGACTTTCGTGGATGGCATAATTGTAATCTTTCGTACTAGGATGCCAAGTAGATAAGGGAAAGCAAGACAAATATTCGTTGCGAGATTTTCCCTAACATACAATTCATCTTTAAGGAACGTACGTTGTTCTCTACACCTATTATAAATACCTTGAGTTCTTGTCTTCATTCCATGGCTGTAACTGATTGATGCAAGATGAATTATTGAGCAGTCTCCTGTTGGCAAATCGTCAAGTCCCAAGTCCCAACATGTTCAGACTTCAGAGCAAACAGTTGAGTTGACTATATATCTGCCAAAGGAGATTTGCTCAGTAATTCAATCCTGCATATATTTGAATTTGGTCTTCAGTATTCACAAATCACAGTATTATAGTCATAGTCAGCTTTTTGTTTGCTCTCAAGATTTCTAGGACCTAGGATATGAAGCACTAATACTTAACAAGGTGAAGTTGCACTTATTCGCAATGTTCAAATGGTATGGTGTATCATATATATATATATAATCTCATAAACTCTTGTTCTCTTAAAGCACTAGGTACTAATAGAGTTAATTGACTGGAAACTTGCTGACTTTTTTATTTTTGATAATAACTATCAATATTTAAAATCATGTTAGACTCATTCGAATCATATAGGACTACAAAAGTTTAAAGTGTTTTAGATTTTCTTCCTTTAGAAGATTCGAACTTAAAACCTTGCTCAAGGTGAATAACTGTCAAACTCAAACCACTTAAACTATCAAGCGCAAGTGAGTTTTTTCTTTTATTGTTTGGAAGGTTGATACTTGACATAGTTCTTCTGTTCAAACAACCAAGATGTCATGTTCAAGAGGCTTTAAATTGCCTTGATCATTCAATGTCTTCCAAGAGTACTTACTGAATGCTCTTAGGCATATTGGTTTTTTTATGATGGCAAACTGATTGCTTCTTCTACTCCATGTTTCACTTTCAGAGATCCTTGAGACTTAAAAAGGAGTAAAGGACTAACCTGCTTGTCTGATCATGACCCCGGAATGGAAGACTTGAAGCTTTCATCATTGAATTAATTAGTAAAATATTTTACGACTTTATGGATGGTTTGCCGTGGATTTGCCTTTCAATGTTTGAAAGTCACCACTAAAAAAAAAGGGAAAAAAAGTGTTATATTGTGAATGCTAAAGCTTGTGTAGTGTTTAATCCACTGAAATTCTCCGGTTGTTTTGGATTTATAATTGGTACGTGACAAAATGGAAATTTAAACTTAAAATTATTTGCTAACTACTTATACATCTTCTAGTTGTACGCGTTTGTTTTGATATAAAAGAAAACTTTTTAGATGAGAGGAGAAAAGGCAGGCAAAGGAGAGAAGAGGCCAGGAAAGGAATCTAAGCTATTGTCTTTAGGAAGAAGCTCTTAGACAATTACACGTGTAGATGATTCTCTGCTTGACATATAGACAGTTGCTTCCAGGGCATGTCTCATTTTCTTTTTAACGGACGGATACACCACAAGTTATTCTCTCGAGTCACATATAATATTGTTAAACGGCTCGTCTAGTCATGAGCCAAGAAATGAAAAGATTCGTCAATTTAGACCCGTGGTTTTTTCTTAAAAGACTAAAACTGTCTGTTTGGTTTGCAGGTCACTCTTTTTTTTTTAAAAAAATAAAAATAATATAATTTTAAATTTTTTAATAAAAATTTAATAATTTTTTATTAAAATAATATTTATTCATGTGAAACATTACTTATTTAATATTTTTCAATAATCAATAACTTTAATTTTTTATATTTTCTTTCCAAATTAACTATATTATATTTAAATTTGAAAATTTTATAGTTATTTTTAAAAAATTACAATGTTTTTACATCCAAATTTACTATATTCAATGAATATCAGGTTTATAAAATATAAAAATATGATAAAGTGGATTATTTACAATAAATAATGTATTTTCTTCTAAAAAACAAAAAAAGGGGTTTAGCTTGTTTAGGCCCACAGGCTTAAATGGTAAAATGCTCAACCAAGGATTGCCAGGTTTATTGGCAGTCTTGATATGACCTGCAGGCCACAGACTTTTTTCCCTAGTACTAGTCACATATTCTCAAAATCTACTTTTAAGTATTAAACCATTTTAAAAAAAATAAAATTGAGAGGTATTTCATATTTGTCATTATTGCTAGATAAAGTACAATGGAAAGGTTGGAAAATAATCCGAAGAAAAATGATAAACTTGAAAGCTTTTTTTTTTAATTTGCTAGTTGGTGGCAAGGACGAGCGAATCCCCTACTTGGGAAAAAAAAAAGCAGGTGCCTCCTTAATTTTTAACAACGGTTTTTACTATTAGCAACAGTTTAACTGTTGTTAAACTGTTGCTAAAAATTTTTAGTAGTAGTAAAAATTGTAGCTAAAAATACAAGCATACATAAATCCAAGCAGGGAATCCCGATGGCAAGGAGGATGATGGAACATTAATGAGCTAGCATCATTTTTTTTCAACAAGTATTTTCTATTGGAGGCAATCTTACTTAAAACATTGTGAGACACTAAATGTCAGCAACTATATCAGTGAAAACTTGAACCATAGTTTATCACTTTGTGAGGTGTTGATGAAATCAACAAGTACACCAACTAGTACAAGTAGTAAAAAGATAAAATGATATCGTTTCTATAAAAATTGAAATGTCAATTACTCGAGAAACCAATTAATTACTATTTAGACTACTAGTTAAATTGAAGGAACTCTAAATTATAATAAAAACACAATTTGACAACAAAATAATAAAATGCAATAAACATAAAAACAAAAAAACCAAAAAGAAAACAAAATTTAAAGATTTAGGATAGCTAATTCCCTCTTGTTTTTTGTAGGATAAATTACCTCTTGCACTCTTATTCTCACGGACAATACAAGTCAACCTATAATATTATGGTTCTAAGGAGATTTTCCCAAATTATCCTTAAGCATATGACCTCTACTTCATAATCTCTTATGTGAATTTTAGATATATTATTAACACAAATCTTAATTTGGTTGTATAAGGTTAATGAGTATATAATATTCCTATATCATTAACTAAATATTCCCATTAATTCCTTAAGGTTTATACTCATATTACCTATCCCTTAGCCTAATTATATTACTTTTCTTTCTCAAGTTTAGCAAGAACAACAAACAATCCAATAATTGGCAAAAGATTGGAAAGCATTAAGAACAAGATAGATAAACATGTATTAATTGCCAAAGCCATACAACAGTTGAGAAATAAATAGTACTTTGAACATGCTACAAAAAAAAAAAGTTTTTCAATTGCCATTGCCTATTTTGGAACTACCACAACTAAAAGTTAACAGCAAAAATTGACCAAATAACAAAAAAAAATATTCATTAATATCAAATTCATAAAAATATCAATATATTGACATCTCTGCTAAAATTAGTTGATATGTAATATAAAATTATTTATTACCTGATTATAGAATAAACAAAATTTAAAAAATAAAAAATTCAAGTGAACTGGTTTAAACAGTTCATTTAGCACAAGTTTTTACTCTGTTCAATTGTTTTTTGGCCAGTTAAATCACTCATCAATTTTAAGAGTTATTTCAGACCGATTTCCTGACTAATTCTCGATCGAATCAATTGGTCTGATCTAGTTCTAATGATAGTGGAAATTTAAAATGTTATTCAATTTTTTATTATTTTAATTTTTAAATTATATTATTAACCTTTGCTATAGTTAGTTGACATTTTATACGTTTTTTTCCTATTTCAAATATACATTTTATGTTGGGTGAAGAACAAGTTATTAATGTATAGTAAAAAAGCTCTAATCATCTTTTGAAGTTGAAAGTGGGTGTTCCAATTTTTGTTTTTTTGCAACCTACTAATAATTAATTTAGTTTCATTGCAAAGCCCTAATAATTTATCAATAATACAATACATAAAAATTCTATGACTATGACCCACAATTTAAAAAATAAAACTGGATTGGTAGGTTTAACTAGTTGAATCAAGAATCAGTCATTGGTCCAATTTGGTCAACCCATGGTTTCACTAAAATCATGTACAACCGGTTAAATTAATCTCAAACTGATAAAACTGACCAGTTTTTATGAGTTGACTGGTGCAATGATTATTAAAAAAAAATTTAGCTTTAGCCATCATCGTTGATCACTACCATTTCATGTCGCAATCGTCGCCAGAAGAAGAAGAAGAACAAGAAGAAACCCATCGACTATGGATTTTATTTGTTGTGAGTGAGAGAGAGAGAGAAAGGGAAGAGAGAAAAATAATATTATTTTAAAATTGAATTGATCATTGAACTTATAAAAGTATTGGTTTAAAGTTCACTGGTTCAATCGTGGTCGAATCGATAATGATGATTAAATGTATATTTTAATCTTGTATTAATAAATTAAGAACTTATTTTTATTTTTATTAAAAATTATTATTATTATATATATTTATATTAAATATAAAATTGAAAAAATATTTTTTAATTCAAAATTTTAAATCAGTTAATAGCTTTATTAATCTTTCTCTTTCTCAGTTTCTCCCACATTTCCTATATACATGCAACATTTATTTTCGAGGCAGAGCTCTTCAATCCATGATTCCATCTGCTTCACATTTGAGTTTCAAGGCCTCTTCCATATGCTTCTCTTTCATCTACTTCATTCATATTCTTCCCCTTCTCTTTACTCTTTATATGCAACCTTCATCATTCAAAATTCTCAACTCTAGCCAGAATTTCTTCGGCGAGGGACACAATGGCTTTGATGGAAGGGACCACTTCCTGTCCTCCATATCTCGATCTTGGTCTCCTTCTCTCTAAACTCATTGACGATTGAACATGCCAACTCAAAAAACCAGCCAATTTTACTAGTTTAAAACCGGTCTGATTGGTTTTGTACCGGTTCAATTCGTCCATGGTTCAGTTGATTGGACGAGATTTTAGTCTGACTAGTTGAATCGGCTGGTCTGATCCAATTTTCAAAACTATGGGAAAATATAAGAGAACGAAGCGGGTACATAGATTGAGATGGAGGAATTGGTGAACTGATGGGAATCGGGAAGTGAGGAGGGCTACATTTTTTGAAAAGTGAAAAGTGAAATGATGGGAAATTGGGAATTGGGAAGTGAAGTTGGGGGGGGGGGGAGGGGGCTGCATTTTCCGATAAGTGAAATGATGAGAATTAGAAAGTGAGATTAGGGAACAGCTGGGAAATAGAGGGACAACATGTGAGGAGTGGCCTGGTGGGATGAGTATTGAATAATTAGTAGGTAAATTATATTTAAATATTGTTGTTATTTGTTTATGAGTTTTATTAAGTAATGTGATTACGTACACTAATATATATATAGTATTACCAATTCGATTATAGTTATATTATTGAACTGTTAACTAATGTCATAATCGATTTAATGGTCGCTCTGATTTTTAAAATATTATTAAAACTCCTCTACCATGCTCTTTGCATTTAATGAGGTGCTTCACTATATACACTATTTTACACAAAGCTTTTTGTCAATCCAAAAAAGAAAAGATTGTAAAGAAAAAGAAATAGGAGATAAGTGAACAAAAAATATAATTAAATATTTCTTTTTGCTTGAATGATTAAAACTAACAATAAATGAAAATTAAATATATAAGAAACTAATGTGTTATCGTACGTACAATATATATATATTTTTCTAAATGATTGAATGTTAAACAAGTAGTAATTTTTTTAAAATTAAGAATAGTCAGAATTATAAATTCAAGAAAAATTTTTTTTTAGGAATTTTAAAAATTTTAAAATTCTAGTCAAATTTTTATCATTGCATATTTTTTAACTTATATTATCAACCTTTGTCAAATGTTAGTCGACTTTTTAAACTAAAAAGTTCCAATCATCTTTTGGAGCTGAAAGTGGGATTCCAAATAATGTTACTAAAACATATTATTGAAGCAACTATTTGTGCTTAAAAAAAAATTGGAGAAAAAATGACTATTCCTAAAATGATGATCACTCCATCTGATTCTATAATTTCATTCAAGCTTAGAAGAAGACAATTTTCTATTGCACTATGTTTTTCTATGACAATTAATAAGAGTCAAAGCTAATCACTTTCATATATTGGTAACCCCAATCTTTACTCATGAGAAATTATACATTGTTATTTCAAGAGTAAGAAGCAAGAATGAGTTAAAGATAATAATTAACACTAGACAAAAAGATAAACCTGCTAAAAGCATTGCAAAAATAAATGTAATTTACAAAAGGAGGTTGTTAACTTATGTTAGAGGCAGATTAAATTTTATGTATAGCAATGTGCAACAGTAAAATTATATGTTAAAACATTTTAATATCATATTATCTCAAATGAAAGTTATTGAAATGTATACATAACGTCTTTGCTATCACAATCCAATGCATCGCAAGAGTTAGTTGATATCAATTTTTGCAATAAAGGTCAACCATTTCATTTAAGCCTTGAATAAGATTGTGAAAATTTTCAAGTTTAATGTGCAGGAGAGTATATGCCAGAGAGAGAAGCTGAAGAATATGCTCCATGGAGAATCTATACGCGAAGGCTGCGACAAGTTTTAGCATACACTTATGCCAGAATCAACTTTTGGGGTCCACTTTGTGGCCATTGATAGCAACAAGAAGAACCCTACCCATGAAAAAGCTGAAGGGACTATATGGGTCTCAGAATCTTTCCTTCCAAAGCGCATGAAACAATGTTTTATGGCTTTACAACTTCACGTAGGGACGCTTAAAGAATAGTTTTCACAGATTTCTTTATCATTTATTAAACCAGTAATATTCATGAACAGTTAAATACATGGTGAATTATTTAACCTATAAAGGTTGAAAGCCATGACTTTTTCAAAAATAATTATTTGACTCAATTGTTGTAATAGATTCCAATTTTAATTAATTATTTCCACCTTATCACCTTATTACTATGCACCTTATTAATTTCCATTTCAAAAATAATTATTTGTAAATTGTAGGGCAAGATAAAAATTAATAAGGTGCATAGTAAGTAATTAATCTTGAAGGAATTAATGAAATCTGCATGAAGCAATTAATCTAGAAGTCTCCTCAGAGATTACTATATTCCTGCTTGTTGATTTTTCCTCCACGGTATTTTTCTCTCTCTGTTAATTTGTTTGTTTCACAGAAGAAAAACAAGTTAAATTATAATTTTGGTCCATATAATTTTACCAAAATTATAAATTGGTCACAATACTTTATATTTTCATGTAAAATGGTCCCTATAATTTTTTCATCCATGTAAGTTAGTGTCTACCGTCAATGTATGGTTAACTTTACTATTAAAATAATCCTACATGGCAGCTGATGTATACACTCCAATTATTAAATTTTGCAAAACTACCATCATATCAACAAAATTCAATGTAGAAGCTAGGTTAAAAAAATTGAGAATTAAGGACTAATTGAAAATTTTGTTGATATAATGACTAAATTGTGTAAAATTTAATAATTGAGCATGCTAACATATTTACGTATGCACACATCAATCAGCTGTCATGTAAAACAATTTTAATAGTAAAGTTAACCATATTGACGATAGGGACTAACCTACATAGATAAAGAAACTATAAAGACTATCTTACATGAAAATAAAGTATAGGGATTAATTTATAATTTTGATAAAATTATAAGGACTAAAATTATAATTTAACCAAAAAAAACTCAAGAGTATATAATTGCTGAATGGAGACTATCGCTACAGAGTGCCGCACTGATTAAATATTTTTCGTACTTGATCCTTGCGGCATTAATAGCATTTAACACTTCTATTCCAGAAATATAGCATTGTACATATAGAGACGAAACATATACGATGGATCTCACGGCTCTGGATCCGCTCCACGCCCTTTTTTATATTTAATAATAATTTAAAACATATTTTTATTTAAAAATATAAAAACTGAATTTTATATTTAATAAAATATTATTCTAAAATTAAAAAAATGTATATATAAAATCCTTCTTTTGTTTCGAAAATTTACATTTCTTTTAAAATTAAAACAAATTTCTACTGATTTATATTTGTTTGTGCATACATTTTTTTTAATTTTGAAATGATATTTTATTAAATATAAAATTCAGTTTTTATATTTTTATTAAATAAAAATATATTTCAAATTGTTATTAAATATGAAAAAAAGAGCTAGAGCATATCCACATCTTTTGAATATTACATGCTTTTGCAATTTGCTATAAACCATGGGCATTGCTTGAACAATTTCTTCTCTGATAAAATGTAATTGATACTGTTTTCCAATATTATTTCCAAAACTTTGACAAAATTGTTTCCTGTATTTCTCTGTCCTTACGTACGCTAAAATGATTATGACAAAAAGAAAAGGTTCAAATGATACATGCATGGTAAAATTTTCAATTAAATTTCTTGCATCCATCTCACGAAGTCAATTTAAGTAAAAAATTGACACTAGATCTTGCCTCAGAAAACACTGCCTCATAAAACACTCACTTAAGAGTGACAGAAGGTTGGATTTGTATTAGGTCAAAAATAGAAGAATAAGCTAGAACTTATTTAACTACTTATTTTTCGTTAAAAAATTTTATAGGGTCATTATATAATTAAATGCAACTACCCAAAAAAATTTAAATTTAATCACAGTTAAAACTTTGCACTTAGCGACTATTTTAATAGAAACTGCCACTAAATATAAATACTTAGCAGCCGTTTTAATGAACCACTACTATAAATAAATACTTAGTGGCAGTTCTAAGTGAACTGTCGCTAAAAATAAATACTTAGCAACAATCTAAATAAATCGCCAGTAAATACAAATATTTGGCAACAAATGAATTGATGCTAAATACAAATACAACTAAATCATTTAAAATTTTTAATATTAATTATCTAATATTAATAATTAATTAAGTAATTTAATAATGTAATATTAATAATGTTTTAATTTTGTCATTCACGCAAATGGAGAAACAGCGGGAAAGAAATATTAACACTTTGTATTAAAAAATTTAGTATTATATTAATTTATATTTTAATAAATAGAAAAGTTTGTTTAAAATTCAGAATGTAACTTAATCAAAATTAGATTAAGTAGCTTTTATAAAGAGTGGAGATAAATTATATGATAAAATATGAATATAAATAATTTTAATTATTTTATGCTATAATTTATCAAAAATAAACTCAAGGGAGAGACATTTTTTAAATTAGAAAAAAAAATGAAAATTAAACTAACTTCTCTTGAGATTTGACTTCTCTATATGTTGTAATTGTAGAAATCTCTTATCCAGTTACTTTCTTATCATATATCAATTAACTTTTAACACAAACGAGACGTTGTAATTTTATTTATAACATAACAATAAAGGCAATTAACTTAATCTTAATATCTAATACGAAATTTTGACTTTATTTGTAGTATGATAATAAAATTACTTGGTAATTTTATTACTATGTACAAGGAACACATGTGAAAAGTTAATTTCAATGAGAAAACAGTAAGTTAGAAGAAAAAAGATTGTAATATTTTGAACTAGAATGAGTAATAAATATAATTTTGGCAAACTTTAATGTTGCTCATATATAGTAGATATTGTGAAATATATAAAAGTTAATTAATAATTCATTAATATATAGTAAATAAAGTAGAAGGAGCAAATTAAAAAAAGAAGAAAAGTAATGTTAATTAATTATTCAAAATAATATATATATATATAATAAAAATGGTCTTCAATTTATTTAATTAGTCAAATTATTTTATATTGGCTAACAATTTAATTAACCACATTTTTAATTGTTAGCTTGATATATTACATATATAATAGTTTGCATATAATTAACAAGATGTCATTGGAAGGATGGGGAAGGGTGCTCACATATCCACGTCTATTTACCAACGGTTCTTAACAGGCGCCGCCACATTTACCGTCGATTAGAAACCGTCACTAATGAAGAATTTTTGCATTAAGTTTAAATATCAATAGCGTCAATTATATTCGCTGCTAAATACAAAATTAACCACCACTAAACTACTGATTTTTGCTGCAACCCTCTACTGTATGCCTTTATATAAAGGAAAATTCAGGCGACACAATTGAGTTTTGATAAACAAATAAATCATGATAACAATCATGAAACAACTAATTTCTGCTGCTGTTGATATTGCCGACAGGTTGGCTGTCGGGCTTGCCTCTACTAGATATGGAGTTGATGAACAAATTGTTACTGGTCAAGTTGTAGAAGGGATCAACATATTCTATTGAGATTTCGCTACTATAATAATTTTTTTGTTTGGATTCAAACAAGAACCCATAGGAAAGTGCAGTTCATTTAATATGATTGATCAAAGAATGAAGGGTCGACCTGTCAGAACTAAAGGTTACAAAATGACCCAAGACAATTAAAACTGAGTTTAAATTCTTGAGTGTATATGGATGATATATAAGATGGGTTACGCAAGCAATTCAGCGATGATGGATCAAGAAATTGCCAGCCCTATTGAATTTTTTTTTTTTAATTGGCTGTTGGTAAAGTTAGCTGGTAATGTATAAAGATTTCTCACATGGACATACATCATGAGTTGCCTTCAGTATACGACTAACAAAAGCAAATTCTTTCTCACTTCCACATCATTTTTATTTTGTAAAGAAAATTTGAAATTTTTTTCCAACAAAAATCATGATTTCAGTCCTACTGACTATAAAACTTCCCCCCTTTTTCTTATCGAACGTATTAAAAATCATACATGGTACATGTTTCTCTTGATCTAGGTTTTAGATTTGAGTAGTGTGAAGAGAGAAAAACAACTAATAGATAGTTTTACAAATTTGTGATTCGACCTTATGTGAGCTAGATTAGGAGCGGACTAAGTTCTGGATACCTGTGACTACAACCAAAAAGATTCTAAGGATTGTTTGAGCCAAAAAGATGCGGAAAACAAGGAGATATTAAAGCCAACAGTTTTTATCTTCTTAATGGAAGATTTAAAAGTTACAACATACCATCAACGCTCCACCATCCTTCATGGCTCTCCACAGTTCTGAACATTCTTTTTCAGCGAAAGCGCCATCTGTTCTGTCATAGACTTCCACCATATTCCACACTTCACAGCTCTTCATTGTTCTTCATCGGCTCTCTACTAGAAATTGAAAGGTATTATCCTACTTGCAGAAAACATTGCTTTAACGTAATAATAAACAGTAGCTAAAAACCAAATGCAGAAAGATCAGTTATATTATTATAGAGCTTCAAATACATAAAACAGACCCTTCCTTAAGATGCTCGAGTAAAAAATGGTAGTATATTAGAATGGCAGGGCAATTCTCCTTTGGCAGAAAAGCCTTGTGCAAGCAAAAGTATTTACTCATTCTGCCAAAGGAGAATTGCACTGTTATTCTGCTCTACCTTCAAAGCATACTTAACAGGTGTCTCTGTTAATTGCTCCTGCTCTCAAATCTCAATCATCCCGATGTTGCAATATATTGTGCCCTATTCGAACATTAGGAATGGATATTCCATACAAAGGTAAAGGGCATATGCTGTGGATCATTCCTCTGGAATATATTTCTTCGTGTCTGCATTTGCAGTCATGTATGGTCCCCTTTGCAGTAACAGTGCTCCTCTGTCAAATAGGCTGTTCAAAAGCCATTTTCAAGTGAACGAAAGGACATGAAAGCGGTTTTAGGATGTGTTCTCGGTTTGTGTTCCTCTTTATTAATTACCTTTTGTTTTTTGTTTCTAAATTAACACTGAACCAATTATCAGAAACAAGGCATAACACGCCTGACATGTATAGTTAGGCATTATATTTTGTTATGTCATGGTGTTCATGTCCTGTGATGTTCTTACTCTAGTTTTTGTAAATTGGGTAGGTTGGGCTAAAGATTTAGTAGCCTATTCTAAAAAAAGAATTTTAGCCCCTAAAGAATTAATTAGATGAACTGAGTGAATCTCTTGGACTTTTTTTAATTTATTTTATTTGTTTTGCATTTTAAGTTTTACATACTTTTATAAAAGTTTAGTGGGACTTATTGAAATAATGTATATTTCTATAAAAATAAAAAAAATTTAAAAAATAAAAGTTTAACTCGTTTAGGCCTCTGGACTTAAATTGTTTAACTCAAAATTGGCCGAAGTCCCAACTTAATCTATGAGCCACAAATTTTTTTACCAGTACTAATTGTGTGATAATGTTGGTGAAAAGCTGTATCGCCAGTCTCTCTCTCTCTCTATCTAACAAGAGAGAAGTCAACAAAAAGATAATACGAAGCAAATTCCCAGTTTGTACATTATATTATTATGGTATAATTTTTCATTAACTCCGTACAGTTGACTTTGAGCAAAGCTTCAGGCCGTACTGAAGAACCACTATGCTTTTCGAACCATTGCAATGTCTTTTGTACAACAGAAACACAGATAGTTAATGAAGAATCTTCAATAAAAAAGTATATATACAAGACATAACTAATGTAAAAAGAAAACTTAGTGACAAAATTAAAATTTGGTGTAAATATTAAGAATATAAAGAATACTTTTACCCATTTTTTATGGTTTATTTCTTTGCATAGAGCTGCATATTGCTAATAAATATGACAACATATGGCTATACATTGCTTCATCCTTAAACAAATTGAGTCACGATATTTCTCTAATATTGATTATTTAACATCATTTGAAATTCAAATTCTGCCACTAGCTAGTATGTTGCAAGAATACAAAACTAACAACTTGCTATCATGAAATACATATCTTTGAACCAGAACAGAAAACATTCGTGGTTCTGAAATCTACAGATCCATGTTGAGAAACAAGCAAAATCATTTTATAAATGATTGTTGAAGAGCTGCTTACTTATAAATCAAAATGGCACGTTAATAGCAATGTACACAAAAAATTAGTGACTTCAAAAGAATTCGTTGTTGATATACATAATCATAGTACTGCACAAGATTCTTCTTCTTCTCATTAATAGAAGAAGAGACAGCATTGAACATTCTCTGCTTATAACTAGTATCACGCTCTTCATGTTACATACCCCAAATTCAAATTCTTTGGCACCCACCTGCCACAGTCAAATGAAAATCATTAGTTTCAGAACAATTATCTTCAGTTAGGAAGAAAATTAAATACATTTACATCATTCTACCAATTACTTAAAGAATATATTTTACTTAGAGAAAAGAGACGATGCAAAAGTAACAAATTAATAATGTTGGTCAAGGTGTAGCAAGCTAACAGCAATTGTCCCTTGGAGAAAACTTGATAAAGGACGAGTCATAATCAAACTTTGAATGCTTAGGGTTTAGGGTTAACATGAACTAAAACTTAACTTTTTTGATCTAGTGATAATTGTTTTTCTAGTGTATAGTGATCAAAAACTGTTGAGAAATGAAAGGGCAATTCTCCTTTGGCAAATGGGAAGAGTGCATGTGTTCTTGACGCTCTGTGTTTGCCAAAGGAGGATTGCTCTATCATCTCTTAACACACTACAAAAAAAAAAGACTTTCAATGACGACTTTTTGATGGCAACTAAAAAAGTTGCCACTGAAAGTCGATTTTTGGTAGCGACTTTGAGAGTCGCCATTAAAAGTCTGACTTTTAGTGTCGACTTTTGAAAGTTGTCACTAAAAATTAATTTATTTTTAAATAAAATTAAAAATAATTGACTTTTGGTGGCGACTCCCGTAGTTGCCATTAAAAGGCAAACATTTAGTATTGACTCTCAAAAGTCGCCACTAAAAATCAATTATTTTTAAATAAAATTAAAAAAAAACTTTTGGTGACGACTCTCATAGTTGCTACCAAAAGTATTTTTTGTTGAAAGAAAATTTCGTGCTAAAAAATAATTTTTCGTCACCTTTAGTGGTGAATTTGAAAGTCGCCACTAAAAGTAACCTTTAGTGGCAACTCTCAAAGTCGCCACCATGTCGCCACTAAAAGGCCATTGCATAATACCTTTGGTGGCGATTCTCAAAGTCGATATTTCAAAAGTCCAAATGGGTCTCGGGTCTACTTGTCAACCAATCCGAGTCAGAAAAAATTGTTGTTTACTTTTGGTAGCGACTTTCGAAGTCGCTACCAAAGATAGTATAGTGACGACCAAAAGTCGCTACCAATGATCCTTTGGTTGCGACAAAAGGTCTTTCTGAACGAAATTTTTTTTTGCAACAAAAATGATTTTTAGTGGCGACTATAGTTGCCACTAAAGGTTAACTTTTGATAGTAGCTACGAGAGTCGCAACCAAAAGCTTATTTTTTTAATTTTATTTAAAAATAATTGATGTTTGGTGGTAACTTTGGAGAGTCGCCACTAAAAGTCTGACTTTTGGTAGCGACTCTCATAATCGCCATAAAAAGTCAATTTTTTAAAAAATATATATATAAAATTATTTTTTATCTCTTAATTATTAAAAATAATATATTTCCTTTTGGTTAAGTTAGATGTTGTTTCATTTCAATTTTATGATGTTTTTGGCTTAAAATAATTTCAACAGATTATATATATATATATAGAATATTTTGTCCTTACATAATACAAATAAAGTGGTGGCATAATGATAAGACACCAAGCAAGGAACCCAGGTTCGAATCTCAGGTATGCATATATTTGGTTTAATTTCAAATAAACTTGAATATTGCACAAAAAAATTGAATTACCCCAAGGCAGTGACTTAATGGATTGGCCAAGACCCGCACAGGTCGAATGAGTCTCGGGTCGACCAAAGAAACCAATTCGAGTCCAAAAAATTTGTTGTTGACTTTTGGTGGCAACCTTTAGTCGCCACTAAATGGTGACTTTTGGTAGTGATTCCTTTAGTCGCTACCAAAAACTTTTCAACCGCGAACTTTCAACAGCAACTTAGTCACCACCAAAAGTCGCCACCAAAGGTGTTTTGGTATCGAGTTTTAGACATTTCATGGCGACAAAAAGTCAAATTTTTTGTAGTGACAGCACATACATACATACATATATCACACTTGTTAGGACACTAAATATGTGTTTTAGGGACACCAAGACAGATTGGAAAAACTATATATAGCAAGCGATGTGAACTTTAAATTGGATATGCCATTGGAAAGGAGTAGGTAGGAGGAGCATATGCTAGCACAATTCTAGTGGAATTTTCCTTCTTGTTCAAGATTTATGGTCCCCATCCATGATTCTCTCACTATTGGATTCCTTTAAAAGATCTAAAATTTGTCAATATCAAAATTGCTCATATTTACCACCAAATGCGTAAGTCAATTAGTAAAGAGTTGTCTTAACTTAACTAAAGAACTCAAGTTCGAGTGATTGAGAATGCAGTTCATTAAAATTTGGTAGGGAGAGCTTTGTTACCTATTATCACTATAAGAAAATTGACTTTTAGTAGCGACCTTTTAGTGGCAACTTTTAAAGTTGCTGCCAAAAGTCAACTTTAGGTGGCGACTTTTTAGAGTTGTCACCAAAAATTGAATTTTTTAAATAAAATTAAAAAAGTTAGACCAAAAGTCAAAGTTTTTAAAAAAAATTAAAAAATTACTTGCCACCAAAAGTTAATTTAAAAAATAAATAAAAATATTGGAATTTAAAAAAATAAAAAATCAGACTTTTGTTGGCGACTCCCATAATCCCCACCAAAAGTTGATTTTAAAAAAAATAAAAAGTAAAAAATATTGGAATTTTTTTAAAAAAATTAAAAAAATCAGACTTTTGGTTGCGACTACCATAGTCACAACCAAAAGTCAATTTAAAAAAAGTCAAATTTTTTAAAAATAAAATTTAAAAAAATCACACTTTTGGTGGCAGCTATGGTATTTTTTAAAAAATAAAAAATAGTCATTTTTTATTTCATTTAAAAATTTCAAATATTTTTATTTTTTTTAATTTTCTTAATTTTATTTAAAAGAAATTCAAATTTTTTTATTTTTTTAAATTTTTGAAAAAATCAGAATTTCGATGGCGACTAAAGTCTGATATTCTTAATCGAAGTCAATTTTTTTTATGAAATTAGCTGAAGTCAGACTTTTTGTAGTGACTCCCATAGTAATAATATATTTACTTTTTGTTAAAACAAATATTGTTTTATTTTTGTTTTATAATATTTTTGACTTAAAATAATTTTAACAGATTATATATATATATATATATATATATATATAATATTTTACACTTACATAACACAAATGAAGTGGTGGTAAGATGGCAAGACACACATAGTTTTAAATAAGGGATCTGGGTTTGAATCTTATATATGCATATGTTTGGTTTAATTTCAAATAAATTTGAATATTGGACAAAAAAAAATAAGTCACATCGGGACAGGAAGTTATTAGATCGGTCAAGATCTACACGAGTCAAATAGGTTTCAGGTTGACCTGCCGGGCCAATTCATATTCAAAAAGATGGCGAGTGACTTTTGGTGGTGACTTTTAAAGTTACCACCAAAAGTTATCTTTTAGTCACCACCAAAGGTAGTTTTTGGTGCCAACTTTTAGTCGTCATTAAAGGTGACCTTTAGTGGTAGCTAAAGTCGCCACCAAAAGTCATTTTTTTCTCATGAATTTTTTTTTTGCAATAAAGATGACTTTTGGTTGCAACTATGGTGGTGACTATAGTCGCCACTAAAGGGTGACTTTTGGTGGTGACTTTTAAGAGTCGCCACCAAAAGACAATTAGCCACATACTTACGCCAACAACTTTAGTCGCCACCAAAAGTCTTTTTTTTTTTTGTAGTGTGTGGTCTTACCCAGCTTGAATACAGGTTAATCAATGCTCATGTAGTATTCAGATACCAAATGGTTGTTCACCAAAAGAATTGAGCTTATTTCACCCAAAGGCCTTGACTTAAACATAAAATGCCCACGGGTTCTAATACAATGTGGGTTTGATTCCTATCCCCCCCGGGGGGGGGGGGGAGGGTAACACTTACCTACTTCTTACTCTACAAAATCTTGTACTTCTTTTATACAAAAACTCTTGGGGGTTTTAAGAGTCACTTGTGAGTCTAAATATGTTGTCCAATACTTCTATTTTATCTATTTATGTAGCCAATCAAAAGATGACATTATTGATTAGCTTGTAGAGTAAATTATTAATTTGATCCAAAAAATGTTATAGTTGTCCCAATTTAATTTATAAAATATTTTGTTTATTGTCTCAATTTATACCCTCTATTTTCAAAGTAAAATTTGATAGCAAAAAATTAATATTTAGCAATGAATTTTGTTATTTAGCAAAGAAAAAAAAAACAAATTGAAACAAAAGTAATCTTTCATAGATTAAATTAAAATATTTAATTTTTTAAAGGACAAATTAAAATAAGTGAAGTTTTATAGAGACTAAATGGATAATTTACTCTAATTTATAATTTAATTTGAAATTTGAGCTCTCGTTTGAAAGGAAAATCATCAAATTCATATATATAAGGAATGGCCCATTTAGTTAGTTTAATTATCTTTTAGATTAACTTCTTGTTGTACATTTATCCTTCTTGGTACTTTTGTCTTCTTAAAAGATCAAAAAGGCCGTTCATATCACATAATTTTGTTCTATATATATATGTGTGTGTGTGTGTGTATGTTTGTGTGTGTAGAAATGTATATATGCATTAGTGTCAGTATGTCAGCGTATATAAATGTATGTATTATGTATGTATTCAGAAGTTAGTTGTCAGTTGGATGATATAGTTGAAAGTTAGTTATTTTTTGTTTTTAGTTTGTTATATAGTCTTTTGTACAGGTCAGCTTATTGTATTATGTATATATAGAGTAGCTTAGGTGTATTTTCCATTTTAATGAGTATTAGACTTGATTCAGACTCAGTATCTGAGTTTTTACATGTTATCAAAACCTTGATACCGAACTCTTACTCATAGACTCATAGCAATATAGAAGCTTCATCTCCTGAAGTTTAGATTTGATCATGGTATCAAAATGTTTGAAAGAATCATGTGTCAAACAAAGGTTTAGCACATGAACAACACTGAGGATCTGATGGTGATGTAGAACGCAAATCATCCTGGAATGGTGCTTGTAATAGCTCTATTGATAGATTCAAATTTCCTAACATGAAGCAGATCAGTCAAAAGATCCTTGGCAGTAAAAAAATAAATTGGTCTTCGTTAATAGAGGAATTGCAAAACCAGAGAGTGAACCAGATCGAAGTAAATGGTGAAGAACTGATGAAATGGTATCATAGATAATTAACTGCATGATTAAGTAGATTGCAGACACATTTGTGTACTGTGCTTCGGCATAGTAGCAAAGGCTTGAATTAGAGGAACAATTTGGCTAAACCAATAGGCAATATATCTGCCAAGTTCAACGCCAAATTGCGTCCATAGAACAGGGGAGTCGAACTGTAGTCATATACTATAGTCAACTGAAATGTCTATGGGAAGAGCTCAACATTTTACAACCAATATCTCAGTGTACTTGTGGAGCCATGGAGAAATGCAATTGCAATGTTGCAACACCTTAGCTGATCTGATATCACATAATAGACTCGTCCAGTTTCAAATGGGCTTGAACGAGAGCTTGATCCCATCTGGAGTCAAATACTGGTGTTAGATCCACTTTCTTTAGTCAGCAAAGCATATTCTAGGGTGCTAAGGATAGGGAAACAAAGATAAGTGCAAACGGACTTAGCTGCGCAAACAAATAATACAGAGAATGCTAGCGTGATGTTGGCGAGGACATCACAACACAACAATAATGGAAATAATGGTGGAAAGAGGAATCATAAGAAAGATGATTGTATATACGAACATCGCAAAGCGCCAGGATATAAGAAGGATACATGCTTCAAAATTCATGGGTACCCAGACTGGTACAAGCAACTAAAGAAGGAGAGAGGCTATGTGATTGGGAAAAATTACCCTAACCTAGCAAATAGTCCGTTTGATGATGAGTTAATTGATAGTAAAAAGGAAATAACTTTGAGTTGGATGCTGTCCATGGCATAAATGGTGCAGCAAGAGATTTTGAAATTGTTGAAAGGGAAAATGGTCACGAGAAGTGAGCAAGTGAATTATGCTCATATGAAGAACTATGCTGGTAATGTCTCTTCACCTTTGATAGGGAAGCAGGATAGGTACTGGATGGTGGATACGGGTGCCACAACCCACACTTGTGCTATGAGAAATTTATTCATGAGTCTTGAGAAATTACATAAGCCCATACTCGTGCATTTACCAAATGGAACTAGTAAATATGTGGAGTTTTTTGGTGATGTTATGATACATGATTCATTAATTCTGAAAGATACTGGCTTAGGGATCAACAAGGGTCAGAAGAAAAGAGAAAACAAAGGAAAGAAGCTAAGTTGAAAAACTTAGATATATTTCTAAACTCCTGGATGATCCTTACATTGATATTGGCACCTTATTTATACTAGTTCTCAGGGGACAAAGAAGCATGGACATAATGAAAAAATGATGGTATGATCACATGGGCATGGGTATACAAAAGTTGAAAATGAAAGAAAAACAAAACAAAGTCTACTAGCACATGGGTGGTAGCTAGAGGGTAGCAGATGGCTAGTAGTTGGAAGGTTGACAATGTGCTGCAGCCATTGTGGACCAACTTAAATTTCAGCAGCTGTGGCATTCTCCCTGGGTTGAACAGGACTCATCCTCGAGTCTAGTTCGATGTCATCATCAATGTATGGAGATAAATCAACAACATTAAAAGTAGCTGAAACTCCATAGGTTCCTGGTAGTTCGACCGTGTATGCATTGCTATTGATCCGTTGTACAATCCTGAACGGACCATCAGCTCTCGGTGATAACTTGGCATTGGGTTGATTCGGAAAGCGTTCTTTGCGCAAATAAATCCAAACCAAATCACCTACTTTGAAAGTTTATGCTTTCCTATGCTTGTCACGTTGAGTCTTATACCTCATGTTTTGCCTTTGGATCTTGACTCGGACTTGCTCATGCAGCTTCTTAATTTCTTTAGCACGTTGGTCTGCATCGGCACTATATTGCTGTTTATCCGTAGATGGGGTCAAATCCAAGGGACTAAATGGTTGAGTACTATAAACCACTTCAAACGGACATCTTCCAGTTGCTTGATTAGAGGAGTTGTTATAGGCAAATTCAATTTGGGCAAGGATAAGATCCCACTATTTCAAATTCTTTCCTACAAAACTCCGGAGTAGGTTTCCTAAAACCCTATTGACAGCTTCTGTTTGACCATCCGTTTGAGGATGACTAGCACTGCTGAATTGGAGCCTGGTACCCAATTTCTTCCACAAGGTTCTCCAAAAGTGGCTTAGGAACTTAACGTCTCGGTCAGAGGTGATAGATTTTGGAATACCATGAAGACGAACAATTTTTTTAAAATAAAGGTCTGCAACTTGAACAACATCATTGGTCTTCTGGCATGGAATAAAGTGTGCCATTTTTGAAAATCTATCTACTACCACCATTATGGAATACTTTTGTCATTGAGTTCTTGGCAATCCAAGGATAAAATCCATACTGACATCTTCCCAAGGTGCTTCTGGAATTGGAAGCGGCATATATAACCATGTATTTTGACTTTTGGTCTTGGCCAAGTGACAAACTCTGCATCTTTGAATGTGTTTATTAGCATCTCTCTCCAGTTTTGGCCAATAGAAATTTTCGTTGATTAAGGCTACAGTTTTGTCTCGTCCAAAGTGTCCTGCTAGTCCTCCATCATGGGTCTCCCAGATAATTGCTTCTCGTAATGAGCATTGAGGGATGCATAATGTCTTTCTTTTGAATAAGAATCCTTTATGCCTGTAGTAGTCTTGGGAGGACTGCATTTTAGTATTACCCCAAATTTTACCAAAATTTGGGTCATCTTGATATAACTCTTTGATAACCTCAAAGCCGATAATCTTTGTTTGAAGGGTAGAAAGTAAAGCATAACGCCTGCTGAGAGCATCTACTACAATATTTTGGACTCCTGCCTTGTGCTTGAGTAGGAATGGGTATGGTTGTAAAAACTCACTCCAAGCAGCATGTCGTCGGTTGATCTTTTGTTGAGAGTTCAAGTGCTTGAGGGCTTCATGATCAGAATAAAGAATAAATTCTTTATTCAACAAGTAGTGGCTCCAGTATTGCAGGGCACGAACAACGGCATAGAATTCCTTGTCATAAGTCGAATACTTGAGTTTACCGTTGTTGAGTTTTTCACTAAAAAAGGTTATAGGGTGCCCTTCTTGGCTCAAAACAGCTCCAATTCTAGTATTTGAAGCATCATAACTAACTTCAAATACTTGGTCAAAGTTTGGAAGTACTAGCACTGGTGCTTCAGTCAAAAATTTCTTTAGTTCTTCAAAACTTTTCTGGGCTTGTTCGGTCCATTGAAATTTGTCTCCTTTGGTACAGTCTGTGAGTGGAGCAGCAATAGAGCTAAATTTTTTGATGAATCTTCTATAAAATGAAGCTAATCCATGGAAACTTCTCACATCATCGATGGAGCTTGGAATAGGCCAGCTGTTGATGGCTTCGACTTTACTCGGATCTACTCGAATACCCTCAGCGGTGATAATATATCCCAGGAAATTTACTTCCTTGGTTAGAAAAGAACATTTCTTGAGATTGGCATAGAGTTTCTCCTCTCGTAGAGTCTGTAGCACTTGTCGTATATGCTCTAGATGTTCTTCTTTTCCTTTGCTATAGATCAAAATATCGTCAGAGTACACAACTACAAACTTGCCAATGAAGGGGTGAAGTACTTGATTCATCAGACGCATGAATGTACTGGGAGCATTGGATAATCCAAAAGGCATCACGGTATATTCATACAGGCCGTCTCTGGTTTTGAAAGCAGTTTTCCATTCATCTCCTGGACTGATTCTGATTTGTGGTAGCCACTGTGAAGATCAATTTTGGAGAAGATGATAGCTCCATGTAGTTGATCAAATAGGTCATCGAACCTTGGTATCGGGAATCGATACTTGATAGTGATTTTGTTGACAGCTCGACTATCAATGCACATTCTCCAACTTCCATCTTTCTTCAGCACTAGAAGGACAGGTATAGCACAAGGGCTAACACTTTCTTGAATCAACCCTTTCTTAAGCAATTCTTCAACTTGGCGTTGAATTTCGTCATGTTCCTTAGGACTCATTCTATATGCTGGCTTATTTGGAATGACAGCTCCAGGAATAAAGTCAATGGCATGCTGGATATCACACATTGGTGGTAATCCTTGAGGGATTTCTTCTGGTACAACATCCAGAAATTCAGCAAGCATTTCTTATATCTCCAAAGGAAGAATTGTTTCTTTATTTGCTTCAAACAAAAAGACGAAGTTTGTGGTCTGAGCTTCTTCTGCTGTCACCTTGAACTGTGTTTTCGTAACTAAAGACACAAGGGGCTTTGGTTCCTTCTTGTCTTTGTTCAGTTCACTTGGTGGCAATGGTGTCAACTTGACTTTTACTCCATCTTTGACGAAATAGTAGGTGTTAGCATAGCCGTTGTATATTGCACGATGATCATATTGCCATGGTCTCCTCAGTAGAAGGTGGCACGCATCCATAGAAATCACATCGCACCATTTGTTGTCGTGGGATTTCTGACCAATGGAAAAATTTACAAGACAACGTTTAGAGACCCTTACCTCGTTGCCTTTGTTGAGCCATTGTAACTTGTACGAATGCGGATGATCTTGTATTGGCAATTTCAACTTTTCCACCATATAATTTGACACGACATTCTCACAACTCTCACTGTCAATAATAACATCACAAACCTTGCCTTGCGCAGTGCAACGGGTGTGAAAAATGTTGTGCCTCAGCCATGGTTCTTCTTTGGCTGTTACAACATGCAAGCTTCATCTAATTACCAGTGATTCTCCTTGATCAGCAGGGGTGACCTCTTCAATGTGCACTGGTTTTTCATCAAACACTGGGCCATCATCAAATACTGGTCCTTCATCTTCTTCAGAAGCTTCATGGATTTCTCCTTCAATGATGGTGATAATCTTGGGGTTTGGACAATTAGAAGCAATGTGTCCAAATCCTTGGCACCTGAAACACTTGACGGCTTTTGAACTGCCCTCTCTGTTGGGCTTTGGTGGGTTGCTGTTTGAAGTACTTGCTTGTTGGATCTGAGGTTTGCGGGTATTTGCAGAATTCCTATAAGGAAAAGAGGAAGAAGATTGATATGAAGGCTTCTTGGGAAGTTGTTTCTCAATTCGAAGAGATAAACGAATAACATCGTCCAAAGTCCAATATTGTTGAAGTTAGACCAGGTGGGCGATATCTACGTTTAATCCTCCAAGGTACCGAGCGATTGATTGCTCATCCCTCTCTTGAATGTCACACTTCATCATTAGCTATTCAAATTCTCTGGTGTATTCTTCCACAGACAGGTTCTTTTGACGAAGATTCTGTAGTTGAATAAAATTATCTTGAAAAAATTATGGAGGTAAGAACTTACGAGTTAGTTCTTTACGCATTTTTCCCATGTCCGTATTTTGCTTTTTGCTTCTCTCTCGCGCTTCTTCTTTAAATTTTCCCACCATATGGAAGCGTGTTTCTTTAACTTGACAGCAATGATTTTTACTTTCTTCTCTTCGGGTACCTCTTTATACTCGAATATTCGCTCGACAGTTTATAGCCAATCGACAAATTCGTATGGTTGGAGTTTCCCTTCAAATTCTGGAATTTCCACTCTGATATCGTCGGTACGGGTGACTGGTCTGCGTTGTCGACGGTTACTTGTGGACGTCGAGGTACTATTGTCTGAATCATCACTTTGATGCTCCTTTCGGTCCTCCAATTGAATCCGTTGGACATTCACAATTTCCTACAACTATTGAATTTGTTGCCTCAATTCTTCTAATTCAAGTTCTTGAACGGATCTGCGTCTGGGAGGCATTTTCGCTCTCTTTTTTTTGAAGAAGATTAAGTGAAATTTTGGATGACGTAGGGATTTGGGGCAAATTTGAGGAGAAATTGGATTGGATTACAATTTTGAAAGTTTTGGGACTGATCGGTAATTTTATGAGAAATTTTTTTGGGGTCAAAGTGTAATTTCAAAAATAATTATGGGTAAAAATAAAATTTCAGAAAGTTGTGAGGGTAAAAGTATAATATCGGAAAGTTCAGGGGTAAAAGTAAAATTTCAGAAAGATCTGGGGCAAAAGTGAAATTTTAGAAAGTTCTGGGGTAAAATTGTAATTTCAGAAAGTTTTGGGGGTAAAAATAAGATTTTACAAGACTTCTGGGGTCAATATGAGAATCTGGAAATTAATGGTGACGTGACTACAGCTTGACACGTGGTGATCGGTATAACTCTCTGATGATGTGGCAGCAGAATCTCAGGACATGTGGCAGTTTGGACACGTGGCAAACTTTGATTGACTGGACTGATGACGTGGCTTTATGACGTGTCAACCGAATCAGCTGGACACGTGGCAGTTTTGACACGTGGTAACCTCTGATTGATTGAGTGGATGACGTGGATGATGATGTGGCGTGATGACATGTCAACCGAATCAGCTGGACACGTGGCAGTTGTGACATGTGGCAACCTCTGATTGATTGAGTGGATGACGTGGATGATGACGTGGCGTGATGACGTGGTCGTCTTCAACCTCCGGCAGGCGTGTGTGGCGCGTGGAAGAGATGGCCGGCACGTGATCTTCTGACGGTGGTGCGTGAGGGCGCGTGGATGGTCAGGCGGCGTTGATCTTCTCTAGTCCAAGGTTTTGGACCCTTCCGATCACGATCTTCTCTACATTGGCCGATTTCAATGTCACCGGAGAACTTCGAATAGTGAATCTCAGGCGGTTTTTCAGGCGTTCCCTCTCTATGGAACCTTGCTCTGATACCAAAATATGGCTTAGGGATCAACAAGGGTCAGAAGAAAAGAGAAAACAAAGGAAAGAAGCTAAGTTGAAAAACTTAGATATATTTCTAAACTTGTGGATGATCCTTACACTGATATTGGCACCTTATTTATACTAGTTCTTAGGGGACAAAGAAGCATGGATAGAATGGAAAAATGATGGTATGATCACATGGGCATGGGTATACAAAAGTTGAAAATGAAAGAAACACAAAACAAAGTCTACTAGCACATGGGTGGTAGCTGGAGGGTAGCAGATGGCTAGTAGTTGGAAGGTTGACAATGTGCTGCAGCCATAGTGGACCAACTTAAATTTCAGCAGCTGTGGCAGATACTCTGTTCATGGCATCCTTTAAGCATAATTTGTTATCTGTAAGCAAATTATCCAAACAGAATAGAATAAAGTTTATCTTCAATCCATCATTTTGTGCCCTACAAAACCTGAAGAGTAAGGCTATGCTGGCAGTGCCAAAGGTGGAAGGGCATCTTTACATATTGGACACAAAGTTGCTTGCACCAGGGAAGCCACCAATAAATTGCAGTTTGATGACAAATACTAATGTAGTTATGAATTCTTGTATTGAGAAATGCCAAGACTGTAGATTTCTTTGGCATCAAAGGTTAGGGCACAACCGCAACAAACAATATGAAAAACTCTTGTTTAGGAATACAATATGAAACAATATCTAGTCATCAAACTACCTCGAGCATTGTCAAATAGAATAACTGTAGGACAAGACAAGCCTGTTGGTTTAATAAATAGGTCATTTTTAAAATGTCTATATCCCTATTCAAAGAAAAAAAAAGCTCATATTCGCCTCTTGAAATTCATGGATCTAAATGGGTTGCTCGCATACCACTTTTATTTAATTTTTGTAAAATTTTGTATTTAACTAATTAAATGTTAAACATTATTGTCAAAAAAATATATAACATATTTTATTAAAAGATAATTTATATTTGTAAAATATTGTCTCGTTAGTGTTTTTTAAATTATTACCAACCTTTATTTTTTTTGTAATATGTTTTTAAATCAATTATATTATATATATGTAAATATAAAATTAAATTCATTTAAAAATTACAAAATTTTTCATTCCTAAATTTATTATAATGAATCAAATTTTTTAATAATGAAAAAAGGTCAACTTGTGGGCGACTTGCCCTTGACCTGTTTGCCCTATAAACTAAGCGAGCTAGATAGTTGAAATTCGCTTTTTAACGAGCCAAATTTTCTATGCCCATACATGCCTATTATTACCCAGCTGGACAAGACAGCTTTTGTACCAGAGGTTATTTTGATACTATGCTACCCACAAACTGAAAAAAGTAAATCAGGATATTGTTGTAGTTGGTATGGAGATTTATTCGAGTTTTGCAAGAAATTAAACTCAAATATATAATGTTTAGTGTGATTTTTGTAATCTAATTGTATAAAGATCTTAGTTTCGCCTGGTATTTAATTTCCCACAGAATTGGAATAAGTTAGTGTCAAATATTTATATCCACTCATAGAATTTATGCTTTCTCATCTTATCTTCTAATATTTGTTTCAAATTACATTTTTCACTATTTGGCAAGATATTTAATTAATGGGATTACGATGCCTGGACAAATGATTTCTTTCCGTAATAACAAATGATCCTCTACAAACTCTACAAAACTCTTTGCATTTAATGAGATGCTTTCATTAAATGCAATCATTAGGCCCACACTGTTTCGCGTCCGGATCTTCTGCTTGGAATAAATCCAAGCAGAAGCCTGCTCAGTTTTTAGCAATGGTTTTTATCGTTGCTAAAAACCTTTAGCAACAGTTTAGCAACCAAAAAACTGTTGCTGAAAGTTTTTAGCAACGGTAAAAACCGTTGCTAAAAACTGAGCATGAGATATTCAGAGCAGAGGATCCGGATCCCACTGTTTCGCACACAGCTTTTTGTCAATCCAAATCTGATCGGAAAAGAAAAAAAACATTGTAAAGAAAAAGAAATAGGAGATAAGTTAACGAAAAAGATAATTAAATAATTTTTTTGCTTGAATGATTAGAACTAAATAAAAATGAAAATTAAATCAGAAACTAATGTGTTATCGTACGTACAATGTTTTTTTTTGGGCAAAATGATTGATATGTTAAACCAGTATTAATTTTTGAAAATTAAGAATACTTAGAATTATAAATTCAAGAATAATATTTTTAGGAATTTTAAAATTTTAAAATTCTAGTCAAATTTTTATTATCACAATTTTTTTTAACTCATATTATCAACCTTTTGTTGTAAAAAATCTGGAAACCAGCACAGTGATAATCAGAGTCGTGTCTTTGCACTAGACACTGTCTTTAAGGAAATTATTCCGTGACCACAGCAAGAGTACTACGTCTACAAAACTCCCTCTAGTATTAAACAGAATATTTTGAGAAAAGGTTCTCAGGCCATAGAACAGCAGAAATTTAGAGAGAAATGTAACCCAGAAAGTGAGAGAAGGAGAAGAGAGAAGTTCAGAATTGTTTATGACTTGGTGTGTGAAATGAGGGGGAGGAGTCCTCCTTTCATAGTTGCTGAACAATAATGAGGCAGACAAAAATTTTAATAAAATTAAAATTCGGTTTCGAAAATTAATGGGCAGTTTCAGAAAATCAATGGGCAGTTTCAAAAAATTAATGAGCAGTTTTTAAATATTTAAATATATTTAAAACAAATAACACAAAACCGTCAGCCCTTAATTTTCTAACATTAATCCAAATTAATTTCATAAATATAAAATTCGCCTCTATTCAGTTAAGCTAAAAATAGATTAAGTTAAAAAATATTTCTCCAGAGAAAAACTAAACTGGTCCTATTTATTGCACGCGCAGGGGGGCAAATCGGATGATTTGCACTACACTAGCTTGAATCTATGTAGGCTTATGTACACGAGAGCCCACCTCTTTCCAAGCTCTTTATTAGCCTACTAACACATGTTAGTATATAAGCTTTTTTCCCCTTCTTGTTCCAAGCAATGTGGGACTTTTAACTTTCTCTTTTGAAATACAAAGCCTTTATAAGGCTATTTTCATAACAATCCCCCACATATTTCAAAAGATATTTAAAAACTTTTAGGTTACATAAATGGGTGTAGACGCATTAATCCAATGTCTCTCTTTAGACTGTGAACCAGACCTAGATCGATAAGATTTATCTTACAGAGTAGTCAGTGAAGCATAGAGCTTCTATGAACCAACATACTCTTAGTCATAAGATAGTGACCTTAAGAGTCACATCTCACCCCCCACATTTCTTCTATTAAAGCCATTGTGCGCGTTATTTCGGCCGTGCGCGTGCCTAGAATTCATGAGTGCTCTAGAGATTTCACCACTATCTCATAGAAGTGGCCCCATTCTATACTCATATAGGTGACTTCATCAAGTGTATCTGCAATGAATACACCACCCTTAATGTAGGCTATGAAGATCATAAAGAGCTTGCACTCAACCCACAAGTCAATGCATTCTAGCACTTTCACACTTAACACCATAGGAAATGGACTGAGAATATAATGCTAGTAGAATTAATAGGCGACTTGTTATTACTCATATGAACCTTCTTCATGGGATCTCCAATCACAAAGGTTGGGTTCCAGCCGCTGTTAATTTCTTATTGGCTTAAGTCCAATTCCCCTCAATGTCTTATTAATTACACTTCTACCCAGGGGTTTAGTCAAAGGATCTGCTAGGATGACTTCTGACCTTACAAAATCGATCGATATAATTCCATCCTTTAGAAATTGCTTAACCACATCGTGTCTCAAATGAATGTGTCTACTCTTACCATTATAAATTTTATTCTTTGCAATGGCTATTGCCGCTTGGCAATCACAATGCAAAGATACAGATGGTGCTGGTTTTATACCTAAAGGTATGCATGCCAAGAAATTTCTTAACCACTCAGCCTCACTACCAGCCAACTCCAGAGCTATAAATTCTGATTCCATGGTTGATCTAGCTATAAGGGTTTGTTTAGCTGATCTCCATGACACTGCTCCACCACCAAGGGTGAACACATATCCACTAGTAGATTTTGTCTCATATGAATCAGAGATCTAGTTAGCATCACTGTATCCTTCTAAATACAGCAGGAAATCCACTATACTCGATACCATAACTCATGGTACCCCTCAAATATCTCATACGTTTCACAAGAGCACCCCAATGGTCTTCATTGGGATTGTGTGTATACTTGCTCAATCTACACACAACATATGCTATGTCAGGACGAGTGAAGTTCATCAGATGCAACAGACTCTCGATGATCTGTGCATATTCTGATTGAGCAATAGGGTCACCCAAGTTTTTCTTCAGTTGGATACTAGAATCATAAGGAGATAACACTGGTTTGTCATCAAAATGACCAAACCTTTTGAGTAACTTTTGAACATAGTGTTCCTGTGATAGTATAATACTATCACCTTTCCTTATGATTTTGATTCCCAAAATCACACTTGCTTCACCCAAGTCCTTCATATCAAAAATTGATGCAAGAAAATCTTTTGTCTTATATATTATATCCATGCTAGTACCAAAGATTAACATGTCATCCATATACAGACTGATAATCACACAATCAACATCAACTTTTTTTGTATTCACACATCTATCTACTTCAATAGGAGTAAAGCCATCACAAATCAATTCATGATTTAATTTTTCATGCCATTATTTGGGTGCTTGTTTTAATCCATATAATGATTTAAGAAGTTTGCAAACTTTTCTCTCTTTACCTGGAAGAATACAACCTTCAGGTTGCACCATGTAAATTTCTTCTTCTAAATCACCATTTAAAAATGTTGTTTTAATGTCCATTTGATGAACATAGAGCTTATTTACTAAGGCTAAAGCAATTAAACCTCTTATAGACGATATTCTAGTGACAGGAGCAAAAGTATCAAAATAGTCAATGTTTTGTTTTTGAGTAAAACCTTTGACTACTAATCTAGCTTTGAATTTATCAATCGACCCATCAGGGTTATATTTTCTTTTAAAAATCCATTTGCAGCCAATAGTTTTTGCTCCTTGTGGTAAATCCACCAATTCCCAAGTTTTATTTTTTAGAATTGAATCTATTTCAATTTTAATTGCTTCTTTCCACAATTTTGCATCAGGAGATGCAACAGCCTCAGAAAAAGTTCTCGGTTCATCATCAACAGCATATGTATAAAAATCATCTCCAAAAGAAGTTGTCTTCCTTTGTCGTTTGCTTCTTCTTAAATCCTCATGGACATTCTTACATGAATTTAAATTTTCAATTTCTAATTCACTTTCATTGTTTTGCATAGATGTACTAGGAGCATTCACATTTTTCAAGGGAAAAACACGTTCAAAAAATTTCGCATTTTTTTTGTTTCAATAATAGTATCGCAATCAAGCACATCACTTTTCAAAACAAGGAATCTATATGCAGAGCTATGTTCAGCATATCCTATAAACATGTAATCAGACGTCTTAGAACCTAACTTTCTTTTCTTTGGATCAGGCAACATAACTTTTGCTAGACACCCCCACACTTTCATATACTTTAAACAAGGCTTATAGCCTTTCCACAACTCATAAGGTGTCTTACTAGTCTATCTATAGGGAATCCTATTCTGTATATGACAAGCAGACAGTAAAGCCTCTCCCCATAAGTTTTCTGGTGCAGATGAACTAACAAGCATAGCATTCATCATTTCTTTTAAATTTCTATTTTTCCTTTCTACTACCCCGTTAGACTCAGGTGAATAGGGAGGAGTAACCTCATGAATTATTCTTTTTTTTCACAATAATCATTAAAGATTATATATTCTCCTCCTCTATCAGATCTAATCATTTTGATCCTTCTATTTAACTGATTTTCAACTTTTGCTTTATAAACTAGGAAAGAACTAAAGGCTTCATCTTTACTCTTAAGAAGAAATACCTTAGTGTATCTAGAGAAGTAATCTATAAAGGTCACATAATACTTTTTGCCTCCTCTAGTCATAGTTTGTTTTGAGTTTCCTAGGTCAGTATGAATAAGACATAGCAATTTTGTTTCTCTACATATACTATGAAAAGGTTTCCTCGTTAACTTTGATTTAACACATGTTTGGCACTTATCCATGTTCATGTTATTAAAACCACAAATTTGATTGGTTTCAATCATTCTCTTAATATATGAAACACTAACATGTCCTAGTCTGGCATGCCATATATCAATAGAATCAATCAAGTAAGCAGAAGATTCACTTTTGTCATTAGCAACATTTAGTACAAAAAGTCCTTGATTACAATAGCCTTTCCCTACAAAAAATTGTTCTTTGTCATTATGATCTTATCGGATTCAAATGACACTTTAACCCCAGCTTTTCCTAACAGAGCTACAGAAATTAAGTTAGCTCTAATGTTAGGCACATGTAGGACATCATTCAACGCCAATGTTTTGCCAGATGTGAGTTTGAGAAGAACCTTTCCTTTCCCAATGACACTAGTGGTGCTAGAATCACCCAGATAAACATGTTCTTCTCCATCCTTGACTGGAGTATAGGATGTAAAGGCATTTTTGTTTTTATAAATATGCCTGGTAGCCCCAGAGTCTACTACCCATTCTTTCACATTGGTAATTAGAAGAGCTTCAGAAATGACCGCAGCTATAATATCATCTCCTTCAACCAAGTTTACACTTGCCTTAGGAGGATTGTCATTTCTTAGCCTCTTTCTACATTGGCCGCATGATGTCCCTATTTTCTACACACAAAGCAGTTACCATTTTTCTTAAAGGCGGGGTTAGATTCTCTAGGCTTGTAATTAGTTTTCTTGTTTTTATTTTTATTCTTACGACTAGATGTACCTTGCACCATGCTAGCCTTTGACGTCATTTCTTTAGCACTTGCCGTTTTGGATTCCTTCCTGTTGGTATCCTCGATGATGACGTGCTTAATTAGTTCTGAGCTGCAACTATTTATGCTTATGTTTGAGTTGTTGCTTGTAGTCTTTCCAGCTTTCAGGCAACTTCTCAATTAAGATTACAGCAACAAACTCATCAGCCAGGTTGATCATCTCAGCATAAAGGTCTTCCAACAACTTATGGTATTCATTGATTTGGACTTTAATGTCCTTGTCATCCGTCATTTCCCATCTGTAAAAGTGATCGATGACAAACTTCTATTTGGTAGCATCTTCCGCAGTATATTTGAGAATCATGGATTCCCAAATTCTATTTACTTCCTTGTAGGTACAGTACACATCAAAGAGCTCATTAGATAAAGTACTAATAATTGTGTGTTTACATACCTTATAAGCATAATTCCATATATCAATTGTGGCTTGGTCAACAGTGAGCAGTGGATGAGTTTCTATTAGCGTCGCAGCAACTCCATGCATGTCTAGAACAGTATGAATACGTTCTTGACATCGACGGAAATTCTGATCGTTGAATATTTCGATTTTTGAAATATCTAGGAACGGTTTGGAGAAAGTGACAGGAGGCATAGTAGGCATGGTGGCAGCAGTAGCAGTAGCAGAAACAACATCGGTTGGAACAGCAGAAGCAATATCATTGGTTTCTATAATTTCCTTAAGATTATTGTAAAAACTCTGGAAACTAGTGCAGTGATAATCTGAGTCGCGTCTTTGCACTAGACATTGTCTTTAAAGAAATTATTCCATGACCACAGCAAGAGTACTGCGTCTACAAAACTCCCTCCAGGATTAAACAGATTCTTCTGAGAAAAGGTTCTCAAGCCACAGAACATCAGAAATTTAGAGAGAAACATAACCCAGAAAGTGAGAGAGGGAGAAGAGAGTTTAGAATTTGTTTCTGACTTGGTGTGTGAAATGAGGGGGAGGAGTCCTCTTTTTATAGTCACTGAACAATAATGAGGTAGACAAAAATTTTAATAAAATTAAAATTTGGTTTTGAAAATTAATAGACAATTTCAAAAAATCAATAGGCAGTTTCAGAAAATTAATAGGCAGTTTTTAAATATTTAAATATATTTAAAACAAATAACACAAAACCATCAGCCCTTAATTTTCTGACATTAATCCAAATTAATTTCATAAATATAAAATTCGCCTCTGTTCAGGTAAGCTAAAAATAAATTAAGTTAAAAAATATTTCTCCAAAGAAAAACTAAATTGGTCCAATTTATTGCACGCGCAGGGGGCAAATCGGATGATTTACACTGCACTAGCTTGAATACATGTGGGCTTATGTGCACGAGAGCCCACCTCTTCCTAAGCTCTTTATTAGCCTACTAACACATGTTAGTATATAAGCTTTTTTCCCCTCCTTGCTCCAAGCAATGTGGGACTTTTAGCTTTCTCTTTTGAAATACAAAGCCTTTATAAGGCTATTTTCACAAAACCTTTGACAAATGTTAGTCGACTTTTTAAACATTTTTATCCTATTCAAATATATACTTATTTCCTGGGGTGGAGAACAAATTATTATAGATTCTATGTACAGTACAAAGTTCCAATCATCTTTTGGAGCTGAGAGTGGGAGTTCCAAATAATGTTTCTAAAACATATTATTTGAGCAACTACTTGTGCTGAAAAAAACATTGGAGAAAAATTGACTATATATTCCTAAAATGATGATCACTTCATCTAATTTTATAATTTAATTCAAACTTAGAAGAAGGCAATTTTCTATTGCACTCTATTTTCCTATGACGATTAATAAGAGTTATGGCTAATCACTTTCATATATTGAATAGTATTTATTAAACTCAGTCTTTACTCATAAGAAATTATACATTGTTATTTCAAGAGTAAGAAGCAAGAATGGGTTAAAGATACACTAACACTAGACAAAAAGACAAACCTGCTAAAAGCATTGCAAATATAAATGTAATTTACAAAAAGGAGGTTTTTAACTTATGTTAGAGGCTGCTTAAATTTTATTTATATCCATGTGCAACAGTAAAATTATATGTAAACATTTTAATATCATATTATCTCAAATGAAAATTGTTTAAATGTATTAGAGTTGAGAAAATAGAAGAATTGTATGTCTTATTATCATATTAAAAGGGTATTTATAAAGAGAGAAGTAAAGGTAACATTGATAACTATCATAGCAGAAACTAACTTTATGACTTGTCTTAATATCTTCCTTAAAACTGCTACTTTTCCTTTACATAATTCCTCAATCCCAAGTAGTTAGAGCTGAATACTTTGAGATTGTCTCTGAACTTTTGAAATTTTGGACCTGACAGAAGCTTTGTAGGCCCATCAGCAACTTGTAAACTTGAGCTAATATGCTAAACTCTTGTTTCCTTTCTTTGCACTTTCTCACAGATAAAAAACACGTCAAGCTCTAAGTGTTTTGTTCTTGCATGAAGATCCAGATTGGCTGTCAGCTAAAGACCTATACTTAGCTTCTGCCGCGGATCTAGAAATAGTACTTTGCTTTTTCAAACTGTAGGATTTCAAATTTAGCCAAAAAAATACACAAAAACCTATGATAGATCTTCTATCTTCAAGGTCAGCACCCCAATCAGCATCGCAAAAGGCTTTAACTGATAGTGTAGTTGAAGACGCAAGTGGTAAAAGTAAACCATGTGACACAGTGGCATTCAAGTACCTTAGGATATGTTTTACACAGGTCCAGTGTTCCTCTCATGGACTGTGTATGAATTGGCATAGCTTATTCATCGAGAAGGCTAATTCAGGCTTGGGTAACAATGACATATTGTAAAGCTCCCACAATTGATCTATAATGGGTAGGATTAGTTAGAAGCTTACTACCAAAATTTTGCAACTTAACTAACACCTTTTACAGAATGCATATTTACTTTAGTCTGTTTGTCCTTTATATTTTTGGATAGAGATAAATGAATACACCCATCTGATGTTCTTTTAACTTCTACTCCTAGGAAGTAACTAATTTGACCCAAATCTCTTAAAGAAAACTCTTTGTTTAGAGGAGTAACAACTTGGGAAATGACTTCTTTTGAGCTTCCTGTGACTAAGGTGTCATCCACGTAAACAAGAACAAAGGTTGTATGGATCTTAGTGCTACACATGAACAATGAACTGTCACATTTGCTAGCTAAGAAAAATTTTTACCTTTCACTTGCTTCTACGAGCATATATGTATATATGTATAAACATAGAGATACATCATTATCTATATATTTTCATCTATTCAAGTCCTTTTAAGTTTCTGACTTCTCATTCTCTGAATGTATGTGGGATTATCACATATTCTCCTTGATCGTAACCTTTACTCATTATGCATGTATAACATACATACATACTCAACTGAAGGCTCTTAAGAACAACACAATAAAACAGAGAAATGCATTTCAGTTCATCATAAAAGCATCCAAGGCAATCTTTAATGGCTATATCGTCAACTTCTTTGAATTTCAAAAAATGCCAACGGGAGAAATGGGAAAACCAAGTAAAATTGGCCACAAATCCACTGAATATTGACTTTCATGGTTTTGGCATTAATGCAACGTGCTATTGGTGTGCACGCCTACCCTAGACTTCTGGCTTCCAGCTTGCAGAAATCCACAGGTTAAGCGGGTAGGGTGTGGCGAGGAGATATCGTCTTTGTCTCTAAGTTCTAATTTTTTTCCTCTATAAGAACTGTCCCAGCGTTCTCAGTTACCACACCACAAAGAGTAATCATCTCTGAACCTACACTTCCCAGCATTCCTCTCTTCTCATACTCCTACATAAATTTCTAAATTTTCCAAATCATGGCCACAAGGAAGTACATTGATCTCACAGTGGAGGCCAAGGAAGAAGAGCTCGACTTAAACTTAAGTCTAGGCAAAGACAAGGGCAAAAGACCTTTTGAGGGGTCTCAAGAGAAGCAGAAAGAGAAAAAAATGAAGAAGAACGAGGAACCTGAGGAGACTAGCACGGGCCATACCTCGGAGGACAAAATCGCTTATCTAGAGCAGGAGGTGAAAAATCTGAAAAAGATGATAGAGGACCTGGAGAAGTTAACTAAACGCAATAATGCAGCAATGACTTCAAGAATAGACAGATTCTTCTATTGGTCCACCCAGTGCTTCTGCAATCAACAGCAAAGAAGTGTTGATTGTATGAATGGAATTTACACTACCCTCCGCGACATTGCTCTGTCTCTTGCTCCAAGGAATGGTCGAGGGGTGATGATACAATACAACCCTCCTAATCCAAGACCACCTCGCCTTTAGATTACTCATGCATGAGTAAACTTCTTTTTTTTTTGGCAATGTAATCCTTCATTTTTTTTTAATGCAAGTGGTTTCTTTTATTGGCTGGTACCCTAAAATAATATAGCTACACAAAATCAATCATGAATTCAGCTTATAAAACCCACCATATAAAAATTTGATCCGACAGCAACGGAATCAAAACAAATAACAACTTTTCCTTGACTAAGTTCAAAAGTGTAGCTACATCTATCTAAAGCTAAAACTGAGAACATAATTCCTAAGAAAAGATAAGTCTCGGAGGGAGAGGAAATGAAAATATCCTACAGGACCTTCAATAGAGCTGTCTCTCTATAGTTGTGCCCGGGTTCACAACGATAGAGGAGGTCCTACTAAGGTTACCTTGCTCTGTAATCACTACGAGACCTAACAACCATTGCTCCAAAAATTTTCTCAATTTGATCCATCCACTCTTGGGCTACGTCTGGGTCATAAGATCCCTTTAATGAAGGAGGGTTATTTTTTCGAAATTCCCCTAGAATCCGGTTAATTGATTTGCTAGTTTCACCTTACTTTCTCTTTCCTCTACCCTTTAACTCATCAGTCAAGAGTTTTAGAACTTCAGTGGTGGCAGCCTGATTGTCTTCTTGTCGATCTGCCCTAGCCACCAAGTGTTCTATATTCTGAGTAAGGGTTTCCAAGATCTCGGCTTGGGTTCTCTTAGATGAGGCCATTTCTACAAGACACTAAAAAGGTTGTATTTCTAAATCATAGAAACAAGCTAATCAAACATATAGCAAACATCATCAAAATATCCTAATTCTACCCATAAGGTGCCCAAATCTTTGCTCTTATACCAAATTTTGTAACGTCCTTATTTTACTATACTAAAATCTGAAATTTTTTTTTAAATTCTAATGCTTAATACTCATATCTTCAAAAAGAACATTCTACAATTGTTCTCAGTACAAATCATAATTGGTTATACATAATAATTGAAATTCTAAACATAAGATAATTTTACATTCGTTTGAAATAAATTACAAATCTATCGTACATAATCTATAATTCTAATACTTAATAAACTTGAGTGCTCTAAAAGTGTTCAATCAATCTTTACACCTTTCCCCTTATACTCAGCCCCTGAAATGGTCAGTTGAAAAAGCACAAAAAGGTGAAATAAGGGTATCTCAGTAGCTAGCATAATTTTATAAACATTTATAAATATACCATTTCAGTCATAAAAGCACTTATATCATAAAAATCAGTCCATGTAATATACATTCTCAGTTCAGTGCAATAAGTTGATGAAAAATTAGCAAGCTGATATATAAATAAACCATGGAATCAAGAATAGTTGGTGGCACACTCAACGACATGGAAAAGATAGTCTGCAGAACTACTTTTTCCAAGCTGAACATGAGAGAAAGGCTACTGCAGTCCTTTAACTCAAGCTAGAAAGATTCCAAACTAAAACATGGAAATATAATTTCCAAGCTGATATGGAAATAGAATTTTCCAAGCTGACATGGAAGCAGAACTCCCAAGCTGAACATGGAAGTAAACTTCCAAGCTGATATCATGCTAATTTCATCATGAAAAACATATTTCACTTTAAATAAAACTTCATGGACATAAAATATTCAAGTAGTAAAACAAGCTTTTATGAATTGCTAAGCTACCTGTAATTTGTAGTTTGACTTTTTAGCTCAAATAGCTATTCAATCTGTCTTGAAATTCGTTTCACGATTTTTGACCTATTCACTGCCACTTCTCCCTTAACACTTGTGTGGGTTAGTAATAGAAGAATCTCCTCAAAGTAGCTCAGAAAAATCGAGTTTAACGTTGCTATTTGATTTTTCCAAAAATCTCTATTTTATGGTTGAAAAACAGAGAATATTTTTTCGCTACTGTCCAAGCTGCTGTACTCTCTTTTTCTCACTCTCTCTCGGCTGTGAATGATGCAAGGAAAGGGGAGGAAGATATTGCTATTTATAGCTAAGAATGGGAGGCAACATCTCTCTAAAGCCTAGAAATGTTTAGAAAACTCAAGATACTAGACTAACCTAGAATTGTCTAGAATTATCTATACTAGAAATGTTTAGAAAACTCAAGATAATTCAAGATAATCATAGACTAACCTAGAATTCTCTAGAATTATCTATACTATAATTGTTTAGAAAACTCAAGATAACTCAAGATAATCCTAGACTAACCAAGAATTCTCTAGAATTATCTATACTACAATTGTTTAGAAAACTCAAGATAACTCAAGATAAACCTAGACTAACCTAGAATTCTCTAGAATTATCTATACTATTCTACAACATTCTACACTTATCAAGGAAATTCAAGAATATACAAGATATCTCTAGAACATAACTAACCTGGAATTTTCTAGAATTATCTATATCATTCTACGACATTCTACACTTATCTAGGAAATTCAAGAATATACAAGATATCTCTAGAACATAACTAACCTGGAATTTTCTAGAATTATCTATACCATTCTACAACATTCTACACTTATCTAGGAAATTCAAGAATATACAAGATATCTCTAGAATATAACTAACCTGGAATTTTCTAGAATTATCTATACTATTCTACAACATTCTACACTTATCTAGGAAATTCAAGAGTATACAAGATATCTTTAGAACATACAAGATTCCTCTAGAACAATCTAGATTCATCAAGGACATTCAAGAGATTTCTAGAGTCTCAAAAATAAAAATATTAAATATTTATTCCATAATAATTTGGGATGTTACACTTACCAGTCATTGTGTCTGTTACCTTGACAGAGAAGCAAGAGAGGCATTTAATAGAGGTCCTGGGAAAATATAAGAAGGCTACTGGATGGTCCATAGCCGACATCAGAGGAATCAGCCCGTCAGTGTGCATGCATAAAATTAACTTAGAGGATAGGCATAAAACTTCTATTGAGCATCAGAGAAGGTTGAATCCAGCTATGAGAGAAGTGGTGAAAAATGAAATCCTTAAATGGTTGGATTCAAGAATCATTTATCCCATATTAGATAGCTCATGGGTGATCCTAGTTCAGTGCGTCCCTAAGAAGGGGGTATGACCGTAGTGGCTAATGCCCAAAATGAGCTTATTCCAACCAGAACTGTAACCGGATAGAGAGTTTGCATGGATTATAGGAAACTCAAAAATGCCACTCAGAAGGATCATTTTCCTTTGCTTTTCATTGATCAAATGCTGGACCAGTTGGCGGGGCAAGATTATTTCTGTTTCTTGGATGGTTATTTGGGGTACAATCAGATTGCCATAGCCCCTAGTGACCAAGAAAAGACTACCTTCACATGCCTTTAGGTACCTTTGCTTTCTAGCATATGCTTTTCGGACTGTGTAATGCAATGGTAACTTTTCAATGATGTATAATGGTAATATTTTCGGATATAGTAGAGAAAACCATGGAGGTATTTATGGATGACTTCTCAATTTTCTAAACTTCATATGAAATTTGCCTGACAAATTTAGAATTGGTGCTTAAAAGATGTGAAGAAACCAATCTTGTGCTGAATTGGGAGAAATTCCATTTCATGGTCCGAGAGGGAATTGTGCTCGATCATAAGGTTTCGAAAAGAGGTTTAGAGGTGGATAAGGCAAAAATTTATGTGATTAAACAATTGCCACCTCCAAACTCAGTAAAAGGTGTAAGAAGTTTCCTTGGGCATGCAGGGTTCTATTGCCGCTTCATTAAGGATTTCTCAAAAATTGCAAAGCCCTTGTGCAAATTGTTGGAGAAGGATATGCCTTTCCACTTTGATAAGGAATGTATGAAGGCTTTTGAGGACCTGAAGAAGAGATTAATCTCAGCTCCCGTGGTAGTCGCTCTCAACTGGAGCAAATCATTTGAACTTATGTGTGACGCCAGTGACTATACTTTGGGAGTAGTGTTGGGTCAAAAGCATGGGAGAATTTTTCATCCTGTTTACTATGCTAGCCAGACTCTAGCGGATGAACAGTTGAACTACACTACTATTAAAAAGGAGTTATTGGCTGTAGTTTTTGGGTTTGAAAAATTTAGACCATATTTGGTCGAAAATAAGGTGATTGTTTTCATTGATCACTCGACCATCAAATATTTAATTGGCAAGAAGGACTCCAAGCTACGTTTAGTTCGATGGATTTTACTATTGCAAGAATTTGACTTGCAAATTGTGGATAAGAAGGGTACTGAAAATTAAGTGGCAGACCACCTATCCCGAATCAACACGGATGTGAGTGATAAAGAGGAGCAGCAAATCAATGAAAGTTTCCCTGATGAAACTTTGTTCTTTATTGAAGAGACCCAAATACCATGATATGCTGATATTGTAAATTACTTGGTATGTGGGCTTTTGCCACCTGACTTCACTTATCAACAAAAGAAGAGGTTTTTGCACGATGTCAAGGTTTATTGGTGGGATGAACCAATCCTTTTTAGGATGTGTGCTGATCAAATCCTCCGACACTGTGTATTAGAGGAAGAAATTAAAAATATCTTGTGGCATTGTCATGGATCAAACTATGGAGGTCATTATAATAGTGTCCATACTGCAGTAAAAGTTTTGGAAAGTGGATTCTATTGGCCTTCATTGTTCAAAGATGCAAGAAAGTTTGTAGAGAGATGTGACCGGTGCCAAAGGAATGGGAATGTATCAAGAAAACACGAAATGCCTCTAAATATTGTGCTGGAAATAGAGGTTTTTGATGTGTGGGGAATTGATTTCATGGGACCATTTACTCTGTCATACTCTAACCAATATATCTTGGTGGCTATTGGTTATGTATCAAAATGGGTAGAAGCAATTCCTACACCCACTAATGATGCAAATGTGGTATTGAAGTTCTTGAAAAATAACATCTTCTCTTGCTTTGGAGTCCTAAAAGCATTGATCAGTGATGAAGGATCACATTTTTGTAATAAGAGTTTGGAGACACTCTTGGCCAAATATGGAGTCAAACACTGGATAGCCACTCCGTACCATCCTCAAACTAGTGGCCAAGTGGAGGTGTCTAATTGGGAACTAAAAAGAATCTTAGAAAAACGGTTAGTAACTCACGGAAGGATTGGGCAACTAAACTTGATGATGTACTGTGGGCCTACCGTACTGCTTTTAAAACCCCAATTGGAACTTCACCATTCCAAATAGTCTATGGCAAGGCATGCCATCTTTTGGTTGAACTTGAACATAAGGCTTTTTGGGCTGTGAAGTTTCTAAATTTTGATGTGAAAAAGGCTGGAGAAAAGAGACTTTTACAACTGAATGAGCTGGATGACCTTCGTCTCCAAGCTTATGAAAGTTCTCATCTATATAAGGAGAGAGTTAAAATATGGCATGACCAGAAAATTAGTCATCGATCCTTCATTACTGGCCAAAAAGTCTTTCTCTATAATTCAAGATTGAAATTATTCCCTGGAAAGCTGAAATCTCGATGGTCAAGACCTTTTGTAGTCAAAGAGGCATTTGAGAATAGAGTAATGGAGATAGTTGATTTGGAGGTTATTCGGAGCTTCAAAGTAAATAGACAAAGGCTGAAACATTATCTGGGACACAAGAGCAAAAAAGAGGGGACTTCGATTGCCCTCACTACACCAAGTGCATAGGCGTCCTGGTAAAGTCTGGCTGAAGACTATAAACTTAGTGCTCTTGGGAGGCAACCTAAGTCTTTACGGCCTTGTAGTTTAAATTTTATCATAATTTTTTGTTTTTAGCTATAGTTGATTGATCTTGCTGTTGTGCTAAAATTCATTGAGTGCTGAATTGATGGGTGTGCTAGTTTTGATTGATATGCCTTGCTGGTTGATATTCTAGTTTGGATTTATCAAGTCTTCCTTGATGTTCTAATGTTTAGTTGATTTGATGCTTGATGTGGGTGCTTGAATGTTGTGCTAATGATTGAGGATGTCTACTTTGATTGAGATTGTAGTTTTGAGAATGGGTTATTTATGAAAATTGGCCATTTTGAACTCCCTGTTATGCTTGAATACTTGGTTGCTTAGGAAAATGAGGTCTGAAGTTCTATGGGGGACTGAAGCTTTGAAAACAAAGTCATAGGTGAGCATGTGTTCTGTCCTTTCATGATACAGCGGTGGTTTATTACCGCTGTAGCGAAAATATGGGTTTGAAGGGATGTTTTTCTCTGTCTAGGTAAGCTATAGTGGTAGGCTCGCTGTAGCGGTGGGTATATCCTACTGCAGTGGTGAAAGTGGAAAACCAGGGCCTTTTGTGCTATCTCAGTATGCTGCAGCGGGGACAACTATCCGCTGCAGCGCTGGTGATCTTCGTTTTGAAAAAATTTATTGGCCGCTGCAACGTAGTATGACTTCAGCTACAGTGGGTCGGCCTATTTATACAATTCCCCCAATCTTTGACCCTATTCTGCCCTAATTTCTGAAGACTTCTTCCTTGTGGCTGTAACCCTCCTTAGTCGACTACATCGCCCCTGCCTCCTCAGCCATTTTCTCACCCCAAACCCTCTATTTAGCATTCTGTTTTCACGAGTCGCCCTGGCACTCGTCTCATGTGGGTTGTGGTGGATTTTTGCTTGCATTTTTTTTGCTCTCTCCCATTATCGACAATGTTTGGTAGGCTTCCTCCGCTTTTTGTTTTTAAGTTTTCTTCTCCAGTTGTAGGATTAGTTAGATATTTAGGATTTTGGATGGTTTAGTTTGTTATTTAGAATGTTTGATTTCTATTGGGAATTTTAACCGTAGGCTTGTGGCTAATTTTGCTGTGGATTGTTATTTGGGTCTTTTCTTTTCTTTTCTCTATATTTTATTGTCTCAGTTCTGTAGTTAGTACTAGGATACTCTTTTTGGTTAGACACTAAGAGGATAATATTTTATTCTTTTCTAGTTTAGATTGTGTGGCTATAGGTTTTCCTTATTTAGATTGTCATTCTTGAGTTAAATTGGTTTTGAAGATTGAAGTTTAGTTTCTTTTAATTGCCCTTATACTATGACTTTACAATTTGTGGGTGTCTTTTGGAGTAAGAATTAGGTTTGGGGGAGGTTACCTGTAAGCATTGTAGCATTTTAGGGATTGGATTTATACTGGTTAGGTGCAATGGTTGATTATACCGGATGTGTGTTGAATTTGCTTTTGCAGGATTCCTGTTGGTACTTGTCACTCTCATGGCCTCTCCTTAGCAAAAGAGGAAAAAACTAACTGCAAAAAGGAAATCAAGTGCTGAGGGCTCTTCAAGTTTTGAGGCAAGTGATTTTAGATCGGCAGCCCATTAAAGGAGATTTGAAAAAAACACTTTCAGTAGGAAAATAGTAAAGGAGAAGGGGATTAGCTTAAAAGAAGATGAATTCCCGAAAATTCAAGAGATTATTGCCCTAAGGAACTGGGAAAAGTTAGTTGCCACTCCAACCCATAGATACCTTAGGTTGGTACAAGAGTTTTATGCCAATAGCTACCAGGTGGCAAATGATGAATTGAAAGAATATGAGTCAAGGGTGAGAGGTAAAAAATTATATTTCCATGCTGAACCCATTACAGACTTAATTAGAGAATATTTCTACAATGAGAAACCCTTTAGCTACCACACATTGAAGATCGATGGGTCATGGGACCCTGAAGATGTTTTGAGCACCATTTGTGCTCCTGGAACCAGGTGAGAGGTAGACAATAGAGGAGCGCCGCACCATGTAGAAAGGAAATCATTGCTCCCAATTGCTAGAGTATGGTCGACTTTCATTGGATACACACTCTTGCCATCTTCTAACATTTTAGACATCTTTGCTCCAAAGGCATTACTAATCTACTGTATACTGAAGGGAATTCAAATAAATGTAGGACTTCTCATTTCAGACAACATAGAAAAGTTGCCTCAAGCAAACCCTGGTATAATTGGATATCCATTTATGCTGACTCTGCTGTTAAAGAAACAAGAGGTCCCAATGAGAGAAGAAAAAGCTATGAGACCTTTAGAGCCCATCACAGTAGAATACATCAGAGGACAGATAGCTGAAGGAAATAAAGATGCATCCACTGGAGAGTCATTGCTTAAAGGGTAGGAAAAAGTAAGCTTAGCGGGCATAAACGAAAGAGGAATAAGAATTGAAGAGGGGATCATCAAGATTAAAAGCGAAATGGCTGGAATGAAGAGTGAATGGGCTAAAATGTGGTTCACGCCACTATGATGCCAAATCGCCCAGAATTGAATTTGTGGTAATTTGTAGTATAGTGATCCCCAGGTCGTATTCACTCAAGGAGCCTCACTTCTTGATAATAATTAATCGTTCTAAACACCTAAACACTAATTAAGAGTACATAAACGTGGGGGGGGGTTTTGTAGCAATACTAACAAAATAAACAAAACAGAACAGCAATTAAATACTACAACAGCAGCAAAATATGCAGCAACAGCAGTAACAGCAGCAGCAGTCAGGAATTGCAAGATATTGACAGTAAAGAGACTATGTAATCAGCCACTAGGATTTATGGGAGTGTAACTATCATTACCTAACTCATTAATTCAATTTTATTCTCATTCCATTGTTTGGTTCTTTATGAAAATGGTTCTAGAATAACATCTAGAATTTAATGCTACTAATTACAGTCAAGAACATCTCTCTACTATAATTAGATGCATTCAGTGGAAAATCTCAACCAAACCAAGTTAAATATATCATCTAACTAGTCATTTCACCCTCCTCACTTTCCTAATCAGTCAAGCAAGGTTATGTCTTATATATAAGTCATGTTTATGTTACATTCTCAAGCTCTAATCAGAATTTGACAGCAAAATAAACATGACAGCAAAACAGAAACGAAATGAGATGAAAATGGAGAATAAAATACTTAGCTTACATTCTTAGTTCAAGCTACAACATCCCAGTGATCTAGTGACTAATTACAATGAAAACTTAGCCCTCCATGAGAGCAAAACAGCAAACAACAGAAGCAAAAACAGAGAGGAAGAGAGAGCTGCGAATTTTCTAAGTCTGGTTACAAAATAAAAGTGTTCTCTTCTCTAAAAAACTGATGCCCCTTCAATGCCTTAGAATATTCTACCCTAGATGCTTTCTTGGATGCTTCTTCCATGATGTGGCAGCACTTTGACAGCAAAACAGCAACATAATTAATGTTTCTGCAGCAGCAGATAGGTATGGCAGCAGCAGATAGGTATGGCAGCAGCAGAATTAATATTTTTGCAGCAGAAAGTGACAAACAGCAGCAGAATATCATGGCAAAATTAATATTTCAGCCATGATATTCTTACCTACGAAATTTAATGTTTCTGCCCTCAAATTCTGACTACATGGCATTCAATAAGAGTTCAAGTGGGCCCCACATCCAGCATATCCTAGTCAGCATCTGCATCACCCAAAAAGTGCCACATTAGCATCCAAATCATCATCTTTGTCCATGTCAACACTTTTCTCTCCAAAATTGAGATTTGTAGGAATTAGATTGAGCATTTTGCAATTCAAGTTCTGAAAATATAAAATTGAAGCACATTTAATTCATAAATAGTTTATACCCAATAAATTCCAAAACATAATAAAATTAGAGAATTGACAAAATTAAAGAGGCAAAAAGGACTAAAAAGTATATAAAAATGCCCGATATCAAATCCCCCACACTTGGCCTTTTGCACTCCTGGGTAAAATAATATTCAGAACACCAAAAGACACCAAAGGAAAAATGTGGAAAGCATGCTAGAATAGAATAATTAAAATTTTGAAAAGATTTAGCACTCGAAGGAAATTAATCTTAAATTTCTAAGATTCCAAGCATCATGGCAATTTAATTTGATACGAATAAATTCAAGTAATTAGCCTCCTTACCAGGAATGTGTTTACTCTCTATTCTCTCAAGTGTCTAGGGTAAATCACTCGAAATTCAACTTATCACATAATTCACTACCGTAAGCTTGTCAAGAATCTAAATCTCCACTACTTGAATCCAATACATACTTGAATCAAAAGGACTTTACGAGGTTGTAACGTGGGTAAGAAAAATAGTGGGAAACAAAGGGAAAGATTGAACAATGAAACAAAATATGGTAACAACTCAAGAAAATGAAGAGTATTTACAAGTGAAATATAAGAGACTGAGTATAAATAAATTTAGGTCTCAATGTTCTATCTGCTCATCTTTTTCATTATTTTCTCACTTTTTTTTTTCAAAAAAATTTTTTTTTATTCTTTCTTTCTTTCTCTTTTTTTTTTCTTCTTGACTGGCCAGTCTTTTTCTTTTGCTTGAGAGGAAGTAGAAGAAATATAGTTCAAAACACCCCAAAATTCACAAGATTTTTCAGCATATCAATCCCTTAAAAGAATTTAAAATACTCCTCACATCTTAAGTTGGAAGAAAGAAAAAAAAATATTGTTGTAGGCAGAAAAAGCGGTGGAAGAAAAAAAACTCAAGAAAGAAAATGGATAAGGCACAAAATGGTATACAATGGAAACAACACATGGAAGGCTATCTGACTAAAAGTGGGTAACAAGAAACAAATGCCTAAATCATTTCCAAGCATGAACAAGATATGTAGCCTTAACCAAAGATTCAAGACAAGTTCTAGAGTGAAAATCCATGATAGGGCAGCACACAAAGAAAGAATAGCATTTTTCATTTAGGCTCAAATCCTCACAGCTAAAAGACTATTACTACAAATTCATTAAAATCAACATCATTGCCATTTAACTTGAATTCCTTAGAGAAATAAGGCTAAATTCTCTTCATGCTAAGTCAATCTACACTTTAACTATTTCATCATGCATAATTCCACACCAAAACTCCATCAATTTTTTCAAAAATAAAACATCAAATTCGGGCAAAACAGAGTAGCAAAATTCTGTACTGCAGAAATTCTGGCGACTCAGCTTTACTGACACAAAACTACACCAAAACAAATGCGAAAGACACCAAATAAAATTCTACAGCTAGAAGACATATAAAGCTTTAAAAACATGTAAAGAAACTAGCAAAATTCGTAGCCAATCAGTACAGAAAATTCATGCAAGACAGCCTAAAAATTCTAGATAGAAACAGAGAAAACAAAGGAGACAGCAGGAAATTTTTTTTTTTTTTTGAAAATCAGCTCCAATTAAATTCTCTCCCCCCACACTTAAACATTGCATTGTCCTCGATGCAAATTATTACCAAACATCAAATAAAATGAGGAGGACATAAATTAAAAGGAGGGAAAGAGTACGGCCTTATCATGGAGCCGGAACGTTGTAGAGTTTGATTTCCTCTACAGTTTCTTCTTTGAAGCCCTCGTAGAACTTCTTCAACCTTTGCCCATTTACCATGAACTGCTTGTTGGTGGCCTCATTTTGAATTTCTACTGCACCAAAAGGAAAGACATTAGTAATAACAAAAGGGCCAACCCATCTAGAGTGAAGCTTACCGGGCATTAGCTTGAGGCGAGAATTATAGAGAAGGACTTTATCTCCCACTTGGAATTCTTTTTTCTCAATTTTCTGATCATGTAAAGCTTTTGTCCTCTCTTTATAGATGCGCGCATTCTCATAAGCCCCTAGCCTTAGTTCTTCCAGTTCTTGAAGTTGCAACTTTCTTTCTTTACCGGCTAGGGTCATGTCCATATTGCATTGTTTAATGGCCCAATATGCCTTATGTGCAATCTCCACCGGCAAGTGACATGCTTTACCAAATACCAAGCGGTATGGAGACATGCCGATAGGAGTCTTGAAAGCGGTTCTATAGGCCCAAAGCGTATCGTCAAGCCTCTGACTCCAATCTTTTCTGTTGGGTTGCACAGTTTTCTCTAATATTTGCTTTATCTCTCGGTTGGAGACTTCTGCTTGCCCATTGGTTTGGGGGTGGTAAGGTGTAGAGGTTTTGTGCACCACCCCATATTTCTTCAATAGCCCTTGCATGTTTCTATTGCAAAGTATGATCCTTGATCACTGATTATGGCCTTGGGGACACCGAATCTGCAGAAAATATGTGAACGAAGGAAATCTACAACAACAATAGAATCATCAGTTCGGGTGGCTTTAGCTTCCACCCACTTCGACACATAATCCACAGCAACTAAGATATACATGAAGCCAAAAGAAACAGGAAAAGGACCCATAAAGTCAATACCCCAAACATCAAAAACATCACAAAAAAGAAGAGGTTGTTGAGGCATTTCATTTCTTTTAGACACATTTCCAGTTCTTTGACACCTAGAACAGTTTTTGCAAAAATCAAAGGCATCCCTAAACAAAGTAGGCCAATATAAACCAGAATCTAACACTTTTCTAGCTGTTCTTTGGGGACCAAAGTGTCCACCACATGCAAGAGTATGACAAAAATTCAGCACAGATGCAAATTCATGATTTGGAACACATCTCCTAATAATTTGGTCACTACAAATTTTCCACAAATAAGGGTCATCCCACACATAGTACCTAGCCTCGCTTCTTAATTTATTCAATTGATGTCTATTTTGGTATGCAGGCAATTCAGATGCAACAAGATAATTTACTAAATCAGCATACCAAGGCTCACTAATACCATGCAAAAGGAGGAAACACTCATCTGGAAAATTGTCTCTTACAGGGAGATGTTCCAATGGAAGATCAGAAAGCCTACTCAAGTAATCTGCTACTACATTCTCTGCCCCACTCTTATCCTTGATTTTCACATCAAATTCTTGGAGAAGCAGCATCCATCTAAGCAATCTTGGCTTTGCATCCGGTTTCTTCAACAAATATTTCAGTGCTGCATGGTCAGAAAACACAATTACTTTGGAGGCAAGCAAATATGATCTAAATTTTTCTAAAGCAAAAACAATTGCTAAAAACTCCTTCTCCGTGGTTGTGTAATTTGATTGAGCTGAATCAAGGGTACGGGACGCATAGGCTATGACATGCAACTTCCTCTCTACTCTTTGTGAAAGTACTGCTCCTACAGCAAAATTTATGGCATCACACATGAGCTCAAAGGGAAGCTCCCACCGTGGAGGTTAGATGATAGGAGGGGAGGTAAGTTGCTTCTTCAACTCATCAAAAGCTGACCTGCAAGCTTCGTTAAAAATGAAATCAGTTTCTTTTTGGAGGAGTTTAGATAGGGGTAGAGCGATCTTACTGAAGTCCTTGATGAATCTTCTATAAAATCCTGCATGGCCAAGAAAAGAGCGAACTTCCCGCACAGAAGCGGGGTAAGGCAAAGAAGAGATAACATCAACTTTGGCTTTATCTACTTCTATGCCACGTGGTGACACTATGTGGCCTAGGACTATTCCTTGCTCTACCATGAAATGACATTTTTCATAATTCAAGACCAAATTTTTCTCTATGCATCTCTCAAGTAATCTCTCCAAATTTTTCAAACATGCATCAAATGAGTCTCTATAAACAGAAAAATCATCCATGAACACTTCCATACAATCCTCTAACAAATAAGAAAATATGCTTAACATACATCTTTGAAAAGTGCCAGGTGCATTACAGAGACCAAAAGGCATGCGTCTATATACAAAAGTACCAAAGGGACAGGTGAAGGTAGTCTTCTCCTGATCTTCAGGTGCAATGTGAATTTGAAAATACTCAGAAAAACCATCAAGAAAACAGTAATGAGACTTGCCAGCAAGTCTCTCAAGCATTTGATCAATAAAAGGAAGAGGAAAATGATCTTTTCTAGTTGCTTGGTTCAACTTCCTATAATCAATGCAAACACGCCAACTGTTTTGAACTCTAGTGGGCACTAACTCATTATTTTCATTTTCTATAACAGTTACCCCAATTTTTTTTGGCACTACTTGTACCGGACTCACCCACTTACTATCAGAGATAGGATAGATAATACCAGCTTAGAGGAGCTTACTTACCTCCTTCTTGACCACATCAAGAATCATGGGGTTGAGTCTTCTTTGGGGTTGCCTCACTGGTTTCGTCTCTTCTTCAAGGAGAATTCGGTGCATGCACACTAAAGGACTAATTCCAGGAATGTCTGCTAGAGTCCACCCAATCGCCTTCTTATTCTTTTTCAGTAAACTGATCAATTTTTCTTCTTGATTGGGGTTCAAGTTGTTGGCCACAATGATTGGAAGTTTGTCTCCTACCTCCAAGAAGGCATACTTGAGGTTTTCTGGTAAAGCTTTCAACTCCAATGCAGGTGGTTGGATAGAGGATGGAATTAGTTTTTATGGAATCACATCCAAGGAGGCACCTACAAATTCAGTTTGCTCAAAGACAGAATCCTTGGCTAAAGAGGAGGAAGGGTTAGCAGTACAAGAGGAAAGAGATGAAGAATGTGCAACATTACAATTTAAATCACTACACCTACAACTACCTAAAATAGAAATAGAATCTAAGTATAAGCTAGAGAAATTTACAGAATCAGAATGCACATCAGAATCCAAATCACTATGCAAATCAGAATGCAACTCAGAATTGTCAGCATTTAGAGAGTTTTCAATTTCAGTGCAAGCATGACAAAATTCAGAACCAGCACAGTTGCATTCAAAGGCATCTACCAAATCAGAGAATTCAGGAAAATCAGAAATTAATTCAGTTTGGAAATCATCACATGCCTCATCAACTAAGTAATCCAAAAAGTTAACCACATGCACATTGGAATGATTTTCTATAGGATGTTTCATGGCATCCAAAATGTTAAAATCAATTTTGTTACCAACAAACTCCATTGACAAAGTCCCTTCATGCACATTAATGATGGTTTTTGCAGTTTTCAGAAAAGGTCTACCAAGTATTAATGGTGCATGGCCAGGAGTATTATCATTTTCCATATCAAGCACATAAAAATCAGCAGGAAAAATGAGATCTTTAACTCTTACCAGGACATCTTCTAAAACTCCTGCTGGATGTGCTGTGCTCCTATTGGCAAGTTGGACAATCACTCCAGTTGGTGAAAGAACACCAATCTTGAGGCTCGAGTACACTGATTTGGGCATAACATTGATGGAGGCTCCCAAATCCAACATAGCATTGGAGAACTCCAGGTTGCCTATTGTGCATGGTATTGTGAAAGTTCTAGGATCTTTACACTTGGGTGGCATGGGTGGTTGGATGAGTGCAGACACATTTCTCCCCAAATTGACTCTCTCATTACCCCTTAAACACCTCTTATGAGTGCACAACTCTTTGAGGAACTTGGCATACTTGGGGATTTGCTTAATTGCTTCCAAAAGTAGGATATTGACCTCTATTTTCCTGAAGGTCTCCATGATCTCTTTATCCATGTCAGATTCGGAAGCTTTCCTTGATTGAGTCTGCCTATTGGGGAAAGGAAGAGGAATTTTCTGAACCACTTCTTCATCCTTTTTATTTTGCTCACTGGTTGAGGATGAAGGAACATTTTGCTGGACATTTGATTTTTCTGGTTCAGATTCAGAAGCTGGACTGTCTACTTGTTTGCCACTCCTCAAGATGATGGCACTCACATTGCCTCTTGGGTTGATCACTGGTTGGGATGGCAAACTCCCTAAACCTTGACTTTTCAGCTCATTGACTGTTGTGGCTAACTGGCCAATCTTAGTTTCCAAATTCTGCATATTTATTTCTGTCCTTTGCTGGAACTGAAGAGTATTGGCAGTCAGTTGCTTCATTAGATCCTCAAGACTAGGCTCAGGTTTCTTGGGTGCTGGAGGAGGTGTATGGCTAGCTTCAGGTTGGTTGTATCTTGCATGGAGTGGCTGGTAAGGGGGGTTGGATGTATTCCCATACTTGAAAGCTGGATGATCACGCCACCCAGGATTGTAGGTGGAGGAATATGGGTCATATCTCTGTTGTTGTGGCTGCATGGGTCTACCAGGGAATATACCAGCACATGACTCAGTTGGGGTCTCTTGCAGCTGGGGGCATTGATCAGTATGGTGGGTATTCAGGGAACAAATACCACAGACTAAAGGGGGAGGGACTTGTTGTTGTGTTCTCTGATTTAATGCCAATTGCCTCACCATTGAAGCTAACTCTTCCAACTTATTTTCTATCCTTTGTTGCTCCATGGGATGTGTCCTCACCTCATTGACAGTAACTGTTGGATCACTCAATCTGGTGCCAAATTGCTGAGCATTTTAGGCCATCTTGGCCAACAATTCATTTGCTGCAGTAGGAGTCTTATCCACCAATGCCCCACCAGCAGCTGCATCAACTATATATCTGTCCATAGGCAGTAATCCTTCATAGAAATATTGGATGAGAAGCTGCTCTAAAATCTGGTGGTTTGGACAGCATGAGCAAAGCTTCTTAAACCTCTCCCAATATTCATGCAGAGACTCACCATTCAACTGTCTAATCCCACTGATATCCTTCCTGATTGCTGCTGTTCTGGAGGCTGGAAAGAATTTTTCTAAGAACAACTTCTTTAGCTCATCCCATCTTGTTATCAAGGCAGTGGGTAGATAGTAAAGCCAATCCTTGGCTGCCCCATCCAGAGAGAAAGGAAATGCTATTAATTTGATCTGTTCTTCTCCAACTCCATGTAGTCTCATGGTAGAGCAGACAACATGGAACTCCTTTAAATGCTTGTGCGGATCTTCTCCTGCAAGACCATGAAACTTAGGCAGCAAATGGATTAAACCAGATTTTAGCTCAAAATTAGCATCCAACTCAGGATAATTTATGCACAATGGTTCATAATGCACATCAGGTGCAATCAACTCTTTAATTGATTGTTCTTGCCTATTTTGAGGCATTTGTGCATTTTGATTATCCATCCCAGTTATCCCAGCTGACTCAGAATCTGTAGACTCCAACACAATATCAGATTCAGAATCTGATTCAACTTCTACACTATTGACAGCAAACTCAACAATTTCAGTAAGAATTTTAGAAACTATACTAGTCCTAATGCTATTACTTCTCACTAGCCTATGGAAGGTCCTATCAATTTCTGGATCAAAAGGTGGTAAGTCCACGTGACCAGACCTTCTCATATACTAGAAAGGGCACAAATTCACAAGGAAACAACAAGAAAACAATAAAAACAACTAAATCACTGCAAAAGACTCCAACTGATGAAAATCACCAAAAATTTAAGTATCTCAGAAAAATCTGATTTTTCATGGAAAAATTTTTGACAAATTGGAGAGACAAACACAAAAAACAGAATTCAAAAATTCAAACTACAAAAATCACACTAAAAATCACAATTAATTAGAAAAATCAAAAAAAATATAAAAAAATAGAAAAGGAGGCCTAAACGATGGAATTTGGCAAAATGGCCGCCCAAGATGATCCTTTGGATAATCAAGCGGTTGAAATTTGCTTAAAATGTCGAAAACTAGTGGTATACCAAGTTTAAGGTCAATCGGAGGTAGTTAGTTTTTTGCCTATGAATAGTAACCGATAAAAACTTAAAAACTTGTAAACCGTTTCAACAATACTAGATAACTTAAAATTAAACAAAGAAACACTTAAACAACTAATTAGATAACTTGGAAGTGAATTGGCTCCCCGGCAACGGCGCAAAAATTCTGGTTCACGCCACTACGATGCCAAATCGCCCACAATTGAATTTGTGGCAATTTGCAGTATAGTGATCCCCAGGTCGTATTCACTCAAGGAGCCTCACTTCTTGATACTAATTAATCGTTCTAAACACCTAAACACTAATTAAGAGTACATAAACGTGGGGAGGTTTTGTAGCAATACTAACAAAATAAACAAAACAGAACAACAATTAAATACTACAACAGCAGCAAAATATGTAGCAACAGCAGTAACAACAGCAGCAGTCAGGAATTGCAAGATATTGACAGTAAAGAGACTATGTAATCAGCCACTAGGATTCATGGGAGTGTAACTATCATTACCTAACTCATTAATTCAATTTTATTCTCATTCCATTGTTTGGTTCTTTATGAAAATGGTTCTAGAATAACATCTAGAATTTAATGCTACTAATTACAGTCAAGAACATCTCTCTACTATAATTAGATGCATTCAGTGGAAAATCTCAACCAAACCAAGTTAAATATATCATCTAACTAGTCATTTCGCCCTCCTCACTTTCCTAATCAGTCAAGCAAGGTTATGTCTTATATATAAGTCATGTTTATGTTACATTCTCAAGCTCTAATCAGAATTTGACATCAAAATAATCTTAGATATAATGTTGAAGAGGCTTAGTTTGCTTCAACTCACATGTTTTAAAGTTTTTACTCCTCATAGTTGCACATGTTCTTGGTTGCACAAATCTTAATCGGAATTTTTCTCATAGGAAATTTTTGCTTGAGGACAAGCAAGTGTTCAGGTTTGGGGGAGTGTTAATTGCCAAATTAACATGATTTATGTGCCTTTTCTTGGCAACTGAACTTCACTACTGCTTGATTTGTATTGAATTATGACCTTTTGGCCTCAAAATGTTCTGATTCTGATTTTCCTAAGCACTTACAAATTTTCTATATTTTAATCTTCAATTTTATGCTAGTAATTGACATTTGATCTTGCATTGTAGGGTACAAAAGAATTCACTTTGGGAGTAAGGAAAGATGAAGCAGCAAACCAGCATCAGAAGTAAATCTGACCTTTCCCGCTGCAGCGCCATTCATTTCCCGTTGCAGCACACATGATGCCTAATGACAGCTACCCAGCATTTGGCGCTAAAGTGAAAATTCAACAAGTTTTTGTGATCCACCGCTACAGCGGTGAAGTCGCACTGCTACAGTGGAATGCCTCAATTGCTCTCTGTAGCATTACGCTGTGAATTTCGTTGGCCATCATTTTCTGTGTTCCTCTGCTACAGCGGTGAGGACGTACCACTATAGTGGCAGAGTTGTTGTTTTGCCACTTCAGACTTCATTTAAATAGCTGAAAAGGAATTTTCTTGGGGTATTCTGATCCAGAGAGAAGGAGTGAACGCCGTTTTTGCTCAGTATAGAAGGGGGAACTCAACTTTGAAGGCTTTGGGGCTCAAACCATCCATCTGAAATCAGATTCATAACTTTCTTCACCTTTATTTCTGATTATTCTTCTTTATTTTTCATGAGTAGCTAATTTTTCCATCTAGGGTTACTATGAACTCAACCCTAGAATAGATTTTGTTTCCTCTCATGTAATTGCAACTCTAATTCAATCAATATATGTTTTCTTATTCATATTACTACTGCATATAGTGGAATTGATCTGTCTATTTATATGCTTGTTGCTGTTATCAATCTCAGGAGAGGGAGGTAAGAGTAGAACACTGAGTAGGGAAGACGAGTATGCAAACCTTATCCTAAGTGTTTTCATTTGTTAGCTAATAGGGATATTAGTTAATCTCGTTTAATCAAAGTTAGGTTGGTTAGTAAAGACTTAACCCACTTAAGGAATTGAGTAGCTGTTAAGTGTCTTAATTGAAATTCTAGAGAATTCCTTTAAGTTATTAGAATAACCTAGGATTAACTTTTTTGGTTGATTAAGTTGCAAATGCATGGAAGAGGTTTTACAATTTCTAGGATGAGGGGAGATGGATTATTAACCCTAGCCTTTTAATTTCATTAATTTCGTCTGTTTGAGTCTTGTTTGTTGTCATTAAAGAAAAATTTATAAAAATTTACTGTCACATGCTTACTTTTATTGTCAGTTCTTCATTAGAGCTGTCTTCAATCAAATTGCTTTGTCTAACTAATTCAATTAAATTTCTTGGATAATTAGTCACTTAATTCTCGTGGAAACAATACATATACTCTTAAATCACTATATTACTTGAGTGATTGGTGCACTTGCCAAACCGTCTAACAATGACTTGTCTTAATATCCTCCCTAAAACCAAACTGCTGCTTTTCTTTTACAAAATACATAACGTCTCCTATTACATGTATTTTGCAATAAAGGTAAACCTATTCACTTAAGCTAGTCGTGAATAAGATTGTGAAAATTTTCAAGTTTTTAATGTAGACCAGAGTATATGCCTTGAGAGAAGCTGAAGAATATGGTCCATGGAGAATCTACATGCGCGAAGGCTGTGATAAGTTTTAGCATAAACTTATGCCATAATCATTTTTTGGGGTCCACTTTGTGGCTATTGATAGAAACAACATGAACCCTAGCCATGAAAAAGCTGAAGGGACTATATAGGTCTCAAAATCTTTCCTTCCAAAGCTCATGAAAAAATGTTTTATGACCATACAACTTCATGTAGGGACGCTTAAAGAATAGTTTTCACAGATTTCTTTGTCATTTATTAAACCAGTAATATTCATGAACAGTTAAATACACGGTGAGTTTAAACTATAAAGGTTGAAAGCCATGACGTTTTCAAAAATAATTGCTTGACTCAGTTGTGTAATAGATTCCAATTTTAGTTATTTGTATTTTCATGTTATAAATGTTTTTGATACCAGGGTTTGTATCCTTTGTTAATAGTAGTTGTTGGGCAAGATAAAAATCAATGAGGTGCATAGTAAGTCATTAATCTAGAAGTCTCCACTGCAGAGATTACTGTATTCCTGCTTGTTGATTTTTCCTCCACAGTATTTTTCCATTTATGTTAATTTGTTTGTTTCACAAAAAAAGAAGAAGAGAAACTCAGTATATAATTGCTCAAGCACATTGTTGACCAATAGGGCTTATTGCTACTAAGTACCGCATTGATTAAATTTTTTTGGTACTTAATACATTTAAGACTTACTATAGTTCTATTCCAGAAATAAAACATTATATATATATAAATGAAACATAGGACGCAATTTTAACCATGGTTAAAAAACGTCACAATTATAATAGTGGTTAAAAGTACATTTTCTTCTTTGATAAAATGTAATTGACGTTGTTTTCCAAGATTATTTCCAATACATTGACAAAAATAGTTTCCTGTATTTCTCTGTTCTCACTGTTTACTGAAAGATTTCAATTATTTTCTCTATATGTTTACAATGAGAGAAGGGGGGAGATTTATATTACAGATAAGCAAATTCCTACAGCTAAGATCATATTGGCACAACGTGGTGGATGCATCATGGAGGTATGGAGAGAGCATATGAACTTTAATCATGAAAGTACAGCTCACATGGAGGGTAGGAGAAATTATTTCAACACTCCCCCTCAAGTTGGTGCATAGATGTTCTACATGCCCAACTTGTCAAGTAACTTTAAGAATATTCGATTTGAAACTGCTTTGGTGAGAATGTCAGCCAGTTGATCTTCAGATCTAATTTTAGGTAGTTCCACAATTCTTTCATCTAGTTTCTCTTTAATGAAAAATCTGTCTATCTCAACATGTTTTGTACGATCATGTTGAACTGGATTATGGGCAATATCACATGCAGCTTTATTATCACAATATAGCTGAATTGGTTGTCTTGATGAGTAACCCAAATCTCGCAAGAGTCGTCTCAGCCATAATACCTCACAAAGACCAAGTGCCATACTTCTAAATTCTGCTTCTGCACTTGAGTGAGCAACAACATTTTGTTTCTTACTTCTCCATGTCACAAGATTACCTCCTACAAAGGTAAAGTAGCTGGAGGTAGATCGTCTATCATCCACAGAACCAGCCCAATCAGCATCCGTATATGCTTCAATGATTTGATGATTTGAATTCTTGGTGAATAAAATTCCCTTTCCAAGGGCAGATTTTAGATACCTTAAGATTCGCATGATTTCATTCATATATTGCTTTCCAGGATTGTGCATAAATTGGCTGATAATACTGAGGGCATAGGCTAGATTAGGTCTTGTATGAGTCAAGTACATCAATCTTCCAACAAGTCTTTGGTATCTTCCTTTATCAACTGGTATTTGATTAGGTTCAACACACAACTTTATACCTTCTTCCAAAGGAGTATCAACAGGTTGGCATCCTGACATTCCAGTTTCCTGCAAAAGGTCTAAGGTATATTTTCTTTGAGATAGAAATATTCCTTTATTAGATCGAGATATTTCAATCCCAAGAAAATACTTTAGAGGCCCTAAATTTTCATTTCAAATTCTCTAAATAAGTGATCTTGTAGGGCTTTTCTTTCTTCAGAATCATTTCCCGTAACTACTATGTCATCGACATAAACAATAAGAGCAGTAATCTTACCCTGTCGTTTTTTTAAGAACAGGGTATGATCTGAGTTGCTTTGCTTGTAGCCAAAAGTTCTCATAGATTTCGTGAATCTTCCAAACCATGCCCTTGGAGATTGTTTTAATCCATATAATGACTTCTTTAGTCTGCACACTTTCTATTTATGATTTTCTTGTCCCATACATCCAGGAGGAAGTTCCATGTAGATTTCTTCAGATAATTCTCCATGTAGAAATACATTCTTTACATCATACTGATGTAATGGCCAATCTAAGTTTGCAGCTAGAGATAGTAGAACACGAACAATATTAATCTTGGCCACAGGTGCAAATGTCTCAGTGTAGTCGATCCCATAGGTTTGAGTGTATCCCTTTGCTACTAACCTTGCCTTGAAACGTTCAATTGTACCATCCGCTTTGTACTTTACAGTGTAAATCCATCGACATCCAACTGCTTTCTTTCCTGGGGGAAGATAAGCAAGTTCCCAAGTTTTATTCTTTTGCAGGGATTTCATCTCTTCATCCATACCATTTTTCCATCTGGGATCACTTAAAGCTTCCTGCACATTGTTAGGAATAGATACACTAGAAAATTGATTTACAAATGATATGTTTGATTCTGACAACTGATGGTTGGTTCACGCCACTACGATGCCAAATTGCCCAGAATTGAATTCGTGGCAATTTGCAGTATAGTGATCCCCAGGTCGTATTCACTCAAGGAGCCTCACTTCTTAATACTAATTAATCGTTCTAAACACCCAAACACTAATGAAGAGTACATAAACGTGGGGGGGGGTTTGTGGCAGTACTAATGAAACAAACAAAACAGAACAGCAAATAACTACAACAGCAGCAACAGCAGCAGCAGCAGCAACAGCAGAAGAATTTGCAAGGTATTGACAGTAAAGAGACTATGTAATCAGCCACTAGGATTCATGGGAGTGTAACTATCATTACCTAACTCATTGATTCAGTTTTGTTCTCATTCCATTGTTTGGTTCTTTATGAAAATGGTTCTAGAATAACATCTAGAATTTAATGCTACTAATTACAGTCAAGAACATCTCTCTACTATAACTAGATGCATTCAGTGGAAAATCTCAACCAAACCAAGTTAAATATATCATCTAACTAGTCATTTCGCCTCCTTCACTTTCCTCATCAGTCAAGCAAGGTTATATCTTATATATATAAGTTAGTTTATGTTACATTCTCAAGCTCTAATCAGAATCTGACAGCAACATAAACATAACAGCAGAACAGAAACGAAATGAGATGAAAATGGAGAATAAAACACTTAACTTGCATTCTTAGTTCAAGCTACAACATCCCAGTGGTCTAGTGACTAATTACAATGAAAACTTAGCCCTCCATGAGAGCAAAACAGCAAACAACAGAAGCAAAAACAGAGAGGAAGAGAGAGCTGCAAATTTCCTAAGTTTCTGGTTGCAAAATAAAAGTGTTCTCTTCTCTAAAACTGATGCCCCTTCAATGCCTTAGAATATTCTACCCTAGATGCTTCCTTGGATGCTTCTTCCATGATGTGGCAGCACTTTAACAGTAAAACAGCAGCATAATTAATATTTTTGCAGTAGCAGATAGGTATGGCAGCAGTAGAATTAATATTTCTGCAGCAGAAAAGTAACAAATAGCAGCAGAACAGCAGCAGAATATCATGACAAAATTAATATTTCAGCCATGCTTTTCTGACCTATGAAAATTAATATTTCTGCCCAAAAATTCTGACTACATGGCATTGAATAAGAGTTCAAGTGGGCCCTACATCTAGCATATCCTAGTTAGCATCCGCATCACCCAAAAAGTGCCACATTAGCATCCAAATCATCATCTTTGTCCATGTCAGCACTTTTCTCTCCAAAATTAAAATTTGTAGGAATTAAATTGAGCATTTTACAATTCAAGTTCTAAAAATATAAAATTGAAACACATTCAATCCATAAATAGTTTATACCCAATAAATTCCAAAGCATAATAAAATTAGAGAATTGGCAACATTGAAATAGCCATAGGACTAAGATAGGGACTAAAAAGTACATAAAAATGCCCGATATCAATGGTTAGAGACATAATGACTCATGGGATATTTAGTTTTACTAGACAGATCTGGTTCATATGTGAGTTTAGGAATACCTCTAGTGTGGCGTTGTGGTAATTATTTCTTGAATGGTTCAAGAACATCTTCAGGAAGCGATTGGCATGGTACATCAGATGACAGTAGCTCTATGTCTTCATCTTCTGGTAAATTTTCTTCAGGTATTGTTGTCTGGTCATTACTTCTTTGATCTAATTCTCCCATCTCATTATTGGTTGGTTCAGCTTGCAAATTCTCACTATCCCCTTGAACATCCAAGAAAATAGTATGATAATCTGGAGTCTGAATTTCCATATGGTACTCCCCCTGAAATTCAGTCTTAGAATAATACATTGTAGATTCATGGAAAATAACATCCATTGTGATAAACATTTGTCGTTTCGGAGGATGATAACACCGATAACCTTTTTGATGAAGGGCATACCCAACAAAGACACATCGCAGTGCTCGAGGATGTAACTTGTTACGTTGATGTTTATGGAGGTGTACAAATGCTACACATCCAAATACATGTGGAGGTAAATTTGGTACAGCTGGAGCAACAATCGAATCAGTGAGGGCTTGAAAAGGGGTTTGAAAATTCAGAGTGCGAGATGGTACCCGATTAATGAGGTATGCTGCAGAATTAAGAGCTTCTCCCTAGTAGGATAGTGGCATATGAGCATCTATTAAAGAGGCCCGAACTACTTCCAATAAGTGTCTATTTTTTCTCTCTGCAACTCCATTTTGCTGTGGTGTGTTAGAACACGTAGTTTGATGAACTATCCCTTGTGCTTCCAAATATTTTAGAAATTCAGTGCTTTGATATTCACCTCCATTATCACTGCGAAGGACTTGTACCTTTGCTTTGTGCTGAGTTTCAATCATTTTATAAAATTTTTTAAATAAAGAGTTCACTTCCCCTTTGGATTTCATCAAGCACAACCAGGTCATTCTGGTACAATCATCAATGAAAGTTACAAACCAACGAGATCCACCCAAAGTTGGGACTTTAGATGGACCCCACACATCAGAATGTATAATCATAAAAGGAAGTGGACTTTTATTCAAACTTAAAGGGAATGAAGTTTGATGACATTTTGCTAGTTCACAAACATCACAATGGAAGCTAGAAACATCAAAACTTCTAAATAAACTAGGAAATAGTCTTTTTAGATACCCAAAAGAAGCATGTCCCAGACGCTGATGCCATAACCAAATCTCTTTCCTCCTGTTTTCTTCTTTCGATTGATTTACTACTAACGCCTTTGTAGAGCTGTCCACTAAATCCAAATAATATAGCTTTCCTTTCCTAGTACCATAGCCAATCGTTTTCCTGGTTTGAATGTCCTTAAAAACACAAAATTCAGGCCAAAAAATTACAAAGCAAGATAATGTTTTAGTGAGTTGAGAAACTGACAAAAGATTGTAATCTAATGATGGTACTACTAAAACAGAATCCAGATTCAAGTTATCAGTGAGTTGTAACGATCCTTCCCCCATAACTGGGGTTTTGTTACCATTGGTAGTGGAAACAATCTGTTGGGAGGAATGTTTAAGGACTGGTATTTGTCTAGAATCAAACATCATATGATCTGTAGCACCAGAATGAATTATCCATGTACTATTAATAACAGATGCAGAAGTATTTAAAATCTTACCAGAATCTGTAGAGATTACCAACGCAGAAGCTTTCTCAACAACATTATTCTCCTTTTTACTTTCGACAATGGCTGCAGTTGAGTTTTTCTTGGAGTCCTTCTTGCGATTAGGATCCCACCAATCAGGATACCCTATAATTTCAAAGCAACGACTTTTGGTATGACCAGTTTTGTTGCAGTAGGTACATTTGAGAGTTGATTTATCAATATTGGTACCAGGTCTTGAAGTATTGGTTTTGGAGTTGTCTTACCATGTTGGAGTTCGCTGTCGGGCAATCATGGCTGAGATCTCATGATTATTTTGATCTTCTTTTAATGTAGAATGACGTACTGCCTCTCTACGAATTAATGCATAACATTCTTCTAAGCTGGGAATTGGATCTTTTCGTAGAATCTCTCCACGAATCTGCTCAAAATGGCTATCTAGTCCAGCAAGGAATATGTGGACTCGTTGCCTGTCAATGCTCCTTTGGTATGGCACAATATCATCGGGATCTTTCATAATTACCTTGTCGCGATGATCTAATTCGCGGAATATTTCAATTAATGTACCATAATATTCGGAGAGTGACTTTCCACTTTGTTGAGCAGTAAAGGCCCTTTTATGGAGAGTGAAAATTTGTAATTCATCACTACCATCATAAAAGGCTTGTGACAGTGCACTCCAAATTTCTCTTGCAGTGGATATGCGAAGATAACGTTTCATAATCTCTGGTTACATTGACATTAAGAGCCATCGCTTTACTTTCTGATTTTCAGCATACCATTTTTCATATGCTTCATCAGATTCTGCAGGTGGTTTTTCCTTCCCTCGAATGTAAGAGAGTTTTTCTCTTTCAGCAATGTGCATTTCCATTAATTGTGACCAAACGTCATAGTTTGATTCACTAAGAATTATGCCAGCATTAAAAACACCCTCAGACTGAACAATTACAGGAATAGATTTAGATCCAGAAGATTCAGTATATTTTTCACTCATCTTTTTCTTTTTTTTTCTTTTTTTTTCTTTCACCCCCTTTTTTTTCCTTTTTCCTTTTTTTTTACACTGTCAAGAGATAAATGAAATAAAGAAAAAAAACTCTCAATACTTCATTATATATATATATATATATATATATATATATATATATATTAAAGTTTTTTTAAAAAAAATCTGAAAAGAAAAGAAAAATATGCACGAACAGGCCACGAACAAGGAACTATAATTTTCAAAAAACTTGAATGAACAACCTGATACCACGAACAGGCCGGAAATGAAGAGACGATGCCGGCGAAGCAACCACCGGTGGCTAACTCATCTCCACGCGCCTCACCCGCCGGCAAGTGGGACAGGAATAAGAAATTTTGATCGGCTATTTCAGGTGACCGGACTCCTGGTTTAGGCCGATATCAAGGTGGGTTAGTTTCCTGTGGTGGAGGTGAGACCTAGAAGTGACTCCACATAGGTGACCTTACACCCAGGGACTTAAACGAAAAAATTGGAGACCTTGCGACCAGAGGCTCTGATACCATGTTTACTGAAAGATTTCAACTATTTTCTCTATATGTTTACAATGAGAGAAGGGGGGAGATTTATATTACAGAAAAGCAAATTCCTACAGCTAAGATCATATTGGCACAACATGGTGGATTTATCATGGAGGTATGGAGAGAGCATATGAACTTTAATCATGGAGGTACAACTCACATGGAGGGTAGGAGAAATTATTTCAACACTCACGTACGCTCAAATGATTAAGACAAAAAATATAGTTCAAATGATACATCCATGATAACATTTTCAATTAAATTTCTTGCATCCATTAGTCACAAAGTCAATTAAAGTAAAAAATCTACACTAGATCCTGCCACATAAAAAACGAGTCCAGATACGCTCCTACACTCACCTCACCAGCTGAGTTCGCATGTATATCCACATTAATCCCTGCCATTGGGCTCAAATCCATATCTCCATTTTTCCATTGCTTCCATTATTATTCCCTTCGATTGAAATCTTTGGTGATTCTACTGTAACAGAAACTCTATGATTCGATATCTAGTTCTGTTCCCCATTAAAAAAAAATTTTGGTTTGGAATATTAGTCACACGATTGAGAGTTTAACTTGTCATGTGAATTATTAAGCTGTGGTGTCTTATAAAGCAAGAGCGATGGCTCTATGGGTTATGGATATTGCAGGTAATGGGCAAATAGATATGGATTTGAGCCAAAAGGCAGAAATTAATGTGGATATACATGCAAACTAGGCTAGAGAGGTGAGCGTAAGAGCTCCCTATGTGTAGGAGCGCGGACTCATAAAACACTCACTTATAAAAGGGTCGGGTGACAGAATGTTGGATTTGTATTAGGTCAAAAATAGAAGAATAAGATAGAACTTACTAGACTACTTATTTTTCGTTAAAAAATTTAAAGGGTCATTATATGATTTATGTTAAAGATTAAACACAACTACCCAAAAAAAAAAAAGATTAGCCGATAGTTAAAATTTGGTACTAAGCGACGGTTTTAATAGAGACTGTCACTAAATACAAATACTTAGCAGCCACTATTAAATATAAACATTTGGTGACTGTTTTAACTGATCTGTCGCTGAATATAAAATACTAACAGTCTAAGTCAACTGCGTCAAAATGCAAATATTTCGCAACGGTTACAAGTGAATCGCTGCTAAATACAAATACCACTGAGTCATTTAAAATTTGCATTATTAAAAATTTAGTAATTTAATATTCAAAATTAATTAATTTAATATTGTAATATTAATAATGTAATTAATTTTATCATTCACGCAAATGGAGAAATAGCGGGAGAGAAATATTAACGCTTAGTATAAAACAATTTCGTATTATATTAATTTATATTTTATTAAATATAAAATTTTGTTTAAAATTCAGAATGTAACTTAATCAAAATTAGATTAAGTAGCTTTTATAAAGAATGGAAATAAATTATGTGATAAATATGAATATAAATTATTCTAAATTATTCTATTCTGTAAATTATCAAAATAAACTCAAGGGAGAGACATTTTTGAAATTAAACTAATTTCTCGAGATTTGACTCCTCTAACTTTTTTTTATATATGTTGCATAAATCACTTATCTGGTTACTTCTTTTTTAATCAAAAATCAATTAACTTTTGACACATACGAGAGATTTTAATTTTATTCCTAACATTATAGTAAAGGCAACTGACTTAATGCTAATATCTAAAATGAAATTATGACTTTATTTTTAATATTATAATAAAAATTACCTGGTAATTTTATTACTATGTACAAGGAACACGTGTGAAAATTTTATTTTAATGAAAAAAAATAAGTTAGAAGAAAACTGATTGTAATATTTCGAACTACATCATTAATAAATATAATTTAGGCAAACTTTAATGTTGCTCATAGTAGACATTGTGAAATATATAAAAGTTTAATTACTAATCCATTAATAATAAATAAAGTAGAAGACTAGAAATTGAGAGCAAATTAAAAAAAGAAAAAAAGTAATGTTAGTTAATTATTCAAAATAATATATATGCATATATTAAATATAATATGATAAAACAAAAATCTTCTTCAATTTACTCAATTATTTAAATTATTTTATATTAGCTAACAATATAATTAACCACATTTTTAATGGTTAGCTTGAGATATATATTACCTATATAACAGTTTGCATATATTTAAAAACAATATGTTATTGGAAGTGTGGTGAAGGGCGCTCCACATATCCACATATATTTACCAACGCTTTTACAAATCGTCAATAATGAAGAATTTTTTTTATTAATTTTGGATATAATAGGGACGCTTATAATCGCCACTATATACAAAATTAACCACAATTCAACTACTGTTCTTTGGCTAGTAACCCTCTACTGTATTCCTTTCTATAGAGGAAAATTCAGGCGACATAGTTGAGTTTTGATAAACAAATAAATCATGATAACAATCATGAAACAATTAATTTCTGCTGCTTTTGTTATTGCTGATAGGTTGGCTGTCGGGCTTGCCTCTACTAGATATGGAGTTGATCAACATATTGTTACTGGTCAAGCTGTAGAAGGGATCATGTGACATATTTCTTCATTTTTATTTTATTTTCTTTTTGTGAACTCGTTTTTTTTGGAATTCTATTAAGATTTCGCCACTTTATAATTATTTATTTGTTTCACAAGAACCCTAGGAAAGTGCAGTACATTTAATAAAGTTGAAACAGAAAATATCCAACAGCTTTAACTCTTACAATGTGGACAAAGAAAAAATCGCATGATATGATTTGATTGAAGAATGGAGAGTTGATCTGTCAGAACTTAAGGTTACGAAATGACGCAATATAATTAAAACTAACTTTACTAAATTCCGCAATTCAACGGTGATGGATCAAGAAATTGCCAGCCTTATTGATTTTTTTTTTTTTTACTGGCTCTTGGTAAAGTTAGCTGGTAATGTATTAAGATTTCTCACATACACATACATCATGAGTTGCCTTCAATATAGTACTAACAGAAGCAAATTCTTTCTCACTTCCACATCATTTTTATTTTGTAAAAAAAATTAGAAATTTTATTCCCACAAAAATCATGATTTTAGTCCTCAGTACTAACTATAAATTCCTCCCCCCCTTTTTTTTTTCTCTTATCAAAGTGCATATTATACATCATACATTGCATAACCAATGTTTTTTTGGTGGTTTAGTACGTGTTTTTTTTTTAATCAAGGTTTTAGATTTGAGTACTCTTAAACGAGAAAATCAAACGAAAATAGAGTTTAATACATTTGTGATTTGACATGACTTAAATCAGTTTAGTCAGAACTGACTAAATTCTGGATACCCATGACTCCAACCAAAAAGATGCTCAGGATTGTTTAAGCCAAAAAGATACGGACAACAAGAAGGTATAAAGGCAAACAGGTTTACCTTCTTAGTGAAAGATTTAAAAGTTAGAAAAATGAGTAAGCTAACTACCCAGCGCAATTATCTACTCTCCACCATCCTTCATGGCTCTCCACAGTTCTGAACATTCTTTTTCAGCTAAAGCGCCATTTGTTCTGTCATAGACCCACCATATTTCGCACTTCACTGCTCTTCATTGTTCTTCTATTTCATCGGCTCTCTACTAGAAATTGAAAGGTATTATCCTGCTTGCAGAAAGCATTGCTTTAACATAATAATAAACAGAATTTGCAAAATCAAGTGCAGAAAGATCAGTAATACAATTATAGAGCTTCAAACACATAAAACAAGACCCTTCGTTAAGATGCTTGAGTAAAAAATGGTAGCATATTAGAATGGCAGGGCAATTCTCCTTTGGCAGAAAAGCATTGTGCAAGCAAAAGTACTTACTCATTCTGCCAAAGGAGACTTGCACTGTTATTCTGCTCTACCTTGAAAGCATACTAAGTACGTGTCTACGTTAATTGCTTCTGCTCTCAAATCTCAATCATCCCGAGGTTGCAATATATTGTGCTCTATTCGCACATTAGGAATGGATATTCTATACAAATCTTAATGGTATATGCTGTGGATCATTCCTCTGGAATATATTTCTTCGTGTCTACATTTGCAGTCATGTGTGGTCTCCTCTGTCAAACAGGCTTTTCAAAAGCTATTGTCAAGTGTACTAAAGAACATGTAAGCGGTTTTAGGATGTGTTCTCGGTTTGTGTTCCTCTTTATTAATTACCTTTTGATTTTATTTTTTGTTTCTAAATTAACACTGTGCCAATTATCAGAAACAAGGCATAACATGCCTGACATGTATAGTTAGACCTATTAAATTTTGTTATGTCATGGTGTTCAGGTCCTGTGATGTTCTCATCCAGTTTTTGTAAATAGGGTAGGTTGGGCTAAAGATTTAGAAGCCTATTGTAAAACAAGAATTTTAACCCTAGAGACTTAGATAAATTGAGTAGATCTCTTGGGCTTTTTTTTTTATGTTTATTTTATTTGTTTATGTTTTCAGTATAAGTATACAACAACAACAACAACAACAACAACATAGCCTTATCCCACTAAGTGGGGTCGGCTACATGGATCGCACTATGCCATTGAGCTCTATCAATGACCAACTCTTTAGATATCTCATTTACTAAAAGGTCCCGTTCAATAATTTCTCTAAGTATCCTTTTTGGTCTTCCTCGACCTTTTTTCATAGGGCTCCAAACCATCTGCTCAACTCTCCTAACTGGAGCTTCCAACGGTCTTCTTTGCACATGCCCAAACCATCTTAAACAGTTTTCAACCATTTTTTCCTCAATAGGTGCCATCCCAACTCTACCTCGTAAATGATCATTACGGATCCTATCTCTTCTTGTATGACCACACATCTAACGCAACATCCTCATCTCCACCACTCCAATTTTATGTTCTTGTTGTCCTTTCATTGTCCAACATTCACTCCCATATAAAATCGCTGGTCTTATAGCAGTACGATAAAACTTTCCTTTGAGTTTATCAGGTACTTTCCGATCACAAATAACCCCTGATGCCATTCTCCACTTCAACCACCCAGCTTGTATCCTATGTTCCACATCTCTAATAACTTCACCGTCATCTTGTATAATTGATCCCAAATACCTAAACTTTGACATTTGTGATATGACCTGATCACCAAGTTTAACCTCCAGCTCGTTCCTAACTTGTCGCTTGTTAAACTTACAATGCATATATTCGGTCTTACTCCTGCTCAGACGAAAACCCTTCGATTTCAAAGTAGCTCTCCATAACTCAAGTTTAGAATTAATCTCTTCCCTTGTCTCTGCTATGAGAACAACGTCATTTGCAAAAAGCATGCACTTAGGGATTTCTTCTTGGATGTGTTTCGTCAGAACATCTAAAACCAAGTCAAACAAATAAGGGCTTAAGGATGATCCCTGATGTAGTCGAACTTATTTGAAGAAAAGAATTGTCCCATGAGCTACCATTTTATTCCAGCATTGTGATTGATATATTGATATATATATATATATATATATATATATAAGCAGCACAAAATAAAAGGAATTTGCAATATTACGTGCATTGAGGTAACGTTGGTAAAAAACTGTATCTTCTCTCTCTCTCTCTCTATATATATATATAACAAGAGAGAAGTCAACAAAAAGATAATAAGAAGTAAATTTCCCAGTTTATATATTATATTATTATGGTGTAATTTTTCATGAACTCCGTACGGTTGACTGTGGGAGCTTCAGGCTGTACTGAAGGACCACTATGACTATTATGCTTTTTAGACCACTGCACTTAATGTCTTTTGTAAAACAGAAACACAGACATTTAATGAAGAATCTTCCTTACAAATTTTTCTTGTATAGGCACGTATACCTACTGAGGTGTTAAGCATACAGCCATAGACTCTTCTTTTAAGTGTAAGCAAATCAAAGACGGTCTCGAGGTTATGAAATATCTGACAGCTTTAAAGAATCTGTCTGTTAAAATCTATCTCATTATCTACACATTACTGCTTAGTGATTACTGTATGTCCCAAATATTTTATTTCATTTAGTGAACTGAGACTGCGACAATTTTATAAATTTTAGAAATTGTCCTTTTTAATGTTTGTATTTTACCTTAAAATTCTAACATATGAAGCTAGGCAATGGCTGTTGTTCAAGACATGAGGGTGTTATTCAGTCCAACAAGCTCCTTCACCACCGAATCTGGTCGGAGTTTTGGCTTGTGAAGAGAGTCTCTAGTGACGTACCAATGTCTTTTGACCAAAAGAGAGAGACAGAGAGACAGAGAGAGACAGAGTGAGGAGAGAGAAATTCATGGTAATTTTTTCTTTTTTCATATATCTAATATGGCTGTCACATAACAAATGACGTGTTTTCTGAGACGTGTCACGTAGACTGTCCAATCAGAATTTTTCGTCAATAGAATAGACAACATAAATATAAAGGATATATTTAAAAAAATAAAACATATAAGACATAACTGATGTAAAAAAATATTATAGAAAAAATTAAAACTTAGGGTAAATATTATGAACATAAACAATACTTTTACCCATTTTCTTTGGTATATTTCTATGCATAGAGTTGCATATTGCTAATAAATATGACAAGAGATGGTTGTACATTGCTTCATTCTTAAACAAGTTGAATCACTATATTTCTCTAATATTGATTATTTAACATGATTTGAAATTCAAATTCTGCCTTTAGAATGTTGCAAGAATACAAATTAACCACTTGCTATCATGAAATACATATCTTTGAAGCATAACAGAGAACATTCGTGGTTCTGAAATCTACAGATCCATGCTGAGAAACACGCACAAATCATTTCATAAATGATTGTTGGGGAGCTGCTTATACTTATAAATCAAAATGGCAAGTTAATAGCAATGTACACAAAAAATTAGTGACTTGAAAAGAATTCGTTGTTGATACACATAATCATAGTACAACACAAGATTCTTCTTCTTCTCAAATAGAACAAGAGATAGCATTGAACAATCTCTGATTGTAACTAGTATCATGCTCTTCTTGTTACATACTCCAAAATCCAAATCCAAATTCTTTGGTACTCACCTGCCAGAGTCAAATGAAAACCATTAGTTTCAGAACAATTAGGGTCTGTTTGGTTTATGAAAATATTTCCTATTTTCATTTTCAGTTTTAATTTCTTGAAACACTGAAAACATCTTTTTAGTGTTTTCAGATTTAGGCATATTTTAAGAAATGTTTTCAAGAAAACATTTTTAGTTAACTCAACCAAACATATTTTCAAGTCTATTTTCTGTTTTCAATGGAAATGAAAACAGAAAATGGCCAAACCAAACTGGCCCTTATCTGCTCGCTCAATTAGTCAGAAAATTAAATACATTTACATCATTCTACTAATTACTTGAAGAATGTATTTTAAATAGAGAAAAGAGACGTTGCACATGTAACAAATTAATAATTTTGGTCAAGGTGTAGCAGGCTAGCAGCAATTGTCCCTTGGAGAAAACTCAATAAGGGATGAGTCATAGTCATACTTCGAATGCTTAGGATTTAAGGTTAGTGTTGACTAAAACTTATAATTTTTTGAGCTAGCGATAAGTGTTTTTCTAACATATAGTCACAAAAAACTGTCAAGAAATGGCAGGACAATTCTCCTTTGGCAAATCGGAAGTTTTGTCTACCAAGGGAGGATTGCTCTATCATCCCTCAATAGTACGTACATACATACATATATCACACTTGTTAAGACACTAAATCTGTGTTTTAGGGACACCATGACGGATTGGAAGCACTATAAATAGCAAGCGATGCGAACTTCATATTGGATATGCTATTGGAAAGGAGCAGGTACGTATAGGAGGAGCATATGCCAGCACAATTCTAGTGGAATGTTCCTTCTTGTTCACGATTTACGGTCCCTATCCATGATTCTGTCACTATTGGATTCCTTTAAAAGATTGAGAATTTGTCAATATCAAAGTTGCTCGTATTTCACCCAAAAGCCTTGACTTAAACATAAATGCTTACGGGTTCAAATACAATGTGGGTTCGATTCCTATCCCCCTATTTACCCACTCCTTACTCTACAAAACCTTCTGCTTCTTTTATAACAAAAACTCTTCAGAGTTTAAGTATGTTGTTCAATACTATTTTATCTATCTACGTAGTCAATAAAAAGATAATATTATTGATTAGTTTGTAGGGTAAATTATTAATTTGATCCCAAAGATGTTATAATTGTTTTAATTTAATTTCTGAAAAATTGTGTGTATCGTCTCAATTTATCCCTCTATTTCAAAGTGAATTTTGATAGCGAAAGTTTAATATTTAGCAATGAATATTGTTATTTAGCAAAAAAAAAAGTCAAAGTAATCTTTCATTAAATTAAAATATTTAATATTTTACAGTATAAAATAAGTAAAGAATTAATTAAAATATGCTTTGAAATGTGAATTCTCGTTTGAAAGTGAAATTATTAAGTTCATATATATATATATATATATATGTTCATATCACATCATTTTGTTATATATATATATATATATATATATATATATCATGTGGAGTTGTCTTACTCATGGTTTTAAATTGCAGTTGCAGTTGTCGTTGTGGTTCTTTACACCTTACTGTAATTACGGGTGTTGCGGACGCTACGATGTGGTTGTGGCCATTGCGGATGTGAATAAATACTTTATGCAAATATATATATATATATATAATTGTTATATCTCTTAATTTTAATTATATAATATATTGTATTTAACATCTAAATTAAATTAATGAAGATATACTCTATGCAAATATATTAGAAAAAACCAGTGAAATTTATTTTAAAAAATAAATAATTAATATGTTTATAAGTCTCACATAATTTTCTTCTCAATTTTTATTTATTTTCCTCAATTTTTAAAATTTTTTCCTTCTTTTCTTTTTTTGTTTTTGCAAATTTTTCCTCTTAATTTTTCTAATATCCCTCTTCCAAGATTTATCAAATATTTCCCTCCAAAGTTTGACACATATTCTCTTCCCTCCCAAATTATTTGTGCTTAAGTTTTAATTTAATTTTAATTAATTTTTATATCTGCATCCCAATAAAAAAAGTTTTTAAAAATCCATATTAAAATGATTCTCTCATGCCACAATCAAAATCTCACATTCTTAGTCCCTTAGAATCCTCTAAAAGAGGAGCCAGCTAAGCCACACTCACATAACAAAGTCTCAACTTTCAACTCAATAGTCAAATTGAAGCCTCACTCAACCTGTCTCACACATATCTAAACTCCTAAATCAAAGCATGCCTCCCTCACTCTTTTTTCTCTCAGTACAATGCACACAACAAATTATAAAGCAGTAGGGGAGATGGCAATTGGGTTAGCCAGTTAGGCGAAGGACAAGAAGGGCCTATGGGCTACGGCCATTATAGGTTACGGGCATACAGCTATAGGGGTTGTATCTATAGGCCACCTATGTCCTGCTGTATCTAGAGGGGTTTATTTATTTAATTGTAATTTACAATTTTCATAGTTATGGATATTAGGGCTGTTCAGAGAAATTATGGGCTACCACTGAGGTAAACACTATAATATATATATATATATATATATTAATATGCCTATTTTTTGGGGGGCATTACAAATGGTATTAGAGGGGACTTTGTGTTTAGATCACCTATAGATTACAGAGCTTGGTGTTCTTTGTGGGCCTTTTCCCATTGTTATGAATTGCGCAGAATGACCATTGGTTTAGGTTCCATAAAAGGCATTATAGGATGTTGAGTTTTCTTTTATGACTTACTCCTCGGTGGAGTGGGTCGAATAATTTTATTAATTGGATAAGTGTTTGCTCTTATATAAGGGTTGTTGGATCTAGATGGAAGAGAAATCCTCGAAGCATAGGGAGCTTATAAGCCTAGTTCAAATGTAGCTTTACTACATTACCACCAAGGTGGTTGTGAATATTTATGATAAGCATGTGGGTGCATGTATGGTTATGTATAGTGGAAATATGGGAATTTCATGTGATGTGTTATTATCTGTGATATTTTATTTTTGATTTGGTATGTTGTGGTAAGTAAACTTAATTGTTTACAGGGAGGTTTGTATATGTTTATATATGTACCTATATTGCTAGTTGTAAGTGGTAAGTGGGAAACCGAGATATTGGTCACTAATTTGAGAGGATATGATAAGACTTGTCTAGGAAAATTTTGCAAGGATTTCTTATGGTGGGTTCTTGTGTAGATATTTTGCACAAATTTTCATTAATATATTTAATGAATTGTGGAAATTGGGTTGTTAGAAGAATGAGTGCAAGAATAGATTTTTGGGAAATTTCTCCCTCAAATCCATAAGGAACATGAGAAGGGTAGAAAATTTAGGTTCCGGAGCTCTAGGCACCACAGATGGCCCCTAAGGCGCCAGACCATGTGCTAAAGGCTTAAGTCTAGTGCCTCAGGTGTTAGGCATGGCACCTCAAGCGCCAAGAGAGAGCTTGTGGTCGAGAGTTTAGGCTGTGGCTCCTAGAGTTTGGGCTGTGGCACCCCAAGCACCCTTTGGGTTGGAAGGGAGACTAAATTGTATGTTTTGAGGAGGAAATTGAGGGATATTTCATGCATAGATGTTGGGATTCGGTTTAGGTGCTTTGGGATTACTTGGGATTTTGTGAATCAACACCTATGTGAACGGGCATATAGTCCATCCTCTTAAGTGTTGATAGCATTCTATATGGGCCGTGTGTAAGCAAGTACTTTAACCAAATTATTTTGAGTTAAAGTTAGATAGTAGAGATTGAAGATTATAGGAGTTGTTAGAAAGAAAGAGAGCACAAGAAGGGAGAATACTCATGTGAAATGGGCTGAGGGCTAGGATGTAAGTTATAATGTGGGAATTGGACATTGAAGTGGTTATGTTAGTCAAGGTGGGGATGTGTGCATGAGCATGCATCCTAGAGAAAAACTAGTGAGGTAGGATTCGATTGAGGGAACCGATTTAGATTATGCAGTTCTCTCGAAGGAGACACCTTAGTGAGGTGGAAGGCGAGATAAGGGTGATTAGAGTGAGTTGTAAATCTTTTGGGGGAAACTTATTATGTTGTACTCATCCAGCTGAGGTCTGTTAGGAATGCAAATGTGTGGTGAATATGCTTAGGATTATAGGATTGGTCTAGAGGGGAAAGAACTTGTGAGACAAGTTCTAGGTGGCGGATTAGGTGATGTTGTTATATATGTAGGGTATGCTGATGTGAATAAAGAAAAGAGAGGTTAGAGTGAGTTGAAAATTTGTTGGGGCAACTTGATTAAGTTGCACCTGTTTGATTAGAGGTTTGTAGGTAGTAATATTGTGCAGTGAGTCTGTTTTGGTAGGTAGGATTAGTTTGGGAAATAAGAAAAGACTCACGAGACAAGTTCTCGGTAGTCATTGAGTGGGGATACAATAGATATAGGGTATGAAGATGCGTGAGGTCCTTACACCAAGAAGGTCAGATGAGGTAGAGGGTAGTTTATGACCGTTTCTATCGCAGTGAGAGGATTAAACCATCATGACCTATAAATGGTCGGAGTGTATTGTGGGTATGCTCTTGGCATGTATGCCATCTTAGCTAAGTAGAAGTAATGACGTATATGTGATGTCGGAGGTTAATGAGAGGTCTGGCCCACTTTTCTTTAATAAGAGGGCCTACGAGTTTATAGTGTGTACACATCAACGGATATGTAAGATGCCTGGGTATTTACATACAACCAGGTAAGGTGGAGGATGAAAGTTAGTGGAGTGGGCATTGAGGGTGTTCCATATGGAGAATAAGAGAATGGTGCCATGAATATGGCTTAGGAAGAGTTTAGATTAAATCTAAGCTCATTGGCGATAGAGTAAGTGCCTTAAAAGTATATGCATTAGTTTAAGAGAAAATGCATTTGGGTGTGTGTGGAAACGTAATGACTTAACATATGAACATGCATAGAGATTTATATATATGTAGTTATGTGAGGATCTTAAATAGGATTTTATTTAGGTTGAATGGCATTTTTGGGACCTTCTTGACACTTGTAGTCCCGAAGGATTAAATCAAATGATGGTGGCATATGGTGGGGAATCTTGGGATTGGACTGTTCTGTGTCATACTTCAGGTACACCTCCTCTTGCAGAAAGAGCCTATGAACTTCAGAGGAGATTGTACCTACCAATAGGTTTATGGGGCCTAGCTAATTGAATGGTTTAAGTGACAGTTTGAGGAGGAGTGCATACAGATGGGTAGAAAAGTGTAATTACTTGCGTATGAACATGCACTAGGTATAGGTATATACATAAATACGTAAGATCCCGAATATGAATTTATTTAGGGTAGTAAGAGATGGGTTTAGTTTTAGTTTCATGAATTAGGGTAAAAAGGCTTTGGCCTATAGGTTAATGTGTTGTAGTTGTAGGCATGTTCCTGTTGACCTGTTATTGGTTAAATACATAGCCCAACAGGACTGAGAGTTGGGATAGGCTTAGTGTAAACAAGGGTCCGATGAGACTTATAGTGTGGTAGGTTTTTGTTAGAAATTAGTGAATTGATTCGTTTCATGAATTCATTTTTTTAGATAGTTATTCATATGACTGTAGTTACTTGACATTTTGGAAAGTCAAGTACTAACATCCAGGAAGGGGTGGAAGTCAGGATTAGCCTCCTGAGGGATTTATATTTATTAAATGATTATTAATTAACGTTGAGTGAGTTATTTAAGTGCACTCCTTAGGTCAAAATTGGCAACTACTAATGTGGCTTACATGGGTTTGGACCAAGAGGAATGCACTTGAAAACTAGAAGGGTTGAAGAATAAAAATATAAGGATATATGTCTCACAGGGAAACCCCTGTGGGGATATCTAGTCCATGAGAACATAAACTCACGTGACAGAATTCTTGAGTGGGAATCCCATGGGATCGTAGATTTATGGGAAGATTATTTGTGTGGTATGTGTGTGGCTTTATATATAAGATAGCATAGATTTTAATTTGAATAATTTATTTATATTGATGTGGCTGTGGATAGTGGATATGATGGCATTAAGGAAGCCCAAGTTGAGCTTGACTCACAAAGGGCGACATGCCAATCATGGGATGATGCCTTCGGGCGAAGTATATATATTTTATATTATTGTGAGGTATGCACGTAGTTTATATTTGTGGTACCTTTAATATGAAGTGTGGGACTGATGAGGTAAATGGATGAGAGGTAATATACAATGGTATCAAGAAATGCTCTGCATAAATCGTGAGCAAGATGCCATATTGTACATATGCTCCGGGGCGACCGGATATTGTGTGGAATAATTATCTCGAGGGCATTTTTTTATATTATATTTATGCATTTGTATATGGATGCTTTTGGAGTTGAGAGGTAGAGGAACTTATGTGTGGTAGGTACTTAAACCACCCTAAGTTCCTTAAGTTTGCTTGTGGTAATAATTACCAGAATATCACAGATATAACGCCTTCTAAGGCTTCATATGAAAGGCCCTATGCTTTGGGTTTTGACCATTGGAGCAATTTATGCTCATCCCTAAATGAGGGAAGTTATAGAGCTCTACGGTATGTCGGAGCTGTATAACAACTAGGGATCTTAGTTTTTATTTTAGTATTGGAGAACGTGAGGTTTTACTAGTGGCAATATATATACTTCGGTTTTCGATAGAAGCTAGGGAATTTTGCTTCTCATTGATTATCGTGGTGCTTTTCAAGGCTTGTGGTAATTTTTGAATTCAAGGGACCGAATTCTTTTAAGGAAGTGGAATGTAATACCCACTAATTTTAGAATCACGTAATTGGCAATATTCTGTTGTTATAATGAAAATTTTCATTTTTTTAATGAAATTATTTGGATATTTTTAATTTCCATATTTAATTTAATCTTTTTGAATATTATTTATGGAAATAGAGATAAATGATTTGACCGGGCATTTTATGACAAATGATATTTTTGAGAGTTGAGAAAAGATAAGTAGAAGAGGAAATTTCGTTGAGATAGAATTGAGAGACAATGAACAAAGAGAGTAATCATGAGGCATAGAAAGAAAGAGTCGGATACTTACGAGGTCTAAAGCGAAATTAAAATGAAATGAGGAATTAGGTGACACTTAGAATATAGGAAATACCCATATTTGGAAAATTATGAATTTGCCATTATCAAGGTTAACCGAGACTTACCTAGGGGCAAAGTAGTAATTTTGTTATATACAGGTATATATATGTGGCCTCACCTTTTTTTTCCTCATTTCACTCTTCTCTCTCTCCTCACTCTTTCTTCTCTCTTTCTCTCTTCTTTCTCTCTACCTTTCTACCCAAATCCTCAATGAGCTTCGGAGAACCTTTCTCCGATGGTAGGGTGGGTCATTGAAGGCCAAACAACCTAGAGAAAGTAAGAAATCAAGGTAAGGATTCCAGTTTCTTGAACTTTTCCCTATTTTCTAGTTTTAAGGATATATGGGGTAAAACTAGGATTTCAACTTCATTTCTTAGTTGAAATTGGGGATTTTGGTGTCTAATTACTCTTTAGACATCAAGGATGAGATTCCATGGAAAAAATCATTGAAAACGGTGAAGATCCAGCCACATCTAACCAAAAACTGAGCCTAAAATGCAAGTTCAGAGTTGTGGCGTTTGTGGTGCCCAGGGCGCCACCCTTGAGTAGAAAAAAGGGGTCTTTGGGTCTTAGTGCCCCAGGTGCTCCATGAAAGAAATCATTGAAAACGGTGAAGATCCGACTGATCTAACCAAAAACTGAGCCTAAAACGCAAGTTCAGAGTCGTGGCGCTTGTAGCGCCGAGGGCACCACCCTTAAGTAGAAAAGATGGGTCTTGGGGTATTGGTGCCCCAGGCGCCATGTATGGTGGCTTAGGCACCAAGCACTTAAATTTGGGCAGAAAGTTGACTGTCTGGCACCCCAGGCGTCACAGGTGGTGCCTTAGGTGTCAGCCATCAGACAGCCTGCTTAGTCTATTTTCAAATGGCCATAACTCCTTCGTCCAGACTTTGTTTTTAACAAAATTTATATAGTTGGAAAGCTCTTTGAGTCTAATTTCCAATAAGATTATCTAAAAAATCCCTACCAATTAAGACTTATGACCAAAAGAATGACCAAAGGTTAGGGTTAATGGTAAGGATTTTCCTTGTTTTATTTTGTTACTGATTTGGGTTAATTCTAGGTGACTTAGGAGCTTCTTTGGCTTTGTCTTCTAGGACTTTTTATGTAGTAACCTTATCAACATCGAGGTGAGTTGATGACCTTGCCATTTAAGTTTTATTAAATTATTTGGCTAAGTCAATATAAATCCCATTCACATCATAGGTTGAAATTCATCAATGAAATTCCTTAGTTAGTGGTAATAACTAGACTAAGGAATTTCATTGAATGCTTGTGGGAATTATTTTGTGGGATTGAGGGTTGTATTTTTAATTACATTTAAAGTGGAATAGTGCGAGGAATACTGATCACAGTGCGGTGATGGTTGTGGCATTGTGATGGTGTAAATGCATTGCATATCATCATTTTCATATCTATATATATTAGAATGTGTGGGAACAGAGTGGGAAGCTACCCATGTGTAATACAGCTTAGTAGTGTCAATGGGAATGCATACACATTGAGGGTTGGTCTTTAATGTTGTGTGGAATAGAGAGGGATAAACATTGCATATTGCATTTGTCCACATTACAAGAAGGAACAGAGGGGTGGACCTCTGAATAAACCCATTGAGCGTTGGTCTTTAATGTGGTAAGTGTGGAAAGGATATGGAAAATGTATCATATATCATACATTACATAATGCATTTTGGAGTGGATGTTTATTTACGCTTTTTGTGCATTTGAGGATTATTTTATGAATTGTTTTGTGAGATTGTAGACTCGCATTAAATCGTGGGTTTTGGTTAAGTGGAAAGGTACGTTATATATATATATATATATATATTTCATACTGGTTTGTGCTAGAGTTATTTTTCTAATTATGGTAGTGAGGCTGGTATTTGTACTTGTGCTATGTTTTATTGCACAGTCATTTACTCCCTGAGTTTTTGATAAACTCACACTCTCTATTGCAGTTTTCAGATTTAGCAACTAAGGAGGATGAGGAAACCACTGGAGGTTAGCGGCTTGGAGATATACTCCATTTGAGCCTGAAGGGTTCTAAGTGAACCAATTAAAAATGCTCTGTAATCCTATAGGCCACCTAGGTCCTGCTATATCTAGAGGGGTTTATTTATTTAATTGTAATTTACAATTTACATAGTTATGGATATTAGAGCTGTTCAGGGAAATTATGGGATACCACTGAGATACACCTTATAATATATATATATATATATTAATATCCCCAATTTTTGTAGCGATACATCAATACCATATCATATTCCACTATACAACACAATGTCCCAAGGAAACAAAGTTGAAACTAAATCAACATCATATTCACAGCTAAGCAATAAAACTACAAGAAACCAAACAATAACACAAACAAGAATAAAACAAAGCAATTAAAACTATGAAAGCACGAAATCATGGGTTGCCTCCCAAGAGCGCTAAGTTTATAGTCTTTAGCCAGACTTTACTGGTGCTTGTTCAAGGTGGAACTTCCAATGTTGGCTAGTTCTTAAATGATTTTGACTGAGCAACAACCATTTTTGTAATGTTAAGAGATTTGAATTCAAGGGGATTATCACAAAGCTTTGCACCAACCTCTGAAACTCCTAAAGCTTTCCTTGTTCTTTTCCTCACGTTTTTAACATTCTCTAAACAATCTTTACACATCTCATCATGGAAATACTCGTGAGATTTCTTATCAGTCATTTTCACCAAGTAGCACTCCTTTAGCTTATCAAAAGCTTTCATTGCCTTGTTCATATTAAAGGTAACCTCTTGATCGTTGACCCTTATGGTTAACTCACCTTTTTGAACATCAATGATCATCCATCCCGTAGCTAGAAAAGGTCTTCCCAAAATGATTGGGATCTCCTTGTCTTCCTTATAATCCATGACAATAAAGTCAGTCGAAAAAATTAACTTGTCCACCTTGACAAGTACATCCTCAATGATTTCATTTGGATAACACAACGAATGGTTAGCTAATTGAAGAGTCACTGTGGTAAGCTGACCATTTCCCAAACCTAATTTCTTGAAAATAAAGAGCAACATCAGATTTATACTTGCTTCTAAATCACACAGTGCTTTACTGGTAAAATTTTTTTCCAATATTGCATGGGATAACAAAGTTACCCGGATCTTTTATTTTGCTAGGCAACTTTTTTTTGGAGAATGGTGCTGCATTCTTGAGTCATAGCAATAGTTTCAAACTCACCAAGTGCCTTTTTCTTGACAGAACATCCTTCATGAACTTTTCATAACTGGTATTTATTCCAATGCTTTCACGAATGGGATGTTGATATAAAGTTGCTATAAGATCTTTAAAATTTTTTTTATATTGCCAGACAATAAAGTCAGTCGAAAAAATTAACTTGTCCACCTTGACAAGTACATCCTCAATGATTTCATTTGGATAACACAACGAATGGTTAGCTAATTGAAGAGTCACTGTGGTAAGCTGACCATTTCCCAAACCTAATTTCTTGAAAATAAAGAGCAACATCAGATTTGTACTTGCTTCTAAATCACACAGTGCTTTACTGGTAAAATTTTTTTCCAATATTGCATGGGATAACAAAGTTACCCGGATCTTTTATTTTGCTAGGCAACTTTTTTTTAGAGAATGGTGCTACATTCTTGAGTCATAGCAATAGTTTCAAACTCACCAAGTGCCTTTTTCTTGACAGAACATCCTTCATGAACTTTTCATAACTGGTATTTATTCCAATGCTTTCACGAATGGGATGTTGATATAAAGTTGCTATAAGATCTTTAAAATTTTTTTTATATTGCCAGTCCAGATTGAACTTTTTATGCCTCTAAGGAAAAGGCAATGATGGAATAAAATTTCCAGTCCTCATGTCTTGCATTGTATTTTCACCCTTACATTTAGCTCCCAAAGCATTTATTCTTTCAGTTGCCTTCTCTTAAGGTTCTACAACTTTTTCATTCTCTTCTTCAGCGATCACTCCCTTCTTTTAATCATGTGATTTGACCACATTGGGAAACTCTTTGCCACTCCTTAAGGTAATGGCATTACAGTACTTTTTCCCTTCCTTTCTTGGGTTATTTTCAGTGTTTCTTGGGAGATTACCTTTCGGCCTGTTATTCAAAGGCCTGTTATTCAAAGCAGCAACAATTGGCCCATTTGGTCTCTAAATTCTTGATGGAAGCACTTTGAGTTTGGGTTATTGCCTCAGTCCTCTCCATGAATTTTATGAACTTTTCCTCCATTGGTGACTTATTCTCCACCTGAGGTAATGAAGATCTATTTTGAGGAGGATAGTTATTCTAGTTGTTAAAGCCAGGAGGATGAGATGGAATACCAAACGATGAGGCTGAGGGATTTAACCAGTGATTATGACTCCAAGAAAAATTAAGATGATTCCTTGAGCTTGAATGATAATTGTTGAAGTACGAGTTATTCTGATTCCTTTGCAAATTACTCATGTAATTTAATTACTCCACGGAAGCAAATTCCTCACAACACCCATTGACATGAGCCCCTCAACAGAATTCTCATTTTGGATCTGGAGTAACCAATTCATTTACTCTTGCCGGTGCTTGTTGCCTTGAACATAACATGTCAACTTTTTTCATTAACACTTCATTTTAAGCCAACAAAGCATTTAGGGTGTCTAATTCCATGACCCCCCTCCTTGAAGCATTTCTAGCCCAGCTTGAAGCATTTTGACTTGACCCTATGGTCTTTATTATTTTTTCGCTTAAGCAATCGATCTTGCCATCAAAGCACTGCAAGCTATGGTATCCAGTTTATGTCGAGTCTCATATATGAGACCACTGTGAAAGATGGTTAGTTGCTGCCACCTTAGAAGACCATAATTAAGACACTTCATCATAAGATCCTTGAACCATTCCCAAGCCTTATAAAGACTTTCGCGTTCATGCTGATAGAAGGCCGAGATCTCATTCCTCAATTTGACCAACCTTGATGAAGGAAAGAATTTGTCTAAAAACTTCTTCTGGAGTTGATCCCAAGTTGTGATACTTCCTTTTGACTGAGCATTTAGCCAGCTCTTTACCATATCCCTCAAAGAAAAGGTGAATAGGCGAAGTCATAGAGTATCATCACTAACTCCATTCAGCTTAACCATATGACAGATGTCTAGAAAATGTATGATGTAGTTATTTGGGTCCTTCATAAGACTTCCCCTAAATTGATTTTGTTGAACCAAGTTCATCAGTACTGTTCTAATTTCAAAGTTACTTGAATTGATTAAAGGTTTCACTATGTATGAAGCGTGTCCATCATTATGGGGTAAGCCATAGTCCTACATGACTTTGTTGGCGTCTTATTGGAAATTTGTTGCTCTATTTCCCTCATTATTTTTAATGCCTACCAAATTGACATTATTCTATGCCATTTCTTCTTGAGAAACTTGCCCCTCTTGGGTTCTTCCAGCTCTAGCTTCTTTTCGAGTTTTCCTTGCAAGCCTCTCTATTTCAAGATCAAAAAGAAAATCAACTTGATTAATGGTACCTTGCATGAACAGTAGGGAGATACCAATTAGCAATGAAAAACACAGCAGCACAAATCAACACAAGAAAAACTAAAATGACTAAATAATCAAACAAAATAGAAAAGAAAGAAAAGAAAACTAAACAAAACAAAATACAAAGCAAAGAAGTATCTAAGCTAGCACTTTCAAATTTCTTTGATATATTAGCACAACTCTTAGTCCCTAGCAATAGCGCCGAAAACTTGTTAGCGATATGGCAAGTGCACTAGTCACATAAGTAATATAGTGATTTAAGGAGTAAAAGTATTGTTCCCTCGAGGACTAAATGGCTAACTACCGAAGAAATTTAATCGAATTAGTTAGACGAAAATATTGGATTAAAGACAGCTCTAGTAAAAAACTAACAAAGTAAAAAGGCAAATGACAGTGAATTTTTATAAGGTTTTTCTTAAATGACAGCAGACAAACAATCAAATAGAAGAAATTAATCAATTAAAAGCCTAGGGCTACTAATCTCTCTCCTCCGTCCTTGAAATTGAAAACCTCTCTCAATTAAAACCTAGGATTAACAAACACCTTTTATACTGAACCTGATTATTTTGTACCTTTTGTTGCTTTAATCTATTTTCCATTTCACCAAAAAAAAAACTCTCTCATGCACTTATAACTCTAGCAATCGCATAAATTAATCCAAGGTTATTTCTAATAACTTAAAAGAATTCTCCTAAATCTTAATTAAGATACTTAATGTCTACTCAATTCCTTAAGTGAGTTAAGTCTATATTGTCCAACCTAGCTTTGATTAAATGAGATTAACTAATATTCCTATTAGCTAACAAGCGAAAATGCTTAAGTTAAGGTTCACGCACTCGTCCTTCCTATTTAGAGTTCTACTCTTACCTCCCCCTCTCGAGTTTGATGACAGCATCAAGCAATTATAAAAATTGATCAAGTCCATATAATGTAGTAGTAAAATGAATAAAAAGACTTATATTGATTGAATAGAAGTTGCAATTACATGAGAGAAGACAAAATCTATTTTGGAGTTGAGTTCATAGTAACCCTAGAAGGAAAATCTAGCTACTCATGAAATACAAATGATCGAAAGCAGAAATAAGGATAGAAAGAGCCATGAATATGATGTTAGATGATAGATTTGAGCCCCCAAGCCTTGAAAATCAAATTTCTCCTTTTATTCTCAGCAAAAATGGCATTCTCCCTTCTCTTCCGGATCAGAATACCCTAAAAAATTAACCTATGTGGCTATTTAAACTAATACTGATATGGTTCAAAACTTACTTCACCATTGCAGTGGTACATCCTTACCACTATAATAACAAATCATAGAAAAAGAGAGCAGCAAAAAATATTCAACGTAGCACTTAGGTGTATAGTAGGGAACTCACGAAGCAGCAGTGAGTGGATGGCAGAATGTATTGCTGAAATTTACTACTCCAGCGTTAGCCAGCACCGAACACTAGCTACTGGAAGGTGGCACTGTAGCAGTGGCAGGCAGAGCAAACTCAGGTGCTAGGTTGTTTCTTCCATTATTCTTCTAATTCCTTGTTCCCAATATGGTTTCTTTTCCTCTATTTGGTGGTGTAACATCCCAATTTATTACTGATTAAATATTTAATATTTTTAATAATTATGAGAGATTATTACTAAATATTAGGTATTCAATATTCAGAAGAAATTAAACTAAGTTAGAATTTCTTCTGTTACAATTCGTCTCTTGCTGTCAAAAAAAATTGAGAAAAGAAAGGGAACTATTTTTGTGTTTTTCATTGCCCAAACCACAATGTGAAATAATGGCTTCGATTACATGATGTAAAAATATGAAATATGGCATATTGTTTTAATGCCATGTGGCTAGTCTAAAACCATGTAAAATGAATGGTTGAAAAGCTTTCAAGGTGGCCTCATTTTGTACCATATAAAATGAGTGATAAAAAAGCTCTCAAAGTGGCTTCATTTGCAACAATACAAATATATGGCTAAAAATTGAAGAAGAATCAAAGTCAGGTTTAGACACCTCTGATGAAGAAGCAAAATTGGTTTTAACTTCTAAGAGGAAGAAGCAAAACTGGTTTTTATTTCTAGTAGGAAGAAGCAAATTTAGTCTTGAAGAAGAATCAAAGTTAGATTTAAATACCTCAGAGGAAGAAGCAAAACTGGTTTTGACTTTTAGGAAGAGGAAGCAAATTTGGTCTTGAAGAAGAATCAAAGTCAGATTTAGACACCTCAGAGGAAGAAGCAAAATTGGTTTTTGACTTCTAGGAGGAGGAAGCAAATTTGGTCTTGAAGAAGAATCAAAGTTAGATTTAGACACCTCAGAAGAAGAAGCAAAATTGGTTTTGAATTTTAGGAGGAGGAAGCAAATTTGGTCTTGAAGAAGAATCAAAGTTAGATTTAGACACCTCAGAGGAAGAAGCAAAATTGGTTTTTGACTTCTAAGAGGAGGAAGCAAATTTCGCCTTGAAGAAAAATCAAAGTCAGATTTAGACACCTCAAAGGAAGAAGCAAAATTGGTTTTTTTACTTCTAGGAGGAGGAAGCAAATTTGGTCTTGACTTCTTTCAAAAGGACAAAGAGGATTAAAAAGAAAAATTGATTTTTGTTTTCTATCACAAACTCTATAAATAAATCTTCCCCCTAAACATAAGGAAATGTGACAGAAACAAGAGTGGATGTGAGCAAAGGTGTGATCTTTGTGAGCTTTGGGTTATTGAAGCCAAGCTTAGGCTCTTAGAGTGAGGTATAGCTTGAGTTAACTCTTGAGGCCTTTTTGTGAGTGAGCCAAGTTTTGCAAGACAAAAACATGTTCTTCCTTGAGAAACCAGTGCAATCTTCCTCCAAGTTCACGCGATATCTCAAAATTCGTGAAATGAATTTCAAGACAGATTGAATACCTATTTGAGCTAAAAAGTTAGACTACAAAGTCTAGGTAGCTTAACAATTCATAAAAGCTTGTTTTACTACTTGAATATTTTATGTCCATGAAGTTTTATTTAACGCAAAATATGTTTTTCATGATGAAATTAGCATGATATCAGCTTGGAAGTTTACTTCCATGTTCAGCTTGGGAGCTCTGCTTCTATGTCAACTTGGAAATGCTATTTCCATGTCAGCTTGGAAATTATATTTCCATGTTTTAGCTTGGAATCTTTCGAGCTTGAGTTAAAGGACTGCAGTAGCCTTTCTCTCATGTTCAGCTTGGAAAAAGTAGTTCTGCAGACTATCTTTTCCATGTCGTTGAGTGTGCCACCAACTATTCTTGATTCCATGGTTTATTTATATATATCAGCTTGCTAATTTTTCATCAACTTATTGCACTGAATTGAGAAACATGGACTGATTTTCTGATATAAGTGCTTTTATGACTGAAATGGTATATTTATAAATATTTATAAAATTATGCTAGCTACTGAAATACCCTTATCTCACCTTTTTGTGCTTTTTCAACTGACCATTTCAGGGGCCGAGTATAAGGGGAAAGGTGTAAAGATTGATTGAGCACTTTAAGAGCACTCAAGTTTATTAAGTATTGCGATTATAGATCTTTTAAAGTTTAGAAGTTAAATTACTATGTACAGCAGATTTGTAATTTATTTCGAATGAATATAAAATTATCTTATGTTTAGAATTTGAATTATTATGTATGACAAAATTATAATTTGTGCTGAGAACAATTGTAAAATGTTCTTTTTGAAAGTACAAGTATTAAGCATTAGAATGAAAAAAATTCAAATTTTAGTATAGTAAAATAAGGACGTTACAAAATTTGGTATCAGAGCAAAGATTTGGGCACCTTATGGGTTGAATTAGGATATTTTAATGATGTTTGCTATATGTTTGATTAGCTTGTTTCTATGATTTAGAAATACAACCTTTTCAGTATCTTGTAGAAATGGCCTCATTCAAGAGAACCCAAGCTGAGATCTTGGAAACCCTTACTCAGAACATAGAACACTTGGTGGCTAGGGCAGATCGACAAGAAGACAATCAGGCTGCCACCACTGAAGTTCTAAAACTCTTGACTGATGAGTTAAAGAGTAAAGGAAAAAGAAAAAAAAGGTGAAACTAGCAACTCAATTAACCAGACTCTAGGGCAATTTCGAAAGAATAACCCCCTTCATTTAAGGGATCTCATGACCCAGACGTAGCCCAAGAGTGAATGGATCAAATCGAGAAAATTTTTGGAGTAATGGAGTGTAGCTCTCAGCAGAAAGTAACTTTAGCCGTGTTCAACTTAGAAGGCGAGGCTGAGCACTGGTGGCGTGGAGCCAAGAAGCTATTGGAATCTAAAGAAATAGAAATTTCATGGAAGGTATTTCAAAATACTTTCTTTGATAAATACTGTCCAGATTGTGTAAGGATAGAAAAAGAAACATCTTTTATCCATATTAGACAAGGGGAGAAATCTGTGGCTGAATATGAGGCAAAGTTTGAGGAATTAGCCAAATTCTCTTCCTACTTAAAGAATACCCATGATGAAGCCTGGAAGGCAAATCACTTCGAAAGAGGGCTTAGAGCAAACATAAGAGATCAAGTAACCACTTACGAAAAAAAGAATTTTGCCCAACTTGTAAACAAATGTAAGTTGGCTGAAAGAAGCATTCATGAGACCAAGATCAAATAATAAGGGTGGAAGTTCATGGAAGAAAAAGAAAAAGTTTACCCATGAGTAGAATAGGAGTAAACCATCAAACAACTCCAGCCTGCCTAAGACTCCATGCATTATATGTGGAAAGAACCATGGCAACACTAAGTGCCTAGCTGGTTTAGGCGTGTGCTACAAATGTGGAAAGCTAGGACATATGTCTTGGGATTGCCAAGCCTCAAAGGAAACAGTCTCTCAGTCCAGACCACAAATTCAAGGACGAGTATTTTCTTTGACTCAGCAGGAAGTTGAGAAATCACCTGATTTGATTCAAGGTAACATTTCTATCTGTAATACTAAGTTTGATAAACTAACACTCTCTTTGGTTATCTTTTTCAGATACAGAGGTTGAGGAAGAAAACAATCCATCTGAGAATTAGAGGCTTATTGTAATTACATTCCAATTCTATCGGGTGGGCTTAAGAAGTTTTTTTGTAAAGACCTAGGGAATGCTCTGTAATTTCTATAGGTCACCAGGCTTGTTTGATGTAATACGGTATTTTATGAAAGACCTACCTTTTATTATTATGATTAGTTGAATTATAATTCTGTTGTTGTGGAATTTGAAACAAAAGTAAAATGTTGAATTTCTTCCTATATATGAAAGTATAAACGTTTGTTTGGTAAATTTATGAATTTCATAATCGTAGATATTAGGAGTGTTCAGGAAATTTAAGGATACTATAGAGGTATACCATAGGTTTGTGTATTTATTCTCATATCTATTTTTGGGATATGAAAAATTGGTATCAGAAGATTTTTAGATCCCCTATAGATTACAGAGTAAAGTATTCTTTGTGGATCCTTCCCCATTATCGTGAGTCGTAGCATGATCATGAGTTTAAGTTCCATAAAAGACCTTATAGAGTTGAGTCTTTCTATTACTTACTCCTTGGTGGGGTTAGTAGAAGGGAAGTTTTGCTTATAAAAAAATGTTAGTTCTTTCTGTAGATCTTTGACTCTGTGATGTCAGAGGGATCTTTAAATCATGATGAATAAGTGGACTCAAGGAAGGTCTTAATTCCACCAGCTAATGTGGAAAACAACCCTGCTGATCATGCAAATAATGCATATACTCGGAATGTTGAGGGTGCACTTCTTGGTAGAGCAAGGAGAGCCGAAGCTGCTGCCCCACAACTTGATACCGCCATGATTAAAGAAATATTTAATTTGATTAATGATCGGTTAGATTGAATAGAGGCAGATAGGAGAGAATAAGCGGCATGTGTTAGTCCACCAGCTATTGCTGCTGACATTGAGATTGAAATTATACCACCACTACCCCATCAGGCTAGGGAGGACATTGTTAGAGATGTTAAAATGTTCGAGTTCTAGAAAATAAGACTACCAATCTTTACTGGGGAAGACTCTAATGAAGACCCGTAACGTTTTCTGGACAATTGCAAGGCTATGGGTAGATCAGGGATGTCCTTGTGTTGGTTGCCAAATGAATAGAAATGGATGCCTTGCTCGTTCCCCTTCCATCTAATGCCTTATGAGGGGCGGCTTTAATTCTTCTAGAAGGGGTAGAGGAAGGAGACTACAGTGTCCTGAGTGTGGGAAATTTCATACAAGAGAATGTTATATAAAAAAATATGGCTCAAGTTGTTACCCTTGTGTGCAACAAGGACACATTAAGAGAGAATGCCCTTATCTTATTACAGAATTTGATCAGGGATCTGTTATGCCGCCTCATACTCAGCCAATAACTACTCCTACTATCCGTACACCAACCACTACAGTAGGAGGTAATATGGGACGGGGTTGTGGTAGAGATCAAAGAGATCGTGGACAGCAGGTAGCTGGCAGTAGTACCGCCAGAGTTTACGCTTTGACTCGTTAGGATACCCAGGCATCCAATGCTATTATTGAAAGTAATGGTTGGAACCCAAGAGGGGGCTGAATTGGGTTTTATAAATTTTTCACAAAACTTTACTGGAAGTTAAAATGATTTTCTATAAAAGTACAATGCTTAGGATAATAAATACAACACAAAAAATCAATGTGCTATCAAGATGAATAATTATGAGGAGCAAGGAAATAAAGAATAGATAACAGTAAGCACAAATAAAGGAGTAAGGGATAGAAAGAGCAAACTCAGAGATTTATACTGGTTCGGCTAATCTCAAGCCTACATCCAGTCCTCAAGAAGTCACTTGAGTATTTTCACTATACTTGCAAGTTTGATCTGGGTACTTGAAAACCACTACAAAGAATTTCGTTAGCCAAGGCTCCTCCACAACCCAACGAAGAATTTATGAATCCGGGCTCTTCCTCAACCCTCCGGAGAATTTTTACTAAACTGGCTTCTCTACAACCCAAAGGAAAGCCCTCTCAATAAATACTCTATGAAGGAATACTCTCCTTGATAATACAACTCAAGATAATATTTGTGTTGATCAAAATCAACAATTACAGAGAAACTCTCTAAAAATAGAGTATATATTACATTGATAAGCTCACAAGGGTATAATCTGCATAAGAGAGAATTTACAGATGATGTTCAGCAATAGGAGTGTTCTCTCTACCGTTTTGATAGCCCCCAAGGTTGATATATATAGCCCAAGGACGAATAAGACCGTTGGAGACAAATCCAAGGTGGTTCCATAATGATGTCAGCAAAAACTAGCCATTACAGCACATTTTTTGATGTTGGTGGTCGACCAGTGTGGCACGATGGTCGACCAGTGAGGTCCAGAAGTGATTCATCAGTCACGTTGGTCGACCAGTGTAGATGGGGTGGTCGACCAATGCTCAAATATTTTTGCTTCTAGAGCTCGTTGGTCGACCAGTCAGCATAGGGTGGTCGACCAATGCTCAAAGACTTTGCTTCTGGAGCTCATTGGTCGACCAGTCAGCATAGGGTGGTCAACCAATGCTTAAAGACTTTGCTTCTGGAGCTCGTTGGTCAACCAGTTAGGATAGGGTGGTCAACCAGTCACTTGTTATCTTCAAATACTTTGTTTTTAGAGCATGGTGGTTGCTATCTTGATGTATCCAAGCTTCCAAGACTTCAAATCTTCTAATTCTTCATTTCTTGGAGCTTTGTTATTTTCTTGAGTGAAGCATGATATTGTTTTTCCTTGTTCTTCAATCCAATGTTCCCTCTTCTTGTTTTTGAACCAACCTATGAAATATATCTTACTTGCAAACCCAATGGTAAGTTCAATTCATGATAATAGCATGATTCAATATATGAAACATACATATTAAATAACATAATCATGCTTAAGTGCTTGTAGCATATATATAATAATTAACCTTTATATATGTCAATGCTACAATTCAAATACATTTATCATCATCAAAACTTATGGCATATAGCCTTAGGGGCAACAATCTCCCCCTTTTTGATGATGACAAATCACCAAAGAAAAATATGTATCACAAGATAATGAATGCAATATGATAAGCACATACACATATTTTTCTACTGTTTCTTCTCCCCCTGTTTGACATCAACAAAAAGGTGTAAGGAATACAATATATAGAAGTTAAAGTACATACCTTCTTTAAGCCAGGATGGCAAAACATGTCAATATAGCATGGGGTGAGGATACATCAAAACTTATCATTGATTTCATTGACATGTAAAAATAATTTTTAGAAAAATTTCTCATGTCAAATGAAATGAGCCAAAAGATAAAACTTGAAAGAGTTTTAGGTTCCCCCTTAAACCTTGCATAATTTGAAAAAGAATAATGAATAATGAATATCTAATTTTTCAAGATATATTCTTTGTCAAAAAATATACAATCAAGTGAGGCAAACCTCCCCCTGAATTTCATAACCTTTTTCCTTTGAGAAAGATTGTTCAAATCAGTATAAAGGAAATTTAGTTTTTGATTTGCAGAATTTTGAAGTAAGACTTTTGAAAAAATTTCTACAATATTTCTGTTGAAGATGATTTCTGCTTGTTTATGAAAAGACATTTTAGTAAATAGCAGAAACATTGAAATCTTTGAAATATGTAACAAGAAATAAACATCATTTGCTGACATATGATAGAAATATTTGCAGCACACAAAAAAGTATGATATATGGATTAGCAAAGCATGATATAAACAAGAATATTAATCATAATCCATAAATCAAATAGTAATATTTTTCAAGATTTTTGAAAATAATTTCTGTTTATAAAAATATTTTAACATATAGCAGAAGTAATTTAAAATGAGGATATTCAAATCTTTTTCTTTGCAAGACAGATTTTGCTTCAATAAGGCAAAGCAATTTCAACACAGTGGAAGCAATTCAAGAATTTCATGATCCTTTTCTAAAACATTTTGCTTTAAAAGGAATTTAAAAAAAATTTCATCCAAGGAAGCAACATATATATGGATTAGTGTAACAAGATATAATCGAGGGTATAGTTTATAATCAATACATCAAATATCAATATTTTTCATCCCTTTTGTCAACAACAAAAGAGATCTTTAAAACCTTTTCTTTTTCATAAAGAATGTTGCTTCATATGATAAAACATATTAGCATAGTAGAAGCCTTTTTTTTTTAAATCCTTTTTCAAAACAAATTTGCTCCATAAAAGATACGATGGATTTTAGCACAACGGAAGCAATTTATATACCCATTCAAGATATAAGATATTATAACCAGGATATATATATATATATATATATATTACGAATCACAGCAGAAGCAATTGACAAAGGATTGATTAGAGGATATAAACATGATAATCTATAATCCATAAACCATTAAGTGCAAAGAGTGAAGGATATATATTTGAAGAAGATTAGTCAAGCATGTATAATATCCATTTTGAGATGAGTAAACATACCTCTCAAAATTCTTTTATCCAATCGACTGCTCGTTCTTACCTTTCTTTTGCAAGAGCTTGTTCATCCAAGAATTGTCTTAGCGTAAAGACAATTTATTTTGCAACTCTTGACTATTTGATCCTCGATGAAGATTTTAACCATGTATAATTTGACTGTCCCTTTGAACAAGTCATTCTTATCTTTAGGCTTCTTCATCAACAAAGAAGTATCCTTGCACAAGATGTGATTAGTAGATCCAAAAATCATATAATCATTTGATAGATGATAGGCAAGGAAAGTAACTTGAAAGAATTTTAGTGGCAAAAGGAATGATTTTCTTATTTGGAAATATAGCCACTATAGTTCATACTTAGCTTGAGGTGCAAAAGAGATATTGAAAATAATATATGAGATTTCAAAGTATTTTTCAATCAGTTTAAAGACTTTTTCTTGCCATTCATCCAATCTTCACATAAAGCTCATAATATTTGATGGATTAACAATCTATTTCAAGCAAGGCTAGATAATACCAATGTTTTGAATGTGCATGCTTGATTAGAATCACCATCTTCATCGTTGAGTCCTTCATCCTCAAGCTTGGTTGGTTGTCATTGCAAGCTCGAGCTTGAAAATACTTTTCCTCATAAAATAATGTGACTCTTATTCTTAGGTACCCAAATAATTTGGGTCCTTGACGGGTTAGTTCATAATTCTCAAGCAATGGAGGATTTATAAAGAAATCATTCTTCTTCAAAGATTGATACCATAAAAAGCACAAGAGAAGAAAATCTTTTGCAATAAGGATTTCCAAATCCTTTTCTTTTCAAAATGATTTTTGCTTCAACATGATAAAATAATTTTTGAAACAATCTCTACCCTTGAAAGAATGATTCTATAAAGAGCTTATCAGAAAAACTTTGTCAATAAGAATTTCCAAGTCCTTTTATTTTGAAAAACAAATTTTGCTCCAAAAAGGATTTGGAAAGAGATGCAGCATAGCAGAAGCAACATATATATCCTTTTAAAGATAATAACAGATGATATTATAACAGGATATATATCACAAAAAATGCAAATGATATAATCATACAAGATATACCATATTATAATCAGAGTATATAATAGCATAGGGGAAGCAATTATGGATTAACAAAAAAGATATAGCTATTATAAAGTAGAATCCATAGGCAGAGGAAGATTTCGAGTGAATGCCCATTGAGATGCATCTTCAATGATGAGTTCCTTAGGATAACTTATGGCATACCTCAAATCCTTTGAAAAATCATCATTGTTGCTTGATGTCTCCTTCTCATGAGGTAATTTTTCTTCTTGGAGCTTTTCTTCTTCTTGAGGTAGATTTGCATTCTTTTCAATGCCATTATCATCCTTTGCAATAAGGATACTCTTTTCTTTTTCAAAGCTTTGAAAATAATTTTCTGCTTATGTATAAAAATATTTTTGTACACAGTAGGTGAATTTGAAATAAGGATTTTTTAAACTCCTTTTCTTTTCAAAATATGATAAAGCAATTTCAAATCCTTTTCCAGCACTTTTCGAAATAATTATTATTGAAAGAATGTCACCAGATTTAGCATAGTAGAAGAAAATATATATCCATTATCATATATAAAACATTTTATATCGAGGATATATCATATCATCTCAGTAGAGGCATAACGTATTTTGAAAAGTATACATATATTCATTTAAGGCTAGCAATCATTTTCTCACATGAATATATATATCATCATTACATAGCATAAGCAAGTTACATACTCATTCAAGATAAAATATTATAACCAAAGTATGTAGTAACATAATTGAGGTAATATGGATTAATAATATATAATCAGATATAAACTATAATCCATAAACAATGGTTCATAAGTTACAGCTTATGCAAAATATATGATATGTATAATGCTCAACCCATGATGTATTTTTAAAAAATAATTTAAGTATATTTAACATATTTTTATATGCAATGATGTGATCAAGTATGTAAGATGTCAGAAAACAATATGTCATTGCAATAAAAGTATGTCAGTAAAAAGATTTGCCAAAATGTTCAATTGAGATCAAGGAGTATCATTCAATTAAATAATAAAGAAGTAAAGGATAGAGATACTCATCAATTTTGACAAACTTTTGTTGCTTCTTGAACTTCTTCGTTAAGATGTTGATATCCTTGTCTTCCTCATTGCCCTTCTTTTGATCCTATCTTCTTGCCGTTTTAATGATCTTCATTGATTGATTATTTGCAAGATCCTCTCAAAAACAATCTTATATAAGATCACCCATGAAGCTTTGAAGAGATCATTAAGTACATAGCAGCAAAATTTAAATCCTTCATTTACTGTCATCCACTAGTCGACCAACATGTCTACACTGGTCGACCATCGTGGGGATGAGAAAGTGCGAGGAGCTTACTGTCAAGCATTGGTCGACCATCATGAATGAACTGGTCGACCACTCATGACCAAAATTGCCTTAGTTAGCCACTGCCTCGAGTTGGTCGACCAGTCTGAGTACCTTGGTCAACCACTTATCTTATGTTGCAAAAGTATTTACTCAGCGTTCAGCATTCTTCTCTGGCCCTGGGCATTGGTTCAATGTAGGCTTCGTTGGTCGACCACTGATGAGAGCGTTGGTCGACCAACCAACTTTAAAACTATAAGTCTTACTGATTTCAGAGAGCAGAGGAAGAGAATGCTTTAGAGGATAAATTTGAAGATTAACTCCTGCAAAACACTTTTGGTGGAGCACTTTGAAGTTTAAATTAGTAATGCTCAAATAAATCTCGAGTACAAGGAGCAACATTATGTTGAAGATATGCCATATTAATAAAAGTGCTATGCTTCCATGAAATGCAATTTTGCAAGAAATTGGATTTCATTGAAAATATTTAAATAAGATTACAGCAAGGATAAATACTATAGGTAGGAGTAATCTTATTGTTGTGAAGACAAGAAAAATATGCGTGTAATGGAAGCAAGTTTTCATGATGCAGTAAAAAGGATTGTTTGAGCAAATTTTGGAAGAAAGATTTTAGCTCAAAACAAAATTCGAATCTATAAGCTGCACACCTAACAATTTTTTTTCAGATATAGCATGCATGAGTATCAAGGATAGATGTAAGGCATATTAGAGAACAGACAAAAGCATTAGAGAGCAGTAAACATATCAGTCAAATTTCTTACAATGCATTCCAGCTTATATGTTTACTTATCCATTGCCTCCTTTTGATGCAAGAGAGTGGAGTTTGAATGATGTAGCCATTGAAAAAGTCATTTCCGCTCCTTGCTTCGAGGTAAATCTGCAAATTAATCTTTTGTCTTTGGTACCCAAATTTCTTTGGGTTTGCCTGGGTCATGAGTTCTTTTTGAACCCATTTCATTTTTACTCCATGAACAAGATTTTTCTTATAAAAACAGGAGTAAGATTTGTGTCCTTTCAGTCCACAATAGAAACAAGTGCAAGTTGGACTATTGGACATCTTTGCAGAAACAAAGAAGTTTTTAAAATGCTTTTGGTTTGATTTCTTGTTAAAAACAAGACCAACTTTGTTAAACTTTCTTCTTTGTTTCAAAACTGAGGTATTTAAAATTTCTCTATCTTCAGAGAGTTTTTCAAGTGTGTTTTTAAGATTATCATTTTCCTTTTTCAAAGAATCACACTTGGTACAAAAGCAATTTTTGTTGGAAGAGATATTTGCTTTTAAAATTAAATTCTCTTCTTGCAAAGTTCTGTTTTGATTTTCAAAAACAAAATTCTCTTCCTTGGAAATAGAAAATTCATTTTTCAATGTTTCCAACTCATTTTCAAGAGAAGAGTTTTTCTATTTTGAAACATTTAATTTCTTTGCAAGTTTTAGAGATTCTTCATGTAAATAATAAAAAGCATCTTGCAATTCTTCAAAAGAGTAGTCAAATGAATTTACCTCATCTTCATCTCTAGCCACAAGACAGATGTAGTTTTCTTCATTTGTGTCCTCCTTATCAGAATTGATATTTTCCCAAATCGAGGATAGGTAAGCTTTCTTTGATGATTCAACTTTTGGTTGAGATTTCTCTTCTTCTCCTTTTTCTTTTTCTTCTATCTCCTGGTGATTTGAGATTTTCCTGTAAGTTCAACACCAAGAGCTTGCAATTGATTAAGCACAAGTTATATCTCATTAATGGTTTTGCAATTGTTCATTTAAGCAATTTCAAGTTCATTAATGAAACTTCTATACCTTAATTCCTCAGCAATAAGATCTTCCTCATGTGCAACTTCAAGAATTTCCCACATTTCTTTTGCAGTTGCACAGTTGGAGATTTTGAAAAATTCATCTCGACTCAATGCACAAGAAATAATCAATTTTGCCTTAGCATTGAGTTGCATTAAACTTCTTTCAGTATCATTCCATTCACTCTTGGGTTTTGGAATGCATTTTCCTTGTTCTTCCTTGACAGGCATATAAAAACCATTTTCTATAACTTCCCAGAGTTTATGGTCTACTGAAATTAAAAACATTTTCATTTCATACTTCCAATATTGAAAATGATTAGCATAAAAAATTAGAGGTTCTGTGAAAGAACAATTTTCAAATATAAACCACTCACTAAATCCAACCATGTTTACTCTTAGATGGTTAAGTATCAAATCAAGAGCCCAAGCTTTGATAACAATTGAAAGTAATGGTTGGAACCCAAGAGGGGGGTGAATTGGGTTTTATAAATTTTTCACAAAACTTTATTGGAAGTTGAAATGATTTTCTGTAAAAGTACAATGCTTAGGATAATAAATACAACACAGAAAATCAATGTGCTGTCAAGATGAATAATTATGAGGATCAAGGAAATAAAGAATAGATAACAGTAAGCACAAATAAAGGAGTAAGGGATAGAAAGAGTAAACTTAGAGATTTATACTGGTTCGGCTAATCTCAAGCCTACATCCAGTCCTCAAAAAGTCACTTGAGTATTTTCACTATACTTGCAAGTTTGATCTGAGTACTTGCAAACCACTACAAAGAATTTTGTTAGCCAAGACTCCTCCACAACCCAACGGAGAATTTATGAATCCTGGCTCCTCCTCAACCCTCCAGAGAATTTCTGCTAAACTGGCTTCTCTACAACCCAAAGGAAAACTCTCTCAATAAATACTCTATGAAGGAATACTCTCCTTGATAATACAACTCATGATAATATTTGTGTTGATCAAAATCAACAATTATAGAGAAACTCTCTAAAAACAGAGTATATATTACATTGATAAGCTCACAAGGGTATAATCTGCATAAGAGAGAATTTACAGATGATGTTCAGCAAGAGGAGTGTTCTCTCTACCATTTTGATAGCCCCCAAGGTTGATATATATAGCCCAAGGACGAATAAGACCGTTGGAGACAAATCCAAGGTGGTTCCATAATGATGTCAGCAAAAACTAGCAGTTACAGCACATTTTCTGATGTCGGTGGTCGACCAGTGTGGCACGATGGTCAACCAGTGAGGTCCAGAAGTGATTCATCAGTCACGTTGGTCGACCAGTATAGATGGGGTGGTCGACCAGTGCTCAAATATTTTTGCTTCTGGAGCTCGTTGGTCGACCAGTCAGCATAGGGTGGTCGACCAATGCTCAAAGACTTTCCTTCTAGAGCTCATTGGTCGACCAGTCAGCATAGGGTGGTCAACCAATGCTTAAAGACTTTGCTTCTGGAGCTCGTTGGTCGACCAGTTAGGATAGGGTGGTCGACCAGTCACTTGTTATCTTCAAATACTTTGTTTTTAGAGCATGGTGGTTGCTATCTTGATGTATCCAAGCTTCTAAGACTTCAAATCTTCTAATTCTTCATTTCTTGGAGCTTTGTTGTTTTCTTGAGTGAAGCATGATATTGTTTTTCCTTGTTCTTCAATCCAATGTTCACTCTTCTTGTTTTTGAACCAACCTATGAAATATATCTTACTTGCAAACCCAATGATACGTTCAATTCATGATAATATCATGATTCAATATATGAAACATACATATTAAATAACATAATCATGCTTAAGTGCTTGTAGTATATATATAATAATTAACCTTTATATATGTCAATGCTACAATTCAAATACATTTGTCATCATCAAAACTTATGGCATATAGCCTTAGGAGTAACAATTATTATAGGTACTTTATCCGTTAGTACTTTTGCTGCTTATCTATTGTTTGATCCTGGTGCTACACAGTCGTATGTGTCAACTTTTTTTGCCAAGAGGTTTGAATCTAGTCCTGTTGTGTTAAAAGAACCATTTTTTTTTTCAACACCAATGGGAGAAACCCTGGTAGTTAGATCGGGGTATCATTCTTGTAAGGTAATGGTTAGGGATAACGAAACATAAGTAGATTTTATGCTTCTTAATATGTCAGACTTTGATGTAATCTCGGGTATAGACTGGTTGTCTTCATGTTATGCTACTATAAACTGCCATAACAAGATCATTTCTTTTTGTATGCCATGGAAGCATAACTTTGTGTTTCAACGAGACCACGGTGAGGTGCCTTGTAATGTGATATCTATGCTGAGTGCCCAACTTATGCTACGAAAAGGTTATTATGGATTTCTAGCTTTTGTCAAGGACATAAGGAAAGAGGAGCAAAAATTGGAACACCTACCTGTAAATAATGAATTGCCAGATATGTTTCCAGAAGATTTACCTGGTTTACCACTAGACAGAGATATTGAGTTTGGTATTGATATGATTCCAAGTACTCAGCCATATTCCATTCCTCCTTATCTCATGGCACCTACCGAGTTAAAAGAACTTAAGGGGCAATTCGAAGATTTATTGAATAAGGGGTTTATTCGTCTGAGTTTTTCACCATGGGTTGCTCTTGTCCTCTTTGTGAAAAAGAAAGATGGTTCCTTGAGACTTTGTATATACTACCGACAGTTAAACAAGGTCACAATGAAGAATAAATATCCTTTACCAAGGATAGATAACTTATTTGATTAGCCTCAAGGGGCACAATATTTCTTAAAGATTGACTTAAGATCTGACTATCATTAATTAAAGATAAAGAATGATAATATACTTAAGACTGTGTTTCAAATGCAATATGGATATTATAAGTTTCTTGTGATGTCATTTGGGTTAACAAATGCACTAGCAGCATTTATAGATTTGATGAATAGGGTGTTCAAACCTTTTCTTGATAAGTTTGTAATCGTATTTATTGATCATATTCTTGTGTACTCTAAGAGCTCAGAGGAACATATAGAACATTTAAGAATGGTGCTATAGACTTTAAGAGAACATCAATTATATGCTAAATTTTCAAAGTGTGAATTTTGGATAAGTCATGTAACATTCTTGGGGCATGTAATTTCCTAGGAAGGTATTCATGTAGATCTAAGTAAAATAGAGGTGGTAAAATAGTGGCCTAGACCAACGACGATGTCTGAGATTTGAAGTTTTCTTGGTTTGGCGGGGTATTATCATCGCTTTGTCAAAGATTTCTCTAAGTTGACCCAAAAGAATATGAAATATGTTTAGGATGATGCTTGTGAATAAAGTTTTTCTGACTTAAAGAAGTGTCTAATGACGACACCAGTTCTTGTACTGCCATCGAGACCAAGGGGTTATTTTGTGTATTGTAATGCTTCAAATGTAGGATTAGGTTACGTGTTAATGCAATATGGTAGAGTCATTGCTTATGGCTCTTGGCAGCTTAAGAAACATGAACTTAATTATCTCACTCGTGATTTAGAGATGACGGCAGTAGTGTTTGCTTTAAAGATTTGGAGACATTACTTGTATGGAGAAACATGTAAAATTTTCACAAACCATAAGAGTCTCAAGTATATATTTGAATAGAGAGTTCTAAATTTGAGATAGTGAAGATGGATGGAACTCTTAAAAGAATATGATTGTACCATTCTCTACCATCCAGGAAAGGTGAATGCTGTTACAGACACCCTTAATCGAAAATCTATGGAGAGTCTTGCTCATATTACCAGAATGAGAAGGTCCTTGATTCAGGAACTACAGGAACTAGAGACTAGTGGTATATTCTTTGAAATTTCTGAATTAGGCGCATTCTTGGCCCACTTACCAGTAAAGTCCTCCTTTGTAGAAAGAGTCAAAACAACATTAGAAAATGATGCTGAGATGATTAAAACTAGAGATAAGGTGAGAATAAGTTTGGTACAAGGTTTCTTAGTGGATGAGGAAGATGTGTTATGGTTTAACGGAAGACTTTATGTCTTGAATGTTGAATCCTTGAAATGGGAGATTTTAGCAGAGGCTCATGGTTTACCATATGTTGTACACCCTGGTGCCATCAAGATGTACTATGACTTGAAACAAGTCTACTAGTGGGAAGGTATGAAACGAGATGTAACTAATTTTATGGCTCAATGCTTAACATGTTAGTAGGTCAAATCTGGACATCAAAGGTCGCCTGGTTTAATGCAAAAACTTGAGGTTCTTGAATGGAAAAGGGAACAAATTACTATGGATTTCATAGTAGGTTTACCCCAATAATCTAAAGGGAATGATTCTGTTTGGGTTATCATTGATAGACTCACTAAGTCAGCACATTTTCTTCCTGTTCATACTACTTTAAGTATGGCGAAGCTTGCTAGGTTGTTTGTAAAAGAAATAGTAAAGCTCTATAGTATACTAGTGTCCATTATATCAAACTGAGGACCCCAATTCACTTCCCAATTCTAGAAAACTTTTCAAAAGGCTTTGGGTACTAGAGTAGACCTGAGTACAGCATTCCATCCTTAGACAGATGGCCAGTCTGAAAGAACTATTCAAACTTTGGAGGATATGTTGAGAGCATGTGTGTTAGACTTTGGTGGAAGCTGGGAAGATCATATACCACTTATTGAATTTGCTTATAACAATAGCTATCAAGCTAGCATTCAAATGGCGCCTTTTGAGGCTTTATACAGAAGATGATATTGATCTTCTATTAGTTGGTTCGAACTCTCAGAATCTAAAATGGTAGAACTTAATATGATATAGGAAGTCATGGATAAAGTTAAACTGATCAGGGAGAAGATGCTAGCTGCTAAAAGTAGACAAAAGTCCTATGCAGACAATCGATATCGTGATCTTGAGTTTATTATAGGTGATATGGTTTTGTTACGAATCTCACCAATGAAGGAAATTATGAGGTTCGGAAAGAAAGGAAAACTCAGTCTGACATACATTGATCCATATGAAATTATGGGAAGAGTGGGCAACGTGGCATATCGCCTAGCCTTGCCTTCAAAATTGGAAGGGGTGCATCTAGTATTCCATGTGTCTATGCTACGAAAGTATCTTCCTGACCCTTCTCATGTTATTTGACCCCAAAGGTGTAATTTAATGAAACCCTCTCCTGCGAAGAGGTACAAGTAGCTATTCTTGATAGGCATATCAAGAAACTTCACACTAAAGAAATTCTTACTGTCAAGGTTCTGTAGAGGAATCATTCTCACGAAGAAGCCACATGGGAAGCAGAAGATGAGATATGGAACAAGTATTCATACTTGTTTGAATCTTGAGGTGAATTTTAATTCGGGGGACCGAATTCTTTTGAGGAGATAGAATGTAATACCCGTTAATTTTTGGGTTACATGTTTGGAATTATTTCGGTATTTATAGCGTAATTTTGGTTGGTTTTTTTTAGTCATTTTAATTTTTTTCATATTTAATAATTATCTTTAAATATTATTTATGGAAATTGTGTTAAATGACTAGACTAAATATACTTAATGTTATACAGTGTATTTTTATGAATTGTAAAATTTATGGAAAAAGGGAAACTGAATTTCATTAACTGGAATATTTTGTGTTGGATCAAAATAGGTTTAGGTTAGTGGGTTTGGTACCCATGGGTTTACCCATAGCCTATTTAGCCTTAAATCCTTCAGCTGTCCTAACTCCGTCATTTTCACGATTTTCTCTTCTCTCTTTTGTAACTCTCCCCAAAACCTTCATCTCACTCTAAATCCTTCCCATAAATTTTCAATTTTTGGAGATTTGTTCAGTTCAAAAGCCTTATAAGGACCAAAGGTAAGCTTTAATCTCATTATTTTCCTCAAATTTCAATTTATGTGGAAAGTTAAAGGAGATTTTGTTTCTTGAAGATTTTTATGACAATTCATGGATTTCAGTTGTTCTAGAGGTTTTTGAGTTAAGATTGAGTTAAGGTAAGTTGGGAGAGATGAAATTTTGGTTTAGAAATAAAGAATTATAAGATGAAAAATTTTGGAGGATTTTCTGCAAATTCAAAGTTACTGTAGTAACTGAAAAATCTAGAAAATTTTTGAGTTTACTGTAGCAGTTACTGTAGTGTCAGTGGTCAATGGTCCTGTAGTGGTCAACATTCTATGGCAAACCGTCACAATAGTGAACTGTTACTGTATCAAAAATAACTGTAGTGAACTATTACTGTAGCAAACCGACACTGTAGTGAACTATTACTGTAGCAATCAGAAAATACTACATATTTTCATGATTTTATTTCCTTTCTTATGTTTCTTTGTAATATCTTTTACTAAGAAATTTTCCTCTATCATGTTATACAAGTACTTGTGAGGAACAAGGTAAGTTTGGACAAATATCAAGGTGAGTGGACAACCTTGCAAAATTAATTTTCTAAATTGGTCAAAGCACAATATAAATCCTATTTGCATTATTTGTGAAATTGAGAAGATTACCAATGTATGTTTAAGTTGAAGAAAAATCACATTATCATTGAGAATTATTTCTATTACCCTATGTCGTAGTTCCTTAAACAAATTGGAACATGTTTGTGGGAATATGATTGTATGTAATGATTGTGATTGTATTTGATAATGCAAGATAAGGTGAGGGATTGATCATCCAACAGACTTGAATATGCCAATTAGTAAATCCATGGATAAACATTCCTAAGGATGAACATTGGGGAGTATAAACCTATTGAGCACCAACAGATTTCAGGCTTAATATAGTTGTAAGAACGTAAGCTCATAGAATTTTCAAAACTGACATAAAAAGTTGGTGTTCATACATATAAATATGTTGAATGTATTAAATGATACCTTTGATTGAATTAGCAATGTGATATTTGTGTTTATGATATTTCATGCACAATTGTTTACTTATTGAGTTTGATAAACTCACACTCTCTTTGATTATCTTTTTCAGATATAGAGGTTAAAGAAGAAAATAATCCATCTAAGAATTAGAGGCATATTGGAATTTCATTCCAATTCCTTTGGAGGGAATGCTTTGTAATTCCTATAGGTCACCTAAGCTTGTTTGATGTAATACAGTATTTTATGAATGACCTACCTTTTATTATTATGATTAGCTGAATTATAATTCCGTTGTTGTGGAATTTGAAACAAAAGTAAAATGTTGAATTTCTTCCTGTATATAAAAGTATAAATCTATGTTTGGTAAATTTATGAATTTTATAATCGTAGATATTAGGAGTGTTCAAGAAATTTAAGGACACTATAGAGGTATACCATAGGTTTGTGTGTTTATTTTCCTATCTATTTTTGGGATGTCACAGGTTGTTTCTTTTTTTTTCTTTTTAGCAGCCACCACATTATTTTCAACATTTTCAATTTCATTTAATTTCGATCTAGAAGTATTGCAAACCTTACATTTCTCTTGTGATTCATCTGGTCCCCAATACAACATGCAATCCATCGAACATGCATGAATCTTATTATAATTAAGATCTAAGCTCTTAATCATCTTTTATGCCTCATAAAAAGATGTTGGCAAATTAACATTCTCAAAAGCATCTTTAGTAAGATCAAAGATCATTGAAATTGTTTTTTCAGTTGCACTACAAACGACTTTGATGTAATACAAATGAACAATGAATGATAATTTGGTATAGTTTGTGCAATCGTCATAAAGTTCTTGATTTCATTCTCCAATTAATTCTTTCATTTTATCTAACTCCTCATTGTGAACTTCTGCACCTCTAATATTGCCCTTGACTGGTTGATTTGATGAACTAAGATCTTCATGTTCATTTTCCTCAAATACACCAAAAATATCTTTTAACATGTCATGCATTGGATATTGTCTACATGGTTCTTTTTGTATTTTGGTTTTTGATCCTACATTGGGTCCATCATATTTTTCTCCATGAATATACCAAGTAGTATATCTAATAGGAAAGCCCTTTTGAAGTAAATGACTATGTACTTCAAAATCTATTCCCCATACGCCGAAATCCACAAGGAATACAAGGACACACAATCTGGCCATTTAGAGATTCATTTGAAAAGGCAAAATCAAGAAATTGAATAACCCTATTCATAAATTCATTCGATCTAATTAGCTTGTCAATCCAGCTTTTATCAACCATGATTGTGCAAATCTAATTTCAACATCAAATATAACTTGTAAAAAATGAATTCATAAAAATATGACACCAATTTTAGGCATATATAAGCTTGAAGATAAATGGAGAGAAAATTAATTTTTCATGACCTAAGAAAGTATCTTTCATGAAATAAATGGTATATTCAATTCCCATGATGTGTAGGAAGCCTCTTGTCAAATAGGGAAGAATCGTCTATACACACTAAAACAATTAAGGTATGCAGCCAAATGAATTTTAATCCCCCTTATATCTTTAATTTTGCCTAAATACACAATTCATAACTCTGACTGTCCAACCAATCCAATAGAATAGAATTGATGAATGTAGAAGCATGTGTTATCATTTTCTTTTTAACACACTTTCTACATAGGTGTTACCTTAGCATTTAAAAGACTATTTATTGCGTAGGTTTCATAATGAACTAAAATTTCTTTACTACATGTATAGGTTTCAAAATGTCAGCAACAAAATTCACAGAACTAGCTAGCAAAAAATGCAAGCTGAAAGTAGAGAACATAAGGAAAAATCTATAGAACCAACCAGTAAAAAATGCAAAGTAAAAGGCCAAAACATCATAAAAAATCCACAAAACTAGCTAACAAAAAAATGAAAATATCCATAACTATAGGGGCAAGAGTAAGATGGAGCAAGTAAGAATAAAAATAAAAATATTCTTACTAACCTGGATGCAAGCAACCAAAATCTTAGGAAAACAAAGATGATAAAGTTTAGGAGAATATAACAATATTTGGGGTTAGGAAAGAATTGTTCCGAGTATAATCTAACATTTCCCAACTTATGTAATCAATATCATAGATTAACAAAAAATTAATCACTATAGGTTGACTCTTAGCTTATGTTATTTCTTAGCTTAAAGTGTAAAAATGTTGTGTTTTCTAATCCCATTTAATTTTTGTTTAAAAGAAACTTGTTGACTTATGATATCTAGCATTTTTATATATATTTTAACCCCTAATTTGGTCTATTTGCATTTTTATCTATTGGAATTTTCTAATTTTATTACATTTTGTAATTTATTAGGTCTAAATTAATTTTGGATGGAAAATAAATTATTTTCATATTTTAAGATTTAAATTATTAAAGACTCAATTTAATCCATTTTTGTGCTTTGCAGAATTTAAATTTGGAGATTTTCTAATGATATGGCGCCATTCTTGCTGACATGACACTGATGTGGCACTCTTCTGATGAGTAGGATGCTAGCTGGGACTTGTTTCTGCATTTTTGTTGATGTGGAGACATGTAGGGCCCTCAATCCAGATCACCTTCTGCATGCAGCCCAGCCTTTGCTTACCTCTTCCCCAAACTTTGCTGAAAATAGCATATCAGTTTTCTGCATTGCAAAAGAGCCTTTCTCTTGCACCATTTTCATGATTTGCTACTACTATCTATTGGCCCCCTTCTACAGAAAGAAATAAGTCACATTTCAGCTCTCCTTTTGAAAGTCAACTAAGCATCTAGGGTAGAATATTCCAAGGCATTTAAGGCATTAGTTTTGTAACACATAAGACACTTTTCATTTTATGTAACTTAGTATTTTCGCAGACCACTCTTCCTCTCTGTTTTCCCTTTTCTATTTTGCTGTTTTGCTTTCATGGAGGGCTAAATCTCCATTGTAATCAGTCATTAGGACCATGGGATGTTGTAGCTTGAACTGAAAATGTAAGTGTGTTTATTCTCCATTTCATTCTATTTTGTTTTTGTTCTACTTTTATGTTTATGTTGCTGAGATTCTGATTTGAACTTGAAGGAACATAAATGGATTTATATATGAGATATAACCTTACTTAACTGATTAGAAAAGTGAGTGAAGCAAAATGCCTAGTTAGATAATATTTAACTTGATTTGGTTGAGGTTTTCTTTTGAGATGATTCTAGTTATAGTTAGTGAAGATATTCTTGACTATAATTAGTAGCATTAAATTCTGGAAGTTACTCTAGAATCATTTTCATAAAGAACCAAATGTTGAAATAAGAACAAAGCTGAATCAATGAGTTAATTGATGATAATTGCACTCCCATAAATCCTAGTGGCTGGTTGCTTGGTCTTCTGTTATTGTCAAACTTGTTTTGCTGCTAATTTGCTGCTGTTGTTGTTCATTGTTGCTGTTTTATTTCTATTTCTACTGTTACTGCCAACAAACCTCCCCCCCCCCCAGTTTATGTGTTTTTAATTAGTGTTTGGGTGTTTAGAATAACAAATTATTGATTAGAAATAAAGCTTCTTGAGTGAATACGACCTGGGGACCACTATACAAAATTGTCACGAATTCAATTCTGGGCGATTCGGCATTGTAGTGGCGTGAACTAACTTACAAGGTTAATCTAGTGAGCAGTCTTGAGATAATCTGTTATCTAGCTAGCAATTGTCACATTCAGGATTAATTTATGAATGGCTTTATCTTGAATGGATAAATATTGGTCCATTAAGTTAATCTGTAAATACCCCATACAAGTTCTAATATTTTTATTTTTATTTTGTTTTCATTTAGTTCTTCTTGAATAAAAATGTATCCATACTTGCCTGTTGTGGAAGAGATGTCAAATGAACTACAATGAAGTTCCCATACTTGCCTACTGTGCTCCGCAATCAAAATAAATTGGCTTGTGAGTCATTGTTTTCTTTATATTTAATTAATTATGAATGTTAATTTTTTTGGGTAAAAATTTCCACAATTTTTATTAAAAACAATTTATTTTTTAGAATATTTATTTTTTATTATCTTTTAAAATAATCCATAACTTTAGTTTTTCGTAATAGCTATTTATATCAAAGATTTAACGTAAATTATTTATTTTGTCAAGTAAATACACAATTTTTTTTTCATATTTAAACTTATTATATTTATTAAATATGTCTGAAATTACTTGTGGTTTTAAATATAAAGTAACTTAGATTTTACCAAAAAAAAAAAAGAAGAAGATGGATCAGCCTAGTTTGACCTGTTAATACACTATACTAGTTTAGACATGTTTTTAAATGTGCAAAAAATTACATTTCCAAACATATTGAGTGGGTCTATTTTGAGAATAAAAAATGAAGATGAAGATAGATATAGATCTTCTTAAACCCCAAGCTAGCTTCAAAGGAAATGGGGTCCTCCGAAAGATAAAAATAAAAAGAAAATGATGTAAGGAGGAAAGAGCTATCAATTAATACACTAACAAAGTTTTTTTGAACATTTTGGTCAATCTCCTCTTTTCCAAACACGTATTAGTCCATTTGTGTACAATACATAACCCAAGACTAAAACCAAAAACACTTGAGACAAAAACTTCCATTCTATGGACTATGAGCACAAGAGTGAACCAAAAGCATGTTTGATTAATTATCAATTTTTTTTTTCATTCAGCAAATTTTAAAGTATCAACCAAACTTGAAAGCACTCGAAAGTCAACACTCATATTCCCATATTTATAATATACTATAAGAACTCATCCTAAACATATTTTTGTATTATTTCAGTTCAAACAAGGTGAGGTTCAAAAAAGTCAAGTTCAAATCAACATTATGGAAGTAACACATTTTCAGCACCAAAATCATTGTAAAACTAAAACCATTAGCTTTACTTTCATATTGGAATCAATTATTTTCATTATACAGGAACCAAAGAATGAAATATGAGTTCCATGGAAACTAAAATTCAAAGCAACAGAAGTCTTTCTTATCCAAAACCAAATAATTATTAATTCAAATAATTATTTAATAAAGTTAAGAATTACCTTGGAGAAGCTAGTTAAGCAATTTAGGCTGGAAAGCTGAACTTAGAAGATCTATAGAGCAAGCTTCTAGTAGGAGTTTAAGTGTAGACACATTCAAAATTAAAAGGAATTGACAACAAAAACATGTTTAGAACATAATTTGAAAAACTAAATCCATTTCAAAACAAATGGAAAATAAATTTGTACCAATTCAAGTATATATATTAAGCACTGTAAATATTCACAATATTGAATGACCACTTGAACTAATAAGTATTATTAGTTACAACTCTTCTTTCAACAGCTCAACAAACCATTTAATTTCTTGATTAGAGCAGCAGAAGCAAATTGTTTTAAAAATTTACTATTTGAGAATTTAGTAAGTGCTAATATAGCAGATCAAACACTGAATATAGATTAATCTAGAAATAGCAGAGATTGTGGCATTTGTATATTTCTGAATCAACAAAGCATCATGATAAGTAATTTATTTGGTGTATTACTCAATAAATTAAAGTAATGACACAAGATCCAAAATCTGGACTGTTATTATATTTGGTAAAGTGTCATCTTTTACAGTACAGCCCTTGACTATCAGAGAAGAATATGTAGTGAAAGCCACCATGGGATTGCTTTCTTTCAAGCATTATAATTATTAATTAGTTTATACTTATACCCTTCTAACACACATGAACACAATTCAGTCCAATTAGTAATTAACAAAACCTCTAAAACTCTGAACACTAACACTTTCCATTAATCCCTAGTAAAGGCCATCCTATTAGGACTTTGCAGCATCGGGAATATATATATGTTGGAAGCAAAAAGAAAAAAACAAAGGCTAAAGTTCTAAATAGAGAATTCACTTTAATTATACACTACTAGAAAACCCATAATTAGCGACGGAATTTAGCAACGGAAAATTTTCATCGCAAATTCCGTCGCAAATTCCATCGTTGATTTAAAATTGTAATATAAGGAATTTGCGACGGATTTTGCGATAGAAAAATTCGGTCGCTGATTAAATTTCCGTCACTAATATTAGCGACGGAATTTTCCGTATCAAAAATCCATCGCAAACTTTTTTTTAGTTTTGCAAGGGAAAATTCTGTCGCAAAGTAGTTTTTAGTTTTGCGACGAAAGAATCCGTCACAAAATTCCGTCGCAAACACTAGTTAATTTTTTTTTTAACTTTTTAATGTATCATTAATATTTATAGTCATTTATTTAAAAGAAACTTAATTTTTTTGTTTATTTGTCTAATATTGTAAAATAATCACTAATGACTCATTTATAATTAATAATTTTTTTATTTTGTAATTACTAATTAAAAATTTAATGAATCAATAATTTCTCACAATAAATTAAATATATGTAATGAAGTGTCAAAACATTTTTTCTCTATTAAATTAATTTTACCTCTAACTAAATTTCAATACAATTTTTTTTCTCAATTAAATTCATTCTATGTCAATTAAAAATTAAAGATTCCTTCTCAAAAATTGTGTTCTTAATTGTATAATGATACAATTAAAATAATTCTTTAATTAGTTTTTAAAGTAATTATATAAATTATGATATAATTAAGTGTAATTGTATAAATTAGGTTCATTCTCATAATAAAAGACATTATGTCATCACTAATAACCTTAAAATTTTGGTAAATTCCATAAAATCATAATTAAAATTCTATTTATATTAAATCTGGACACTTTCAGAAATTTTACTCTCTCCCTCCAACTTCTCATATTATTCATACAGGTCTTTCATAAAAATTTATTCCTTATTTTTTTTCATGTTCTAAGACCATATTTAGTTTCATGTAGGTCCATAGGTCACAAATATATTTTGTTCTAAAATTATAGCTATTCCTACAAACTTTTGATTTTATTCACTTAGGTCCTTGGTAATAATTTTTACTTTATCTTTCTCATGTTCTAAGATCACATCTAGTTTCATCTATGTCTGTAGGTCACAGAGATATTTTATTCTAAAATTATAGCTATTCCTACAAACTTTTGATCTTATTCACTTAGATCCTTTGAAAAAATTTTCTTTTATCTTTTTCATGTTCTAAGACCACATTTAGTTTCATCTACATCCATAGGTCATAAATATATTTTTTTCTAAAATTATAGCTACTCATACAAACTTTTGTTTTTATTCACTTAGGACCTTTGTAAAAATTTTTCCTTCATCTTTTTCATGTCCTAAGACCACATTTAGTTTCATCTACATCCACAGGTCACAAATATATTTTTTTATAAAAATTATACCTCTTAAAATTTTATTTTAAAATAAAATTAAACTTTTAATTTAATTAGTCTAATATTTATATATAGTTTTTATTTGTAAATATAATATATTTTTTAATTTTACCAATTGTCATTACCTTCTCTACCCAGACAAGCACAGTCCGAGTCCAAGCGATCCACAGCCGGTTGAAGTGTTCGGTGAGTCCCCCCTCCGCTGGTCTAGCCTTCATGAAGCTTGGTTCACGGTCTGAATCACAATGTGGTTCACGATCTCGTGAACCAGCAGCTGGTTCACGACCAGGTGTGAACCAGATCTGGTTCACGCCTTCGTGAACCAGGTTTCTGGTTCACGCACCTGGTTCACGACTGCGTGAACCAGATTTCTGGTTCATGCAGTCGTGAACCAGAAATCTAGTTCACAGGCGTGAACCAGATTTTTGGTTCACGCCCATGAACCAGAAATTTCTGGTTCACGGTGAACCATGAACTAGAAATTTCTGGTTCATGTGAACCAGAAATTTTTATGAGGTTGGAGATTTTATAATTGTATTGTACCGCTGAATTAATTGGTGTTGAATTAATTATTTTGCTTATTTATTGATAGATGTTTGCTTGTATGTAGCATTGTGTAATAAATGCATTTGTGACAAAGCAGGGGCTGCTAGAGGAGGTGGGTGGTGAAGGAACTTGGGGTTGGAATAGTCAGTGCCACAGGTTCACTTTTCTATTCATCCTCACCCTATTTTCTTTCTTAATTTTACAATGATTTACTCTTATTCTCTTGTTTATTTTGTTTCTTAGGTTTGTTTGATAGAGATTGCATGTTAGCTCAATTTGAATTAAGATGTAGTATATTTATTATACATAGTCAATAAAATTAGTCTGGAACTATTTATTAGAATCATTTGTCAACAAACCTAATATTATATTAAATTATGTTAGTTTAGATAATTATTTATTATTCAACTACTGAATTAGCCATAATTGTTATTAGCACTAATGTCATTAACGCTGTAGTCATATTTGTGTTTGATGATGTAAATATTTCTGATTGTTGCCATTGCATTAACAGTTAAAAGTAACACTTATTTCTTTAAATAATTATACATATTCAACCTCATGTAGCATCATCTACTCTCAGCATAATTTGTCATGTACTATATCTATATTTCTTTGTACAGTAAATGATGAAATTAATTTTTCAAAGTTTAAGGAGTTTATTTTAGCTTGCCTTGACGCAAAGTCCAATAAAAGTTGTGTCATAAATCAATAATTTTAGAATGCATTGAAATTTTAGGGTTGAGAACATGGATGTGCCACCTCACCGTCAATGGATGTACAATAGGGTTGGTCCTAAGAGAGTTAGGATTACAGATGAATTCTTGAATGGAGTTGAGATATTCATTAATCATGCAAGTCAATTACGAATATTTTTGAGCGAAGGGACGATAAGGTGTCCTTGTGTAAAGTGTAAATGTAGGAAGCTATTAGAACCTGATGATGTGAGGTTGCATCTTTACTAGAAGGGGTTCCAACCTGATTATTATTATTGGACATCCCATGGAGAAAAAATGCCACAAATTGCAAAATCCTCGTCAACAGTCAATCCTCTATTAGGTGACCCACCTTGTAATATTGGGGACAGTGAGGCACAGGAGAGTCGGTATGAGGAAATGGTGTTGGATGCAGCTAGGCATAGAATGGGTGTTGATATTGACCAAATGGTAGAGGAGTCTCATAACCCAGATGCTCAGGCCTTTTATGATATGTTACAGTCTGCACAAGCTCCTCTTTGGGAACGGTGTAATAGCCACTCTGAGTTATCAGCGGCGGTAAGGTTGTTGAGTATCAAATCAGATTATAACATGGCTGAGGGAAACTTCAATGCTTTTATGCAATTCATGAGTGAGGCTTTGCCATCTGGACATCGATTACCTGAGAACCTTTACAAAACAAAGAAATTGGTTGCAGGTTTGGGACTTGGGTACATGAAGATTGATTGTTGTGAGAATGGTTGTATGTTGTACTACAAAGATAATGGAGATGAAATAGAGTGCAAGTTTTGTGGGAGTGCCAGATACAGCACTAGAAGAATCCGTCATGGTACTCATGGCAGAGTAGCAAAAAAACAATTGTGGTTTCTGCCTTTGATCCCAAGACTTCAAAGGTTATTCACTTCTGAGGTCACGGCAAAGGAGATGAGGTGGCATCATGAGAACCGACGAGAAGATGGAGTGCTAGTCCATCCGTCTGATGGACTGGCATGGAAAATGTTTGACCAAGAACACCCAGGATTTGTGGCGGATCCTCGCAATGTACGACTTGGCTTATGTGCCGATGGGTTTACGCCATTTGGACAATCTGGACAAGTGTATTCATGTTGGCCAGTTATTATCACTCCTTATAACCTACCTCCAGGAAGGTGCATGCGACAGGAAGTTATGTTTTTTACCCTAATCATTCCTGGGCCTAGCAATCCAAAGGCCAAAATAGATGTCTACTTACAGCCCTTGATAGATGAATTAAAATTGTTGTGGGATGAAGGTGTTATGACTTATGATGCATTGTTGAAGCAAAATTTCAGTATGCGGGCGACGCTTATGTCGACTATAATTGACTTTCCCGCTTATGGAATGTTGTCTGGTTGGATGACTGTGGGGAAGTTATCTTGCCCCATCTGCATGGAAGCCTCGCAGGCATTTACGCTAAAATATGGTAGGAAAACTTCTTTTTTTGATTGTCATCGAAGATTTTTGCCACTGGACCACACATACAGGAGAAACAAGAATGCCTTCCTCAGAAACAAGAAAGAGAGGGCATCACCTCCTCCGCGGTTAAATGGGTCACAAGTTTATAGTACAGTATGTAACATTCCTATGGTCCATGAATGTGGTCAAGCTGTGACTGTTTCTAGGTATGGGGTCACACACAATTGGACAAAATGTAGTATATTTTGGGAATTGCCATACTGTAAGACAAATCTTATACGCTACAATTTAGATATTATGCATATTGAGAAGAATGTCTTCGACAATGTATTCAATACTGTAATGGATGATAAGGGCAGAATAAAAGACAATGTAAAGGCTAGAATGAACATCAAAGAATATTGTCGCTGTAAAGACTTAGAGCTAGTTCAATGTAATGGGAAGCAATTGAAACCCAAGGCTCGATATACGTTCACTTTAGAACAAAAACATGCTGTTTGTCAATGGGTTAAAAATCTTAGGCTTCTTGATGGGTATGCCTCCAATCTGGCACGATGTGTTGATTTCAAGGAAGGTAGGCTCCATGGCATGAAGAGTCATGATTGCCACATTTTTTTTGAGCGATTTCTTTCCATTGCATTTATAGATCTTCCAGAAGTTGTATGGAGACCACTAACAGAACTTAGTCAGTTCTTTAGAGATATTTGTTCCACTTCATTGATGATGGAAAAGTTAATACAATTAGAGGAAAACATTCCAGTGATATTATGCAAGTTAGAGAAGATATTCCCCCCTGGTTTCTTTGACTTTATAGATCACCTTCCAGTACACCTTGGATATGAAGCCAAAGTTGGTGGGCCAGTGCAATATCGTTGGATGTATCCTTTTGAGAGGTAAATATTCTACTTATGTGGACTATGTTTTGTATTTGCATTTGGTTGGTAATAAATATTTTTATAATTTTTGTATTGCAATTCCAAATTTAATCTAGGCACACATTAAAACGAAAAGTTAAAAATAAGGCTCGCGTGGAAGGATCTATATGTGAGGCCTATATCACCGAAGAGACAGCTAATTTTTGTTCACATTACTTTGAGCCTACTGTAGTCTCCAGAATAACTAGGGTTCCTAGGAATGATGATGGGGGTGAACCCTCTGGGCGATGCTCAATTTTCAATTATCCTGGTCGTTCTAGTGGTGAATGTGGGCACTGGTTCTTAACCGATCAAGAGGAAAAGATTGCCACAAAGTACATTTTGATGAATTGTGATGAAGTTCAATCTTATCTTGAGTAAGTTCACTTGACCTACGGTTTAAGTATGTATATCATCATGATTAACGTTTGTTGCTATCTTTTATAATAGCTTTGTGAATGCAATTTGTTTATTGATAACCTTCAGGCTTCTATCCCTAACATTACCAGTAATGACGTCCACAAGTATATAGACTCACAATTTTCATCCTGGTTCCGTGCATATGTAAGTTAGCCTTGCAAAACTTGCTTATTTCGAAATAACTATGTCATATTTTAATGTTTCAATCATATAGATAATAGGTTCTTGATCCAACCAACTCTGTTGAAGATCCAGTAATAAAAAGCATTGCATGGGGGCCAGTGAGAAAAGTGAAAACATGGTCAATGTACTTAATCAATGGGTACAAATTTCACACTGAGGAATATGGTCGTTATAAATCCACATACAACAGTGGTGTTTGTATTAAGGGGGCTAACTACAAGGATGTGGAGAGTGACTATTATGGTACACTCCAAGAGATTTACGAATTGGTCTTCACAGGATCATCATCAAAACGTTTGGTGTTGTTTAAATGTGATTGGTTTGGTCCCACCCTAGGTCGTGGTACACGAATTGACACCGAAGCTGGAATTGTTGAAGTTCACAAGTCAAGAAGGCTCAACACGTATGACCCATTCGTGTTTGCACAACAAGTTGTGCAGGTATACTTCACCCCTTATCCTGCCAATTGAAATAGGGATGATTGGTTGGCAGTGATTACGGTTAAGTCCAGGAGGACTATTGAGGCACCTAATGTTGAAATTAGTATTGATGCATTTCAAGAAGAAGATATGGGTCTTGTTATGCCAGCAATGGTCGAAAATGGTAGTGACTTTCAAGTCTTCCATGATGAGGGACAATATGAAGAGGTTGATACAAACTTAAATAATCAGTTATTCATTAATGATGAAACAGAAGAAGATACAGAGGATGAGACAGAAAAAGAAGTTGGAGAGGAGTCGGAAGAGGAAACTAAAGAGGATGAGAATGGAGAAGAATAAGACTCCTCTAATAGTTATTCATTCTCAATTTATGGTATATATGAATTATTCAATTTAATATCTATTTTATTTTCTGGTGTTTGATTAACATTTGTAAATGCACAATTTAAGATTAATGATGTCTAAGTTCACAATTTTTCTCTATTAGTGTGGAATTACATCAATACAGATGTCGAGCAGTCATACGGGGCGAGGTAGAGGGCGCAGAGGAGGTCGTCTCATAGTCCACCTGCGTCCCCTACAACCATCTACTTCTGCATCACCTGTCCCATCTCCTCCACAGTCAACTAGGCCAAGCACATCCTCAGAGCGTGTACTTTCCACTCAAACACCATCCACGCACCCTTCATCTGCTGAGGAGCCACCTACCCCTGCTAGTAATCAGTCGAGTCACCATCCTAGCGGGACTGATCCCACTGATAAGGATACGTGAGTTATACTTAAATTCTTTTGTTTGTTAAATTTTTTTTTAAGTACTAAGACTTATATTTTCAAAATTGCACAGTTTTTATCCAGTTGTTGATACCATACGAGAAATTTCCCCGATCATACAGGGAAAGTATGAGGCACCGGCATATAACTTTAAGACTACTCCTCCGGAATTGTGGAAGTTATCGTTTCAGGAATGAACGATAAATTTTGGTTTTGACTTACTTTTTTATTATTTATACTTAAAAATATTAACTTTTGTTTACTTTGTGCAGAAACATTACAAGTGGTTGCTTGAACATAATGCTCAGATAAAAAAGAATTGGAACAAGAAGTGCGGATACATATTACGCAACATGATGTGTTGCATCCGGAGTGAATATCAATCTCATCCTCGGCCTAAATGGATTAGCGAGGAAATCATGCAGCAGTTAATTCAGGCATGGGAGCGAGATGATTACAAGGATAAGTGTGAGAAGGCACGTAGAAACAGGGCGTCTAGTACTGGGGGCACAGTACACACTGGAGGCAGCATTCCTTCCTCTGAGCATATGCGTCGGCTGGTAATATCTTATCTAGTCTTCTTTTATTTTACTTACTTTTTTTTATTATACATAATCATCTTGAAATTATATAATATTCACTATAATATGTAGGAGCGTCAAAGTGGAAGAAAGCCTAGCTTGATAGATTTGTTTATGCGCACCCACAAGAAGAGGGACAACGGAGATTTCGTTGATGTGCGATCGCGAGAAGTCTATGTGAGTATTTTGAAATCTTCTATTTTTTATATTAATTTTCTTAACTATATAATTACACTACAAAAAAAATAGCTTTTAGTGGCAACTTTTTGGTGGCAACTTTTTAAAAGGTCGACCTTTAGTGGCAACTAAAACAGTTGCCACTAAAAGTCTGACTTTTGGTGGCAACTAAAGAGTCGCCACCAAAAGTCCAACTTTTGGTGGCGACTTTTGAGAGTTGCCACTGAAAGAGGGACTTTTGGTGGCGACTTTCAAAAGTCGCCACCAAAAGTTTAATTTTTCAAAATAAAATTTAAAAAATTTTAGACTTTTGGTGGCAACTATGATAGTTGCCACCAAAATAACATTGGTGGCGACTAAAAGTCGCCACCAAAAGCCTATTGGTGGCAACTTTTGTTGCCACCAAAAGTGTCCAAAAATTAATTGTAGGTATTTTTTTAAAATTACTTTTGGTGGCAACTATAGTTGCCACTGAAGGTGACTTTGGTGGCAACTCTGAGAGTTGCCACTAAAAGTCGAATTTTTTTTATTTTTATTTAAAAATAAATTAACTTTTGGTGGCAACTTTTAAAAGTTGCCACCAAAACACTATTGGTGGCAACCAAAAGTTGCCACCAAAGATAATCAAAAATCGTTTTAAACATTTTTTTAAAATACTTTCGGTGACAACTATAGTTGCCACTAAAGGTGACTTTTGGTGGCAACTCTAAGAGTCGCCACCAAAAGTCTGAATTTTTTTTTTTAATTAAAAATAAATTAACTTTTGGTGGCAACTTTTAAAAGTTGCCACCAAAACACCATTGGTGGCAACCAAAAGTTGCCACCAAAGATAATCAAAAATCATTTTAAACATTTTTTCAAAATACTTTCGGTGGCAACTATAGTTGCCACTAAAGGTGACTTTTGGTGGCAACTGTAAGAGTAACCACCAAAAGTCTGAATTTTTTATTTTTATTTAAAATAAATTGACTTTTGGTGGCAACTTTTGAGAGTTGCCACTGAAAGTGGGACTTTTAGTGGCGACTCTCATAATTGCCACCAAAAGAACAAGAAGGGGCGCATATTTGGCATAGGGTCAGAGGCACGTGTGATAGGTTGCTCTAGTTCCTATTTTGCCCCGTTATCAGGTCTTCATCCTGACTTTGAGGAAGAATTACAACATCAGATGGACCCTATGATGGATGAGCTTAGGGCTCATAAGGATGAAATCAACAGTCAGAAGGAGAAGATTGATGCCCAAACACACATGTTGCAGAGTCAGGCAACTATCATCAGTGAGATGCGTGCAATGATGAACCGTTTCAATATAATATTAATTCAGGTTTGTAATTATTGTTACTGTTAAATATATAAAAAAATCTATCTAAAAAAATCTTCAGGCAACTGTTAAATTGATGCCCAAATAATTATTGTTACTGTTAAATATTCAGGCAACTTCTTTGCTATATTAATGTATATTCACAGGTTTCAATTCAGGTTTGTAATTATTGTTACTGTTAAATATATAAAAAAATCTATCTAAAAATTTGCGAAGGAATTAGCGACAGATTTTTTCGTCGCAAAAAAAAAAAATTTAGCGACGCATTTACAACGGAAAAATCTGTCGCTAATCTGCGACGAATTTAGTGATGGAACAATCCGTCACAAATTAGCGACGGATTTTGTGATGGAAAAATCCGTCACAAATTTGGGACGGACTTAGCGACGGAAAAATCTGTCACAAATTTGCGACGGAATTCCCAAATTTGCGACGAAAATACCCGTCATAAATTTGCGATGGACATTTTAGCGACGGATGTTTTTCCGTCACAAATTTGCGACGGAATTTCATTACTTTAGCGACGGATTTTTTCGTCGCTAATCAATTGATTTCTTGTAGTGATACTACATAAAACACAATAACAAATGCCCATTATATAGGCTTACACGTGTACTCAAGCTACAATTCAGCAACTAACAATCATAGCCCATATTCTAATCTACTCCTAATCTACTGGAGAGGATGAAAACAAACTTTAAACTGATAAAGAAAAAATACTATTTTGACTAAGTCAAAGCATTAAACCAATAGAGACAATTTAGGAAGCATTATTAACAAGATATATATATATATATATGTCTGATTCGTGACAACGCTAGCTAGGGTATATATATATGAGTTCTGAAAGGTGTGTGATAGAGAGAAAAACAGAGGAAAATGGAGGGCCATAGTTAGTAAAGGGATTGAACTGATGAAAGTATGATACACATAACTAAGACTACAACCATCTATATAAACAAAAGCATCAGTGCTGATTCAGATTTGTTCACATACAATAAGAAAACTAAGATAAACAGAAATAAATCAGTAAAATTATGCATAATGCTTTAGCTAACTAACCTCACAATTGTTTCTCCATCCAGTCAGAAATTTGAAGCTATTAAAAGAAAAGCCCTTGATTCGTACTATATAACTGCACAAAGATGAAGAGATTATGGTTAAGAAAAAAATAAAATAAAATACCTCTTCCATCAAAATAACTGAACAGAGGTGAAGGTAGAGAGGAAAAGAGAGAGGAAGAAAGATGAAAAATACCTATCAATGGAGATGCCGCTCAGTTTCAACAAATCAAAAGCACAAAACGAAACCGTAGTTCACTCTCAGCCAAGCATCCGTGGAACTGAAAGGAGTAGAGATCGAAGGGAGAGAGGAAAAGAGAGAGGAAGAAAAATGAAAAATAGCTATCAATGGAGATGACCCTCACCTTCGATAAATCAAAAGCATAAAACAGAACCATAGATTACTCTCAACCAAGCTTTCACGGAACTAGAAGGAGGAGAGTGAACCGGAAAGGAGGAAGGGAAATCTGGGTAACGAAAGGGAGGGCCGACGGGAAGGAATAGTGAAAAGGAAAAGGAGAGTGTAAAAGGTAAAGTGAAAAAGTAAAAAATATGGAGGGAGATAAAAAACAATATGGAGAAAGATGGAATATAGGGGGATTTTTTGCCCACGGTTAATTTAGAGTTAACCATGCCTAATAAATACATGGAAAGATGTTAAAATTACTTGCTATTTTCCTATGGTTTAGGCATCTGTGGCTAAGAAACTATGGCTAATAACTAATTTTTTTGTAGTGGCGACTTGCCCTTGACTTGTTTGTCATGTGAACTAAACGGCTAGATCATTTAAACTCATTATTTTTAAATGTATCAAATTTTGTGTGTCCAAACATGCCTATAATTACCCAGCTAGACAAGATGTCTTTCATACTACAGGCTATTTTGATACTACAGCCGACAAATTGAAAAAAAGTAAATCAAGATATTGTTATAGTTGGTATGGAGATTTATTGAAGTTTTACAAGAAACTGAACTTAAAACCTTAAATATATAATATATTTAGTGTAATTTTTGTAATCTAATTGTATAAAAATCTTAGTTTCGCTTGGTATTTGGTATTTGGTTTTCCACAAAATTGGAACAAGTTACTGTCATATATATATATATATATATATATGCATTCATAGGGTTTATGATTTCTCATCTTATCTTCTTCTAATATTTGTTTCAAATTACATTTTTCACTGATTGCCAAGGAATTCATGCAAGGTGAAAAAGGAATTAAGAGGTACCGATTGCAATTTAATATCGTAAATGAGCCCTTTCTATTTGCTAAAAGGCAGAACAGAGTAAAGAGAATATGCTGAATATAGAATAGCATATGCCAATTCTTGAGGAAGTTGAGTTTCTTCATTGTAGATTTATGCTTTAATGGAATCATGAACTTATGACATATCTATTAATTATTATTCTTATACATTAAGGATCTTCATTTATATCAGTGAAAAGATAATAATTAATTATTGGGTTTGTAAGTGCTTGAAATTAAAAGTTTCACATACTAAACAAAAATGTATCATCCCTGTGAATAAAGTAAACTTCTCGTTGCTCAAATTCCAAGTCTAATTTAAAACAAAATCAAAGTTGGACAAAAGTTCACATAGATGGGTTTGATTGCGATTAATGAACAAAAATAATTAAGTATATCTAACCACTTAAATAATAAAATAAATCGGCAAATTAATGTTGATAGCACAGGAGGGAAATCACATGCTTCTGGATCTTCCTTTTGGGGAAGCTTAGCTTTTCTCTGTCACCTTTTTAAGATTGGTATCCCAAAGTTGGTAGCGAGTGGTCACTGAAAAGTGAAATAGCCCTATATGATACCTCTCTTTCTGTTCTTGGCCAGTATTAATGTTCTTCTTGCTTTTTTGCCCCAAAAAGAATAGATAAAGTTTTTCATTTTGCTACCATTAGTGACCCTTCAAGGTGTGAGGGGCTGAATGAGCAAAACAAAATAACTTATGGATCTATATATTATTCAGAATTTTCTATCTAATTGTTCCTATATAAGTATGATTTTACAAAGAAACAATTCTAGCATTGGTTGATTTAAGCAGTTCACAATTCGTTTCCTTAAATAATTTTCCACTTCAAGTCTTGTAAACAAAGAAAATTTGCGCTAAACAAAACATTACACCTTTGTTTTGGAGTCCAGTGAGTTTTGAAAATAGGTGGTTCTAACAAAATAATAATAATAATAAAGAAATAATTGAACAAAAAGATATATATGAAACTTACTTTAATACAACAACTGGGTGCCATCTGAATTATAATTTCATTGGCTTGTACGAAAATATTTTAAATGAAAAAAGAGTTTATTATTAACTTCTCTAAAATTTTACAATTTTTTATCAATTTAAAACCTGAAAGATCAAGTGTCTTAAATTAATCCCTAAATAATTGTATATTTCAATTTTATCCCTCATTTTATCAAATGAGGGATAAAATTGATAAAAAATTAATCCCTAAATAATAGTTGTGTTAGGCCATCGACAGCCAACGTAAAACTGTGTCGAATCTCTCATGAACATGGATCAACGACAATATTTTGCTAACGCTAGGACGTTGCCCAGAAGCAACGCACTGCATGGCTCGAGTACAGTGACAAGTGAGCTAGAGCTGCTGCATCAGCACCAGGATGTAGTGTTAAATGAGCAAGGGTCCACTAATACTAGGTCGTTGCCCGGAAGCAACGCACTGTATGGCTCGAGTACAGTGTCAAATAAGCTAAAGCCACTGCATCGTCGATCGATTGTAGTGTCACAAGAGCATGTTCCTGGAAGGTTGAGGGTAAAGAAGCTAGTTGAGGAGAACAAAATCAGGATTGCTACCTGGAATATTGGAACCATGACAGGAAAATCCATGGAGGTTGTGGACACTATGAAGAGGAGGAAAATTAACATCTTGTGCCTTCAAGAGACTAAATGGGTTGGAGAAAAGGCTAAGAAATTCGACTGTTCAAGCTTCAAGTTCTGGTACACTGGAAAAGTAAGGACAAAGAATGGTGTAGGTATTATGGTGGACAAGGAATGGACACCGAGTGTGGTGGAGGTAAAAAGGATTGGGGATAGGATTCTATGCTTAAGGATGATTATTGGAAGAGATACTATCCACATCATAAGTTCCTATGCACCACAGGTAGGGACAGATGCATATCTTAAAGAAAAGTTTTGGGAAGATTTGGAGGGATTGGTTAGAAGCATACCTTTAGAAGAGAAGATTTTCATCGGGGGGGACCTTAATGGTCATGTTGGGAAAGAAGCAGGACAGTATGAGAGGGTCCATGGTGGCTTTGGTTTTGGGGAGCTTAACGAGGAAGGACAGTCTATATTGGATTTCTCAATGGCTTATAACTTCAGGGTTGTCAATACCTGCTTCAAGAAGCGAGAGGAACATTTAATCACATACAAGAGTGGAGCTTCAAGGTCACAGATTGACTTCTTTCTGGTAAGGAATCCAGATAGAAAAATCTGTCAAAATTGTAAAGTTATTCCTAGAGAACCCGTGGCAACTCAACATAGGGTTTTGGTCCTTGACGTGGTTATTAAGGGTCGGAAACAAAAGCATCGTCAGGCGATGAACCCTAGGATCAAGTGGTGGCAGCTAAAGGGGGAAAATCAACTGACTTTCAAGAGAAGATTGTTGGAGGAAGGATCTTGGGAGTTACAAGAAGATGCTAACACCATGTGGGAAGAGATAGCCAAGAAGGTTAGAAAAGTAGCTAAAGAATTTTTAGGAGAATCAAAAGGCTTTGGACAAAGAGATAAGGAATCGTGGTGGTGGAATGAGGCTGTTTAAGAAAAGATCAAATTTAAAAGAGAATGCTTTAAAGCTATCCATCTGTGCAATAACTCGGAAAATTGGGAAAAGTATCGGAAGGCTAATAAAGAGACAAAAAAAGCAGTAAGTGAAGCACGATCTAAAGCATTTGAAGAGTTTTACAAGGATTTAGGAACGAAAAAAGGGGAACAAAAGATTTACAAGATTGCGAAGGCTAGATAGAGGAAATCTAGAGATTTGGATCAAGTAAGATGTGTTAAGGATGAAGAAGGAAAAGTTCTGGTTACAGACAGAGATATTAAAAATAGATGGCAGGGTTATTTTCATAAGCTCTTTAATGACGGAACGGAGTCGACTTGTGATATGGAAGATTTAACAACCTTGGAGAGAGAACAAAATTTGGCATATTATCGCAGGATCAAGGTGGATGAGGTCAAGGAAGCTCTTAGAAAAATGGATAATGGTAAAGTTGTTGGTCCCGATGGTATTCCTATTGAAGTTTGGAAGTGTTTAGGAGAGGAGGGTACTATCTGGCTAACTAAGCTCTTTAATGAGATTTTAAGGACTAAGAAAATGCCTGAAGAATGGAGAAGAAGCACTTTAGTACCTATTTACAAAAATAAAGGAGACATTCAGAACTGCGCAAACTATCGTGGGATAAAGCTTATGAGTCACACTCTAAAATTATGGGAAAGAGTGATTGAACGTAGGTTAAGAATTGAGACGAGTATTTCTGAAAATCAATTTGGATTCTTGCCAAGACGGTCTACAATGGAAGCTATATATCTTCTAAGGGGGTTGATGGAAAGGTATCGGAGTGAACAAAGAGACCTTCATATAGCATTTATTGACTTGGAAAAAGCCTATGATCGAGTACCAAGAGAGGTGCTATGGAAAGCCTTGGAACAGAAAGGTGTACGGGTTGCGTATATTAGAGCCATAAAGGATATGTACAAGGGGGCTACGACTAGTGTGAGAACGTCTGGAGGGGAAACTAGAGACTTTCCTATTAAAATTGGCCTACATCAGGGATCATCCTTAAGCCCTTATTTGTTTGACTTGGTTTTAGATGTTCTGACGAAACACATCCAAGAAGAAATCCCTAAGTTCATGCTTTTTGCAGAAGACGTTGTTCTTATAGTAGAGACAAGGGAAGAGATTAATTCTAAACTTGAGTTATGGAGAGCTACTTTGGAATCGAAGGGTTTTCGTCTGAGCAGGAGTAAGACCGAATATATGCATTGTAAGTTTAACAAGCGACAAGCTAGGAACGAGCTGGAGGTTAAGCTTGGTGATCAGGTCGTATCACAAGTGTCAAAGTTTAGGTATTTGGGATCAATTATACAAGATGACAGCGAAGTTATTAGAGATGTGGAACATAGGATACAAGCTGGGTGGTTGAAGTGGAGAATGGCATCAGGGGTTATTTGTGATAGGAAAGTACCTGATAAACTCAAAGGAAAGTTTTATCGTACTGCTATAAGACCAGCGATTTTATATGGGAGTGAATGTTGGGAAATGAAAGGACAACAAGAACATAAAATTGGAGTGGCGGAGATGAGGATGTTGCGTTGGATGTGTGGTCATACAAGAAAAGATAGGATCCGTAATGATCATTTATGAGGTAGAGTTGGGGTGGCACCTATTGAGGAAAAAATGGTTGAAAACCGTTTAAGATGGTTTGGGCATGTGCAAAGATCGTTGGAAGCGCCAGTTAGGAGAGTTGAGCAGATGGTTTGGAGCCCTATGAAAAAAGGTTGAGGAAGACCAAAAAAGACACTTAGAGAAATTATTGAACGGGACCTTTTAGTAAATGAGATATCTAAAGAGTTAGTCATTGATAGAGCTCAATGGCGTCGTGCGATCCATGTAGCCGACCCCACTTAGTGGGATAAGGCTTTGTTGTTGTTGTTGTTGTTGTTTGCATGAATTACAGACTAAAGGGTGGAGATACCTATTAATCGTAAAGCGAGGATTCTTTTCCCTCTAATTTTTTTGGAGGTATTAATTGGTAAAGTTGGAAGTAATTAAACTGGTCTAATGTCTTTGGCATAAATTAACTAAATATGACAAGCGAGTTCTTATGATGATGATCTTGTGATATATTATATATATGGATAATATACAAGAAAACAACAATTATTAACGGAACTATATATCTGTTGGTTTCCATGATATCGTGGTCAAAAAATGAATCAAGGTCTGCCATTCGATATGTCTTGCGTTCTTGGTATGTTGAATAAATGCAAATTGATTTTCGTGAATATATCTCATTAACAGTAGTGCAATGTAAACAAAGATTATTGTCTTAAGCCACCTTCATTGTTGATGTATATAACTGTACAGGAATAGATCTTCTTATGCCAATTTTTGTGGAAGTTCTTTAGAGCATGAACATACATATACTGTCCAACAATCTCCGATGTCTGTGTTTTTCTCTTCATCTCACACTCTCAAAATCCAAATTCATCAGCATCCACCTCCTATACATTGAAGAAAAAAAAAACACATTACTTTCAGAAAAGTAACTGCTTACGCAATTAGGAATGAAGTTAAATACATTTCTAGGTCATACCACAAGTAGAATTCGAATTCCGAAGCATGTCTGTCACTTCGTAGAAAATGGACTAAACACTGCAAATGTAACGCATTAACACATTAATAAATAGGCTGTCAAAAAATGACAGGGCAATTCACCTTTGGCAAACCAGAAAATGCAAGTAGTATTGATGATGTTTTTCTCTCTGCCAAAGGAGAATTGCCCTGTCATCCCTCAACAGCACATACATAGATCACACTTCTTAGGGCACCAAATCTGTGTTTTGAGGACATCATGACCCAATGAAAGTCCTATATATATATATAGTATATTCACAAGCAACGCGAACCATATAATGGATATGCCATTGAAAACTGAAAAGAGTAGCTAGGAGGAGTAAATGCTGGTACAATTCCGGTGGAAGGTTCTTCATTGTTCATGGTTTATGGTCCCGTTCGAATTCTCTCGCCAGCATTTCTTATCAGAAACCAAAGATTTGATGTCAATATCAAAATTTATTCTTCGCAGAGAGGGGACAGATTCTTTGTTTTTGTGCTAGAATTTGTCATAATTAATCCCATTATTTTATATGTATCTGGGGCTTTTGCTTGAAGAACATAACGTAATAATCTACTGTCGTGATCATCATTATTCTCATGATCTAGGTATGTATCACTGAATAAGAAATATCCAAGGTGAACCTATTCTCCCTCAGAACTAAAGGTGAAAATTAAAAGGTTTATCTGTCACTAACATCTTGATTGGTTGCAATTTAATTAAATTCTGGTGATTTAATGGCATATCATATTTTATTCTTTGTTACAGTCACAAATATAGATGCCTTTTAATATGTCTATCTCAAGTGTAGTGACTGTACCTAATGAAAAACTAATTTTGATGATTGATTATATATTCTATCCAATGTCCGTTACTTAGAAGAGTTCATGACTGCTTTAGCCTGTACTGTATCTTCACTTCAAAATGAAAATTTTTTTTCTATTCACAAACTCATTGTAAAAGATGAAAGTAAAGATATTTCTTTATCAAATACTTACTGCTTCTAAAGATGCCTTGGCATATTCTTCTTTACTTTCTTTTGTCTGTTAAACTTCTTTGCTGCGCCATATGTAAAAATGAAACAACAGCCACAGCCCACGGGCAAGAATGAAGATAAGGATAAAGAAGAAATAGCAAGATAAAAAGGACTGCCAGAATTTCTCTATCTTCACTTTCCTGACAAGAATTTTGATCAAAATTAAGATTAAATTTTCATCACAAGATAGCAAAATAAATCTGTAAAACAACTGAAAATATTTTATCCATGCTGAATTTTCAATTTCCTAGCTTAGTTTATTAAAACTATCATAATTCAAAAGATGGAGTTTAAGTTTGTTAATACTATTATAATTATACAAAATAAGTTTTCTACAAAGGGACATGAAACTTGAATCTACCTGTCGCTATTTTTACTTCTAATTATTATTTATCCAGAAGGTTTATGATTAAAAAAATTGAGGGCAGATTATATTTTATTTATCTGACTGCACGTTATCTGTTTGGTTAACACTTAGCCACCATATATTTTTGTTCTAATTTTAACAAAAATAATCATTTGAATCTTATAATGGTGAAATTTTCATTCTTGAAAGTATGCATTCACTTACACCATTAACAGTTGCACAGTATTCTAAGTTAATTTATTGCTTTAAGTGAAAGAAATTTTTAACCATAAGAATTATTCATCTTACTATATATCATTCACATGACTATTTCTTTTAGATTTCGATCAAGAATAACATGTTGGGAAACTGAGGAATAGAGAATGTGCTCGGGAATATCCTTTGGCTCCATGAGATCATGACTGAGATATATCCTCTCACCTATTTATACAGAGAGCCACCCCAGAACTGTTCATCGTCGACAACACTCACGAGACTCTCACGTGCCGGTGCATTACAGGGCAAATACTCCTTTGGCAGTTAGCTATTCCCATCATGATGCTCACTGCCAAAGGAGATTTGCCCCGCAATTCCCCCCCCCCCCTCCCCCAATATTGTGTATATATATATATATAGTCAAAAAGGGTATAGATAGTTGCACTGATACAATTCAGTTTCTAAGGCCATGTGCAAAGCATGTGATTTGGATCATCGAGTTTTCACTTTGATTCTTATATACGTACTGATGATTATTTATATACTACCAGGCCTTCTCTAATTGTGTTCTTTTCTATCTTTGAATACCATATTTTAAATGAACAAATAAGTTTGAACCCTCTTCTTACTGAAAAGTTACGTGCCGTGTGAATGTGATAGTAAGACGTGTGATAACTGATAACAAGATATGTTTAGTTCAATCCCTTCTTTTATTTCGTATCCAAGAAAGAAGTGTTGTACTCTTTAATATCCCACATATGTAGCACATCTAGCACATGATCACCACATTTTTTTCGAAGTTTTTACCAATATCTTCTACTGGAAACAATCTTGTTCAAAGCATTGATACTAAATGTGAACACCTCTGTCAGTAATGATTTGAACATAGGTTCACAAATTTTTGGAGAAATAGTCCTTTTTTTGTTAGACCTAATTCCCATTAGTTACATAATGATCATATTTGATGTCAGGAGTACTCCATGTCACTGTAAACCTATTATTCTTATTACTCCTTTTATTTTATTCTATTGTGCGGAATGATTTAAATTAATATTATAATAATTCTATTTGTTTCTTTCATGGTATTCACATAATTATTGTCAATGTACAATTTTAGTCAGACGTATCTAGCATAATTGCCACTTACATCAATATTTAAGAAAGCGAATAAACACTCACACACAGTTAGATTTAGGAAAAAGCGTACCTTGTATCCCCGCCATTTCAATTCATAAACATTGTGAATATTCATACATACAATCATACAAACACATCCTACAATTTCTTTACTTTCTTGTTTAGGATTGATTGTCCCTAATTTTGTTTTACAACTCTAAGTAATAGTAATAAAATAGCTTTTCAAAGATGTCTCCCCTGAGAAAATAATAATTTAGAATTTAAGAAGCATTATTTATTTCTAAAATCCTAATGTCTTTTGTATATTTGTTTGTTAGATTAGTTGTTTAGTTAACTAGATTTGTACTAAATATTTATTATTATCTATACTTAAGAAATAAATTTCAAATTAGAATACTTTTTATTATCATATCTCTTTCATGAATAAATCCTTCTTAATAGGATAATAAGTTTTAATAAAAGATTATATGCATAAATCTATACTGAACTCTTTGTAGTCATCCCGACAACATCCCTAAGTAGAGGTGCCTCGAGTTTTCTTTTTCCTTTTTATCTACCTAGTAGTGATTTTTAATATAGAGAAAATAGGTAATTTATAAAGTTTACCTTTTACTTTCCCTTCAAAACGAATTATATTTTCTAATAATTACTCATTCAAAAAAGAATTACTTTTTTTTAGTAATTACTCATACCAACATATTAATAATAATTAAAATATTTCTTCATACATCCTCAACTCGACATCCCAAGGTATTTTATGACCTAAAACTAATTATCAATTACCATTAGGAAATCATAATTCATCAAGCATCTATCCAAATATTTTATAAAATTAAATTAAGATAATTCAATCATTATATTATTCAATTAATCCAAGTAATGTCATAATAATAATTTATCAACTAATTAATTAAATTTAATTAAAATAATATAATATAATTATCTTGTCATTCAATCAATCCAAATAATTTCATAACAATAATAATTTATAATTTACGAAAAATCCCAAAAGTTATAGTTGTTCGCCAAATCCCAATAAAAATTCCCAGTCCAATCCAAGTGTCCTAATGGCCACAGAGCACCTAGAGATCTTAACCTCAAACGAAATTCCTGACCCTACCCAGCAATAGGAAAGGTTCTTGGTGCAAAATCCATACTACTCCTTAAGCGTGGTTGCTTCGACTGTAACCAGATCTGAAAAGAATATAAAACAAGGGTGATTTACAAAAACTCACTGGATGTAATGACCAATTGATAATATGGTCCAAATGCATAGATCAATCACATTAAATATGCCTGAAGGCCATAGAATCAACCAAGATAAATAATTAAGAAAGCATAGCAGACAATTGCAGCCTGTGCATCACACATAATAATTATAGATCAGGGTGTGGTATTCATTGCAAGGTGGAGCCACCCCATGAGCATTCCTTCAACCTCCAACCGTACTATGTGATTCACTGTCTATCCATCTCATCAATGGGGTGGCACACGATTCTGGCTCAGATCGTCCTAACTCTCTTTCTTATTGTGACGAAAGCATTGCCCTAATGGCTTATCGAGTCTATCTTATGACCGATCATAGCTCGCTGCACAAAAGGGAATATCAACCCACTACTACAAATCGGCCTGTAGGCACACATATTACAGTAATTTACCACAATCATCACATGTCCAAATAGTTCATACATAATTCGCATCATTATAATAGCAATTCACCTGTCCTCATAATAATAATAATAATAATAATAATAATAATAATAATAATGTTCATATTTTCATAGGAAGAAATTTAATTTTTCATTAACAACTATTATGATTCTCACGTTATCATCAAAGTAATTCCTTTGACTATTAACAATAATAAAAAAATTTTGTTCCACCCAATATTTTATCTTCACTCATGCAACGCAAGATACTAACTCGGTATCTTAACGTAATTAAACTTACTAAGACCAGATTATTAATAAGTCGTCCACTCACCTGGAGCCTTTAATATATCGTCTTATGAAAACCGCAAAGAATCGGAGAAGAGTTGTGAGCAGGGTTCAGATCTTTCTCTATTAATGTTGTAACAATTTAAGAAAGGTAGGTAGGGTGCATTCTTCTCTTGGTAGAGTTTTAATTCAAAACTTCTAATTAGTTAAAAAGAATAATGAATTTTCCTTGAATGTTATAGATTGAGTTTTTTATGATAGTCTAAGTCTATTTATTTTTCTTATTGAACAATTGTTTCTATGCTTACTGCTTTTTCAAACTAGCCATTTGAAAATTGAATTAGGGGTCATATATGGAATTGGAAAATTCATATATGAATTTGCCTATTGAAATAATTGTCATAAGTAAATTTGATCCAAGAATAGATAAATTTTTTGTATAGTTTGATTGAATTCAACTATACTTAATGTCTTTTCCTAATTTGATTGGTCTAAGAAATTAGAGAATTGGATTAGGTTAAGAGTGTTAATTGGCCAATGAATTGAGTTTTAATTGGAATTGAGACTTCAACCATCAATGTAGAAATTGAAAACTTAGATTAAAATGAAAACTCAACACATAGTTGGATAAGGTAGTGAAATCAGATCCCTAATGCTTTGATAATTTAAAGTTCCTTATTAATTTTTTTGGTTTATTTGTGTTAATTTTTGCCAATCATTAGTATTTTAGTTAATTTTTAGTTATTTAATTTAGTTTAGTTTAATTACACACACTTAAAATTGATCATCTAGTTAGTTTTGGAATAGCGAAATTAGTATATGACTCCCATATAATTCTGATGGGATTGACACTCTACTTACTTCTATATTACTTATTGACTCAATACACTTGCTGAGAGTTTTTCAACAACTTTTTGTACACACACACATAGATAGATAGGGATCCGGATCCTCTGCTTGGAATTTCACCTGCTCAATTTTTAGCAACGGTTTTTACCGTTGCTAAAAACTTTCAGCAACAGTTTTTTGGTTACTAAACTGTTGCTAAAAACTGAGCAGGCCTCTGCTTGGTTTTTCTCCAAGCAGAGGATCCGGGCGCGATAGATAGATAGATAGAGAGAGAGAGAGAGAGAAAGAGAGAGAGAGAGAGAGTAACAACATCTCTAATGACAGTTCATATAGCGTTCTTAAAAATAAGAACCTGTTCTTAGTGAGTTTCACCATTGGAATGTGTAAGCATGGCTGCCATATATTAAAACTGTTCTTATATAAAAATTGGATCTTACAGCAAATAATCAATAAAAAATCATTGTGGGGCCCATTGTAAATGAAGTATTAAAGATGTAGGATAACTTATGAGACCTATTTGTAAATTCTTCAGAATTGTACCATTGAAGTGGAGAATTATTTACAGCAAAAGTAGTAACGTGATATTATAGGACTCACAATAAACAATTGATCATTAGAATTGCACCATTGAAGATGCTCTAAAAGATAGAAGGGGGCACAAGGACTGTGATGGAGGAACTGGTGAAATGATGGGAATTGGGAAGTGAGGGGAGTTGCATTTTTCGAAAAGTGAAATGATGAGAATTGGAAAGGATATTAGGGAAGAATTGGGAAATGAAAGGACAACATGTGAGGAGTGAGTGGGATAAGTATCGAATAATTAATAGTTAAATTATATTTAAATATTATTATTATTAGTTTATGAGTTTTATAGTTAGAATTTTAAAATTATTATCCTCCCTCTACAAAGCTCTTTGCATTTAACAAGGTGCTTCATCAAATTTATTCATTATGCACACATGGCACTGTCAAAATGGGCTTTAGCCTGGCTGGCTCGTATTTGAGTAAGTTTGGATATCTAAATTTAAGCTCGTTGGACCCACTTTTTTAAAAAAATAAAATTTTTATATAATTATATTATATTATTTAGTATCTAAATAATCTCACATTATCACATTTTTATATTTTATAATATTATATCCACTTATTATAATAAATTTGGATATAAAAATTTTTATATTTTTAAAAAATAAATATATAATTTTTAAATTTAAACATAGTATAGTCAATTTAAAAAACAAATATAAAAAATTGTGTTGCAGCATTTTTTTTTCTAAAACCATATCACATGCAAAGATTCACCCATCCGATGCCTAATACCCATATTACTCCTTACACACCACTCTACTGCCTTTAAAAAATACACATTCACTCCCTCATTCATTAACTCATCGAGAAAGTAGGATTGGGATCTTCTCCAATACTCAAAAGTATTGGAGAGTCTCATACTTTTATTTTAGCCATCAGATTAAAGTACAGACAATTCAGATTCCACAAGAAAATTAATAGAGATCTAGATAAAGTTAAATATAATATTAAATCAAGCAACATATAAAAGAAAAAAATCTTTTATAGGAACTTAGATGAATAAACTATTTATTAGGATTCTCTAATACAAAATCCTTCATACGCTTTACTTCAATCTGATGGTCAAAATGAAAGCAAGAGGTCATCATTTTCAACTTTAATTTTTTATTTGCCGAAAGTCATTCACAAGACAGTGTAACTTTGTAAGCACCAAACACTTGAAACAAGATGTCTTACTATATGCACCAAATTATTGAATTTTTAATTAAAATAAATTTAATATTATATTATTTAATATAAAATTTTAAATAAAAAAACGCTTAGCCCGCTGGCTATCAAGACAAGCCTGAACATTAGATTCAAGGCCCATCTAAAAGAAAAGATTAGGCTAAGCCCATTTTCAACCGGTCCATTTTGGCAGTGTCAAACACTGTTTCACACAATTTTTTATTTGTCAATCCAAATTTGAACGGAAAAGAAAGAAAATATTGTTTGGAAAGAGAAATAAGAGATAAGTGAACGAAAGATATAATTAAATAATATTTTTTGATTGAATGATTAAAACTAATAAAAATGAAAATTAAATAAGAAACTAATGTGTTATCGTACGTACGCATAACATATTTGTTTTTATCTAAAATGATTGAATGTTAAACAAGAAGTAATTTTGGAAAATTAAGAATAACCAGAATTATAGATTCAAGAATAGAATTTTTTAGGAATTTTTAAATTTTTAAAATTCAAGTCAAATTTTTATTATTGCAATTTTTTAACTTATATTATCAACCTTTGCCATATGTTACACTATAAAAAAAGACACAAATTTAATGTCAGTTATTTAGCATTAGTTGTTAAAAACTGATTAAACATATAAAATATAATTTTGTTAAAATATTTAATATCAGTTTTATAACATTAGTTATTACTGACGTTAATTTTTTTTAAGTATTTAATATCATTTTTTAACTTCTTTTTTAAGTGTATTTTTATTAAAATTTTAAAAAATTTTATAAGCCATATAAACAATTAGCTTCTGCCGTGCGCGTATGCCACACGCTACACAGTCTCTTTCTCCTATCAATCTTGGTCTCCACTCTGTAGACTCTTCCACTCTCGACTTATCCATTAATAGAGGCACACCGCAACAGATCTCCGGCTAGGCGGCGATGACGACAACGCCTGAACAGCTGAACTGAGGAGGAAGAAGGTGAAGGTTGTTACCTGTGGTGTGAGTGTAAGGCTGTGAACTAAAGATGAACGGAGGAAGGCATGAACGAAAACGGAACAAAGGTCAGACTCCACGCTCTCCGCCTCCGGCAAGCGGCAACGCGACTTGTGTCCCTATCCTCACTGCTTAATGTAATCCTTCTTCTTTCTTAATTATCGTTGCATTTCATGTTTATATGAAAAAGTTGCATCGATGTATCATAGTATAAGCTGTTTTGCACATACAAGTTGCAAATAAATTTTATTGATATCAAAATTTTGTGCTAGTGATCAACCTTCACAGAGCTTTTAGTGTCTGATTTTACGTGCAGGTCTCTATTGTCTCTCATTAGACCTTGATTTTATGTTAAATGTTGAACATAAGTACCATAGGTATAACAAATTTGGGTGAAAAGTTGAAAAGAGGTTTTACGCAGATCATTAATATCACACAACTTGATGTTAAATCTAGTGTTGAAAGTTCAAATTATCTTTTTCATTCAATGTGTATGGATTTGTATTTTAAAAATAAATCACAAATGAGCGTTCAATATATAGAGAAGTTCAGATGATCAGTATTATGAAGACAACTAATCACTTTCATATAAATTGAGTTTTTCCTATTTTCGTATCATTGAATGATCTTTAGTTTGTAAAATAAGTCAAATTAGCTATCATTGAGTTATACAAATTTATTTGCTGAGAGTCCAACATAGACGCGTCCCTAGCTGGTTCGAACTCAAAGCTTGTCTATCGTTGAACTGGTGAGTGATAAATATGATCCCTGCTCTCCTCCCTCCTCTGTTTAAGACAATACAATGAAGTGTTTGGCAGTAGCTGTTGCTCAGAACAATAAGCCATTTTGTGAATTTATTTGTGATATTATAGATTTACTTTAAAAAAAATTCAGGTGGAAATTTCATAAGATAGGCAACAATATATATTTACAGGGAAAAAAGAAAGCTGCACAAATTGAATAAATATTTACCAAAATAATTTCAAACTAGCCTTTGATTGCAGCCGCACTTTTCACACAATGATTACCTGCCATGCTTAATATATGTAGGGTCCACTTCTACAAACTAGCCTCATTATCAGTTTGTTTCACAAATCTCATTCTCAAAACTTCAAGCCATAATAACTTCAAAATCAGGTTTGGCGAGAGGTCCAAGTCCTGATGCATGTTCAGTATATGATCATGCAACAATTAATTATCTATGACCCTGTACTGCTCTCACCCATATATAACACTATTTATTGAATTATGACAGTATAAGTATAGTTTTGGTAAGCCATTTGATTCACACTTCTAGGCAATAGTTACCACATCAGCCCTTGTGTTATGCAGGACCCATCCATGATCTCTTAGAGACACATCATTTTCTTGCATTATAAGTTGTTAAAACAAAAAAGCACTCCAGCTAGTCCATAGCCATTATCATAATAATTGGTCAAAACTAGTGTAAACAGATTTGTGTTTGATGCATATAGCTACACTTGGTGTTGTATCATCAAGTCACTATTTTTCAGCTTCTTAATGTTGCACATCATGCTTGCTTCATGCATATGCCAAAAATAGGGTAACTGGACGAATAAAAGAATCAAGGAAGAAGAGAAAAACAAGAAAACTATTAAGATGTTATCTATTATCAAACAAAGCTTTGAGTAATTGAAAATGCAATTTCAATGACTTTAGGGGCTAAGCATATAACTGAGACTTGAGTATGCTATTAATGGCCCATGTGAAAGTGATTAGAATAAAAAAAAAAAGTGAGCAGAATAAAGAAAAAGTGATGATACCTAACAGCTTAGACTATACGTGGTCGATTCCATCTCCACCTTTTTCGTTTCTAAGGTTCTTTTGTCATTTTTATGGGTCCAAAAGGCACAGGGAGGATACTATATACAATATAATTTTGTGAAGTCAATATTAGTTATGTAATTATCTATGGTCTTGTTAATGGCTTTATGATCACTCAAATTTATTTGCTTGAATCTTTTGTCATTTATTCGCTTGAATCTTGTCTTTAGTCAGATGAGGATTTAGCGTTAAAGCAACAGCTGAAATTGTATGTGGAGAGGGTGCAGGATGCAGACCTTGGTTTACAGAAGGTTGCACTTGAGAGTATGAGGTAAGAATAAATATAATTGATGACTTAATGACACTTAAACTAGGTGAAAAAGTGCATCAGTTGAATTGAGCAGGAAATTGTATTGTGCGTTGACATTATTTGTATGTTTGTGTTGTAGACCGTACTTCAACAAGCTCCATGACCTCAGTTTCAAAGCCGCTAAAATTTCCTCATCCCCATTATGGAACTCTTAAAGCGTACTATGAGACTATGGCAGAGTCTGATTTGAAGGTATTATCTATGTTGTATAGCGCTTTTGTTTTAAATATAATAACACGATGCTTTACTTCTCAATCAATTGTTCTACTTAATGCAGAAGTACTTACCTGACATATTATCAGTTTTGGCCCTGAATGTCTGCAGAGGGAGAGCGGATAAGACATATAGTTAGTTGTGCATGAGAGTGTAGTGGTACTTCTAAATTCCACTTATATGTCTTTTTTCTATTTGATAGGCATTTGTTACTTCATCTTCAATCACGTTGTGTAATATCTCCACTAAATGTCATTGTGAGCTTCCCCTCTTTTAATTAAGGCTAGACTTTTCTCTAACAGTATACATTTTAGTTTGTGCTATATCTATTGTCAGGAAAGCCTTAAGTACAGACTATTGGGTTCAGATGGTGGCTCGAGTATGTAAAGTGAGCATCATGTGTTTTGGGAACCATATTCTCTTTTAAGATGGTTGAGGTGGACTCGTGGTGTATTAAGTGTCTCATGAGGACATTTAGAATTTCTGTTGATTGGAGAGTATCTTAATCCGAGCTGTAGATAAATCTTACTCACCATTTATGTTTTTTTTTTGTCAGGAATCTAGCAGCAGAAATTGCATAAGAGTATGCTAAACAACAGGTTAGACATTTTTGTAAATTAAAAGCATTATGTTTCTTTTTTCCAATGAGCATGCATGAATCAATCTGAGTGTATTTAGAGTTTAAAGCATAAATTGTTACTTTAGTGTATTATTTGTCTAGAAAATTTGGAATGTGAAGCCACTAGAAGTGGTCTGGTGATGTGAGGTGTTTGGGCTATGTAGTCTAATGACATTATGGTAACAAAAATCTTGTTCCAATAGGATGCATCCCTCAGTGCGCATATGTTAAATGTTTACGAAGTGAAAAATTGTTCTTTCAGGTATTTAGAATGGCCTATGTAGTCTGGACATGGGTTGAGATGCTTTACCTATATCAAATATAGTTAAGGTCATCTGCTGATCTCACAGTTTTTATAAGTTTCTGCTCAATCTAAACTTTATTTGCTTTGTTTTTTCGGAGTGAAAAGGCCCCTATTGATGATCTTATGGAACTTGTGCAACAAATAGCTGCTTTCCACATGAAGGTATGTTATATCTCAATCATATTGTAAATTAGGTTTTTATGATAGATGAAATATAGAATAGAGGCAACATGTTGGAGAGAGGCTAGATTATTTTTTGACTAATTTAAATCCCACTGCAGCACAATGCAGAACCTAAGGTTGTTGATCTTTTAATGGCGGTAATATATATGTTGTATCCTTGTTTGAGAGCTTGCTTAAGTTGGTAAGATGGACCTGATTTTATGTGATCAAGTGTTCAATATTAGGTTGAAGACCTTGATATGTTGATTGAACATGTTGACAAGACAAATTTTAAGAGGACTTGCATTTATCTTACCAGTTCAGTGAGGTAAACAGAACCAAACCCATTTTTTATGCAAGTTTTGAACTTAGAATTTGATGCTTCGGATAAATTACTTAAATTTTGAACAGTTACAAATAGGGGAAAATTTTTTTCTGTGTTACACGTCAATTTGTCTTCCAATCACAAATTCTTGTAGTTATATTTTTTTAAAAAAATATTTTTGCCCTTTTCAAAGTTATCTCTACTTTTCAGTTGTCAGACTGGAAGGCTGGAGGCATTCAAGTGACCCATTGCATTAGGAATAAGAAATTGCTAAAAGCATCATCACCTACTTCTAGGACTTTGTTTGATTGGCATAACGGAGTGGAACATATCTTGCACAACAATTTAAAATTCAAATGGTTCCACAATTCTTCGGAGATGTAGCAGACTCTTCAAGGGTAAATTACAAGTTTTATTTTTAAATTTAAACAACTTTTGTTATTTAGAACTATTATTTAATTGAAATTTTTTTTTTATGTTTACAAGTTCCAGACGAGGCAAGTGAAGAGAAAGCAATAACAGCAAGTAGAAAAGCTAGTCATGACTTGCTTAGTGAATATGAGACTTTGTATTTTGATTACTCTATTTGTCAAGGAAACACTTCCACAGCTGCAACCTCCAGCTAGCATTCATACCTCCACATGCACCTACCTCTGTTTTTCAACATCCACCTACCTTCCACATCCAGAAGTCCACATTGTCTGCACCTTCCAAGCTTCAATCTTCAACCTCTGCCAGCTACGTCCATGTGCCATTGTTCCCCTAGAATTAGTATAAATAGGTTAAGGGTTCATTGTAATAAGCAGAATCAAGTAATTAAAGCTTTGCTTTTGAAACTTTGAAGTTTCATTTCTTCTTCTGCTCTGCCCCCCTTTTCCCTGAGCCATATTTTGGTATCAGAGGAAGGTTCCAGAGAGAGGGAACGCCTGAAAAGCTGCCTGAGATTCACTGTCGAAGTTTTCCGGCGACGATCAAAATCGGCCACCTTCGAAAGTCCCATCTCCGGTACTCTTTCAGGAAAACGGACGTCGGAATCGTGATCGGAAGGTTCCAAAACCTTGGACTGGAGAAGATCAACGCCGCCTGACCTTCCACGCGCCGTCACGCGCCATAATCGAAAGACCATGCGCCGGCCATCTGCTCCCACGCGCTACACGCGCCTGCAAGAGGTTGAAGACGACCACGTCAGCACGCCACGTCATCAGCCACATCATCCACCCGGTCAATCAGAGGTTGCCACGTGTCACAACTGCCACGTGTCCTGCTCATCCGGATTGACACGTCATCGAGCCACGTCATCATCCACGTCATCAGTCCTTGCAATCAAAGATTGCCACGTGTCAGACTTCTGCCACATCATCATAGAGGTAGCCAATTACCGATCGCCACGTGTCAAGTGGTTGCCACGTCACCCCAATTTTCTAGATTCTCATATTGACCCCGGAAGTTTTGTAAAATGTTATTTTGACCCCAAAACTTTCTAAAATCCCACTTTGGCCCCATATCTTTCTGAAATTACAAATTGGCCCCAGATATTTCTGAAATTCCACTTTGGCCCCAGATATTTTCGAAATTTCACTTTGTGCCCCAGAACTTTATGATATTACAATTTAACCCTCACAACTTTCTAAAATTTTATTTTTTTGCCCACAATTATTTTCGAAATTACAGTTTGACCCACTTTTCATAAATTACCTTTTGGGCCCCTTAAGTTTTTTTTTTAGAAATTACAGATTCACCCCAATTCTTTCCAAATCATAGATTGGCCCCAATATTTTTCAAAAATTACAGATCAACCTGACATTTTTTTTAAAAAAAAAAAAAGTTTATTTTAGCCCCTAAATCTTCTAAAAAAAGAAATCTCACTCCAATCCCACAATTTTTCTTAATTTTCTTATCCATCCCCAATTTTCTACAACCAAACTTCAAACTTTTCTCCTTCCCTAGCCAATAGAAATGCCTCCAAGAAGCAGGCGTGCACAAGAAATTGAATTGAACGAGATGAGAAATCAACTTCAACAGTTGCAAGAAACAGTGTATGCCCAGCAAACATGGCTTGAGACCCAGAAAGATCGTCGATGCAAAAATTCAAATAACAGCAGTTCATCAACAACTTACAATCGCTACTCCGACAATGTTAGAATGAAAATTCCTGAATTCGATGGGAATAACCAACCTGAAGAATTCAAAGACTGGATTAAAAAGGTTGAACGGATTTTTGAGTATAAGGAGGTCCCCGAAGATCAAAAGGTGAAATTTGTTGCCACTAAACTCAAGAAGTACGCTTCTTTTTGGTGGGAAAATCTTAAGAGAAAGCGCGAACACGAAGGGAAGCGCAAGATTCGAACTTGGAAGAAAATGCGACGCAAGTTAACCCGTAAATTCTTGCCTGAACAAACAGGGTTTATGGGAGTGTCACTTATTTCTATCCCTACTTCGTCACAAATTCCTGAAAAGGAAGAGGAATCTATACCAACAGGGTCAGTGCATGATAGTGATGTCATACCAGATGACGATGATGACATATTAACAGAGCCAGTATATGACAGCGATATCATGCCAGAAGAGCCAGTATATGACGATGATATCATGCCAGAGGAGTCACTGTATGATAGAGAAGTCAAGTTGACAGAATCAGCATATGACAGTGATGTCATGATAGCAGAACAAGCATATAACGGTGATTTCTTGCCAACAGAGCCAATATATGCTAGTGATGTCACTCCAGCAGAGCCAATATATGATAGTGAAGTCACATTGACAGACCATGATGAGACACTGGTAATTCATCAAAGCCTACATATAACGCCAGCAAAAGACGAGTCTTGGTTAAGTCACAACATCTTCTATCCTATTGAAGATAAATTTTGTGATATCAACATTGGCAACAAAAGTTATGACAATATTGTGACCAACTACATGGTAGAAAAGTTGGAGGTATTATCCGTTAATCATTCGTATCCTTACAAATTTCATCAAAAAGAAGTTTGTTGTGATATTGTGCCTACGGATGATTGTCATCTTCTTTTGAGAAGACATTGGCAATTTGATCGTTGTGTCCAAGACGACGGCCATATAAGCATATACTCTATTAAAAAAAATGGAGTAAACAAGATGTTAGTGCCAATGCCACCTAATGAATGCAATAAGAACAAACTAGAAAGATACGATTTCACTTTTTTACCGGTCTTTCTAGTTGTAATTCCAGAAGACAATCCACCAGGAGTGCCACCTAAGAGAGACAACGACATCCAGCAAGACTTGAGAGCAAGACTCGAGGGCGAGTCTCGTCCAACCCAGGGAGAATGTCAAGGAAACACTTCCACAGCTGCAACCTCCAGCTAGCATTCATACCTCCACATGCACCTACCTCTGTTTTTCAACATCCACCTACCTTCCACATCCAGAAGTCCACATTGTCTGCACCTTCCAAGCTTCAATCTTCAACCTCTGCCAGCTACGTCCATGTGCCATTGTTCCCCTAGAATTAGTATAAATAGGTTAAGGGTTCATTGTAATAAGCAGAATCAAGTAATTAAAGCTTTGCTTTTGAAACTTTGAAGTTTCATTTCTTCTTCTGCTCTGCCCCCCTTTTCCCTGAGCCACTATTTGTATTGATCTATTAAACAATGTTGCATTGGTTGGGACTTATATATATTTCATATTGGATATTATATAAAATAGTTTCATTATCAATTATATATTTGTTTGAGACTTATTCTTTTTGAGAATTTGTTAATTGTGTATGAGTATTATAATTTAGATCATTGTATAATGAACAAAAAAAAAAGAAAATTGAATAAACAGGGATATAGAAACTAATATCAATAATAGTTGAGATTGAAATTAAATTTAATCTCAGTTCCAACTAATGCACAAAAAAAAAAAAAAGAAATAACTGCTTAATAAGAGCGTCAATTATAACTAAAATTAAATTTTGTGTCAGTCACAAATGATGCTATATTTGGTGTCATTTAAAACTGACGTTAACTAATGTCAGTTGTAAATGACACTAGAAGTAAAATTTTATATTTTTTTTATCACAATTTAACGTCAATTGTAACTAATACTAAATATTCAATCTAACGTTAATTATTCCAATAATAGCTATAATTAACGCTATTTTTATTACGACGCTGAGTCTAGCGTCAGTCATGATAACTGACACAAAATTTCTTAATGTTAGTAGTTAAAAATAACATGACATTAAACTATAATCTTTTTGTAGTATTAGTCGACTTTTTAAAATGTCTTTTCCTATTCAAATATACATATTGCCTTGGGTGGAGAACAAATTATTATAGATTCGATGTACGGTAAAAAGTTCCAATAATCTTTAGGAGCTGAAAGTGGGAGTTATTGAAGGCTGAAGCAACTATTTGTGCTGAAAAAAACAATGGAGAAAAAGTGACTATTCCTAAAATGATGATCACTTCATCTGATTTTATAATTTCATTCAAACTTAGAAGAAGACAATTTTCTATTGCACTCTATTTTCCTATGACAATTAATAACAATTAAGGCTAATTAATTTCATATATTGGATTGTATTTTGTAAACCCAGTTTTTATTTACGGAAAATTATACATTGTTATTTCAAGAGTGAAAAGCAAGAATGGGTTGAAGATACTTAGCTTACACTAGACAAAAAGATACACCTGCTAAAAGCATTGCAAATATAATTATAATTTACAAGGAAGTTTTTAACTTATGTTAGCGGCAGCATAAATTTTATGAGTCTCAATGTGCAACACTAAAATTATGGGGCTGTTTGGTATCACGGAAAGAGCAGGAATGAAAAGGAAGTAAAAAAATAGAAAAGAACAGAGAATGGAAATGAGAAAAGGAAAAGAGAAAAAAATTATGTTTTGTATGAGACAGAAATGAATGTTTACTGTGTTTGGTATGTATTTTTTGAAGAGGGAAGAAAGAACATTAAGAAGAAACAACTAAATTATCCCATGAACCTCCCATCCACCTAGTCAACTTGTTGAATGCAATCAGTCGATCGCCCCCTTCCCCACATTTTTTTGGCCGTTGTCTGGTCTCTCTTTGGTTTGATTTCTATCTGCCACTCATTCTCGTCTCTCTCTCTCTCCCCCTTCCTCCCTCCTTTCTCTCTCACACACATTCTCTCTCTAATAGACGTTTCCAAAAAAAGTGACGATGATATGCTATGATGACACGAGACCACAGCAATAGTGGGAAGAGAGGGAAATTCTGAAATAATAGCTACTGAGGAAGAAAGATAACAAGAGTAAATCAGTGAGAGGGTGAAACGTGCGTACGTGGTTGGTGTGCGTGGTTGCCGGTGTGACGCCGAAGGGTGAGGGATGTTGTAGTCTTGTAGTTGCATAGATGTGGGTGAATTAGTGAATATGTATGCGAGTGAGAGATGGACGAGACAAAGTGTGAAACGGAATATACAGGAGGACCAGAATGTGGGAGTAGAGCACGGGCAAATTCGACATTTCTCCTCCTTTGCCCTTTCCATGTTCGACTTTTCATTGATAAAGCGAAGGAAACGAATATCAAGAAAATGAGAGAAGTGGGAGTTCCAAGTTCAATGTCCATAGTCTACAATTGGGCCTATTAAAAGCAAGAAAATTTAAACAGTATTGAAAAACTACTTTCCATTCTAACGACTTTTGGGCTATCAAACTGTCCCTATATATTAAACATTTTAATATCATATTATCTGAAATGAAAATTGTTGAAATGTATACATAACATATCCTATTACATATATTTTGCCATCTCGATCTCGCGTGCATCGCAAGAATCATACACTAGTTGATATTAATTTTTACAATAATATTTTCACTTATGCCTTGAATAAGATTGTGAAAATTTTCAAGTTTTTAATGTAAACAAGAGTATATGCCTAGAGAGACGCTGAAGAATATGGTCCATGGAGAATCTATAAGCGAAGGCTGCGACAAGTTTTTAGCATACACTTATGCCAAAATCAACTTTTGGGGTCTCCATGTGGGAAGCGGATCAGCTACAGACACTTGGAGCTCCAGCTCTTTGTTAGTTATGATTAACCTATAAAGGTTGAAAGCCAAGATTTTTTCAAAAAAAATTATTTGACTCAAATTAATTAATTATTTCCATTTTAATGTTATAAATCTTTTTGATGCCAGGGTTTTTATCCTTTGTAAATTGTAGGGCAAGATAAAAATTATTAAGCTACATAGTACGTAATTAATCTTGAAGGAATTAACGAAATCTGCATGAAGTAATTAATCTAGAAGTCTCCGCAGAGATTACTCCATTCCTGCTTGTTGATTTTTCCTTCACAAAGTATTTTTCTTTTTCTGTTAATTTGTTTGTTTCACAAAAAAGGAAAATAAAGGTTAAATTATAATTTTGGTAATTTTGGTCCCTATTATTTTACCAAAATTATAAATTAGTTACTATACTTTATTTTCATGTAAAATGATCCATATAGTTTTTCATCCTTGTAAGTTAGTCTATACTATTAGTATGGTTAACTTTGCCAATCAAAATAATCCTACATGATAACTGATGTATACACTCCAGTCATTAAATTTTGCACAACTCAACTGCCATATTAACGAAATCAATATAGACGCTAAGTTAGTGAAATTGAGAATTAAGAACAAAATAAAATTTTTTTTGAGATGACAGCTGAGTTGTACAAATTTAATAATTGGGCATCCTAATAGTTTCACAAAGGTATACATCAGCTGGTATGTAAAATTATTTTAACAATAAAGTTATTCATATAATGACGATATATAGTAACTTATATCGATAGAAAAATTATAAGAACTATTTTATATGACAATAAAATATAGGATTCAATTTATAATTTTAGTAAAATTATAGAGATCAAAATTATAATTTAATAATAATAAAAAAAACTCAAGTGTATGTATATAATCGCTGAAGCATGTTGTTGGCCAATGGGGATTATCGCTGCAGAGTACCGCATTGATTAAATATTTTTCGTACTTGCTCCTAGCGACATTAATAGCATTTAACACTTCTATTCCTGAAATATAACATTATACATATAGAGATGAAATATATATGATGGATCTCAAGGCTCTTCAATATTACGAGCTTTTACAATTTCCTCTGGAAAGTGCTATAAACCGTGGGCATTGCTTGAACATTTTCTTCCCTGATAAAATATAGTTGATGTTGTTTTCCAAGATTATTTCCAATACACTGACGAAACAGTTTCCTGTATTTCTCTGTCCTTACGTACGCTCAAGTGAGTATGACAAAAAATAAGAAAACAAAAGTTCAAATGATGCACGCATGGTAAAATTTTCAATTAAATTTCTTGCATCCATCTCACAAAATCAACTAAAGTAAAAAATTTACGCTAGATCCTGCCACATAAAACACTCACTTAAGGGTGAGAGAAGATTGGATTTGTATCAGGTCAGAAATAGAAGAATAAGCTAGAACTTATTTAACTACTTATTTTTCATTAAAAAATTTTATAGGGTCATTATATAATTTATATTAAGGATTAAATGGAACTACCAAAAAAATTTAGATTTAGCGGCGTTTAAAACTTTACACTTAGTGACGGTATTTGTAATACCCATGAAAAATAAAATATAAATATTTGTTTACAAACTACTGTTACTATTTCAGTATACGGTACTGTTTACCTATATAATACTATTTACGTATACGATACTGTTCACTTGTACAATTGAAATGTCAAGTACTAGATGTGGTTTGGTCATAAGAGACAACTAGAAAGAAGTTCGTAGGAAAAAAAATGACGTTTTATGTGTAAAAATACCCTCAGGGACTAAATTGACAGGACTGAATTGAAAAGAAACTTAAAGGTTTAAAGTGAAAGATAGTTTTCCCTTTAAATTTTTAATAGTAAATAAAAGAAAATTTTTCCATCGTACGCGTAAGGTGTACAGTAATTGCATTATTAGAAATGTCATTTTCATAAATAGTAAATTGAATATTTTATTAGCGCATAGTGTCAAATAGTATCTTTGACTTTTCCTATAAATAGGCCCTTTCATTTCACTTCTAAACTCACACCTTCAACTTCTCTTCTTCTCTCCTTAAGTTTCTCTTGCTCTAATGCTGGGCCTCTGAGATATTGGGCCTTTCCTTTTCAGCTTAGGTAAGGATACTATGCCTTTTCTATGTCTTTCAAATTTTAGAAGTTATTTTCTTAAGTATGCTCTGTGGTTGCGGCTTTGGCTGATCTTCCACATCAGAAAAACTGTCGTTAGCTGTTTATATGTTATTTTGATTCTCTGATTACCGAAATAGAATGTAAACTGTGAAGAATACATGTCTAGGAAAGTTCTGGCTAAGGAAAGACCTAGTTTTTAAGTGTGTCCAATGTGACCCTCCACTCTTTCCTGGGAACTTACCTGGTGTACTCTTTTACAAATTGTATTCTCTATTTCTGATATAAACAGTCTCTGTATGTATGAATAGTAACCGTACGTATAAATAGTAATCGTACATATGAATAGTGACCGTACATATGAATAGTGACCGTAAGTATAAATAGTAACCGTATGTATGAACAATGTCTATATGAAAACAATCCTAACTTGTTTTCTCTAATCTTTCATGAAAATCTCTGTAGCGGAATACTGAAATTCATCTGTGCACTCTTGTCCGTAACGACTTAGAGAAGTGATACTCGTACGGAATCCAGGTGAGTGAAACGACCCAGTTTTAATAGAGTTTTAGCATTACTGGTGATAAAAAGTATGTCGTAGGACACTCCCAAGATTCATAGGGGGAAATTGGATTCAGAATGACGAATCTAAATGAGATAATTAATCCATAAGTATGGATAAAAAGAAATAAGTATCTTATGATGATGTGAAGTTTGAATGTTTTCAAAAATGGATTAATTGTTATCTTGATATGTGGTTTATAAATCTATAATATAGTTATATACTATACCTATTATATGGATGAATATTATATTGAGCTTCTGATTATGATATGAAATGCTATTGATTGTGATTGAGCGGAACAGTACCCCCTCTCACGGCAAGGCGGAAAACCCGGTTTAAAGGGTGTCTTGACCAATGAGTGTGGAGACAACGATTCCCTCAGTAGGGATATAGCCCGGATTTGTGATAAATCCGTGAGGCGCCCTAGCTAAGAGGATGAGGTTGTGCGTCATGGCGGAAATATACAGAATTGGTGAGCTGGCCTGTGTGCGCTCTCCGGGATATATTGCCATTGATCAGTACTAGTAACGTTTGTTGAATTGGTTGTGCATCATGGCGAAAATATACAGAATTGGTGAGCTGGCCTGTGTGCGCTCTCCGGGATATATTGCCAATGATGGGTACTAGTAACGTTTGTTGAATTGGATGAATTTTATCTTCTTGTATGTAATTTCTAACTATGTTTATTGGTTGAGTATGAGCCTTCGGATATGCTTGCATGACTGGTCATGTATTTGAATTTTATTAACGCGAGGCCAATTCGCTCACGGAGCTTAAAAGCTCACACTCTCTGTACAACCTTTTTGTTCAGATCAGGTTGCTGATGAAGAATATCCGCTAGAAGAGTAGATCACTTTGGACATTCCCGCTGTCGGGTAGGCCCCTCTATTGTTGTAGATTATGTTGCTCTGTAATCGTCTAGGACATCTAGGTCAGGAGTTTGGTATTTGGCTTGTATTTCAGTATGATAATGTATTTTGTATTGAGAATCTATTAATTAAGAAAATTTGATATATTTCCTTCGTATTTGTTAAGGAATGATTATTTTGAGAATATAGAGATAATGATTAATAATCGAACTGATGGGTAGAATTTGTCGAAAGGCTTACAGTGATGGGATATTCATCATTGTGCCGGATATGTGCCCAGAAAACGGGTCGTGACAAAGTTGGTATCAAAGCAATGGTTGTTAGGTCTCCTAGTGATTACAGAGCAAAGTAACCTTAGTGGGACCTCCTCTATTGTTGTGAACCCGGGCACAACTATAGAGAGATGGCTCTACTGAAGGTCCTGTAGGATGTTTTCATTTCCTTTCCCTCTGAGACTTATCTCTTCTTAGGTATTATGTTCTCAGTTTTAGTTTCAGACAAATGTGGCTACACTTTTGAACTTAGTAAAAGAAAGGTTATTACTTGTTTGATTCCATTGTTGTCAGATCAAATTTTTATATGATGGATTTTATAAGCTGAATTCATGATTGAATTTGTGTAGTTATATTATTTTAGGGTATCAGCAAATAAAAGAAACCACTTTCATTAAAAAAAACTGAAGGATTACATTGCAAAAAAAAAAGAGAAGTCTACTCATGCATGAGTAATCTAAAAGCGAGGTGGTCTCGGATTAGGAGGGTTATATTGTATCATCACCCCTCGACCATTCCTTGGAGCAAGAGATATAGCAATGTCGCGGAGGGTAGTGTAAATTCCATTCATACAATCAACACTTCTTTGCTGTTGATTGCAGAAGCACTGGGTGGACCAATAGAAGAACCTATCTATTCTCGAAGTCATTGTCGCGTTATTGCGTTTGGTTAACTTCTCCAGATCCTCTATCATCTTCTTGAGATTCTTCACCTCCTGCTCTAAACAGGCGATTTTGTCCTCTGAGCTATGGCCTGTGCTAATCTCCTCGGCTTCCTCAATCTTCTTCATCTTCTTCTCCTTTTGAATTTCTTGAGATCCCTCGAGAGGTCTTTTGCCCTTGTCCTTGCCTAAACTTAAGTTTAAGTCAAGTTCTTCTTCCTTAGCCTCTACTGTGAGATCAATGTACTTCCTAGTGGCCATGATTTGGAAAATTTAGAAATTTTTGTAAGAGTATGAGGCGAGAGGAATGCTGGGAGATTGTAGGCTCAGAGATGATTACTCTTTATGGTGTGGTAACTGAGAACGCTGGGATGGTTTTTATAGAAAAAAATTAGGATGTAGAGACAAAGAAGATATCTCTTCACCGCACCCCTACACGATCAACCTATGGATTTCTGCAAGCTGGAAGCCAGAAGTCTAGGGTAGGCGTGCACACCAACAATGCGTCGCATTAATGCCAAAACCACGAAAGTCAGTATTCGGTGGATTTGCGGCCGATTTTACTTGGTTTTCCCATTTCTCCCGTTGGCATTTTTCGAAATTCAAAGAAGTTGATGATATAGCCATTAAAGATTGCCTTGGATGCTTTTATGATGAACTGAAATACATTTCTCTGTTTTATTGTGTTGTTCTTGAGAGCCTTCAGTTGAGTATGATATACATAACTGATTGAATCATGTTGTAATTACATGTATGTATGTTATTCATGCATAATGAGTGAAGGCTACGATCAAGGAAAATATGTGATGATCCTACATATACTCATAGAGATGTGAAATCAAAATGACTTGGATAGGATGAAATGTGTAGAGGATGATATATCTTCATGGTTACACATACTTACATATAATGCTCTCGTGGGCAAATGAAAAGCAATGATTTCCTTGCATTATGATAATGCTTACTGCATGTGACCGAAAGCAGTTAACTTTGTTTTAAAATATATATATTTACATATATATTATGTGTAAATCTAGAATAAAGACCGATTAGAATCTAAGATACGGCCAATATGAGGCTACCTAATCATAGAGGGACATCGTGATATGGGATTACAGGATAAAACAAGTTTAGAGGGAGAAAATCTCAGACTGAAGAGCGTAGTTAGTTAAAATTTTGAGAAAGGTCAAGATTAGCCGAAAATTTTTTTTGAGGAAATCTTTGACTTATGTTAATTGCATTAAATTATATTTACTATTTACTTGCATGTCCGACATTAATTGCTGGCATTGCGACGTATGTGATCTGTAAACCTCCTAGCGAGCGGCGTATAGGTTGTGGTGGCTTTAGCTCCAGGGACTTCGGGTTGTCTATAAATCTTGTATGCCCGTTACCCTACTCATCGCACCAAGCAAACCTACTTCTTTCATTACATACCTATTTCTCAATCTCCATTCCTTTCTCATTCGAAGTTATTTCTGAGATCCCTAGAGCAATGGCCGATAATAAGTCTTTCAACTTGAATTTTGAGACTGGCAACGTAGAGCTTGATTTAAATCTAAGTCTCAGAAACAACAAAGGGAAGAGACCTGTAGACAAGTCACCAGAAATTAAGAAGAGAAAGAGGGATGTAATAGAGTTGGAGGAGGACAGTACTGCAACGTCCTCAGCAAATAAGCTTGCGTTCCTAAAGCGTAAGATCGAAAACCTGGAGCATTAGATAGAGAGCCTGGAATACAAGACAGAGGACCAGAAGCGACTAATAAATCGTCTCTTTGAAAACCAAGAGAAACTGATAAACCGTCGTCTCGGGGAACTAGCTAATCGAGTTGATAGACATTCAATGTTTGCAACTCAAAATTTTCGTGACCAACAAGCAAGGTGTATTGACTGTATGAACGGAGTAACTTCTGCTTTTCGCCAAATTTCTCAGGCGCTTCCTCCAGAAACCCTTTCTAGGCTACAACGATTAGCTTCCTCCTTAAGGTCTGAAGCACCTTCCTCTTCTAGACCCGGAGCACCTTCTACATTTCAAAAGCCTCCTCGTCCTTAATTTATTATTTCTTTTGTTTATACCTAAAGCTATATTTGGTCTAAGCTTCATGTATTAAAATTATCTATGTACTAGAAATAAAATTTAAGCTAGTATTTAGATCTTCTTTGTTGAAGTGATTCCTTTTACTGAAAGAACTTGAAGAATGAGAAGATGTTGGACTTATATTTCGTATTTGATTATAGAAATTCTAAAGCAGAGTATGGTAATATCCTTTTGACTGAGCAGAGTTACTAAAATGATATTACATTACACTTCTGAACTATGGAGGAGTGCTAAATAAGTATTTTATAAACTTATACATATAGAACTATGGGTTTGCCCTAATCATTAAAGGGGTACGACTCTATATGAGTCATTGAGGTGAGAGGAATTTCTATATATAATTATTTTATAATTATGCATGAGGAGTATGTTATTTACTTATCACATTTTCTAGGATTGTTCTTCCTAGAGATTTATGTAATGATTTCATGTGATTTTGCCTTTTATATGACGCCTTCAGCTAAGAGTATCGCTTTAAGGCAGAAGGATCGCCTTCGGGCAAGAGTATTGCCTATGGCCAAAATGATGCCTTCGGGTAGGGTGCTTGTATTCATAAAAGTTATAAGCTATGTGTGTGGAAACATGTGTTCTGATATTCAGTATGAACTAGAAAGACCACATGCCACTTTTGAAGACGACGTCTATTTGATGTTTTACATAGAGACAAAATTCGTCTCTGATTAGGTGGTTTAAGTTTGGTAAAGGTTATGAGGATGAGACACTTTATGGTACAAAAGATTGTGGAGAAAATCTAACTGATGAGGAAGAGAATGTTTACTGTTTAGAAAAGGAAAAAGTCCTATGCAAATTATTGATAATGCGGTCTAGAGTTCACAGTCAATAGTATAGTGTTCTTGTAATTCTTACCAAGGATGTGAAGAGGTTTGGAAAGAAAGAGATACAAAGGATGAGATATAGACGAAGTAATCACACTTATTTCAGTCTTGAAATGAGTTTTGAATTCGGGGGACCGAATTCTCTTAAGGGGGTGATAATGTAATACCCATAAAAAATAAAATATAAATATTTGTTTACAAACTACTGTTACTATTTCAGTATACGGTACTGTTTACTTATATAATACTATTTACGTATATGATACTGTTCACTTATACAACTGAAATGTCAAGTACTAGATGTGGTTTGGTCATAAGAGACAACTAGAAAGAAGTTCGTAGGAAAAAAATGACGTTTTATGTGTAAAAATACCCTCAGGGATTAAATTGATAGGACTGAATTGAAAAGAAACTTAAAGGTTTAAAGTGAAAGGATAGTTTTCCCTTTAAATTTTTAATAGTAAATAAAAGAAAATTTTTCCATGCGTAAGGTATACAGTAATTGCATTATTAGAAATGTCATTTTCATGAATAGTAAATTAAATATTTTATTAACGCATAGTATCAAATAGTATCTTTGACTTTTTCTATAAATAGGCCCTTTCATTTCACTTCTAAACTCACACCTTCAACTTCTCTTCTTCTCTCCTTAAGTTTCTCTTGCTCTAATGCTGGGCCTCTGAGATATTGGGCCTTTCCTTTTCAGCTTAAGTAAGGATACTATACCTTTTCTTTGTCTTTCAAATTTTAGAAGTTATTTTCTTAAGTATGCTCTGTGGTTGCGGCTTTGGCTGATCTTCCACATCAGAAAAACTGTCGTTAGCTGTTTATATGTTATTTTGATTCTCTGATTACCGAAATAGAATATAAACTGTGAAGAATACATGTCTAGGAAAGTTCTGGCTAAGGAAAGACCTGGTTTTTAAGTGTGTCCAGTGTGACCCTCCACTCTTTCCTAGGAACTTACCTGGTGTACTCTTTTACAGATTGTATTCTCTATTTCTGGTATAAACAGTCTCCGTATGTATGAATAGTAACCATACGTATAAATAGTGACCGTACATATGAATAGTGACCGTAAGTATAAATAGTAACCGTATGTATGAACAGTGTCTGTATGAAAACAATCCTAACTTGTTTTCTCTAATCTTTCATGAAAATCTCTGTAGCGGAATACTGAAATTCATCTGTGTACTCTTGTCCGTAACGACTTAGAGAAGTGATACTCGTACGGAATCCAAGTGAGTGAAACGACCCCGTTTTAATAGAGTTTTAGCATTACTGGTGATAAAAAGTATGTCGTAGGACACTGCCAAGATTCATAGGGGGAAATTGGATTCAGAATGACGAATCTAAATGAGATAATTAATCCATAAGTATGGATAAAAAGAAATAAGTATCTTATGATGATGTGAAGTTTGAATGTTTTCAAAAACGGATTAATTGTTATCTTGATATGTGGTTTATAAATCTATAATATAGTTATATACTATACCTGTTATATGGATGAATATTATATTGAGCTTCTGATTATGATATGAAATGCTATTGATTGTGATTGAGCGGGACAGTACCCCCTCTCACGGCAAGGCGGAAAACCCGGTTTAAAGGGTGTCTTGACCAATGAGTGTGGAGACAACGATTCCCTCAGTAGGGATATAGCCCGGATTTGTGATAAATCCGTGAGGCGCCCTAGCTAAGAGGATGAGGTTGTGCGTCATGGCGGAAATATACAGAATTGGTGAGCTGGCCTGTGTGCGCTCTCCGGGATATATTGCCATTGATCAGTACTAGTAACGTTTGTTGAATTGGTTGTGCATCATGGCGAAAATATACAGAATTGGTGAGCTGGCCTGTGTGCGCTCTCCGGGATATATTGCCAATGATGGGTACTAGTAACGTTTGTTGAATTGGATGAATTTTATCTTCTTGTATGTAATTTCTAACTATGTTTATTGGTTGAGTATGAGCCTTCGGATATGCTTGCATGACTGGTCATGTATTTGAATTTTATTAACGCGAGGCCAATTCGCTCACGGAGCTTAAAAGCTCACACTCTCTGTACAACCTTTTTGTTCAGATCAGGTTGCTGATGAAGAATATCCGCTAGAAGAGTAGATCACTTTGGACATTCCCGCTGTCGGGTAGGCCCCTCTATTGTTGTAGATTATGTTGCTCTGTAATCGTCTAGGACATCTAGGTCAGGAGTTTGGTATTTGGCTTGTATTTCAGTATGATAATGTATTTTGTATTGAGAATCTATTAATTAAGAAAATTTGATATATTTCCTTCGTATTTATTAAGGAATGATTATTTTGAGAATATAGAGATAATGATTAATAATCGAACTGATGGGTAGAATTTGTCGAAAGGCTTACAGTGATGGGATATTCATCATTGTGCCGGTCATGTGCCCAGAAAACAGGTCGTGACAGTATTAGTATAAACCACCACTAAGTGGAAATACTTAGCAGCTGTTTTAACGAACCACTACTAAACATAAATACTTAGTGGCAGTTCTAAGTGAACTGTTGCTAAAAAAGAATACTTAGAATCTAAATAAATCGCCACTAAATACAAATATTTGGCAACGACTAAATTGCTCCTAAATACAAATACAACTAAGTCATTTAAAATTTTCAATATTAATAATTTAATAATTTATTATTAATGATTAATTAATTTAATAATGTATAATTTTATCATTCACTAAAATGGAGAAATAGCAGGAGACAAATAATAACATTTAGTATCAAAAAATTTAGTATTATATTAATTAATATTTTAACAAATAGAAAATTTTGTTTAAAATTCAGAATGTAACTTAATCAAAATTAGATTAAGTAGATCTTATAAAGAGTGAAAATAAATTACGTGATAAAATATGAATATAAATAATTCCAAATTATTCTATGCTATAAATTATCCAAAATAAACTCAAGGGAGAAGCATTTTTGAAATCAGAAAAAATGAAAATTGAACTAACTTCTCTAGAGATTTGACTCCACTATTATTTCTTATATATGTTGCAAAAATCTCTTACCTAGTATTTTTTGTCAAATATAATAACTTTTAACACAAACGAGAGATTGTAATCTTATTTCTAACATAATAGTAAAGTCAACTCACTTAATGCTAACATCTAATATCCAATATGAAATTATGCTTTTATATTTAATATGATAATATAAATTACCTGGTAATTTTATTAATATGTACAAGGAACGCGTGTGAAAAATTTATTTCAATGACAAAAAAATAAGTGAGAAGAAAACTGATATGATATTTTGAACAAAATGAGTAATACATATCATACAGGCAAACTTTAATGTTGCTCATATATAGTAGATATTTTGGAATGTATAAAAGTTTAATTAATAATTCATTAATAATAAAGAAAGTAGAAGGCGAGCAGCAAATAAATCAAAATTAAAAAAGTAATGTTAATTAATTATTCAAAATAATATATATATATATATATAATCTTATGAGAAAAATAAAAAATTTCCTTCAATTTATCTAATTATTTAAATTATTTTATATTATCTAACAATATAATTAACCACATTTTAATTAATTATTAGCTTGATATATCATATATGTAATAGTTTGCATATATTTAACAGCAAGATGTCATCATTGGAAGGACGGTTCTTACCAGGCGCCGCTCTGTTTAGCGCCGATTAAAACTGTCACTAATCAAGAATTTTTCCATTAATTTATATAAATGGCGACGCTTATAATAATCACCGCTAAATGCAAAATTGACCGCCATAAAATACTGTGTTTGGCTAGTAACCCTCTACTGTGTTCCTTTCTATAGAGGAAAATTCTGGAGACATAGTTGAGTTTTGACAAACAGTATGCTGCTTTTGTTATTGCTGATAGTTTGGCTGTCGAGCTTGACAAACATGACATATTTCATTACTTCTTTTTCTTTTTCGCCACTATAATTATTTATTTGTTTGGATTCAGACAAGAACCCATAGGAAAGTGCAGTACATTTAATAAAGTTGAAACAGAAAATATCAAACAGCTTTAACTCTCGCATTGTGGACAAAGAAAAGATCGAAGGATCATATGATTTGATCAAAGAATGAAGGGTTGACCTGTCAGAACCTAATAAGGTTACCAAATGACCCAACAATACTAAAACTAAGTTTAAACTGTTGAGTTTATATGGATGATGTTTAAGATAGGTTACGCAATTCAACAGCGATGGATCAAGAAATTGCCAGCCCTATTGAATTTTTTTTTTATTTTAACTGGCTCTTGGTAAAGTTAGCTGGTAATGTATTAAGATTCCTCACATACACATACATCATGAGTTGCCTTCAATATACTACTAACAGAAGCATGTTCTTTCTCGCTTCCACATCATTTTTATTTTGAAATTTTTTTCCCGCAAAAATCATGACTTCAGTCCTCAGTACTGACTATAAAATTTCCCCCCTTTTTCTTATCCAACTGCATATTAAAAACCATAAATGGTGCATGTTTTCCTTAATCAAGGTTTTAGATTTGAGTAGTGTAAAGAGATAAAAACAATCAAATGAGAGTTTTGTACGTTTGTGATTCAATTTGATTTGAATCAGATTAATCATAGCTGACTAGGTTCTGGATACCTATGACTCCAACCAAAAAGATGTGGAAAACATGAAGATATTAAAGCAAGCGGATTTTATCTTCTAAATGGAAGATTTAAAAATTACAAATACCATCAAAATGAGTGAGCTAACTACCCAGCACAATTATCGACTCTCCACCATCCTTGATGGCTCTCCACGGTTCTGAACATTCTTTTCAGCTAAAGCGCCATCTGTTCTGTCATAGACTTCCACCATATGTCGCACTTCACAGCTCTTCATCGGTTCTCTACTAGAAATTAAAAGGTATCCTACTTGCAAAGCATTGCTTTAACATAATAATAAACAGTGGCTGCAAAACCAAATGCAGAAAGATCAGTTATACTATTGTAGAGCTTCAAATACATAAAACAAGACCCTTCCTCAAGATGCTCCAGCAAAAAATGGTGGTATATTAGAATGGCAGGGCAATTCTCCTTTGGCAGAAAGCATTTTGCAAGCAAAAGTACTTACTTATTCTGCCAAAGGAGACTTGCACTGTTATTCTTCTCTACCTTCAAAGCATACTTAGTAGGTGTCTGTGTTAATTGCTTCTGCTCTCAAATATTAATCATCCCGAGGTTGCAATATATTGTGCCCTATTCGCACATTAGGAATGGATATTCTATACAAATCTAAACGGTATATGCTGTGGATCATTCCTCTGGAATATATCTCTTCGTGTCTGCATTTGCAGTCATGTATGGTCCCCTTTGCAGTAACAGTGCTCCTCTGTCAAACACGCTTTTCAAAAGCTATTTTCAAGTGTACTAAAGAACATGTAAGCGGTTTTATAGGATGTGTTCTCGGTTTGTGTTCCTCTTTATTAATTACCTATTGTTTTTTTTTGTTTCTAAATTGACACTGAGCCAATTATCAGAAACTCAGCATAACACGCCTGACATGTATAGTTAGACATATTATATTTTATTACGTCATGGGTGTTCATGTCCTGTGATGTTCTCACTCTAGTTTTTGTAAATAGTGTAGGTTGGGCTAAAGATTTGGTAGCCTATTCTAAAGAAAGAATTTAGCCTTTGAAATTTGGATGGATTGAGTGAATCTCTTGTGCTTTTTTATTTTATTTTATATTTTAAGTTTTAGTTTACTTTTTTAAAAGTTTAATCAAATTTATTTGAAGAAAAAAGTTATCCCATGAGGTGCCATAACCCAATCCATGACCTTCATGGGTTCGACTGAGTCAAAATTTTAAGCATATGATATAGATACGGTGCCTGACCCATGTTTGCTATTAGCACAAATAAGAAAAATGAATTTATATAATAGACTAAAACAATTCCACTCTAAAGCATTAATTGCATGGATGTCATTAAATAACATATAATAAAATTAATAAATTAAAATAAAAATTAAATGAATAAATTTATTTTTATTAATGATACTACATTAAATTCATTCTAAGCAACCCTTTTGAGATGTACTGTAGGGTTCTCCTTTAAATTCTGTGAATATTATAATATATTAAATGTAAATTGGTGTGATTAATTCTATAATGCATTCAAATAAATTTGAAAAATTTGCATTCAAACGAATTCAAATTATCCCTTTTAAAACTATGAAATGTCGTAAATTTAATTAATAATTAAATAATTGCAATATATTAAATGTAAATTGATGTGATTGATTCTATAATTGCATTCAAATGAATTTAAAAAATTTGCATTCAAATGAATTCAAACCATCCCTTTTAAAACTGTGAATCATCGTAAAATTTGAGTGTTTAGAACTCGATCTGAAGTTGGATGAATTTTGTGTTTGGAGAGTTTATATCAGATGCTTCTGTGTCGATCTGAAGCTCGATCTCAAGCTAATACAATTAGTTTCAAACTTCAATAATGACCAAATGTTGAATGTCATGCGTTGAATTGAGAAGCAACATTGGAGGAACAATCAAATGGCTCCCTTATCAACTTCAGAGTGGATTTCTCGTTACCGACTACAGAGATCTAAAGCTATTTGCTAAGTATTAAGTATACATCTCTAACAAGCATACTCAGAGATTGTTAAATTAGCATTTTTAAAAATACTTATTAAAATCATTTCAATACACAGAGTCAAGAGCAATCATACAATATATCACCCATGAGTATGCTGAAAAAGGGACCCAACTGATAAGCAAGAGTCCAAGAAGATGGCGATTATAGAAAAAAGGTAAACTCCTCGGATCCAATATTTTTTTCCCTTTTTAATTTGTTTGTTTTTTGATTTAATATAATTCTTTTGTTTGAATCTACTTCATATCTTGGAATCAATCAATTTATAGTGTTCTTTATTTTTTAATTTGTCTCTAATGTGGTAGGGCCCCAAGATTCGAACTGAATTTTTGAAAGATGGTAATCCTATTAAATTGAAACAAGGTCAAGAAATAAACATATCAACTTACTATAGTATAAAGGGAAATGAGAATAGCTACAAAAAGTTGGCTGAGGATGTAAAACCTGGTAGTGTAATATTGTGCTCAGATAGAATTATCTCATTTACGGTCTTGTCATGTAACAAAAAATTAGGTTTGGTTTGATGTCGCTATGAAAACTTTACAGTTCTTGATTAGAGAAAAAATGTTAATTTTCTTGGAGTGATAGTGGATCTCCCTACACTAATAGAGAAAGACAAGGAGGATATCTTGAAATGGGGAGTTCTCAACAAAATTGACATGATTGTTCTTTTTTTGCTTGAAAAGATTTAGACTTGGTGGAAGTTCCAAAAGTGCTGGGATAGTATGCAAAAAACATTCATCTCATGTCAAAGGTATGGTCTTTCTTCATAATATAATGTGGCCGTTTATTATTATAAATTTTTATTAAAATTTATAATTTATATTTGTATAAATAATCAAAATTTATATTAGAATATTTACATTTTAAAAATATATGTCATGACTCATAAGTCTCATAAGTTTCATAAGTTTCACAAATTTATAAATTGTAGTATTATTATTAGAATATATTATATAGATTCCAATGTATTTAATATATTATGTGATTTATTGCTAAAGTAAATAACAAAATATATTTTTATCAGAATATATTATAATAATTATTAATTAGTGTAATTAGTGAAATTAATAATTAGTGAATTTCATTATTTTATTTGATTTGAATGAATAAATTAGGTAAATTAATAAATTTGATAAATTTGGTAAATTAATGAAATCACATAAGATTAATTATTTGATTTGAATTGATTGAAAAGATTTGAATTGAAATTCAAAAACAATTACCTTTATTATTTGATCATTGTAGAATAATTAATGACATCACATTAAATGAATTATTTGATTTGAATTGAAATTAAAAATAATTACCTCTATTATTTGACTTGAATTGAAATATATAAATAATAAATTATTGAAATATACATATACGAGGATCAAGACATATTGGAATTAATTATTGATCATATGTATAAAATTTATTTACAGTTGATTATCCTACATTCCATATAAACATTTTTAATTTGATTATTATTTTCTTGTAAAAACTTTTAAATTAAAAACTTTTTATTGATTACACATACATCTTATTATTTTATTCCATTTGATGACTTATTCTACATTATAATATAATGTGGTCATTTATTATCATAAATTTTTATTAAAATTTATAATTTATATTTTTATAAATAATTAAAATTTATATTAAATATTTACATTTAAAAAATATATTTCATAACTCATAAGTCTCATAAACTTCATAAGTTTCACAAATTTATAAATTATAATATTATTATTAATATATATTATGTGGATCCCAATATATTTAATATATTATGTGGGTTATTGTTAAAGTGAATAACAGAATATATTTTTAATAGAATATATTATCATCATTATTAATAAGTAAAATTAATAATTAGTAAATGTTGTTATTTTATTTAATTTGAATTGATTTGAATGAATAAATAAATTAGGTAAATTAATAAATTTGATAAATTAATGATATCGCATAATACTAATTATTTGATTTGAATTTATTTAAATTATTTGAATTTATTTAATTTATAACTTATAAAAAAGATGAAAATCAAATTATTGAAAGACGGAGACTTGGAGATTCAATCCAAAAGTAGCAGCAATCTTCAGTGTTTTTCTTCTTTGGATCCTATTGAAACAAAAAAAAGACGCATTCAAAAGTAAAGATGGAATCAATATTCAATCAATCATCAATCTGTGTAATAAATAATTTATAAAAAATAACAAATAATCTGCAGAGTAACAAATTTATCTATTTTATTCATTTAAATTTATTCTATTGAATAAATAAATCAATTCAAATCAAAATTTGATTAGGTAAAGTAGATTTAATTATAGAATTGATAAATTAATTCAAAATGTTTATGTTTAAAAAGTATATGTCATGACTCATAAATTTCATATAAAGCAATTGTAATTATTATTATTTTCATAAATTACAAAAAAAATTTAAAGTTATAATTTAACCGTGCATCGCACGGGTCACAACACTAGTTTCCAATAATACGTGCATTGTGTGATAATGTTCGTGAATACTGTATCTTCGGTCTCTCTCTCTCTCTCTCTCTAAAACAAAAGAGAAGTCAATGAAAAGATAATATAAAGCAAATTTCCTAGTTTATATATTATATTATTATGGTATAATTTTTCATTAATTTCGTACAGTTGAGTTTGAGATAAGCTGCGGGCTGTGCTGAAGGACCACTATGACCACTATGCTTTTTGGACCATTGCAATGTCTTTTGTAAAACAGAAAACAGAAACACAGAGATAGTTAATGAAGAATCTTCCTTACAAAATTTTCTTGTATAGGCATGTATACCTAATGAGGTGTTAAGCATACAGCCATAGACTCATCTTTTAAGTTTAAGCAAATCAAACACGGTCATGAGGTTATGAAAAATCTAATAGCTTGAAAGAATCTATTTGTATAAAAATAAGGTTTGGTTATGAGGAGGTCAACTTTCTCTTACTGTCTCTCTTGCCTTGTTTTTCATGATGGTCAATTTTTTTATCAGGCACGCCTTCCAAGAAAATTAGGGGGAAGTCGACATCCCCATAGATTTTCCCATAATAATATCTCATTGTCTACACATTACTTGATGCGTTCTTTCCCGACAAGTGTATCGGGTCGCACAAGTAATAAAGTGAGAGAAAAAAAATTATCGTCCTCAGGGATTGACTCCTAACAATTATCAATTTCACTAGCTCAAGCTATATTTGGACAATTGAAAAGGTTGAGTGATAAAGTCTAAATTTAACTAAAGTAAACTAAATTAAGACACGAAGTAGGTTAGCACAACGAAAAACTATATGAGAACAATGCGGGTATAGGGAATTGATTTCACTTAACTCCTAATCTGATTAATTCATAGGCAAACCAATCTTTGAGTTATTAGAGAATACTTCGATATACTTGCAAATTTCTCTTAATGTTGATTAAGTTCACAAAGATATTTGAACTTAATGTCTTGATGAAACAAATCTTCATCACTCAATTAATTAGCTAATGTCTTAGTCAAATTAATGGATTCGGAGTTTAAGTTTAAGAACTCATAAAAATCACATAATTAAGGTTATCTATATCTAGACTAACCCGAATTATAGTAGAAATCACAAAGGTAAGTTTATATCAAGCTATTTCTAGTATTAATATAAACTCTAGGTTCATTGAAGATGGTAGCTAAGCATCCAAGAGTAATAAATAGCAGTAAAGTCTACTCCAATAATCGAAATTGCAATTATATTAAAGCATTTAATAACAAAGCTTTATAGAAGTCAATTAAATCAATCCCTTAACCCTAGAGAATTAGTTACACATTGTGGGAGAAGAAAAAAAAACATCACAAATACATAAATAAACATGATACAAGAGGAAGGAGAGAAAGAAATAAGCATCAAACTCAATGAAGAATAGGTTTTCCTTCTTCTCCAATTGTGCCCTAGCAGAGACCTTCCTTCTCCCACCAAAAGATCCTAAAAAATTCTTCAGAAATCCAATTTATAGGTTGAGTCAAGCATAAGTCAAGATCCAGGCGACTTGGCACCTTGCGTGATGCCTAGGTGCTATGCAGAAAATAGGTGGAAATCACGATGATTGCCGCTTAGGCGCCCTATGTGGCACCTGAGGCGCCAAATTAACACTTTGAGACTTAGAGCTTGGCTGCTGGCGCCTCTAGGCGCTAGCCTTAATTCATCAGGCAAAGAGTTCAGGGCATGGCTCACAGGCACCAACCTTCGAATTTTGACTTTGCTTCAGGCTTCTTCAGCTCCCTAACTTGTATCATACCAAAATATACACCAACAAGGAAATACATAAGGATTACTCCAAAATGTTGGGAAAAAGGAGATAAAAAGGGAAAGAATAAGGAGAACTACAAAATATAAATAAAAATACAAGAACTAAGCTAAAGAGTGCAAAAAGGAAAGTAAAATGGGAGCAAGGGAAAGAAAAAGCCCAATAAAACCATAGGAAAATAACCAAAATAAAGGACTTATCAACTACCCTAAACCAAGACTTTTGCTTGTCCTCAAGCAAAACACTAACCGAAAGCTAAAAACTAAACAAAACTAAACTAAGCCTAAGGATTTTTCAGGATATAAAAGAAGTACTAAACAACATAAAACATTAAACCAAGACAAGCCAATTTCATACAGTCATCTCAATAAAACGAACTCGCAATGGATAATTTTTGAATTTAAAGATAGAAAAAGAGAATTTTCAAACAAAACTAAACTAAGCCTAAGGATTTTTCAGGATATAAAAGAAGTACTAAACAACATAAAACATTAAACCAAGACAAGCCAATTTCATACAGTCATCTCAATAAAACGAACTCGCAATGGATAATTTTTGAATTTAAAGATAGAAAAAGAGAATTTTCAAAAATTTTTTAAGACAAGTTGCAAACACCCTCACTTTCTAAAATTACTCTTTCAAAAACTCAAAAAATTTTCCTTTTTGCTTGACAATTTTTGGCTCTCAAGGAAACTTCTCAATAGATAGGAACCATAAAGTTAAAACGATTGAAATGAAAACAGTGCGCCTAATCCACACATGTCCCCCTCAATCAACGTAAAAAGAACTCGTGCACCTAATCCACACAATAACACTTTGTCTGTTGCCTTTTATTTGAAAGGAAAATGTGATTTATTGGTTAGAACAAGTGTTGTACACCTAATCCACACTACACTTCCTCAACTTACCTCCTTTTATTTTGTTTTAATAGATGTGTTTCATTTTTGTTTTCTCTCTCTTTTTTTTTAAGAGAAAGAAATTCCTTATTGAGTAATAATTTTTCATAAATAAAAACTAAAAATTTTTTCAAGGTTTTGAAGAGTATATTTTATAAAAAATAAGAGGGTCAACAATTTTTAATTAAAAACATTGAAAATTTTCAATTTAATCCAAATATTCTGAAAATCCCAATTTAAGCTAGATTTTAATTAAGGCGACATTGCATAAAATTAATTGAAATAGGAATAATGTAAAATCTGTAAAGCACTATCCAATTTATCAAGAAAAATCTAAAGGAAGCAATGGTTAACAAAAGAATAGCATTCATATAAACAAAAAGAACAGGTTAGCCAAAAAGTCAGTGCTATCTAAGCCTAAAACTACTCTACTCCCCCAAACTAAAACTATACATTGTCCTCAATGTCAAACCAACCCAAAAACAAGGTTTGAACATCTAAAAAGGGATGATCCAAAACAGGAGGAAAATGAATGCTATATACCAAAAAGGAAACCATCCATAATTATTCCAAAATAACGAAAAATAAATAGTAGGAAATAACCAATAGCAAAATGGAAAAGCAAGAGACAACATCCATTGAACAAAAAGGATCTAACTGCACTAAACATCAACAAAAAAATCCACAAGTTACAAGACTAAAATACTAAATATCACAAAGTTTGTACAAAACATAACTACAAATAGAAATAACACAAAGTACAGCTGCAACAAGAGGTGAATCACAAAAATATATCAATCATCCTCCTCATTCTCATTATGGACCTCCCCTTCCATATTGTGGCTGCCTTCACCTCTGGTTGCTCGATTGGCTGAAAGATCGAAATTGATATTGGCGAAGGGGTCATATGTCAGATCCTTCAACATCCAATCATTAGTAGGGGCACCGAAATGCTGACCAAGAGAATACATCGAGTGAGCTAGTGCCTGATGCTGTTGGTTATGAGTGGTGATGAAGGTGTCAAGGGTTTGCCTGATTTCCCCAATTCCAGCCTCAACATTACTCATGCGCTCCGACATATTAACCGGAGATGGTACAGCGCGGGGTCTTACAGGTACTTGAGGAGGAGGAGGAGGGACCGGTAGAGGTATTGCGATAGCTATGAAATTTTGAAACATCAAGTCTATCACCTGTTTGGTGATAGCGCTCTTCGGGTTTTTTCACGGTACACCCTCTAATGGTACCTCATCATTCTCACACAAGTTTGTGATGAGGCATGGATATCCAAGGTGTTTCCCCTATTTTTGAGATAGTTTTGAAAGATTGTGGGAAATCAAGGAACCCACATTAAATACCTTCCCTGTCACGATCAAATAGATAACCACCGCTCATTCGATGGTTACCTCTAACCGGTTCTAGGTAGGAAGCAAGTTAGACTGGACAAATGTACACCATGCCTTGGGGATTTGTTTCATATCTGATTTTTTTAAAATTTGCTACTTTCCCCTTAGCGTCTAGTTCCCAACTTGCCCTCTCCCGACAGAGAGTGGCAATAATGTGGGGAGCCTTTACATATCAGTGTCTCACATATCAGTGTCTCATCCAATTATCAAAAACACATTGTCCCGGTGCATAATGTAAGCCAAAGTAATTATTGAGACTATTAATTGAAAAATGAATATCCTTTCCTTTAATATAGGAAATACAAGGATCCCTAACACCTTGATCACTCCTCAACCGGTAAACATTAGTATAAAATTCTTTTATGATTACAGGGCAAAAATGGCCAGCTGACTCACATAATTTTTCTCATCCCCATTCTCTAATATGGTGTAAAATATCAAAGTGCTCCCCTTCTCATAGGTTAAATCCACATTCAGCAATAAATTCTCTAGATTCTAAATCCTCAAAACGTTTACTATCTTCTAAAGACCTAAACCTAGACGAATCAAAATTCCTACGAGACGAGGATTATCCTTGAGTTTTTCTCTGACGCTTTCCAGACATATCAGCAATTATAATCCTAGAAAAGCCAAAAAGAATTTCTAAATTCAAACTTAAACCCTAAATACATGTCAGAAATTTCAATTCCCTTTTTATTCAAATTTTTTTTCGAAACAAAATGCAAAAGGGGGAATAACATTCATCTAATAGCCATATCTTGAAAATGTGAAGCAGGTAAGTTTAAAATTTTCTGTAAAGATGAATGTTCCCTTTTATTTTGTTTTTAAAATTTTTGATGAAAAATAAAATAAAAGAAAAGGAAAGGGAAGAGAAACTACCAAACAAGAGAAGAAGGATTCGTGAAGCACCATACAGCCACACTAACCGCATATACCAAGGAGAATGAAGGAAGGGGTCACAATGGGAAGGCCAAAAATGGTGAAAAGGGAAGGAAAGTGTATGGATAGTGGGGGAAAGAGGAATAGTGAGGGATGGTGATCGAAAACTGACCGAAAAATGGAGGAGAAAAAGGCTGCAAGACGGAGGCCTACTGATTCAGAGGAAATTGGCTGCTAGGACTTGAGGAGGGTGAAAAGTGAGGGCTAAAAATGAAGGGAGGCTTAAATATGGACTTGGCGCCTAGGCGCCACGTTGAAAACTCGAATACTTTGAAGATAGGGCACCTCGAGCGCCCGGTGTGGCCCCTGAGACACAGGGCTAACCCGAGACTTGGGCCCCTGGCGCCCTGGGTGGCACCTAGGCGCCAGCATGACGACAAACCTAAATTTGATAGCAGACCTCCCAAAGCAGCCCAACCAAGGTTCAAGTGCAAAAACATAAAGATTTGATCCACAGAAGGTGCAACAAACAACACAAAATACAGCAATCAAACACAAATGCTCAATTTAAGCAACATGGGCAATTTAAGCACATCATTCTTAAAAGGGTGTTTCATCCAAATTGCATAAATTAAGCAGCACCAACACAGACAAATGGATAGCAATAGTAACAGAGCCACAACAACAACAACAGCACAACACTAAAAAGCAGTAAATGACTAAAATTAAAAGAGAAAAGTCAGGGACTTGGGTTGCCTCCTAAGAAGCGCTTAGTTTATAGTCCTCAGATAGACTTTACTCGAATTCCTTAGCCCGGATCATTAAGGGTTTCAGCAGTGTCTTGAAGCTTAATTGCTTTGTCACGAGCTCTCCATAACTTTATTTTGTCTTTTTGAGTTTCAGCTCTCTTTTGTGAAGGCAAATCAGGACAATGAGATGTGGCATGATAAGGAGGTGTGGCATTGACTAGAGACACTTGGTTAATAACCCCCGATCCTCTTTCTTTTTGCCCAAAGCTTTCTAAAAAACTGAAGGTTTTTTATTGTCAAAAACCTTAAAAGTTTCTCGCTTCTCTTAGACCGTTAGAGTTAATATTCCTTATGCTACATGAATTATCGCCCCAGAAGTGGCCAAGAATGGCCTGCCCAAAATAAGAGGCATTTCATCATCTTTCGCTATATCCAGAATAACAATCCACAAGGAACAAGAACTTCCCTACTTTTATTAGCACGTCTTCCACCACCCCATATGGCATCCTCAGTGACCGGTTAGCAAGTTAGAGGGTCATCATTGTCGGTTTCACTTTACCAATCCCCAACTTCTCAAGGATGGATAGGGGCATTAGATTTATGCTGGCCCCTAGATCACATAAAGCTTTGCCAAAAGTAACCTCTCCAATAGTATATGGAATCGAGAAACTCCCCGGGTCTTTGAGCTTATGAGGTAATTTCTTTTGGATTATGGCACTACACTCCTCTGTTACCATAATTGTTTCATCATCTGGAATCCTTCTCTTCTTGGATAGAAGTTCCTTCATGAACTTCACGTAAGATGGCATTTGCTCAAGAGCCTCAGGAAAAAGTATGTTGATGTGAAGTTTCTTAAAAACCACCAAGAATTTACTAAACTATTTCTCATCCTTTTGATTGTGGAGGCACTGAGGGAATGGCGCTTTGAGTGGTGGTATGGGAGGTTTTGCCACACCTATCTTCTTTACTCCTTGAAGGAGTGTCTTGGCTTCTTGAGCTTTCATGTACAACTAGCTCTTCATTCTCTTCAACCACTACCTCTTTTCTATTGGTTGGCCTTAGCACTCTTCTACTCCGAGTGGTTATGGCATTCACATGCTCATTTGGATTTACGATTGTGTCACTAGGTAAAAAACCTAGAGGTCTCTCAGAAAGTAGTCTTGCAATTTGGCCTATTTGAGTCTTTCAATTGCGAATGGAAGCTTCTTCATTTCGAAAGCTACTTCTTGTTTCCTCTATGAACGTGGAAGTGTGTTGCATGAAAGAGGTAGTCTGTAAGGTCAACTTCTCTGGAGCACTTTCCAATAAAGAGACTTTCTCATTAGACTGAGGTTGAGAGGAAGAGCTCTGATATGACTGTTGTGGCTTGTGAAATGTGTTCTGATTTTTATTTTGATTTCCCCATGAAAAAAATTGGATGATTCTTCCATCCCGGATTATAAGTTTAAGAGTAGGGGTTATTTTTCCCTTTGTATTGATTCCCTATGTAGTTGACTTACTCTAAAGAAGAACATATTGCTAAGGCAATCTTGATTAGAATGGCTACCAGAGCAAAAATCACAGATGATGGTCGGATGGTTGATGGCATTCACTTTTGCTGCATTGAATTTCTTATTTAGTTCAGCCATCTATTGGGTAATCAACTTGTTTTAGGCCAAGAGAGCATCCAAAGTGCTCACTTCCAACATTCCCACAGTTTTCTTCATCAATATCCTCTCCCCATGCATTGATAATCATTACAAACCATAGTAGCATATAAATCCATTGCTTATTTGGGAGTCTTACGATTTAGAGCTCCCCCAGCTGCTGCATCCACTACTGTTCTTGTTTGGGGAAGAAGTCTATCATAGAAACTCTGAGCTTGAATCCAAAGCTTAAATGAATGGTAGGGGCATTTCTTCAATATTGCATTGTACCTCTCCTAAGCTTCACTTAAAGACTCATTCTCTTGTTGCCTGAAAGTGGTGATTTCTTCTCTGATCTTTGAAGATCTAGATGGAGGGAAAAACCTAGTGAGAAATTTTTGAACTAAATCAACCCAAGTTATAACACTTCCCTTTGGCAAGGACTCCAACTAGATAATTGCTTTATCTTTCAATGAAAAGGGGAAGCAACGGAATCTAATCGCTTCTTCAGGAACCCCATTTAACTTTATGGTATCACAGATTTGTAGGAAGCGTAAGATATATGAGTTGGGGTCTTCAAAGGGATGCCCACCATACTGATTGCTTTGAATCAATTGAAGAAGGGCTGGGTTTAGCTGAAAGTTAGTAGCTTCCACTGGTGGTAGCACGATACTAGCACCACATCCCTCCACAGTTAGGATGTTATAGTCCATGAGGATTTTTATAGGAGGGGGAACTGGTGCATTCTACTAAGGATTAGGATTGTGTTCAGCCATTGGTGTGGTTTGAGCTTGTTGAGCTTGTCTAGCTTTTCTTGTTCACCTTCGATGCGTGCGAGCGGACCTTTCAATTTCCAGGTCAAATTGTAATGAACTTGGGTTAGTGGTACCTCGCATAAACCAAAGGTTCATGTAAGATAAAGAATATAAATGAAAACAAAAGTATGAATAAGTATAAAGATATGATTTGAAGTATAACTATGAATAGAAAAAAGTAAGGTCCAAACTACAACCCTACTAGCTACTCTTAATATTGTTAACACCGTCAATCCCCGGCAACGGCGCCAAAAACTTGATGCTTCTTCCCCGACAAGTGTATCAGGTTGTACAATAGTAAAGTGAGAGAAAAAAGTTATCGTCCTCAGGGATTGACTCCTAACAATTACCAATTTCACTAGCTCAAGCTATATTTGGATAATTGAAAAGGTGAGTGATAAAGTCTAAATTTAACTAAAGTAAACTAAATTAAGACACGAAGTAGGTTAGCACAATGAAAAACTATATGATAACAATGCGGGTATAGGGGTTGATTTCACTTAACTCCTAATCTGATTAATTCATAGACAAACCAATCTTTGAGTCATTAGAGAATACTTCGATATACTTGCAAATTCCTATGTGATGCCTCAAATTAACACTTCGAGACAGAGAGTTTAGCTGCTGGTGCCTCCAGGCGCCCTATGTGGCGCCTGAGGTGCTAGCCTTAATTCATTAGGCAGAGAGTTCAGGGCATTGTGCCTAGGTGCCAACCTTCAAATTTTGACTTTGCTTCAGGCTTTTTTAGCTCCCCAACTTGTATCATACCAAAATATATACCTACAAGGAAATACACAAGGATTACTCCAAAATGTAGGGAAAACAGGGATAAAAAGGGAAAGAACAAGGAAAACTACAAAATATAAATAAAAATGAAAGAACTAAGATAAAGAGTGCAAAAAGGAAAGCAAAATAGGGGCAATGGAAAGAAAAAGCCCAATAAAACCATAGGAAAATAACCAAAATAAAGGACCTATCATTACTGCTTACTATTTGTCCCAAATATTTTATTTAAAAGTGAGCTAATAAGCATGTAGTGAATTAAGCATACAAACTAAGAGCTAATAAGCATGTAATGAATTGAGCATATAGACTAAGACACTTCTATAAATTTTAGAAAATTGTCCTTTTTTATGTTTTCATTTTCACCTCTTAAAATTCTAACATATGAAGTAAAGTGATGGCACCACCAGAGATCCCTCTCTCTCTTTGCTTATTCTTCCCATCGACCTTCCCTACTATCAAAGATGGGGAACAGAGCACACAAGGGAGTGAGGCTATGAGAGAGAGAGAGAGAGAGAGATAAGCACAGAGATAGAGAGGGGGAGAGAGTGAAGAGAGAGAAATTAGTGATAATTTTATCTTTTTCAATATATCTGATATGGCTACCACATGAGAAATAATGTGTTGCTTGAGATATGCCACGTAGATCACCCAATCAGCATCTTCTATCAATGGAATAGACAACATTAGTAAAAATAATATAATTGAAAAAAAATGAAACATGTAGGATATAACTAACCCAAAAAATAATGTTAGGGACAAAATTAAAATTTAGTGTAAAAGTAAGAAGCATAAAGAATTCTTTTACCTATTTTGTTTGGTATATTTATGTGCATAGAGTTGCTTATTGCTAATAAATATAACAAAATATGGCTATATATAGCTTCATTCTTAAACAAATTGAGTCACTATATTTATATATTATTGATCATTTAACATGATTTGAAATTCAAATTTTGCCATTATATGTTGCAAGAATACAAATTAACCACTTGCTGTCAACATGAAATACATATCTTTGAACCACAACAGAGAACATTCATGGCTATGCAATCTACAGATCCATGTTTAGAAACAAGCACAATGATTTCATAAATGATTGTTGAGGAGTTGCTTACTTGGAATCCTATAATACTCGCCAATTTTGGAATCACGTGATTGGCTTTATTATGATATTAATAACGTTAATTGCCATTATTTGATTGCATTATCTTATAGTATTATTTTAGTGATGTTATTTTTAATGCATTATTTTAATGGATTTTAATTTGTCATTTTAATTTTTCATATTTAATTTATTCTTTTTTAATATTATTTATGGAAATGGTGATAAATAACTGGACCAAGTATTTTATTACGCATGTTATTTTTGAGATTTGAGGAAAGACAAGAGGAAGAGAAAATTTCATGGAAATATTGTTAGGGTATGGGGAATTGAGGGAGAGCAATCATGAGATATAGAGGGAGCTGGATGTTTGTGGAGTCCAGAGAAGGGCTAAAATGAAATAAGAAATTAGGGTGGCACTTATAGTGTGAGAAATATCCAAATTGAAGAAATTACAGATTTGCCGCTATTGAGGTTAATTGGGATAGACTTGGGGGCAAAGTAGTAATTTCATCTTGGGTGGGTATATATAGGTGACCCCACCCCTTCTTTCTCATTTTCTCACTTTTCTCTCTCTCTTCACTCTCTCTTCTCTCTTTCTCTCTCCCTTCTCTCTACCTTAACCTCTTCATCCAAATCTTTCCACCAAGCTTCAGCTAGTGGTTGTGAGTCATTGGTGGCCAACTAACATAAGAAAAGTAAGGAATCGAGGTTGGAATTTCGATTTCTCAAACTTTTACCTATTTTCTAGTTTTAAGGCTATTAGGGATAAAATTGAGTTTAGGGTTTGGTTTGTTGGTTAAAATTAGGGGTTTTGGTGTCTAAATGCTCCTTAGGCACCAAAGATGAAAACCCATGGAAGAAATCATGAGAAATAGTGAAGATTTTGCCAGATCTGACCTAAAATCGAGGCCAAATAGTGAGGGTCAGGATTGCGGTGCCTAAGCATGACACTACCACATATACTGAGGCCAGGCAATAGCGCGTTTCTTGGTCCATTTTCAAATAGTCATAACTCTTTTATTTAGACTCAGTTTTTATCAAATAAGGTGTTGTTGGAAAGTACATTGAGTCTAGTTTCTCATGGGATAAACTCATTTGAGAATTCTTTATCATTTGGGAGTTATGAGCAATGAAGTGATTAGGGGTCAGAATTAGTGATAAGGATTTTCTTGTTTTATTTATTTATCAATTTTGGTTAATTCTAGGTGAATTGGGAGCTTCATTGGCTTTATTTTCTGGGATTCTTATATGGTAAACCTTGTCGGTATCGAGGTGAGTACATGACTTTGCTAACTAAATTTTTATTTAAAATACCTAAGTACAATATAAATCTCACTCACATCGTAATTGAAATTAAATTCATTAAATTCCCTAGTTAGTGGTATTAACTAGAGTATGAAATTTTCTTGAGATACTAGTGGTCTATCTTGTGAATGTGTTTGTGAATGATGAGTGGATTGTTGGTTGTTGTGTGCAATACATTTTATCATGTGAATGCATTTCATATGGAACGAATTATGTGGAAATGCGAACCCACGAGTGGGAACCAACTAGTACATCCAAGGATTGGATATTCCTGCAGTAAACATCAAAAATTAGGAATAGAGGGGTAGACCTCTAGAATAAACCCATTGAATAATAATAATCCAAGGGGAAAATCTGGGCTGGGTCTCAATGTGGTAAGCATGGAAAGGTATAGGAAAACATAGCATATGATTGTTGAATAATATATTCAGTGTGAGTGTAATGTGCTTTCGATGTGATTTGATGTGGATTACGTGAGTATGGAGTCGCAAGAAAATAGCATGTTACAAACATATAATCAGGTACACTTGTGTTTGTGCATCTTTACATGTTTGTATGTGCTAGAGGTATTTATTTAAGTTGTGATTTTGATCCTAGTATTTGTACTTGTGTCATGTTTTGTTGCACAGTCATTTACTTACTGAGTTTTTGATAAACTCACACTCTCTGTAGTTACATTTTTTAGATATAATGACAGAGGAGAAAGGGAACTGCTAGGAGTTTAGCAACTTTAGAGATATACTCTAGTTTTTATTGGAGGGTTTTTAATGAACCAATTTTTGAACTGTATGCTATTAGGAATGCTCTGTAACCCTATAGGCTACCTAAGTCCTACTGTGTTTTAGGGGGTTGATTAAATTGGCTATAATTTACTTTGCATTTTCATTGTAAATATTTCCTGATGTTATGAAAAATAAGAGAAAGTATTATGTAAATTTATTTTCTTTGTAAATTTACGTTTTGCATATTTATGGATATTAGGACTGTTCAGGGAAATTATGGGTCACCACTGAGGTTCACCCTAAGGTTTGTAATTTGTATGTTAAGTTATGTACTTATTTGTTGGGGCGTGACAAATTCAGATCGTCTTCTATGCCTTAAAGGTGTAGAAGAGTCCTGCACAAAATTAACTACAGTTTTAAGACATTTAGTTACAACACTTTTAGAACCGTGGCTTTTTTACAATAATTTTAGCCACGATTAAAACTGTGGCTAAATGTCTTAAAACCATGGCTAAGGTCGTGCAGGAGACGATCCGGATATGCTTACTTGTAAATCAAAATGACACGTTAATATCAATGTACACAAAAAATTAGTGACTAAAAGGAATTTGTTGTTCATATACATAATCATAGTATTGCACAAGATTCTTCTTCTTCTCATTAATAGAAGAAGAGATAGCATTGAACAATCTCAACTTATGACTAGTCTCGTTTTACATACTCCAAATTCAAATTCTTTGGCACCCATCTAACCCAATCAAATGAAAATCATTAGTTTCATATCAATCATCTACTTACTCAGTTAGGAAGAAAATCAAATACATTTACATCATTCAACCAATGACTCTAAGAATGTATTTTACATAGAGAAAAGAGGCGATGCAAATGTAACAAATTAATAATGTTGGTCAAGGTGTAGCAGGCTAACAACAATTCTCCCATGAGAAAAACTCGATAAGGGATGAGTCATAGTCAGACTGCGATGCTTAGGGTTTAAGGGTTAGCACTGACTAAAACCTATAATTTTTCACCTATAAGTGTTTTTCTAATGTATAGTCATAAAAAACTGTTAAGAAATGGCAGGGCAATTCTCTTTGGCAAACTAAAATAGATCATATGTTCATGATGTTATGTCTGAGTTAAGGGTATATGATGGTAATATACACTCACACACAGAGTATACATTCTTTGTATTGAGTCAACAGTATAATAGTTACACCAGATGGCGTTACCAGCACATTTTTAGCATTTTAGTTGTACAACTATTAGGTATCATTGATGTAAAGTTGTATTATATATATTCATTTTGTGCTACAATAATGGCATGCTTCTTCCTACATATTTTAGACTGATATTTTGATCTTGGTATCAGAGCCACAAGCATTCTTCTTTCAATATGAGCTCTTCACCTCTACCAACTTTAGCAATTAGCAACTTAAAGAAAATCAAAATCCTTTCTCAAGCAAACCTTTAACAACAACCTTCTTCCAGTTGTGCTCTATAAGCTAGACAGAGATAACTTCCTTCTTTGGGAATCATACTACCAATTATCAAATGGCATAGAATTAAAGGCTTTATTTTAGGAACCAAGATATGTCCTAAAAAATTTGTTACTGAAGGTCCCAAAACCAAACATAATCCTGAATTTGAAGAGTGGTCAGGAACTTATCAACTTTTACTAGGATGTATCTATAACACTTTAACCACAGATATAGCATCCCAAGTCATCGGATATAAGATGTCATAAGAGCTGTGGCAGTCTATCAAAAGACTTTTCAGAGCTCAAACCAGCGTCCAAGTTACTTTTCTCAAAGGGAAACTACACCAAACCAGAAAGAGAAACACGAAGATGGCTGAATATTTGGAAAAAATGAAGGATGTTGCTGAAAATTTATTTCTTACTGGGTCACCTATTTTTACTAATGATTTGGTCACTCAAACCCTTGTAGGTCTAGATGTTGAATAAAATCCAATCGTTGTTCAGTTATTTGATAAGGAAGAAGTTAACTGGGTAGAGCTACAGGCAACTTTGCTTACCTATGAAAATAGATAGGAAAAACTCTCCAATCTAATTGCCTTGTTCCAGCTTCAAGTAAACATTACCACCAAAAAGAAAAATAATAATAGTCATGGCAGTGAGTACTCTCAAACTCAAAACTTGAATTTGAGAGCTCAAGCCTTGAATCAAAAGGGTGGATGATCAAACACAGGTCATGGGAGAGGTAAGACTAAGAATAGTCTACTTGTTTGTCAAGTGTGTAGTAAAACATGACACATTACAGCCTACTATTACTATAGGTATGATCATAATTATATGGGATATGTCCTAATATGGCTAATACTATGTTCAGTGGTGTCAACTGTTATGGAGAAGGGCACCCAGCCTACCTTGCTAATGCCAATACAATCAATGACTCAAGTTGGTACATGGACAATGGTCCAAGCAGCCACATCACTTATGATACTAGAAACTTGGAGCAGATCACTAGCTCTTATGGTAAGAATGACATCTTTGTTGGTAATGGTGAAAAGTTGCAAGTTTATAATATTGGTGTTTCAATCTCTTGTAAAAATCAGTCTTTGAAACTAACCATAGTTTTACATGCTTCAAAGGTTACTAAGAATTTGCTAAGTGTTTCACTGTTAACTTATGATAATAATGTGGTGATTGAATTTGACTCATCTGGGTGTTATATCAAGGACAAAATGTTGAGGGAACTACTTCTCAAGGGACTAGTGAGAGACAGACTGTATGAATTTCAAAAACCTAAGAAGTCCAAAGCTAATGTCTATGTTGCTACTGGTTTTTCTAATGCTGTTATTGGTTCAATATCTAATAGTAATCCTCTATCTACTAGTTCTAAAGAATTAAAGTCTATGACCTTAAAAGAAAAAATGGCATCTTAAATTGGGTCATCCATCTGACAAAGTTTTGTATTAGGTGCTTGAGTTATGTAAGGCTAAATTGAGCATAAATAAAAAAATCTTTTTAGTCATGTCAACTTAGAAAACATCATGCGTTGCCTTTTAAATTGTCTGACTTATGTGCCTATACTCCATTAAAATTGGTTCACATAGATGTGTAGGGACTATCCTCTATGAAATCAACCTCTGGTTTTAGATATTATATTCAATTTATTGATGATCACTCAAAATATAGCTGGGTTTATCCCTTCAAACATAAACATGAAGTTTTTAATATTTTTGTTCAATTTAAAACACAAGTTGAAAGGCAATTTGAAGAAAAGATAAAAATACTTCATAGTTATTGAAGAAGGGAATACAAAAGTTTCATTTAGTATCTAAAAGAGGAAGGAATTATTTTCAGACAATCTTATCCATACACCTCAGTTTAGAATGGTAGAGTTGAAAGAAGGCATCGCCAAATAGTTGAAGTAGGCCTATCTCTTCTTGCACAGGCCTCAATGCCTCTTTATTACTTATGGGAGGCATTCCAAACTTTGGTTTACCTAATTAACCATTTACTCTCCACTGTGCTACAAACAAAGTCCCCTTTCTATGTTTTGTTTGGAAAAGTACTTGATTATACTGCCTTAAAACCCTTTGGTGTGCCTACTATCCCAACCTTAGACCATATAAAGCACAAAGCTCAGTTTTCACACAACCAAGTATGTGTTTCTTAGGTATAGCAGCCAACCCAAAGGTTATGTGATTTTTAATGAAGATGATTTTCCATTTTAGCAAGGTTTTATTAACACAAAGAAATCTAAACAAGTAATATCTCAGCTACTTATTCTTCCCTTTGTACACTTTGATGTTAATGTACAACAAGAAAATCAGAAAACCGATAATTTTGTTGAGGTTGATTCATCAGAAAGGGATGTTCATACTAGTAGCAGCAAAGATGAAACCAGTCAACCTACCCCTCCAATTACCACCACTGGTGAAATTCATTGTCAATATGTACCAGTTCCATCAGATAAACAACTTGAAGTTGTTCTTGAGTTACAAAAGATTGAAACAACACCTAATGTTGTAGTTATAGCCTCTTTTTAGCATCAAATAGTGACAAGGAGCAAGCATGGAGTCTTGAAGTGTCAAACACTCTATATTGGTATAACACTCTGTTCACCACATGCTTTAATTTCTAATGCTACTTCTATTACAAGTTGTTCTGTTTCTACTTAACAAACTCTTGCAGCAATCGGACTGAGTTCCGCTAGAAAAGGCAAGTAGCAACCATAGTTGTCAAGGTCTCGATCTAAATCTTAAGATTTTATGATCTTACAAAAATTCTAAATAACCCTATCTTATGTAAAATCTAAATTTGCTAGATCCTTGTAGGATCTCGATTTAAATCTTAAAATCTTACAACTTTATGACTTTATTGATCCTATAATATTTTTTTTATTTTTTATTTTGTTGATACATTTCTAATCTACTAAGTCAATTAGAATGGAAAAAGTCATTAAACTAACTTAAATCTTTACTAATATTATATAATTACAGTCTTACCATTCATAATTGGTTTAAATTTTAACTTAGTTTAGTGAATGCTGACAATGAGATATAATATTATAAGTTTTGAAGAATAAAGTGTTTATTTGGTGATAACAAAAAGAGGTTTCTAAATACAATAGAAAATGGGAGTTTCTCTCTATTTTTTTCTTTACTAATGCTATGATACTTAAACTTGTAGATTTTGATGGTTTTGTATTATTTATAAAATTTATATCATGATAAATTTTTTATATCCTTGATGAAATCATACGATTCGATCTATCATGTGTCCCTTCCAATCATGCATAAGATCTTGATCCTAACAACCATGGCAGCAACCAGCTAAACCTCTTAATGTTGTAGAAATATCAAAAGAACCTAAAACTATCCTAGAGGCCTTTAAAACTCCTCACTGGAAGGAAGCCATGGAAAGTGAGTTCACAGCACTTGCTACGAGAATTAGTCCCTTAAAACAACAGTTAAAGAGTTGTATATTGCAAATGGGTCTTTAAGACCAAGTTCAAGCCAAATGGGGATGTTGATAGGTTCAAAGCTCGCCTAATGGCTAAGGGTTTCAGCAAGAACCATGTATCAATTTCAGAGACACTTTTAGTTCTATTGCTAGAATGACTACTATTAGAATGATTCTTGCTTTTGTTTGTTGCATTAAATTGGAAAATAAAGCAATTGAACATTAATAATACTTTTTTAAACGGTGTACTAGAGGATGAAGTATATATATGGCAACCTAAGGGTTTGGAAAGCTCAAGTCATCCACATCATGTATGCAAGCTGAACAAGGCAATTTATGGCCTTAAAGCACATAAACGCAGGGGGGGTTTGTTGATAGTAATAGTAGAAATATTAACAAGACAGCAACAATGAACAACAACAGCAACAAAATAGCAACAGAACAAGTTTGACAATAACAAAAACCATGCAACCAGCCACTAGGATTTATGGAAATGCAACTATCATCACTTAACTCATTGATTCAGTTTTATTTTCATTTCACCATTTGGTTCTTTAAAAGAAAATGATTCTAGAGTAACTTCCAGAATTTAATGCTACTAACTATAGCCAAGAATATCTTCACTAACTATAACTAGATGCATTTCAAAAGAAAGCCTCAACCAAATCAAGTTAAATATCATATAGCTAGCCATTTCATTTCACTCACTTTCTAATCAGTCAAGCAAGGTTATATCTTATATATATATATATATATATCTGTTTATGCTCTTTTAAGTTCAAATCAGAATTTGACAGCAACATAAACATAAAAGCAGAACAGAAACAAAATGAGATGAAATAGAGAATAAAACACTTATCTTGCACTTTCAGTTCAAGCTAAAACATCCCAAGGTCCTAGTGACTGATTACAGTGGAGATTTAGCCCTCCATGACAGCAAGACAACAAAACAAAAGAAGGAAAACAGAGAGGAAGAGAGAGTTACGAAAATTACCAAGTTACAAAAAATAAAACTATCCTCTAATTTTTAAAACTGATGCCCTCAATGCCTTAGAATATTCTACCCTAAATGCCTCCTAGGATGCCTCCTTGGTGCTTCTTCCATGATTTGGGTAGTAAGACAACAGCAGAAAAATGGCAACAACAGCAGATAAGTTACTTTACTCCTTTGCTGTTTCTGTCTGCTGTTGATTGCTGTAGAAGGCCCATGCTGTCAAAGCATAAATTACATTTCATTTTGCTGTAAAGTATAGAACAGTGGGGACCAGAAATTCAATTAGCCCTAGTCAACCAGTCAATGCCCAATCAGCATGTCCAGGTAGCCTCCAAGTAAGCAAAACGTCCATGTCAGCATTTTTCTCTCCAATAATTAGATATGAAATTAAGCACATGAATTAATTGGGATAAAATTATGAATTTGAATCATATTAATTCTATAATTAATCTACACCCAATAAATTCAAAATATAATAAAATACGAGAGTTGGCAACAATGAAATAGCAATAGGACTAAGATAGGGACTAAATAGTATATAAAAATGCCCTATATCGTTGACATACACTTTGTACGAGAAAAAGTTGCAACTAAAGAAATAAAAGTGTGCTATGTACCTTCTTATGACCAAACTTCATATTGTTTAAATAAGCCTTTGAAATCAAGTAGATTCATCTTCCTTGGAAACAAACTTGGTGTAGTAGAACCACCCTCAAGTTTTAAGGGGGGCGTTAAGAGCATATGATTGTACTATACACTCACAGATAGAGGTTAGCACAATTCAAGTTGAAGGAAAATTCAAACCCGACTTGATCAAATTTAATCAAGTTGGGTCGGTCAGGTTAATTAATTTTTTTAGGATGGACCCAAACTAACCCAACCAGTACTCTAGTGGGTTGGGTTGGTGGGTGGTTTTTTCCCTCTTCTTCTCTTTTTTTTCTTTCTTTCTTTCTTTTTCCAGAAACAAGACACACAACACGTAAGTGGCAAATAAATCAACCAAGGTACACATTATCCTTCATATCATCCAACAAGACAACGACAGTCAACGGTAGGTTATATCACTGTAGGCAAATTAATTCAATCCAAATTTCAATATTATACAATCCAAAATTCTAACAAGGACATAACACATAAATATTCATTTATAAATAATGAGTATAACAAAAAAATCCTAAGTAGCTAAGTCTTTATAAAATCTTTTAAAAAAATATTTATATATCTGTCCGGTTGGTGAGTTAGCAAATTGGGTTTGGAAATTCCCACCCCCAACCTAACCCAAAAGTGTAGGTTGGGTGGAACGGGTTAATACTCACCCCTAACCCAAACATGCAGGTAGGGTTGAGTGGGTTGGTGCTCACCCATATTCACACAAGGAGTATACATTCTTTATAATGAGTTAGTAATAAAGTAGTTACACCAGTGTTTTTTCAGTATTTCAGTTGTATAGCTATGTAGGTATCACTATTGTAAAGTTGTATGACATATATTCTATGCTACAATAATGGCACACTTCTTCCTGCATATTTCATATTCTGATATTTCTTTCTATTTGCCAAAGGAAAATTGCTCTATCATCCCTCAATAGCACATATATACATGCATACATATATCACACTTGTTAGGACACTAAATCTATGTTTTAGGGATACCATGACAGATTAGAAGCACTATATATAGCAAGAGATGCGAACTTCATATTGGATATTCATTGGAAAAGAGTAGCTAAAAGGAGCATATGCCAGCACAATTCTAGTAGAAGGTTACTTCATGTTCATGATTGTATGGTCCCAATCCATGATTCTCTCACTATTGGATATCCTCAAAGATCGAGAATTTTTCAATATCAAAATTGCTCATATTTCACCCAAAAGCCTTGATTTAAACATAAATGCCTACGACTTCAAATACAATGTGGGTTTGATTCCTATCTCCACACTTACCTACTCTAAACTCTATAAAACCTTGTGCTTCTTTTATAACAAAAAATCTTGGTTTTAAGAGTCAATTGAGAGTTTAAGTATGTTGTTCAATACTTCTATTTAATCTATATAGTCACTTGTGAAAAATATGTTGAAATGGAAATCATTAAATTCATATATATAAGGAGTGTCCCATTTAGTTAGTTTAATTATCTTTTAGATTTGCTTCAAGTTGTACATATTTATCCTTCTTGACTCTTGTCTTCTAATTAAAAGACCAAAAAGGCTTTTCATATCACACATTATTGTTAGATCAAGATCTTATGCAGGATCAAAATGGGCACATGATAGATTGAATCGTAGGATCGAATCGAAGATTGTAAGATGCTATTAAAAATATAAAATAATATACAAAAATATATATAATGATATAAGTTTTGTAAATAATACAAAACCATTAAAGTCTCATTTTATTTCAATAAAACAAGCTCAAATGTCATACAATTGGTAAAGAAAAAATAAAGAGCAACTCTCACTTTCTATTATATTTGAAAACTTTTTTTTCTTACAAATAGACACTTTCTTCTTCAAAACTTATAATATTATATCTAATTGTTAAATTTCACTAAACTAAGTTAAAAATTGAACAAATTATGAGTGGTAATGATGTGAACCCCTCTGAACAATGTTGTGAGACCTGACAACAATACGTTGATTCACAAACTCAGATCATCCAAATACAGATTCAAAACTCAAAAAAAATACAATTTATTAATAAAATAGAATAACATAAAATTGGATAGAGATTATTGACCCTATGGTTTTAAAGAACCAGGAACCAATAATATAGACTCTTAAACCCATACCCAATGGCTATAGAGAGCCAAGAACCTATAGTATAAATCCCAAGAGAAAAGGCTAATAGACTCTTAAACCAAGACCCATTGACTATATAGAGCTAAGAACCTAAGGTATAAATCCCAAGAGAAAGGGCTGAACACCACAAGGATTTAGAAACCCTTGATAAGTTTGGAGGTTCTTAAATAACCAGAGAGAATGGTCTCTGACCATGACATTGTTTTTAAACTCTTAAATGTAATCCATGAGTTCATATTCTCCTAGCATAAGCCTCCTTTATATATAGAGTAGGGAAGGCATTGTAAAAATATTAGGAAACCCTAGCTAGAAAGGAAATAGAGGGAAAAAGGAAACAATAATAATAAAAAGAAACTTTCCTAAAACATAAAATGGAAATAAAATCAAATTATCAACTCTAATTGGGCCACAAATATAACAAAAATCTCAAATACATTCAATTAAAAGAAAAGCATTTAATCTAATCTTCCTTAGTCCAATGCTATCTTTGATTTGTGCCACCTGATTTGTACAGACAATTTAGTCTCAAAATCAATGATATAAAATTAAGAATTTCTTTTTTTAGCATGGTAGTTGGTTCATTTCAAGTAAGATTATAATTGTATAGTATTAGTAAAGACTTAAGTTAGTTTAATGACTTTTTTCATCTCAATTGATCTAATAGATTAAAAAATATCAACAAATAAAAAATGACAAAAATTCAAAATATTATAAGATCAACAAATATAAAATTGTAAAATTTTAAGATTTAAATCGAACTCCTACTGAGATCTTAGCAGATTTAGATCTTACATATGATCAAGATTGTTCAAGTTGTTTGGAATCGTAAAATCTTAAGATTTATATCAAGATCTTGACAACCATATTATCACATAATATTGTTCTATTTATACATGTGTCATGTGGAGTTGTCCTAATTACTACGTACAGAAGGACCACTATATATACGTTTTGGACCACTATGAAAAAAGCAAAGAAAGACAACACAAAATCTTGTTTAGGAATACATATATGGCTAAGAAAAGCGCAATCACATCGAACAATATTAAATAATATATCTAGTCATCAATCTGCGTCAAGAGCATTGTCACAGGTCAGTCCATTTAATAAATAGGTGATTTTTAAAATGCCGATATCTCTGTTCAAAAAAAAAAGCTCATATTTGTCTGTTGGAATTCATTAGCCTAAATGGATTGACTCGATGCTACTTTTATTTATTTATTTTTAAATTTTGTATTTAATTAATTAAATGTTAAACAATTTTTGTCAAAAAAATATATAACATATTTTATTAAAAAATAATTTATACTTGTAAAATATTGCCTCTTTACTCCTTTTTAAGTTATCATCACTAACTTTTATTTTTCATAATATGTTTTTAAATCTATATTACATACATGTAAATATAAAACTAAATTTAATTAAAAAATTACAAAAATTTTCATATCAAAAGTTTTATGTACATAATGAATCAAATTTTGCAAGAATGAACAAAGGTTAGCATGTGGGCAACTTGCCCTTCACTTTTTTGTCGGGTGAACTAAACGGGCTAGATCATTTAAATTTATCTTTTTATTGAACCAAATTTTGTATGCCCAAACATGTGTACAATTACTCAATTGGACAAGACGGCTTTCATACTATTGGCTATTTTTATACTGCTACTCAAATTGAAAAAAGTAAAACGGGAAATTGTTGTTTGTAGTTGGTATGGAAATTTATTCGAGTTTTGCAAGAAACTAAACTTAAAAACTTAAATATGTAGAGTAATTTTTGTAATCTAATTGTATAAAAATCTTAGTTTCACTTGGCATTTAGTTTAACACAAAATTGAGCAAGTTAGTCTCAAATATATATATATCCACTCATAGGATTTATGATTTTTATTATCTTCTTCTAATATTTGTTTCAAATTAATTTTTTCACTGATTGCCAAGGTATTTAATTAATGGGATTACATTGCCTGGACAAATGATTTCTTTCCGTAAAACTTATGATCATTACATTAACCGTCTCCTAAAGTCTTTAAAAAATGTAACATAGTACTTAATCAATGACCCACACTTATTTCAAGAATGTAGGTCCTAAATTAAAGCCAAAAATTAAAGTCGACAGTCTTAATTTATTTAACGATGTTTACCTACAAACATATAGACTATCAAAGTCAAAGGATTTCAAATGATTCTTTGCAAATAACATATTTGTTTAGTGAAGGGACAATGCACTGGAACGCTTCCAAGGTGAAAAAGGAATTAAGAGGTACCGATTGCAATATAATATCGATTGAATGAGCCCTTGCTATTTGCTAAAAGGCAAAAATAGAGTAAAGAAAATATGCTGAATATAGAAACAGCATATGCGTATTCTTGAGGAAGTTGCGGTTCTTCATTGTAGATTTATGCTTTAATGGTGATCAAGAACTTATATCTATTAATTATATATTATTCTTATACATTGAGGATCTTTAATTTATATCACTGAAAAGATAATTATTAATTATTAGGTTTCTAATAATTATTAATTATTAGGTTTCTAAGTGCTTGAAATTAAAAGTTTCACATATCAAATTAACAAAAATGCATCATCGTCCCTGTGAATAAAGAAAACTTCTCGTTGCTCAAATTCCAAGTCTAATTTAAAACAATATCATACGTGGAGTACAAAAGTAGAAGCTTTGGCTAATTAAGTCCACATAGATGGGTTTGATTCCGATTAATAATTAAGTATATATAGCTAACCACTTAAATAATAAAAATAAATCAGCAAATTAATGTTGATAGCACAGGAGGGAAAGCACATGCCTCTGGATCTTCCTTTTGGGGAAGCTTAGCTTTTCTTCGTCACCTTTTTAAGATTGGTATCCCAAAGTAGGTAGCGAGTAGTCACTGAAAAGTGAAATAGCCATATATGACACCTCTCTTTCTGTTCTTGGCCAGTGTTAATGTTCTTTTTGCTTTTTGCCCCAAAAAGAATACAAAAAGTATTTCAGTTTGCTAACAGCTGTAGTGACCCTTCAAGGTGTGAGGGGCTGAATGAACAAAACAAAAAAAATTATGGATCTATATACCCTTCATAATTTTCAATTTAATCCTATATAAGTGTATATTATTTTACAAAAATACAATTCTTAGCATTGGTTAATTTAAGTAGTTCATAACTTGTTCTCCTTAGGTAAATTTTTCAGTTTGCCTTCTGTACAAAAAAAATTAGTGCTAAAAGAATTTTACATATTTGTTTAGGAGCTCAGTGAGTTTTCAAAACAGGTGATTCTAACAAAATAATAATAATAATAATAATAATAATAATAATAATAATAATAATTGAACAAAGAAGATATGAAACTTACTTTAATCATCTAATTATAATTTCCTTGGCTTGTAAGAAAAGATTTGAAATGAAACAAGAGTTTATTATTACTTAAACTCTAAAAGTTTACAGTTTTTATCAATTTAGAACATTAAAGATCAAGTGTCTTAAATTAGTCCCTAAATAAATGCAATCTCTGAGTCTGTTACAGCGAGTGAGGTAGGAAGCTATTTTGAAAATGAATAGGCAAAAAACTTTGTCTAGGACGGTATGATAAGTTAGGGGCTAGGCTCCTTGTCAGCTATAGCCATAGTCGGCGGGACCCCCAATCTCATCTTCTCCCCGATGGGTGGTCGAGCTACTATGCTTTTCAATTGAGTGGCATTTCACCCCATGCCGATTAGTCACTCTGATCGCTCATCCCTGAGTTGGCTCTTTCATTCAAATAATCCGGTTTGCTTTATGTGAGGAGACTCCTATTCTTCCTAAGCCCTATTTTCCACATACATTCCTAGGGTTTTTGGTTGAATGGTTTGCTTAACGTTAAAAATCTCTATCGTCAATATCTAAATCTAAGGGCTTAGACTCAGACGATGTTCTCTTTTCCCCTTGGGAAAGCGTTTTAACGTTAGTGAAGACTAGCTATATATCATGCTACTTCAGCTATCAGCTATATGCTTCTTAAGACTAGTCTTTAGACTCTTTCTATCCTTATCCTATCGTATTGTTTCATTTTCATCCCTTAGTTTGTCAAAAATAATTGTTAACAACATAAACTTTAATATTTAATAGAAATAGATTTAGCAATTTAACAACCAAAGCAACTACTTTTTAACAAAGAAGCTTTATGTTTTAAAAACTACATTGAGAATTGCAGCCGTGGTCGCCACAATGGTGCGGATGTGGCACATCACCCTGCAATTTCATAATGAGTAATATTATTTACTCCCCTTACCCTGCAGGATAAACATTTCACTGTGTCTTCCTCCATATGCATGTACTAGTGGCTTCTACTAAAGGTTTTCCAATGCTTTAATTTTTCATTTCACCTTTCTCAATTTCCTTCGTTTTTGTTATTAGATGATCACTGTTAAACGTGCAAAACTTCTCTCACATTTCCTTCACATTAAGTTAGAAATTGAAAGAAATAGTTATCCGAATTTATGTATGAAGAATACGGGCAGCATCCCTTGGTTGAAATTAAAGGAGCATCGCTTGGTTGAAATTAAAGGCATGCGTGACAGGCTGACAGCTAAATAACTAAATAGATTGCCAAAAAAAAAATTTTCCCTCTAATTTTCTTTTGGAGGTATTAATAGTAAAGTTGGAAGTAATTAAACTGGTCTAATTTCTTTGGCATTAATTAACTAAATATGACAAGCGATTTCTTATGATGACGATTTTATGATATATTGTAGAGCTGGATAGTGTACAAGAAAAAAACAATTATTAACGGAACTATATATCTGTTGATTTCTATGATATCGTGGTCAAAAAATGAACGTCAGATCGTTAAGATGAGAACCAAGGTCTGCCATTTGATATATGGGTCTGTCGTTCTTGGTATGTAGAATGAATTCAAATTGATTTTCTTGACAATATCACATTAACAGTAGATAGTGCAATGTAAACAAAGATTATTGTCTCAAGCTACATTCGTTGTTGTATATAATTGTACAAGAATAGATCTTTTTATGCTAATTTAATTGGAATTTCTTTAGAGCATGAACATACATATACTGTTCAACAATCTCTGGTGTCTTGTTTTTTTTTTCTCTTCATGTCACACTCTCAAAATCCAAATTTATCAGCATCCACCTGCTAAACGTTAAAGAAAAAAAAAAACATTAGTTTTAGAAAAGTAATTGCTTACGCAATTAGGAATGAAGTTAAAAACATCTCTACGTCATACCACCAGAAGAATCCGAAGCATGTCTGTCACTTGTAGAAAATGGACAAAACACTGCAAATGTAACGCATTAACATATTAATAAATAGACTGTCTAAAAATGGTAGGACAATTCTCCTTTGGCAAACCAGAAAAATGCAAGTAGTATTGATGATGTTTTTCTCTCTGCCAAAGGAGAATTGCCCTATCATCCCTCAACAGCACATGCTTCTTAGGGCACCAAATCTGAGTTTTGAGGATATCATGACCCAATGGAAGTCCTATATATATATAACAAGCAATACGAACCTTATAATGGATATGCCATTGAAAAGAGTAGCTAGGAGGAGCATATGCCAGTACAATTCCAATGCGAACCTTTCGAATCCCGATTCTCTCGCCATCATTTATTGTCAGAAACCAAAGATTTGCTGTCAATATCAAAATTTATTCTCTGCATATGAGGGATAGATTCTTTATTTTTGTGCTAGCATTGGTGATAATTAATCTCATTATTTTATATGTATCTAGGGTTTTTGCCTGAAGAACATAACATAATAATTTACTGTCATGATCATCATTATTCTCATGATATAGGTATATATCACTGAATAAGATATCCCTCAGAACTAAAGGTGAAAAAGGTCTATCTCTCACTAGCATCTTGGTTGGATGCAATTTAATTAAATTCTGGTGATTTAATGGCATATCAAATTTTATTCTTTGTTACAGCCACAAATATAGATGCCTTTTATTATGTTTATCTCAAGTGTAGTGACCTTACCTGATGAAAAACTAATTTTGATGATTGATTATATATTCTGTCCCACGTCCGTTACTCAGAAGAGTTCATGACTGCTTTAGTCTGTACAGTGTTTACACTTCAAAATGAAAATGAATTTGTTTATTTCTTTTCACAAACTCATTGTAAAAGATGAAAGTGAAGACATTTCTTTTTCAAATACTTCCTGCTTATAAAGATGCCTTGGCATATTCTTCTTTACTTTCTTTTGTCTGTAAAACTTCTCTGCTGCCATATGTAAAATTGAAATAACAGCCACAGCCCACAGGTAAGAAAGAAAATAAGGATAAAGCAGAAGATAGCAAGATAAAAAGGACTATTAAAATTTCTCTATCTTCACTTTTCTGACAAGAATTTTGATCAAAAGATTGAATTTTTCATCAAAAGATAGCAAAATAAATCTTTGAAACAACTGAAAAATTTTTATCTTTGGCCATTGGATTTTCAATTTCCTAGCTTAGTTTATTAAAACTATCACAATTCAAAAGATGGAGTTTAAGTTTATTAATACTATTATAATTAGACAAAATAAGTTTTCTACAAATGTGTTGAAAATAAATATAATTTGTAATTTTCTAGGTATCTCTTGAATTTTTGAGATATCTCTTCGAATCTCTAGATGGATCTTTTGACTTTCTAGATAGGTCTTTTAAGTTCTTAGATAGATTAATTCACATGAATCACCTAGAATATTGTGCTACATGAATTTAGAAATGTGTGGTACATGTATTGTATTAATTAGATTCATGTAAATGATTGTCTACTATGCCTATAAATATCCCTTTTGTACTTGTATTTGGTTCAAACAAAGCAATACAATCCAAGTGATTTCTAAGAGAAATTCTCTCTTCAACTAATGCCTCCTCCTCTTCCTTTCCAACAAGGTGGTATCAAAGCTTGGTTCCTTGAATGTGAGAAAAGATGAACAACATAATGTATCCATTCCAATTTCCTCGCTTAACAAAGGAGAATTATGATAATTGGTGTATTCATGCAAAAGCCTTGCTTGGTTCACAAGATGCATGGAAAATTGTAGAGAAAGGCTATGTTCAACTACCAAATGAAGAGTTATTGTCTCTAAATGAGAAGGAAGCTCTTGCAAAGACAAGAAGGAAGGATCAACAAGCCCTTACACTCATCCACCAATGTTTGGATGAATCAATGTTTAAGAAAGTAGGCAATGCTATTACAGTGAAGAAAGCATGGGTGATTTTACAAAGCTCTTTTTAAGGATTTGATAAAGTGAAGAGAGTATGCCTACAAGTGTTAAGAAGAGAATTTGAAGACTTACAAATGAAGGAATCCAAGTCAATTTTCATTTATTGTTCTATGAGTGTTGGTCGTCGTAAATCAAATGAAGAGACATAGTGAAAAGAATGAAGACGTTCAAGTGATAGAGAAGATTCTTCGAACCTTGATTCCGACATTTGATTATGTGGCTTGTGTCATTGAGTCAAAAGATTTAGACTCTAACAATTGAACAAGTCATGGGAGAGCTACAAGCACAAGAAGAAAAGCTTAAGAGGAGAACCCTTAAAGCTAAGGCTTCTTTAAAGGATGATGGAAGAGGACAAGGACGAGGACGAGAACAAGGAAGAGGACATAGTCATGGCCAAGGAGGAAGAGGAAGAGGTGATCATAAGATTCAAAACAATGATACAAGAAGCAACTGATCATCTACAAGAGGCCATGGAAGAGCAATAGGAAGAGGAAGAGACTATTATTTTAGAACAAATGAAAGAAGGTTCGACAAGTCCAACATTGAATGTTACATTTGTCATAAATTTGGGGATTTTTCATGGGAGTGCCAAAATACTACTCTTAGTAGAAAAGGACAAGCAAATCTAATTGAAGCTAAGCAAGTAGTGAAGGAGCCAACATTGTTTCTAGCACTTAAGAATGAAGAAAGTGATGAAAAGAGCACATGGTATCTTGACAATGGAACAAGCAATCACAAGTGTGGATACAAGGAGATATTAATGGAGCTTGATGAGAAGTTTAGAGGCAATGTCTCATTTGGAGATTCTTCAAAAGTTCAAATTCAAGGGAAAGGTACTACTCTAATTTCTTCATAGAATGGTAACCATAGACTCATTACAAATGTCTATTACATACCCAAACAAAAACAACATCTTGAGTTTGGGACAACTCCTTGAAAAGGGGTATGAAATTCTCATGAAAGATTGTCGTCTTTAGCTAAGAGAACAAAAATCAAATTTGATTACCGAAGTATTCATGTCAAAGAATAGAATGTTTGTGTTGAATCTCAAGAATATCAAACCAACATGTTTAAAGCCAAGCATTAAGGATGAGTCATGGCATTGGCACATGAGGTTTGGCCACTTAAACTTTGGAGCACTTAAAGCATTGGGAGAAAAGGAAATAGTGAAAGGGATGCCAATCATCAACCATCCTAATCAATTATGTGAGACGTGTCTCCTAGGCAAGCATGCAAGAAATAACTTTCCAAATGAAGCAACAACAAGAGCTACTGAGCCACTACAACTTGTTCATATTGACATTTGTGGACCAATCAATCCGCCATCCTTTGGTAAAAATAAATACTTCCTGCTCTTCATTGGTGATTATAGTAGGAAGACATGGGTTGGTTTGTTTCTTAAACCAAAAATCTGAAGTGTCCATAGCATTTAAAACTTTCAAGGCACTAGTTGAAAAGGATAGTGGCTATTAGATTAAATCCTTAAGGTCTAATAGAGGAGGTGAATTTACTTCCAAAGAATTCAATGACTTTTGTAAATCACATGGAATTTGCCATCCTTTAACGGTACCTAGATCACCAAAACAAAATGGCATAGTTGAGAGAAAAAATAGAAATATTCTCAACATGGCAAGAAGCATGATGAAAGCTGAAAATATACCCAAGAAATTTTGGGCCGAAGCCATTTCTTATGCCATCTACTTGTCCAATCACTCTCCAACTAAGAATGTGGAAGATCAGACTCCTTAAGAAGCTTGAAGTGGAAATAAGCCAAGCCTTCATCATCTACAAGTCTTTAGGAGCATCACTTATACGCATGTGCCAAATCAAGGGAGGTCAAAGCTTAATGATCGAAGTGTGAAACATGTTTTCCTTGGCTATGACTCAAATTCCAAAGGCTACAAGTTGTACAACCCAAGCAATGAAAAGATCATCATTAGTTACGATGTTGAGTTTGATGAAGTAAGCCAGAATTAGGAGAGACAAGAGGAAAGTTCCTATGATTTTATTCCATATTTTGGAGAGGAAGATAAAGAGACCGAAGCACCGATGCAAGATATGACTCCCCTACCTTCACCTAATGCTACTCGTGAAGCATCACCATCATCTGAAGGAAGTTCAAGTGAAAGGCCACAAAGAATGAGAAGCATCAATGATTTATATGAAGATACTAAAGCTTTATTTTGCCTCTTTGTGGATAGTGACCCGTTATGCTTTGATGAAGCTGTGAAAGATGAAAAACGGGGACAACCAGTGGATGAAGAGATAAAATCTATTGAAAAGAACAACACTTGGGAATTATCAACACTTCCAAAGGGCCATAAAGCAATTGGAGTTAAATGGGTCTTTAAGACAAAGAAGAATGCTAAAGGAGAAGCGGAAAGATACAAACCGATGCTTGTTGTAAAAGGCTACAAACAAAAGCAAGGGATTGACTATGATGAATTGTTTGCACCTGTTGCCTGCATGGATTCGTTTACTCGTCTCCCTAGTCGCTCAAATGAATTGAAGAATTTATCAACTTGATGTCAAGTCTGCTTTTCTAAATGGCTATTTAGAAGAAGAAGTCTATGTTGAACAACCTATGGGCTACAAAGTCAAAGGGCATGAAGATAAATTTTTAAAGTTGAAGAAAGCATTGTATAGATTGAAACAAGCACCTCGACCATGGAATAGTCATATCGACAAATACTTCCATGACAATAGGTTTGTTCGTTACCCTCATGAATATGCTCTTTATGTTAAGTGGTGCGTATAATTTATAGCATATATAAAATTCCAGCAAGTATACTGGGTCGCAACAAGTAATAAAGTGATAAGTAGAGTATCGTCCCACAGAGATTGAGGTATCAAATAAAATTCAATTAGGCTAAGTGAAATGCTATTAAGACTTATGAAGGAAATTTCAGAAATTACACAAAAAAGGGGGGGTGATGATTGAAACAACACAATATAAATAACTGAAATTTAAATAACTAGATAGAAAACAAAACAGAGAAAAGATGTGTAATTGGTCACAAATTCCATGGAATTGTACATCATCATCCTTTCCTTTGAATATTCTTGGCTAATTCTATTATGTAATCTTCAATCTAAAATTCTTAGAAAGTCTTCTAAGACTGAATTATATTAAAATTATAGTTAGGAAGATCTTTACTAATCTATAACTCAAATATAATCCGATCAAGTCCTAATCACATCAATGCCCCGCAATCGCATATGACATGTTATTTCTTGTCCTACTCATTACAAATACATAGCAATCACATGCATGTATAAATAAAAAGCTTCATAGGACAATAAATAAAATAGAACTTTGGCCAAGAAAATACTCATTGGTCCAAATGAATTAAAGTACAATTTCCATTTCATCAAATGACCGACTACACAAGAAAATGAGATTGATTTCATTGGTCCAATCCAATTAATTCATAGACAAATTAATCTTTGAATCATTGAAGAATAATTCAATTAAATTACAATCCATTCAATGTTGGCCAATTTTCTAAAATATGATTGAATCCAAAAGCTTTGAAATTACAATCTAACTTAACCAAAATAATTGACTAAAATCTTAGATCAACCATTCAATTAAGTTATGAAGCTCAAGAAAATTATTCAAGCCACATAAATAAAACTATCTATATCTAGATAATCTAATTTATGGTGGAAATTACAAGGTCAAGCTCAATCTCTAGCTAACTCTAGCATAGACATCAAAATCCCAAACTCATTAAAGGTTAATCAAGCATTCAAGAGCTTAATAATCGGTAAAATCCATTCCATTAAACGAAAGTGCATTAAAATTGAAATTGTTCAGTAATAAAACATCATAGAACCAAACTACATCAATCCTTAAACTTAGAAAATTACATGGAAGAGAAGGAAAAACATGACAGAAAACAGAAAATACAACAGAAAACTAACAAACTATCAAGGAAAATGGAAGAAAAGGAAAGAAAATGGGAGAAGGAGAGCCATTCCCAAGTGGGAAGGCTTCCTTTCCCTCTAACCAAGCTAGAGAGTTGCCTCTATGTTGCTCCCAGCCACTGCTGCCCAAGGAAGACAGAAAAATGGTGCTAGGACCTCCCATCAGAAAAATAACTTAGCTTCCTTAATAAATTTCGATTTTACAAATATAAAACTGATCTAACACATGCCTAAAGGGATATTCTGCCCTAGATGCCTCCTTGGATGCCTCTCCCATGATATGGCAGCACTTTGACAGCAAAACAGCAGCAAAAGTAATATTTCTGCAGCAGAACAGCATGGCAAACAGCAGCAGAACAGCAGCAGAAAAGTATGGCAGCAGCAGAATTAATATTCTGCAGCAGAAAGTGACAAATAGCAGCAGAACAGCAGCATAATATCATGGCAAAATTAATATTTCAGCCATGCTTTTTTTGACCTACGAAAATTAATATTTCTGCCCAAAAATTCTGACTACATGGCATTGAATAAGAGTTCAAGTGGGCCCCACATCCAGCATATCCTAGTCAGCATCTGCATCACCCAAAAAGTGCCACATTAGCATCCAAATCAGCATCTTTGTCCATTTCAACACTTTTCTCTCCAAAATTAAAATTTGTAGGAATTAAATTGAGCATTTTACAATTCAAGTTCTAAAAATATATAATTGAGACACATTCAATCCATAAATAGTTTATACTCAATAAATTCCAAAACATAATAAAATTAGAGAATTGACAAAATTAAAGAGGCAAAAAGGACTAAAATAGGGACTAAAATAAATGGAAAAAGCATGTTATCATTAAGGTGCAGGGCAATAGAGATATTTTGCTTGTCTATCTTTATGTGAATGATCTCTGTAATACCCATGAATTTTAATTCACTCAATAAATGTGTTAATCTTGTTATATGTTTATACATGAAATTTAGTGGAGCCATAAAAATCTTGAATATTAATGTTCTTTTTGCTTTTTTGCCCCAAAAAGAATAAAAGTACTTAATTTTGCTACCAGTGGAGACCTTTATGCTGAATGAACAAAAAAAAAATTATGGATCTATATATTATTTAGAATTTTCAATTCAATTGTTCTTCCATAAGTATTGCTTTACAAAGATACAATTCCTAGCATTAGTTGATTTATTTAGTTTGGAACTCATTCCCTTAAGTAAATTTTTCAGTTCAAGTCTTATAAATAAAAAAAATTAATGCTAAAAAAAACTTTACACCTTTGTTTTGGAGGTCAATGAGTCTTCAAAATAGGTGGTTCTAACAAAATAATAGTAGTAGTAGTAGTAGTAGTAGTAATAATAACAATAATAATAATAAAAAGAAATAATTGAATAAAATGATATGAAACTTACTTTAATCTTAAAGACCACAATAACTGGGTGCCATCTAAATTATAATTTCATTGGTTGGCACCCAGTTATTAATTCAATCTTTAAAAGTTTATAGTTTCCAACAATTTAGAACTTGAACGATAAGTGTCTCACTACAAAAGAAAAAAAAAGACTTTTGGTGGCTACTTTTAGTGGCGACTAAAATTGTTGGTGTAAGTCCATGGCTGATTATCTTTTAGTGGCGACTCTCAAAAGTCGCCACCAAAAGTCATCTTTATTGCCAAAAAAAAATTTGTGAGAAAAAATGACATTTGGTGGTGACACTAAAAGTCGCCACTAAAAGTCACTCGCTGTCCCGAGGTGACTCAATTTTTTGTGTGCAATATTGAAGTTTATTTGAAATTAATAACCAAACATATGCATACCTGATATTTGAACCTGGGTCTCTTGCTTGCAACCATTTGTGTCTTGTCATCCTGCCACTACTTCATTTGTGTTATGTAATTGTAAAATATTATATATATATATATATATATATATAATCTGTTAAAATTATTTTAAATAAAAAATATTACAAAACAGAAATAAAACAATATTTAACTTGACAAAAAGCAAATATATTATCACTATGGGAGTCACCACAAAAAGTCTAACTTCAGTTAATTTTATTAAAAAAAATCAATTTCGATTAAAAAAAATCAAACTTTAGTTACTACCAAAAATCTAATTTTTAAAAAAAAAACTAAAAAACAAAAAAAAATTGAATTTCTTTTAAATAAAATTAAGAAAATAAAAAAATAAAAAATTTTAAATTTTAAATAAAATAAAAAATGACCTTTTATTTTTTTTAAAAGGTTGCCACCAAAAGTTTAATTTTTTTAATTTTATTTTAAAAAATCTGACTTTTTTTATTTTTTTCAAAAAAATAGACTTTTGGTGGCGACTTTGAGAGTCGCCACCAAAAGTCTGATCTTTTTAATTTTATTTAAAAATTTTGACTTTTTTTAAAAAAAATTGACTTTTGGTGGTGACTACGGGAGTTGCCACCAAAAGTCTAATTTTTTTAATTTTTTAAAAAAATTTCAATATTTTTTATTTTTTAATTTTTTAAAATCGATTTTTGGTGGCAACTATGAGAGTAGTCACCAAAAGTCTATTTTTTATTTTTTTAAAATTTCAATATTATTTATTTTTTAAAATTAATTTTTGGTGACGACTATAAAAAGTCTAATTTTTTAATTTTTTTTAAAAAATTCCACTTTCTTTAATTTTTTTTCTAAAATTTAACTTTTTGTGGCAACTATAAAAGTCGCCACCAAAAGTCTAATTTTTTTAATTTTATTTAAAAAAAAAGTCGCTACCAAAACTTAACTTTTAGTGGCGACTTATTTAGTCGCCACAACAAGTCGACTTTTGGTGGCTAGTTCACTGAAAGTCAATTTTCTTGTAGTGTCTCAAGTTAATTCTAAATGATTATGTTGTTTCCATTTCATCCCTTAGTTTGTTAAAATAACTGTTAACAATAAAAAAAATTGAGATTTAACAAAAGCATATTTGACAATTTAACAACAAAAATAACTACTTTTAAACCGAGACTTTTGATGTTTTAACAACTACATTAAAACAAACAATGATGGTTTTAAATTGCAGTCGCATCACCGGCATGGATCCTCTACTGCAAGGCAGAGTGCCTGATGCACATGGACCATTAGATTATATGGACCATACACCAATCCAACGATCCACAAAAGTCAAGCATTCTGCCTGGTGTGAAAACCAAGCAAAGGATCAGGCTTCCCAACATCACAACTAGCCACAATGCTATGCCGATGCTGCACATCACCACGCAATTTCATAAAGAGTTGAAAGTAATTGTTGGATCTCAAGAAGGGGTGAATTGGGTTTTATAAATTTTTTACAAAATTTTATTGAAAGTTAAAATGACTTTCTGTAAAAGTGCAATACTTAAAATAATAAATATAATACAGAAAATCAATGTGTTGTCAAGATGAATAATTATAAAAAGTAAGGAATTAAAGAGAAGATTTAAATATGCACAAATTACAGAGTGAGGGATAAAGAAAGTAAACTCAAATATTTATACTGGTTCAACTAATCCTAAACCTACATCCAATCCTTAAGAAACCATTTGAGTATTTTCACTGTAATTGCAAGTTTGATCTGGGTACTTGCGAACCACTATAGTCACAAGTTTGATCTAGATGAGCGACTACAAGTTTGTATACAATTGGTGCTTGTTGACCACACAAATTCGATCCGAGTATTTACAAAACCACAATGAGAGAATTTATGAATCTGGGCTTCTCTACAACCCAAAGCAAGTTCTTCCAACACCAATACTTGCGAACCACAACTCAAAATAAAATTTGTGTTTGATCAAAATCAATAATACAAAGAAGCTCTCTCTAAAGAGCAGATGAATACAAATAAAGCTTTCTATAACTTAAATGATTGAGAGTATGCAAGATTTGGCCCAAAAATTGTTTTCTTTTTCCCAAAGACGATAGAACAAGTTAATATCACATTGTAGTACTTTGTTCTTACTTAAAATCATATATCTAAGGTCATATTTATAGGGATTTAAGAAACTACTTGTTATAAAGCCGTTATAGCACTTAAAAGTGCAATTCCAAGTGGACCAGTCGACTGCCCGAGGCTCTCGATCGACTTATAGCTCAAATATGACCGTTATATAGTGATTTTTACAGCTGCTAGGCGACTGGTCCGGGCAATCAGTCGACCTCTTGCTGGTAATGAATAATTCTGTTACTGAATCATATTTTAAGCTCAATTTGAAAAATCATAACTCTCTCATTTGAACTCTGTTTTAAACAAATAATATATCATTGGAAAGCCCTTGGAGTCTAGTTTCAAATAAAAGAAGTTGCACTAAAAAATTATTTTTTGTTTAAAAGATATGATCAAAACACTGACCATAGGTCAAAATACATTAATTTTTTAGTGCAGTAAAATCAATTTTTAGTTTTTCATAGTTTAATTTAAATGGTCATATTTTTCTCATTTAGTCTTTGTTTTGAATAAATAATATATCATTGGAAATCTCTTTGAGTCTACTATCAAATGAGACTAGGATTCTTGAAAAACTAATTTTCCATTTAGGAGATATGATATAAAGAATGACCAAAGGTCAAAAACTAACCTTTGTAAAACTCATATTTCACTATCTTTTTTATTCAAATCATGTGATGCTTGTTCAAAAAGCTTGAGGCAATGTATGTAAATCTAAATCATTGAGTTGCACAAGTATAGTAGCTATTTAAAATATACCTAATGTGAGCACATAGGCTATCTTGATACATCCAAACTTCTAAGACTTCAAATCTTCTAATTCTTCATTTCTTGGAGCTTTATTCTTGCATGTTGTTTCCTTGAGTAAGGCATGATGTTGTTAATCTTCCTTCTTCATTTCAATGGTAACTCTTTTTATTTTGAACCAACCTATAAAATATATCTTACTTGTAAACCAAATGATTAGTTCAATTCATAATAAATAGCATGATTCATGTATAAGACATTTCACATTAAATAACATAATCATTCTTAAATACTTGTAGCATATATGATTATTAATCCTTATATATTAATGCTACATTTCTCACATATTTTTCATTATCAAATCTTATGGCATAAATGCCTTAGGGCTAACAGGAGTAATATTATTTACCCCCTTTACCCTACAGGATAAACATTTCACTATGTCTTCCTCTATATGCATGTACTAGTGGCTTCTATGTTCTAAAGGTTTTCCAATGCTTTAATTTTTCATTTCACCTTTCTAAATTTCCTTGTTTTTTGTTATTAGATATCACTGTTAAATGTGCAAAACTTCTCTCACATTTCCTTCACATTAAGTTGAAAATTCAAAGAAATAGTTATCCAAATTTATGTATGAAGAAGTTGGAATTAAGGCATGCATGACAGCTAAATAACTAAATAGATTGTCGAAATTTTTGAAAGATTGCATGAATAATAGTATAAAGGGTGGAGATACCTATTAATAGTAAAATGAGGATTTTTTCCCTCTAATTTTCTTTTGGAGGTATTAATAGTAAAGTTGGAAGTAATTAAACTGGTCTAATATCTTTTGCATAAATTAACTAAATATGACAAGCGAGCTCTTATGATGATTATCCTGTGTAATATTATATGTATGGATAATATGCAAGAAAACAACAATTACTAACGGAACTATATATATGTTGGTATAAATGATATCTGTCATACTCGCTCATTTTGGGGTTATACGTTTCAAATTATTTTGGTATTTATAGCATAATTTTGGTTTTTTTATTTTAGTCATTTTAATTTTTTTCATATTTAATAATTCTTTTTGAATATTATTTATGGATATTGTGTTAAATCACTAGACTAAATAGTGTATTTTTGTGAACTATGAAATTTATGGAAAAAGAGGAGCTAAATTTAATTAAGTGGAATATTTTGTGTTGGGTCAAAATAGGTTTGGGTTAGTGGGTTTAGTACCCATGGGTTTACCCATAACCTATTTGGCCTTACATCCTTCAGCTGCCCTAACTCCCTCATTTTCACGATTCTCTCTTCTCTTTTTAGCAACTCTCCCCAAAATCTTCATCTCACTCCAAATCCTTCCCATAAACTTGCAATTCTTGGAGATTTTTTTAGTTCAAAAGCCTTGTAAGGATCAAAGGTAATCTTCAATCTCATTATTTTCCTCAAATTTCAGTTTATGTAGAAAGTTAAAGAAGATTTTGTTCTTGAAGATTTTTATGACAATTCATAGATTTCAGTCGTTTTGGCTTTTGAGTTAACATTGAGTTAAGGAAAGTTGGGGGAGATGAAATTCTAGTTTAGAAACAAAGAATTATAGGATGAAAATTTTTGGAGGATTTTCCGCAAATTCGAAGTTACTATAGTAACTGGAAAATCTAGAAAATTTTCAATTTTACTGTAGCAGTTACTGTAGTGTCGACAGTCAACAGTATTGTAGCGGTCAATGTACTATAGCAAATCGTACTATAGTGATCTGTTACTGTAACAAATCATCACTGTAGTGTATCGTTACTATAGCAATCAGAAAAGATTGCATATTTTCATGATTTTATTTCCTTTCTTATGATTCCTTGTAATATCTTTTACTAGGAAATTTTCCTCCATCATCTTATATAATTACTTGTGAGGAACAAGGTAAGTTTGGACAAATATCAAGGTGAGTGGACTACCTTGCAAAATTAATTTACTAAATTGGTCAAAGTACAATATAAATCCCATTTGCATTATTTGTAAAATTGAGAAGATTACCAGTGTATGTTTAAGTTAAGAAAAATCACAATATCATTGAGAATTATTTCTATTATCCTATGTGGTAGTTCCCTAAACAAATTAGAACATGTTTGTGAGAATATGATTGTATGTAATGATTATGATTGCATTTGATAATACAAGATAAGGTGAGGGATTAATCACCCAATAGACCTAAATAAGGTGAGGGATTGATCACTCAATAGACCTAAATATATCAATTAATAAATCCATGGATAAACACTCCTAAAGATGAAAATTAGTGAGCGTAAACCTAAAGAGCACCAACAGATTTCGAGTTTAATATGGTTGTAAGAACGTAAGCTCATAAGATTTTTAAAACTGACATAAAATGTTGATGTTTATACATATGAAAATGTTGAATGTATTGAATGATACCTTTTGATTGAATTAGCAATGTGGTATTTGTGCTTATGATATTTTTATACACAGTTGTTTACTTACTAAGTTTGATAAACTCACACTTTCTTTGATTATCTTTTTCAAATACAAAAGTTGAGGAAGAAAACAATCCATCTGAGAATTAGAAGGCTTTTGGAATTACATTCTAATTCTGTTTGGTGGGCCTAAGGAGTTTTTTTTTTTGGTAAAGACCTAGGGAATGCTCTGTAATCTCTATATGTCACCTAGGCTTATTTGATGTAATACAATATTTTATGAATGGCTTACCTTTTATTATTATGATTTGTTAAATTATAATTCCATTGTTGTGGAATTTGGAATAAAAGTAAAATATTGAATTCCTTCCTGTTTATGGAAGTATAAACCTATGTTTAGTAAATTTATGAATTTCATAATCGTGGATATTAGGAGTGTTCAAGAAATTTAAAGATACTATAAAGACATACCATAGGTTTATGTGTTTATTCTCATATCTGTTTTTGGGATGTGACAAATTAGTATCAAAAGATTTTTAAGTCCCCTATAGATTACAGAGCAAAGTGTTCTTTATGGGTCCTTCCCTATTTTCATGCGCTACGGCATGACCATAGGATTAGGTTCCATATGAGACCGTGTAGAGTTGAGTCTTTTTATTACATACTCCTTAGAGGGGTTAGTAGAAGGGATATTTTGATTATCTAAAAAGTGTTAGTTCTTTGTATATATCTTTGACTCTGGGATGTCAAAGGGATCCTCAAATCATGATGAATAAGTGGACCCAACGAAGGTCTTAATTCCACTAGCTAATGTGGAAGATAACCCTACTGATCTTGCAAATAATGCGTATACCCTGAATGTTGAGGGTGTAGTTCTTGATCGAGCAAGGAGAGCTGAAGCTACTGCCTATAGCTTAATGCTGCTATGATTAGAGAAATGTTTAATTTGATTAATGATCAGTTCGATTGAGTGGAGGCAGATAGGAAAGAACAAGTGGCATGTGTTAATCCATCAATAATTCCTGCTAATGTTGAGGTTGAAATTATACGACCACCACCCCCTTAGGCTAGGGAGGACATTGTTAGAGATGTTAAAATGTTTGAGTTCCAGAAAATGAGATCGCCAATCTTTACTGGGGAAGATTCTAATGAAGAGTCGCAACATTTTCTAGACGATTGTAAGGCGATCTGTGATGCTTTAGGGTGCTCTAATGTCCAAAAGGTACAAATAATTTCTTTTTAGTTGAAAGCTAGAGTTGATGGATGGTAGAGGAACTGGAAGAAAGGGAGAGGCCAAGGTGCACCACTAGTTGAATGGGCAAAAATTCAGAGGTTGGCCATGGATGAATTTCTTCCTATGAGTGTACAATGGTCTAGAGCAAGAGATTTTTTATATCTCCGACAGGGATCTATGTCTATTGATAAATACTCTATTTAGTTTGTTAAATTGTCAGAGTATACCCCCTAGATAATTCACACACAAAGAGCAAAAGTGGAAAATTTTGTGGAGGGACTGCGTCAATCCCTTTATGACCAGTTAGGCCCAAATATGAACAATTATTCTACTTACTCTTAAGTGTGCATGTTGCCCGCATAATGGAGAAAAGATTAACTAATAATAAGGAGTTTAAAAAGAAGAAAAAGGCCAGACATGGGAGATCTTTTGACCAGGGAGGTGATACAAGGACTTTGAAGTCTCTCACTACATCACAATATACTTCTACCACATCTTTTAGGCTATCGTCTTCTACAGCTAGCGTTGACTAGGTCTCACTTCGAATTTAAGGGTGGCTTTAATTCATCTAGTAAGGGTGGAAAAAGGAAACCACAGTGTCTTGAGTGTATGAAATTTCATATAAGAGAGTGTTTTACAAAAAAAAATATGGCTCAGGTTGTTACCATTATGGGCAGAAGGGACACATTAAGAGAGAATGCCCTTATCTTGTTGTAGAATTTGATCAGGGACCTGTTCTGCCACTTTGCACACTGCCAGTAGCTACTCTTACTACCCGTACACTAACCACAGCAACGAGAGGTAATATGGGACGGGGCCATAGTAGAGGTCAAGGAGGCCGTGGATAACATGTAGCTGACAGGGGTACAGCAAGAGATTACGCTTTGATCAGTCAGAATGCCCAGGCATCCAATGCTATTGTCATAGGTACTTTATTTGTTGGTACTTTTGCTACATATATATTGTTTGATCTTGGTGCTGCACACTCGTATATGTCACTTCTTTTTACAAAGAGGTTTGAATCTAGTCCTGTTGTGTTAAAAGAACCATTTTTTGTTTCAACACTAATGGGAGAGACCCTGGTAGTTAGATCGGGGTATCATTCTTGTAAGGTAATGGTTGGGGAACCTCATGCTTCTTAATATGTTAGACTTTGATGTAATTTTGGGTATGGACTGGTTGTCCTCATGTCACATTACTATAAATTGCCATAACAAGATCATTTCTTTTTGTATGTTGAGGGAACATTACTTTGTGTTTCAGGGAGACCGAAGTAAGGTGCCTTGTAATGTGATATCTATATTGAGTTCCCAATGTATGCTACGAAAAGGTTGTTATGGATTTCTAGCTTTTGTTAAGGACATGAGGAAAAAAGAGCAAAAATTGGAACAGCTACCTATAATTAATGAATTCCTAGATGTGGTTCCAGAAGATTTATTTGGTTTACCACCGGACAGAGATATTGAGTTTGGTATTGATCAGATTCCAGGTACTTAGCCAATTTCTATTCCTCCTTACCACATAGCACCTGCCAATTTGAGAACTTAAGAGGTAATTAGAAGATTTTGTTCAATAAGGGGTTTATTCGTTCCAGTTTTTCACCATGGGGTGCTCCTGTCCTCTTTGTGAAAAAGAAAGATGGTTCCTTGAGACTTTGTGTAGACTACCGACAGTTGAATAAGGTCACAGTGAAGAATAAATATCCTTTACCAAGGATAGATAAATTATTTGATCAGCTTCAAGGGGCACAATACTTCTCGAAGATTAACTTGAGATTTAGCTATCATCAATTAAAGATAAAGAATGATGATATACCCAAGACTTCATTTCGAATGTGATCTGGACATTATGAGTTTCTTGTGATGTCTTTTGGGTTAACAAATGCACCAACAACATTCATGGATTTGATGAATAGGGTGCTCAAACCTTTTCTTGATAAGTCTATAATCGTCTTTATTGATGATATTCTTGTGTACTCTAAGAGCTCGAAAGAACACATAAAACATTTGAGAACATTGCTACATACTTTAAGAGAACATCAGTTATATGCTAAATTCTCAAAGTATGAATTTTGGATGAGTCATGTAACATTCTTGGGGCATGTAATTTTTCAAGAAGGTATTCATGTAAATCCAAGTAAAATAGAAGCAGTAAAACAGTGGCCTAGACCAACGACGGTGTTTGAGATTTGAAGTTTTCTTGGTTTGGCGGGGTATTACCATCGCTTTGTCAAGGATTTCTTTAAGTTAGCTCTTCGACTAACTAAGTTGACTTGAAAGAATGTGAAGAATGTTTAGGACGATGCTTGTGAACAGAGTTTTTCTAACTTAAAGAAGTGTCTAATTATGGCACTAGTTCTTGTACTACCTTTGGGACTAGGGGGTTATTATGTGTATTTATGATGCTTCAAAGGTGAGATTGGGTTGCGTGTTAATGCAACATGGTAGAGTCATTACTTATGGCTCTCTGTAGCTTAAGAAACATGAACTTAATTACCTTACTTATGATTTAGAGATGGCGGCTGTAGTGTTTGCTTTAAAGATTTAGAGACATTACTTGTATAGAAAAACATGTAAAATTTTCACATACTATAAAAGTCTCAAGTATATCTTGTTGACCCTAAGGTTTTATGCCATAAGTTTTGATGATGACAAATGTATTTGAAATGTAGCATTGATATATATAAAGGTTAATTATCATATATATGCTACAAGTATTTAAGCATGACTATGTTATTTAATGTGTAATGTCTTATACATTAATCATGCTATTTATTATGAATTGAACTAACCATTTGATCTGTAAGTAAGATATATTTTATAGGTTGGTTCAAAACAAGAAGAGTGAGCATTGGATTTAAGAACAAGGAAAAGTAACATCATGTTTCACTCAAGGAAAGAAACATGCAAGGATAAAGCTCCAAGAAATGAAGAACTAGAAGATTTGAAGTCTTGGAAGCTTGGATGCATCAAGTTAGTGGTTCACGCCACTACGATGCCAAATCGCCCAGAATTGAATTTGTGGCAATTTGCAGTATAGTGATCCCCAGGTCGTATTCACTCAAGGAGCCTCACTTCTTGATACTAATTAATCGTTCTAAACACCTAAACACCAATTAAGAGTACATAAACGTGGGGGGGTTTTGTAGCAATACTAACTAAATAAATAAAACAGAACAGCAATTAAACACTACAACAGCAGCAAAATATGCAGCAACAGCAGTAACAGCAGCAGCAGCAGAAATTGCAAGAAATTGACAGTAAAGAGACTATGTAATCAGCCACTAGGATTCATGGGAGTGTAACTATCATTACCTAACTCATTGATTCAGTTTTGTTCTCATTCCATTGTTTGGTTCTTTATGAAAATGTTTCTAGAATAACATCTAGAATTTAATGCTACTAATTACAGTCAAGAACATCTCTCTACTATAACTAGATGCATTCAGTGGAAAATCTCAACCAAACCAAGTTAAATATATCATTTAACTAGTCATTTCGCCTCCCTCACTTTCCTAATCAGTCAAGCAAGGTTATGTCTTATATATAAGTCAGTTTATGTTACAACTCAAGCTCTAATCAGAATTTGACAGCAAAATAAACATGACAGCAAAACAGAAACGAAATGAGATGAAAATGGAGAACAAAACACTTAACTTGCATTCTTAGTTCAAGCTACAACATCCCAGTGGTCTAGTGACTAATTACAATGAAAACTTAGCCCTCCATAAGAGCAAAACAGCCAATAACAGAAGCAAAAACAGAGGGGAAGAGAGAGCTGCGAATTTTCCAAGTCTGGTTGCCTAAAATGAATGTATTCTTATTTCTAAAACTGATGCCCCTTCAATGCCTTAGAATATTCTACCCTAGATGCTTCCTCCATGATGTAGCAGCACTTTGACAGCAAAACATCAGTATAATTAATGTTTCTGCAGCAGAAAGTAGGCATGGCAGCAGCAGATTTAATATTTCTGCAGCAGAAAGTAGGAAACAGCAGCAGAACATAGGTATGGCAGCAGCAGAACAGCATGGAAGAATTGATATTTCAGCCTTGCTTTCTGACCTACGAAATTTAATATTCATGCCCTCAAATTCTGACTACATGGCATTCAATAAGAGTTCAAGTGGGCCCCACATCCAGCATATCCTAGTCAGCATCTGCATCATCCAAAAAGTGCCACATTAGCATCCAAATCATCATCTTTGTCCATGTCAGCATTTTTCTCTCTAAAATTAAAATTTGTAGGAATTAAATTGAGCATTTTACAATTCAAGTTCTAAAAATATAAAATTGAAACACATTCAATCCATAAATAGTTTATACCCAATAAATTCCAAAACATAATAAAATTAGAGAATTGGCAACATTGGAATAGCCATAGGACTAAGATAGGGACTAAAAAGTATATAAAAATACCCGATATCAGTTAGCCTATGTGTTTACATTAGGTATATTTTATATAGGCTAGTATACTTGTGCAACTCAATGATTTAGATTTGCATACATTGGCTCAATCATTTTGAACAAAAAGATAGTGAGATATGAAGTTTCACAAAAGTTAGTTTTTGACCTTTAGTCACTCTTTATATCATATCTCATAAATGAGAAATTAGTTTTTCAAGTATCTTAATCCCATTTGATATTAGACTCAAAGATATTTCCAACGGTATATTATTTATTTAAATTGGAGTCCAAATAAGAAAGATATGACCATTTAAACTAAACTCTAAAAAATTGAAAGTTGACTTGGCTGTACTCAAGAATTATTTTATCCTAACCTTCAGTCAGTATTTTGACCATATCTTTTAAATGAAAAATAATTTTTGAGTGAAACTTGCTCATTTGAAACTAGACTCTAAGAGCTTTCCAATGATATATTATTTGTTTAAAATGGAGTTCAAATGAGAGAGTTATGAATTTTTAAAGTGAGCTTAAAAGTTCCAAGTTAATAAGATTTTTGACAGAGAGAAATCAGTCGACTGATAGACCTAGATCAGTCGACTGATAGCCCAGAAACACTGTTTAACGGTCATATTTTTGTATTTAATAGATATATTGAGCTATCAGTCGACTGATGGCCTTACGACAGTTGACTGATTACACCTGGACTACATTTTTAACTGTAGTAACGGCTATATTTCAATGGAACCTATATATATGACCTTAGATACACATTTTTATGTTAGAACTAAGTACTACAATGATATATTAACATGTTCTATCATCTTTGAGAGAAATCCAAACATTCTTGAGCCAAATCTTGCATATTCTCTATCATTAGAGTTATTAGAGCTTTATTTGTATTGATCTACTCTTTAGAGAGAGTTTCTTTGTATTGTTGATTTTGATCAACACATATATTATTCTGAGTTGAGGTTTACAAGTACCGGTGTTGGAAGAACTTGCTTTGGGTTGAGGAGGAGCCTGGATTCATAAACTCTCTGTTGTGGTTTTGCAAATACCCGAATTGAATTTGCGTGGTTGTAGTGGTTTACAAGTACCCGAATTAAACTTACAATTATAGTGGAAATACTTAAGTGGCCTCTTGAGGACTAGATGTAGGCTTGGGATTAGCCGAACCAGTATAAATCTCTGAATTTGCTTTCTCTATTCCTACTCTATTTACATTTGAAGTTAATTAATTAATACTTGGCATTTATATTTGATTTCTACCTCAAGCTTTAATTAATTTGTGTAGATTTATATTTGCTCCTTAATTCCTTGCACTATAAATTTATTCATCTTGATAACACTTTGATTTTCTGAATTAAATTATTATCTTTAGCATTGTCCAATTTTAGAAAATCATTTTAACGTCCAATTTTAGAAAATCATTTTAACTTCCAATTAAGTTTTGTGAAAATGTTTATAAAACCCAATTCACCCCCCTCTTGGGATCCAACCATTTCTTTCATATCTTTGAACAGAGAGATCTAAATCTGAGACAACAGAGATGGATGAAACTCTTAAAAGATTATGATTGTACCATTCTCTACCATCCAGGAAAGGTGAATGCAGTGGCAGATGCCCTTAGTTAGAAATCTATGGGGAGTCTTGCTCATATTACCACAATAAAAAGGTCCTTAATTTAGGAATGACAGGAACTAGAGACTAGTGGTATATTTTTTGAAATTCTGAATTAGGCATATTCTTCCCTTGTTGAAAGAGTAAAAACATCATTAGAAAACGGTGGTGAGATGATTAAAACTAGAGATAAGGTGAGAACATGTTTGTTTCTCAGTGGATAAGGAAGATGTGTTATGGTCGAACGGAAGACTTTGTGTTTCGAATGTTGAATCCTTGAAATGGGAGATTTTAGCAGAGGCTCATCATGGTTTGCCATATGTCTTACATCTTGGTACCGTTAACATGCACCAGGACTTGAAACAAGTCTACTGGTGGGAAGATATGAAATAAGATGTGACTAATTTTATGGCTCGACGCTTAACATGTCAACAGGTCAAATCTGAACATAAAAGGCTACCTGCTTTAATGCTAAAATTTGAGGTTCCCAAATGGAAATAAGAACAAATTACTATGGATTTCATAGTAGATTTACCCCGATCATCCAAAGGGAATGATTCTGTTTAGGTCATCACTGACAGACTCACCAAGTCGGCCAGTGGCGAAGCCACATTCATTTCAGGGGGTGCTGCTGCACCCCCTGAAATTTATAAATTTTTATGTAAAAAAATTTTTTTTTGCATTTTGCCCCCCTTCCTTATTTTTTTTTTGAACCCCCTTAATATTTTTTTGAACTCCAGTGACTCATTTTTTCTCTGCTGCTCATAGTCACAAGACCCCCATTCTCCAAAGTCACAAAATTTTTTCTTGATAATAGTTAATTTCTCATTTTATTGTTAGGGACCTTTTTGTAAAAGTTTGAAATTTAGAGTTTTTGTACATAGGTCTAATTCTATTAAATTGATTAAATGATTATGTAATTAGAATCATGAATAACATATTTGTGAAGTCAATTTCATAAATTTTTTTATGATGGTTAATTTCTCATTTTATTGTTAGGGACCTCTTTGTAAAAGTTTGAAATTTGAGATTTTTTGTATATAGGTCTAATTCTATCAAATTGATTGATTGATTATACAATGAGGATCATGAGTAACATATTTGTGAAGTCAATTTCATACAATTTTTTTCTTGATGATAGTTAATTTATCATTCCATTATTAGGGACCTCTTTGTAAAAGTTTAAAATTTGGAGTTTTTGTACATAGGTCTAATTCTATCAAATTGGTTGATTGATTATACAATTATGATCATGAGTAACATATTTGTGAAGTCAGTTTCATGAAATTTTTTTCTTGATGATAGTTAATTTATCATTCCATTATTAGAGACCTTTTTGTAAAAACGTGAAATTTGTAGTTTTTGTACGTAAGTCTAATTCTATCAAATTGGTTGATTGATTATACAATTAGGATTTAGAAAAAGAACGATTTTTTGTAATGAAAATATTTAAGAGGAAATTACCATCAAATGAACAACAAATTGAAATTAATTTAAAAGAATTGCCATCATATCTAAAAAAATGAATGAAAATTTTGCCCCCCCTGACCAAGGGGTCCTGGATACGCCACTAAAGTCGGCACATTTTCTTCCTATTCATACTACTTTAGGTGTAGCGAAGCTTGCCAGATTGTATGTAAAAGAAATAGTAAAGCTCTATGGTGTACCAATGTCCATTATATCAGACTAAGGATCCCAATTCACTTCCCGGTTCTGAAGAGCTTTTCAAGAGGCTTTGGGTACTAGAGTAAACCTGAGCACAATATTTCACCCTCAGATAGATGGCCAGTCTGAAAAAACTATTCAAACTTTGGAGAATATATTGAGAGCATGCGTGTTGGACTTCGGTAGAAGTTGGGAAGATCATATACCAGTTATTGAATTTTCTTATAATAATAGCTATTAAGCTAGCATTCAAATGGCACCTTTTGAGGCTTTATACAGAAGATGATGTTGATCTCCTATTGGTTGGTTCGAACTCACAAAAAAAATGGTAGGTATAGGAAGCCATGGATAAAGTTAAATTGATCAAGCAGAAGTAGCTAGCTGCTCAAGGTAAACAAAAGTCCTATACGAACAATCGACGTCGTGATCTTGAGTTTATTGTAGGCGATATTGTTTTCTTGCAAATCTCACTAATGAAGAGAATTATGAGGTTCGGAAAGAAAGGAAAGCTCAGTCCAAGATACATCGGTCTATATGAAATTGTGGAAAGAGTGGCCAACATGGCATATCGCCTAGCCTTACCTTCATATTAGGAAGGGGTGCATCCAGTATTCCATGTGTCTATGCTACAGAAGTATCTTCCTGACCCTTCTCATGTTATTCAACCTCAAGAGGTGCAATTTAATGAAACTCTCTCCTACAAAGAGGTACCATTAGTTATTCTTGATAGGCAAATCAAGAGACTTCATACCAAAAAAATTCCTACCGTCAAGGTTCTATGGAGGAATCATTCTCACAAGGAAGCCACGTAGGAAGCAGAAGATGAGATGTGGAACAAGTACCCACACTTGTTTGAATCTTGAGATGAATTTTTAATTCGGGGGACTGAATTCTTTTAAGAGGGGTAAAATGTAATATCTGCTAATTTTGGGGTTATACGTTTGGAATTATTCCAGTATTTACAGCGGAATTTTAGTTTGTTTATTTTAGTCATTTTAATTTTTTCATATTTAATAATTCTCTTTGAATATTATTTATGAAATTTGTGTTAAATGACTAGACTAAATATTTTTAATGTTATACAATGTACTTTTGTGATTTGTGAAATTTATGGAAAAAGAGGAACTGAATTTAATTAAGTGGAATACTTTGTGTTGGGTCAAAATTGGTTTGGGTTAGTGGGTTTTGTACCCATGGGTTTACCCATAACTCATTTGGCCTTAAATCCTTCATTGTCCTAACTCCCTCATTTTCACTATTCTCTCCTTTCTTTAGCAACTTTCCCCAAAACTTTCATTTCACTCCAAATCCTTCCCATAAACTTATAATTCATAGAGATTTGTTCAGTTCAAAAGCCTTGTAAGGATCAAAGGTAAGCTTTAATCTCATTATATTCCTCAAATTTCAGTTTATGTGGAAAGTTAGAGGAGATGTTGTTCTTGGAAATTTTTATGACAATTTATGGATTTGAGTTATTTTGGTTTTTGAGTTAACATTGAGTTAATGTAAGTTGGGAGAGATGAAATTCTGGTTTAGAAACAAAGAATTATAGGATGAAAATTTTTGGAGGATTTTCTATAAATTCGAAGTTACTGTAGCAGCTAGAAAATCTGGAAAATGTTTAAGTTTACTATAGCAATTACTGTACTGTCGGCAGTCAACAGTATTGTAGCAATCAACGTACTGTATCAAATTGTTATTGTAGCAAACCGTCATTGTAATAAACCATTACTATAGCAAACTATCACTTTAGTGAACCATTACTGTAGCAATCAGAAAATATTGTATATTTTCATGATTTTGTTTCCTTTCTTATGATTCCTTGTAATATCTTTTACTAGGAAATTTTCCTCCATTATCTTATACAATTACTCGTGAGGAACAAGGTAAGTTTGGACAAATATCAAGGTAGTAGAAAACCTTGCAAAATTAATTTACTAAATTGGTCAAAGCACAATATAAATCCCATTTGCATTATTTGTAAACTTGAAAAGATTACCAGTGTATAAAATCACAATATCTTTGAGAATCATTTCTATTACCTTATATGGTAGTTCCTTAAACAAATTAGAATATGTTTGTGAGAATATGATTGTATGTAATGATTGTGATTATGTTTGATAATGCAATATAAGTTAAGGGATTGATCACCCAACAGATCTAAATATACCATTTAGTAAATCCATGGAATAAACATTCCTAAGGATGAAAAATGGAGAGCGTAAACCTATTGAGCACCAACAAATTTTGGGCTTAATATGGCTGTGAGAATGTAACCTCATAGGATTTTCAAAACTGACATAAAATGCTGATGTTTATACATATGAATATGTTGAATGTATTAAATGATATCTTTTGATTGAATTAGTAATGTGATATTTGTACTTGTGATATTTTCATGCACAGTTATTTACTTACAGAGTTTGATAAACTCACACTCTCTTTGATTATCTTTTTCAAATACAGAGGTTAAGGAAGAAAACAATCCCTGAGAGAATTAAAGGCCTTTTGGAACAAAAGTAAAATGTTGAATTCCTTCCTGTTTATGAAAGTAAAAACCTATGTTTGATAAATTTATGAATTTCATAATCATGGATATTAGGAGTATTCAGGAAATTTAAAGGTACTATAGAGGTATACCATAGGTTTGTGTGTTTATTCTTATATCCATTTTTGGGATGTGACAATATCATGGTCAAAAAATGAATGTCAGATCATTAAGATGAAAATCAAGGTCTGCCATTTGATTGGTCTTGTGTTCTTGGTATGGTGAATGAATGCAAATTGATTTTTGAGACAATATCAATTTAACAGTAGATAGTGCAATGTAAACAAAGATTATTGTCTCAAGCTAGCTTCATTGTTGATGTATATAATTATACAAGAATAGATATTCTTATGCCAATTTTTGTGGAAGTTCTTTAGTTCATTAACATACATATACTGTTCAACAATCTCTGATGTACACACTCTCAAAATCCATCAGCATCCACCTGCTATACATTGAAGAAAAAAAACAATAGTTTCAGAAAAGTAACTGCTTACACAATTTGGAATGAAGTTCAATACATCTCTATATCATACCACCAAAAGATTCCGAAGCATGTCTGTCACTTTGTAGAAAATGGACAAAACACTACAAATGGTAAGGCAATTCTCCTTTGGCAAACTAGAAAAATGCAAGTAGTATTGATGATGTTTTTCTCTCTGCAAAAGGAGAATTGCCTTATCATCCCTCAATAGCATATACTTTGTAGAACACCAAATCTGTGTTTTGAGGACATCATGGCACAATGAAAGTCCTATATCTATACAACAAGCAATGCAAACCTTATAATAGATATGCCATTGAAAAGAGTAGCTAAGAGGAGCATGTGCCAGTACAATTCTGGTGGAAGGTTCTTCATTGTTCATGGTTTATGGTCCCATTTGAATCCCGATTCTCTTGCCATCGTTTCTTGTTAGTAACCAAGATTTGTTGTTAATATCAAAATTTATTCTTTGCGTATAAGGGATGGATTTTTTATTTTTGTGCTAGAATTGATCATAATTAATCCCATTATTTTATATGTAACTGGGGTTTTCACTTGAAGAAAATAACATAATAATCTAGTGTCAAGATCATCGTTATTCTCATGATATAGGTATATTATATATCACTGAATAAGAAATATCCAAGGCGAACCTCTTCTCCCTCAGAACTAAAGGTGAAAAATGTCTATTTATCACTAATATCTTGATTGGATGTAACTTAATTAAATTCTAGTGATTTAATGGCATATCAAATTTTAATCTTTGTTATAGTCACAAAAATAGATGCCTTTTATTATGTTTATCTCAAGTGTAGTGACTTTACCTAATAAAAAACTAATTTTGATGATTGATTATATATTATGTACAATGTCAGTTACTCAAGAGAGTTCATGAATGCTATAGTCTGTACAGAAACACTTGGGCACTAAGTGTTGGAATATAGCGCTAAGCATAGCAACAATGCTACAACGAGGGTGCTGAGCATAAAGATATGGCGCTGACATTGGGACAATGGTTTTAGTTATTAAGTTTTTTATTTTATTTATTGACAATAATTAGTTGATTACCGTTAGGCGGTTTTCTTCTATTATTTAAAGGCAGTAGAATATGTTATAGTGACTAATGATGTATCATTCTATTTCTCTTTTGAAGTAAAACACTCACAAGAATTTTTTCTTATGCACATCTTTTTCGCAACTTTACTCTTGTTCATGGTATCAAAGCCACTAATTGCGATCCTTAAAGAAGTATCGCTTACTCCTATCTTCCCACCATGGCAAGCAGAGACGTAATGGAGAGTACCAAAGGAGATCCAATGATCTTGCACAATTCATATCATCCCGAGATGAATTTGATTACCTCAGTCCTGACCAGAAACAACTATCTAACATGGAATCATTCTGTCACGATAACCCTTGGTGCCAAAACAAAGTTAGAAGTTATAGATGGAAGGAGCAAACAACCAAAAGAAAAAGACCCCAAATATGAACAATGGGAAAAGCAGACTGTATGGTAAGATCTTGGATCTTGAACTCTATTTCTAAAGATATTGTTGAAGCTTTCTTGTATGTTAATACTACCCAAGAACTTCGGAATGAGTTGAGAAAGCATTTTGGAGAGTGAAACATTCCGTTACTGTACCAATTACAGAGAGAGATCTCAACAGTAACTTAATGAGTCAATAGTAGCATAGTATTTCACCAAACTCAAGAAACTTTGGGATAAACTTGCCTGCCTAGCACCAATCCTAGAGTGCACGTGTGGAAAATCAAAGGCGATCCAAGAATCTTTTGAATCAAGGAAGCTTGTACAATTTATGATGGGTTTGAGCGAGGTTTATGACTCAATTTGAGGTCAGATTCTTTTAATGGAACCTCTGCCAAATGTCAATAAAGCATACTCCATGGTTCTTTGTGTTGAAAAAGAAAGAAAAGTACACCAAAGCTACTCCAGCATGCAAGAAATAGAGCTTTCTTTACCATAACCTAACAAAACACATATGGCCAAAATAAAGGTAGAAGGGGAATAACAGGGCATAACCTAAGTATAGACAAAGGAAAAAGACAGAACAATGACAAATCTAGTTAATACTATGACTACTATAACATACGGGGACATACTCAGGATGCCTGGTTCTAATTAAATGGATACCCCGAGTGGTATCAACAACTTGAAAGCTAAAAAGAAAACGCAAATGCGGCTAAGACCGAGGTAAGAAAAACTCCCTTTGATGTTAATGATGATTTGAATACTAAACAAAATTCCAATGCCAGCATGTTGAATGAATCACAACAATAATTGGATATGATCAAGGGAAAGCTCCAGAATGATGGACACACGACCAATCTAACACGTGTAGGTGAATTCATAGAAAGTGATTATGCAAATATTATATTAGCCTTGGATTCAGTTATTACAGATTTTTCTACTTATGATATTCTTGATATCTTGAAGCCCAAATCTTGGATTATAGATACCGAAGCTACCATGCATATGTTTGCAAATTTTGAGCAATTTATGAAGCTCATTCCCACATTTGGTTCTGTGCCCGTAAAGCTATCAACCGGTAGTGTCAGTTATGTAACCTAAATGGCAGATGTTAGTTTTGTAATACCTGTTAATTTTGGAGTATAATTCGTTTGAGAGTATTTTAGAATTTTACAATGTTACTTTAATTATTTATTTTAGTCATTTTTAATTTTCATATTTAATTGTTCTCTTTGAATATTATTTATGAAAATTGAGTTAAATGACTGGACTGGATATTTGTAGCATGTGGGGTATATTCTTAAGAATGGTAAAATTCATGGAAAAGTAGTTTAAGAATGGTCAATTAGTCAATTAATTGTAATTTGATTGATGGGTTTAGGTGTTGGGTTATGGATACCCATGGGTTATTCAAATAACCCATTAGAAACCCTTAACCTAATAAAAGAAAAAAACTTCCTACAATTTCCCTTCACAATTCCCACACATGAAACAAGGCAAAAGTGAACAGTGAAGTTTTCTCTCATTTCTTCATCCTCCTCTCAAATCCTTTCCTTTGATCTTCAGAGTTCTGATCATTTGTTCGATTCAACTGATTTGTAATAATCTAAGGTAAGCTTCAATCTCTTTAATTTTCTTAAACTTCAATTTATCAGATAATTTGGAGGAAGTTTGATTTTTAGGGTTTAAGATGAAAAATTGAAGATTAAGACTTTGTTTGTGGGTTAAAATTGGGGATTTTGGTGTCAAAAGATTCTTTATACATCAAGGATAAAAACCCATGGAAGAAATCAAGGTAAATGATGAAGATTTGATCTCAAAATCATGAAAAACTAAGAGGGAAAATCGCAGTTACTGTTCATCAAGAAAATTTTTCCAGATTTTCGCGGTTATTGTAGCAATGAATTTGGTCAAAGTCCTATAGCATCAGTGGTGGTTAGTTAACCATTAACGGTACTATAGCAACCATTACTGTAGTTAGCGGTTACTGTAGCAACGATTAGTTGACCGTTGACCGTTATTGTACCAATCAAAAAATATTATATATTTTCATGATTTTGTTCCCTTTCTTATTTTTCCTTGTGATATCTTTTACTAGAAAATTTTCCTACGCAAATTCTAGTGTGGAACAAGGTAAATTTGGACAAATATCAAGGTAAGTGAATAATGTTGCTAAGCTAGTTTGATATTATTAGTCAAAGTACAATATAAGTCCTCTTTACAAGATTATTTGGATATTAAGCAATCAATCTTTCAGATGACAGTATATGATGATTGGTATTTTTTTTATAGAAATTCAAAGGAATAAAAGTATGTGATAAATTCTCACTATTTTATTAATGAGCAAAGATCTACGGGGATCTAATACATAAGTTTAAAAGGGTTAAAGTCTCATACTACTTAGTGTATAACTATGAAAACCTATGCACGAGTTTGAAAGGGTTAGAGTCCCATACTACTCAGTGTAAATAGATGAAATCATAAATACGAGTTTGAAAGGGTTAGAGTCTCATACTACTCGATGTATAAGACAATTGATTATATGAGTAAATGTGGTATTTGTACTTTTGATATTTTATATAGTAAAGTTATTTACTTACCATGTTTTTAAATAAACTCACACTTCCTATGACTATGTTTTCAGATACAGTAAACAACAAAAGAAGAGTATCTGATTGAAGATTAAAAGCCCCTTGGAGTTATTCTCCATTTCTGTCTGGTGGGATACCTATACTGATTAATATGAATAGTAAGAACACTCTGTACTTTCTATAGGTCTCCTAGACTTGCGATGAAGTAAACACATTAGATTATATATGCCTATATTTGCTTACCAGATGATTATAATTTTGTTGTGTGGAACGAATGATAAAGTTTGAATGTAAAACCTTACAGAATATATGTGAATAACTCATGTTTGAGAATTTTATCAAATGAGTTGTTGTGGATATTAAGATTGTCCAAGATTTCGGGATACTACTGAAGTTTTCCCTAGAAATAGTATCTTTTCACATGTTCAATTTTTGGGATGTGACAATTTGGTATCAAAGGATAGGTTTTATAGGTCCCTTATAGAGTACAGAGCAAAGTGATCTTTGTGGGCCCTTCCCTATTGTCATGAGCCGCAGCATGACCATAGGATTAGGTTCCATAAAAGACCTTGTAGAGTATTATGTCATTTTATGGATAACTTTTCAGTGGGGCTAGTAAGTGATATTATATATATGTCTAAAAAGTGTTTATTATATGTTTAGATCTTTGACTATTCAATGTCAGAAGGATCTTCTAATAATAATGAGTATGTGGGTCCTATGAGGGCCATAATTCCACCAGTATATGTGCAAAATGATCCTAATCATGTTGATAGTTTACATGCTCAAAATACTGAGGGCACAGCTCGTGGCCAAGCAAGAAGAGTTGAACCTATCGCTCATATTGATAATGCGGTTATTGCATATATGATTAATTTAATGAATAACAGTTTTGACAGATTTGAGGCTGAAATGAGAGGTCAAGCTATACAAGCTAATCTGCCAGTGGATCCTCCTATTGTTGAAGATGAAATTGTACCACCAGCTCAGTTAGCTGGAGGGGGTAATGTAAGGGAGGTAAAAATGTCTAAATTCTAGAAAATGAGGCCTCCTTCTTTTTTAGGGGAAGATCCCAAAGAAGACCCACAATGTTTCCTTGAAGATTATAAAGCAATCTGTGATGCTATAGGGTGTTCTCTTCTTCAGAAGGTAGAATTCATTTCCTTTCAGTTGAAAGGTAGGGCTGGTAAATGGTGGAGGAACTGGAAGAAAGTGAGAATCCAAGGATCACCACCAGTTGTGTGGGCGGAATTTCAAGGATTGGTTATGGATGAATTTTTTCTGGTAAGTGTAAGATCATCTAGGGCAAGGGATTTTCTGTATCTAAAGTAGGGGCCCATGTCTGTTGATGAATATTCTGCTCAGTTTGTTAAATTATCTGCATACGCCCCTGAAATCATTCCTTCTAAAAGGAAAAAAAATAGAAAAATTTGTAGAAGGACTTCGTGATGCCTTATATGATCAAGTGGGTCCTAATATGAATAATTACCCTTCATACTCAGAAGCTATTGATGTGGCCCAGAGAATGGAAAAAAGGCCAAAGAATAAGGAAGAATATCAGCAAACGAAGAAAGCTAGATATAGGAGATCTTTTGATTAAGGGGGAGACTCCGGGAGTTCAAAATCTCTTACTACATCATAGCATGCTCCAGCCACTCTTTCCAGGTCATCTTATTCCACAGCTAGTGTGGCTAAGCCTCGTTCGGATATCAGGGGTGGTTTTAGCTCTTCTTGTAGGGGAGGTACTCAAACTAGAAGGAAAAAACCTCAATGTCCTAAATGTGGAAAGTCTTACTTTGGAGAATGCAGGTTAAATACTATCAGTACAGGTTGTTTTAATTACGGACAAAAGGGACACTTTATAAGGGAGTGCCCTCAGCTCATTACAGAACCACGTCAAGGGTCTGCTTTGCCACCTTGACCACAATCTATTTCTGCTTCTGTTACTCAAACACCGACCCCTTCAATAGGGGGTAATATAGGAAGAGGTTCTGGAAGAGGCCAAGGAGACCGTGGAAAACAAGCTGCTGGTAAAGGAAATACAGGAGTATATGCTCTAACCCGACAGGATGCTCAAACATCCAATGTTGTAGTTACAGGTATATTATCTGTTAATATTTTTGCGGTACGTATTTTATTTGATCCCGGTTCTACTCACTTGTATATGTCACCCCTATTTGCCAAGAGGTTTGAACTTGATCCGATTACTCTTAAGGAACCATTCTTGGTTTCCACACCTGTGAGAGAGACTTGGGTAGTTAAAACAAGTTATCGTTCTTATAAAATAATTGTTTGAGGTATAGAAATTGAGATAGATCTTATGATTCTAAATATGTTAGATTTTGATGTGATTTTAGGGATGGACTGGCTATCTTCTTTTCATGCTACTATAAATTTTCGTGACAAAGTTATTTCCTTTAATATGCCTGGGAAGAGTAATTTTGTATTTCAAGGAGATCGAAGTGATGTACCTTGCAACATGATATCTATGTTAAGTGCCCGGCGTATGTTGTGAAAGGGATGTTAGGGATTTCTAGCTTTTGTCAAAGATTTAGAAAAGAAAGAACAGAAGTTAGAAGATATACATGTGGTTAATGAATTTCCAGACGTGTTTCCAGAAGATTTACCTGGATTACCGCTAGAAAGAGATATTGAGTTCGATATTAATTTGGTCCCAGACATACGACCAATTTCAATTCCACCTTATCGTATGGCTCCTGCTGAGTTAAAAGAACTCAAAGGACAATTGGAAGATTTGTTGAACAAAGGGTTTATTCGCCCGAGTTTTTCACCTTGGGGTGCTCCTGTTCTTTTTGTGAAAAAAAAAATGGTTCTATGAGATTATGTATAGATTATCGTCAGCTAAATAAAGTCACAGTGAAGAACAAGTATCCTTTACCAAGGATAGATGATTTGTTTGATCAGCTTCAAGGAGCAAGATATTTCTCAAAGATTGATCTAAGGTCTGGATATCATCAGTTACGAATTAAGAACGATGATATACCTAAGACTACTTTTCGTACATAGTATGAACATTATGAGTTTCTCGTGATGTCTTTTAGGTTGACAAATGCACCAGCAGTATTTATGGATTTAATGAACAGAGTGTTCAAATCATTCCTTGATAAGTTTATAATTGTATTTATTGATGACATTTTGGTGTATTCAAAGAGTCATGAAGAACATACTGAACATTTGAGAATGGTGCTTCAGACCTTGAGAGAGCATCAGTTGTATGCAAAGCTCTCAAAATGTGAATTTTGGATGATTCATGTAACGTTCTTGGGACATGTTATTTCCCAAGAAGGTATTCATGTAGGTCCAAGTAAAATTGAAGCAGTAAAACAATGGCCTAGACTAACAACTGTATCTGAAGTACATAGTTTTCTTGGCTTAACAGGGTATTACTGTCGCTTTGTCCAAGATTTCTCCAAGACGGCTCTTCCATTGAATAAGTTAACTTGAAAGAATGTTAAATACATTTGGGATGGTTCATGTGAGCAAAGTTTCTCCCAGTTGAAAGAGTGTTTAACTTCTGCACCAATCTTAATCCTACCATCAGGACCAAGGGGTTACTCTGTATTCTGTGATGCCTCAAAGATAGGCTTAGGGTGTATGTTGATGCAACATGGTAGAGTCCTAGCTTATGGCTCACGTCAGCTTAAAAAGCATGAATTGAATTAACTCACTCATGATTTGGAAATGGCAGCTATAGTGTTCGCCTTAAAGATTTGGAGACACTACTTGTATTGGGAGACTTGTAAAATTTTCACATATCACAAAAGTCTTAAGTATATTTTTTAGCAGAGAGATATTAATCTAAGACAACGAAGGTGAATGGAACTTCTGAAAGACTATGATTGTACCATCCTTTACCATCCAGGTAAAGCAAATGTGGTGGCTGATGCCCTAAGTCGAAAGTCTATGGGAAGTTTAGCTCACATTGCCACTATAAGGAGGTCTCTAATACATGAACTACAAGAATTAGAAGTTAATGGTGTATTCTTTGAGATCATTAAGTTAGGTACATTTCTGGCTCATTTAACAGTTAGATCATCCTTTGTTGAAAAAGTAAAAGCAATTTTGGAAAATGACATCAATATGGTCAAAATCAGAGATAAGGCAAGGGAAAGTTTAGCACCAAGTTTCTTGGTAGATAAAGAAAGAGACTTATGGTTTAATGGGAGACTATGTGTCCCCAACATTGAATCTTTGAAACATGAAATCTTAATGGAAGCTCATGGTTCGCCATACATTGTACATCCTGGTGCTGTAAAAATGTATCAGGACTTGAACCAAGTTTACTGGTGGGAGGGCATGAAATGAGATGTGACTGACTTTGTAGCTCAATGTTTGACTTGTTAGCAGGTTAAAGCTGAACATCGACGACTGATGAGTCCTTTTTTTTGGTTAATTTTGGTTGCTTCTTTAGGGCTTTTTCCTCTCCTTTGTCCGTTTTTGTTATCCCTTTCCTTGCTTTGTCCTTCATTTTTGCTTTCCTCTTTGTACATAGTTGTTGCTTTGCTTTATCTTATTTTAGTCTTTTTCCTTGCCTTTTTACGCCTTTTTGTTGTACATTCTAGTAGGCTTTCCATTCTGGTCTGGAACATGGAGAATCTGAGGTTCTGCTGCACATCTGATGGCTGGCGCCCAGGCGCCACGCAGGGCGCCTGGAGGCGCCAGCCCCTCAACTCTCTGCCAAAGAGTCAGAACGTGGCGCCTAGGCGCCACCCAGGGCGCCCAGGCGCCACTCCTTGTTTCCAGCTGTTTTCGGCTGGCGCCCAGGCGCCACCCAGGGCGCCTAGGCGCCAGCCCCCTTTTTCCTTTTTTTCTGCTTGGCGCCTAGGCGCCCCGGTTCTGCACCTGCGAGCTTTCTTGTATATATTGCTCTTTTGCAGATGTTTTGAGGATCTGGAGGTTGGAGGGCAAGGGAGCTCTGCTAGGGCAAGGATGGAAGAGCTGGGAGACCTCTTCTCTACTGAGTTTGAAGCTTTTCTTCCTTTTTCTCCTTTCTCTTGATCATATTTTGTTGTGTATTTGTTATGTATTTCTTCCTCTTGTTATAAACTCTAGGGTTAGGGGATTGATGTATATTCACTATCTATGAAGCTTTGTTGTTGGATGCTTAAATACAATTGCTTTTCTGATTATTGGAGTAGTTTTTATTGGTTTAACTGGTTTTAGGTGATTGTGATCATTTCACTTAGATGAATTTGGGGTTTGTATTAATACTAGACATAGCTTGATATAAACATGCCCTTGTAATTTCTACCGTGAATCGGGTTAGTCTAGACATAGATAATCTTGTTTGCGTGGTCATATGAGTTCTTGAACTTAAACTCCGAACCAATTAATTGGACTAAGACATTAGCTAATTATTTTGGCTAGGAAGATTTGCTCACCAAGACATTGGGTTCAAATATTTTCGTGAACTCGACCAACATTAAATGGAATCTGTGAATGTATCTAAGCATCCTTTAACGATTCAAAGATTGGTTTGTCTATGAATTAATCGGATTAGGAGTTAAGAAAGTCAATCCCCTACCCGTTGTGTTTTAGCGTAGTTCTTCGTTTGGTGTTTAGTTAATTCCTTGTTGATAGTTTAGTTTATTTTCGGTTTATCTTTACATTTTTCCTTTGTCCAAATATAACTTGATCTAGTGAAATTGGTAATTGTTAAAGTCAATCCCTGAGGACGATAACTTTTTCTCATCACTTTACTACTTGTGCGACCCGATACACTTGTCGGGAAATAGCGCACCAACGACCACCTGGTTTGATACAAAAATTAGATATTCATGAGTGGAAATGGGAAAGAATCACTATGGATTTTGTAGTAGGTTTAGCCGGTCAACAAAGGGAAATGACTCAATATGGGTTATAGTGGATCGAATTACTAAATTGGCACATTTTCTTCCTATTCATACCACTTTCAGTGTAGCGAAACTTGTTCGACTGTATGTTAAGGAAATACTAAAACTTCATGGTGTGCCTGTATCCATTATATCAGACTGAGGACCTCAGTTTACTTCTCGATTTTGGAAAGCCTTTCAAGAGGCTTTGGGTCCCAAAGTAAATCTTAGCACAGCATTCCATCCTCAGACAGATGGACAGTCTGAAAGGACAATTCAGACTTTAGAGAATATGCTGAGAGCTTGTGTGATGGATTTTAGTGGAAGTTGGGAAGATCATTTGTCTCTTATTGAATTTGCTTACAATAATAGTTACCAAGCCAGCATCTAGATGGCACTTTCGAGGCTCCATATGGGAGACGATGTCGATCTCCTATAGGTTAATTTGAACTTGGTAAAACCAAAATACTTGGACTTGAGATGATACAAGAAGATATAAATAAAGTTAAACTTATCAGAGAGAAGTTGTTAACTGCTCAGAGTAGACAGAAGCTTATGCGGACAACCGACGACGTGACCTTGAATTTGCAATAAGTGACATGGTTTTCCTACAAATCTCACCTATGAAGGGAGTAATGAGATTCGGGAAGCAAGGGAAGCTTAGTTCGAGGTATGTTGGCCCATATGAGATTGTAGACAGAGTGGGTAACGTGGCATATCACCTAGACCTACCTTCAGACCTAGAGGGAGTTCATCCAATATTTCATGTGTCCATGCTACGGAAGTCTCTTCCTGATCCTTCTCATGTCATTCAACTCCAAGTAGTTCATTTTTTATGAAACTCTCACCTATGAAGAGGTACCAGCAGCTATTCTTGATAGAAAAGTCAAGAAATTACACACTAAGGAAATTCCTATGTCAAGGTTCTTTGCAGAAATCATTTTCACGAGGAAGCTACATGAGAGGCAGAAGATGAAATGTGGATAAAATATCCACATTTGTTTGAAACCTAAGGTAAGATTTTAATTCGCATGATGGAATTCTTTTAAGGGGGTAGAATGTAATACCTGTCAATTTCGAAGTATAATTCGTTTGAGAGTATTTTAGAATTTTATAACGTTACTTTAGTTATTTATTTTAGTCATTTTTAATTTTCATATTTAATTATTTTTTTTAAATATTATTTATGAAAATTGAGTTAAATGATTGGACTGGATATTTGTTAAGAATGGTGAAATTCATGGAAAAGTGGTTTAAGAATGGTCAATTAGTCAATTAATTGTAATTTGACTAGATGGGTTTGGGTTTGGGGTTATGGATACCCATGGGTTATTCAAATAACCCATAAGAAACCCTTAACCTAATAAAAAAAAACTTCCTATAATTTCCCTTCATAATTCCCGCACCTGAAATAAAGCAAAAGTGAACAGTGAAGTTTTCTCTCATTTCTTCATCCTCCTCCCAAATCCTTTCTTTTGATCTTCAGAGTTCTAATCATTTGTTCGGTTCAACTAATTTGTAATAATCTAAGGTAAGCTTCAATCTCTTTGATTTTCTTAAACTTCAATTAATCAAATAATTTGGAAGAAGTTTGGTTTTTAGGGTTTAAGATGAAAAATTAAAGATTGAGACTTTGTTTGTGGGTTAAAATTAGGGATTTTGGTATCAAAAGATTCCTTATACATCAAGGATAAAAACCCATGGAAGAAATCAAGGTAATGATAAACATTTGATCTCAAAATCATGAAAAACTAAGAGGGAAAATCGCAGTTACTGTTCATCGAGAAAATTTTTCTAAATTTTCGCGGTTACTGTAGCATTGACTTTGGTCAAAGTACTGTAGCATCAGTGGTGGTTAGTTAACCATTAACTGTTATTATAGCATCCATTACTGTAGCTAGCGGTTACTGTAGCAATGATTAGTTTACCGTTGACCGTTACTGTACCAATCAGAAAATATTGCATATTTTCATGATTTTGTTCCCTTTCTTATTTTTCCTTGTGATATCTTTTACTAGGAAATTTTCCTACTCAAATTCTAGTGTGGAACAAAGTAAATTTGGACAAATATCAAGGTAAGTGAATAACGTTGCTAAGCTAGTTTGATATTATTAGTCAAAGTACAATATAAGTCCTATTTACAATATTATTTAGATATTAAGCAATCAATCTTTCAGATGACAGTATATGATGATTGGTATTTTTTTTATAGAAATTCAAAAGAATAAAAGTATGTATAAATTAATTTATTTCATGGTAATTGTACTATGTGATAAATTCTCACTATTTTATTAATGAGCAAAGATCTACGAGATCTAATACATGAGTTTGAAAATGTTAAAGTCTCATACTACTCAGTGTATAACTATGAAAACCTATGCACGAGTTTGAAAGGGTTAGAGTCACATACTACTCAGTGTAAATAGATGAAATCATAAATACCAGTTTGAAAGGGTTAGAGTCCCATACTACTCGGTCTATATCTATGAAATCTTATTCACGAGTTTGAAAGGGTTAGAGTCACATACTACTCGATATATAAGACAATTGATTATATGAATAAATGTGGTATTTGTACTTTTGATATTTTATACAGTACATCTATTTACTTACTGAGCTTTTAAATAAACTTACACTTCCTATAACTATCTTTTCAGATACAGTAAACGAGAAAGAAGAGTATCTAATTGAAGATTAAAAGCCCCTTGGAGTTATTCTCCAATTCTGTCTGGTGGGATACCTGTACTGATTAATGTGAATAGTAGGAACGCTTTATACTTTCTATAGATCTCTTAGGCTTGCGATGAGATAAACATATTAGATTATGTATGCCTATATTTACTTATCAGATGATTATAATTCTATTGTATGGAATGAATGATAAAAGTTAAATGTAAAACCTTATAGAATATATGTGAATAACTCATGTTTGAGAATTTTATTAAATGAGTAGTTGTGGATATTAAGATTGTCCAAGATTTCGAGATACCACTGAGGTTTTCCCTAAAAATAATATCTTTTCACATGTTTGATTTTTGGGATGTGACAGGTTTAACACCAAGTTTAATCTTAAAAGATGTTCTTTACACGCCTGACTTTAAATTCAACTTGCTATCAGTCCATAAGCTTTCTAATACTGCTAAAGTCAAATTTATTTTCTTTCCTACTCACTATCTTGTACAGGATCTGATGACTAAAAGGACTATCGCGTAAGGGAAAAAGGTTGGAAGCCTATACATGTTTGATTGATGTATTACTGATTCAAGTAACAGTGTTGTAAATTGCAATAAGGCTAGTGTGTGTTTGAATGTAGCTTCCATAAGAAATAATGATCTTGCTTTCTGAGTTCTCGAGTGACATAAGGATAGGTAGTGATGTCTCTTATAGCAAAAGTCCCTTGTGATAACTTTTCAAAAGATAATGATGCTTGTTGTAAATGTCCTGTTACCAATAATACCTTTTCTTGTAATAAAAATTCAAGAAATTTAAGCATAATGATGTTTATTTGAATGATGATGATTCAAGAGTTTCAAAGCATAATATGTCTATTTGAATAATGATGATGTTGGTAATAGTGTTCTTAATAAAGGTTCATATTCTTTGAATAATAATGTTAATGCTAAAGTTATTTCTCCTTTGGGCCTCAGTGTTTCTCCTTTACAAATTTGGAATAAAAGGTTGGCCCATACTTCTTACATCACTCTTCAACACACTAACTCTCTTTATGTACGTTTTACCTTAGATAAAACCAAAGGGGGTAAGCTACAAGCTTGTGAGGTCTTCCACAAGGCCACAAAGTAAAGCTTCTTTTTCCAGTCAGTACAAGTAGCACTACCAAGGCCTTTGAACTAGTGCATACGGATATCTGGGGCCTCTATACGTAGCCTTTATTGATCGAAAATTGTGAATAGACATCAACTATTGTTTTAAATTGGAAAACTCCCTATGAGGTGTTGATTATGAAAGAATCAAGTTATTCTTCTCTGAGGACATTCGAGTGACTAAGCTATGTGATTAATGTCAGATCTCATAAGATTAAGTTTGAATCCCAAGCACACAAATGTGTCCTTATGGGATTTTCACCTGGTCAAAAGGGTTACAAGTTATATGATTTAGGTTCAGAAAAAATTATTAGATCTCGCGATGCTGTTTTTTACAAACACATTTTTCCATTCTCTAAAGCTTATAATGATTTTTCTGATTTTTCTAACTTACCACCTCCCTCACCTATAACTGATGATGTTTCACTAGAAGATAATTTTGACAGTAAAGGTACTGAAGCGCCATAGGATCTAACACTTGATATTGATATAAACTAGGATAAGCACCATATTCAGAGATATAGCATTAGATAGAGAAAAATTCCCAGCTAGTTAAGAGATTATGTTGTGAATACTACCGTTGTTGCTAACCGATCTATTTCTTGTAGCTCTTTATCTATTCCTGAGATGCCCACTAGTCACACTTCTAGCACTTTTCCTTATGCTATTTTTGCTAATCTTCAACCAATATATGTAAATTTTTTAACAAATATATCATCGGATTTTGAGCCAGTTCTTATGAACAAGCAAAAGGGAGTGTTGAGTGGACACAAGCTATGAATCAAGAAATAGAACCTCTAGAAAAGAACAAAATGTGGGAAGTGGTATATTACCTATGGGAAAGCAAGTTATTGGCTATAGATGGGTTTATCGAAACGTAATGCAGGTGGCAGTATCGACCATTATAAGGCGCGATTGGTTGGAAAGGGTTATCATCAGGTCGAGAGCATAGATTACACTGAGTCCTTTTCTTCAGTGGCTAAGCTTGTCACAGTATGAGTGATGATAGCTGTAGCCACTGCCAGAAGGTGGCCTATTCATCAAATTGACATAAACAATGTCTTTCTACATGGGGTTATTGATGAAAAAGTTTATATGGTTCCCGTTCAAGGTTATGCTGGTGAAAAGGAAGGGCATGTTTGCAAGTTAGTATATTTGTTGTATGGCTTAAAACAAGCAGGGCGCCAGCGGAATCAAGAATTATGTAATAAACTGCAACTCTTTGGTTTTTACAAAATCACAGTCTGATCATTGCTTATTCCTTAAAGAGATGCCTAAAGGGTTTACAGCTCTTTTGGTATACATTGATGATGTGCTTTTAACATGGACTTCTGAGGGAGAAATTATGAAAGTTAAGGAATAATTGCATGAAATCTTTACTATTAAAGATTTGGGACATGTGCATTACATTTTGAATTTTGAAATTGCAAGAAAAGACAGTGCAACTTATGTTAATCAATGCAAGTACACTTTGGATATTCTTTCAGATATAGGACTTCTTGGAGCTAAATCTGTTTTTCTCACCTCTTCCAAGGAATATTAAGCTTACCTCAAGTTTGGGAGATCCTTTGCATGACCTAGATAAATATAGGAGACTTGTAGGAAAGCTTCTGTATCTTAACTTCACTTATCCAGACATCAAGTATGCTGTACAACAATTGAGTTAGTTTGTTGGCAGTCCTTGCTTACAACATTGGAATGCAACGTTCTATATTATTTAAAGAGTTGTCCTTTTAAAGGACTTTATTTTCCCACTGATAATAATTTACAACATGTTGCTTATTTTGATGCAAGTTAGGCTTCTTGCTCAGAGACCAAGAGATCCCTTACTGGATATTGCATTACGCTGGGACCAACTCTATAATCAGTTGGCGAACCAAGAAACAAAGCACGGTTTCTCATTCATTAGCTAAAGCATACTACCATGATGTGGCTTCTACAGTGTGTGAATTACAATGGGTGACTTACTCCCTTCAAGACTTTCGAGTTAATTTCACACAACCTATTGATTTGTGGTATGACAACAAAGCGGCATTGCATATAGCGGCAAACCCAATCTTCCACGATAGAACAAAGCATCTGGAAATAGATTGCAATGTGGTGCATAAGAAATATCAGCAAGGGTTGATATTTCCTCGTTTTGTTTCGTCGCAAATGCAATTGGCAAACATTTTCACAAAGTCATTAGGAAAGCCTCAGTTTCAAGTTTTGGTGTCCAAGTTGAAGATGTTTGATGCACAACAGTCTTCAACTTGAGGGGTGGGTGTACAAAAACACTTGGACGCTAAGCGTTGGAACATAACGCTGAGCATGGCAATACTGCTACAATGAGGGCACTGAGCATTGCGGCATTGGATTCAGTTTTTTTTTTTTTTAATTTATTGACAGTTATTTGGTTACCGTTAGGCAGTTCTCGTCTATTATTTGAAGGCAGTAGGAATGCTTTATAGTGACTAATGATGTATCATTCTGTTTCTCTTTTGAAGTAAAACACTCACAAGAATTTCTTCTTACACACATCTTCTTCATAACTTTACGTTTGTTCATAGTCTGTACAGTATTATCACTTCGAAATGAAAATGAATTCGTTTATTTCTATTCACAAACTCATTGTAAAAGATGAAAGTGAAGATATTTCTTTTTCAAATACTTACTGCTTATAAAGATGCCTTGGCATATTCTTCTTTACTTTCTTTTGTCTGTAAAACTTCTCTGCTGCGCCATATGTAAAAATGAAATAACAGCCACAGCCACAGGTAAGAATGAAGATAAGGATAAATAAGAAAATAGCAAGATAAAAAGGACTGCGCAAATTTCTTTATCTTCACTTTTCTGACAAGAATTTTGATCAAAAGATTGAATTCTTCATCACAAGATAGCAAAATAAATCTTTAAAACAACTGAAAATATTTTATCTCTGGCCACTGGATTTTCAATTTCCTAGCTTAGTTTATTAAAACTATCATAATTCAAAAGATGGAGTTTAAGTTTGATATAATACTATTATAATTAGACAAAATAAGTTTTCTACAAATGGACATGAAACTTGAATCTACCTGTCGCTATTTTTACTCTCAATTATTATTAATCCAGAAGTGTTATGATTAAAAAAATTAAGGGCAGATTATAGTTTATTTATCTGACTGCACGTTATCTTTTTAGTTTCTAATTTTAACAAAAATAATCATGTGAATGTCATAATGGTGAAAATTTCATTCTTGAAAGTGTGCGTTCACTTACACCATTAACGGCTGCATAGTATTCTAAGTTTATCGCTTTAAGTGAAACAAATTTTTAACCGTAAGAATTATTCATCATACTATATAACATTCACATGACTATTTCTTTTAGATTTGGATTAAGAATAACATGTTGGAAAAGTAAAGAACAAAGTCCTACATTAAATAGTTAAAAAAAAGTATAATAGTTTAACAAGTATGAAAAAAATCGATATCAAATTGCTTTGGGCATTTTGGCAACAAGGCTCACCTTGAAGTACATTCCATCGATCAAGCACAACAACCAAACACCCTCCAAAGAAAGACTTAAATTGGGCCCATCAAAATTATTACATGATATTAGAGCCCAATAGCCTTGCACCCCACAAAAAGATCCATGGTCCAAGCTATTAAAAAATAATAATAATAATAATAAAGAACCTGGCAAAAGCAAATTTGAAAGTCAAAAAGAAAAAAAGAAAGAAAGAAGAATAAAAAAAAAATAAAAGAGCCTAAGATGGAAAGCAAAATTTGAAAGCTTATGATGGCAAGTGTTAGCCAAGAAGCCAAACCAAATTGCCTTAGGTAATTTAGATACAAAGCTCACCTTCACATTCCATCAAACCCAACAATCAGACACCTTTCAAATAAAGACTTGGACTAGGCTCATCAAAATTTTAACATAACGCAAGTTGGTTAAGTAATAACATAACAAATCACAAGAGTTTGAAAGGTGTGTTTTCAAGCTACAGGGAATAAAAACCTAACATTGAGCTAAACAAGAAAGATAAATTAGAACCCTTGGCATAGCGAACAATGTATGCAAAAGTAGGAAAGTTTGCGTGCAAAAGCTTGAGAGATTACTATTATTGATTAAAAAGTTATGAATAAAGTGTTTAAGAAGGCTTTTTTATACTACATCCTAATTAATTTTTAAAAATTAAATTAAAATAGAAAAAACACCCAAAATAGAAAAATTAATTAAAACCAAAATAGTCACTAAAATAGTAATATTTCTGCTCAAAACTAGACCCAATTGGATTTCACCCTCTGGTCTAGTAGTATATTATCTTTCAAATGAGAAAAGTAAAAAGAGTATTTTTGGGAATATAATATACTACTATTTCTTGTTCTTGTCTTGGAATTGAATAGTTCACCACTTTCACAGAGTCTTGTTGAAAATTCTCCAAAATTGGGCTAGCAGTTAGTCTCTTCTTCCACCTAATTTCAACACCCTGCAATTCTCTATTCTTTTTGGTGAAAAGTAGAATTATATATATTGCAAAGCAGAAATAAAAACTAGTTGAGTTTAGTTACAAATATAGCAAGTCGGCCAAGACAGAAACAACAAAATAGCAAACTACATATTAAGATTGCTGCATATCTTTAGTATACTCCTGCAGCACAAAATGTGGTGGTAAAGCCACTTTTGTTGACCAAAAAGATAAGAAGCAATTTTGCTTCTATATTAAGTCTTTGAATAGTCAAAGATGGTGGAGAATTTGAATTCTACTTCCTTAGTCAAAAGTAGAAGAGAATTTGAATTATGCTTCTTTTAGTCAAATATGGTGGAGAATTTAGATTTTACTTCCTTAGTCAAAAGTATTTGAATTCTACTTCTTTGAATAGTCAAAGATGGTGGACAATTTGAATTCTGCTTCTTCACCTCCCTTCCCCTATAAATACATGTCTCTTGGCTTCATTTGTATCATCCCAAGTCTTGAAGACAAAGTTCCATTTTGGGTGCAAAAGAGAGAGAGCTTTTTAGAGAGAGAAAAAAAGTGAGATTTCTCCTAAAATTGTCTTTCCTTTTGTTAGAGAGAGTGTGTTTTCTCCTATTATAAGAGAGGGTATTATCAATTGTTCTCTCCTTATTTTAGAGAGAAATTGTTGTAATCTTTTTTCATTAGTGAAATCCTTCTACAATTTGCCCAAGGTTTTTCTCCTACTTTGTTTAGGAGTTTTACACATAAATTTGGTCTTCATCATTTTCAATTTTTTTTCTGTTAGTCGATTTGGCAAGCGTACCAATCGCACAAGTAATACAGAGTGAGTAGATGTCACGACCCATTTTCTAGGCACATGACCGGCACAATGATGAATATCCCATCACTGTAAGCCTTTCGATAAATTCTTCCCACAAGTAAAATTGTTAGTCATTATCTCTATATTCTCAAAATATCATTCCTTAATAAATACAAAAAAAATACATCAGATTTTCTTAATTAAAAATAATAGATCCTCAGTACAAAATACATTATCATACTGAAATACAAGCCAAATACCAAACCCCTGACCTAGATGTCCTAGACGGTTACAGAGCAACATACTGTATAACAAAAGAAGGGCCTACCCGATAGCGGGAAGGTCCAACGTGATCTACTCCTCTAGCGGATGTTCTTTGGCGGCAACCTGATCTGAACAAAAAGTTTGTACAGAGAGTGTGAGCTTTTAAACTCTGTGAGCAAATCGGCCTCGCGTTAATAAAATTCAAATACATCACCAGTCATGCAAGCATATCCGAAGGCTCAAGCTCAACCAATAAACATAGTTAGAAATTACATACAAGAAGATAAAAATTCATCCAATTCAACAAACGATACTAGTACTCGTCAATGGCAATATATCCCGGAGAGCGCACACAGGCCGGCTCACCAATTTTGTATTTTTCCGCCATGACGCACAACCTCATCCTCTTAGCTAGGGCGCCTCACGGATTTATCACCAATCCGGTCTATATCCCTACTGAGGGAATCGTTGTCTCCACACTCATTGGTCAAGACACTCTTTAAACCGGGTGAGTCTAGCAAGTCCTGTAACTGAGTCTTTAACTCTTTTAATTCTGTTGGTGCCATTCTATAAGGGGGTATGGAGATTGGGCGAGTATCTGGTGCTAACTCTATCTGGAACTCAATCTCTCGATCTGGGGGTATACCTGGTAGATCATCTGGGAAGACATCTACAAACTCCTGGACTACTGGAACGTCCTCTACTTTTAGTTCTTCTTTCTTAATATCTTTAACAAATGCCAAGTATCCTTGACAGCCCTTTCACAATAAACGTTAGGCACACATTAAAGATATAAGATTTCCAGAAATTTCACTCCTTTCACCATGAAATACGAAGGAAGGCTCCCCCGGAATATTGAACTTAACTATCTTATTATAGCAATCCAGAGTGGCATGACAAGATGCCAGCCAATCCATGCCTAAGATGACATCAAAGTCTGTCATATCTAACAGCATTAGGTCTACTGTTGTATTTATTTCACCGACTCTTACTTTACAAGCTCGATAGCCTCGTTCTATTAGTAGGGTGCCTCCAGTAGGCGTAGTTACTAAAAACGGACATTCTAATCTAACAACTTTTTGCTTAAAGTTCTTAGCAAAGAATGGTGACACATAGGAATGCGTAGAGCCAGAGTCAAACAAAACATGTGCAAAATTTGATTCAATCAGAAGAGTACCTGCTACCACCGTATTAGACGCCTGAGCATCTTGACGGGTTAAAGCGAATACTCGAGCGTTCCCTCGGTCTGCTGAAGCCTGACCTCGACCACCTTGTCCTCTGCTAGTACCTCTTCCGATTCCATTGCCTCCTACAGTTACAGGGGCTCTGTTGGCAACAGTGGCCTCTGATTGATTAGGGCGTACTGACCCTTGGCCAGATCTCGTGTAGAGTTGGGGGCAATCTCTTTTGATGTGGCCCTGTTGACCACATTGGTAACAGACCCTAGTGTTGTTGTTGTTGACAAAACAAGCTCCGAAGTGATTTCTTTCACATTTAGAGCACCAGGGCCTTTGTTGACCCCCTGTACCACTTTATTGACGCTGTGGTGCCCTAGCGGTAGAGGCTGCACGTCCAGAACTCTCTCCGTGGTAGCGTGATTTCTCATCTTGTTTCCTCTTTCTTTTGTTATTCCATTTTTCTTTTTGCATATCTCTTTCTTCCATCATACGGGCGATGTCAACGGCTTCTGTGTAAAATGAAAAGTCTCGTTTTTTCGATCCTACCCTGTCAAATAAAGACTCTCGAAGGCCTTTAATAAACCGTCGGATCTTTTCTTTCTCAGTTAGGACCATGTGAGTAGCATATTCAGACAACTCTATAAACAGATTGTCGTATTCATCGACGGTTCGTGATCCTTGCCGGAGTGCCTCAAACTCATTCATCTTTGCTTCTCGTATACTCTCCGGAATAAATTGTTCTCGAAAAATTCTTTTAAAGACATTCCATTTAACGGGTGGGGCATTTCTGGCCATGCCCTTCTTCCATGTTCGCCACCAGCGGTCCGCCTTACCTCTTAACTGAAAGGTAACAAGGGTTACTTTTCGAGGTTCAGGGCATTCTAGCGTGTCAAGGATTTTCTCACAGTCATCTAGAAAACGTTGTGGATCTTCATTAACATCTCCTGCAAAGGTTGGCGGATTCAGCTTCATAAATTCTGAGATTTTGACCTCTGTCCCTACCCAATCCTGAGGAGGGGGTGGAGGTGGCATCTGGTCTGTCTCTTGTACTTTTGCAGCATGTACTGATGCCTGTGAGCCATCTTCAGATGATTGTCCCATCAGAAGTTCCTTTAGCCCATTCACCTCGTTCTGCATTGCAGCTAATGCTTCCATCACTACAGTCGCGTCGATTTGTGATGGTTCTCCAGCATTTCTTCCAGGGTTTTCAGTGGATATTTCTCTGTTTTGTGCATGGTTATCTTCTGCACGGTTAGGCATCTCCAGTCTTGCATTTGCTGACTGAGTAGCTGGAGGGACCAGGGCCCTGCTAGATCTTGTGCGGATTCCAGAAGCGTTTGATTTTCTTGGTGCCATCTAAACTTATTCTACAATTAAGAATAATATATATATCGTCACTATTATGCTTCAAGTAAAGACACGAAAGAAAGGGATTTTAAACTCTACAGGGCTTTTGGTGGATCTTCATCCTATGGTCGTGCTGCAGTCACGACAATAGGGGAAGGCCCACTAAAGACACCTTGCTCTGTAATCACTAGGAGACCTAACAACCTATCCTCTGATACCAACTTTGTCACGACCCATTTTCTAGGTACATGACCGGCACAATGATGAATATCCCATCACTGTAAGCCTTTCGATAAATTCTTCCCACAAGTAAAATTGTTAGTCATTATCTCTATATTCTCAAAATATCATTCCTTAATAAATACAAAGAAAATACATCAGATTTTCTTAATTAAAAATAATAGATCCTCAGTACAAAATACATTATCATACTGAAATACAAGCCAAATACCAAACCCCTAACCTAGATGTCCTAGACGGTTACAGAGCAACATACTGTATAACAAAAGAAGGGCCTACCCGACAGCGGGAAGGTCCAACGTGATCTACTCCTCTAGCGGATGTTCTTTGGCGGCAACCTGATCTGAACAAAAAGTTTGTACAGAGAGTGTGAGCTTTTAAACTCTGTGAGCAAATCGGCCTCGCGTTAATAAAATTCAAATACATCACCAGTCATGCAAGCATATCCGAAGGCTCAAGCTCAACCAATAAACATAGTTAGAAATTACATACAAGAAGATAAAAATTCATCCAATTCAACAAACGATACTAGTACTCGTCAATGGCAATATATCCCAGAGAGCGCACACAGGCCGGCTCACCAATTTTGTATTTTTCCGCCATGACGCACAACCTCATCCTCTTAGCTAGGGCGCCTCACGGATTTATCACCAATCTGGTCTATATCCCTACTGAGGGAATCGTTGTCTCCACACTCATTGGTCAAGACACCCTTTAAACCGGGTTTTCCGCCTTGCCGTGGGCGTACTGTACAGCTCAATCACAATCAATAGTACAACAGTTCATATCATAATCAGAAGCACAATATAATACTCATCCATATAACAGGTATAGTATATAACTATATGATTCAAATTTCATATCATCATGAGATACTTGCTTCGTCTTATCCACACTTCTAGATTAATTATCTCATTATATTTGTCATTCTGAATCCAATTTCCCCCTACGAATCTTGGGAGTGTCCTACGACATACTTTTTATCACCAGTAATGCTAAAACTCTATTAAAACGGGGTCGTTTCACTCACCTGAATTCCGTACGAGTATCACTTCTTTAAGTCGTTACGGACAAGAGTACACAGGTGAATTTCAGTGTTCTGCTACGAAGATTTTCATGAAAGATTAGAGAAAATACGTTAAGATTGTTTTCGTACAGATACTGTTCATATGTACGGTTACTATTCATATGGTCACTATTCATACGTACGTGTACTATTCATACGGTCACTATTCATACGTATGGGTACTATTCATATCAGAAATACAGAATACAATCTGTAAAAGAGTACACCAGGTAAGTTCCCAGGAAAGAGTGGAGGGTCACACTGGACACACTTAAAAACCAGGTCTTTCCTTAGCCAGAACTTTCCTAGACATGTATTCTCCACAGTTTATATTCTATTTCGGTAATCAGAGAATCAAAATAACAGCTAACGACAGTTTTTCTGATGTGGAAGATCGGCCAAAGCCGCAACCACAGAGCATACTTAAGAAAATAACTTCTAAAATTTGAAAGACATAGAAAGGGCATAGTATCTTTACCTAAGCAAAAACGGAAAGGCCCAAAATCTCAGAAGCCTAGCGTCGGAGCAAGAGAAACTTAAGGAGAGAAGAAGAGAAGTTGAAGGTGTGAGTTTAGAAGTGAAATGGAAGGGCCTATTTATAGCAAAAGTCAAGGGTACTATTTGACACTATGCACTAATAAAATATTCAATTTACTATTCATGAAAACGACATTTCTAATAATGCAGTTACTGTGCACCTTACGGAAATTAAAAACTTAAAGGGAAAACTATCCTTTCACCTGAAACCTTTAAGTTTCTTTTCAATTCTGTCCTTTCAATTTAGTCCCTGAGGGTATTTTTACACATAAAACGTCATTTTCTCCTACAAACTTCTTTCTAGTTTTCTCTTATAACCAAACCACATCTAGTACTTGACATTTTGATTGTATAAATGAACAGTACTATATACGTAAATAGTAACAGTAGTTTGAAAACACGCATTTATATTTTATTTTTCATGGGTATTACAGTAGAGTATCGTTCCCACGAGGATTGAGGTACCAAGTACCCGCGAAGCTAAAGTTAAATGCTATCTAGACGAATCTTTAAACGGAAATATAAATCTAATGCTACAATTTAAACTAAACTATGTCTAAAACCTAAAACTAAGCTACTCCTAATAACAATAACCTAGGATTGATGGGATTGACTTCATTTAATTCTTAATCCGACTAATTCATAGACAAATGAGTCTTTGAGTTGCTAAAGACTGATTCAATCAAATTACAAATCCTTTTGGAGTTGGTTAAGCTCTCTCAAGTGTTTGAACCTAATCCCTTGGAGAAACAAACCTACCTATCCCAATGATTGTTTAATTCCTTAATCCAATCATTCAAGTAGGTGATTAAGTTTAAGAACTCATAAAAACCACATAAATAAGATTATCCATCCCTAGATTAACCCGATTTATGGTGGAATTTACAATGGGCTAGTTGATACCTAGCTATCCCTAGCATAGATAAAAACCTCAAACTCATAAAAGTGGTGATCAAGCATTTTTAGAGCAATTCAATACCGTAAATCCACTCCAACAAAATACGAAATGTAATTGAGAAGAATCATTCAATAACAAAACCTCATAAGAAATTAAATTACAACAACCACCAAGCCCATCATTCTTCATAGGTTCCATTATCATCCTCTTACTCTTGCTTTTATCATTTGTACATGCTAGTCTAGGGCACGAATATTCCTAGAAGGATTTTCCCAAACCTCAACTAAGATAAAACCTAACTCTCCATAATTCCTTATGTGAAAATCAAGTTCATTAAATGACCAAACCCTAATTTGACTATATGAGGCTAATAACTATATTCCTATGATATTAGCAAATCAATCCCCTCTCCTTTAAGGTTCAAGAACTCATACAACTTAATCCTTTGATCTAGTTTCTACCTCCCCTTCCCAAGTTTGGTAAAAACACCCAATCATCCCAATAAATGGCCAATTTAAAGGAAAGCATTAAGATTGGAATAAATAAACATGCATTAACCAAGCAATAGCTACAAGAGTTCAAGAAATTACACAAAACCTAATCTAAAATCAGGCTCATAACAACCCTTGAGTTACATACTACCTACCACTACATAATACAAGAAAATACAACATGAAAATAGAAGAAAAATGAAGAGAAAAGAGAAGAGATGGGGGAAGGAAGACCAATCCATTGAAGGAAGGCCCTTCTCCCCCCTAACCAGCTCTGTAGGATGCCTCCAAGCTGCCTCCATGCTCCCCAAAATCTCCCAATTCCAAGATTAGGTCAAAATGCTCAAAAAGGAGAATTTATGCTGCTGGTCCGAGACTTGGCTCCTGGGCGCCAAGGCTGCAGCATCAAATTGCAAGTTCAGGGGTTGGGCGCCTGGGCGCCACGTCTGGCGCCTGGGCGCTAGGCCACTGGAATTTCATGCTTTCTCTTGTTTTCTCCCCACAAATGCACCTACAGAAGACAATAAATAAAATAAATTAAAAAGGCAATAAAAGGGGCAGAAAAACAAGAAAATACGAACACTAACAAGCACACGGAAATTGTACGAAAACAAAGATAACAAGTGCAAAAGGAAAGCAAACATGGCTATAAGAGGACCGAAAATCCCAAATATGGTGGTATTATTTAGTGACTTTCTAGGACTTATCATTTTCCACTTCTACTTCAGTTGTAATTGTGTGCCCCATTCCACAACGTTCTAACAGTGGTATCAGAGCCTAGTTATCGTGCTACAATCAGATCCAGTTAGTGGAAATGAGGCATCTTCAATAATGGCAACGAAGTACGAAGTAGAGAAGTTCAATGGGAATAATTTCTCATTGTGGAAAATGAGAATAAAAGCAGTTTTGAGAAAAGATAACTGCTTGGCGGCAATTGGAGAAAGGCCCGACGAGATCACTGACGATAGCAAGTGGAACGAGATGGATGGCAATGCTATTGCTAATTTGCATCTAGCACTAGCAGATGGAGTATTGTCAAGTGTGGCGGAGAAAAAGACAGCAAAAGAGATATGGGATACTCTAACCAAATTGTACAAGGCCAAATCACTGCATAACAAAATTTTCTTGAGAAGAAAACTTTACACCCTTCGGATGATGGAGTCAACTTTGGTGACTGACCACATCAACACCCTCAACACTTTATTTTCACAGCTCACAGCAATGGGGCATAACATAGAGACGGGTGAACGTGCTGAAATTCTACTTCAAAGTCTACCTGATTCTTATGATCAACTCATCATTAACTTAACAAACAATATAGAAGTCCTAGTCTTCGATGATATTGCAGCTGCGGTTCTTGAAGAAGAAAGTCGGTGCAAGAGCAAAGAAGATAGATCAGGAGGCTCACATCAAGTTGAAGCTTTAACACTAATGAGAGTGAGATCAACGGAGCGTGGCCCCAGTGGGAGTCAAAATCAGAGTAGATCAAAATCCAGAAGTAAGAAAAATGTCAAGTGTCATCACTGTGGCAAGAAAAGGCACTACAAAAGGGAGTGTTGGCATCTCAAGAAGAAAGAAGAAGCTAAACAAAAAGATTCTGAGTCATCAAAAGCTCAGGGTTGTTTAGCAAGCACCTCGGATGATGGTGAAATTTTATACAGTGAGGCAACAACCGCTACTGAAGGCAGAAGAAGTCTCGCTGACGCCTGGCTTATGGACTCAGGAGCGACATGACATATGACTCCCCGGAGAGAATGGTTCCATCAATATGAACCTATCTCAGGTGGATCAGTGTTCATGGGAGACGATCATGCCTTGGAGATTGCAGGTGTTGGTACCATCAAATTAAAGATGTTTGATGGTATGGTTCGCACCATCCAAGAAGTACGACATGTGAAAGGCCTAAAGAAAAATCTATTGTCTTTAGGACAATTAGATAACAATGGGTGTAAGACCCGTATTCAAGATGGGATCATGAAAATAGTTAAAGGCGCACTGATAATGATGAAAGCGATAAAGATAGCTGCAAATCTATACATGCTTAAAGGAGAAACACAACAAGATGGAGAAGCATCCACTGCGTTGTCAAGTTCGGCAGAAGAATTAACAATGATGTGGCACCGTAAGCTTGGCCACATGTCAGAACGAGGATTGAAGATTCTTGTTGAACAAAAGCTTCTTCCATGGCTCAAAAAGGTATCACTACCTTTTTGCAAGCATTGTGTTACTAGTAAGCAGCACAGATTAAAGTTCAGTAGTTCTAATGCTAGAAGTAAATCTATCTTAGAACTTATCCATTCTGATGTTTGGCAAGCACCAGTTTTGTCCCTAGGAGAAGCAAAATACTTTGTCTCTTTTATTGACGATTACTCCAGGAGATGTTGGGTGTATCCAATAAAAAATAAGGCAGATGTATTTTCAGTTTTCAAAATATTCAAAGCGCGGGTTGAGCTTGAATCTGATAAGAAGATCAAGTGTTTGAGGACAGACAATGGAGGAGAATATACCAGTAATGAATTTGATATCTTTTGTCAACAAGAAGGTATCAAAAGGCAGTTCACGGTGGCATACACTCCACAACAAAATGGAGTAGCAGAGCGAATGAACAGAACCTTGTTAGAATGGACAAGAGCAATGTTGAGAACTGCGGGGATGGCCAAGTCATTTTGGGCAGAAGCAGTCAAGTCCGCCTGCTATGTGATCAATTGGTCACCATCAACCGCAATTGATCTGAAAACGCCAATGGAGATGTGGACTGGTAAGCCAGTTGATTATTCTCACTTACATACATTTGGAAGTCCCGTTTACGTTGTGTACAATTCCCATGAAACATCAAAGCTGGATCCAAAATCCAGAAAATGTATTTTCTTAGGGTATGCTGATTGAGTTAAGGGGTACCGCCTGTGGGATCCCACTGCCCTCAAGGTGATAATCAGCAGAGATGTGATATTTACAAAAGATAAAGTACAAGGGAAAGAAAATGATAGCACTTCAAAAGAGAAACCAGAGACTACAATAGTTCGAGTAGTCTTGGCAATGTGTGCTACATTTGACTTGTACTTAGAGCAGTTAGACGTTAAAACTGCATTTCTTCATGGAGAACTTGAAGAAGAGATTTACATGCTCCAACCAGAAGGTTTTGAAGAAAAAGGTAAAGAGAACTTGGTTTGCAGGTTGAACAAATCTCTATACGGTCTCAAACAGGCGCCGAGATGTTGGTATAAGAGATTTGATTCCTTCATCATGAGCCTTGGATACAACAAACATAGTTCAGATCCTTGTGTTTACTACAAGAGATTTGATGATGGTAATTTTATTATTTTGTTGTTGTATGTTGACGACATATTGGTAGCAGGCCCCAACAAAGATCGTATTATAGATTTAAAGGCACAATTAGCTAGGGAGTTTGAAATGAAGGATTTGGGACCGGCAAACAAGATTCTAGGGATGCAAATATGCTGAGACAGAGATAATAGGAAGATATGGCTTTCTCAGAAAAATTATTTAAAGAAAATCTTGCGACGTTTCAATATGCAAGATTGTAAGCCAATTTCTACCCCTCTTCCTGTTAATTTCAAGTTATCCTCAAGTATGAGCCCTAGCAATGAAGCAGAGAGGATGGAAATGTCTCGAGTACCGTACGCATCAGCAGTGGGTAGCTTAATGTTCGCTATGGTTTGCACAAGACCAGACATTGCACAAGCAGTGGGAGTGGTTAGTAGATACATGGCGAATCCTGGTAAAGAGCATTGGAGTACTGTGAAGAGGATCCTAAGATATGTAAAGGGTACCTCAAATGTTGCATTATATTGTGGAGGATCAGACTTTATTGTTAGAGGCTATGTTGATTCAGATTATGCAGGTGATCTTGATAAGAGTAAATCCACCTCAGGTTATGTGTTTACTCTTGCTGGAGGAGCTGTAAGCTGGGTTTCAAAATTGCAATCTATCGTGGCTACTTCTACGACAGAGGCAGAATATGTCGCAGCTACACAAGCTATCAAAGAGGCAATATGGTTGCAAATGTTACTGGAGGAGCTTGGACACAAACAAGAGAAGATTACTCTATTTTGTGATTGTCAGAGCGCTTTGCATCTAGCAAAGAATCCAGCATTTCATTCGAAGACAAAGCACATACGAGTTCAATTTCATTTTGTTCGTGAAAAGGTGGAAGAAGGAAGTGTGGATATACAAAAAATCCATACTAAAGACAACCTAGCTGATATGTTGACAAAGCCAATCAACAATGACAAATTTACTTGGTGTCGATCCTCTATTGGCCTAGCAGAAATGTAAGCAACATGAAGATGACAAGTGTAGAAAGGATAGAAGGATTACAAAAGTGACTTTAAGTGGGAGATATGTGGTGGTAAAGCCACTTTTGTTGACCAAAAAGATAAGAAGCAATTTTGCTTCTATATTAAGTCTTTGAATAGTCAAAGATGGTGGAGAATTTGAATTCTACTTCCTTAGTCAAAAGTAGAAGAGAATTTGAATTATGCTTCTTTTAGTCAAATATGGTGGAGAATTTAGATTTTACTTCCTTAGTCAAAAGTATTTGAATTCTACTTCTTTGAATAGTCAAAGATGGTGGACAATTTGAATTCTGCTTCTTCACCTCCCTTCCCCTAAAATACATGTCTCTTGGCTTCATTTGTATCATCCCAAGTCTTGAAGACAAAGTTCCATTTTGGGTGCAAAAGAGAGAGAGCTTTTTAGAGAGAGAAAAAAGTGAGATTTCTCCTAAAATTGTCTTTCCTTTTGTTAGAGAGAGTGTGTTTTCTCCTATTATAAGAGAGGGTATTGTCAATTGTTCTCTCCTTATTTTAGAGAGAAATTGTTGTAATCTTTTTGCATTAGTGAAATCCTTCTACAATTTGCCCAAGGTTTTTCTCCTACTTTGTTTAGGAGTTTTACACATAAATTTGGTCTTCATCATTTTCAATTTTTTTTTTCCACTTCTACTTCAGTTGTAATTGTGTGCCCCATTCCACAACGTTCTAACACAAAAGGCGGAGGTTGGGCAAAGGTTCTGAGAGTAGATTTTCTCCTTCTTGCTTGCTTGGCCAAAATATCTGCACATGCATATTCCAGAGTTTTGAAAAATGTTAATATAAGATTTCACTATCAATCTCTATTTCAAGCTTAGCAATTTTCAGATCCAGAGCAATTTGAATTCTAGTGAGCTCGCCCATGCTTCTGCTTGAAGGGGGCTCCTATACCAACCATTTTTCATGAAGCCTATGACCCAGACACCATTGTGGTTCCTGATGATTCCGATTTCTTTTCGCTGAGCCATCCATGTTTAATTTGAGCTAAGGTTTAACCAGGAGCTATCTCTATCATTTAGAATTGTTGAAAGAAGGGTGACTTATAGGGCAGGAAGATTACTCCAAAATTCAGCCGCTTTGGCAATAATATAATAGAGTTTCCAAGAGGCAGGTAAGGTTGTTGGTTTCTTAAAATGGAGTGTTTTATTTTTTTGTCAGATGCTTCTAATTCCATTAATGAAGATTAGGTTCCATGGAATATTGTTAAAGGTAAGGCATTCATTCGTGGAGTTTTGTTTAAACATGTTTTGTAGGGTTTTTCAAAAAAGTTTGAAGGAGGGTTGAGGTTATTCCAGAGCTGCTTAGTAGGGGGCAGTCTCTCAAAGCATGGCAGTGGGTTTCGTGTTGGTTGTTGCAAATGGGGTAGGCGTTATTAGTAACACAATTAACTTTCATTAGCTTTACTTTTGTTGGGAGAATCATTTCTTATGATTGCTAGGGGAAGTGTGACTCTCTCGGGTGACACTGTATGGACCATATATATCCAGGAAAGGTTTAGGTTATTGTTTGTTATGTTGAAGTCATTTCCACTTTTGTTCATTTGAGCAATGAGAGCATTATAAGCAGATTTCACTATGTAGATACCGTCACTAGTAAGACTCCAAATGTCTATGTCCTGGGAAGGGTTTGGGTTAATACAGACAGATTGGGCTCTAATTTTTTGTTTTATTTGTGGAGGGATGATAAAAGGGAGGTTGGTGAAGTTCCATTTCTAATTAAGGTGTGTGCTATGCAAAGTCATGTTAACTTTTCTTTTTGCCTTGAGTTCTGGTAGAGGACCAATGAATCTAGATCTGAGAGTTTCCCCTAACCAATTATCATACCAAAAATTTGTTTTAGAATCATCACCTACAATTTTCCTGGTAAAAATTTTAAAAAGGGGGGGTGGTTTTGAAGACGCTTTTTGCTGTGAGGGATTTGTTGCCTCTGTTTTTGGTTATGTGCTATGCAATTCTTTATTCATTTGTAAAGAAACGCCTATGTTGACACTTAATGCATATTATAAACATGTTTTTTGATAATTTATTTTTAATAAAATCAACATGTCATACATGATAAGTTTTAAAGAATAATATCTTATTTTTATTTTTATTTTAATAAAAATATTTGCCATTTCATATTAAAATTTGATATCACAATTTTTAATAATTTATTATAAATATAATAAATAGTTATAGAAAAAAAAATTAACAATACTTAAATGTAAAAAGAAGAAGCTAGAAGAGTGTTTTGATACTTTAGAAAGAAGAGAAGAGCAGTGCAACTAGTCAAGGAAGTTACATTGTAAATACATGAAGTCACGCGGTGAAATGCAAAGCATTGGATTTGAATAGAATGAATGGTTAAGATTGAGCTGCAGAATACATTTTCCTCTCTAAATTCTGAGAATTAGCACGCAAGTTCTATTTTATCAAATATTTCAAAATCTATGTAATGTTCCTCTTTGACTGAACATTCAAATTTTAAAGTAATTTACTAGTTGAGACATTCAACTTTTTCTGAGGTGAGAGTTGCCCATAAGTTTTTTCTAAGCTTCGTGTGGGCATATTATATGGCCTAAAATTCCAATTATACTAAAAAGTTCCATTCTAAAAATTAAGAGCATGTTTGGTTTGAGCATTTTCTGTTTTCATTTTCACTGAAAACATAAAATAAACTTAAAAATGCGTTTGGTTGAGTTAACTGAAAACGTTTTCTTGAAAACATTTCTTAAAATAAGCCTAAATATGAAAACACAAAAAAGATGTTTTCAGTGTTTCAGGAAATAAAGATTGAAAATGAAAACAGGAAATGTTTTCACAAACCAAACAGACTCTAAGAAATGCATTTTCAATCTTCATTTCCTGAAATGCATTTCCTGAAACACTGAAAACATCTTTTTGGTGTTTTCAGATTTAGGTTTATTTTAAAAAATATTTTCAAGAAAACGTTTTCAGTTAACTCAACCAAACGCATTTTCAAGTCTATTTTTTGTTTTTAGTGAAAATAAAAACAGGAAATGTCCAAACTAAACAGGCCCTAAGTTGTCCTTTTGGACATTTGACAATCAAACTACTCCTTAAACCTAACTTGAAGTTGAAGGAAAATTTATTTACATATGAACTTTCTAGGGGCAACTTGAATTTCCCCAAATATACGTTGTTTGGGCAGAGATATGTTAATGTTGGAAATATTAGTAGCAATACGTGTAGCAAATAAGCATTTAAGAGTAAAAGGGAAATATATTCTTAAAATGTTAAGAATTCATTTTCTTTATATAAACTATTTATTTTATAACGAACGGTCTTGATTGAAAGAAATTTTTTTAAAAAAAATAAGTAAACAAAAGATAATTAAAACCTTCAATCTGGATCATCAGCATGAGCTGAATAGTCTAAATGAAAAAATAAAAATAGAAGAACTTTCAATTTTTTGTTGAATAAAAAAAAAACTACTTGCGAATAGAAGAGCCGGGAGACCAAAGGCAGAGGAGGGACCACACATTGTTTTGTAGAAAGTTGAGAAACTGAGGAATAGAGAATGTTCTTGGGAATATCCTTTGGCTCCATGAGACCACGACTGAGATATATCCTCTCACCTATTTATACAGAGAGCCACCCCAGAAACTGTTCATCGTCGACAACAATCACGAGACCCTCACGTGCGGGTGCATTACAGGGCAAATACTCCTTTGGCAGTTAGCTATTCCCATCATGAGGCTCACTGCCAAAGGAGATTTGCCCTGCAATTCACCCCCAAAATTATATGGATTGGGATTGCCTTCCTGTTCTTGGCAGGAACAAGAGGCTCCGGTTCTATCTCAGCCATTGAGATGGAACTAATCCTACGGCTGATACTTTCTTTTTAAATTTCTGTTTCACGATTCTTGTTTCTCGTTTCACTCTCGGCTCCCTCGTACTTTGGCTTTTGGAGTGTGTGACGTCGTTTCATTTTCAGCCCTTTCTCTTTGGCTTTTTGGGGTGTGATGATGTGCACGAGAGACGAGGGGTGAGATATATGTAATGTGGTGGGAAGAACGGTCAAGGAAGGTGATGAAGCAGAGGGAGGTTGAGAACAACTTGTTCTGTTTTTGCGTTACCCTCTCTCATTGGAGACTTGCTTAGCCTTGAGTGTGCAGTAAACAATTCTTTCTCCTTACATAAATCACTTTGTAAACATAAATTCATGGAAACGCAACGCATATAGAATTCCACCACACGATTATATATCCGCCTTCAATCGAATCGTGCTTGAGGCTCCCACATATTGGAGGCAGTCTACATAATTTAGGAAATAAAAAAATTAAAAGATTTTTTTCATGCCTGTTAGATTTGTTAGATCTAATAGGCAGGATCTCTTCCCAATGCATTGGAGGCTCCCGTGTGCTAGAGGGGATCCCATTTCCCTTCGACTCATCCAAGTACCCTGATGTCCAGCACTGTGTCACGAGCATCCCTTTGAAGTTGCTGTCAAAGTTCACATCACGGTCATCGGTGTCAGAGGTGGTGGGAAAGATGGAGGGGGAAACGAGGCCTAAGGCAATCATAGGATATGAGAGAGCCGAGAGTGAAACGAGAAACGGGAATCATGAAACAAAAATTTTGAAAAAAAATGTCAGCCGTAGGATCATTTCCATCTCAATGGCTGAGATGAAACAGGAGCCTTCTATTAAGAGCCGGAGGCAATCCCAATCCAAATTATATATATATAGTCAAGAAGTGTATAGATAGTTCCGCCGATACGATTCAGTTTCTAAGGCCATGTGCAAAGCATGTGATTTGGATCATCGAGTTTTCACTTTGATTCTTATATACGTACTCATGATTCTTTATATACTACCAGGCCTTCTCTAATTGTGTTCTTTTATATCTTCGAATATCATATTTTAAATGAACTAATAAGTTTGAACCCTCTTCTCACTGGAAAAATAGGTGCGGTGTGAACGTGATAGTAAGATGCGTGATAGCAAAATATCTCAACTTCAATCCTTTCTTTTATTTTGTATCCAAGAAAAAGATGTTCTACTCTTTAGATCCCACCTCTGTAGCACATCTAGAATATGATGACTACATTTTTTTAGTTTCTCATAAGTATTCATTGGAGACAATTTTATTTAATATACTGTCAAATATTAAATATGGATACCTTTATTAACAATGATTTAAACCTAAGTTTATTATTTGGTGAGAAATAATTTCTTTTGCTAGACCTAACAAATATTAGTTATACATAATGACCACATTTAATGTAGAGTTTAAATTACGAAACTTATAAAATAATTGCATTTTTAGAAAATGTGACATTTTCATAAATAGTTAATGTTAATATTCTAAGGGTAGATACTAATTTTTCAAACTCATCTTTACTAATTTTCAACATACAAAGGTGGTGGCCAGCCCATAGGCTTTTTTAACCACTACAAAAAAATAAAATTTCTAAATAGAATTGGCCTGCCCCAAGCCCCTCATAAAGTTCAAAAACAAAACCTTCATCACTAGATCTTAAAAAGATCTGATACGTGAATTGGCCTGCCCCAAGCCTAAAAGTTTTGATTGGTTAAGTTCATCTTCAATATGAATTACCAAATAGACTTAATTATAGCTCACAAAGTTCACCCTAGTTCAATGGCCCAGTTTGACAAAAATTGAATAAGCTAGAACATTTAAACTCAAATAAAATCAAGCCCATTTAAAAAATAATTATAAAATGAATTGAGCCATATTTTTTTAATAAATTACAATCATAATATTTAAAATGTATCATTATTATATATATATATATAATGTATAAAAATAATTATAAAATGTTGGGTTGGGTTTTTTAATTGTGATTCAAGGCGAAACTCAACCTAGATAACAATTGAATAAAGGACTCAGAGCTCAGAATTTTGTAGTTAAAATATATAAGAGGCAAACATTTATTAAAAAAAAGAAGAAAAAAAAAGAAAAAGAAAAAGATGAACCCAGCCATGATCAAGCTTATATTACTGAACCACTGACCCAACCCATTTGTAGAATTAGGGTGATTTGGCAAACCAATATTAAACACCATTACATGAGGGTCGTTTGATAAATAAAGAGTAAGTGGTCAGAGTAAAATTGTCTTTTTACTTCAAAAATAAAAATAGTTTCAGCCACATGGAAATCCAATATTTTCATCTTTTCCTAGGGAACGGAAAATGAATTTTTTTTTAAGAATGTTTGATTCTTAAAAATATTACATTCTTAAAATTTTTTAGAAAGAATAAATCAAACGTGAGAATATAATATTAGTATATAACATTTCGAAAGATCCTAAACATCTTGTAAATCAAACACCAAAAAGTTTGAAACTATGTTAGCAGCACATACATTGTGAATTTTTCCATTAAGGAAACAAGTCATTAATTGAGATCTGACAAGCCAGTAAGTTCGATGTACTATGCTAAATCACAATTCTTCTTTACTATAAAAACAAGCCCACCTCATTGCAACCTAGTTATGCGTCTAAAAGATATCTGCTTCCAATCTCACTGTCTTAATATGATCAATGATTAGCCTCAGTAAAAGCTCATTTTGCTGGATTCATCTGATTATGGATGATGCTAGAGTTATAACAATGAGAAGAGATCATTTTTCATATATTAGTTTGAATATAAATAGACATATTGAATCTGTTGGGCTTTAATATAAAATGGACATAAATGGGCCTAAGATTTTTGGAAAAATAAGCTTTAAAATAAGAAGCTTAGATATGGCCCAATTCCCGTTTTCCTCTTTCATGTTCTAATTTGTATTTGTCAATAATGCTATTTTGTTTTATTTTACTTTCCAAAAAATTAAAGGGAGAAACCGCAGAGAGTTCAAGCTTTTAGTTGTTAGTGTATATGATGGCCATTAAAAAATATTTTATACAGATCTTAAAATGAATCGAACATATGAGAGCTGACCAAAATAACTAAAACAAGTGAATCCTTTGTGCTAGGTTTTTGTGCTGGACAAAAACCATATATGCTGCCTTTTCATAATGATGTACATATTGGTAAAAAAATTTACTGGATAAAAGGAATACAGTTAATCTTCAAAACTTATTGGCATTTTTGGTAGAGCGTGAGCGAAAATGATAGAGGGTGAGGAAAAAGGAAAGAGAGTGAGAAATTGTTCAAATTACCCTTTTCAAAAGCACTAATTTTCTTTTAAGTTTTGGATATTTTAATGAACTATTCCTTTCTCATTCTCTTTATCTTTAATTTCCTTTTCAGCGTATCAAAATTACACTTTAATTTGCCCATAATAAAAGTAAAAGTTGCTACAATTAATGGCTAGCTATGGAAGACGTATTTAATGAAGATTGGGTTAAAATAGTTGAAACATCAAGAAGCTTTTATATACGGCTATAAATAATTTTTATTGAGCTTCTAAGTCTCACGTTAATTGCTCTTAGTGATGGAAAAATCGAATAAGCTCTGTAAACAATCTTTTTTCTGTGTTGTACTGATTTGTTGATTGATTTCTTGGTTGAATCCTCATTTTAAGTTTATTGAATTTTTTGAAAAACTCAAAAGAGGTCAAGTTTCCAGTAATGATAGAAAAGTCCTAGGTATATAGTAGGTTGTAAAATTAGCCAATTGCCTGAGCTTCTGATGTAAGGTTGTAAAGGCTTGATGTAAAACATTCTCTTGTGTGCTTGAGTAGAGATGATCTGACTTATTATATCTAAACTTCTAAAAATTGTGATTTACTTCTCCCTACTCAATTTTAAGAGCAAAATTTTACACACAAAGATCCTAGTTTCGCAATTTTTTTCTAAAGGACCCACCAAATTTGTAGTTCAAATGGTACAGGTTAGGACATTGTGGGTTTCATTGCCAAGATTCAAACTCCCTTGCCACAAAATTAAAGAGAAAAAAAATATATATATATATATATATATATATATATATATATATATATATATATATTCTAAAGGAACCAAGGCCATTACTTTTTTTTTTAAAAAAAGATTAAGATATCTAAATATGAATACATACTTGATTATTAAAATATTGTTTTTGAATCTAAATACTAAATAATTAATACTATATATTTTTTAACATCTTAACACATATAAATAGTTCATAATATTCAAAACAATTCAAATAAATTTGTAACTAAACACTTGTTAATTATTATCTTTAATATTATGTGACATTATAAAACTTGTTAATGTTTTATTTTTATTTTTATTATTTAAAATTAATTTATACAAATAATAATATGATTTATATTTATTTTATTACATATAAAAATTCGCCCCCTATATAGTTATAGCAAGATTTGGTTTAGTTGAAGTAATTGCCCACATTCAACATGACACAAGTTCGAATCTTCTCTAGAGCTCATTTTATTATTTAAATAAACCAATTAACAAGCGTTCAGCTCATCTTCTTTTCCTTAGGAAAAGCATACCTTTACTTGTCTTGTGGTGGCCGTAGAGATTTTTTTTTCCCTTAAACGATGCAAAATGCATTGTTTTTAACTAATGGTGTCTTTAAAAAAAAAACAGCCATGGAGATGTGAGATGTGTCTCAGTCTGTGTGCCCTAATTCGACCTGCAATACATGTCTGCATTGACTTCGTTCCCCCTTCTTCGTCCAGAGCTCTCCATCGCTATGTCCAATGATGCTTCTCAACCACGATCTCTTTCTCCACCTCAAACCACATCTGCTAGCCACCTTATTGCTAGAACCTCGCCTTCACACTGTTCTCTTATTCCTTCTCTCCTTTTCCATCGTTCTTTTCTTCCTTTGTGCCTCTGTCCCTGTCTTCTTGACTTTGTCTCTCCAAAATGTTAGAGAGAGAAAGCACAAGAAGAAGAAGAAGGAAAGAAGCAGAAGAAGCATCGTAGCCTACTTTGGTCAAAACCCTGCCAATCATTCATATTCAGATCAACCCACACAATTAGAAAGATATTGAGATCTCAAATTTCTAAAGAAAGAAATGAACTTTAAGAACTAAATTATAATTGGGTGAGGTCTTGGAGACTCAAAAAGCCTTTGAGGAATAACAAATTGATTCATCCCCAAAAAACAAATAAATTTGATAGAGAAAAGGAGGGGAAAACATGGTCACTAATAGGTCCTTAGGAGAATACATAAATCAAAGATAATCAAATTGGATCAAGCAATTAGATAGTAAAACAAAAAAAAGAAAATGATTAGAGAAGATAATAAAACAAATAAAAGAAAATGATTAGAGAATACCAATTCAAAATAGAACATAAAAGTAATCGAAGAACTGACCAGAGGGCAATCTAGAACTGTGAGAGGGAGTGGCCGAATTGAGTTGCTTACAATCATCGGTTTCTTGCTGAGGATTGAGCTTCTCATTCTCCTTGGAATCGAAACACGAAAAGAAGCCCATTCTCCCAAAGCAAACGGAGGTCTTGAAATTATGCAATCTGCAAAAGGTGTGGGTATTTGTATGTACAAGAAAATATCCAATCAAGGGACGAAAAGTCATCCATGATTCCATATACAAGGGGAGTGCTCCCTATCTGATCAGCTTGAAGACAAACAGATTGTGTTCATGCATAGAAGTAGAAGATATCAAAAGACAAAAGGCAAACTAGTAAAGGAATCCAACCCAAGTCCAGGAAACGTTAGTAATAATGATAACACAGAGAAAGAAAGAGAAAGAGATATCAAAAATGAAAATATAATAAATTAAAAAAAACAAAAGAGAGAGAAGGCTTTTGGTGGGAGACATCGATTAATAACATAGAGAAAAATTAGATTTTGAAGACAATCAACTCCTTTCTGAGACTTAAGCACACTATTAATCTTCAATGCTTGGGGGGTTCTGGCTGAAGTAGGCTATGATGCTTCTTCTGCTTCTTTCCTTCTTCTTTTTCTCTTTATTTCAGTGAATCAATGATTTCTCTCTCTAAGATTTTAGAGAGACAAAGTGAAGAAGACAGGGACAGAAGCACATAGGAAGAAAAGAATAGTGGAAAAGGAGCGAAGGAACAAGAGAATAGTGGCAGACGTGGATAGTGGTGGAGAATAGTTGTTGGAAATAGAGATGGAGAGCTCTGAAAGAAGAATGGGGAACTAGGTCGACACAGACATGTATTGCATGTTTGATCAGGGCACATGGATCGGCACACATGTCGCATCTCCATTGGTTGGTTTGTCTTGAAACCAAAAAAAAAAAGACATCATTAGTTAAACAGTACGTTTTGCACCATTTATAGAGATGGCAACGGGACTTGGCAAGGCGAATATAAGGCTGCCCCCGATCCCAACCGAAGAGAAAAAATTTCCCCATCCCACTTCCTCGCATCCCTGTGGGGTTATTAACAAAATTTTGAAAACTACAAGAATGGTATATATGCCTCTTGAGTCTTAACTTATAAGTCTTATCTAGTAAAATCACAAAAGAAAAAGAACACACAATTTGACATGAGAGATTATTTGCTACAATCACAGAAAAGTAATTTAATTTCTCAAATCATTAGTAGAATCCAAAGCTAAGACTTCAGGAATCTCAGTTTCAAGCAGTATTTGCAATCTATTTTATATCAATTGCATATCAACAACATATCAACAACACTTTTGACATGAAGAAAATTGCAGAACTCCCATAAAACAAATAAATAGATAATAGAGGAACACAACCACAAATTTGCTGAGAGACTAAGGAACATAATATGTTCTACAATATTTTGTACACAACCACATATTTTTTGATATATAATATGCTCATTAACTTGGAATCCTGGATGCAACCAATGACAGAGAAACACCATCACAAACAGAGATGACGAGAATCAAGAGACGGCGAGACAGGAGAGGACAAACGACAACGGCGATACTAGAGAGGATGAAAGCACGACGGCAAGTGAGCGAGGGCACCAAATCAGGAAAAAGAGCACACAAACAGAGAGTTAGATATGGCGGAGCCAAAAAGGGCATGAACAGAGATGGCGAGATGAACGCACGAGCACAACGGCAAAAGGCGAGGGCACCAAATCAAGAAAGAGTTAGAGAGAGCACACAAAGATAAATTTGGGATTTGGGAATCAAATCTACAATTAGGGTTTTCTTTTTATTATTAAATTAATTTTTATTTTAGCTATAAAATGCCTAAAATATCCCTAAGATATATAATTAATTTATATATATATATATATATATTAATGGCATTTTAGTATCTTTAGTGAAATTACTAAAATGTCCTTCAAGGACGAGGAACTCGCGAGGCAAAGAATATAATCCTCGTCCTAGTCACCATGGGAGAAAAATCCTTGCTGACGAGGCCCTTAGTGTGATGATCTCTGAATCTAGGGCCCCATTGCTATGCCTAATCATTTAAGAGTTAGAAAAAAAAATTGTTATTGTAGATCCAACGACCAACATAAGACAAGTAAAGGTCTACATTAGACGCAATTAACACTTAGTAACGCAGGACTCAAGATTGAATCTAAAAAGTTTTGAAACTTTTCTAAAAATATGATTTATTAAAATCTATTTAAACATATTAAGTATTTAATAAAAATAAAAAATAAATATATTTAATACTCTAAAATCTGATTGTATCAAATTCAGACCCCATTAAATATAAATAAATACTCCCTAAAAGTTTTACACATTTATGATATAATCCAAACCAATCATTTGACATCCCTATTATAGAGTTGGGGAAAAAAGAGATGTTAATTTTTGTTAGATGCCAATTTGGTTGTAGATGAAGTTGCTATGCTTGCCATTAACAATTAAATAATATCAGTATATATATATATATATATATATAAGTTGACCATACAATAAATAACCCAGGCGAGTCAAGCTTTGCTGACTGAGAACACATGTAAAATAAAAACAACTCGGCCCGCATGTTCGGTATGAATTATAGTTAAGAATTAAAAAGCATAAATAAATGGTTTATACGATGTGAAAGAAAATTTTGTAAAGCCAAATCGAGAGGTCAAAAAGTAGACTGAAACATGCGTTGTATGCTTTAATTATCACTAACGTGTAGGCCCCTGAAGCCTTGGAGTAATCACGTGGGGGTCACGTGGGGAATTGGGCTTTCTCAGCGGTCAGCACAGAAATACTTTCTGCTCATTCTTCATCCAACTACCAAAATCGTTGAATCTCTCACTCTCCCAACTAATTACGGTTTATCACAAACGGACAACGCAATCTTTCATTTACTAAAATACCCTTGACATCTTTCTTCTTAAAAAAAAAATCTCAAGTTATTAAAATATATGTCCCAATCATTTTTTTTAGACTTAGCCCAACTCATTAGTAATTCAAAATCTAACTTGGCTCGAACTATCTTATTAAATCAAGTTGTAATTAACTTGATTAAAAATTAATTGATCCAATCAGATTTTGACAACTCAAAAATTAGTAATTTAAAATTTAATTCGTTTCAATTCACCTTATTAGATTAAGTTGTAATTGGTCTAGTCAAAATTTGGTTGACTTGATCAAATTTTGACAACTTCAATTTTTTTAATGATTTCAACATATATATATATATATATATATATATATATATATATATATATATGAAGAAAAAGAAAAGATCTAAATAGTATTGAACCCAATATCATAAATATAAATCAATTTGGTAGCTCCGGACTTTCAGATTATTAGAATGTTATGCTTTCCTTAATCACGTGAACAGGTTTAGTTCAATATCAAATCATACACCCTTTTTTTTTATTATTATTATTCCTCTCATCAATCTAACAATCTATTATTCAGAATACATTACAAATATATATATAAAAGAAGAAAATTATCACATACACCCATATTTACCTCTTAAATGAGTATAAGATTTTTTTTATTGCACATGATTATATAGAATAATATAAATATTTCTTAAAAAGCGTACATGAAAAAAATGTAACTTTTTTTTATTAACATAAATTAAAGATACTCATAGCTTAGTGAATATGAATATATAGGGTAAATGTTTTTTTTATAAAATATAGTTTAATACGTTGTGTTTTGGTCTGATTTTGCTATAATATTATGTAGTTTAAAAATTAAAACTCGAGTATTCTGAAATTTGAATGGTTAGCACACTAATCGGTACCCTTATTGTCTTATTCCGTTAACATTTTGACAGAATCAGTTAAAATTTGTTGTAAATTTCTAATTTTCTTATGAAATTCTTAATTATTTATGCATTCTAAGACTGACATTCTTCCCTTAGCCAATTAGAATTCAAAATTTCACACAGTGGCGTATCCAATACCCTTCAGTTAAGGGGGCAAAATTTCCATTCACTGTTTTAGATCTAATGATAATTTCTTCAAAAAATATTTTCATTACAAAAAAATTTTTCTTCTTCTAAATCCTAATTGCATAATCAATCAACCAATTTGATAAATTTAGACCTATGTACAAAACTTCCAAATTTTAAGCTTTTACAAAGAGGTCCCTAACAATGGAATGATAAATTAACCATCATCAAGAACAAATTTCATAAAATTCACTTCACAAATATGTTACTCATGATCCTAATTGTATAATCAATCAACCAATTTGATGGAATTAGACCTATATACAAAAATTTCAAATTTCAAACTTTTACAAAGAGGTCCCTAACAATCAAATGAGAAATTAACCATTATCAAGAAAAAATTTCATAAAATTGACTTTACAAATATGTTACTTATGATTCTAATTACATAATCAATTAACCAATTTGATATAATTATATTTATGCACAAAAACTTCAAATTTAAAGCTTTTACAAAAAGGTCCCTAACAATCAAATGAGAAATTAATCATCATTAGGAAAAAATTTTATGAAATTGACTTTACAAATACGTTACTCATGATTCTAATTACATAATCAATTAACCAATTTGATAAAATTAGACCTATGTACAAAAAATACCAAATTTTAAACTTTTACACAGAAGTCCCTAACAATGGAATAAGAAATTAACCATCGTAAAAAAAATTCATAAAATTGACTTCACAAATGTTACTCATGATCCTAATTACATAATTAATTAACCAATTTAATAGAATTAGACCTATGCACAAAAACACCAAATTTCAAGCTTTTACAAAGAAGTCCCTAATAATGGAATAAGAAATTAACCATCATCAAAAAAAATTTTGTGACTCTGAGGAGTGGGGGTCTCATGACTGTAAGCAGTAAAGAGGGACTAAGTTAGTGAAGGAGTTCAAAAAAAAATACTAAGGGGGTTCAAAAAAAAACCAAAAGGGGGGGCAAAATGAAATTTTTTTTTTTACATATGGTTATGTAAAATCCAGGGGGTGCAGCTGCACCCCCTCAACCATATGTGGCTCCGCCACTGATTTCACACACACAACATAATATTTCTTAAGTTTTGTCCCTATAATAAAGTTTTAGTATCACCATTCTGATTTAGATTTCTGGTTTCTCTGAAAAAATAAATCGTAATTTCCTTTACCATTAAGACCAATCCAAATTTCAACACACAAGCATAATATCTTTGCAACTTTTGCCCGTAAATAAAATTCCTAATTTTGTCCGAATGCCCAACTTTTAATGAAATCTCTAACTTTGATTCAAAGAGTTTGCAGATTAGGTTTTCTAAACATCAAATTCAATTTTTTTTAACAATGAATTACCATTCATCAATATGACACCGTGTTAAGAATACAAAAAGTTTTTGATGGTAAAGAGAGACAAACTCTTAAAATATAGGCCTAAACTTTTGAAAAAAATACAAAAATGAAGGCAACACACCTTGTGAAAGAAACTACCTAAAACTATATTGAGCTATCATCGCCATTTAGAAGACATGACAATTAAGGTGCGTACCTCTTCTCATCATCTTTTCTTTGGCTTGAGAGCCAAAGTCTTCATAGCATGGTCTACAAAAACCTGCATAATATTTAGACATAGGCAAAATGCTACTATATATTTTCAAAGCTTATCAAGTTTTACCTATGCCCTTAAACTTTTTTTTTTGCCACTTTATGTCCCATATGTTTCAAATTTTGTCATATATATCATTTTTTGTAACACCGTCTGTTAACTTAACAGAAATGTTGACTGAACTATCACATAGACTGCTTTGCCACGTGGCAGTCACATGGATTGCCAAAAATTTTTTTAAAAAATTTTTTAATTTATTGACTTTGATCCTTAGTCAAAATTTTTCTTTTATCTAATTTTTGATATAAATTCATATTCTATTTTATCTAGATCCTTAGTTTAAGAATCTATTTTTTATTTGTCAAAAGCATCCCCTACAAACTTTTCAATTTGTTTATTTTAGTCCATGTTCTTCACTTTCATGTTTCTTCTCATGGTCTGGTCCTCCAAATCATTCCATAATTTTATTTTTAATCATAAAATGATTAAATCTATCATTTCTATCTAAGAACAATACAAGAAATGAATTAAAATTCAAAATTTCAAAGATTGCATATATTTTTCTCTCATAAAAGGTAAAATTTGAAGCTTACATTTTAATTCATTTCTTGTATTGTTTTTCATTAGAAATAATATATTTAATCATATTATGATTAAATAAAATTATAGACTGATTTGGAGGACCAAACCATGAGAAAAAAAGTATGAAATTGAAGAACAAGGACTACATTGAAACTGAGAAGTTTGTAGGAGGTGATTTTGATAAAAAAAAAAGAGATTCTTAAACTAGGGACCTAAATGAAGTAGAAGATAAGTTTATATCAAAAATTGGACAAAAGGAAAATTTTGACTAAAGACCAAAGTAACTAAACAAAATTATTTTTTACAAAACAATTTGGCAATCCATGTGGCTGTCACGTGACAAATTTTTTTTTTGTCATGTGACAGTCCATTCAGTATTTTTGTTAAGTTGACTGACGGTATTACAAAAAAAGAATATATATGACAAAATTTTAAACATATAGGACATAAAGCGACCAAAAAATAGTTGAGGCTATAGCTGTCAAAACAGGCTGGCGGGCCGTGTTCGGACTGGCCCATGGCGGGCTCAATATTATGCGGGCCGGGCAGCCCGTTTATAAACGGGCTGACAAATTGGCAACCCAGCCCATCTAGGTGCAGGCTAGTGGGCTAAACGGGCTAGCCCACCAGCTCGTACTAAAATTTTTTTTTTGTAAAATTAGCTAGAAATTCTTTTTTTTTTTACTTTTTTTATTCAAATTTCAATATTCATTTGCTCATTTGTTGTAACCAAAATATCAATCACTAGAAATTTTGATAATCAATGTATAATTAGATATCATTTTATGAAGAATAGCAATTATCAAATAAAAAATATAAAACACCTACAATTTCCCTATCTTAAACTATTATGTTACAAAATAACCTTTGGAAGATAGGAATGAAAATGGCATTAAAGCACCAATTTATTTTGACATTTGACAAGTTTTTAAGGCTCTAATCTTCCTATATTATAGAAAATGATAACACATTTTCATCGTTATAACAGAAAAATAGTGTAATACCCATGAAAAATAAAATATAAATGTGTATTTGTAAACTATGGTTACTATACTAGTATACGTACTGTTTACCTGTATAATACTATTTACGTATATGATACTGTTCACTTATACGATCAAAATGTCAAGTACTAGATGTGGTTTGGTCATAAGAGAAAACTAAAAAGAAGTTCGTAGGAGACAATGACGTTTTATGTATAAAAATACCCTCATGGACTAAAGTGAAAGGACTGAATTGAAAAGAAACTTAAAGGTTTAAGATGAAAGGATAGTTTTCCCTTTAAGTTTCCAATAGTAATACAAAATGCGTTTCGAATTATTAAAGTGCACAGTAAATTGCATTATTAAAAATGTCATTTTCATAAATAGTAAATTGAATATTTTATTAGCGCATAATGACAAATAGTACTGTTGACTTTTCCTATAAATAGGCCCTTCCATTTCACTTCTAAACTCACACCTTCAACTTCTCTTCTTCTCTCCTTAAGTTTCTCTTACTCCAATGCTAGGCTTCTGAGATTTTGGGCCTTTCCTTTTCAGCTTAGATAAGGATACTATGCCCTTTCTATGTCTTTCAAATTTTAGAAGTTATTTTCTTAAGTATGTTTTGTGGTTGCAGCTTTGGTTGATCTTCCACATCAGAAAAACTGTCATTAGCTGCTTACATATTATTTTAATTCTCTGATTACCAAAATAGAATGTAAACTGTGAAGAATACATGTCTAGGAAAGTTCTGGCTAAGGAAAGACCTGATTTTTAAGTGAGTCCATTGCGACCCTCCACTATTTCCTGGTAACTTACCTGGTGTACTCTTTTACAGATTGTATTCTCTATTTTTGGTATGAATAGTAACCATACATATGAATAGTAACTATACATATAAACAGTAATTGTATGTATGAATAGTGACCGTATATATAAATAGTATCCATACGTATAAATAGTAATTGTATGTATGAATAGTGACCATATGTATGAACAGTGTCTGTATGAAAACAATCCTAACTTGTTTTCTCTAATCTTTCATGAAAATATCTGTAGCAGAATACTGAAATTCATCTGTGTACTCTTTTCCGTAACGACTTAGAGAAGTGATACTCGTACGGAATCTAAGTGAGTGAAATGACCTCGTTTTAATAGAGTTTTAAAATTACTGGTGATAAAAAGTATGTCGTAGGACACTCCCAAGATTCATATGGGGAAATTAGATTCAAAATGACGAATCTAATGAGATAATTAATCCAGAAGTATGGATAAGAAGAAGCAAGTATCTCATGATGATGTGAAGTTTGAATCTCTTCAAAATAGTTTAATTGTTATCTTGAATTGTGGTTTATAAACCTATAATATAGTTATATACTATACCTGTTATATGGATGAATATTATATTGTGCTTCTGATTATGATATGAAATACTGTACTATTGATTGTGATTGAGCGGAACAGTACCCCCTCTCGTGGCAAGGCAGAAAACCCGGTTGAAAGGGTGTCTTGACCAATGAGTGTAGAGACAACGATTCCCTCAGTAGGGATATAGCCCGGATTGGTGATAAATCCGTGAGGCACCCTAGCTAAGAGGATGAGGTTGTGCGTAATAGCGGAAATATACAGAATTGGTGAGCTGGCCTGTGTGCGCTCTCCGGGATATATTGTCATTGATGAGTACTAGTAACGTTTGTTGAATTGGATGAATTTTTATCTTCTTGTATGTAATTTCTAACTATGTCTATTGGTTGAGTATGAGCTTTCGGATATACTTGCATGACTGGTAATGTATTTGAATTTTATTAACGCGAGGCCGATTCGCTCACGGAGTTTAAAAGCTCACACTCTCTATAAAATTTTTTTTGTTCAGATCAGGTTGCCAGCGAAGAATATCTGCTAGAGTAGTAGATCACTTTGGACCTTCCCGCTGTCAGGTAAGCCCCTCTATTGTTATAGATTATGTTGCTCTGTAATCGTCTAGGACATCTAGGTCAGGGGTTTGACATTTGGCTTGTATGTCAGTATAATAATGTATTTTAAATTGATAATCAATTATTACATGCAAATCATCTCTATGATTTTCAGATAAGAAAATTTGATATATTTTCTTCATATTTATTAAGGAATTGTTACTTTGATAACATAGAGATAATCACTAAATAATTTAACTCGTGGGTAGAATTTATCGAAAGGCTTACAGTAATGAGAGATTCATCATTGTACCTGTCATGTGCCCAGAAAACGGGTCGTGACAAAGTTGGTATCAGAGCAATTGTTGTTAGGTCTCCTAGTGATTACAGAGCAAGGTAACCTTAGTGGGACCTCCTCTATTGTTGTGAACCCGGGCACAACTATAGAGAGACGGCTCTACTGAAGGTCCTGTAGGATGTTTCTATTTCCTTTCCCTCCGAGACTTATCTCTTCTTAGGAATTATGTTCTCAGTTTTAGTTTTAGACAAATGTGGCTACACTTTTGAACTTAGTAAAGGAAAGGTTATTACTTGTTTTGATTCCGTTGTTGTCGGATCAAAATTTTTATATGGTGGATTTTATAAGATGAATTAATGATTGATTTTGTGTAGCTAATTTTCTTTATCTTTCTTTATTATTATTTTGAGTATCGTCGAATAAAAGAAACCACTTGTATTAAAAAAAACTGAAGGATTACATTGTAAAAAAAAAAAAAGAAGTTTACTCATGCATGAGTAATCTAAAGGCGAGGTGGTCTTGGATTAGGAGGATTGTATTGTATCATCACCCCTCGACCATTCCTTGGAGCGAGAGACAGTGCAATGTCACGGAGGGTAGTATAAATTCTATTCATACAATCAACACTTCTTTGTTGTTGATTGCAGAAGCACTGGGTGGACCAATAGAAGAACCTATCTATTCTCGAAGTCATTGCCGCGTTATTGCGTTTGGTTAACTTCTCCAGATGCTCTATCATCTTCTTGAGATTCTTCACATCCTGCTCTAAATAGGTGATTTTGTCCTCCGAGCTATGGCTCGTGCTAATCTCCTCAGCTTCCTCATTCTTCTTCATCTTCTTCTCCTTTTGATTATCTTGAGATCCCTTGAGAGGTCTTTTGCCCTTGTCCCTGCCTAAACTTAAGTTTAAGTCAAGTTCTTCTTCCTTGGCCTCCACTGTGAGATCAATGTACTTCCTTATGGCCATGATTTGGAAAATTTAGAAATTTTTGTAAGAGTATGAGGCGAGAGGAATGCTGGGAGATTGTAGGCTCAGAGATTATTACTCTTTGTGGTGTGGTAACTGAGAACGCTGGGACGATTTTTATAGAGAAAAAATTAAGACTTAAAGACAAAGAAGATATCTTTTCGCCGCACCCCTACACGCTCAACCTATGGATTTCTGCAAGCTGGAAGCCAGAAGTCTAGGGTAGGCGTGCACACCAATAGCGCGTTGCATTAATGCCAAAACCGTAAAAGGCAATATTCGGTGGATTTGCGGCAAATTTATACTTGGTTTTCCTATTTCCCCTATTGGCATTTTCCGAAATTCAAAGAAGTTGACAATGTATCCATTAAAGATTGCCTTAGATACTTTTATGATGAACTGAAATGCATTTCTCTGTTTTATTGTGTTATTCTTAAGAGCCTTCAGTTGAGTATAATATACATAATTGATTGAATCATGTTGTAATTACATGTATGTATGTTATTCATGCATAATGAGTGAAGGCTACGATCAAGGAGAATATGTGATGATCCTACATATACTCATAGAGAATGAGAAGTCAAAAATTTAAAATGACTTGGATAGAATGAAATGTGTAGAGGATAATACATCTTCATAGTTACACATACTTACATATAATGCTCTCGTGGGCAAATGAAAAGCAATGATTTTCTTGCATCATGATAATGCTTACTGCATGCGACCGTAAGCAGTTAACTTTGTTTTAAAATATATATATTTACATATATATTATGTGTAAATCCAGAATAAAGACACCGATTAGAATATAAGATAAGGCTAATATGAGACTACCCGATCATAGAGTGATATCGTGATTATACTGTAAGACAAGTAAAGAGTGAGGAAATCATAGATTGAAACGGCGATTAGCCGAAAATTTTTTGAGGAAATTTTTGACTTATGTTAATTGCATTAAATTATATTTACTGTAATACCCGTTAATTTCAAAATATAATTCGCTTAAGAGTATTTTAGAATTCTACAACGTTACTTTAGTTATTTATTTTGGTCATTTTTAATTTTCATATTTAATTGTTCTCTTTGAATATTATTTATGAAAATTGAGTTAAATGACTGGACTAAATATTTACACAATGAGGGATATATTCTAAGAATGGTAAAATTCATGGAAAAGTGGTTTCAGAATGGTCAATTAGCCCATTTATTGTAAATTGACTGGATGGGTTTGAATGTTGGGTTATGGATACCCATGGGTTATTGAATAACCCATTAGAAATATTTAATATAAAGCTTCAATAGTACCCCCTTCATTTTTCACGCAACCGAAGCAACCGAAGCAAAGCGTCTTCTCTCCTTCCTTCATCCTTTCCTCAAATCTTTTCCTTGATCTTCAGAGTTTTGATTATTTGTTCGGTTGAAAGGCTTTGTAAGGATCAAAGGTACGCTTTAATCTCATTATTTTCCTTAAATTTCAGTTTATGTAGAAGATCAGAGGAGGTATTGTTCTTGAAGATTTTGATGATAATTCATGAATCTCAGTTATTTTAGAAGTTATATTTGAGTTATAATCGGTTAAAAGAGTTGAAATTCTGGTTTTGAAACAAGAAAGGAAAGGATGAATTTGTTAGAAATTTCTGCAAAAACTTCTGCAAAAACCGAGTTACTGTAGCGACCAGAAATTTCGGGAAAATCTGAAAATTTTTCTTCGAGTTACTGTAGTGTCGGCAGTCAACGTTACTGTAGCAGTCAACGTTACTGTAGCGAACCGGTACTGTAGCGAACCGACACTGTAGCAAACCGTACTATAGCAAACCGTTACTGTAGCAATCAGAAAATTTTACGTATTTTTATGATTTTGTTTCCTTTCTTATGTTTCCTTGTAATATATTTTACTAGGAAATTTTTCTACACAAATTCTAGTGTGGAACAAGGTAAACTTGGACAAACATCAAGGTGAGTGAATAACCTTGCTCAGCTAATTTGATATTACTAGTCAAAGTACAATATAAGTCTCATTTACAATATTATTTGGATAATAAGCAATCAATTTTTCATATGGGAGTATATGATAATCGGTAGAAATAAAAGTATGTAGAAATTATTTTATTTCATGGCAATTGTACTATATGATAAAGTCTCACTATCTTATTAATGAGCAAAGATCTACGGGATCTAATACATGAGTTTGAAAGGGTTAAAGTCCCATACTACTCAGTGCATATCTATGAAACCTATACACGAGTTGAAAGGGTTAAAGTCTCATACTACTCGGTGTATATCTAAGAAATCGTATACACGAGTTTGAAAGGGTTAAAGTCCCATACTACTCAGTACATATCTATGAAACCTATACACTAGTTGAAAGGGTTAGAGTCCCATACTACTCGGTGTATACCTATGAGATCTTATTCACGAGTTTGAAAGGGTTAGAGTCCCATACTACTCTGTGTATATCTATAAAATCTTATTCATGAGTTTGAAAGGGTTAGAATTCCATACTACTCGATGTATAAGACAATTAATTATATGAGTAAATATGGTATTTGTACTTTTGATATTTTATATAGTACAGTTATTTACTTACTGAGTTTTTAAATAAACTCATACTCCCTATGATTATTTTTTTCAGATACAGAAAACAAAGAAGAAGAGAATCTGTTTGAAGATTAGAAGCCCCTTGGGATTATTCTCTATTTCTGTCTGGTGGGATACCAGTACTTATTAATGTGGATACTAGAAACGCTCTGTACTTTCTATAGGTCTCCTAGGCTTGCGATGAGATAGAAATATCAGACTATGTATGTCTATATTTGCTTATCAGATGAATATAATTCTGTAGTGTGGAATGAATGATTAAGGTTGAATGTAAAATGTCACATCCCAAAACTTACATGTGATATAAACATAAAATACCTAGGGTGTACCTCCGTGGTACCCCATAATCTCTGTGAACATTCTTAATATCCATAATTATGTGAATCATAAATATTCCAAGAAAGATATTTTGTATACATATTCAGAAAATGTTCAACTTTCAAACACTATACAGTACTATACAACCTCCCAAGCCTAGGTGACCTACTAGATTACAGAGCGTTTCCTAATCCTTACCAATTGTTTACCAGACAAAAGTGGAGTATATCCTTAAAGGCTATAAATTCTTCTCCTCAACCACTGTATCTGAAAAGATAATCATGGAGAGTGTGAGTTTATCATAACTCAGTGAGTAAACAACTGTACATGAAAATATCATAAGCACAAACACCACATTTACTAATACAATCAATCTATCATTTATTTTAAATAATTATAGTATTATATGCCATAAATACTTGCACTGAGTGACTTGGGAATTTAACCCTCAAACTCTTTGTGCATAGGTTTTCACATTTATACACCGAGTAGTATGGGACTCTAACCCTTTCAAACTCGTGCATAGATTTTCACATTTATACACTGAGTGATATGGGACTCTAACCCCTTTCAAACTCGTGTATTGATTTTCACAGTTATAAACCGAGTAGTATGGGACTCTAACCCTTTCAAACTCGTGCATAGGTTTTCACATTTATACACCGAGTAGTATGGGACTCTAACCCTTTCAAACTCGTGTATTAGATCTCGTAGATCTTTTGCTCATCAATAAAATAGTGAGAATTTATCACAATATAATTACTATGAAATAAATGAGTTTACACATATTTTTATTCCCTTGAATGTCTATCATCAACCATAACAATCATCATATATTATCAACAGCGAGATTGATTATTTCTCATTTCAATAATGTTATAAACAAGACTTGTATTGTACCTTATCTAATAAGATCACATTAGTTTAGTAAGGTTATTCACTTACAAAATGTTCCAATTTATTCAAGGAACAATCACATCTAGTTCTTTAGTCAACTAGAGAAATCAATTCTCAAAGGTAATAAAATACCTTCCAATGATATTATACTTTTTCTCAACCTGAACACACACTGATAATCTTCTCAATTTCACAAATAACGCAAATGGGATTTATATTGTGCTTTGACTAATTTATTAAATTAATTTTGCAAGGTTGCCTACTCACCTGGATTCCACGCTCTCGGCGCTCCCACCTTGCGCCCCAATCATCCCTATTGTAACCAGGTAAAAATCATTAGGGTTACAAAATAGAGAAATTTTCTATCACTACTCTCGACCTTTACTCACATCTTAAGTCATAACTCCTAACCGGTAATGAATTTCTAAATGACACTTACACCATTGGAAACTAGACTCAAAGAGCTTTTCAACGATATTAAAAAAAAAAAACTGATGCTACAGTAATAGTCAACGGTCAACGCAGCTACAGTAACGTTGACCGAGTCAATGCTACAGTAACGTTGACCGAGTCAACGCTACAGTAACGAGAAAATCTGGAAAAATTTTCTCGGTAAACAGTAATTTCTGGGGAAAATTTTCGATGTTCTTCGTGTTCTTCATCCAAAAATCCTAAAATCATATCTAAAACAACATTTCTTTTGATTTCTTCCATGGGTTTTCATCCTTAATGTCTAAGGAGTGTTTTAACACCAAAACCCCCAATTTCTACCAACAATCCAAGCTCAAATCTCAAATTTTCATCAAGAACACTAACTTTTTCAAATATCCAAATTCTACGAAATTTCTTGTTCTAATAACATCATAAACCACCTAAGAATGTTTTACATTAACATCCACACTTAAATTCATCCATTAAAACTCAAAATCTTAATTTTCTTCCATAGGTCCGAAAATGGAGAAAAAGAGAAATAGAGTAGATAAAACTTACCTCTTTACCTCTAGAACTCCTGAGAATCGGAAGTATGGTTAGAAAATACAAGATCGCCGGATGAAAATTTGAGAAATGATTGAAGAAGGGAAGATGGAAATGAACGAAACATGAAGCCTCGGGAGGAAGAAGGAGAAGAAAAACTAATAATTGTATGTGTGGGCCCCACTAATTTCTTTTTCGATAAAATTGCTCATAGCCACCTTAGCTTATAAGATTTGTTCACTTTAATCCCTCTCGATGTCTCAAATACCACTTTAACCTCGAATCCATCATCTTTTCGGTACCGGACTCATAATTCATTCTCATAAGCTTTATTCTTCCTCTCAGGTTTCTATTTGGTCATTTCTCAAAAGTCCTCTATACTTTCTTTTCTTTTCACTTTAGTCCTTGAGAATTTGTAAAAATTTCCTAAATTAAAAATTAAAATTTCTATTCTCAGATTTTCTTCACTAATTCAAAAAGCACATTTTCACGTAATTAAATTTTTCACTAAATTTCAAATTAGACTTTAAATATTCATATAAATTCTTGAGATATTACATTCTTCCCCCCTTAATAGAATTCGGTCCTCCGAATTCAAAACTTAACTCAAGATTGAAACAAATGCAGATATTTTGTCCAAATTTCGTTCTCTCTTTTAGAATTTTCACAATCAAGTACAAAATATAACAAGTTCAACATATTTTTATTTCTCAAGTTTCTTCAGTACAAGAATTGCCTTATTTCTAGTACATAAGTTACAGGCAACAAACTGAACTTGATTTACAAAACAGATAATCTTAATATGCGAAGCTCAGATCAAATATTAGCTTAAGGTATAAATAAAAGAAAGAATAAATTAAGGACGAGGAGGTTTTTGAAATGCAGAAAGTGCTCCAGGTCTAGAAGAGGAAGGTGCTTCAGATATTAAGGAGGAAGCTAATCGTTGCAGCCTAGAAAGAGTTTCTGGAGGAAACGTTTGGGAAATTTGGCGAAGTGCAGAGGTCACTCCATTCATACAGTCAATACACCTTCTTTGTTGGTCACGAAAATTTTGAGTTGCAAACATTGAATGTCTATCAACTCTATTCGCCAATTCCCTAAAATGACGATTCAAGAGCTTCTCTTGTTCTACAAAGAGACGATTTATCAATCTTCCCTGGTCCTCAAAGTGGCGGTTTATCAACCTTTCCAAGTCCTCCATCTTTTTTCTCATAAGCGCAAGCTCATCATTTGAAGATGTTGCTGTGCTAACATCCTCTAGCTCTACTACATCCCTTTTTCTTTTCTTAGCTTCTGATGACTCTTCCATGAATCTCTTATTCTTATAGTTCTCCAGACTAAGATTTAGATCCAGCTCTACCTTGCCAGCCTCAAAGTTTAAATTGAAAGATTTATTGCCGGCCATATTTTTCTGAGCAATAAAGGTTGTATGGAATGAGAGGTTTGATGCTAGAAAGCTTATAAGTAATGAACTCTTAGTGTAATGAGTGGCGTAATGGGGCATCCATTATTTATAGACGAAATTTAGGGCTACCAAAACCCTTACATCACACTCTAAAGATGGCCTCCAGACCTTATCCGTCGCAATGCCAACGGTCTATAATAAGCATGCCAGAAAATAACAAAATATAATCAAATACAAAAGATTTCCTCAAAAATTTCGGCTAACTTTTGACTCTTGCTCAAATTATTAAACTAATCGCCGCTTCAATTTATGACTTCCTAACTCTGTATTTGTCTTATCCAATAATTCTAAATCGAGATATTACTCCATGAACGGGTAGTTTCATATTAACCTTATCTAGGTTTCTAATCCGTGGCTTTGCCCTAAGCTTACACATTTTCAAACATACATATTAAAATAAAAAAAACTTCTCACATTTACACATATCAAGTGTTACCATAAAGTGAGAAATTTTTTTTTTTTTTACCTTTCTCTTGCCTCTACGAGCATATATGTATGTATGTATCAACATAGAGATACATCATTATCTATATATTTTCATCTATTCAAGTCCTTTTTAAATTTCAGACTTCTCATTCTCTGAATGTATGTAGAATCATTACATATTATTCCTGGCCATAACAAATAGCCTTCACTCTCAATGCATGGATAACATACATACATGGCATATGTATTTAAATACATATAATCACAATATAATTCAATCAATCATGTATATTATACTCAACTGAAGGCTTTCAAGAACAATACAAGAAAGCAGAGAAATACATTTTAGTTCATCATAAAAGCATCCAAGGCAATCTTTAATGGCTACGCTGTCGGCTTCTTAGAATTTCAGAAAATGCCAACAAGAGATATGAAAAATAAACAAGTATAAATCGGCCGCAAATCCACCGAATATTGACTTACGTGGTTTTGCCATTAATGTGACACACTGTTGACACGCATGCCTATCCTAGGCTTCTGGCTTCCAGCTTGCAGAAATCCATAGGTTGAGCGTGTAGGAGTGCGGCGAAGAGATATCTTCTTTGGCTCTAAGTCTAAATTTTTCTCTATAAAAACTGCCCCGGAGTTCTCAGTTACTACACCACAAAGAGTAATCATCTCTGAGCCTACAATTTCCCAGCATTCCTCTCTCGTCATACTCCTGCAAAAACTTCTAAATTTTCTAAACCATGGCCACCAGGAAGTACATTGATCTCACAGTGGAGGCCAAGGAAGAAGAGCTCGACTTAAACTTAAGTCTGGGCAAAGACAAGGGCAAGAGACCTTTTGAGGGGTCTCAAGAGGATCAAAAGGAGAAGAAGATAAAAATTGAGGAAGCTGAGGAGATTAGCACTGGCCACACGTCAGAAAACAAAATCGCTTGTCTAGAGAAGGAGGTGAAAAATCTGAAGAAGATGATAGAAGACCTGGAGAAGTTAACTAAACGTAATAATGCGGCAATGACTTCAAGAATAGACAGGTTCTTCTATTGGTCTACCCAATGCTTCTGCAATCAACAACAAAGAAGTGTTGATTGTATGAATGGGATTTACACTACCCTCCGTGACATTGCTCAGTCTCTTGTTCCAAGAAATGGTCGAGGGGTGATGATACAATACAACCCTCCTAATCCGAGACCACCTCGCTTTTAGATTACTCATGCATGAGTAATTTCCCCTTTTTTTTTTTGCAATGTAATCCTTCCGCTTTTAATGCCAATAGTTTCTTTTACTAGATGGTACTCTAAATAATAATAATAATAATAAAATGAAGAAAGATAAAAGAAATTAGCCACACAAAATCAATAACAAATTCAGCTTATAAGCCAATCACATAAAAAAATTTAATGACCCTATAAGCTGACACAGAGACAAACAGAAGCTCTATACAAGTCTCGTTGTCTTTCCCCTTATCATACGGGAGTAGATGAAGGCTTACCGTATAGATCAATTGAACTCGATATTATGCCCTCGAATTGTCATGAATTCTTACTTAAGAGCCTCGATTCGCAAGCTTTCCTTAAACTAACACTCTGAGGCACAAACTACCATAAGAATATCTTTCTAGACCATTCCAATCATACATCACGTTTAACAATTATGAATGTTCATACGCCAACAGCCTACCTTTAACATGCTCTAATTGTTCCAATGTTACAAAACTTCTACATTGTATATATATATATTTTTTTTGAAACACTTCTATCACATAGTACCATCATGCCAATCCCTAACTAAACAAGTGCAACTTTGGCGAGTCGCCCCTAGAGAAGACTTATAACGTACCTCAATATCTCTTATGCTAGGTTCCATTTTACCGTAGTATCTCCCTTAGAGAAAAACTACCTAGCCCACATCTATTTTCTCAACCAAGCTTTTATCAAGGAACATATTATTTAGGACTTACATCCTCTTCCATAAATTACATCTGTCTGGCATCTATCAAAATCAAATCTTGATCTGCCTCACAAGAGTTCTTTCCCATTCTTGCATTAGTAATCTGCGCTATATTCTTTGTGAAAATCTTTCTTGAACTCTAGCCCATGCCTCATAATCAACTTTACCCCATCTAATACATCACTCTTGGCCCAGCCCTCAAGCCATATTCTAGCAATTACTGATCCTTAGCTTTAAGAGTACACTACAGAGTTATGTTCCCAATTTCTCAAAAAGAAAAATTTCATACAGAGATCACCTTTTCCATCGGTATAAAGATCATACCTCCAACAAGTTCCAAAGTTCCACATATAAAATCAATTATCTCATATTGTAACAAAATTATCTCTAACTAACTCCATCGAAGGGTAAGTTATGACAAGAACACTCAACTTTACAAGGTCTTTTATGGAACCTAATCCCATGGTCATGCCGCGGTTCATGACAATGGAAAAGGACCCACAAAGAACACTTTGCTCTGTAATCTATAGGGGACCTAAAACCACCTCTGATACCAATTTGTCACATCCCAAAACTTACATGTGATATAAACATAAAATACCTAGGGTGTACCTCCGTGGTACCCCATAATCTCTGTGAACATTCTTAATATCCATAATTATGTGAATCATAAATATTCCAAGAAAGATATTTTGTATACATATTCAGAAAATGTTCAACTTTCAAACACTATACAGTACTATACAACCTCCCAAGCCTAGGTGACCTACTAGATTACAGAGCGTTTCCTAATCCTTACCAATTGTTTACCAGACAAAAGTGGAGTATATCCTTAAAGGCTATAAATTCTTCTCCTCAACCACTGTATCTGAAAAGATAATCATGGAGAGTGTGAGTTTATCATAACTCAGTGAGTAAACAACTGTACATGAAAATATCATAAGCACAAACACCACATTTACTAATACAATCAATCTATCATTTATTTTAAATAATTATAGTATTATATGCCATAAATACTTGCACTGAGTGACTTGGGAATTTAACCCTCAAACTCTTTGTGCATAGGTTTTCACATTTATACACCGAGTAGTATGGGACTCTAACCCTTTCAAACTCGTGCATAGATTTTCACATTTATACACTGAGTGATATGGGACTCTAACCCCTTTCAAACTCGTGTATTGATTTTCACAGTTATAAACCGAGTAGTATGGGACTCTAACCCTTTCAAACTCGTGCATAGGTTTTCACATTTATACACCGAGTAGTATGGGACTCTAACCCTTTCAAACTCGTGTATTAGATCTCGTAGATCTTTTGCTCATCAATAAAATAGTGAGAATTTATCACAATATAATTACTATGAAATAAATGAGTTTACACATATTTTTATTCCCTTGAATGTCTATCATCAACCATAACAATCATCATATATTATCAACAGCGAGATTGATTATTTCTCATTTCAATAATGTTATAAACAAGACTTGTATTGTACCTTATCTAATAAGATCACATTAGTTTAGTAAGGTTATTCACTTACAAAATGTTCCAATTTATTCAAGGAACAATCACATCTAGTTCTTTAGTCAACTAGAGAAATCAATTCTCAAAGGTAATAAAATACCTTCCAATGATATTATACTTTTTCTCAACCTGAACACACACTGATAATCTTCTCAATTTCACAAATAACGCAAATGGGATTTATATTGTGCTTTGACTAATTTATTAAATTAATTTTGCAAGGTTGCCTACTCACCTGGATTCCACGCTCTCGGCGCTCCCACCTTGCGCCCCAATCATCCCTATTGTAACCAGGTAAAAATCATTAGGGTTACAAAATAGAGAAATTTTCTATCACTACTCTCGACCTTTACTCACATCTTAAGTCATAACTCCTAACCGGTAATGAATTTCTAAATGACACTTACACCATTGGAAACTAGACTCAAAGAGCTTTTCAACGATATTAAAAAAAAAACTGATGCTACAGTAATAGTCAACGGTCAACGCAGCTACAGTAACGTTGACCGAGTCAATGCTACAGTAACGTTGACCGAGTCAACGCTACAGTAACGAGAAAATCTGGAAAAATTTTCTCGGTAAACAGTAATTTCTGGGGAAAATTTTCGATGTTCTTCGTGTTCTTCATCCAAAAATCCTAAAATCATATCTAAAACAACATTTCTTTTGATTTCTTCCATGGGTTTTCATCCTTAATGTCTAAGGAGTGTTTTAACACCAAAACCCCCAATTTCTACCAACAATCCAAGCTCAAATCTCAAATTTTCATCAAGAACACTAACTTTTTCAAATATCCAAATTCTACGAAATTTCTTGTTCTAATAACATCATAAACCACCTAAGAATGTTTTACATTAACATCCACACTTAAATTCATCCATTAAAACTCAAAATCTTAATTTTCTTCCATAGGTCCGAAAATGGAGAAAAAGAGAAATAGAGTAGATAAAACTTACCTCTTTACCTCTAGAACTCCTGAGAATCGGAAGTATGGTTAGAAAATACAAGATCGCCGGATGAAAATTTGAGAAATGATTGAAGAAGGGAAGATGGAAATGAACGAAACATGAAGCCTCGGGAGGAAGAAGGAGAAGAAAAACTAATAATTGTATGTGTGGGCCCCACTAATTTCTTTTTCGATAAAATCGCTCATAGCCACCTTAGCTTATAAGATTTGTTCACTTTAATCCCTCTCGATGTCTCAAATACCACTTTAACCTCGAATCCATCATCTTTTCGGTACCGGACTCATAATTCATTCTCATAAGCTTTATTCTTCCTCTCAGGTTTCTATTTGGTCATTTCTCAAAAGTCCTCTATACTTTCTTTTCTTTTCACTTTAGTCCTTGAGAATTTGTAAAAATTTCCTAAATTAAAAATTAAAATTTCTATTCTCAGATTTTCTTCACTAATTCAAAAAGCACATTTTCACGTAATTAAATTTTTCACTAAATTTCAAATTAGACTTTAAATATTCATATAAATTCTTGAGATATTACATAAAACCTTACAGAATATATGTAAATGACGTATGTTTGAGAATTTTATTTAATGAGTAGTATCTTTTCACACGCTCAATTTTGGGATGTGACAAATTTGGTATCAGAGGAAGGTTTTATAGGTCCCCTATAGAGTACAGAGCAAAGTGATCTTTGTGGGCCCTTCCCTATTGTCATGAGCCGCGGTATGACCATAGGATTAGGTTCCATAAAAGACCTTGTAGAGTATAACGTCATTTTATAGATAACTTCTCAGTGGGGCTAGTAAGTGATATTTTGTTTATGTCTAAAAATTGTTTGTTATGTGTGTAGATCTGTGACAGATCAATGTCAGAAGGATCTTCTAATAATAATGAGCATATGGGTCCAAGGAGAGCCATAAATCCACCAGTACATGTGCAAGATGATCCTAACCGTGGTGATAGTTTACATGCTCAAAGTACTGAGGGCGCAACTAGTGAGCAAGCAAGAAGAGTCGAACCTGATGCTCACGTTGGTAATGCAACTATTGCACATGTGATTAATTTGATGAATGAACGATTTGACCGATTTGAGGCTGAAATGAGAGGTCGAGCTGCACAAGCTAACCTGCCAGTGGATCCTCCTATTGTTGAAGCTGAAATTGTACCACCAGCTCCGTTAGCGGGAGGAGTTAATGTAAGGGAGGTAAGAATGTCTGAATTTCAGAAAATGAGGCCTCCTACTTTTTCAGGGGAAGATCCCAAAGAGGACCCACAATGTTTCCTTGAAGATTGTGAAGCAATATGTGATGCTATAGGGTGTTCTCCTACTCAAAAGGTAGAATTCACTTCCTTTCAGTTAAAGGGTAGGGCTGGTAAATGGTGGAGGAACTGGAAGAAAGCTAGAATTTAAGGCGCACCGCCAGTTATGTGGACAGAATTTTACAGATTGGTTATGGATGAATTTCTTCCGGCAAGTGAACGATCATCTAGGGCCAGGGATTTTCTGTATCTACGACAGGGAACCATGACTGTTGATGAATATTCAGCTCAGTTTGTTAAATTATCTGAATATGCCCCTGAAATCATTCCTTCTGAAAGGAAGAAAATAGAAAAGTTTGTGGAAGGGCTTCGTGATGCCTTATATGATCAAGTGGGTTCTAATATGAATGATTACTCTTCGTACTCAGAAGCTGTTGATGTGGCCCGAAGAATGGAAAGGAGGTCAAAGAATAAAGAAGAATATCGTCAAAAGAAGAATGCCAGATATAGGAGATCTTTTGATCAAGGGGAAGACTCAGGGACTTTTACTGCATCACAACATGCTCCAGCCACTCCTACTAAGTCATCTTATTCTACAGCAAGTGTGGCTAAGCCTCGTTCAGAGACCAGGGGTGGTTTTAGCTCTTCTAGTAGAGGAGGTACTCAAGGTAGAAGGGAAAAACCTCAATGTTCTGAATGTGGAAAGTTTCACTTCGGAGAATGCAGGTTAAACACTGTTGGTACAGGTTGTTTTAACTGTGGACAAAAAGGACATTTTATAAGGGAGTGCCCTCAGCTCATGACAAGACCAAGTCAAGGGTCTACTTTGCCACCTCGACCACAGTCTATTTCTGCTTCTATTACTCGAACACCAACCCCTTCAATAGGGGGTAGTATGGGAAGAGGTTCTGGAAGAGGCCAAGGTGACCGTGGAAAACAAGCTGCTGGCAGAGGAAATGCAAGAGTATATGCTATAACCCGACAGGATGCTCAAACATCCAATACTGTAGTTACAAGTATATTATCTGTTAATACTTTTGCTGCACGTATTTTGTTTGACCCCGGTTCTACTCACTCATATGTGTCACCCCTATTTGCCAAGAGATTTGCAATTGATTCGATTATTCTTAAAGAACCATTCTTGGTTTCCACACCGATGAGAGAGACTTTGATGGTTAAAACATGTTATCGTTCTTGTAAAATAATCGTTTGAGGCATGGAAACTGAGATAGATCTTATGATTCTCAATATGTTAGATTTTGATGTGATTTTAGGAATGGACTGGCTATCTTCTTGTCATGCTAGTATAAATTGTCGTGATAAAGTTATTTCCTTTAATATGCCGGGGAGGAGTAATTTTGTGTTTCAAGGAGATTGAAGTGATGTACCTTGCAACATGATATCTATGTTAAGTGCCCGGCGTATGTTGCGAAAGGGATGTCAGGGATTTCTAGCTTTTATCAAAGATTTAGAAAAGAAAGAACAGAAGTTAGAAGACATTCATGTGGTTAATGAATTCCTAGATGTGTTCCCAGAAGATTTACCTGGATTACCGCCAGAAAGAGATATTGAGTTCAGTATTGATTTGGTCCCAGACACACGACCAATTTCTATTCTACCTTATCGTATGGCTCCTGTTGAGCTAAAAGAACTCAAAGAACAATTGGAAGATTTGTTAAACAAAGGGTTCATTCGCCCAAGTTTTTCACCTTGGGGTGCTCCTGTTCTTTTTGTGAAAAAGAAAGATGGTTCTATGAGATTATGTATAGATTATCGTCAGCTGAATAAAGTCACAGTGAAAAATAAGTATCCTTTACCAAGGATAGATGATTTGTTTGATCAGCTTCAAGGAGCAAAATACTTCTCAAAGATTGATCTAAGGTCTGGATATCATCAATTACGAATTAAGAACGATGATATACCTAAGACAGCTTTTCGTACACGGTATGGACATTATGAGTTTCTTGTGATGTCTTTTGGGTTGACAAATGCACCAGTAGCATTTATGGATTTAATGAATAGAGTGTTTAAATCCTTCCTTGATAAGTTTGTAATTGTATTTATTGATGATATTTTGGTGTATTCAAAGAGTCATAAAGAACATATTGAGCATTTGAGAATAGTGCTTCAGACCTTGAGAGAGCATCAGTTGTACGCAAAGCTCTCAAAATGTGAATTGTGGATGAGTCATGTAACATTTTTGGGACATGTAATTTCCCAAGAAGGTATTCATGTAGATCCAAGTAAAATTGAAGCAGTTAAACAGTGGCCTAGACCAACAACTGTGTCGGAAGTACGTAGTTTTCTTGGCTTAGCAGGGTATTACCGTCGCTTTGTCAAAGATTTCTCTAAGACGGCTCTCCCATTAAATAAGTTAACCCGAAAGAATGTTAAATACAATTGGGATGATTCATGTGAGCAAAGTTTCACCCAATTGAAAGAGTGTTTAACTTCTGCACCAGTCTTAATTCTACCATCAGGACCAGGGGGTTACTCTGTATTCTGTAATGCCTCAAAGATAGGCTTAGGGTGTGTTTTGATGCAACATGGTAAAGTCATAGCTTATGGCTCACGTCAGCTTAAAAAGCATGAATTGAATTACCCCACTCATGATTTGGAAATGGCAGCTGTAGTGTTTGCCCTAAAGATTTGGAGACATTACTTGTATGGGGAGACTTGTCAGATTTTTACAGATCACAAAAGCCTTAAGTACATTTTTGAGCAGAGAGATCTCAATCTAAGGCAACGAAGGTGGATGGAACTTCTGAAAGATTATGATTGTACCATCCTTTACCATCCAGGTAAAGCAAATGTAGTGGCTGATGCTCTAAGTCGAAAGTCTATGGGAAGTTTAGCTCACATTGCCATTATAAGGAGGTCTCTAATACATGAATTACAAGAATTGGAAGCTGATAGAGTATTCTTCGAGATCACTGAGTCAGGTACATTTTTGGCTCATTTAACAGTTAGATCATCCCTTATTGAAAAAGTAAAAGCAACTTTAAAAAATGACATTGATATGGTCAAAATCAGAGATAAGGCAAGGCAAGGTCTAGCACTAAGTTTCTTGGTAGATGAAGAAGGAGTCTTATGGTTTAATGGGAGACTTTGTGTCCCCAACATTGAATCTTTGAAACATGAAATCTTAATGGAAGCTCATGGTTCGCCCTACGTTGTACATCCTGGTATTGTGAAAATGTATCAGGACTTGAAACAAGTTTACTGGTGGGAGGGCATGAAGTGAGATGTGACTGACTTTGTAGCTCGATGTTTGACTTGTCAGAAAGTTAAAGCTGAACATCGACGACCACCTGGTTTGATGCAAAAACTAGATATTCCCGAATGGAAATGGGAAAGGATCACTATGATTTTGTAGTAGGTTTACCCCGGTCAACAAAAGGAAATGACTCAATATGGGTCATAGTGGATCGACTTACTAAGTCAGCACATTTTCTTCCTGTTCATACCACTTTCAGTGTAGCAAAACTTGCTCGACTTTATGTTAAAGAAATAGTGAAACTTCATGGTGTACCAATATCCATTATATCAGACCGAGGACCTCAGTTTACTTCTCGGTTCTGGAAAGTCTTTCAAGAGGCTTTGGGTACCAAAGTGAATCTTAGCACAGCATTCCATCCTCAGACTGATGGACAGTCTGAAAGGACAATTCAGACTTTAGAGGATATGCTAAGAGCTTGTGTGATGGATTTCAGTGGAAGTTGGGAAGATCATTTGTCTCTTATTGAATTTGCTTATAACAACAGTTACGAAGCCAGTATTCAGATGGCACCTTTTGAGGCTTTATATGGGAGACGGTGTCGATCTCCTATAGGTTGGTTTGAACTTGGTGAAACCAAAATATTTGGACCTGAGATGATACAGGAAGATATAAATAAAGTTAAACTGATCAGAGAGAAGTTGTTAACTGCTCAGAGTAGACAGAAGTCTTATGCGGACAACCGACGACGTGACCTTGAATTTGCAATAGGTGATATGGTTTTCTTACGAATCTCACCTATGAAGGGAGTAATGAGATTCAGGAAGAAAGGCAAGCTTAGTCCGAGGTATGTTGACCCATATGAGGTTGTAGACAGAGTGGGTAATGTGGCATATCGCCTAGACCTACCTTCCGACCTAGAGGGAGTTCATCCAATATTTCATGTGTCCATGCTACGGAAGTATCTTCCTGATCCTTCTCATGTCATTCAACTCCAAGAAGTTCATTTTGATGAAACTCTCACCTACGAAGAGGTACCAGTAGCTATCTTTGATAGGAAAGTCAAGAAATTGCGCACTAAAGAAATTCCTACTGTCAAGGTTCTTTGGAGAAATCATTCTCGCGAGGAAGCTACGTGGGAGGCAGAAGATGAAATGTGGAAAAACTATCCACATTTATTTGAAACTTGAGGTAAGATTTTAATTCGGAGGATCGAATTCTTTTAAGGGGGTAGAATGTAATACCCGTTAATTTCAGAATATAATTCGCTTAAGAGTATTTTAGAATTCTACAACGTTACTTTAGTTATTTATTTTGGTCATTTTTAATTTTCATATTTAATTGTTCTCTTTGAATATTATTTATAAAAATTGAGTTAAATGACTGGACTAAATATTTACACAATGAGGGATATATTCTAAAAATGGTGAAATTCATGGAAAAGTGGTTTCAGAATGGTCAATTAGCCCATTTATTGTAAATTGACTGGATGGGTTTGGATGTTGGGTTATGGATACCCATGGGTTATTGAATAACCCATTAGAAATATTTAATATAAAGCTTCAATAGTACCCCCTTCATTTTTCACGCAACCGAAGCAACCGAAGCAAAGCGTCTTCTCTCCTTCCTTCATCCTTTCCTCAAATCTTTTCCTTGATCTTCAGAGTTTTGATTATTTGTTCGGTTCAAAGGCTTTGTAAGGATCAAAGGTAAGCTTTAATCTCATTATTTTCCTTAAATTTCAGTTTATGTAGAAGATCAGAGGAGGTTTTGTTCTTGAAGATTTTGATGATAATTCATGAATCTCAGTTGTTTTAGAAGTTATATTTGAGTTATAATCGGTTAAAAGAGTTGAAATTCTGGTTTTGAAACAAGAAAGGAAAGGATGAATTTGTTAGAAATTTCTGCAAAAACTTCTGCAAAAACCGAGTTACTGTAGCGACCAGAAATTTCGGGAAAATCTGAAAATTTTTCTTCGAGTTACTGTAGCAGTTACTGTAGTGTCGGCAGTCAACGGTACTTTAGCAGTCAACGTTACTGTAGCAGTCAACGTTACTGTAGCGAACCGACACTGTAACGAACCGACACTGTAGCAAACCGTTACTGTAGCAATATAAGTCCCATTTACAATATTATTTGGATAATAAGCAATCAATTTTTCATATGGGAGTATATGATGATCGGTAGAAATAAAAGTATGTAGAAATTATTTTATTTCATGGCAATTGTACTATATGATAAAGTCTCACTATCTTATTAATGAGCAAAGATCTACGGGATTTAATACATGAGTTTGAAAGGGTTAAAGTCTCATACTACTCAGTGCATATCTATGAAACCTATACACGAGTTGAAAGGGTTAAAGTCCCATACTACTCGGTGTATATCTAAGAAATCGTATACACGAGTTTGAAAGGGTTAAAGTCCCATACTACTCAGTGCATATCTATGAAACCTATACACGAGTTGAAAGGGTTAGAGTTCCATACTACTCGGTGTATACCTATGAGATCTTATTCACGAGTTTGAAAGGGTTAGAGTCCTATACTACTCTGTGTATATCTATAAAATCTTATTCATGAGTTTGAAAGGGTTAGAGTCCCATACTACTCGATGTATAAGACAATTAATTATATGAGTAAATGTGGTATTTGTACTTTTGATATTTTATATAGTACAGTTATTTACTTACTGAGTTTTTAAATAAACTCACACTCCCTATGATTATTTTTTTCAGATACAGAAAACAAAGAAGAAGAGAATCTGTTTGAAGATTAGAAGCCCCTTGGGATTATTCTCTATTTCTGTCTGGTGGGATACCAGTACTTATTAATGTGGATACTAGAAACGCTCTGTACTTTCAATAGGTCTCCTAGGCTTGCGATGAGATAGAAATATCAGACTATGTATGTCTATATTTGCTTATCAGATGAATATAATTCTGTAGTGTGGAATGAATGATTAAGGTTGAATGTAAAACCTTACATAATATATGTAAATGACGTATGTTTGAGAATTTTATTTAATGAGTAGTATCTTTTCACATGCTCAATTTTGGGATGTGACATTTACTATTTATCTACATGTCCGACATTAATTGCTGGCATTGCGACGTATGTGATCTGTAAACCTCCTAGCGAGCAGCGTATAGGTTGTGGTGGCTTAGCTCCAGGGGCTTCGGTTTGCCTATAAATCTTGTATGCCAGTTACCCTACTCATCGCACCAAGCAAACCAACTTCTTTCATTACATACCTATTCCTCAATCTTCATTCCTTTCTCGTTTCAACTTCTTTCTGAAATCCCTAGAGCAATGGCCGATAATAAGTCTTTCAACTTGAATTTTGAGACTGGCAACGTAGAGCTTGATTTAAATCTAAGTCTCGGAGACAACAAAGGGAAGAGACCTGTAGACAGGTCACCAGAAATTAAGAAGAGAAAGAGGGATGTAATAGAGTTGGAGGAGGACAGTACTGCAGCATCCTCAGAAAATAAGCTTACACGCCTCGAGCGTAAGATAGAAAACCTGGAGCGTAAGATAGAGGGCCTGGAATACAAGACAGAGGACCAAAAGCGACTAATAAATCGTCTCTTTGAAAACCAAGAGAAACTGATAAACCGTCATTTCGGAGAACTAGCTAATCGAGTTGATAGACATTCAATGTTTGCAACTTAAAATTTTCGTGACCAACAAGCAAGGTGTATTGACTGTATGAACGGAGTAACTTCTGCTCTTCACCAAATTTCCCAGACGCTTCCTCTAGAAACCCTTTCTAGGCTGCAACGATTAGCTTCTTTCTTAATGTCTGAAGCACCTTCCTCTTCTAGACCTGGAGCACCTTCTACATTTCAAAAGCCTCCTCGTCCTTAATTTATTCTTTCTTTTGTTTGTACCTAAAGCTATATTTAGTCTAAGCTTCACGTATTAAACTTATCTATGTACTAGAAATAAAATTTAAGTTAGTATATAGATTTTCTTTGTTGAAGTGATTCGTTTTATTGAAAGAACTTGAGGAATGAGAAGATGTTGGACTTATATTTCGTACTTGATTATGGAAATTCTAAACAGAGTATGGTAATATCCTTTTGACTGAGCAAAGTTACTAAAATGATATTTCATTACACTTCTGAACTATGGAGGAGTGCTAAATAAGTATTTTATGAACCTATATATAGAGAACTATGGGTTTGTCCTAATCATTGAAGGAATACAACTCTATATGAGTCATTGAGGTGAGAGGAATTTCTATATATATTTATTTTATAATTATGCATGAGGAGTATGTTATTTACTTAACACATTTTCTAGAATTGTTCTTCTTAGAGATTTATGTAATGATTTCATGTGATTTTTCCTTTTATATGACGCCTTCAGCTGAGAGTATCACCTTAAGGTAGAAGGATCGCCTTTGGGCAAGAGTATTGCCTATGGCCAAAATGATGTCTTCAGGTGGGGTGCTTGTATTCGTAAAAGTTATAAGCTATGTGTGTGGTAACTTGTGTTCTGATATTCAGTATAAACTGGAAAGACCACGTGCCACTTTTGAGAAGACACCTATTTGAGGTTTTACATAGAGACAGAGTTCGTCTCTGATCAGATGGTTTGAGTTTGGTAAAGGTTAAGCGGATGAGACACTTTATGGTACAAGAGGTCGTGGAGAAGATCAACTGATAAGGAAGAGATTGCTTGCTGTTTAGAAAAGGCAAAAGTCCTGTGCAAATCATTGATAAAGCGGTCTAGAGTTCACAATCAATAGTATAGTGTTCTTGTAAATCTTACCAAGGGTGTGATGAGGTTTAGGAAGAAAGAGATGCGAAGAATGAGATATGGACGAAGTAATCACACTTAATTCAGTCTTGAGGTGAGTTTTGAATTCGGAGGACCGAATTCTCTTAAGGGGGTGATAATGTAATACCCATGAAAAATAAAATATAAATATGTATTTGTAAACTATGGTTACTATACTAGTATACGTACTGTTCACCTATATAATACTATTTACGTATACGATACTGTTCACTTATACGATCAAAATGTCAAGTACTAGATGTGGTTTGGTCATAAGAGAAAACTAAAAAGAAGTTCGTAGGAGAAAATGACGTTTTATGTATAAAAATACCCTTAGGGACTAAAGTGAAAGGACTGAATTGAAAAGAAACTTAAAGGTTTAAGATGAAATGATAGTTTTCCCTTTAAGTTTCCAATAGTAATAAAAAATTCTAAGTCATCGTGTCTTTCCGCGTTTTGCACAGTAAGTCGAATTATTAAAGTGCACAATAAATTGCATTATTAGAAATGTCATTTTCATAAATAGTAAATTGAATATTTTATTAGCGCATAATGACAAATAATACCGTTGACTTTTCCTATAAATAGGCCCTTCCATTTCACTTCTAAACTCACACCTTCAACTTCTCTTCTTCTCTCCTTAAGTTTCTCTTACTCCATTGCTAGGCTTCTGAGATTTTGAGCCTTTCATTTTCAGCTTAGGTAAGGATACTATGCTCTTTCTATGTCTTTCAAATTTTAGAAGTTATTTTCTTAAGTATGCTTTGTGGTTGCGGCTTTGGCTGATCTTTCACATTAGAAAAACTGTCATTAGCTGCTTACATATTGTTTTGATTCTCTAATTACCAAAATAGAATGTAAACTATGAAGAATACATGTCTAGGAAAGTTCTGGCTAAGGAAAGACCTAGTTTTTAAGTGAGTCCATTGCGACCCTCCACTCTTTCCTAGGAACTTACCTGGTGTACTCTTTTACAGATTGTATTCTCTATTTTTGGTATGAATAGTAACCGTACATATGAATAGTAACTATACATATGAACAGTAATTGTACGTATGAATAGTGACCATATATGAATAGTATCCATACATATGAATAGTATCCGTATGTATAAATAGTAATTGTACGTATGAATAGTGACCGTACATATGAATAGTGACCATATGTATGAACAGTGTTTGTATGAAAACAATCCTAACTTGTTTTCTCTAATCTTTCATGAAAATCTCTGTAGCGGAATACTGAAATTCATCTGTGTACTCTTGTCCGTAACGACTTAGAGAAGTGATACTCGTACGGAATCCAGGTGAGTGAAACGATCCCGTTTTAATAGAGTTTTAGCATTACTGGTGATAAAAAGTATGTCGTAGGACACTCCCAAGATTCATAGGGGGAAATTAGATTCAGAATGACGAATCTAATGAGATGATTAATCCAGAAGTATGGATAAGAAGAAGCAAGTATCTCATGATGATGTGAAGTTTGAATCTCTTCAAAACAGTTTAATAGTTATCTTGAATTGTGGTTTATAAACCTATAATATAGTTATATACTATACCTGTTATATGGATGAATATTATATTGTGCTTTTGATTATGATATGAAATACTGTACTATTGATTGTGATTGAGCGGAACAGTACCCCCTCTCATGGCAAGGCGGAAAACCCGGTTGAAAGGGTGTCTTGACCAATGAGTGTGGAGACAACGATTCGCTCAGTAGGGATATAGCCCAGATTGGTGATAAATCCGTGAGGCGCCCTAGCTAAGAGGATGAGGTTGTGCGTCATGGCGGAAATATACAGAATTGGTGAGTTGGCCTGTGTGCGCTCTTTGGGATATATTGCCATTGATGAGTACTAGTAACGTTTGTTGAATTTGATGAATTTTTATCTTCTTGTATGTAATTTCTAACTATGTCTATTGGTTGAGTATGAGCTTTCGGATATACTTGCATGACTGGTAATGTATTTGAATTTTATTAACGCGAGGCCGATTCGCTCACGGAGTTTAAAAGCTCACACTCTCTATAAAATTTTTTTTGTTCAGATCAGGTTGCCAGCGAAGAATATCTGCTAGAGGAGTAGATCACTTTGGACCTTCCCGCTGTCGGGTAGGCCCCTCTATTGTTATAGATTATGTTGCTCTGTAATCGTCTAGGACATCTAGGTTAGGGGTTTGACATTTGGCTTGTATGTCAGTATAATAATGTATTTTAAATTGATAATCTATTATTACATGCAAATCATCTCTATGATTTTCAGATAAGAAAATTTGATATATTTTCTTCATATTTATTAAGGAATTGTTACTTTGATAACATAGAGATAATCACTAAATAATTTAACTCGTGGGTAGAATTTATCGAAAGGCTTATAGTCATGTGCCCAGAAAACGGGTCGTGACAAATAGTAAATATATAAAGTAAGACAATAAGTAATGTAATAATAGTATAGAATATAAATTATAGAATATTTGAAATTCTAAATAAGTGAATATGTAATATGTATTAAAAATATTTATTTAAAAAAATTTTTTTTAAGTGGGTTAAACAGGTAACCCGCGGGTTATCCGGGTTGAACCCGCATAACCTGCGGGTTGGCAGGCCGGGCCGCTTAGGCTCGGATTTAAATGGGCCAAAAATTTATAAACTCAACCCTCTCTTTTAGTGGGTTAAATGGGCTCGACCCGGCAGGTCGAGCCCGTTTTGACAGCTCTAGTTGAGGCATAAGTAAAATTTGATATAAATATTGGGGACATATAGTACCATTTTGCCTTAGACATATGAGTTATAAATCTTACATGTAGATCATCTGCTTGGTTAACACTCTATTTGGCCAAACAATACCATCTGATTAAGTGGACCTTAGATAGGTCTCACCTGCCAACCTCGATCGGACAATTTTGTCTAACCAAGATGTTGGTCAAATAGATGAGCCAGACTCGTAAATCTTTAAGATCTTTAATCGAATAACAGACATTTTCTATAGAAGAAATTCTTCTCGTACAAAAAGGGAAAAGCTTCTATAGAAAAAAGAGAAAATCTCCTATAAAGAAAAAATAAATTTGTAGAGAAAACAGAACATAGAATAAAACTAGAAGAAGACGATGCCCCCACTCCTCATTCGCTAATGGCGGTAGCGTAAGGGTTAGGAAATCCTAGCATAGCGGTGAATGGAAAAGGTCAAAACATACTAAACCATCTCTTGAAAGCGTAACCCTATCGAATTCAATAAAATGTGGGCATTTGGGATGAGCAAAGCCAATTAAAGAGGTTACTAAACAGCAGTTTCACTGTTCAAAACCTAAAATGGTGCTGCCGACCACAGTAGTGATACCAAAAATTTCAACTTAAGAGTAACATGGAAGCAAGCAAGCAACAATTATTGGTATGAATAGAACCATTAAACTTCGGAAATGAAAGCTTCGGTGGAATCATGAAATAAAGACGAAAGAGATGGCGGCACCAACAGGGGTCGACAGAGAAGGATGGGGTCCTGTGGATGATATTAACGAATCACCAACAACATTGAAGCACGTGTGGGGGAGCATCTAGTACCATCCACACCACTCTAGAGCTACTTCACATACTTCCCTCGCTTTGCCACCTTTATGTCCGTTTCAACTCTACGCACTTCCCCTTTCCGGGAAAAAGAACCGTTTTATTGGTCAATTTGGAAAGTAAACAAAAATATATTGAGTGTCTTAAATTTTTTTTAGTGAACTGTGGCCTAATCTGAATTTTGGCAGCTCAATTAGAAAAAAAAAAAAAGAGACAATTCTTATGGTATGGACTTGACCCGATTTTTGTATTTTTTATGGAGGAGTTAAATTATATAGAAATTATACGGTTTTACAATTTATTCATCATATAATTTAGAATAGTTATTGTCTGTGTATAAGAGTGAATGTAGGTTATATAGACAAAATCACGTAAATTTGTGTATATTTTGTGATTTTATTCATGTATTTCTTCTCAATCTTTCTTTGCAATTCCGGTTACAAAATATTTTAGAGGAAATTATTGATTAAATTCTTCAAAGATTTTAGTTATTTCAATTTAGTGTTTCAATTAGTTCTCTATGATATTAAATTTGTCTCAATTTTGTTATTTTTGATTGGATCATAAAATTTATTGTTGCTAAATCATAAAATTTATCATTGATAAAAGTTATTTTGATAGAGAGATCAAATTAAAATAAACACAATTTTTTATATATTAAATTGATACAATTGATCTTTTAAAAATTAAATTGAAATAGTTGTGATCATTAAAAGAATAAATCTGTAATTTATTCAAAATTTTATTTAAAAAGTCAAAAATAAAATGTGTAAAATGATAATGGATAGATATATAAATTCACCTTTAAAAAATGCAATTCCTATTGTTTAGAGTTAAGTGTTGAATAAATCAATCTTTATAAGTCATAACTCAATATATGTTATTTTCTTTTTTAACACTGAGTTGTATATATATTTATATATTTTTTGAGAGATTAACTTAATAGCTCTACTGCTTGAAATTCATAAAATTTAGAGATTAAATTGCATAAAATTAAAGACTAAACAATCAATATATATATATATATATACTAAACTAAGTTGTTAATATAATAAATAATTATTATTTTTAATTTTCTTTTCAAATTTTACCCATATTTGACGTCGTGCCTATCGATCATAATATAATTAAGAGTCGAGTATGCCAAATTAGGTGTTAAATCTGAATGCGAATTGACATGAAACATTTAAACAATTTGTTAGATTTGATGCAAAAATTTTAATAACTAATATATATGATTGGGGTAAAATGGAAATATTCTGAAGAATACACTGAAAATATTCTAATGTATTTTTAAATTAGAGAGACTGAATTTAATATTTTATTAAACTAAGACTAAAAATGTATTTAAAACAAAGTAAAAAAAACTTAAATACAATTATTACACTTTTGCTATTAAATTTTTTAATCAAAATATGAAAAATATATGATTTTAAATCTGATTATATATTTTAATAACCTAATATTGTATAATTGGTCAAAATGTTATATATATATATATATATTCTATTTTTAATTTAAAATATCGTAGGAAAGATATAAATAATGGTATATAAGATGAGTCAACCAAGTATACTAACAATATAATATAAGAGACGTCTCAATTGAAAAACGTGTAGAATTGTTTGAATTCTTAGTATTATACTTTTATTATATGGAACAGAAAGGGCAAAATGGGAATCAAATTTGGCATACTTTATTTATAAATACACTGCGTAGCTCTTTTCCATATGCTAACTATAGATTAGAATTAGATAAACATTTCGCTAAGGCTTTGCATCTGCTGATTTTTCGACGCCGCCATTAATGGAAGCAGAGGATCTCCTGAAGCTCTACGATTCTTTCTGGTATGAGTTCGAAATCCTGAATCGAGCCACAACACCTTCATCAAAACCAGCAAGCTCTGAATCGAACCCACGACATCAAAATCAAATCCAACAAGATTCCCCAAAACCCAAGCTTTCTCGCAGCCACACGAGGTCCATGAGCGACTCCATAGCTGAAAGCTTCCAGCTCGATTCTCTCTCGCCGGACTCCGTTCTTCTCGTCCCCAAATGCAAACTCCGAACCATTGTTTCGGGAAAAGAAGTCACAGACCCAAAAATCGAAGCAAAGAAAGATCTCGAAGATTTGCGAACAGAGAAGAAGGCGAGGAGGAAGAAGAAGAATGGGGAAAGCAAGAGTTTCTCAGATCTTGAGTTCGAGGAGCTAAAGGGGTTTATGGATCTGGGCTTTGTGTTCTCGGAGGAAGATAAAGGTTCGAGCTTGGCTTCTATAATTCCTGGGATACAGAGGTTGGGGAAGAAGGAGGAGGAGGAAGAAGAAGAAGGGGAATTGGAGCACGTGTCTGAAATCTCAAGGCCTTACCTTTCAGAAGCGTGGGAGGTTCATGAAAGAAGAAGAAGGAGAAAAGAGAAGGATAGTCTCATGAAGTGGAGAGTTCCTTCTCTGAACAACGAAACCGACATGAAAGATAATCTCAGATGGTGGGCTCACACTGTTGCTTCTACCGTTAGATGAGAAAGATATGAAGTTCGGGATAACAAATATTTTATTATATTAGGCTAATTTTGTTGTGATTCTTACATTCCTCAAACTTGTAAATTGCCATTGTAAACAAAGGAGTAAATTAAAAGAACTTTCATTCAGATTTTCGGATCTACCAGCTATAAATTTCTCTTAATCACAGAAACTCTGTTGCAATATGTCATTGAGGTTGAGGGGAGGACAAGACTTTTTGAGTTTGTTTCTTCTCGCTTGCTTAGCTGTTGTAAGTTACATGAGAAAATGACTGTCCTTGACTCATATTAATTCCATGTATAACATGATTTACTTTCTCAAAGCACGTATAGTACAGATTACCGAATGAGTACAATTATGAGTATATTGGTAAAGCAATGTAAAACATAATGTTAGAGCAATATCAATACGCCGGCATTTGAAATTAGCAACCAGGGTTTAGCTGGTTAGATGATTAACTCGATTACATATTGAGTCCGGATCGTTTGTAATTCTTTGAGAGAATAGCACAATGTTGAGTTTCACAACCCTAAACTTTTGAATCTTTTAATATTCTGTCATAAACATCAGAGAATCCATGGTCTTGCATATCGGGTGAGAAAAATGTCATCCAAAATTGATAAATATTTTTTTTGCTTGAAATTAAAAATCGGATTCTAATGCATCGAATTTAGGTGTATTGCTCGGGTTCACTTGAGTACAAAAGATTTGTCATTTTAATTATTTAACATTATTAATATTTGAAATTTGAGATTCGATTAAATCAAATAAATATAATCAGGAAAAACAAAACAAAAAAATAAATAACCAGTCTGTTAATTCAATTAAACCCGACTGAAAGTAAGCATTTTTTTTAAACAATACAACTGAAAAAATAAGTCGGTGGATTATGTATATCTCTCTTGGCAGCCACAATGTAGAGCGGATAAGATATGTTTCTCCTCTTTTTGGGTCGAGGAATTAATTGTCTTTATAGCAATTAAAAGAGAATTCAAGAAGAAATGGGACCTGCAAAAGGCTCATAGATTTTGCAATAGATTTTGCACCCAGACTAAACAAAGCAGATCGACTTAGGAATCGGTGTTTTGGAATAAAATTTAATTAAGTTATTTTACTGGATCAAAATATAATTGACTTGGTTAAGATTTGATTGATCTGGCTAGTTTTTAACTAAATTACTCAATTGGTGATCTTTTTTTTTTTTTTATTTTTTTAAAATTTCAACCTTGTATCTCATAGTTATAGATGAAAAATAACAATTTAAAATTCAAATAAACAAGCTATAATTATTACATAAATATATCAAAAAATATATATAAGAATAATAATAATATTTTTAAATATAAAATATCATTATTTTATATATATTATATCATTATATCATCTAAAATAATTTTAAATCATAAAAGTTGAATAATGTTAGTAGCAAATTTCATAATATCATATAAAGTTAAAAACAACTAAATAACCATTATTCAAAAATAAATTACTTTTAATTTTATTTTTACAATTTATTAATATAATTATAAAATATTATATTAATTTATATTGGAATTTTTTTTTTTGGAATTTTCGAACCAATGACAATGAAAAAGAGGGATTTGTTAAATGTTGATTCTGGAAGTTTTCTTTTTCTTTTTCTAGCCAGACTTGTTGATTCTCAGATTAACTTAAGGCTAATATAGTAAAAATACCCACTTATTCCTTTTCTAATTCTTTAAAAATACATACCAAATAAGTTTTTTTCCTTTTCTTATTTCTTTTTCCCTCACATACTAAACAAATATCTTAATTTCTTTTTTCCTTTTTTCTTTTTTCATTCCCTTTCTTCTTTCCATTTTTCATTTTATTTTTCATTTCTACTAATTTCTGCGAACCAAACGCACTGTAATAATTTATCACCTAGAATGTTTAATGAGCATGTGGCTCGTATGAGTATGGTAAGACCTTTAGATGATTGAGTAAGTTTTTCAGTATGTTATGTCTTTAAGACATGTTTGTTGAATATCCATATTGTTGACTTTTTGATATATGAATTGATGTTTTCCATATATGTTGGTGTGAGTGTGTGTTGCTGAGTACTATGAATATAAGTGATTGCTTTCTCTTGTGATTTTGCACAAGAAATTTAGCATAAAGTTGAGAAAGTGTTGACTATTTAAGTCATAAAATAGGAACTAATTAGAAATAGACATGAATAAAGATCATTTGCATGTAATTTTTATGATACATATCTAAAATAGATCTATGTCATTAACTGTATTAGCATTGTGATTATCACTATTGGATTTAAGTTCAATTTAGCTAGTTATAAAAACCTCTTTAATCCTGTGTTGATATGGTTGATGAACCATATAGTTATAATAATTTGATTAAATAGCTGGTTGTGCACATTAAGGTTATATATTGTCACGTCCCAAAATTTGAGCACGTGACCGGCACGGAAAGTGAATTTCATTTCACCTCCGTAAGCCTATCTTTCTCTTAAAAATCATACAATTCTTTTTCATGCAACCAAAACGAGTTCTCTATACATACTACAATTACTCACATTACATCACTGAATGAACCTACCCGATTACAGATATTTCTAGATTTATACAACTTAGAATAAGACTTAACTATTATACCTTTATCTTGAACAAATGAAAAGAAAATCATGGACTAAGGATCCATAATTCCTTATTCCGATATTTACTTTCAGCTGTCAACTCTGAAAAAAAATATCAATAAGAGGGGTATGAGCAAACCACGTGCCCAGTGAGTAGATAACACAACACTATGACAAAAAAATATCATGCATCATAATGATAACATGCAGCAACCATACGTAAATCGATCATCATATAATATAATATTATTCATAATACCTCACAACAATATCCAAGTAAATCAAATACATTTCAACATAATTCAAAATTCACAACAGCAATCGGTAAAATTAATTTCACACACATTTTTCGTACCAACCGAGTCATCCAGAATACCTCTGGATCGTTGCCCGCGGCCCCCGCCGCATCCACCCTTATCGCTCCGTTTATAATCTCCACCCTTATAACTTCACATAAATTTCTCCATGGGGTGCACTACCATGCCTTTCCTTTCCAGTCAAACACAATCACAATCACATATAAAAACATCCTCAATCATAATCTTGAGCCACATACACAACTCAGTCATTTACAATTCAAGTCACAACATAATCAATATGGTTCCAGCAACATACCATGTATACAACATAACCCATAATATAGAACAATTATTCAACTCAATTCACATACCATTCACAATCCATCATATAACCTCCATTCATGGGAAAATAAGAAAATATAATTATATACATTACCAGACACGTTCCACAATTGTTTATGCCTCATCGTTCCACATCATCCTCTTCAAACTTGGATATACAACATATTTCCACTATGATGCAAAAAGTCAATAACAGATATTTAATCATAGCAAATATTAACCCACTTACCTGGATTTCACGCTCTCGGCACTCCCACTTTGCACTTTGACCATTCCTATTGTAACCACACAAAAACCATCAGGGTTACGAAATAGAGAAATTTTCTACCACTACTCTCGACCTTTACTCACATCTTAAGTCATAACTCCTAACCGGTAATGAATATTCAAATGAAACTTATACCATTGGAAACTAGACTTAAAGAGCTTTCCAACGATATAAAGTTTGCCCAAAACGGAGTTCAGATGAAGAAGTTATGACCGATTTAAAATAAGCTAAGGTTTCCCGGCACACCTGGCGCCTGGGCGCCAACCCATGCCTGGCGCCTGGGCGCCAATTCCTTCTTCTTCCCATCTCACCTTGGCGCCTGGGCGCCACGATCGCGACCCCTTCGCGATTTCTCTCGATTTTGGCCCAAATCTGGCCAAATCTTCACCGTTTTTCATGATTTCTTTCATGGGATCTCACCCTTAATGTCTAAGGAGCATTTAGACACCAAAATCACCAATTTTAATCGAGAAACGAAGCCGGAATCTCGATTTTACCTCAAACACTCTTAAAAATAGAAAATAGGGAAAAGCTTAAGAAATAGAAATTTTTACCTCGATTCCTTGCTTTCCCTACGTTGCTTGGCTCCTAGAGGCTCACCCCGTAGCCCGAGATCCACCCTCCAAAGCCCGGTTGTAGAGTTGGAGTGTAGAGAGAGAAATTAGAGAGAAGGAAGAGAGAAAGAGAGGAGAGAAAGTGAAGAGAGAGAGAGGAAATGAGAAAAATGAATAAAAAATAGGTGAGGCCACATATATACTCGCCCGGGGTAAAATTATCACTTGCTCTGCAATTGACCCTAGTCAAGACTAGCAAAAGCAAATTCATAAAATCTCACCTCATGTGTTTTTAAATCCTAGGTGCCCCACAGATTTCCTTATTTCACTTTAGTCCCTCTCAATATCTCAAACTCCACTTTAACCCCAAATCTATCATCCTTTCGGTACCGGACTCATAATTCATTCCCATAAGCTCTATTCTTCTTCTCGGGTTCCTATTTGGTCATTTCTCAAAAGTCCTCTATACTTTCTTTTCTTTTCACTTTAGTCCTTGAGAATTTGTAAAAATTTCCTAAATTAAAAATTAAAATTTCTATTCCCTCATTTTCTTCACTAATTCAAAAAGCAAATTTTCCACGTAATTAAATTTTTCACTAAACTTCAATTTAGACTTTAAATATTCATATAAATTCTTGGGATATTACATATATATATATATATATATATATATAACGCCAACAATTCTCCCACTTTAGACTATGTATGATCCCAAAATTGTACATGTATATATTAATTATTGTAAATTGCTAATAATTATATTTGTGGACTTACATATTAATTATTATATATGTGTATATATATTTGGGATATATATACATTGATATATATTGATTAGGTCCAAATTTATGATCTTTATAAAAATATATTTTTGGGTTGGACAAATTAATAAAGGTGATTGGTCGTTGTTAATAGTGAGGTCAACCCATTAAGCCAATCCATGAGTATGATAGGTGTGTTATGATTATGTGGGTTACAAGGGTTGGTTTAGTTTTGGATATATATATATATATATATATATATATATATATTGTGTGTGTGTGATGAGACTTATCCAACATATTAAAACCAAATTATAAAATCACTCTTACTATCCTAGAAGAGTTTTACCTAATTTCAAGAGAAATCATCATCATAGATCAAGATACACTCTTTAATGTTTTATAATATGTTGCAATATGTTGTTAGTTAGATTGTTAATTTACCTGTCGAGATCTTATAAACAATTAATTCATGATCATAATAAATAATTTGTGATTTGGTCAAATTACACATATAAGAGATTATGAATATTTGGTTGTTTGTTGTCATAACTTAGTTAAAACATCTTTCAAGTATAATTCCTAGATATCACTAATTTTCGCCCTCATCACGTTTCCTTTTTGGTTACATATAGATATATAGGCTCAAGTGCAAGCGTTTAAATTAAAGGTTCCTTTTCTCATACTTCTGTTTTATTCACTTATTTGAATTTGAAGTATGGCACAAAAGTGCAACAAAAAATACAAAAGGTATAGCACAAAAGGAACCAAACGTGTATTGTTTTTAAGCAAGTTGTGTTAGTTGAGTTCGGATCCATTACCTAGTGCCGTAGCGTGCTTGACGACTATAGGTCGCACAATGAGTGTGGACCCTACTCACTGGTGCAAAGCCCATACTCATCGTGCGATCCAGATGCGTTAAATTTTTTCGTGCATATTGACTAGTTTATTGTTAACTAAATTTTCAAGTTCCTTTTAAGATTGATCGGTCAAATTAATGAATAAAATAATAGAGAAATAAAGTATAACTTATACATATATCAATAATTTTTACTTTCTTTTTTCTGTGATGAATTGATGCACTGGTCCCTCCCTTTTTCTTTTTTTTGGGACTGGTCCCCTCCTACTCAACTCGATTAGCACACGGTATATATGTGTATAAAGTTCGTTTATCACATGGGCTATGATAAAAAATACAGTTGCCTTATCTAATTAAGCAAGCGCCGCCATTTGACACAAATGCGAAGCGTGTTGCCGAGTTGAAAAAAGAAATGGACCATTTTCTGTTAATATCTTTCAGAATGAAGGCCAATATAGTAAAACCCAAATTATATAAAATATAGAGTAAATTACTATTTTAGCATATTAGTTTTCTACCAATTTCATTCTCAAAAAAATTATTTGTATCAATTTAATCATTAAAAAATCCATTCTCAATCAAAAGAATTCCTCCGTCCACAAAATTAACACACGTGGCCATTAGTATTGACATGGCATGCTACCTAGAACTTATATATAAAAGTAATTTTTTAATTCTAAATGGGTTTAACTAACATATGAGTTGATATCTGAGCTAAGATTTGTCAAATTGAACGAGTTGGTGCTAATACGTAAAATAAAAGTAACCACATTAATAGCGGTTCAATTTTAACAATTTAGATAAATATTGAGTTTAGAGATAAAATTAAAACTAATTAAAAAGATACAAGACTAAATTGACATAAAATATAATTATATATGATTTAAAATTAAAATTTAAATCAAAATTTAAAAACAATACTTTTGCCTTCTATTAATATCTCTCAACATGAACGGTAATAAAATAAAACTCACAAATTATTTAAAATATATAATATGATTATATTTATATGTAATTTTTAATATTTATATATCTTCATAATTATATCCTCTACTAAAAATAATATATATATATATATATATATATAATTTCTTAAAAGTGATACTGTAAAAAATATATAGTTTTTTTTTAGAGGTAACGTAGTAACTAACTGTAACTAACTTTTCTCCCATATAGTACGCCTCCATGATCCCAATCTAGATAACTTTAATTTGAGATGTGCAGTTTTGTCGAATATCACCTGGCCGCCACTGATGAAAGCAGAAGTCGTTGAGCTCTACGATTCATTCTGGTTTGAGCCTCAAATCTTCATGGGAACACCCAATTCATCTATTTCTCCGTCAAAGCCAGATCACGAAATCCATCAGGAACCCACAGATTTGGAGTTCTCACGCATCAGAATCGTTGATTCCAGGTCCATGAGCGAGAGCGATAACTTCATGCTTGGTTCTTTCTCACCAGACTCTGTCTTTTTGATTCCCTCACCTCGAACCGATTCATCAGGAAACGACGTCACAGAAGATTTAAATCCCATCTCTAATCAGAGTTTGCGTAAAAGGAAGAGAAAGAGAACACGAGTTTGTCAAAACTTGAATTCGAAGAGCTGAAAGGGTTAATGGATTTGGGATTCGTTTTCTCAGAAGAAGACAGAGATTCGAGATTGGCTTCCATCATTCCTGGGTTGCACAGATTGGGGAAGAAGAAAGAAGATGAAGAAGAGGGACTTGATGAGTGTGCGATTTGGAGACCTTATCTCTCTGAAACGTGGGAGGTTATGGAGAGGGAGAAGAAAGAGAAGCCATTGATGAATTGGAGAATTCCTACTGCGAGCAGTGAAGTAAGCATGAAAGACAATCTCAAATTGTGGGCTCATGTCGTTGCATCAACAGTTAGCTGATCAATGTTCGTTATAATTGGTGGTTGCGAAATTGTAAATTACAATTGTAAATATTGAGTAAATTATGTGTAATATATATATATATATATATATATATATTTTGGGATGATCATGTAACATTTTCTTTTGATGTTTATGAAAAGAAGTATGAAAATTGTTTTACGATTGTAATGAACAGGGTGTCTTTGCTTATAATAAAATAATGTCGCCACACGGGGTCTGTTCGAGTAACATACATCTTTTGTTTAAAAACTATACGTAATTCTCTTAATATATATTTGGATATGCATTACAAATATACGGTGTAATGAACAGAGTGTCTTTACTAATAATAAAATGATGCAGCCACATGGAATCTGTTGGAGTAATATACATCTTTTCTTCAAAAACTTACACATTATTCTCTTAACCGTCACTAGCAACATTTGCAAGCAATTCAGTTTCAGTGGAAAGATTGCATAGTATAAACCGAAATTCGTGTTAACTATGGTAGAAGAGATTAGATGTAAGATTATGGGGAGGATATGTAAGGAGAAGAAGATGGAGATATCAGGGTCCTATTGTCCCAAGAGCACAAGACTTGTTAAAGACATACCAGAGGAAGAGACGATGTTGACCCCACAATAAGGAAGGGGTCCTACTGGTGCCAGATATGAAGTTGAAAGTTTGTGCAAATGAGTAGGACCTACTTGGAGTACCGTACGAGTATTGATGCAGTGATGGCTATTTGGTACAAAAATTTGAAGCAGTATTATAATTTATTTAATTAATTTATAAATTTATTTGATTAAAATAAATATGTTTGGTAAATAAATTTATTTGAATAGTTTATGGTTTTTATATATTTTTTTCTTTTACTCTTATTATTTTATTAAAATTTTTATTATACCTTTATTCCTCATATACATATAATATATATATATATATATATTTTATAATATAATATATTATAAAATATAAAATACAATATGTATATATATATATATATAATATAATGAAATATATATATTTTTAATAAATTATATATATAATAATTTAAATTAATTTAATTCAAAAATGATATGTTTTTTTGTATTATTTTGGGATTACAAAATATTATATAAGTATGTCATTTTATATCATTTTAGCTAATTCAATAACTATTTTTACTAAATATTTCTAATTCAATAAGCTAGTTTAACAATTTTTAGTTTTCAACTATATAAAAATTAATTTTTTAAACTTTCAACTACCTTATCAATTATTTTTGTCAAATAAAACTTTTGTCCATGTCTATTACAATACAATACATAGACATAGCTAAAGGTCTACAAATCATTTATAAAGATTGCAAATGGAGTGGTAATATGGCGATCTTTTGTGAGCAAGGAGACCTTGGAAGCTGCCTCTTCAGGATGCAGAAGGAAGATAGTAGACCTTATAGCGCCACAAGAGTCCGCCCAAGAATCTGAGATGTGAGGACAAGAAAATGTAGACGGTGCTTTGGTATAACTCATCATGGTCTTATTTCTGATATTTATACATTAGTTGTCCTTTTTGCAAGTTCCATGGTGTTGTTATGGTTTTGAATGGGGATTGGGTAATGTTCAGCCACGGTTTTATTTTGAAATTTAATCATAGCATTTTATTGTTGATGATGTCAAAAATGAAGTTAGTTTTTGTTTTTTTGGGTACAATACGAAACAAACCTCCCCCCATTAACTGGAGCACACTTGTTCAAGGAGTGATCTATGAAGCTCAGAATCTTCCCGAGGGGAATTTCCCCTGTTCTCTTTTCTAACTAAACAAGTTCTTGTATGATTACCTTCTCAGAGGATGGCAAGGAGAAACGTGCTCCTCCCTTTCTTGATTATTTAACATCCTATCCAGTTATACTCTGTAGTGCTTGAGGTGGTTTTGAGAGGGGAAGGGTAGGGCCTTTTATTATTCCTCTGTTTATCATACTTCCATTGTTCTGCCAAGCCATACTGTATTCTTTCCATTTTGCTGTAACGGTGATAAGGGCAGCCCAACTTGTAATGCTCCCACTGCCCCCTTTATATGCTTAGCCTTGTTCCTAACTTTTTATATGTTATCCAACATAATCATTATGAGAAGAACAAAGCCGTATAACTCATTCTAGTGATTTGCCCAGTGCCAGAACCAAGTGCCCATCCAGTGGATCATAGACTTCTGTTGAATGTTTTCTGTCCTGATTGTAAGGTCCACACCCAACCATAAACTTCTCTCAAAGGGACACAACAGAAAGATATGGTCCTACTTCTCATTTTGATGATCGCACGATGGGCATCCATCCTCCACATATGAAATAGGATTATCATAGCCTTATTTTTATTCTTTTTAGATAGTTCTTTGATTGCATGTTACACGAATATTTATCCTTCTTTTGAGCTTTCGTAAGTAGTTTTAATTGTTTAGTTATCTATGTTTTTAGCTTGTTTTGATTTCTCTTTAGTTGCTTTTGTAGGTTGGAGCTTTGAGAAGCTTAAGTTTGAAGTTCAAGCGCGCTCAGCTACAGAATCCCAGAGCAGTCAAGAATCATATTTCCAACTCCAGTGCTGAGCGCTTGGCGCTCAGCGCTAGCACTTACTTATGTGCACGTTTTCATTTTTACACCAGCGCTGAGTGCTCTCGTGCAATCAAAATTAAAGGAATAAAAATAGTGCTATAACACAGAGAAGTGGTGTTTTTGCAGAACCTCCTCACACGGCTTGGGTCTGGAGTCTCCATATAAACATCAATAGCCTCTGGGGGGTCTGAAATTTCCAGAATTCTTTCCATGGGAAGGCAGTCCAGATCCAGTCTATTTCAATTTGTGTTATTTTCCCTGGCGAGTAATGTGTAGGCTTTAGAGACAGAAGAATCTTGTACTGCTTTTATTCTATAGGAGGCGATCCTTAGCAAACTTAGTGATTTCCGGTTGGAAATTTTCCTTCGTTTGCATGTATAAGTTACTACTGTACACTTTGTGGCAAGTCAGCTCATTTTCTGGTGTAGTTATAAAGTGAATATTTAGAATCTGAAATAATTTGCTTGAAAGTTGTGGGATAAGCTATGATATTTTATGAAGCTGAAGTAATGCGCCCTCCCCCCCCCCCCCCCCCCCAAAAAAAGAAAAACTTCTGGATCCAGCCCACGACTGTTTGGAATCTAAAATAATGCAAAAAGTTTGTGTGATGTCTTATGAAGGTGAAATAGTGCAGGAAAAGTTCAGGTTGAGCACAACAGTATGGCATATTAAGTTAGAATCCTGTTCAAATGTTAGAAAAATACTGCAAGAGTTTGGTAATGCGTCTGGTCTTTTATCCCAGCGAGGACAAGTTGGAAATGGAAAGAGCATTAACATATATAGGTTGTATACTTACCCCACGAGAAGGTTGAGTCCATACATTCAGAAAGTGGAAGACCTCATAGGCCTATGTGGCACAAATGTAGCAAATGGGAGTGCAATGATGCCAATATCGAGGCATGGAGTAATAGATAGAATAAAATGGACACAATTCCTCAGGAGTGTACAAGGTTGCTAATGGGTATAGGCTTGTAAGATTCAGGCTGGCATGAGTAGAAACCAAGAATTGACTATGGAAATTAAGCCTTTCCATGAAGATTTTGATTTCTGGATAGAAGATGTGCCAAAAATTATTTATTTAGAACATTTTAAGAGAATCATTAAAGATTATAGCACTTCGCTCCTGAATACATTCTCCATTTGATGAACTTTGGCAAGTGAATCACATAACCAATGCTTGTAGTGAAAAACATTTTTGATATTTTCTTGTGGTTATTCTTTATCGATTTAGCCTATTCAAAATTGATATACTAAATCTATTCAATACTTTCTCATAAATTATTTAGGCTCTTTTGAGTTGTCTGGATTTTACGCTCTCAAGTTACTAAAAATTAGAAGGGTTTCAAGTGGCCAGATTGGTTTGATTTACGAAAGCCATATTTTAATCTATTATTAGTCAGCCAATAAATTAGTGGTAAATAGCGCAAGTAAAAAGTTAGTATCAAAATCCTATCAAGTAATATGACATGATATTAAACGTATCATTTAAGTAAATTAAATAAATTAATAGATCAAAAGAAGCCAATTAAACGACAGCTAAAATATCCAAGATTACTATGTTGCCAAGTCATTGTAAATATTGATTTTTGTATTAGAGATTTTTTTGGTCTTGTATCTTTATAGTTCTTAATCTACTTTTCATTCAAAATAAACGGTAATTTATACACACACACACACACACACTGACAACATCATATGAGATATCCTCACATGAAAGGATCTTGATCTCTAAAGTTAGCCATTTACTTAGATTGCTTCAGCATACTGCGCAAAACCTGAAACTGAACCTCGTTCATGGACAAAAAGAATTAGCTGGAAAACTGCATTCATATCTTTTTAACAATAATTACGCAAAAATTAAACACGTTATCTTCAAAAGATAAACAAGAAAGATAAGGATGAGAAGTGAAACATAAATTCCAACTAAGATTTATCGCTGCAAGTGCTCTTTTAAATTCCCGAGAGGGCCAAAACCTTTCTCTTTTGTTTCCTCTTTGCTACAATTGCAATTACTAGTGTTTAGGTTTGCACCACATTTCAGGCACAAACCTTTGCATCGAGGATCACATATTGCGTTAATGGTAATCTCAAGATGCACCCTGTCTCTTATGTGCTTTGAAATGTCAATTTCCTTCTCTTCACGAGGAAAATGCAGTCGATCATCCCAATCAATTAATGCATCATCGTCGTCATCTTCATCACCTTCTTTACCATTGTTTCCAGAACTTTTGTATTTGTCTTCCCCAAAAATAATGCCCAAATCAATAGTTTCTGGTTCAACAACCGGTTCTTCAGTGAGTAAAAGAGAGAACTCAGAGAATATGCACTCAGCAGCCGGCTCACCGCACCTTCAATAAGAAGTTACATTGAAAGAAGCTATTTAATTGAAAAGGAAGTAGAGGAAGTAATTATGCAATTGAATAAGCCATCGTAAAATACTCCAGGATAATATTTTATATACATCTAATGAACTTCAGGAAGATGAACAAAGTAGAACATTGTTATTTATGTAGCCATGCACATAAAGCTTAACTTATCACATGAAAACAGCAGAGGGCCTTCTCTCTTCATCTTTTGGTCTATTCCACAACTTACCTTTGCTTCAAACATATTTATATACACTTTTGGATACATAATAGAAAAATTGCGATAACTATCCAGGTTGGTCCTCCATAACTCAATAAAGATTACGATACATAAGACTGCGGTTGCATTGCACAGCTTCTAGTCACTTAAGGGAAAAAAGACTTCTTAGAGGATCATGCAGTCTTCTATCATACCATTATACCCAATTGAGATTTGACCTTAGCTAGAAAATTCACATGGAATACATATTTGGAAGGGGAGAAAAATAAAGATAATTAGATAATAGCAGGTATTGAATCCACAAGTTGCATTGGCTCAGTTTTCAGAGTAAGAGACTAAAATTTAAGTTACAGAAAATAAACCAACCATATTGTTCAGTTCAGGGCTAGGCGATACTGGTCAGATAAATTTGGAAATCAGAAGGCAGCCCCGTGATGTACTACTTGATTGGAAACAATGTAGATTTTAGCATTGGCTCACCATATATCCATAAGACTAAGATTTAACATGGTAAGATTTAACTGAATTTACATAACAAGAGATAGGATCCGTAATGATCATATACGAGCTAGAGTTGGAGTGGCACCTATTGAAGAAAAAATGGTTGAAAACCGTTTAAGATGGTTTGGACATGTGCAAAGAAAACCGTTGGAAGCGCCAGTTAGGAGAGTTGAACAGATGTTTTGGAGACCTGTGAAAAAAAGTCGAGGAAGACCAAAAAGGACACTTAGAGAAATTATTGATCGGGACCTTTTGATAAATGAGATATCTAAAGAATTGGTCATTGATAGAGCTCAATGGCGTCGTGCGATCCATGTAGCCGACCCCACTTAGTGGGATAAGACTGTGTTGTGTTGTTGTTGTTGTACATAACAAGTGAAGTAGGACTAGAATACAGTGAAGAGAATTTATAATATTGAGAATTAGACCCTGAAGGAAAAATTGTATACCAAACTTTAGTTAAATGATACACAAAGTGAAATTACATTTCCGTAGAGTGTAATTTTTGGCGCAAAAGGTAGAAGTCATAATGAAATCACAATCTGTTTCAGGATTTAAAACTTCATTGAGGACATTCCATGTTAGATGAACAAAAGTAAAATACTCTCATTTTTTGTTTTGTCACTAGCAAGTATGCAAAAATGCCTGAAAATTTCTGTGGAATAGTTACTAGGTATACTTCACCCCATTAAAATCAGTTTGATCTTTCATGCCAATACAGTGTTAACAAATTATAGTTATATATGCCGATCTTTTATCCTATAAAAGAAAAGTTAGCATTCGTAATATATGAGAGAAAGAAAAATGGTAATCACACTGAGAATGCTGCTGCATGTTTAAAATTTCTAAGCTTACAGCTCTTAGCAGCAGCTGTTATACTTACATTGACAGTACAGCTTACAAAAATGACATCCATAGCCCAAATACCTAATTCAATATGTATAACATTTCAAATTAAAAACTATATCTTATTGCATTTATTGTTTCTTTTCTTCCTCATTGGAACTGCTTTGAACCAACTTAATCAGGTATTCCAAATTTAAAACAATGAACTATATATATATATATATATCTAATGGGTTATGCCTCTCCATTCCCATAACTACCTACAAGGTAAGGGTGATATAAATCTCCATGGAATCAAGGACAAAATAGAATCATCATCCTGTGCATTTTTTTCCTACAAAACTAAGGAATCCTCATTTATCAGAACATCACTACAATAACTAAGGTCTTTATTTTATTGAAAAAGAAATATTATTAAGGAAAAAGAAAGAGACAAAGGATACAAAGAAAACTGAAAAGAAAAGGAGGACTAGGGGTCACCTAAAGAGAACAAAACACAAACAAAAAAAATCCCAAGATGCCCAAAGACAAGGCTAAAACAACAAGGTCCTCCAGTCCCGATGAATATCTACCAAATGGACCCCCTTAAAAAACCCATTAGCAGAAACCCACAGAGAAGCCGCAAAGCAAATTCTATCTCACAACAAATGAGGTAGGAAAAAACAATGCTTGAACACCTTAGAGTTTCTTTCCATTTAAAGGAAACACACGGTTGAAAAAATAGTTGCCTTCCACAAGGCCTTGTTTTCCTTTCTCGAACCAAAGCTGAATAAGTTTGTGGCCCAAAAAACACCAAGATCACCCGAGCAAATCCAACTCTCCTCAAAAAGGCCAAATAATCTATTCCAAATATCCCAAGCCACCCGACAATGTAAGAAAAAATGACTATTTGTTTCCAAATTCCTCCAACTCATCACGCAAACAACAGCAGCAACAACAACAACAAAGCTTTATCCTTAGGTGGGGTCGACTACATGGATCGCACGACGCCATGAGCTCTGTCACTAACCAACTTTTTAGGTATCTCGTTTACCAAAAAATCATGTTCAATAACTTCTCTAAGTGTCATTCTTTGATTTCCTTGTCCTTTCACCGGACTTCAAACCATCTGCTCAACTTTCCTCACTGGCGCTTCCAACAGTCTTCTTTGAACATGCCCAAACAACCTTAAACGGTTTTCAACCATTTTTTTCTCAATAGCTAACTCTACTTCGTATATGATCATTACGGATCATATCTCTTCTTGTATGACCACACATCCATCGCAACATCTTCATCTCCACTACCCCAATTTTTTGTTCTTATTGTCCTTTCATTGCCCAACATTCACTCCCATATAAAATTGCAGGTCTTATAGCAGTACGATAAAACTTTTCTTGGAGCTTATTAGGTACTTTACGATCACAAACAACTTCTGATGCTATTCTCCACTTCAACCACCCAGCTTGTATCCTATGTGCCACATCTCCAATAATTTCACCGTCATCTTGTATAACTGATCCCAGATACCTAAACTTTGACACTTGTGATACAACTTGATCTTCAATTTTAACCTCCAACTCGTTTCTAGCTTGTCGCTTGTTAAACTTACAATGCATATATTCTGTCTTACTCCTGCTCAGACGAAAACCCTTCAATTCCAAAATAGCTCTCCATAACTCTAGTTTAAAATTAATCTCTTCCCTTGATTCTGCTATAAGAATAATATCATCTGCAAAAAGCATGCCTTTGGGGATTTCTTCTTGAATGTGTCTCGTCATAACATCTAAAACCAAGTCAAACAAATAAGGGCTCAAAGATGATCCCTGATGCAGGTCAATCTTAATAGGAAAGTCTCTTGTCTCTCCTCCAAACGTTCTCACACTAGTTATACCCCCTTATACATATCTTTTATAGCTCTAATATACGCAATCCGTACATCGTTCTTTTTCAAGACTTTCCACAGTTTTTCTCTTGGTACACGATCATAAGCTTTTTCCAAGTCAATAAATGCAATATGCAAATCTTTTTGTTTACTCCGATACTTTCCATCAATTCTCTTAGTAGATAAATAGCTTTTATAGTAGATCATCCCGGCAGAGTGTGACTCATAAGCTTAATTCCTTGGTAGTTTGCACAGTTCTGGATGTCCCCTTTATTTTTCTATATAGGCACTAAAGTGCTTCTTCTTCATTCCTCAGGTAATTTCTTGGACCTTAAAATCTCATTAAAGAGTTTAGTTAGCCAGATAGTACACTCCTTCTCTAAACACTTCCAAACTTCAATAGGAATACCATCGGGACCAACGACTTTACCATTATACATTCTTCGAAGAGCTTCATTGACCTCATCAATCTTAATCCTGCGATAATATGCCAAATTTTGTTCTCTCTCCAGGGTAGTTAAATCTTTCATATCACTAGCTGACCCTGCTGCATCATTAAAGAGCTTGTAAAAGTAACCTTGCCATCTATTTTTAATATCTTCATCTGTAACCAAAATTTTTCCTTCTTCATCCTTAACACATCTTACTTGATCCAGATATCTAGATTTCCTTTCTTTAGCCTTCGCAATCTTGTAAATCTTTTGTTCCTCCTTTTTCGTTCCTAAGTCCTTATAAAACTCTTCAAACGCTTTAGATCGTGCTGCACTTACTGCTTTTTTAGTCTCCTTATCAGCCTTCTGATACCTTTCCCAACACATCACGCAAACATCAGGAGAAAAAGCTTTAGAAGACATCCTAATCTAGAGCATATCGTTAGTATTAATTCTATTGAGAACAACTGCCCAGACAAAGGATTTAACCTTTAAAGGCACCTTAACTTTCCAAAACGAATTATTAAGAAAAGTTGGCTCTTGTGGGCTACGAGTCAAAAAATTATAAAAAAAGAACAACTATAAGAACCCGAGGAATCCAAACTCCACAGCCTCATATCAAGGGAAGAGGAGATGCAGAACGAATCCAAAATTTCCAACATCAAAGTAAGATCGTCCACAAGTCTATCATTTAAATTTCTAGAGAAATGGAAATTCCAGGAAAGCTTGTAGGCTACGAGTCAAAAAATTATAAAAAAAGAACAACTATAAGGACCCGAGGAATCCAAACTCCACAGCCTCATATCAAGGGAAGAGGAGATGCGGAACGAATCCAAAATTTCCAACATCAAAGTAAGATCGTCCACAAGTCTATCATTTAAATTTCTAGAGAAATGGAAATTCCAGGAAAGTTGGTCCCCATAAAAGCAAACGAAATCCGCAATGGGAGCATCATGCAAAGAAGACAAAGAATAAAGACGAGGGAACCTATCCATGAAAGGATTATGACCAATCTAGCAATCCTCTCAGAAATGAAAACGGGATCAGTCTCCAACACGTAAAGACAACATTAGAGAGAAGGAAAGATGTGCCTGTGAAATTGCCTTCCAGGGGCTTGTATGCATAACGGCGCCTCCCGAGTTTGCATCCCAACCATTCCAATTTAATCCAAATTTGGCTTTAATCACCTTATGCCAAAGGGACTTAGGCTCTAGAGGGAGGCGCCATAACCACTTAGCCAAAAGAGAGATGTTTTTAGACACCACATTACTAAGACCCAACCCCCTCTTCCTTAATTCTACAACACAAATCCCAACTGACCAAATGATCCCTTTTACTTTCTCCTCCATCAGATCACAAAAAATCTCTCATAATTTTTCTCAATACTATGAGCCACCCCAACTGGAATCTTGAATAGGGACAAAAAATACAAAGACATACTAGATAAGGACGCCTTAATTAACGTAATTTTCCCTGCTAAAGAAAAATAAGCATCTTTTCAAGTATCAAGCTTCTTAGAGATTGCTTGAACCACAAGATCCCAAAAAGACTCCGCACGAGGATTACCACCTAGAGGAACGACTAGATAAGTAAGAGATAAACTTAACACTGCACAACCTGCTGCCTCAGCTAACTCAACCAAATGCCCTTCCTGAATGTTAATATCAGCTAAGCCACTCTTGCCTAAATTAATACGAAGCCCCGACACCAATTCAAAGACCTATAAAAGCGAAAGCACATTAAGGAAATTCTCCCTATCATCAAACAAGAAAAGAATAGTGTCAAACTGCAAATGAGACACTTCACACCTATTCATTCCAATCATCAAGCCTCGAACAACTCCTCTACTAGAGCCCCTTCGCAATAGCCGACTTAAAACATCAACCACAAGAGTAAAAAGAAAAGGAGACAAAGGATCACCTTGCCTAACTCCACATTGCCGCTTGAACACCGGTTAACCATGTCATAAGCCTTTTCAAAGTCCAACTTGAACACTAGCACCTTTTCCTTTCTTCGTTTGCTATCCTGAACTAACTCATTAGCAATCAAGCTAGCATCACGGATTTGCCGATCAGCGATGAAAGCACTCTGGTTCTTAGAAATGGTGTCCCTAAGCACCTCACCCAATCTCACAGAAAGTACCTCAACAATGATCTTATAGACACTAGTGACCAAACTAATAGGCCTGAAATCCCTCACCTTAATAGACCTATCTTTCTTAAGAACTAGAACAATGAAGGTAGAGTTCATACTAGTGAGTATACGCCCTATACGGTGAAATTCTTCAAACGCCTTCATCAGATCATCCTTCACAATGGACCAACAAGCTTGAAAAAAAACCATATTGAAACCATCAGGCCCAAGCGCCTTTTCCTTCTCCATCTTCCAAATGGCACCCCTAACTTCCTCTTCCTCAAAAGGCCTTTCTATCCAATCCCCCTTTGAACAATCTATAAGCAACCAATCCAACCCTTCAATAGACAGCCTCTCACTACAATAACCAAGGTCATTAAGCAACAAAATAAAATTTCAATGAATAGAAACTAAATTTATATCAAAATAAATAGAAAGCGATTTAAAAGCAAGAAGTTATAGATGGTCACACAAACATGTAACAAAAACACCTTAATTGTAAGAAAACAGGACAAATTTATGTAGGCAATACCTATTACAACCAAGGGTGATGACAGTTTTTATGATCCCATCAAGCATCAACTTTTTCTTCTTCTTGTTCACATCTATGGAGATCTGAACAGGTGTCCCATGTGGATAGTCCTTCACAGCTTTTGTAACACGCAATCCCATAACAGAAGCCCTAGATTTAGAGACATCAGTTGAAAGTCTTCCTAGACCTAGTCTTTCCAGAGTAGTGCAGTATTCCAGATGTGAAACTGACGAGTTTCTCTTGTATATTACTGCACCTTCCCATGGTGACCCTGTATCTTCAAAGTCTTCTTCATCATCCCAATCCAAGGATATTGTCCTTTCTTCTGTAAATGATTCGTTAGTAACTCCCTTGCATCTAGCAGCAGATCTACGAAGAATATTTGGTTCACTTCTAAAGTTGGGAAAGGTGCAACAGAGAACTGTTCTGTGTCGAAAGGGAGTATGTGAATTATATGAAGCTTTCTTATGGAAAGTCAAATTATAAATTTTACTCTGAGTAATATGAAAAGGTACTGTAGAGGATGATGGGAATACAAGTGACATTTTAGCTTCAGGTTTCAGTGAAGGGAAGTCCCAAAAATAAAAAAATGGTATATGCTACTATGATATTTGTGCAAAAGCCAAAATAGGTCTGTCTCAAATTGGAGGTTCAAGATGTCACGAAGGCAGCAACTATATATCTGTGGCCATGCAAAATAACTCACATCCTGAGTTGGTGTGAACCAGTTGACAGGCACTGAATTCTACAACAAATGAAAACTAGTCAGCATAAAATGATAAACATTAGCAAACATAAAAATTTTCACATGAAACTCAATTAGGGGGAAAATAAAAGAACCAAATACCCATTGAAGCGACGAATTCAATCACGAAAAGGATAATACAACACATACAAGTAAAAACAGACTACAAAAACTGAAAGGTAACAAAAAGAGAATTCTGTTGTGCTACTTGTACCGTTGCTAGAAATTTAATAGCATTAATTGACAAACCCACACAATATAACAGGTTTCGTCAATAATAGAAGTGGAAGAAAAATACGATAAGGTTTAAAGTAGATAATCAGCAGAGCCAAGAAGAAGACAACATAATAACGATTTGGCTTATTTAATTGAATATCTGTCATCAAAGAGTTGAAGGATAGCAACTCACTGAGCAAAGGGTAACAACTTGCAGACTGAAAATGGAAGAGAGACCTGATATTCTAAAGTAATAAATTAATTACTTCGCAACAATCTTGAAGGGATTAGGGATTTCGACTACATACCGTATCGTTGGCAAGAGACTAAGAGATTGAAGGGCTGAGAGATGACGAAATAGACACCGGCAAGACCCTGAGGGACTGAGGGGCTAAGAGACAATGGGTCGACGGAGCTGGGAGAGGAAGACTACCAACGCCAAGAAGTGAGGACCTTCGTTTGAGATAGGGTGTGTTTAGTAAATGCGTGGGTGAAAGTGGGTGATGTAAATTTAGATATGTCAAGTCGGACCCGTCACGGCTAGGGGAAAAGTGGGCCGGATATTTTTTTGGACGAAGTGAAATTTTGAGGGCCCGACTTCTTTTTTTGTGAGCGGATGGGTTAAATAGACCAGCCGGTCAATTCATTTTTTTTTATTTTTTATTTTTATTTTATTTTTTAAATTTATTTTTTTATCAATCAAGTCAATAAAAATATTTAAAAATAATATAACTAATTTAAAAATATCAAAAGTTTTACAATACAAAATAATTAATCAATATTTTTTAAGATGTAATATTAAAAAAAAAGTAAAAGCTCATACATCACTAATTATTCAATACTCATCATTTAATTAATATTATTATAAAATACATACACATTTATGTAGATATATGTATGATAGCAAAGTAGGAAAATATTATTATAAAAATTAAAAAAAAAAGAAAGGGTTAGGCGAGCCAACCTGCGTGTTAGGCGAGCCGAGCCTAAAAAGCCCAGTTAAAAACGAGCCACAATTTGAAAAACCCAACCGACCTAAAAAGTGAGCTAAACAGGCTCACCTCGACAACTTTATGTAAATTAGATTTGATTGAATTTTGGAGCGAGAAAATTTAGTTTAGATTAATGTAATTTATGTTTAGAAGGTATTTGAGTAAACGTGATTTGAAGTAAATGTTTAAATATTAATTTGTAAACGTGATTTTAGATGTGTAATTATTACAAAAGAATATAAATTTTATTTTTATTTTTTAATATATCATGATGTTTTAGATGTATTAATATTAATTATAATTAAAGTGTTAATAAATTATTAATTATAACTAAATTAATGACTAATTTTTTTATTAATAATTAAATTTTAAATAAAATAAAATAAATATTCATTATAATTAAATTTTAACAAAATGAATTAATAATTTAAATAAATGAACTATCTATTATTTAAATTTAATTTCTAATTTTTTTTAACTTCTTACTTAACTAGTTTACGTTCATTATTCAACCATACAATAACACTCAAAATTTGGTAAACTCTTTCTAATCTTAATTAAAATTCCTATTATAACAATTTTGTTCATTTTCAAATATTTTACTTCTAATATATAACTTTTCATTTTATTCACTTAGGTTCTTGGCTAATATTTTTTCTTTTTCTTTTGCATGGTCCCATATCATATTTAATTTCATCTAAATCCCTAGTCCCAGTATATAATTTTTTTGAAATTGTAATCTTTTCATTTCTTTTACTTTAGTCCCTATCATGCATATTATTAGTTTTCACTTGGTATATTAATTTTAAGTTAAAGTTCAGTTCAGTCCTTCTTTGTCTGGTCTATAAATTTAATTTAAATTAAATTTTGCTTTAGTTTCAACATTTACCAAAAACTTTTCTGTTTATTCACTTAGGTCATTGGTTAAAATTTTTCTTTTGTCTGTTGAATGATTTAAGATCATATTTAGTTTCATATAGTTCCATAGATCTAGAATTTATTTTTCTCAAAAATTAAATCAACCTCTGTAAACTTTTTATTTCTTTATTTTAGTCCCTATCATATAAGTTATGTTTTTTTTTTTCTCATGTTTTTTTATGCCCAAACCTACTCAGAACTTCTTCTTATATGTTTTTAGGACATATTTGATCATTTTCAACCTAAATCAAGGCAAAACATGAATTAAAACGAAGTTTTTTTAATTCCACAAGTTTACACTACTATTTGGTTCACGCCACTACGATGCCGAATCGCCCAGAATTGAATTCGTCGTAATTTGCAGTATAGTGATCCCCAAGTCGTATTCACTCAAGGAGTCTCACTTCTAAACAGTAATTAATCATTCTAAACACCCAAACACTAATGAAAAGTACATGAACGGGGGGGTTTGTTGGCAGTACTAATAAAAACAGAACAGCAACCAAATAACTACAATAGCAGCAGCAGCGAAATTTGCAAGGTGTTAACAGTAAAGAGATTATGTAATCAGCCACTAGGATTCATGGGAATGCAACTATCATTATCTAACTCATTGATTTAGTTTTGTTCTCATTCCATCGTTTGGTTCTTTATGAAAAATGGTTCTAGAATAACATCTAGAATTTTTAATGCTACTAATTACAGTCAAGAACATCTCTCTACTATAACCAGATGCATTCAGTGGAAAATCTCAACCAAACCAAGTTAAATATATCATCTAACTAGTCATTTCGCCTCCCTCACTTTCTTAATCAGTCAAGCAAGGTTATATCTTATATATATAAGTCAGTTTATGTTACTTCTCAAGCTCTAATCAGAATTTGACAGCAACATAAACATAACATCAAAACAGAAACAAAATGAGATGAAAATGGAGAATAAAACACTTAACTTGCATTCTTAGTTCAAGCTACAACATCCCAGTGGTCCAGTGACTGATTACAATGAAGACTTAGCCCTCCATGAGAGCAAAACAGCAAATGACAGAAGAGAAAACAGAGAGGGAAAAAGAGCTACGAAATTCCTTAGTTACTGAAAATAAAAGTGTCCTCTGATTTTTAAAACTGATGCCCTCCATGCCTTGGAATATTCTACCCTAGATGCCTCCTTGGATGCCTCATTGGATGATGTGGGCAGCAAGACAAGTTACTCCATTCCTTTGCTGTTTCTGTCTACCATTAATTGCTGCAGAAGGCCCATGCTGTCATTCCCCTTTGCTGTAAAGTGGAGAACAATGGGGACCAGAAATCCAGTCAGCCCTAGTCAACCATTCAATGCCCAGTCAACATGTCCAGGTGGCCTCCAAGTAAGCAAAACGTCCATGCTAGCAATTTTTCTCTCAAATAATTAGATCTGAATTAAGCACATGAATTAATTAGGATAAAATTATGAATTTGAATCATATTAATTCTATAATTAATTTACACCCAATAAATTCAAAATATAATAAAATAGGAGAGTTGGCAACATTGAAATAGCAATACGACTAAGATAGGGACTAAAAAGTATATAAAAATGCTTGATATCAAATCCTCCACACTTAGCCTTTTGCACTCCTGGGCAAAATAATATTCAGAACACCAAAAGACACCAAAGGAAAAGCGTGGAAAGCATGCTAGAATGGGATAATTAAAATTTTGAAAAGATTTAGCACTTGAAGAAAATTAATCTTAAATTTCTAAGATTCCAAGCATCATGGCAATTTAATTTGATACGAATGAATTCAAGTAATTAGCCTCCTCACCAGGAATGTGTTTACTCTTTATTCTCTCAAGTGTCTAGGGAAAATCACTCGAAATTCAACTTATCACATAATTCACTACCATAAGCTTGTCAAGAATCTAAATCTCCACTACTTGAATCACATACATGCTTGAATTATTAGGACTTTGGAAGGGTGTAAGGTTGGGTGAAGGAATGATTGGGAGGTAGAAAGAAATACACAAAACAAAGTTTAACAAGAACTTAAAGAAACGAAGGGCATCAATCAATAAGGTTATAAGAGATTGAACTTGGAAATTTGGGCACAACAATGCTACTTTTCTTTTCTCCTTCTTGCTCTTTTGTTTTTTTTTCGATCTTTTTTTTTTTTTATCTCCATATGGTATATATATATATATTTTTTTTTTCATGAAGAGTTGCCAATTTTGTTTTGTTTTGTTTTTTTTTTTTGAGTAGCAAAACTAAAATTCAAAACAGCCCACAAATCCTTCTTTTTGCACATGCTCAATTCAATCTAATTTCAAAAGAAAGAGGTTTCTAAAGCTCTTCAAATCTTAAGTTTGGGGAAAAGAAATGATTTGTTTTAAAGTGGGAGAGAGCTAGAAAACACAAGAAAGAAAGGTGGAAGTAAGGTACAAAGTGGCACACAATGGAAACAACACATAGGATGGCTATTTGGCTAGAATGGTTACAAGAAACAAATGCCTAAATCATTTCCAAGCATGAACATGTAATGTAGCCTTAACAAAGATTCAAGACAAATTCTGGAGTAAAAATCATGATAGGGAATACACACAGCAAGAAAGAATATTATTTTGCAGTGAAGGCTCAAATTCTCACGGTTTAAAGACTATTACTAAGAATTCATTAATAACAACATCATTGCCATTTTACTTGAGTTCCTTAGAAAAAGAAGATTGAATTCTTTTCATGCTAAGTCAATTCACAACTTAATCTATTTCACCATGCATGCTTTCACACAAAAAATTAATCAATTTTTTTTCAAAAATAGAGTATCAAATTCGGACAGAGCAGAGCAGCAAAATTCTGCAATGCAGAAATTCTGACGACTCAGCTTTACTAACACAAAACTACACCAAAACAAATGCAAAAGACACCAAATAAAATTCTACAACTAGAAGACATATAAAGCTTTAAAAACATGTAAAGAAACTAGCAAAATTCGTAGCCAATCAGTACAGAAAATACATGCAAGACAGCTCAAAAATTCTGGACAGAAACAGAGAAAATAGAGGAGACAGCAGAAATTTTTTTTTTTGAAAATCAGCTCCAATTAAATTCTCACCCCCCACACTTAAACATTGCATTGTCCTCAATGCAAATTATTACCAAACATCAAATAAAATGAAGAGGACATAAATTAAAAAGGAGGGAAAGAGTACAGCCTTATCATGGAGCCGGAACATTGTAGAGTTGGATTTCCTCTACAGTTTCTTCTTTGAAGCCCTCGTAGAACTTCTTCAACCTTTGCCCATTTACCATGAACTGCTTGTTGGTGGCCTCATTTTGAATTTATACTGCACCAAAAGGAAAGACATTAGTAATAATAAAAGGGCCAACCCATCTAGAGCGAAGCTTACCGGGCATTAGCTTGAGGCGAGAATTATAGAGAAGGACTTTGTCTCCTACTTGGAATTCTTTTTTCTCAATTTTCTGATCATGTAAAGCTTTTGTCCTCTCTTTATAGATGCGCGCATTCTCATAAGCCGTTAGCCTTAGTTCTTCCAGTTCTTGAAGTTGCAACTTTCTTTCTTTACTGGCTAGGGTCATGTCCATATTGCATTGTTTAACGGCCCAATATGCCTTGTGTGCAATCTCCACCGGCAAGTGACATGCTTTACCAAATACCAAGCGGTATGGAGACATGCCGATGGGAGTCTTGAAAGCGGTTCTATAGGCCCAAAGCGCATCGTCAAGCCTCTTACTCCAATCTTTTCTGTTGGGTTGCACGGTTTTTTCTAATATTTGCTTTATCTCTCGGTTGGAGACTTCCGCTTGCTCATTGGTTTGGGGGTGATAAGGTGTAGAGGTTTTATGCACCACTCCATATTTCTTTAATAGCCCTTGCATGTTTCTATTGCAAAAGTGTTTTCCTTGATCACTGATTATGGCCTTGGGGATACCGAATCTGCAGAAAATATGTGAACAAAGAAAGTCTACAACAATAATAGAATCATCAGTTCGAGTGGCTTTTGCCTCCACCCACTTCGACACATAATCCACAGCAACCAAGATATACATAAAGCCAAAAGAAACAGGAAAAGGACCCATGAAATCTATACCCCAAACATCAAAGATATCACAAAAGAAGAGAGGTTGTTGAGGCATTTCATTTCTTCTAGACACATTTCCAGTTCTTTGACACCTAGAATAGTTCTTGCAAAAATCATAGGCATCCCTAAACAAAGTAGGCCAATGTAAACCAGAATCTAACACTTTTCTAGCTGTTCTTTGGGGACCAAAATGTCCACCACATGCAAGAGTATGGCAAAAATTCAGCACAGATGCAAATTCATGATTTGGAACACATCTCCTAACAATTTGGTCACTACAAATCTTCCATAAATAAGGGTCATCCCACACATAGTACCTAGCCTCGCTTCTTAATTTGTTCAACTGATGTTTATTTTGATATGCAGGCAATTCAAATGCAATAAGATAATTCACTAAATCAGCATACCAAGGCTCACTAATACCATGCAAAATGGAAAAACACTCATATGGGAAGTGATCTCTAATAGGAAGATGCTTCAAAGGAGGCTCCAAAAGCCTACTTAAATGATCGGCTACTACATTCTCTGCTCCACTCTTATCCTTGATTTCCACATCAAATTCTTGGAGGAGTAGCATCCATCTAAGTAATCTTGGCTTTGCATCCGATTTCTTCAACAAATATTTCAGTGCTGCATGGTCAGAAAACACAATTACTTTGGAGCCAAGCAAATATGATCTAAATTTTTCTAAAGCAAAAACAATTGCTAAAAACTCCTTCTCTGTGGTTGTGTAATTTGATTGAGCTGAATCAAGGGTGCGGGACACATAGGCTATGACATGCAACTTTCTCTTTACTCTTTGTGAAAGTACTGCTCCCACAGCAAAATTTGAGGCATCACACATGAGCTCAAAGGGAAGTTCCCACCGTAGAGGTTGGATGATAGGAGGGGAGGTAAGTTTCTTCTTCAACTCATCAAAAGCTGACCTGCAAGCATCATTAAAAATGAAATCAGTTTCTTTTTGGAGGAGTTTAGATAGGGGTAGAGCGATCTTACTGAAGTCCTTGATGAATCTTCTATAAAATCCTGCATGGCCAAGAAAAGAGCGAACTTCCCACACAGAAGCGGGGTAAGGCAAAGAGGATATAACATCAACTTTAGCTTTATCTACTTCTATGCCATGTGATGACACTATATGGCCTAGGACTATCCCTTGTTCTACCATGAAATGACATTTCTCATAATTCAATACCAAATTCTTTTCTATGCATCTATCAAGTACTCTCTCCAAATTTTTCAAGCATGCATCAAATGAGTCTCCATAAACAGAAAAATCATCCATGAACACTTCCATGCAATCTTCTAACAAGTAAGAAAATATACTTATCATGCATCTCTGAAAAGTGCCAGGTGCATTGCAGAGACCAAAAGGCATGCGTCTATATGCAAAAGTACCAAAGGGATAGGTGAAGGTAGTCTTCTCCTGATCTTCGGGTGCAATGTGAATTTGAAAATATCCAGAAAAACCATCAAGAAAACAGTAGTGAGACTTTCCAGCAAGTCTTTCAAGCATTTGATCAATAAAAGGAAGAGGAAAATGATCTTTTCTAGTTGCTTGGTTCAACTTCCTATAATCAATGCAAACACACCAATTATTTTGCACTCTAGTGGGTACTAGCTCATTATTTTCATTTTCTATAACAGTTACCCTGGTTTTCTTTGGCACTACTTGTACCGGACTCACCCACTTACTATCAGAGATAGGATAAATAATGCCAGCTTGGAGGAGCTTACTTACCTCCTTCTTGACCACATCAAGAATCATGGGGTTAAGTCGTCTTTGGGGCTGCCTGACTGGTTTAGTCTCTTCTTCAAGAAGAATGCGATGCATACACACAGAAGGACTAATCCCAAGAATGTCTGCTAAAGTCCACCCAATTGCCTTCTTGTTCTTTTTCAGCAAACTTATCAATTTTTGTTCTTGATCAGGCTCTAGATTGTTGGCTATAATCACTGGAAGCTGGTCTCCTACTTCTAGAAAGGCATACTTGAGGTTTTCTGGTAAAGCCTTCAACTCTAATGCAGGTGGTTGGATGGAGGATGGAATCAGTTTTTATGGAGTCACATCCAGGGAGGCACCTACAAATTCAGATTGCTCAAAGACAGAATCCTTGGCTAAAGAGGAGGAAGGGTTAGCAGCACAAGAGGAAAGAGATGAAGAATGTACAACATTACAGTTGAAATCACTACACCTACAACTACCTAAAACAGAAACATAATCTAAGTCTAAGCTAGAGAAAATTGCAGAATCAGAATGCACATCAGAATCCAAACCATTATGTAAATTAAAATGCAATTCAGAATTGCCAGCAATTAGAGAATTTTCAATTTTAGTGCAAGCATGATAGAATTCAGAACCAGCACAATTGCATTCAAAGGCATCTACCAAATCAGAAAATTCAGGAAAATCAGAAATTAATTCAGTTTGGAAATCCTCACATGCCTCATCAACTAAGTAATCCAAAAAGTTAACCACATGCACATTGGAATGATTTTTCATAGGATGTTTCATGGCATCTAAAATGTTAAAATCAATTTTATTTCCAGCAAACTCCATTGACAAAGTCCCTTCATGGACATTAATAATGATTTTTGCAGTTTTCAAAAAAGGTCTACCAAGTATTAATGGTGCATGGCCAGGAGTATTATCATTTTCCATATCAAGCACATAAAAATCAGCAGGAAAAATGAGATCTTTGACTCTTACCAGGACATCTTCTAGAACTCCTGCTTGATGTGCTGTGCTCCTATTGGTAAGTTGGACAATCACTCCAGTTGGTGAAAGAATACCAATCTTGAGGCTTGAGTATACTGATTTGGGCATAACATTGATTGAGGCTCCCAAATCCAGCATAGCATTGGAGAACTCCATGTTGCCTATTGTGCATGGTATTATGAAAGTTTCAGGGTCTTTGCGCTTAGGTGGCATAGGTGGTTGGATGAGTGCAGACACATTTCTCTCCAAATTGACTCTCTCATTACCCCTTAAATGCCTCTTATGAGTGCACAACTCTTTGAGGAACTTGGCATACTTGGGGATTTGCTTAATGGCTTCCAAAAGTGGATATTAACCTCTATTTTTCTGAAGGTCTCCATGATCTCTTTATCCATGTCAGATTCAGAAGCTTTCCTTGATTGAGTCTGCCTATTGGGGAAAGGAAGAGGAATTTTCTGAACCACTTCTTCATCCTTTTTATTTTGCTCACTGGTTGAGGATGAAGGAACACTTTGCTGGACATTTGATTTTTTTGGTTCAGATTCAGAAGCTGGACTGTCTACTTGCTTGCCACTCCTCAAGATGATGGCACTCACATTGCCTCTTGGGTTGATCACTGGTTGGGATGGCAAACTCCCTGAACCTTGACTTTTCAGCTCATTGACTGTTGTGGCTAACTGACCAATCTTAGTCTCCAAATTCTGTATATTGGTCTCTGTTCTCTGCTGGAACTGAAGAGTATTGGCAGTCAGTTGCTTCATTAAATCCTCAAGACTAGGCTCAGGTTTCTTGGGTGCTGGAGGAGGTGTATGGCTAGGTTCAGGTTGATTGTATCTTGCATGGGGTGGCTGGTAAGGGGGGTTGGAGGTATTCCCATACTTGAAAGCTGGATGATCACGCCACCCAGGATTGTAGGTAGAGGAATATGGGTCATATCTTTGTTGTTGTGGCTGCATGGGTCTACTAGGGAATATACCAGCACATGACTCAGTTGGGGTCTCTTGCAGCTGAGGGCACTGATCAGTATGGTGGGTATTCAGGGAACAAATACCACAGACTAAAGGAGGAAGAGCTTGTTGTTGTGTTCTCTGATTTAATGCCAATTGCCTCACCATTGAAGCTAACTCTTCTAATTTATTTTCTATCCTTTGTTGCTCCATGGGAGGTGTCATCACTTCATTGACAGTAACTGTTGGATCACTCAATCTGGTGCCAAATTGCTGAGCATTTTGGGCCATCTTGGCCAACAATTCATTTGCTGCAGTAGGAGTCTTATCCACCAATGCCCCACCAGCAGTTGCATCAACTATGTATCTGTCCATAGGTAGTAATCCTTCATAGAAATACTGGATGAGAAGCTGCTCTGAAATTTGATGGTTGGGACATTTTGAACACAGCTTCTTAAATCTCTCCCAGTACTCATGTAATGATTCACCACTTGCTTGTCTAATCCCACTAATGTCTTTCCTGATTACTACTGTTCTTGAGGTTGGGAAGAATTTTTCTAGGAACATCTTCTTCAGTTCATCCCATCTTGTAATTAAGGCAGTGGGCAAGTAGTAAAGCCAATCCTTGGCTGCCCCATCCAAAGAGAAGGGAAAAGCTATCAATTTGATCTGTTCTTCTCCAACTCCATGTGGTCTCATAGTAGAGCAGACAACGTGAAACTCCTTCAAGTGCTTGTGCGGATCTTCTCCTGCAAGACCATGAAACTTAGGCAACAAATGGATTAGACCAGATTTTAGTTCAAAATTAGCATCCAACTCAGGACAATTTATGCACGATGGTTGATAATGCACATCAGGTGCAATCAATTATTTAATTGATTGTTCTTGCCTGTTTTGAGGCACTCGTGCATTTTGGATATCCATCCCAGTTGTCCCAGCTGACTCAGAATCAGTAGACCCTAACACAATATCAGATTCAGAATCTGATTCAACTTCTACACTATTGACAGCAAACTCAACAATTTTAGCAATAATTTCAGAAACTATACTAGTCCTAATGCTATTACTTCTCACTAGCCTATGGAAGGTCCTATCTATTTCTGGATCAAAAGGTGGTAAGTCCACATTATGAGACCTTCTCATACACTAGGAAGGGCAGAAATCACAAGAAAACAACAAAAAGAACAAAAACAGCAAAATAAGCACACAAGGCTCCAACCAAGGAAAATGACCAAAAATGAAGTATCTCAGAAAAATCTGATTTTTCTTGGAAAAATCCTTCACCAATTGGAGGCACAAAATCAACAAACAGAACTCAAAAATAAGATCTACAAAAATCAAACCAAAAATCACAATTAATTGGAAAAATGGTTAAAATCATTGTAAAATGGAAAAAGTGGTCTAAACGTTGGAATTTGGCCGAGATAGGGCGGTGCTCCTCACGACAAAGTCATGAGGAGTTATGCCCGAAACGGTCGTGTTTAGTGGACTACCAATTTTTCAAGTCAATCCGATTTAGTTTTTTTAGCTGATGAATAGTGGCTGAAATATAACTAGGAAACTTGAAAAATTGACTTGAAGAATTTGTAGTCACTTCCAACAATACCAAGCCACTAAAAATCAAACAAGAACACAATAGAACAGCTAATTAACACTTAGAAATGAATTGGCTCCCCGGCAACGGTGCCAAAATTCTGGTTCACGCCACTACGATGCTGAATCGCCCAGAATTGAATTCGTGGCAATTTGCAGTATAGTGATCCCTAAGTCGTATTCACTCAAGGAGCCTCACTTCTAAACAGTAATTAAATCGTTCTAAACACCAAAACACTAATGAAAAGTACATGAACGGGGGAGGGGGGGTTTGTAGGCAATACTAATAAAAATAGAACAGCAACCAAATAACTACAACAGTAGCAGCAGCGAAATTTGCAAGGTGTTAACAGTAAAGAGATTATGTAATCAGCCACTAGGATTCATGGGAATGCAACTATCATTATCTAACTCATTGATTTAGTTTTGTTCTCATTCCATCGTTTGGTTCTTTATGAAAAATGGTTCTAGAATAACATCTAGAATTTTAATGCTACTAATTACAGTTAAGAACATCTCTCTACTATAACCAGATGCATTCAGTGGAAAATCTCAACCAAACCAAGTTAAATATATCATCTAACTAGTCATTTCACCTCCCTCACTTTCTTAATCAGTCAAGCAAGGTTATATCTTATATATATAAGTCAGTTTATGTTACTTCTCAAGCTCTAATTAGAATTTGACAGCAACATAAACATAACAGCAAAACAGAAATGAAATGAGATGAAAATGGAGAATAAAACACTTAGGGTCTGTTTGGTTTTTGAAAACATTTCTTGTTTTCATTTTCAATCTTCATTTCCTGAAACACTGAAAACATTTTTTTTTTGTGTTTTCAGATTTAGGCTTATTTTAAGAAATGTTTTCAAGAAAACGTTTTCAGTTAACTTAACCAAACGCATTTTCAAGTTCATTTTCTATTTTCAGTGAAAATGAAAACAGGAAATGCCCAAACCAAACAGGCCCTTAACTTGCATTCTTAGTTCAAGCTACAACATCCCAGTGGTCCAGTGACTGATTACAATGAAGACTTAGCCCTCCATGAGAGCAAAACAGCAAATGACAGAAGAGAAAACAGAGAGAGAAAAAGAGCTACGAAATTCGTTAGTTACTGAAAATAAAAGTGTCCTCTGATTTTTAAAACTGATGCCCTCCATGCCTTGGAATATTCTACCCTAGATGCCTCCTTGGATGATGTGGGTAGCAAGACAAGTTACTCCATTCCTTTGTTGTTTCTGTCTACCATTAATTGCTGCAGAAGGCCCATGCTGTCATTCCTCTTTGCTGTAAAGTGGAGAACAATGGGGACCAGAAATCCAGTCAGCCCTAGTCAACCATTCAATGCCTAGTCAGCATGTCCAGGTGGCCTCCAAGTAAGCAAAACGTCCATGCCAGCAATTTATCTCTCAAATAATTAGATCTGAAATTAAGCACATGAATTAATTGGGATAAAATTATAAATTTGAATCATATTAATTCTATAATTAATTTACACCCAATAAATTCAAAATATAATAAAATAGGAGAGTTGGCAACATTGAAATAGCAATACGACTAAGATAGGGACTAAAAAGTATATAAAAATGCTTGATATCACTATTCACGTTTGTTCTTGCTTTGTTCTCATTTTTTTTTCTGTTTTTTCTTGTTGTTGTGGTTCAATTTTTATTTCCATATGAATTTGGGCTACACAATAAGGAATATAAAAGCTAGTTCGTGGATAATACAGAGGTATTATGAAGATGTTCCATCCCACCAATAAAAGTGCAAGACCAACACATGGAAGACAGTATTTCCAATGAAGGGATTAGACATCAACCCAACGTGCTACTCAAGGTTCATACAAATATCTTGTTATTTCCTTTCCAATGCCTTATGGGAACTATATACAGATTTAATGGACAACCTTTTACAGTTTCCACATGTGCTTCCACAGTTCAAATTTCATATTCCTATGCCTTACAGGAACATCCAGTGAGAAAGATCTTTACTTCAAAGGTTACGCAAAGCTCAAATATGCATAATGATAACATCATATTACTGAGCTTAGCAGAAAAGGCCTCTTCCTCTATTAAGGAACAATTGTGGACCTCGAATGAGAAGCTCCCGTAAATGAACTCAAGGAACTCATCAAAGTCCCATATACCTTTATTCCTTTCATATACATAGAATCTTATAGGTTCTGCAAGTGAATTTGTGGGATTTAAAAGAAAAAAAGATATCATCAATGCATTTGGAATAGCAGGGGAGATGCATATATGTGGTCATTGATGAAGGATTAGAAAAACTGCATACATGTGGTCATTCACGAACTTAGGCGATGCAGTCGACGGAATCCGTGGCTTGCTGAAGTAGATGCGACAGATAAGAGCTTTCGGCACAGGCAAGGAGTCGTTCAGGTTTAGGAGTGCAGACGTGGATGAGCAAGATCTTGCCTATTTTATTTGTGGATGGGCACCTCTGTTTTGAAAAGCCAAAATAGAGCACCCAATGTAAGCCAAGAGAGAGCAAGAGTGCACTGGAAGGGTAGAAGGGCATGAGAGGAATGTAGAAGGGCAAGACAGGAATGTGGAAAGATAGGACAAATAAACGCAACGTTGAAGTATGAATTTAATTGTGGTTCAACGGAAACCTTTGAAGCGGGAGCCAAACGAATGAAATTTCCTTTAAACCACGTTGAACGCTTGCAAATGTGGTTCATCTTTGCCACAACGCCCTCCTAAACACATACATAGAGTGATAGAGTGATTGAGATTACGAAGATGATGGTTGTTGAAGCCATGATAGCTAATGAGGCAGAGATTGAGGAACCCATTTTTTCAAATTAGGGATTTAGGGTTATTTTGTTATTAAATTTTAATTATATTAAATATAAAATTACTTAACTACCTTTATGATATATATATATATATATTAAAGATATTTTAATAATTATAGTAAAATTACCAAAAAATATGTGAACTCTGTAATGTGAAGAGTGTGATATTCCTCCCTATCTCTGAATTTTCTTTGAGAAAATTTTCCTTCTATTTTTATCCCCACTTAAAAACTTTCCCTAATTGTAGGGCCCCAAAGATCCCAATGGCAGGAGAAAATTGTCATCCTAAAATGAGGATAATGAGAAGTTAAGGCAAATATTGGTAAGTTATAGAACAACTAAATAAAATATATTTGAAGTAGTAATTCAAAATTTAATCCCAATAAGCTTAGGAATTAAAATATTTTATGACGTTGGTTTTAGAAAAAGTAAAACTCTGCCCACTCAATATGATTCGCGCATTTGGGGGGTGGGGGATGTACATTATAACAATATATTTTATAAAGGTTAATCCCCTTATATTTTAGTAAGATGGAACTTACACATCACTTTTTTTCCTTTTTCAGAAATACCCCATTATTTACGACATAAGCTCTGTTCGACAAAATTAGCTAATACACTAGTTGAAAGCTGAAAGTTTATATACTAACTTATTGAATTAGAAGTGTTGGGTAAAAATTGTTTTTTTTGAAAAAGAGATATTTCCACTTTATTGAGAATCACATGCTTCATGTTGTACATCATCATGTACTTGGGAAAGAATTACATCAGGAAAAGGCCCCCCCCCCAAATATTAATGTTCTGATCACAGTACAATTTAACCAAACAATGAGCAACAACATTGCACTTCCTATGCGAGAAAGAGAAGGAAAAGTTAGATATAGAGCTGGAGAAATCTCGAATGTCCTCTAGAATACTAAACAGAGGGGAGAGAGGATTAGGATTCTGAAATTTTGAAACAGCAGTGTAACAATCACTCTCAAGAATAATTCTCTAAAAGCCCCAAGCAATAGACAACTCCATCGCCCATCTAGTTGACAAGCACTCGGCCATCGCTGGAGAATCTTCAGCAACCACTCTCCTTGTTGCAACTTTCAGCACCTTACCCTTGTGATCTCTACAAATGATGCCTAAGCCCTATTGGTGATTACCAAGAAATGTTGCGTCAGTATTAAGCTTCAGCTGATTATGTAAAGGGGGTTGCCATCTCCCAACTTGCTTTTTATTTTTTTAATCAATATAATTTGCTTCCCGATAATTTGACAGTAGGTGAATTGCTCTTCTGCTTGCTAGATATAGGTTTGAAATCCAACCTCTGAAAATGAACTCATTTCTCACAACCCAGATACTCCAAAGGATCATTGCAAGTAAGTTTAGAGCTGTTCTTGATTCTTTTCCTAATATCTCCATTAACTAGTCTCTAAGCATTCTATCCTAATCTCTCTATTAACCAGTCTCCAAGCATTCTATGTTTTGGAATTTGAGGGCGTTTACCCAACGATGATAAGAATCAAGTTCTATTTGCCCATTCACATTCCACAAATAGGTGGACAATAGTTTCTTCTTTTTCCTACAGAGGTAGCAGACCATATCATTATTGATTCCTTTGGCTTGCAATTTTGGATTTGTTGGTAAACAGTCATAATATAACTTCCAGACAAAATTCTTTACTTTAGGAGGAACATTAAGTCTCCAAATCCAGTTCCACTTAGTCCTAGTCTTAGAAGACTCTAACCTCTGATTATTATGCTTATTTTGAACTAGATGGTATGCTGACCTCACTAAATAATTCTGGTTTTTTTCCCAAGGCCAAACAAGAGTGTCCCCAAATATTTTTTGAGATAAGGAGATTCTGCAAATTTGGTCTGCTTCAAAACGGAAGAACATTTATTGGATCAACTGCCTATCCCAGGTTCTTAAGTCCTAATCAATGAGATCTCTTACCCATATGGTATCACAATCTGTTGATTTTTGACTCCATAATTTACCTCCAAGTTGTTCAGGCAACCACCTATCCTTCCAAATATTTACCTTAGTTCCTGTATTAATTCTCCATCTTGCCCCTTCTTCAACAATAATTCTAGAGTTCTTGATACTTCTCCAAGTGAAGCTAGGTTGAAAACCACCCTAGCTTTACAAATAGTAAATCACCTTTTGGGTAGTACCTTACCTTTAGAGTTTTAGCCATAGGGCTCTGGTCATAGTTGATGAGTCTCCAGCACTGCCTACCTCAAAGTGCGTCATTAAAGGATTAGATATTCTAAAATCCAAGTCCACCCTCCTTCTTGGATTTGCACATATTCTCCCAAGCTATCTAGTGAATCTTCCTGCTGGCATCTCCACTTCCCTACTAGAACTGTTTTAAGAAAGACTCCATCTTCAAGCAACAACTAACAGGTAATTTGAAACAACTCATAACATAGTTGGGAACTGTTTGTGCCACTGATTTAATTAAAACCTCTTTTCCTAACTTGTGAAAGACATTTCTCCTTCCATCCCTTTATCTTATTCCAAAGCTTATCTTGTAAATTGGCAAAAATGAATTTCTTGGATTTTCCAATCATTGTAGGCAAACCTAGTATTTGTCATAATTCTCCATAGCTTCAACTCCTATTCGATCTTGGATTGTTTTCTAAACATCTTCTGGCACATTCTCGCTATAGGTGAGCTTTGATTTGGTTAAATTTACATGTTGCCTTCATGCATCTTCATATGCTTTAATAACATGTGCTATTGTATTTGCAACATTCAGATTCGCTTTGGAAAATATAATGCTATCGTCTGCAAAAAAAAAATAGATGTGTTATGAGGGGGCTATTCTTACTATTTTGACACCTTCAATCAATTTTAACTTTCTAGCTTTCTTCAGTATACATGAGAATATTTATGCACAGAGGATGAAAATGTATGGGGATAAAGGATTCCTTTGTCTCAGGCCTCTCTATGGGATGAAAACTTTACCTAGTTTTCCATTAATAAGAACTGAGTAAGTAATTATTGTGATGCAACTCATGATAAGTCTACAAAACACCTTGGGAAATTTGTATTTTTTAGGATAGCTTTAATGAAATTCCACTTCATCCTACCATGGGCCTTAGCCATATCCAACTTGATAGCAAGGTATCCATCCCTTCCCTTTTTCTTTTTCTTTTTTGTTAAATGAAATATTTCAAAAGCAATTAAAACATTGTTGGTAATGAGCCTTCGAGGAACAAAGGCACTCTGGTTTTCACTGATTAAACTAGGGAGGACTTTCTTTAGCCTATTCGCAATTGCTTCTGCCACTAACTTCATTAAAACATTGCACAAGTTAATCGAACAAAATTGAGAAAAATCTTCTAGAGTCTTAACTTTGGGAATCATAGTGATTAAGGTATGATTGATCTCTTTCGGGTTTTTTTATTGTTTAAGACGTCAAGAGCAAGATTATTGACCTCTATTCCTATTATATTCCAATGTTTATGAAAGAATAGGGCTGGTAGGCCATCACTACTACGAGCTTTTAGAGGGCTTATCATTTTGAATGCTGCATATATTTCTTCAGTACTAAAGGGTAAAAATAATTAATAATGCACTTTGATTGATTCTCTTTTTTAAATGTGAGCATACATCTTCAATATTTATTATGTTGCTGGCTGAGAATAAAGTTGTGAAAAATTTAACAGCTTTACTGCTTATTAATTTTCAATTATATACCTATGCTGCATTTTGATCTCTTATTCTATAAATTGTGTTTCTTTTTTTCTCTGGGTTAGTTTCTCATGAAAATATTTTATGTTCTTGTCACCATCTTTTAACCAAATTGCTCGTGATCTTTGTCTCCAGTACAATTCCTTTCTCTCTCTCTCTAGGAGACCATCCATATCAAGAAGAAGTTTATTTTGCAAATTGTTAAGTTCTCAAGTTAACACTAATTTGGTACTTTTTATTTAATGACTTTACCTTCAATTTATCTAAACATGTTTACTCTGAAATGATTTTTGTCCCCTTAATCACCTCTTGAACTTTAAAGGCTTTTTGCATATTTCTTATCTTAAATCCCAATTTTTACTATTGATTTGTGCCATTTTTGTGAATCCTATGCAAGGTCAAAAGTTGGGAGTCAATTGAGTAAAGGAAGCCTTAGAGTTGCTGAGTAAAGAAGCCAAAGAAGCTAAGAATGGAAATCCTTGCTAATGTCATGTTTCTGCCACTCACCACTGCAGCGGTGAGTTCTTACCGCTGCAGCGGTAGTTCATCCGCTGCTTCCCTCAACGATGCGCTGAAGATTTTCGTAGTTTATATTTTTCTGCCTTCCACCGTTGCAGCGGTGAAATATTCCCGCTGCAGCGGTGGAGCCCAAAATCAGCACAATTGAATCTGCATTATCCCGCTACAGCAGTGAATTCGTACCGCTGCAGCGGCAGAACCAAAAAGTCAGCTTTTCAGAAAGGCTTTAAATAGTTTCCTAGGTTATTTTCAAAGGGGATTCTAATCCGAGGGAGACGGGGAAGCGCCGTTTTGGTTGAGAAGAGCAAGGGGAACCTGATTTTCAAGGCTTGGGGAGCTTAATCCATCATCCTACATCAGATTCATGGCCATCTTTATCCCTTTTTCTGCTATCTGCTATCTGCTATTTATTTTCTATGAGTAGCTAGATTTTCTATCTAGGGTTACTATGAATTTGACTCCTAAATAGATTTTACATTCTCTCATGTATTTGCAACCTTATTTCAATTAATATAAGTCTTTCTATCCATTTTATTGTTGTGTTATATGGACTTGATCAATCTATATGTATGCTTGTTGCTGTCTTCGAACTCGGGAGAGGGAGGTGAGAGTAGAACACTGAATAGGAAAGACGAGTGCGTGAACCTTACTAAGTGTTTTCGCTTGTTAGCTAATAGGAATGTTAGTTAATCTCGTTTAATCAAAGCTAGGTTGGTTGTATTAGGCTTAGCCCACACAAGGAATTGTGTAGGAGTTGAGTAACTTAATTGAGATTCGGGATGATTCTTTTAAGTTATTAGAATAACCTAGGATTAACTTATAGGGTTGAATAAGTTGCGAGTGCGTGAGAGGGGTTTTGTAATTTCTAGGACTGAGGAGAGGGATTAGTGACCCTAGGCTTTAATTAGACTATTTCATCAATTTTTGAATTGTTTACTGTTATTAAAAGAAAACATAAATATTTACTGTTATTGATTTTATTTTATCATTCATTGGCTAAAGCTATCTTCAATCCAATTGTTTCGTCCAACTAATTCAATTAAATTTCTTGGGTACTTAGTCGCTTAGTCCTTATGGGAACGATACTTTTACTCTCAAATCACTATATTACTTGTGCGATTGGTGCGCTTGCCAATTCGTCTAACACAAATCAAGTTTCACATGAGTAGGGAGCTCCTGCTGGATTGTTAGCAACTAACCTTCAATCTCCTTCATCCTCTATCAGGCTTTTTTAATGTTGAAAAGGACAAAAGAAAGTAATACTTCCTTTCCTTTTTTTCAGATTTTCTATAGCATTACCTCCTTTAACCCACGTCGCTCCCACTAATTTTTCACATTCAGTTTCTGTTGTCCATGCCTCCTTAAATTTAGAGTGACAGTTGAAGCTTAGTTCACCTAAACCCAATCTACAGCTTTCTAACAGCACCGGACAATGATTAGAAAAATTTTTATGTTCATCGGTTACCTTTACAAATGGGTACAACATCTTCCAATCTTCAGAGGCGAGATACCAATCTAATCTTTCTTGAATGTTGTCATCTCCTTCTATCTGATTCGACCAAGTGAAAGGATAACATGTAAAGCTGATATCCTGAAGATTGCATTGATTCATAGTTTCTCTGAAGGTATGTATTAATTGACTCCTTCTACTTACTCCACCAATCTTTTCTGATTCCATAAGAATTTTTTTGAAATTCCCCTTCCCCCTCCCCACTACATAGCCATGGAATATTACACTAATTTATTAGGAGAGATAACAATTTCCATGATAAAAATTTTTTATTCTCCTCCAATAATCCATAAATGCCTGTAAATCTCCGCTCCTTTTCATCTAATGTCTCTTTAATCCTCATATCAATATGGTTTCTGAAAATGAAAGCAACTCAATTTCAATTTCTTCATCTCAGAAGACCTAAGCTTCCTACCCTCTTCTTCCTTCCCCATCACAGTCTACCCGGATTGCATTCTTTAATCTCAACTTATTGTTTAGTTTTTCAGCCTTTTTCCTCTTCACTTTTGTCTCCATTAAAAAGACAAATTTTGGATGCTTTTGTTTAATGAGCTTTTGACAAGCTTTCACTGACCATGGCACACCCATACCATGACAGTTCCAACATATAGACTTCACGGTAACTTACGGGGCTACTTTGCAGCCTCTACCATTTTAGCATTAGATAAGTCAAACATTGGCCTTCTCTTTCTATTTTCCTTCTTCCTCCCCATAATCAGTTCAGAATTTTCCATGCACCTCATTACTGGATTTACATTATCATAATTATCACACTATCCCAACTCTCCCCTTCGCATTCTCTTCCAAGTTTTCTTTGGCTTTGAGCACTCATCCTCTCCCAAATCTGTTGTCGTCTCTGGATGCTCTATGGCTTTAAAAATCTATGTCTCCTTTAGGGGTCATGTTTCACTAATCACCCCACCTTGGCTATTATCCTGTGTTTTTTTGGGATTCAACTTTAAGCTCCCAAAGTTTAACATTTGCTAACTCTCCTTCTATGTATTAGGTGTTTGTACCTCCATTTGGAAATTTAGAGAAATGTGCCATCCTGACATAGATTCTAGTATACATTTTAGGATTTTTGTTCCTGGGTCAGAGATGATAGTGCACTCTTGATTCCCTTCCTCTCTTCATCCTGTAAATTTTTGGCTCAAATGATAGAAGGTTTCTTTGCTGAAAATTTTGTTTTCTATTAAGTGTTGCAATTTTTTCTCCCCTTGATCAATTTTAGCTTTAAAATTCATTTTCTGATTATGTCTCCTTATATTTTCTTCCCTATCTGCCATCTGTCTCATTCTTATGAGGCATGCTCTCATCCATGGTCCAAAATTCAAGTTTGATTTGTCCCCTATCTCCTCCTATTCTTTCTCACATCAATCCTTCAGAAGGTGGCCTACCTTACCATAATTATAGCAAAATTCCAAAAGTATTTCAAATTTGAAAGTAACTTTATAATCATCTCCATCCTTATTTTTAAGAATTGTGCCCCTTTTGAGGGTTTTTCCAAGTCTACTAGTATTCCTAGTCCTAGATAATTTCCTATTTGTCTTCTCCTTTATTTTCCCACTCTAAGAATTCCCTAATCACACAACCAATCTACTTGATCACCTTTTCAAATCTCAAATTAAAAGGTATGTCATATACCCTTACCCAAAATGGGGTTTTATTCGGTCTAAGAGTTGAAGGTTGTTCGTCCCTTTTAATTTCATAAAGAACTAGTATTTTTTTTATCAAACCCTTAAGGCTCTCCTTGGAGAACCTTCTCCTTACTTTTCCATTCAAAAAATTGAAAAGAAAAAAGATTCTCTCCAATCTCTCTTATTTCAACCCCATTTTTAAATGCCAAATCTATTTAATGGTTGACTACAGGGTCCTTACGTTGAAAGAAGAATCGTCCAAAGTCTACTTGCCAAGCAAAGTCTGAATCTATTAATTTCTTCAAGATCTACTTCATCCTCTACTTCTACAACATCAAGGACCTCTTTGTGGCAAACTGGAACAAAGGATTCTCGCCAAGAAATGTAGATCAAGAGAGCACCTGCGATGGCAGGGATTGAAACAATGAAAGCAAAAGCAAGAAGACAAAGCAAGATCAACTCAGCACTAAAAGTCTGTCAAGAAAAGCAGATCAGGAGATACCTGCAATGATAGGGATAGAAACCAACTGTCACGCCCTAGTTTGGGAACATGACTGACACGAAGATGGACTCCGTCCACCACCATAAGCCTAACCTCAGTCATTAACACGAGTAATAAATATAATATATGAATTCATTTTTATAACCAACACAAAATTTCCCTAGTTGTTCTATCTAACTACAGAGCAACTCAAACACCCAATCATAAGACGTACCAGTATTCCAAGATAAAGGAATATAGACCCTGAGACTCCCCTACTCCTTATATAGAGACTCGCCTTCTAATACAGAACCTGCAGGAGTACACAAAGAAAGGGATAAGTATAAAGATACTCAGTAAGGGAGAAGTAACCAAAAATTTAAATATGATCTGTGTACCGATCATAGGGATAGGATACAAAGAAGGACCCCATCCACCTACATAAGATCAAGGACTAACCTCATATAACCTGCAAGTCGAGTAAAAGTTCTACCATACATACACAAGCATGCATAACAATAACCTCAGTAAGAAAATTTATGGACTTTAGTCATCTCCATGCAATTCCCCACTATGCAGAAATAATAATTAAGAGAGACCCACCATTCCAGGGCAATAGTAAAAATGTTATGATAAATTTCATGAATGTGAGGAGCCAATCCTCTAAATTATATATGAGGTGTCGATCATCTAGATTTTATGTGAGAGGCCAATTCTTTAAATCATATGTGAGAGGCCAGCCCTCTAAATCAAGTATGAAGAGCCAATCCTCTAAATTATATATAAGGATCCAGTCCTCTAGATTTTATGTGAGGGGCCAACCCTCTAATTATATGTGAGGGGCTAACCCTCTAAATCATGTGTAAGGAGCCAATCTTCTAAATTATATATGAGGGGTCAACCCTTTAAATTATATGTGAAGGGCCAACCCTCTAAATCACGTGTGAGGAGCCAATCCTCTAAATTATATATGAGGGGCTAATTCTCTAAATTATATGTGAGGAGCCAACCCTCTAAATCACGTGTGAGGAGCCAATCTTCTAAATTATATATGAGGAGTCAATCTTCTAAATTTTATGTGAAGGGTCAACCCTCTAAATCACGTGTGAGGAGCCAATCCTCTAGATTTTATGTGAAAGGCCAACCCTCTAAATTATATGTGAGGGGTCATGTCACATCCCAAAAATTGAGCATGTGAAAAGATACTACTCATTTGATAAAATTCTCAAACATACGTTATTTACATATATTCTGTAAGGTTTTATATTCAACCTTAATCATTCATTCCATACTACAGAATTATATTCATCTGATAAGCAAATATAGACATACATAGTCTGATATTTCTATCTCATCGCAAGCCTAGGAGACCTATAGAAAGTACAGAGCGTTTCTAATATCCACATTAATAAGTACTGGTATCCCACCAGACAGAAATAGAGAGTAATCCCAAGGGGCTTCTAATCTTCCAACGGATACTCTTCTTCTTTGTTTTCTGTATCTGAAAAATAATCATAGGGAGTGTGAGTTTATTTAAAAACTCAGTAAGTAAATAACTGTACTATATAGAATATCAAAAGTACAAATACCACATTTACTCATATAATTAATTGTCTTATACATCGAGTAGTATGGGACTCTAACCCTTTCAAACTCATGAATAAGATTTCTTAGATATACAACGAGTAGTATGGGACTCTAACCCTTTCAAACTCGTGAATAAGATCTCATCGGTATACACCGAGTAGTATGGGACTCTAACCCTTTCAACTCGTGTATAGGTTTCATAGATATGCACTGAGTAGTATGGGACTTTAACCCTTTCAAACTCGTGTATTAGATCTCGTAGATCTTTACTCATTGACAAGATAGTGAGAATTTATCACATAGCACAATTGTCATGAAATAAAATAATTTCTACATATTCTTATTTCTACCGATCATCATATACTCCCATATGAAAATTGATTGCTTATTATCCAAATAATATTGTAAATGGGACTTATATTGTACTTTGACTAGTAATATCAAATTAGCTGAGCAAGGTTATTCACTCACCTTGATGTTTGTCCAAGTTTACCTTGTTCCACACTAGAATTTGTGTAGGAAAATTTCCTAGTAAAATATATTACAAGGAAACATAAGAAAGGAAACAAAATCACGAAAATATGCAAAATTTTCTGATTGCTACAGTGACGGTTCGCTACAGTGACGGTTCGCTACAGTACCGGTTCGTTACAGTAACGTTGACTGCTACAGTACCGTTGACTGCCGACACTACAGTAACTACTACAGTAACTCGAAAAATTTTTTTAGATTTTCCCGAAATTTCTGGTCGCTACAGTAACTCGGTTTTTGCAGAAGTTTTTGCATAAATTTCTAACAAATTCATCCTTTCCTTTCTTGTTTCAAAACCAGAATTTCAACTGTTTTAACCGATTATAACTCAAATATAACTTCTAAAACAACTGAGATTCATGAATTATCATCAAAATCTTCAAGAACAAAACCTCCTCTGATCTTCTACATAAACTGAAATTTAAGGAAAATAATGAGATTAAAGCTTACCTTTGATCCTTACAAAGCTTTTGAACCGAACAAATAATCGAACTTCTGAAGATCAAGGAAAGGATTTGAGAAGAAGATGAAGAACTGAGAGAGAAAATGAAGTTACTGTTCCTTTTGCTTCGCTTCAGAATCGAATTATGAGAAGTTACTGTTGAAGTTTTATATTAAATTTTTCTAATGGGTTATTGAATAACCCATGGGTATCCATAACCCAACATCCAAACTCATCCAGTCAATTTACAATAAATGGATTAATTGACCATTCTTAAACCACTTTTCCATGAATTTCACCATTCTTAGAATATATCTCACGTGGTGCAAATATTCAGTCCAGTCATTTAACTCAATTTTCATAAATAATATTCAAAGAGAACAATTAAATATGAAAATTAAAAATGACCAAAATAAATAACTAAAGTAACGTTGTAAAATTCTAAAATACTCTTAGGCGAATTATATTCCAAAATTAACGGGTATTACAGGTCAACCCTCTAAATCATGTGTGAGTAGCCAATCCTCTAGATTTTATGTGAAGGGCCAACCCTCTAAATTATATATTCAACTTCTTTGAAAGAACAAAGTCATAATGCACACATGCTTAGATATATTGCATACTCATCTACCATTTCTAACACAAGAATTTAGTTAGCTCCCTCACTTACACATACCCTACAATATAGTCATGGCAACTCCCTTAACACACACGCACATACACACACACAGATAGACAGACAGACAGACAGACAGACACACACACACACACACACACACACACACATATATAAACATATATATGTATACGCAATTGGCCTAGACGTTAGGAAGGGCAATAATTCCCACATACACAAAATGAAAACAAGAAACAAGAATAAAGTAATTTGTCATTCTTGTTCATACCAGAGTAATTATTTCACTTTCATAATTTACCAAGGTTCAAACATTTGTAGGGTATCGAACACTTTAGAATTTTATTTTAAATTGAAGAGAAATACTTTCCCCATAAAAAAATATCATTGAAGAACTTACTATGCAGCTAAAAGGCATGAGAATGTTGCCTTATATATTATATACCTCTTTTCTTACTCAACATAGTAGTAAGCCTTTTTAAACCAATTAATTTCCATATGCTCAGATTAATACCAATTTCCAAACCCTGAACTTTGTGAATTTACTGGGCAACCATCACAAGTCCAAAATTCATGAAATTTGGTAGAAAATATCCTTAATATGTTTAGACGTTTAGATAAAAATTTCAAAAGAAAATACTTTGATTTGCTCTTTCAAAATACTAAAATGCAGGTGCTGCCCAGACTAACTCTGCAGCTATTGTAGCCTCGGTTTTGCAAGAATGTGGCCCACCAAAACAATTCTAAATTCATGAAAATTTCCAGATCATTAGATTTATGCCTTGACTAAATGTCATAAAAATTTCAGGTCAAAAGGAGACCTTTAATTACCAAAACCAAATGAATTCCCAACAACAACAACAACAACAGAGCCTTATCCCACTATGAGGGCCGACTACATGGATCACATGATGCCATTGAGCTTTATCAGTGACCAACTCTTTAGGTATCTCATTTACCAAAAGATTCCATTTAATAACTTTTCTAAGTGTCCTTTTTTACAATAGTCTAAACTATCTGCTCAACTCTCCTTACTGGCACTTCCAACGGTCTTCTTTGATCATGCCCAAACCACCTTAAATGGTTTTTAACCAATTTTTTCTCAATAGGTGCCACTTCAACTCTACTTTGTATATAATCATTACGGATCAAATGTCTTCTTGTATGACCACACATCTATCGTAACATCCTCATCTCTGCTACCCTAATTTTTTGTTCTTGTTGTCCTTTCATCGCCTAACATTCACTCCCATATAAAATTACTAGTCTTATAGCAGTACGATAAAACTTTCCTTTGAGCTTATTAGGTACTTTCCGATCACAAACAACTTCTGATGTCATTCTCTACTTTAACCACCCAGCTTGTATCCTATGTGCCACATCTCCAATAATTTTACCGTCATCTTATATAACTGATCCCAGATACCTAAACTTTGACACTTGTGATACAACCTGATCTCTAATTTTAATTTCCAACTTGTTTCTAGCTTGTCGCTTGTTAAACTTACAATGCATATATTCTGTCTTACTCCTATTTAGATGAAAATCCTTCGATTCCAAAGTAGCTCTCCATAACTCGAGTTTAAAATTAATCTCTTCGCTTGACTATGCTATGAGAACAATATCATCTGCAAAAAAAGCATGCATTTGGGGATTTCTTTTTAGATGTGTTTCGTCAGAGCATCTAAAACTAAGCCAAACAAATAAGAGCTCAAAGACGATCCATGATGCAGGCCAATCTTAATAAGGAAGTCTCTTGTCTCCCTTCCAGACGTTATCACACTAGTTGTAGCCCCCTCATACATATCTTTTATAGCTCTAATATACGCAACCCGTATACCTTTCTTTTTCAAGGCTTTCCACAGCACATCTCTTGGTACTTGATCATAATTTTTTTTCAAATCAATAAATGGTATATGCAAGTTTTTTTGTTTACTCCAATACCTTTCCATCAATCCTCTTAGTAGATAAATAGCTTCCATAGTAGACCTCCCTAGCATGAATCTAAATTAATTTTCAGAAACACTCGTCTCAATTCTTAACCTACGTTCAATCACTCTTTCCCATAATTTCAGAGTGTGACTCATAAGCTTAATCCCTCGGTAGTTTACGCAGTTCTGGATGTCCCTTTTGTTTTTGTATATAGGCACTAAAGTACTTCTTTTTCATTTCTCAGGCATTTTCTTGGACCTTAAAATCTCATTAAATAGTTTCGTTAGCCAGATAGTACCTTTCTCCTATAAACACTTCCAAACTTTAATAGGAATACCATCAAGACCAACGGTTTTACCATTATCCATTCTTCTAAGAGCTTCATTAACCTCATCAACCTTAATCCTACGATAATATGCCAAATTTTGTTCTCTCTCTAGGGTTGTTAAATTTTCCATATCACTAGTTGCCCTGCTCCGTCATTAAACAGCTTGTAAAAGTAACCATGCCATCTATTTTTAATATCTCCATTTGTAACCAAAATTTTTCTTTCTTCATCCTTAACACATCTTACTTGATCCAAATCTCTAGATTTCCTTTCTCTAGTCTTCGTAATCTTGTAAATCTTTTCTAAAACTGCACAATTTTTTCCTGCACTGAATGAGTGCTGTTCTTATTCTCATTTAACCAAGCAAACTAATTTAAAATAGTTTGAAACTTTCTAGATCAGTTTGGCACTATATAAAGAATATTTCTATCAAGTTTTATGATTTTAAGAGTTGGTTTGGTCATTCAAAAGCATACAAAACTAGAAGCATGACAAATCAATCATGTTCTGTCCTTTACAAATTTCAGCTACTGTTCTAAGGGCTTTTAGGATACCAAATCAGCATACAAAATTTTGGAATAATTTACACATATACTTGGGTATCATATAAATTCCAAATCAATAAAAGCTCATCTAGTGCCACAAACATATCAAAGTTCAACAACCAGTGACAACAATAACACTAGGCAAATTCCAATTCCATTATTCAAGACCTTGTACACTTCTAAAATTTGGCTACCAAATTCAAAATGTGATTTTCATTACCCTCCCTACCATTTTCAGCCACTTTCTTCCATTACCAAGGTTACATATCCCAAGTTCTCTTACTTAATTGCACAAATAAGCTCTCACCATCTTACTCTCATACATCCCTCATCCTTTCATCGCTCACAACAAAATTTCAGGTTCATTATAGTATAGCTCGTGCAAATGCACATATACATGTTATTAAATCCCTTCTTACCCTACTCCAGCACAAGAACAATATAAGAGGGAATTTAAATCAGAAAATAATTACAGAAAGCAAGATCCATAAGATGGGCTCAGTTTCCCGTTACCTTTCGGCCTTGCTCCTTCTCTTTCCTCTTCTCATTCTCTCTACGTTTTGCTTCTACTATTGAGAATAATGGCTTTCCCAACTAAAACTTTCCTATAAGAACGAAGATGCTGTGGGAAAAAGAACGAAGGCGCCAAAAATTTCCATCATTGACAGTCCAAATGCTCCTTTATTGCTGAACTCTCCTCACTCTCTCAGCTGTCACTATTCTCGACCCAAATAACAGGGGAAGTCGAAGGGAGGAGAAGAAGGGAAAAGAGGCCCTTTTCCGGCATGATAGTGGCCGATGATGGCCACCACGTTAGTCTCTTCCTCTCAATCTTTCACCATTGTAGCCTCTCCCTCCTCTCTACTTCATTCCTTTTTCTCTTCCTTCCTTTTTCTTTCTGTGCGTGACTGAAGCTCCCAGATGGAGATGGATGAAGCTTCCTCAAGAAGATTATGTCTGATCTAATGGTGGAGATTTGATACATGTGGCACACCATCCTAGTGCCATATACCCTTTTTCTTTTAGAATTATACATAACCAATTCTCTTCAAAACGAATTTTCAAAAGAGCCCCTTTGGGTTTTATAAAAACTCCAAAATTTTCTCATGATCTAAAATTGTATCTTAGGCCTTCTCTCAACCTTTAAGGTAATTCCATAAACTCTTTTTATATGTAAAAAAAACAAAAAGAAAGAGATATTACAAGTAAGTCTTAAAAATTATTATCATTAATCTCCGTTAAGTCCCTTGCTAAAAATTTATCTAAAAAAATTTTTTCACAACAAAATTTAGAGAATCCGAGATTTTTATGATTTCAAAAGATTTTAAATTAGTCCCAAAATTTCACATATTAGCATATAACAAGATTAGTACGTTCACCTTCATGGGTATTACACCAACAAAATGAGAAGAAATCAAAACAGTCGAGATAAGCCAACACTAGATTTCTGTCAAGAGATGACAGACGAGAATTGAACCAACCTTTCACTGGAATGAGGAATGACTAAATAGTTAACAAAGAACCACCACTGGGAACGTGAAAATAATGGTTGGAACTCAAGAGGGGGGTGAATTGGGTTTTATAAATTTTTCACAAAACTTTATTGGAAGTTAAAATGATTTTCTGTACGAGTACAATGCTTAGGATCATAAAAACAATATAGAAAATCAATGTGCTATCAAGATGAATATTTATAAAGAGCAAGGAAGTTAAGAATAGAAAACAGTAAGCATAAATAAAGGAGTGAGGGATAGAGAAAGCAAACTTAGAGATTTATACTGGTTCGGCTAATCTTAAGCCTACATCCAGTCCTCAAGAAGTCACTCGAGTATTTTCATTATACTTGCAAGTTTGATCTGGGTACTTACAAACCACTACAAAGAATTTCGTTAGCCAAGGCTCATCCACAACCCAATGGAGAATTTATGAATCCGGGGTCCTCTTCAACCCTCCGAAGAATTTCTGCTAAACTGTCTTCTCTACAATCCAAGGGAAGTTCTCTCAATAAACACTCTTTCAAGGAATACTCTTCTTGATAATATAGCTCAGGAGTTGAGAAGAAATAAGATGAACACAAGAATAACTCTCTTCAAAGAGTAAATGATACAATATCAATCTCTAATAACTCAAATGATTGATGATATGCAAGATTTGACTCAAGAATGCTTTCCTTTCTCTCAAAGATGATAGAACAAGTTAATATCACATTGTAGGACTTTGTTCTGGATCAAAATCGTGTATCTAAGGTCATATATATAATATTTTACAAAACTAGCCATTATATAGCCGTTACAGCACTTATAGTGCAGTCCAGGTGTCAACTGGTCGACCAGTTGGGGTCGCCTAGTTGACCACCCACTGACAGTAGCAAAATATAGCATTTTCAGGGCTCCTGGTCGACAAGTTGGAAGCTGCCGGTCGACCACCAGCTGACAGTAGTGAAATACAGATTTTGAGCTCTCTTTAAAAACTCATAACTCCCTCATTTGAACACTATTTTAAACAAATAATATATCATTGACTCTCTTTAAAAACTCATAACTCCCTCATTTGAACACTATTTTAAACAAATAATATATCATTGAAAAGCCCTTGGAGTCTAGTTTCAAATGAGATAAGTTTCACTCAAAAATTTTTTTCATTTAAAAGATATGATCAAAATACTGATTGAAGGTCAGGATAAAATAATTCTTGAGTACAGCCAAGTCAACTTTCAGTTTTTTTTGGAGTTTAGTTTAAATGGTCATATCTTTCTCATTTGGACTCCATTTTAAATAAATAATATGCCGTTGAAAATCTCTTTAAGTCTACTATCAAATGAGATTAAGATACTTGAAAAACTGATTTTTCATTTAGGAGATATTATATAAAGAGTGACCAAATGTCAAAAACCAACTTTGTAAAACTTCATATCTCACTATCTTTTTGTTCAAAATGCTTGAGCCAATGTATGCAAATCTAAATCATTGAGTTGCACAAGTATACTAGCCTATTTAAAATATACCTAATGTAAACACATAGGCTATCTTGATGCATCCAAGCTTCCAAGACTTCAAATCTTCTAATTCTTCATTTCTTGAAGTTTTATCCTTGCATGTTGTTTTCCTCGAGTAAAGCATGATGTTGCTTTTCTTTGTTCTTCAATCTAACACTCACTCTTCTTGTTTTGAACCAACCTATAAAGTATATCTTACTTGCAAAACCAATGGTTAGTTTAATTCATGATAATGTCATGATTCAATATATGAAAGATACATATTAAATAACATAATCATGCTTAAGTACTTATAGCATATATATGATAATTAACCTTTATATATATCAATGCTACAATTCAAATACATTTGTCATCATCAAAACTTATGGCATATAGCCTTAGGGCTAACAATCTCCCCCTTTTGATGATGACAAATCACCAAAGAAAAATATGTATTACAAGATAATGAATGCAATGTTATAAGCATATACACATATTTTTCTACTGTTTCTTCTCCCCCTATTTAACATCAACAAAAAGGTATAAGGAACTCAATATACAGAGGTTAAACCACATACCTTTTTTAAGCCAATATGTTAGAAGACGTCAATATAGTATGGGGTGAGGATACATCAAAACTTATCTTTGATTTCATTGACATGTAAAAACAATTTTCAAAAATAATTTCTCATGTCAAATGAAATGATCAAAAGATAAAACTAGAAAGAGTTTAGGCTCCCCTCAAAACTTTGCATATTATGAAAAAGAATAATGAGTATCCAATTTTTCAAGATGTATTCTTTTTCAAAAATATACATTCAAGAGAGACATAGCTCCCCCTGAATTTCATAACCTTTTCCTTTGAAAAAGATTGTTCAAATCAGTATAAAGGAAATTCAGTTTTTGATTGCAGAATTTTGAAGTAAGACTTTTAAAGAAATTTCTGCAATATTTTCATTGAAAATGATTTCTGTTTGTTTATAAAAAGGCATTTTAGTAAATAGCAGAAACATTGAAATCTTTGAAATATATAACTAAAAAATAAACATCATTTGCTGTTATATGATAGAAATATTTGCAGCACACAGTAGAAGTATGATATATGGATTAGCAAAGCATGATATGAACAAGAATATTAATCATAATCCATAAATTAAATAATAATATTTTTCAAAATTTTTTAAAACAATTTATGCTTATATGCATAAAAACATTTCAACATATAGCAGAAGTAATGTAAAATGAGGATATTTGATAACATGCTTTTTCCATTTATTTTAGTCCCTATTTTAGTCCTTTTTGCATCTTTAATTTTGTCAATTCTTTAATCTTATTATGTTTTGGAATTTATTGGGTATAAACTATTTATGGATTGAATGTGTCTCAATTTTATATTTTTAGAACTTGAATTGTAAAATGTTCAATTTAATTCCTACAAATTTTAATTTTTGAGAGAAAAGTGCTGACATGGACAAAGATGCTGATTTGGATGCTAATGTGGCACTTTTTAGATGATGCAGATGCTGACTAGGTTGTGCTGGATATGGGGCCCATTTGAACTGTTATTTAATGCCATGTAGTCAGAATTTTTGGGCAGAAATATTACTTTTTATAGGTCAGAAAAGTATGGTTGAAATATTAATTATGCACCTCCCTTTTCCATGTTTTCTGCCATATTTTTCTGCTGCTGTTTGCTGTCTTTTCTGCTGCTGTTTTACTATTTTTCTGCTGCTGTTTTCCATGTTTTCTGCCATGTTTTTCTGCTGCTATTTTGCATGTTTTTCTGCTGCTGTTTTGCTGTTTTTCTGCTGCTGTTTTGCTGTTTTTCTGCTGCTATCTGCTGTCTTTTCTGCTGCTGTTTGTTATTTTGCTGCCCACATCATGGAAGAAGCAACCAAGGAGGCAACCAAGGAGGCATCCAAGGAGGCATCTAGGGTAGAATATCCCAAGGCATTGAGGGCATCATTTTAAAAAAGGAGAAGACACTTTTATTTGGAGTAACTTAGGAAATTCGCAGCTTTCTTTCCCTCTCTGTTTTTCTCTTCTGTTTTTGTTGTTTTGCTCTCATGGAAGGCTAAATCTTCATTGTAATTAGTCACTAGACCATTGGGATGTTGTAGCTTGAACTAAGAATGCAAGCTAAGTGTTTTATTCTCCATTTTCATCTCATTTCGTTTCTGTTTTGATGTTATGTTTATGTTGCTGTCATATTCTGATTAGAGCTTGAGAATGTAACATAAACTAACTTATATATTTAAGATATAACCTTGCTTGACTGATTAGGAAAGTGAGGGAGGCGAAATGACTAGTTAGATGATATATTTAACTTGGTTTGGTTGAGATTTTTCACTGAATGCATCTAGTTATAGTAGAGAGATGTTCTTGACTGTAATTAGTAGCATTAAATTCTAGATGTTATTCTAGAACCATTTTCATAAAGAACCAAACAATGGAATGAGAACAAAACTGAATCAATGAGTTAGGTAATGATAGTTACACTCCCATGAATCCTAGTGGCTGATTACATAGTCTTTTTACTGTCAATACCTTGCAAATTTTGCTGCTGCTGCTGTTGTATTTATTTGGTTGCTGTTCTATTTTTTTATTAGTACTGCCACAAAACCCCCCCCCACGTTTATGTACTCTTCATTAGTGTTTGGGTGTTTAGAACGATTAATTAGTATTAAGAAGTGAGGCTCCTTTGTTAGCCCTAATGTATTATGCTATAAGTTTTGATGATGACAAATATGTGGGAATTATAGTATGACTTAATCTTCTTGGCCCAAATGAATGATTTAATCCTCTTGACCCAAATGAATGATTTAATCTTCTTGGCCCAATATATGATTTAATCTTTCTTAGCCCAAATAGTATGATTTAATCTTCTTGATCCAAATGAATGATTTAATCTTATTGGCCCAAATGCATGATTCAATCTTTCTTGGCCCAAATATATTTAATGCTTTATATATTTAAATATAGTAGTATAAATTGATTTTTGATAAAGTTTATTGGTTGTTGTAATCAACTTTGAAAAAGAATATCTTTTACTGTAGCACTTTTGAAAAATGAATTTGATTGTTGAAAAAGTATGATAAAGTTTATTGGTTGTTGTAATAAACTTTGAAAAAGAATACCTTTTACTGTAGCACTTTTGAAAAATGAATTTGATTGTTGAAAAAGTATGATAAAGTTTATTGGTTGTTGTAATAAACTTTGAAAAAGAATATCTTTTACTGTAGCACTTTTGAAAAAGAATTTTGATTGTTGAAAAAGTATGATAAAGTTTATTGGTTGTTGTAATAAACTTTGAAAAAGAATACTTTTTACTGTAGCAAATTTGAAAAAGAATATTGATTGTTGAAAAAGATTGATAAAGTTTTTTTGGTTGTTGTAGAAAGGTTGAAAAATGATGATAAAGCTTACTGTAGCAATTTTGACTAAAGCAGTCACTGTAGCAGCAAGGTTTTACTATATAAAGGGGACTTCACAACACCATTTGTATCAAGCTTCAATTGTTCATTTCTCATATTATCTTGAGTTTCATTCTCTCTAAATTGCTAGAGAAATATTCTGAGCTTAATTTCTGCGTTATCTACACTTTGAGAGTGTTTACCATTATTTTCCTTAAGCCTTTAAATTTAGTTTCTCAAGGATTGGTTCCTTGAGTTAGTGTTTGAGAGAAAACACGTTGTAAGGGGGAGAGACACCCTTGAGGGAGAAAAGTATGTTGTAGTGGTTTGCAAGTACCTGGATTAAACTTGTAATTATAGTGGAAATACTCAAGTGGTCTCTTGAGAACTGGATGTAGGCTTGAGATTAGCCGAACCAGTATAAATCTCTGAGTTTGCTTTCTCTATCCCTACTCTATTTACATTTGAAGTTAATTAATTAATGCTTTGCGTTTATATTTGATTTCTACTTCAAGTATTAATTAACGTGTGTAGATTTATATTTTCTCCTTAATTCCTTGCACTATAAAATTATTCATCTTGATAACACTTTGATTTTCTGAATTAAATTATTATCTTTAACATTGTCCAATTTCAGAAAATCATTTTAACTTCCAATTAAGTTTTGTGAAAATTTTTATAAAACCCAATTCACCCCCCTCTTGGGATCCAACCATTTCTTTCAATTGGTATCAGAGCTTGGGCTCTTGATTTGAGACTTAACCGTCTAAGAGTAAACATGGTTGGATTTAGTGATTGGTTTATGTTTGAAAATTATTCTTTCACAGAACCTCCAGTTTTTGATGCTAATCATTTTCAATATTGGAAGTATGAAATGAAAATGTTTTTAATTTCAGTAGACCATAAACTCTGGGAAGTTATAGAAAATGGTTTTTATATGTCTGTCAAGGAAGAACAAGGAAAATGCATTCCAAAACCCAAGAGTGAATGGAATGATACTGAAAGAAGTTTAATGCAACTCAATGCTAAGGCAAAATTGATTATTTCTTGTGCATTGAGTCAAGATGAATTTTTCAAAATCTCCAACTGTGCAACTGCAAAAGAAATGTGGGAAATTCTTGAAGTTGCACATGAGGAAGATCTTATTGCTGAGGAATTAAGGTATAGAAGTTTCATTAATGAACTTGAAATTGCTCAAATGAACAATTGCAAAACCATTAATGAGATACAACTTGTGCTTAATCAATTGCAAGCTCTTGGTGTTGAACTTACAGGAAAATCTCAAATCACCAAGGTGGCAGACGAAGAAGAAAAAGGAGAAAAAGAGAAACCACAACCAAAAGGTGAATCATCAAAGAAAGCTTACCTATCTTCCAATTGGGGAAATAGCAATTCTGATAAGCAGAACACAAATGAAGAAGCCAACACTTGTCTTGTGGCCAGAGATAAAGATGAGGTAAATTCATTTGACTACTCTTTTGAAGAATTACAAGATGCCTTTGATGATTTACATAAAGAATCTCTAGTACTTGCAAAGAAACTAAATGTTTCAAAACAGAAAAACTCTTCTCTTGAAAATGAGTTGGAAACATTGAAAAACGAATTTTCTATTTCCAAGGAAGAGAATTTTGTTTTTGAAAATCAAAACAAAACTTTGCAAGAAGAGAATTTGATTTTAAAAGCAAATATCTCTACCAACAAAAATTGCTTTTGTACCAAGTGTGATTCTTTGAAAAAGGAAAATAATAATCTTAAAAACACACTTGCAAAATTTTCTCAAGGTAGAGAAATTTTAAATACCTCAGTTTTGAAACAAAGAAGAATGTTTAACAAAGTTGGTCTTGTTTCTAAAAAGAAATCAAACCAAAAGCATTCTAAAAACTTCTTTGTTTCTGTAAAGATGTCAAATAGTCCAACTTGCACTTGTTTTTATTGTGGACTAAAAGGACACAAATCTTACTCATGCTTTTATAAGAAAAATCTTGTTCATGGAGTTAAAATGAAATGGGTTCAAAAAGGAACTCATGACCCAGGCGGACCCAAAGAAATTTGGGTACCAAAGACAAAGGATTAATTTGCAGATTTGCCTCGAAGCAAGGAGCGGAAATGACTTTTCAATGGCTACATCATTCAAACTCCACTCTCTTGCATCAAAAGGAGGCAATGGATAAGTAAACATATAAGCTGGAATGCATTGTAAGAATTTTGACTGATATGTTTACTGCTCTCTAATGCTTTTGTCTGTTATCTAATATGCCTTACATCTATCCTTGATATTCATGCATGCTATATCTGAAAACAATTGTTAGGTGTGCAGATTATAGATTCAAATTTTGTTTTGATCTAAAATCTTTCTTCCAAATTTTGCTCAAACTATCCTTTTTACTGCATCATGAAAACTTGCTTCCATTACACGCACATTTTTCTTGTCTTCACAACAATAAGATTCCTCCTACCTATAGTATTTATCCTTGCTGTAATCTTATTTAAATATTTTCAATGAAATCAAATATTTTGCAAAATTGCATTTCATGAAAGCATAGCACTTTTATTAATATGGTATATCTTGAACATAATGTTGCTCTTAGTACTCGAGATTTATTTGAACATTACTGATTTGAACATCAAAGTGCTCCACCAAAAGTGTTTTGCAGGAGTTAGTCCTCAAATCTATCCTCTAAGCTCATTCGTAATGATCGACCAATGCTTGACAGTGATCTTATGAGAGATTGTTTTCAAGAAGATCTTGCAAATAATCAATCAATTAAGTTCATTAAAATTGCAAGAAGATAGAATCAAAAGAAGAGCAATGAGCAAAACAAGAATATCAAAATCTTGAGGAGGAACTTCAAGAAGCAATAAGAGTTTGCCAAAATTGATGAGTATCTCTATTCTTTACCACTTTAATATTTAATTGAGTGATACTCCCTGATCATAATTGGCTATGTTGGCAATTTTTTTTTACTGTCATACTTTCATTGCAATGACATATTGTTTTCTGACATCTTACATACTTGATCACATCATGACATATAAAAATATGTTAAATACTTAAATTATTTTTTTAATACATCATGGTTTGAGCATTATACATATCATCTCTTTTACATAAGCTGTAACTTATGAACCATTGTTTATGGATTATAGTTTATATCTGATTATATCTTATTAATCCATATTACCTCAATTATGTTACTACATACTCTGATTATAATATGTTTTATCTTGAGTAAGTATGTAACTTGCTTTTGCTTTGAAATGATGATATATATATCCATGTCAGAAAATTCTTTCCATCTTTAAAATGGATATATATTTTTCAATATATATATACTGTGCTGAATTTGTGTAGCTGATTTATTTTATCTTTCTTTATTATTATTTTTTTGTACCGTCAAATAAAAGAAACCACTTGCATTAAAAAAAAACCGAAGGATTACATTGCATAATTAAAAAAAAAAGGGAAAGTTTGCTCATGCATGAGCAATCTACAGGCGAGGTGGTCTTGGATTAGGAGGGTTGTATTGTATCATCACCCCTCGGCCATTCCTTGGAGCAAGAGACTGAGCAATGTCACGGAGGGTAGTGTAAATCCCATTCATACAATCAACACTTCTTTGTTGTTGATTGCAGAAGCATTGGGTAGACCAATAGAAGAACCTATCTATTCTTGAAGTTAGTGCCGCATTGTTGCGTTTAGCTAACTTCTCCTGGTCCTCTATCATCTTCTTGAGTTTCTTCACCTCCTGCTCCAAACAAGCAATTTTGTCTTCTGACGTATGGCCTGTACTAATCTCTTCAGCTTCTTCGATCTTCATCTTCTTCTTTCGATTCTCCTGAGATCCCTCCAAAGGCCTTTTACCCTTGTCCCTTCCTAGACTCAAGTTTAAGTCGAGCTCTTCCTCCCTGGCCTCTACTGTGAGATCAATGAACTTTCTTGCTGCCATGGCTTGGAATTTTTTTTTTGGAGTATGAAGAGAGAGGTATGTCAGAAAGTTGTAGGCTCAGAGATGAATACTCTTTGTGGTGTGATAATTGAGAATCCTGGGCAGTCTTTATAGAGAGAAAATGATGACTTAGAGCCAACGAAGATATCTCTTCGCCGCACCCCTACACGTTCATCCTACGGATTTTGCAAGCTGGAAGCCAGAACTCTAGGGTACGCATGCACACCAACAACGCGTCGCATTAATGGCAAAACCACGAAAGTCAATTTTCGGTGGATTTGCGGCTGATTTAATTTGTTTTGATTAAAAATTTTAAGGATTAATAAAATGGTGATAAACAGAACCGTATTTCTCTGCTTTGATGTTCTTGAGAGCTTTCATTATAATATACATGATTGATTGCATCATGCTATGATTACATGTATCTAAGAACATATGTTGTGTATGCTATTCATGCATCATGAGCGAAGGCTATGAATAATATGTCATGATTCCACATGCACTCATAGAAAATGAGAAGTCAAAAAAAAAATTTTTTTAAATAAATTGAAATGAGTAGAGGATAATACATTTTCATAGTTACACATACTTACATATAATGCTTTTGTGGGCAAATGAAAGGCAATGATTTCCTTGCATTATGATAATGCTTGATGCATGCGACCGTAAGCAGTTAATTTTGCTTTTAATCTTTGATTTACATTACTAACTTAAGCATCGGAGTGGTTATCAAAATTTTTGCAGGTGCTCATCCTCAAGATACATATATGAATACATCTTGAAAATTACATTTGTTTAATATGCATTGATTGAGGGGGAGCCTAACCTATAATTAAATCCTCTATATCTTTAAGGTCACTTTATCTGAGATGCAATGTTTTCCTTAATTATATATTTTTGGCATATCAATGATAAGTTTTGATGAAATTTTACCCCATGACGTCATATGATATTCTTGCTTAAAGAAGGAATATGCTTTAGCCTTTATATATTGCCTTCCTTATACCTTTTTGTTGATGTCAAATAGGGGGAGAAGGATATGGAAAGAAAAATTTGTGTATATTGTATAATGATTATTACATTGTAACATATTTTTCTTTGGTAATTTGTCATCATCAAAAAGGGGGAGATTGTTAGCCCTAATGTATTATGCTATAAGTTTTGATGATGACAAATATGTGGGAATTATAGTATGACTTAATCTTCTTGGCCCAAATGAATGATTTAATCCTCTTGACCCAAATGAATGATTTAATCTTCTTGGCCCAATATATGATTTAATCTTTCTTAGCCCAAATAGTATGATTTAATCTTCTTGATCCAAATGAATGATTTAATCTTATTGGCCCAAATGCATGATTCAATCTTTCTTGGCCCAAATATATTTAATGCTTTATATATTTAAATATAGTAGTATAAATTGATTTTTGATAAAGTTTATTGGTTGTTGTAATCAACTTTGAAAAAGAATATCTTTTACTGTAGCACTTTTGAAAAATGAATTTGATTGTTGAAAAAGTATGATAAAGTTTATTGGTTGTTGTAATAAACTTTGAAAAAGAATACCTTTTTACTGTAGCACTTTTGAAAAATGAATTTGATTGTTGAAAAAGTATGATAAAGTTTATTGGTTGTTGTAATAAACTTTGAAAAAGAATATCTTTTACTGTAGCACTTTTGAAAAAGAATTTTGATTGTTGAAAAAGTATGATAAAGTTTATTGGTTGTTGTAATAAACTTTGAAAAAGAATACTTTTTACTGTAGCAAATTTGAAAAAGAATATTGATTGTTGAAAAAGATTGATAAAGTTTTTTTGGTTGTTGTAGAAAGGTTGAAAAATGATGATAAAGCTTACTGTAGCAATTTTGACTAAAGCAGTCACTGTAGCAGCAAGGTTTCACTATATAAAGGGGACTTCACAACACCATTTGTATCAAGCTTCAATTGTTCATTTCTCATATTATCTTGAGTTTCATTCTCTCTAAATTGCTAGAGAAATATTCTGAGCTTAATTTCTGCGTTATCTACACTTTGAGAGTGTTTACCATTATTTTCCTTAAGCCTTTAAATTTAGTTTCTCAAGGATTGGTTCCTTGAGTTAGTGTTTGAGAGAAAACACATTGTAAGGGGGAGAGACACCCTTGAGGGAGAAAAGTATGTTGTAGTGGTTTGCAAGTACCTGGATTAAACTTGTAATTATAGTGGAAATACTCAAGTGGTCTCTTGAGAACTGGATGTAGGCTTGAGATTAGCCGAACCAGTATAAATCTATGAGTTTGCTTTCTCTATCCCTACTCTATTTACATTTGAAGTTAATTAATTAATGTTTTGCGTTTATATTTGATTTCTACTTCAAGTATTAATTAACGTGTGTAGATTTATATTTTCTCCTTAATTCCTTGCACTATAAAATTATTCATCTTGATAACACTTTGATTTTCTGAATTAAATTATTATCTTTAACATTGTCCAATTTCAGAAAATCATTTTAACTTCCAATTAAGTTTTGTGAAAATTTTTATAAAACCCAATTCACCCCCCCTCTTGGGATCCAACTATTTCTTTCATCCTTGAGTGAATACGACCTGGGGATCACTATACTGCAAATTGCCACGAATTCAATTCTGGGCGATTTGGCATCGTAGTGGCGTGAACCAATATTCAAATCCTTTTCTTTTCAAAATAGATGTTGCTTCAATATGGCAAAGTAATTTTAGCACAGTGGAAGCAATTCAAGAATTTCATAAGCTTTTTCTAGAACAATTTACTTCAAAAATAATTTAGAAATATTTCATCCAAGGAAGCAATATATATATGGATTAGTGTAACAAGATATAATCAAGGATATAATTATAGTTCATAATCCACACACCAAACATTAATACCTTTCAAGATTTTTCTTCCCTTTTGTCATCAACAACAAAAGAGATTTGTAAAACATTTTCTTTTTCAAGAAGAATGTTGTTTCATATGATAAAACATATTGACATAGCAACAAAAAAATTTTGCTTCAACATAATAAAACAATTTTAGCATATCGAAAGCAATTTATATATCCATTCAAGATGTAACACATTATAACTAGGATAGATATGATATATATCATAGATCACAGCGGAAGTAATTGTCAATGGATTGATTGAAAGATATAAACATAAGAATCCATAATCCATGAACCATTAAGTGCAAAGAGTGAATGATATATATTTGAAGAAGATCAGTCAAGTATTCAATAAAATATCTATTTTGATATAAGTAGTCATACCTCTCAAAATTCTTTTATCTAATCGACTAATCTTTCTTACCTTTCTTTTGCAAGAACTTGTTCATCCAAGAATTGTCTTGGTGTAGGGACAATTTATTTTGTAACTCTTGACTGCTTGACCCTTGATAAAGATTTTAAACTTGTATAGCTTGACTATCCTTTTGAGAAAGTCATTTGTACCTTTAAGCTTCTTCATCACTAAAGAAGTATCCAGTGTTTTGAGTGTGCATGCTTGATTAGAGTCATCATCTTCATTGTTGAATCCTTCATCCTCAAGATTCATTTGTTGTCATTGCAACTTGAGCTTAAGAATACTTTTTCTCACAAAACAATGTGATTCTTAATTTTAGGTACCCAACCAAATTGGGTCCTTGACAGGTTAGTTTATAAATCTCAAGCAATGGAGACAACATATATTATATCAATAAGAATGCTATGCCTCTATGAAATCCACTATTTATAGAAAAATCATTCTTCTTTAAAGATTGATACCATAAAAAGCACAAGAGAAGAAATCTTTAGAAATAAGGATTTGCTTCAACATGATAAAACAATTTTTGAAACAATCTCTTCCCTTAAAAGAATGATTCTATAAAGAGCTTATCAGAAAAACTTTGGCAATAAAAATTTTGAAGTTCTTTTATTTTGAAAAACAAATTTTGCTCCAAAAAGGATTTTGAAAAAGATGTAGCACAGTAGAAGCAACATATATATCCTTTTAAAGATAATAACAGAAGATATTATAACAAGATATATATCACAACAAATGCAAATTATATGCTTATACCATATTATAATCATAGTATATAACAGCATAGGGGAAGCAATTATGGATTAGCAAAAAGATATAGCTATTATAAAGTATAATCCATAAATAGAAGAAGGTTTTGAGTAGGTACCCATTGAGATGTAGGTCCAATGATGAGTTCCTTAGGATGACTTTTGGCATACCTCCAATCCTTTAAAAAATATCATTGTTTCTTGATGGCTTCTTCTCATGAGGTAATTTTTCTTCTTGAGGCTTTTCTTTTTCTTAAGGTAGATTGGCATTTTCTTCAATGCCATTATCATCCTTTGAAATAAGGGTACTCTTTTGCTTTTCAAAAGTTCTGAAAATAATTTTCTGCTTATGTATAGAGACATTTAAGTACATTAGCATATGTAATTTTGAAATAAGGATTTCCAAATTCTTTTCTTTTCAAAATACTTTTTGCTTTAACATGATAAATCAATTTCAAATCCTTTTCCAACACTTTTTGAAATAATTCTTTTTGAAAAAATGTCACCAAATTTAGCAGGTAGAAGAAAATATATATCCATTATCATATATAAAACATTTTATATCCACGATATATTATATCATATCATCTCAGTAGAGGCACTATGTATTTTGAAAAGTATACATATATTCATTTAAGGCTAGAAAGAATTTTCTGACATAGATATATATGTATATATATTATTATTTCAAAGAAAAAGAAAGTTACATACTTACTCAAGATAAATCATATTATAACCAGAGTATGTAGTAGTAAAATTGAGGTAATATGGATTAATAAGATATAATTGAATATAAGCTATAATCCATAAACAATGGTCCGTAAACCATAGCTTTGAAAAGATATGACATGTATAATGCTCAAATCATGATGAATGGTATAAAGACAATTTAAGCATTTAACATATCTTTATATGCAATGATATGATCAAGTATGTAAGATATCAGAGAACAATATGTCATTGCAATGAAAGTATGTCAGAAAAAAAAAGATTTGCTAATATAGCCAATTATGATCAGGGAGTATCACTCAATTAAATAGTATAGTGGTAAAGGATAGAGATACTCATCAATTTTGGCAAACTCTTGTTGCTTCTTGAAGTTCCTCCTCAAGATTTTGATATCCTTGTTTTGCTCATTGCTCTTCTTTTGATCCTATCTTCTTACAATTTTAATGAACTTAATTGATTGATTATTTGCAAGATCTTCTCTAAAACAATCTCTTATAAGATCACCCATGAAGCTTTGAAGAGTTCAGTAAGTACATAGCAACAAAATTCAAATCCTTCATCTACTGTCATATGCTGGTTGACCAACGTGTACCAAGTGGTCGACCATCGTGGGGATGAGAAAGTGAGGAGGAGCTTACTGTCAAGCATTGGTCGACCATCGTGAATGAGTTGGTCGACCACTCCTGACCAGAATAGCCTTAGTTAGCCACTATCTCGATTTGGTTGACCAGTTTGAGTGCCTTAGTCGACCACTTGTCTTATATAGCATAAATATTCACTCAGCGTCCAGCATGCATCGTCTGGCGTTGGGTGTTGGCTCAACATAGATAGATGTAGGCTCATTGGTTGACCACTGATAGGAGCGTTGGTTGACCACCAAACTTCGGAATCATAAATCTTACTGATTTCAGAGAGCAGAGGAATGAGAGTGCCTTAGAGGATAAATTTGAGGATTAACTCCTACAAAACACTTTTGGTGGAGCACTTTGATGTTCAAATTAGTAATGTTCAAATAAGTCTCGAGCACTAGGAGCAACATTATGTTCAAGATATGCCATATTAACAAAAATGCTATGCTTCCATGAAATGCAATTTCGCAAGAAATTTGATTTCATTGAAAATATCTAAATAAGATTACAACAAGGATAAACACTATAGGCAAGAGTAATCTTATTGTTGTGAAAGCAAGAGAAATATGCATGTAATGGAAGCAAGTTTTCGTGATATGGTAAAAGGGATAGTTTAAACAGAATTTAGAAGAAAGATTTTAGCTCAAAACAAAATTCAAATCTATAGGCCGCACACCTAACAATTGTTTTCAGATATAGCATGCATGAGTATCAAGGATAGATGTAAGGCATGCTAGAGAATAGGCATAAGCATTAAAGGGCAGTAAACATATCAGTCAAATTTCTTATAATGCATTCCAACTTATATGTTTACTTGTCCATTGCCTCTTTTAATGCAAGAGAGTGAAGTTTGAATGATGTAGCCACTGAGAAGTCATTTTCACTCCTTGCTTCGAGGTGAATCTGCAAATTAATCCTTTGCCTTTGGTACCCAAATTTCTTTGGGTCTGCCTGGGTCATGAGTTCTTTTTTGAAGCCATTTCATTTTTACTCCATGAACAAGATTTTTATTATAAAAGTAGGAGTAAGATTTGTGTCCTTTCAGTCCATAATAAAAACAAGTGCAAGTTGGACTATTGGACATCTTTGCAGAAACAAAGAAGTTTTTAAAATGCTTTTAGTTTGATTTCTTTTTAGAAACAAGACCAGCTTTGTTAAACTTTCTTCTTTGTTTCAAAAATGAGGTATTTGAAATTTCTCTACCTTGAGAAAATTTTGCAAGTGTGTTTTTAAGATCATTGTTTTCCTTTTTCAAAGAATCACACTTGTTGCAAAAGAAATTTTTGTTGGTAGAGATACTTCCCTTTAAAATCAAATTCTCTTCTTGCAAAGTTCTATTTTGATTTTCGAAACCAAAATTTTCTTCCTTGGAAATAGAAAATTCATTTTTTAATTTTTCCAACTCATTTTCAAGAGAAGAGTTTTTCTGTTTTGAAATACTTATTTTCTTTGCAAGTATTAGAGATTCTTCATATAAATCATAAAAAGCATCTTGTAATTCTTCAAAAGAGTAGTCAAATGAATTTACCTCATCTTCATCTCTGGCCACAAGACAAATGTTCGCTTCTTCATTTGTGTTCTCCTCATCAGAATTGCTATTTCCCCAAATGGAAGATTTGTAAGCTTTCTTTGATGATTCTACCTTTGGTTGAGGTTTCTCTTCTTCTCCTTTTTCTTCTTCTTCTGTCTCCTTGGTGATTTGAGATTTTTCTACATAAACTTCACCAAGAGCTTGAAAAGAATTAGTAATATATCTAAACCTTGATTGCATCTCATTAATGAGTTCAGAATTTTTCTTTTGAAAATTTTCACAATCATTAATGAGAACTTCAATCCTTGATTCCTCTTCATTTATATTTTCCTTATATGCAACTTCAAGAGTTTCCCGCATTTCTTTCGCAGTTGCACAATTGGAAATTCTAAAGAATTCATCTTGACTCAATGCACAAGAAATAATCAATTTTGCCTTAGCATTGAGTTGCACTAAATACCTTTCAGCATCAACCCATTCACTTTTGGGTTTTGAAATGATTTTTTCTTGTTCTTCCTTGGAAGGAATACGAGAACCATTTTCAATAATATCCCAAATATTATGGTCTATTGAAGTTAAAAACATTTTCATTTCATACTTCCAATATTGAAAATGATTAGCATCAAAAACTGGAGGTTCTGTGAAAGACCAATTTTCAGGCATAAACCAATCACTAAATCCAACCATGTTTTCTCTTAGACGGTTAAGTCTCAAATCAAGAGCCCAAGCTCTGAGACTAATTGAAAGTAATGGTTAGAACCCAAGAAGGGGGTGAATTGGGTTTTATAAATTTTTCACAAAACTATATTGGAAATTAAAATGATTTTCTGTAAAAGTATAATGCTTAGGATAATAAATACAATACAGAAAATCAATGTGCTATCAAGATTAATAATTATAAAGAGCAAGGAAGTAAAGAATAGAAAACAGTAAGCACAAATAAAGGAGTAAGGGATAGAGAAAGCAAACTCAGAGATTTATACTAGTTCGGCTAATCTCAAGCCTACATCCAGTCCTCAAGAAGTCACTCAGAGATTTATATAGTCGTTAAAGCACTTATTGAAAATTAAAATGATTTTCTGTAAAAGTACAATGTTTAGGATAATAAATACAATACAGAAAATCAATGTGCTATCAATATTAATAATTATAAAGAGCAAGGAAGTAAAGAATAGAAAACAGTAAACACAAATAAAGGAGTAAGGGATAGAGAAAGCAAACTTAGAGATTTATACTAGTTCGGCTAATCTCAAGTCTACATCCAGTCCTCAAGAAGTCACTCAAAAATGTCAACTGGTTGATTAGTTGGGGTTACCTGGCCAACCATCCATTGACAGTAGTAAAATATAGCATTTTCAGGGCTCCTGGTCGACTAGTTGGAAGCTACCTGGTTGACCACCAACTGGCAGTAGCGAAATACATATTTTGAGCTCTCTTTAAAAATTCATAACTCCCTCATTTGAACTCTATTTTAAACAAATAATATATCATTAGAAAGCTCTTGGAGTCTAGTTTCAAATGAAACAAGTTTCACGCAAAAATTATTTTGCATTTAAAAGATATCATCAAAATACTGACTGAAGGTCAGGATAAAATAATTCTTGAGTACAACCAAGTCAACTTTCAATTTATTTTTGGAGTTTAGTTTAAATGGTCATATCTTTCTCATTTGGACTCCATTTTAAATAAATAATATATCGTTGAAAAGCTATTTAAGTCTACTATCAAATGGGATTAAGATACTTGAAAAACTGATTTTTCATTTAGGAGATATGATATAAAGAGTGACCAAAGGTCAAAAACCAACTTTGTAAAACTTCATATCTCACTATCTTTTTGTTCAAAATGCTTGAGCCAATGTATGCAAATCTAAATCATTGAGTTGCACAAGTATACTAGCCTATTTAAAATATACCTAATGTAAACACATAGGCTATCTTGATGCATCCAAGGTTCCAAGACTCCAAATCTTCTAATTCTTCATTTTTTGAAGCTTCATCCTTGCATGTTGTTTTCTTTGAGTGAAGCATGATGTTGCTTTTCTTTGTTCTTCAATCCAATGCTCACTCTTCTTGTTTTGAACCGACCTATAAAGTATATATTACTTGCAAAACCAAAAGTTAGTTCAATTTATGACAATAGCATGATTCAATATATGAAAGATACATATTAAATAACATAATCATGCTTAAGTACTTGTAGCATATATATGATAATTAACCTTTATATATATATCAATGTTACAATTCAAATACATTTGTCATCATCAAAACTTATGGCATATAGCATTAGGGCTAACAGAACGGATGACCACGCTTGGGTGGTACTTGAGCTACTTGGTAAAAATAGCTATTGATATAGCTTGAAAGTGTAAAATGAGATAAAAGTGCATATATTTTATAATCTCAAAATAATGGAAAATAAACACATTATTTTTTATTTTTAGTTAAATTAATTTAAATTATTATATGTACATATATATACACAATATTTAGATATAATATATATATATATATTATAATATATATTATTTTATATTTTATAACATATATATACACATAACGGTGAGAGAGGAATGCAAATAAATATATTATTTTTGTTTCTTAATTAAATTAATTTAAATTATTATATATATAAAATTAATTAAATATTGTATATATATATATATATATATATATAATCAGACGAGAACTGAATTAGCCTATCAACGGACAGAGGAATGACTAAACAGTCGACAAGAGCTACCATTGGGAATAGAGAACCAGTCCTGGGTGATACTTGAGCTATTTGGTTGAAATAGCTATTGATATAGCTGAAAAGTGTAAAATGAGATAAAAGTGCATATATTTTATAATCTCAAATAATGGAAAATAAAAATATCATTTTTTGTTTTTAATTAAATTAATTTAAATTATTATTATATATTCAGTTATTCACATATAAAATATTTTATATATATACGCACATATCGCTGAGAGAGGAATGCAAATAAACATATTATTGTTTGTTCCTTGATTATAATTATTATATATATAATTAATTAAATATACTATATATATAATATTTATTTATATTTTATTTTAGATTTATATATATTTTATTATATAATGTATGTGAGATAAGAGTATAATGGGTATTTTTATAAATTAACAAAAATAAAAAGGGAGGAAAAATATATAAGTTATAAGTTATAAGCTATTAAACGTAGCATCTCAGAATAAGCTATAAGCTACTGAAATAAGCTTATTTGCCGAATACTTCTAACGAACTTATAAGCTAGTCAAATAAGCTATAAAAACATCTACAGTAGTGAACTTTATTTGGGTTTTTATTGTGGGTCCCACAGTACCACATCAACTTTAGTAACTTTCTACTACTTTAAACAACTCTATGCAACAGTGATGAACCTCTTAAGAACCCACAGATGGGTCCCATAATAAACTATTTACTACTTTAATATTTATTACTCTCCACTAACATTTATTGTAAGTTGATTATTTTATTCTTACTTTTTGTATAAGAACTGTTCTTATACGTGGCAATTCACGTGGTAAACTATAGTGGTAAACTGAAATAAGAACCGGTTCTTAAATTTAAGAACCTTTTAAAAACCAACGCTGTAGATCTCTAAGCTAGCTTAAATAGTTTGTCGAACACAGCCATAATGCCGCATGCGGTTTCTCTACTTTTTTTCTTTTTTTTTTTGGTTATCCAATGGTTACTAATGCTTTCTTCTTCTTTTTTTTTTTTGTGGTTGCTTTCAGGGACTTATTTGGAGAAAAAAATTTAGATAGGTCCTATTGTTTTTTTTTTCCTACTTTCAGAGACCTATTTTAAAAACAAAAAATTTTAGGGACCAATGCTTTCTTTTTTTTTCCTTAAAATAGGTCTTTGAAAACAAGCACAAAGGGGAAAAAAAAAAGCATTGGGACCCATATGAAATCTTTTTCTTCAAATAATGTCTCTAAAAACAGGTACAAAAAAAAATTGGTGGCCATTGGAATAAAAAAGAAAAAGTGTTTGTCTCTTCAAAAAAAAAAAACAAAGAAATGGCACTACACTACCTTAGGATTAGATTATATGTGAAATTTCAAGTGTTAATTTGAGGACTACATATAGACTTCATTTAAAACCGAACTAGCTTCTTGTATTTAATCTTCTTCTCCCTAAACTTCATTATTTTCTACACTTATTCTTATTTCCTTAAACGTCAAAACTTATATTTTTGACTTAAGGCTCTATTTTTCTCTTTAAGCACTTTTGTCAATGGGTGTCAAATTTGACCCAAACCCATTTACCTAACTCAACCCAACTACTATTTAACCCATAGTCAACCCATCTATATTAGAGTCTGGATCATAAATGAGTTGTGTTACAATTTAACTTTTGTACTATGGATCATAATTGAATTGATCAATAGAGCACTATTTGAAGGATGAAGCACAGTTAAAATTGTTTAGAACCATTGCAATTATTCTTGGCCTTTTCGCACTCAAAATCTCAAACGACCAACATGTTCAATGGAAAATCCAATTAACCATGCAACGTGTAGATTCTACTTTTTCTTCAAATTTTAATTTGTCACTATATTATTATTATTATTATTATTATTATTATTATTATTATTATTATTTCTTTCAGTTCAATCAATGACTAGATGTCTCAATAGTTAGACCAGTGATTTATTGACTCAAACTTATGACTAGGTCAATGACCAATCTAAGTCCAAAGACTAATATATATATATATATATATATATATATATGTGTGTGTGTGTATTTATACTATACATATTTATGCATGTGTATGTGTGTGTATATATGTGCGTATATATAGCCCCTTTATATGACTCAAAGGAAGTAGTGATTAAACTATTTTTAAAACTAAAATAATAATAACTTTTTATGTATAGGGATGAAAATAAATTAAATTATTCTTAAACATTTTGAGTTTGAAATATAAGAAAAGTTAAACCAAACATTAGTTTGTTTAATTAAAATCAATCAAACTGAAAATTGATGCTTGTCTTGTTTAATTTATGAACCTTTGAACCCATCAGAGGCCCGCGAGAATACGAAACAATGGCCTCTTAAAAGATTGATTTTTTTTCTATCACTTGATAAATGATGACATCTTGGAAAGTTGAGAAGAAAATTGGCAGATATATTTTATTCATAATCAAATTCATTATTTACATAGGGCCACTTTAAATCATATTTATATGACTAAAAATATCTAGATTTATTTTCGTTTTCAATTTTTTTAATGACTTGTAATTGGTTAGTGTCAAGTTAGGTTTCAGGTGAAGGAATTTTTATATTTTGAAATATATATAATGACAAAGAAATTTGAGGATCTTTTAAAATATTTTTACAAATTTATTTTGATTTATTTTAAAACATAAATAAAATTGTTAATATTTGATGTATTAGTTGTACAAAATAATTTCAATAAATAAAATTAAAATAAATTAAGAAAACTTTTTTTGAAAAAATAATGGGTTAATTGTTGGATTGAGTTGATCTTAACAAAAGTGAGTTATGGGTTAATCCCGCATAACACATTAAAAACAACAAAAAAAGTCATAAATGGTCATTTGACCCATTTTTAACCTACCATTTTTTAACTCAATCAAACACCCTATCGCCCAGCCCATTCAACCTTTAAAAAAAATAGAGAGTTGGCCAAGAGAAATTTCAATTTACATTTAAATGGGTCAGCCTGCCTCATGGTAGTAAGTCCAAAGAGAGTTATGGACAGCCTTGCCCACTACTTTATATATATATATATATACACACACAGGTGCTTTTCTTTAGCGAAAAGCAGAGAAACCGGACTCCACACATAATGCCTTATGTTTTTTAGTTTAGGTTGAAGTATTGTAACATCATTTTAAAATTAAATTATGAATAAAATAAAAGTGCAAAGATTGAAAGTGAAACACTTAACCCTCATTACATTAGTCATAACCAAGTCTGGAAGAACCAAAATTTTAGCTCAATTGCTAAATGTCTACGTAGAAGAATAATATTATCGACTTGCTCATTTTGGCAAATTAAGAAGAGATCATTTAGTAGAAATCAAATACTTAGAGCAAGCCCCTTTTACTTAATTAATTTTAGTTGAATGTTGTTTGATTACTTAATTCTAATATTTAATACCAAGCCTTTTTTGTCTTAATATTTTTTATGTTTGTGATAGTACACCATCATCAAGACATGACTATGTGCTGAGCGGTGGATGAAAATGAAGTTAGCTTTAGTTAAAGTATTTAAAGATATATTATTTTAGATATTTAATATGTTGACTTTTAAGACAAAATTATATTTTATTTGTATTTATTTTAAATATTTGATATGTTAGTTACTTATTTGATATATTCTTATTTTTGTAATTTTGAGTTGCAATAGTGCATTAAAAGAAAACATAAGAAAATCATTTTTAAAGAAAAAAAAAGAGGCTTGGCCCTAAGGGCAAGACTAAGCCCCTAATAGAATTAAGTTGGGTTAGGAAAATTTTGGCTCATATTTAGTAGGCCAATCCAACTATAATAATGTTAGGGTCAAAGAAGATTAGAACTAAGCTATCTCGTTTTGCTACCTCTTGGCACAATGTGAGTGACACTTTTTTTGAGTTGGTGTTAGCTGTCACCAATAGTTTGACCCTAACACTTGTGAAACACTCTATCCTCTTTTTAAGGATGACGTGTTAGTCAAGATTTCTCAATATCAAATTATTAGTCTTTGCAACATGATTGACAAAATCATTATGGAGGTCCTAGCGAACCACATTAGTCTTTCCCAAAGTTGTCAAGAATAGGATTCTAGGATCAAAAAAGGCATAAATAGAATCAAATTGTAGAAGATTGTAAGATTTTATCAAATATATAAAAAAATATAATAATAACATAAACTTTGTATATAATACAAAATTATCAAAATTTAATTATAATTTAATAAAAAAACAAGCTCAAATATCAATATTTTATAGTCATACATAAATAATTAAAGTACCAAATATTGATCAAAAGTTATTAAAATACTAAATATATAAACCAAATAAAACTAAATATAAATAAAATATATATCAATCCTCATTTTTAGCACTATCCATATCATCATCATCATCATTAAAATCCCTTAATTTTACATCTTCATTAATAAAAAAAATTTGAAAAAAAAAACATATAAATTATTTACAATCACATAAATGATAAATAAAAAAATTAAAAAAAAAATTAGTAGGATCTACAAGATCCTATGATCTTACAATTCTGCACGATCCTATGACAAACATGATCCCAAATGAGATCGGGATTTTTTTTTAGTATAAGATCGTAAAATTCTATGATTCTACGATTTGACTCCCGATTTTAACAACACTGACCTTGCCCTTGGTAATATTATCAGTTCGTTGCAAAGTAGGCTTATACAAGGGAGAAAGACTTCTGGAAACATTCTTATGGCTCATAAGTTGGTTCATTTTTTTTTTGGACAAAATTAGTTCATATTAGTAGGAACAAAAGCAAGAAAGATCTTGTTGCTTACAAAATTGACCTTGACAAAGCCCATGACGAAGTGAATATGGGACCGGGGTTCTCTGCCATACTAAAAGTATGGTAGAGTGCAATACTACTTTTAGCAACAGTTTTTTCTGTTGCTAAAAAAGTCCAGGCAAAAAAAAGTAATGCAGACAACCCACACCCGTGAATATGGGCTTCTTAGGGATAGTCTTATTGATTTAGGGTTTGAGTACCACATTGTGAATTTGATCATACGCTAACTATGATTCCACCTCGTCCTTCTCTATGTATTGGAACAGGAGTAAGCTTCCTCACTTTCATCTGTCAAGGGGTCTGAGGCAAGAAGACCCTTGATCTCTACCTACTTGTTTGTTCTTTGTATGGAAAAGCTCTCCCTGCTTATCAATGAGAAAGTCAAGAGTAAGGAGTGACTCCCTATTAAGGTCTCCAAATTAATTAAGACGAATATGTCATTTCTCTTCTCTTCTTTGCTGATGACATTCTATTATTTCCTCAATCAACTGCACATAAAGCCCATTTTATCAAACTCATTTTTGGACTCTTTTGCTAGTTTTCAGGTTTGAAAATCAATGAAGGCAAGTCCAAAGCTTTCTACTACGTTGGGGTTACTAAGAGTATTAAATTTAATATTGAATACATTTCCAGTATTTGCTTCACTAAAAGTTTGGGAAGGTATTGTGGTGTTCCTTTTTTGCAAGCAGAGTCAAGAATGAAGAGTTCCACTTTGTGATTCAGAAAATATAGATGTGTCAGTTTGTGTTGGAAGTTAAACTTGTCTCTAGAATATGTTGGAAGTTTGAATCCAAGTTTCTTCTACATTCTTCTACATAGTTTTATTATTATTTTAATAGTTATAGTATCCAATTTGACTTTGTCTTCTTAAAAAATAAAATAGTAGTCAATTTGAGTTTGTCTTGTTAAAAGATGAAGTAGTAGTCAATTTAACTTTGTTTTTTTAAAAAAATGTTTTAGTTGTCAATTTTGCTTATTTCTAGAGAATATGTTATTATAAAATTATGCCTATATAAAGAGGCAAACTCCATAAGATGTATAAAATGAATATTGTGAGAATTTGAGAGAACAAACAAAGGGAGCTCTAGTGAGACCCATTTGTAGAAGTTGTATTTGGTCAATAAGAAAGGCTAAAGTTTTGTAAGTTGAAATTAAATTGTGTGTTATTTTTTGAGTATTCCTTTTGTTCTATCCTTATTCATCTAGTAAGCAGTTAAATTTGCCAACAGTTTGTGTAAGGCGAAGGTTCTCAACAAGGCAGGGAGTGTTACTCTTGCCAAGTTTATCCTTACCCATCTATGAGATGCAAACTTTGTGGCTTCCCGAGAGGATTTGTAATGAGATTGATAAGCACATTCGTAGATATATCTGGGATAGGAAAGGAAATAGTAGGAGTTTTCACCTGATTAACTAGGAAACGTTAAAAATCATGGTGATCTTGGCATCAAATCAGCTACGAGATCTAATAACTCCCTATTGGGTAAAGTCGTTGTAAGCATTGTGAGTAGAGATAAAAAAAACTCTAAAAGTTGATATCTTTAAGCATCGATACATGGGGAATCATCATTTGTTTGAGTGATCCTCCGTTAGCTAGCTTTGATTCCTATGTACTGGAAAGCATCTTCAAAGCTACTACGCACTTTGTGTGCCAAATGCCTTTCCAGGTTTGAAACTATTTTGCTTTGCTTGAGGGGGTTGTGACTTCTCTTGAAGAATTTGAAGTTTCTTTGGCTTTGCTTCCAATCCCAATTTCGCTACTAACAACTTCAGGAAATGGAATTTGGATAACGAAGCTTGTGAGGGGATGAAGAGTCGCGAAGTGAAACATGATATCCTTTTTCTTTGCACAATTTAGTGGTGTTGAAGGGACTCTATGCAACAATACTATTTTAGGTCATGGAAATTTGAACATTGTGAATGCTTGTAATAACATTCGCAATTTTGTACAAGTTCTCTGAAGTGTTTAAGGATCACATGAGGAAAATGTTGTGCTTTCCACACTTAGTGCACCGATAATCATCGAAGGATCATTTAAAGGTCAACACAGATGATAGCTACCATTCAGCATGATCTGTTTGTCGCTTGAGAGATTTGTCCTCTCTGGTTTCCATAGAAATGGATACCCTTGGAGCATTCCGTGCTTCATTGATAAAATGAATCCCTCTACCTAGGCTTTGGGTGTCATCATTGTCTATATAATTAGAAAGATTCTAGATGACAATTAATTAGGGCTTTCACATTTCTCGTATTCTTGAAGAAGCTAACCGGTGCATCCATTTGCTTGCTAAAATGGATGATCTAGAGGCTCTGTTCTCCTTTGCACTTGGGATGATCCATCCCAAGATATTATTTTAACCCTTTTGGATAATTATACCTCTACGATGTATGTTAGGAGCCAGCTTTTAGTTTTTATTTTTTTCTTCTCTTGTTACCAAAAAAAAGTATTGCATGCTTAGATTATGCACTTGAGTTTAAGCTTGATTTGTATTAGTATGGCTCATTTGTCTTACTCATCTTTGTAATTCTAGCCTGGATGCCACTTTGATGACGTTTTAGCACTTGCCAAGGAAAAAAAAAAAAGAGTATGCACTTGAGTTAGTCGTTATTCATCATGGTAAAATTATTGCTGTTTTTTAAGCTATTTATTTTATTAAAAATAAAGAATTTTCTACCAATCTTTTGGAGTGATTATTAATAATATCCAGTTTAAGATTTTAAAGATTATTGACTTCGATGGTTCTGCCGGCCTATGTACTTGGAGGACTTTCCTAAAAAATTAAGAATGAATTAGTCTTTTAGTTTATGAAAGATAACAACATCTCAATTTAATTAAGTATTTTAATTTATTCTCTAAAAAATTATATTTATTTTAATTTAATCTTTTTTATTACTAAATATCGAAGTGCACCGTTACTTAATCTTAAATTTTTCATTCACTTAAAAGTTATTAAATTATTATAAGAATAATATTTTGAATACTAACACAGTAATTTTGTCGAAAGTTAAGCTTGTGTTACTCAGTGACTATTCTTCAGAAGTTTTTTCAAGAGTTTGCTTATATATATATATATATATATCCCTTTCTCTTTTACGTGCCCCAAAAAAAAAATTGGCTAGTATGGCATCCAATCCCGATGTGAATAGTGTATAGAATTATTTAATAGATCCTAATTTCTCAATAACGAAAATGAATGTAGTTAGCCTCAATGTCCCGTTCAAAATGAAACTATTTTGAATTTATTTGCATGCTAAGTGTCATGTATGTAAGCATAAAGAAGAAATTTCTTCAGCTAAAAACAAAGAAGGAAAGAAGAAAACAGCTATACAGAAAAAAAAAAAAGTAATAAGGAGTTGGGCAACTGGTAATTAACGATAATAAAACAAAAACACGTTGCAATTATGGCGCACCAACTAATATGGTTTGATTTTTGCAGATGTTATTTTAAGAATTTTTTTTGTGCTTAATAAATTTAATACATATTAGTCTTTTATTTTATTAAATGAAGTGCCACATTAATAATTACAAATAAAAAAGTGTTCTTATTTCATACACTACATGCAAAAAGGTTTATAACTAAGGAATTTGTCTTTGCAGATGTTTTTTTTGTTGAATAATGTTCAAAAGGCTCAAAATAAATTATATTAAGAAAAAATTAATAGACTGTATTAGTCATATACAATAAAGGCCTTAAAAGAAAAACTAAGATAGAAAATGAAAAACAAGAAAGCCCTCAAAAAACTCTAAAACCTATCAAGCGATCTAGAGAAACATTGACTTATCCATCAAAGGAGACAAACTAAGGTATACTGCAAGAACATCTGAAGTCGTTTCATCTACATTTCTCAGTTCATATTGACAAGTATTTGCATGTTTTGACTAATAATAAATTTCGTTTTCTCTAAAATAACTCTTAACTCAGAAACTTCTTTAAATGATTGAAAGTCAAATAACACATCTGAAAAGAAAAAAAAACACAGAGAAGATAGAAAACTACCACCCGAGAAAGAAACTATTCAGAGGAAGCAAAAGAAAACTGCCACTTAAGAGAAAAACTATTTAGAGAGAATGAAAGTAAACTACTACCCAAGAGAAAACTATTTAGGAGTACTAAAGAAAGATGAAGGGGATGGTGGCGAGCCTCTTTGTGACTGCTACCACCTAGAGAAAACTAAAAGTAAGGGTGATCTTAGATCTGAATGAGGAAGAAAAGAGAGCATATTTTCTCTATGTATAGGTAGATTAAATGTTGTTATTAATGTTCTTGAATTGATTAAAATTCTAATATAAATTATTTAATAACAGTTAATGCAACGATTGGAATTTGGCAAGTGAAACATTTGTCTTAATCTATGAATACCTTTTATTAAATAGGTGCATGATATGACGATTGAGCCAAGGATTATCGGTGACTTATCATACTCATTTTTTATGTATATTTTTAGGAGAGTTCTAGATGCCAGATAATTAAATTCAAATCGAATGACCTCTAATATTTTAATCGCATCCATACAACAAATAAAAAAGGACAAACTCCTATGATCATTACGATTGTCGCCATTTCATGACCGCTTTGCAATGATAAATATCTAACATAAATAATAGTTCCACAATATTATATAACATTTTAAATTTTACAACAATTTCATCAAACTGTGTCCTTTGTGAGGACATTTAAACTTCGTGTCGATATCAACAACACCGCCTGCAATTGCGACATTCCAATTATATATACACTTAAATTAAGATAAAAAATTCTAATTTAATTTCTAGGTAAACTTTTTGATATAGTCTTTTATAGATTATTTCTTAATTTATTTTTCAATCACCAACATATTTATAATATATTATATTTTGAGTAAATTACAATTCCTTTTCTTGTAAGTTCTCAAAAGTACACTCCCGTCCCTTGTATTTACACAAAATGCACTTCCCTCCTTTGTGGAAATGAATTGTCGATCTCTTTTTAGTGCCAAAAAAAGGAAATTACAATTGTAGAAATTCCGTCTTATTTTTGCTTAATTTACTTAATCTCTGTTGTCTAATTCCATTTGCATATAAAATGCTATCATATAGCCTTGAAATGTTAATAGACAATTTGAATTGCGAATTGCAATCTCATATTGTCACACTAAAAGAAGACAATTTACTTTCCATTCTTACATATCAAATTGGCTCATGGCTCGCATGCAAACTTGAGCCTACTTATTTATGGACAGGCATGATTTTAATTACCAGTCTAGGTTTGTTTAAAAACGGACTTAAACAGATTAGCATGTTTAACTTGGCAGAACCTGCAAGGCCGTGAGCTAGCCCGCTTTTTTTTAAAAAATAATTTTAATTATTTTGTATTTAAATTTTTTTAGATATAAAAAAATTTGCAATTATAAATGAATTTATAAATTTCTAATTTACGTATAGTAATATTAAATAATATTCTTAATAAAATTGAATTTATTTAATAAAATTAAATTAATATTGTAATTTTATTACTAATTAAGGTTATTAGTAATTCAATAAATATTACAAAAAAAGTATTTTACAATTATCAAATATCTTTTAATAAAAAATAGTTGAAATTCTTTTATTTAAAAATTTTAACATCTAATTGATTTAATATAAATTTTTTAAAAAAATTAAAAGTGGAATGTGGTCAGTTCGCTTAAGCTTATGGGTCATTATGGGCAGGCTTGGGCATTCTTTTATTGGCCCGTTTAATGGTCGGCTGGTTACGAGCTAGGCAGCTTGTTTTGATACAGTGCTACTGTTAGACGATTTGGCAAGCGCACCAATCGCACAAGTAATATAGTGATTTGAGAGTAAAAGTATCGTTCCCACGAGAACTAAGCGACTAAGTACCCAAGAAATTTAATTGAATTAGTTGGACGAAACAATTGGATTGAAGATAGCTTTAGCCAATGAATGATAAAAAAAAAATCAATAACAGTAAATATTTATGTTTTCTTTTAATAACAGTAAACAATGCAAAAACTGATGAAATAGTTTAATTAAAGCCTAGGGTCACTAATCCCTCTCCTCCATCCTAGAAATTACAAAACCCCTCTCATGCACTCGCAACTTATTCAACCCTATAAGTTAATCCTAGGTTATTCTAATAACTTAAAAGAATCCTCCCGAATCTCAATTAAGTTACTCAACTCCTACGCAATTCCTTGTGTGGGCTAAGCCTAATACAACCAACCTAGCTTTGATTAAACGAGATTAACTAACATTCCTATTAGCTAATAAGCGAAAACACTTAGTAAGGTTCACGCACTCGTCCTTCCTATTCAGTGTTCTACTCTCACCTCCCTCTCCCGAGTTTGAAGACAGCAACAAGCATACATATAGATTGATCAAGTCCATATAACGCAACAATAAAATGGATAGAAAGACTTATATTGATTGAAATAAGGTTGCAAATACATGAGAGAATGTAAAATCTATTCAGGAGTCAAGTTCATAATAACCCTAGATAGAAAATCTAGCTACTCATAGAAAATAAACAGCAGAAAGCTGAAATAGGGATAAAGATGGCCATGAATCTGATATGGGATGATGGATTGAGCTCCCTAAGCCTTGAAAATCAGGTTCCCCTTGCTCTTCTCAGCCAAAACGGCGCTTCCCCTTCTCCTTCGGATCAGAATTAACCTAAAAAGTATGTTCTGATGCATTTATATCATCATTTTCAGAATTTCAGCTCTAGCATTACATCTTCTAACCCGAACTTTTTACCAACTCAACCTACACCAAAAATAGCAAATAAACACATTAAATTGCATAAAAGAATCATGAAATCACTCCATTTATTAAAAGATCAAAGAAAACTAAAACTAATCTAAACTACTCAAAATATGAGCTAAGAATTACAAGACAACAAGAAAGAAATCAAAAGAGAGGGTATTTAACATCAAAATTGCACTAAATTGAGAATTCAACACTCCCCCAAACTTGAACCTTTGCTTGTCCTCAAACAAAAACTTTCAATGAGAAAAATTTTGAGAAAAATATGTGCGACCATGAATATGTGCAACTAAGAGAAGTAAAGATCTGAAAATGTGAATTAAAACAAACCAAGCCTCATCAAACCATTACTCAAAAGATTTAACTCAAGAGTTTGCAATCTTAAGGATTCAAAAAGAAGTGTTAACCAAACCACAAGAAAATTTGAAATCAAAGCTTCACCTCTTGGAACAGTTTATAAAACCAAATTCACAAAAATTTCAAAATTAAATTACTTCTTTGTTCTCAAAGGCATCGTTTTATTTCGATTCTCAAGGGCTTCACTGTTTTGTTTTCAAGGATATAGCTTCCTAACTTTCCTTATTTCCTTTGGAAATTTTTTTTTTCCAATTTTCTCATTTTAGTTTAATTACAAGAGCCTATCCCTTATTGAAACTTTCAACTATCCCCTTATTGAATCCTTTTTTCACTAGCCTCTTATTGAACTTTATATATATATATATATATATATATATATATGAAAATGATCTAAAAACCATTCAAAGAGACAAAAATAAAACTCCTGTTATTTTGAAGTGATAGAGCTAACACTTACAAAATATGAAAACTTAAGATTAGCAAACTCAAGAGGTAACTCTTAAAAAGAATTGCATTTGACATGATTTGACTTGCCAAAAACTTCAAACTTTCAGATTTCAAAATTTTCAAAAATTTCCTCCTACTACACATGCATATGGATAACACAAAATTAACCAAAATTTTCTCAAAGAAGAAACTCATCAACAAACCTCTCCCCCAAACTTAAATTTGACAGTGTCCTCACTGTCCCAAATCAGCACAATAGAGAAAAAGAAGACACAACATAACAAACAAAACAAAATAAAACAAAATGCTATTATGAACATCCTAACTGCCATTCACCAAGATAATAAACATGACCATATTCAGCATTTATCAATTCAACTCCAAAATAAATAATAAATAGCAGTTAAAATATTACTAATAGCAGCACATCAAACCACAACAAAAAAAATAGAAGAAAAAAATTACGAAAGCAATAAACTTGGGTTGCCTCCCAAGAGCGCTAAGTTTATAGTCTTCAGCCAGACTTTACCAATGCTTGTTCAAGGTGGCTCATCCAATGTCAGTTGCTTCTTAAATGCTTTTGACCGAGTCACAACCATTTTTGCAATGTCAGGCGGTTTGAATTCATAGGGATCATTACAAAGCTTTGCATATGCCTCTGAAGTTCCAAGAACTCCCCTTGTTCTTTCTCCCACATCGTCAGCATCCTTCAGACAATTTTTATCCATCCCATCATGAAAATACCCATGAGATTCTTTATCAATTATCTTCACGAAGTAGTACTCCTCCAGCTTATCAGAAGCTTTCGTTGCCTTGTTCATGTTGAAGGTGACTTCTTGATCATTAACCCTCATGGTTAACTCGCCTTTTTGAACATCTATTAAAGTTTTTCTGATTGCTAGAAAAGGTCTTCCCAAAATGATCGAGATTTCCTTATCTTCCTCATAGTCTATGATGATAAAATCAGCCGGAAAAATCAACTTGTCCACCTTGACAAGTACGTCCTCAATGATTCCGTTCTGATAGCACATCGAACGGTCAGCTAACTGTAGAGTCACTGTGGTAGGTCGAGCATTACCCAAACCCAATTTCTTGAAAACAGAGAGCGGCATCAAATTCACACTCGCTCCCAAATCACACAGTGCTTTTCCAAAAAAGTTGCTCCCAATGTGGCATGGAATGACGAAGCTACCCGGATCTTTCATTTTGCTAGGCAACTTCTTTTGGAGAATGGCGCTGCATTCTTGAGTCATAGCTACAGTCTCAAACTCACTCATGTGCCTTTTCTTTGACAACACATCCCTCATGAACTTTGCATAACTAGGCATTTGTTCCAATGCCTCTACGAATGGGATGTTGATGTGAAGTTGTTTCAAGATCTCCAAGAATTTCCTATATTTCCAGTCCAGATTAAACTTTTTCTGCCTCTGAGGGAAAGGTAACGGTGGAATAAAATTTTCAGTCCTAATGTCTTGCCTTGCATTGTCCCTTTTATCTTGATCACCTGAAGCATCAATTTTCTCAGTTGCCTTCTGTTGAGGCTTGATAACTTCTTCATTCTCTTCTACACTAATCATCCCTTTCCTCTTATCATGCAACTTAACAACATTAGGGAGCTCCTTACCACTCCTTAATGTAATGGCCTTGCAATGCTCCATGTCATCTCTTCTTGGATTATTTTCTGTATTACTTGGGAGGCTGCCTTGTTCCCTTTTGTTCAAAGCACTTGCCAATTGGCTCATTTGAATTTCCAGATTTTTAATGGCTGCACTCTGGGTCTGACTTATTGCCTCAGTTCTCTCCATAAACTTCACAAATATTTCTTCCATGGACGACTTCTTTTCCACCTGAGATGGTGAAGCTCTATTCTGAGAAAGATAATTACCTTGATTATTAAATCCCGGAGGTTGAAAAGGCCTACTAGATGAGGAAGTCGAGGGATTAAGGCAGTGATTATTATTACTCCAGGAGAAATTCGGATGGTTCCTTAAGCTTGGATGATAATTGTTGGAGTATTGGTTGTTCTGATTCCTTTGCATATTGCCCAAGTAATTTAGTTGTTCCACAGAAGGAAATTCTTCACAACAACCATTAACATGAGCCCCTCCACAGAAATCACAAGTTGCTTCAGGCATTGTTATTGCATTTACCTTCGCCTGTTCATTTTGTCTAGAGCACAACATGTCAACTTTCTTTGTTAATGCTTCATTTTGAGCTAACAAAGCATTCAGTGTGTCTAGTTCCATGACTCCCCTTCTTGTAACATTCTTGGCTCGACTAGATGCGTTTTGGATTGCCCCCCTTGTCTCAATTATTTCTTTTACTCGCACTATGGACTTTGCCATCAAAGCACCACCAGCTGCGGTGTCTAGTTTGTCTCGAGTCTCATATGTGAGACCGCTGTGAAAGATAATGAGCTGCTGCCACTCCGGTAGACCATGATTAGGACATTTCACCAATAAATCTTTGAACCTCTCCCAAGCCTCATATAGGCTTTCGCCTTCATGCTGATAAAATGCAGTGATTTCATTCCTCAGTTTGACCGACCTTGATGGAGGAAAGAACTTGCCCAAGAATCTTGTTTGTAGCTCATCCCACGTTGTTATACTTCCTCTTGGTTGAGCATTCAACTAACTTTTAGCCATATCCCTCAAGGAAAAGGGAAACAAACGTAAGCGGATAGCATCATCATTGGCTCCATTAATCTTAACCATATCACAAATATCCAGAAAATTTGTGATATGATTGTTCGGGTCTTCCATCGGGCTACCCCCAAACTGGTTCTGCTAAACCAAGTTCATCAACACTGCTTTTATTTCGAAGTTATTTGCATCAAGTGGAGGTTTCACACAGCATTGTTGGGTGAGGCATAATTCCACACAGCTCTGTTTTCATCTTGGTTCAAATTTCCCGCTCCATTTCCTCCATTGTTTTCAACACCACCCAGATTTACATTATCATCAGCCATTTCTTCTTGAGAACTTTGTCCTTCTTGGGTTCTTCTAATTCTAGCTTCTTTTCGAGTTCTCCTTGCAAGCTTCTCGATTTCGGGATCAAAAAGAAGATTAGCTTGATTAATGGCACCTCGCATGCACAAGAAGAATATACTAATTAGCAATGACAGCAAATTCAGCAGCAAAAATCAACACAGCAAAAACTAAAAATGACTCTATAATAAAAAAGAACAAAAGCAAAAGAAAACAAAACAAAACTAGATAAAGCGTCTAAGCTAACCCTTTAAATTTCTTTGAATATTAGCACGAATCTTAGTCCCCGGCAACGGCGCCAAAAACTTGTTAGACGATTTGGCAAGCGTACCAATCGCACAAGTAATATAGTGATTTGAGAGTAAAAGTATCGTTCCCACGAGGACTAAGCGACTAAGTACCCAAGAAATTTAATTGAATTAGTTGGACGAAACAATTGGATTGAAGATAGCTTTAGCCAATGAATGATAAAAAAAAAAATCAATAACAGTAAATATTTATGTTTTCTTTTAATAACAGTAAACAATGCAAAAACTGATGAAATAGTTTAATTAAAGCCTAGGGTCACTAATCCATCTCCTCCATCTTAGAAATTACAAAACCCCTCTCATGCACTCGCAACTTATTCAACCCTATAAGTTAATCCTAGGTTATTCTAATAACTTAAAAGAATCCTCCCGAATCTCAATTAAGTTACTCAACTCTTACGCAATTCCTTGTGTGGGCTAAGCCTAATACAACCAACCTAGCTTTGATTAAACGAGATTAACTAACATTCCTATTAGCTAACAAGCGAAAACACTTAGTAAGGTTCACGCACTCGTCCTTCCTATTCAGTGTTCTACTCTCACCTCCCTCTCCCAAGTTCGAAGACAGCAACAAGCATACATATAGATTGATCAAGTCCATATAACGCAACAATAAAATGGATAGAAAGACTTATATTAATTGAAATAAGGTTGCAAACACATGAGAGAATGTAAAATCTATTTAGGAGTCAAGTTCATAATAACCCTAGATAGAAAATCTAGCTACTCATAGAAAATAAACAACAGAAAGCAGAAATAGGGATAAAGATGGCCATGAATCTGATATGGGATGATGAATTGAGCTCCCCAAGCCTTGAAAATCAGGTTCCCCTTGCTTTTCTCAGCCAAAACGGCGCTTCCCCTTCTCCCTCGGATCAGAATTAACCTAAAAAGTATGTTCAGATGCATTTATATCAGCATTTTCAGAATTTCAGCTCTAGCATTTCATCTTCTAACACGAACTTTTTACCAACTCAACCTACACCAAAAATAGCAAATAAACCCATTAAATTGCATAAAAGAATCATGAAATCACTCCATTTATTAAAAGATCAAAGAAAACTAAAACTAATCTAAACTACTCAAAATATGAGCTAAGAATTACAAGACAACAAGAAAGAGATCAAAAGAGAGGGTATTTAACATCAAAATGGCACTAAATTGAGAACTCAACAGCTACTTACAACTATTAAATTGTTATATTTTAGTCTAATTTTATATTTACTATTTAAAGAGGTTTGTGACAATATGTTCACATATTGTTTGACTAAAATGCCATCAATTAACCTAGGTACATATTGGACACTAGTATATAAAATATATTGTATACTTCTATGTTAACAGAGGTATTCTAGACAAATGATATGTTGTATTAAGTTTATCAGATATCCAAAAATATATTGTAACAAATCTATCTGGATAAAAGGTATAAAATTGGACTAAAGTATAGAATATCTATTATCAAAGGAGAGAAATTGTATATTTTGAAAATAGAAAAGAGTGTAATTTCAAAAACTTAGAGGTGAGAGGAGTGTAATTTAATCTTTCTTTTCATATGATTAAGTGATGGAGTTGGAAGGATAACCACCCCTCAATTCATAATATAAACCTCCTAATCCTTCTCCTTGCCTGCTCAAAACGTTCTAACAGAGCTTATACATACAACATAGTACCTGACATTGATCTACAAAAGAAGCAAAAAGAAGGGAAAAGAAAAAAAAAAAAAAAAACAAATGGGAGCACCAAGCGATGCAAATGGCATTAAGGGCAGAAAAAAATCATCATGCAGAGGACACCCCAGGTTCGTTGGAGTTCGTCAAAGGCCATCAGGACGATGGGTGGCTGAAATCAAAGACTCCCTTCAGAAGGTCAGGCTCTGGCTCGGAACATTCGACACACCCGAGGATGCCGCACGTGCCTACGACACCGCCGCACGTGCTTTGCGAGGTCCCAACGCCCGCACCAACTTCGATTTACCGGATCCCGCAACCTCCGCCGCAAATCGCGGAGGTAGTTGCACCTACTTGCCCGAGAATCTCGAGCCGTTTTCGTTTGAGGACACGTGTCAGCCGTTCAGCACAGAAACGGACCACGGACTTCTTGGTGCACTCAAAGCCAAACTGTTCGATCAAAAAGGAAGAGGGGGGTTTCCTTCTCAATCAATATCAAATCCTGGGTTTTCAAGCACATCTTCGTCAAAAACTTTTAATACTGCTAATAATAATAATAATAATAATAATAATAATAATAATAATAACAATAATAATAGTTCTGTGCTTATCTCAGATCATGATGGAGCTGGAGGTGCTTATGCTATAGCAGGCAATAGTGCTAATGAGATAGCTAATTATGAATTGTCTTGGCAGGTGAACCAGGTTCCTGAAAATAACGGTTTGTTTGCCTCTTCAAATAATTCTCCATGGCCACTTTATGGAGTAATTGAATCTGAATGTACTAACCAAAATATGATGTATTCAGATTATCATGGGCCTTCAAGTAGCAATAGGACGTCAGAGCAGCAGCAATATGTGCAGTGGGAGAGTAATGGTTGGTTTAGTTGGGATCCTCTGCTCTATGTTTCTCCGGAGCTAGGTTGATTAATTAGTGTTAATTAGCCAAATTCTTCGTCTTAATCATTCTTGCAAATTTTGATTATAGAATAGTATTATACCTTCAAAATGTGTGGTCAAATTATGATTCAATGTTTTCTTGGATGAGAGAATAAGAATATTGTGAGTGTTCTAGATTCTGACCTTATACATGCATGTAAAGTACCTCTGTATATTTTCATTATCTACATTTCAATGTCTTGTCATTATCTTATTTATCTTTAATCACAGGAATCGCCGAGAATAAAGCTTAGCTTATAAATTTGAGCGCATAAAATGAACCAATAAACAGGTGGTGGGGTTTGCTGTCACTTTGCAGTACTCTAATGAATTTTAAGTCACTTGTTATATAATCATGCAGTTTATCATAAATATAAGTTTTTCTTTCCTATATATAAGATGGTTCACCGATGATTTATCCATACAAGAAAAAAAATTAACATTTAGGTTTTAAAACTTTTATTGACGGCTCTCATTAGGTTAGGTCTACCCATCAAAACTGGCACAATTGAATTGGGCCCATAGGCAAAAGTCTATATTCATTTTTTTCCAACTGTTGTTGTCATAGTTAAAAAAAATTGAACTAGACCAGCCGGTTTGACTTGTCGGACCGAGAATCGATCATTGGTCCGGTTCAGTCAATCTATTTGTAAAACCTCAAAATTTTCATAAAACTATCTCCAGGATAAAAGATTTTTAAGATAAGGTTCCTTAGTGAATAATTATGGCAATTCTCAAATCTTAAATTTCAAAGATCTCAAGTCCATAATTAAAGACAACTAGGAGCCATTAACATCATCCCATGCCTTACATCACCATCATTTGGACATATATACATATCACTGGAAATTAAGTCTTAATTATTTTACAAAAACTATAAAAACCTAGGCTACAGCTACTGACTCCCTCCTGCAACCCCGCTATTCCCATTTTGATTTGCACCTGGAAATGGTTAATACAGTACAAAAATTATGAGACATAGAAATCTCAGTAGCCAGTAGTTAATCTTGAAAACAAGAACCATTCCCAGTCATAAAAGCAAGTTCATAACACCATTTATAATTCAGTTCAACTCATCTATGCCACTGTCATGCAGAGATTATCCCTAGGTCTTAATACCACAAGAGTCTGTTTCACCTCAAGTGGTGCCAAGGGTCATCACTATTCTCAGTGCCTACCACCAGGGTCTGATTATACCATATGGCCCAAAGGTCAGCAAGACTGACACTAGCATCGTTATGCATAGCTGCTTCTGCCCTAACCATGGCAAGTCTTATACTGGAGCGTACCGTCGTACCCCAGATGCTTGGCGTACAATGCCTTAGCACATGAGTATCATAATAATACATATACATACATAACAATGCATAGAGTTGAATATCACATAATTCATCAATAAATCATTTTCATCACATAATTCATAATTAAATCATTTTCAGTATAAAACAATTTCAAAATATATGAACAGCACTTTTTTGAAATGTAACTGGCTACTTGAATTTATCGTCTCGTACTGATTCCACTCGAAATTATTCCAAGGTGCTGATAAAATAAATTAGCTATTAAAATCCTAATATGGAATATTTAAAATACTATTCCATTTTTAAATGAAATTTCTATGCACTAAATATTAATTATGTATTATTCACAATCTTATTTCTAATCCTAAATTTAAATAAATATAATTAGCTAAAAAAATATCCTAATAAGGAATAGATTAAAATTACTATTTCATAATTAATTAAATCTTGTGCCTCAAAAATTAATTACGTAATGTCTATAATCTCATTTATAGTCCCAAATTCAAAAATTATAATCAGCTAAAATTTCTTCAAATTTATTTCTCAAATTTCACCATATTTCCTTTTTCCTCAACAACTTTGAATTAATTCACTTTGGTCCTTAATGCGAACTTTAGCCATATAAATAACCTTCAAAATTTGGTAAATTCCATCAAATTTTAACTAAAATCCCATATATACTCAATCTGGACATTTTCAGAATTTTTACTCTTTCCTTCCAACTTTTCATTTCATTCACTTAGGTCCTCAATAATTATTTTTCCCTTATCTTTTTCATGATCTAAGACTATACTTAGTTTCATCTAAGTCCATAGGTCACAAATATATCTTGTTTCGAAATTATAGCTATTCCTACAAACTTTTGAGTTTATTCAGTTTAGTCCCTGTCATGGATGCATACCTCTAAACTCCAAGTTTTTCCATTCTTCTTGCTGCATGGCTCTCCCAAACTCATCTAGGGACTCTATAAGACATGTTTAATCATTTCTTAAACAAAAGCGAGCCTAAAAAAAAGGATTTAGAGCTTACCCAAGATTTCCGAGCTTACTTTTCTCCTTTGTTTTTCTGCACTATCATTCCACTTCCTTGCTGCTGTAAAGTGTGTGTAAATACCCAAGAATGTCACCTTGAGTTGTCCCTTTAACTGCACCTAAAAGCTTCAAAGAAGCCTACAGTTTTGGATTAGAAAGATTGGAGTAGAACTCACGTGTTTAGCTTTCGGTTTCTACCCAAACTCACAACTTTCTCTTGTTCTCCTCGGGTTCTCTCTTTGTGCAGTCAAGAATGAAGCTAAAGGCTATATAAAACATGGATGTGCTTCACGTGGCTGTTCAGTAGAGGTATAGATAAGATTTCTAAGCTGTCTTTTGTTTATTTCACACACATGCGACTCATTAAGGGTTCATATGGTGCAGCTCACGGGTTATGCAGTAAATGCTCCACGTTTCTACTGCACAAAACCTCTCCCTCTCTTGACTTCCTTTAATTACACGTGGCTGCCATCTCCTTCTGCTCTAGGCCGAGAGGTTCATGGAAACTTTTGGAAGAATGAAGAGAAATCTCTTGTGACAATGTTTTGGCCAAGGAATGAAGCTATGGTGTCTTCTTGACAAAAAATTCGTGGCTGCTTAACCAGAAGACAGATCACTCATGCTTTCCGTGGTTCAAGTGCTCTCTCTCACGTGGCTGCCAACATCGTTCTGCACTTAGCCGAGAATCACTATAAAAGTTGGTGCCCATGATATGCTACTGCCAAAAGGAGATGGAGTTGAGAGCTTCACATGCTCATGTGCCTAAATCCTTCCATCATGTACTCTAACCTCCATGCTGGCCGAGAGCACTCACATGTTGCATATGGAGAGCTTTGGTGGTGCCACATGGATGGGAGAAAACTAAGGTGGATGGTGATGTGTGGTCTTCTCCTATTGGTGCAAGACTATGGTGAAGACAAGGGAGACATCACGCATACTTTCCTTCATGTTTTGTTGCCATAAAAAATTGTTTAGCTAAAATTCTAATATGGCTATTTACAATTTTCTATATTTACAAATAGGTCCTTGGTATAAATGAAAAAATTTTATTTATCACCAAAAATTATTTTTAAAGTTTCATGTGATTTTCTCCAATCTCTAATTTTTGGAAAAGCCACTTTATTTCCATTTATAAATTTTTTCCTTTGAAAATATAGACTAATTTGCCTATATTTAATAAACGTAAAAATTTCGGATGTTATACTATTGAACCGATTTTTAACAAAATTGGTAAAATTGATAAAAACTAGTTCCTTCCTTAAAAAAAGGAAAGAAAAGGAAAGAAAAGAAAAGAAAAGAAAGCCGAGGAGCAAAGCCACTGTTAGTGTCCATCATTCTTTTTCACAGTCGACTTATGGTGGGTTAGAGAGAGAGAGAGAGATTCGGCCTCGATGCTTTTTGTGTTTGGATAGATCGTATAAGACTACGAAAACTCTACACATAAGAGAAAAGGAGTTTGTCATTGTGTGTGAATATGGGCTATGGGGTTAAAGAGAGAGAGATATTCAGCCTCAATGCTTTTTGCATTGGGACAAGTCATATAGATGACCAAGAAAACTCTACACATAAGAGAAAAGGAGGTTGCCATCGTGTGTCCATATGGGCCATGGGGTTAGATAGAGAGAGAGAGAGAGATTCGACCTCAGTACTCTTTGTGTTGGGACAAGTCGTATTGATGACTAACAAAACTCTGTACATAGGAGAAAAGAGGAGTTTGCCATCGTCTGTCAAATGGGCCGACCTGGACCAAGCTAAAGATTAAATGACTGTTTAGGCCCACAAACCTCAATATTAAAACTAAGACCACCTGCCTTGGCACACGAGCCACTATTTTTTTTTATATTTAAATAATATAATTTAAAATTTTTTAGTAGAAAAATTTAATATTTTTTTATTAAAATATCATTTATACATGTAAAACATTACTTTTTTAATATTTTTAAATAAACAATAATGTTAATTTTTCATCTTTTTTTTTAAATTAACTATATTAAATTTTAAATTTGAAAATTTCATATTGATTTTTAAAAAATTACAAAAGTTTTCAAATCCAAGTTTACTATATTTGTTAAATACAAAGTTATAAAATATAAAAATATGATAAAATGAAATTATTTATATTAAATAATATATTTGTTGTAAAAAAAAAGACTAGCTTGTCTAAGTCCATTTTTAAATTCACTTATTTTTCTAAACTTAAAACCTTATATTTATGGGTGGTCCCAGGACGTGCCAAATTGGTAGTACTACGTATAGGCCATGGGGCTATAGAGAGAGATTCGACCTCGGTGCTTTTTGTCTTGGGAAAGATCGTATTGATAATTAAGAAAACTTTGTACATAAGACTTTAAGAGTCTGCCATCATGTGGGCATATGGGCCACGGGGTTAGAGAGAGATAGAGATTCGACCTCAGTGCTTTTTACGTTGGGACAGGTCATATTGATGATCAAGAAAACACTGTACATAGGAGAAAATGAGGAGTTTACCATTGTGTGTGCACATGGGCCATGGGGTTAGAGAGAGAGAGAGAGATTCAGCCACTGTGCTTTTTGTCTTGGGATATATCGTATTGATAATTAAGAAAACTCTGTACATAAGAGTTTAAGAGTTTGCCCTTGTGTGTGCATATGGGCCTTGGGGTTAGAGAGAGAGAGAGAGATTCAGCCTCGATGCTTTTTACGTTGGGACAGGTCGTATTGATGACCAAGAAAACTCTGTACATAAAAGAAAAGGAAGATTATGCCATCATGTGTTCATATGGACCACGGGTTAGAGATAGAGAGAGTGATTTGGCCTTGTTACTTTTGTGTTGGGACAAGTAGTATTGATGACCAAGAAAACTCTACACATATATAGGAGAAAAGGAGTCTACCATCGTGTGTGCGTATGTGTAGCATTGTCAAACAGGCAGGCTCAAACCAAGCTACAAATTAAATGAGTCTCTTCATTAAGACCAAGCATTAGCCTCGGGCCCAAACAAGCTGGCTCCTATGCCACTTTTTTTTTTAATTTTTTATATTTAAATAATAAATTTTAAATTTTTTTAGTAAAACAATTCAATATTTTTCATTAAAAATATTTTATATATGTAAAAAACTACTTTTTTAATACTTTTAAATAATAAATAACTTTAATTTTTCCTATTTTTTTTTAAAATTAACTATATTATATTTAAATTTAAAAATTTTATATTAATTTTTAAAAAATTACAAAATTTTTCATATTTAAATTTACTATATTTATTGAATATAAAATTATAAAATATAAGACTGTGATAAAGTGAGATTATTTATACTAAATAATATATTTTTATAAAAAAAATTAAAAAAAAAGCGCCAACTTGTTTATACTATTTTTAAATAGATTTATTTTTCTAAACTTAAAACTGTCTATTTATGAGCAGTTCTTAACTAGTCTGCAAGCCACAAGTTAACAATACAAGTTAACAATATTATATATAGGCCATGGGGCTAGAGAGAGAGAGAGAGAGAGAGAGAGAGAGAGAGAGAGAGAGAGAGAGAGAGAGAGAGAGAGAGAGAGAGAGAGAGAGAGAGAGAGAGAGAGAGAGAGAGATTCGGCCTCGGTGCTTTTTGCCTTGGGACACATCGTATTGATAATTAAGAAAACTTTATACATAAGAGTTTAAGAGACTGCCATTGTGTGTGTATATGGGCCATGGGTTAGAGAGAGAGATTCAGCCTCGATGCTTTTTGGGTTGGGACAGATTACCAAGAAAGCTCTGAATATAGGAGAAAATGAGGAGTCTACCATCGTGTGTGCATATGGGCCATGGGATTAAAGAGAGAGAGCGAGAGAGAGAGAGAGAGAGAGAGAGAGAGATTCAGCCTCGATTTTTTTTTTGTCTTGGAACAAATCGTATTGATAATTAAGAAAACTCTGTACCCAAAAGTTTATGAATCTGTTACCGTGTGTGCATATGGGCCACGGGGCTCCAAAACCATTGGTTTAAGACTAAAGATTTTGAATATGTGGTGTGTGGGGTTGGACGGACCAAGGGCATCGAAATTGGAAAAAGGTTAAAATTGAAAACAACAAAGTGTAAAAAAGCAAATGACATTTGACTAAAGAGTAGAAGAAGCAAGCTCCAACGCTCACCAAGACGCAGTTAATTTGCCGACAGAGAGAGATTACCTTTGGGAGAGAGAGAGAAACAACTTTAATTAATTGTGTTTAGAAAAGTGTGATATATATATAAAAATATATATATCGAGAAGTGAAGATGTTAAAAAAATTATTTATTATTTATAATTTGTATAAAAAATTATATTTTACATTGAAAGATAATTATTTTAATTTTTAATATAATATAAATATATTTAATAATATTGTTAAAAAAAGATCAATTCTTATTTATTAATATAAAATTAATATATATATATATATATATATATTTAATTAAACTAATAAATTTTGAACTGATATATTTATCAGTCTAATTTTTTAAATATTACTTGTTGTTAACAACTAGTTGTGAATTGAGAAATTTCAAACCAACCCACTAGTACCTTTTTTTTTTCTCCATATAATACTTATGTTAAATTGAATACTTCAAACTTATAATTTCATCAAACTATAAAGACATTTTAACTTTTTATAGTTTAAATTAAACTTATGTTTTAAACTTAAAATTGTTGGTAATATAAACCAACCTTAAAAAAGTATGGATATAAATTTGGATCAATTTTAGTGACAAAGTTTATAAAACTCAACTCTAACAACTAACCACCCTTAAATAAAAAACAGGGAAGATGTCTTACTAGCAAGAAAGCCAACCATGTTGGCAATTCTAAATTTCTAATGAACTATGTCAAAGAGAAAAACTTTTCTTTCTATTTGACCTTATTTTACATTTTACTGCCTCGATCCTAAGGACAAAACTTTTACAAACCCATAATTAGTCAACTTCTCTTTTAGTAAGATGCTGGAAAACCTTCAATTTGGATTCTTTGCAGTTGTTATTAAAACTGTAGAATGCAGTCCTTCAATCAACTGATTTTTTACCTCATTAGGTATTATTTAACTGTAGAATGCAGACCTTCAATCAACTGTTTTTTTACCTCATAAGGTATTATTTTAACACATGAGGCTGATCTGTAGTTTTGGCGCCAATTATAAAGAATTTAGATCTGAAAATTTATGGTACTAAGGAATTAAAGATTTGATTATTTGTTGAATCACATGTTAAACTTAATAAGTAAAATAAAATCCAATATTACTTCACTTGTGACCAAATATAATATGAAGGAACTTTTATAGCTCAAGATAATAGTAATTGGTCCCACTTCTAATATATAAATCGAAGATAAAGGAATATGATCGAGCACTGCCATAACACCAAAAGGTCTCTCCGAGATGCCTTGCTTTACTATTTATTCCAAAGCAGAACATCCTAGATTTAGCCAAATTTCTCGTCCATCAATCAATTCACTTAATGGGTCCACAGAAATAAATTCCCTCATTTCTTGTTCTATTAAACGCACAAAATGATTTTAAAATAGCAAGCATCATTCTTTTCATTGGGAATGTAACTATAACTAGTTAGCTTTGGCTTTTTGGCTTTCTTGAGATATTACATTATCCTTCAAGAAATATATATATAGAATGGAGTAGTTAAAAGCTAGCTAAAGTGGGTGGGTATTTCTAGGATGGGGGGCCATCATGACAAATTCTATGAGGGGCACAATCTATGGCTACAATGGAGGAGTTTTGTACATGTTTCAAATCCTTTTTTTTTTTTTTTCAGATAAGAATCCAAACTGGAGCCATGAGTTGCTTTTGGAGGAAAGCTTTATAATGCATTAATGCTGTTCGGTGTTGAGAATGAGCGGTTCTGGTTATCCTTCAGAGCACTTTCAAGTATTCATAGAGAATCATATTGATATATGTGTTGAATGAATGACTAGGATTCGTACTTTTTAGTCTAGAGATATATAGATTAATTATTGAGTTTCTGAAATTTCACATCATATTATTATTTAGTCTTTGAATGATTTTAAATATCTAATAAAATGTCTGATATAGTTCGATGAGTATTCCATGAGAAAATAAAAAAAATTGAGATGAAAAAATTGATCTTAAAAAGCTAAAAATTCCGGCTCAAATGAATTTAATTTGAGACAAAAAAGACCATTTTAAAAGTTGTAATTACTGATTTTTTGGATAGAAAAATTAGTCACTAAAGCTTGAGACAGATGATTTTTTATGTTAGATTTGAAAATTCATCGCAAATATTTTATAAAAAGGCACGGAATGGGTGAAATTCATATCGGAATCCATCTCAAATTTGTGAAGCGATTTTGCCGTCTCTAATTAATTTGAAACAAAATTTCTATCTCAAAAGCTATCTCAGTTTGCAACAAAATTAAGGATAGAAAGTTTAGTGGTGGAATTTTCTGCCTCTAATTCCATTAATTACTTATTTGGATACTTATTGTACTGGGAAAAAAAACTAACATGTCTAATATTATTTTAAAAAAAAGGATAATATGTTAGTTTTTTTGTCTCTATTTATTATTTCTCAGTTTGCAACAAAATTAAAGATATAAAATTTAGTGGTGGAATTTTCTATCTCTAATTCCATTAATTACTTATTTGGATAATTATTGGACTGGAAAAAAAAAATAACATGTCTAACATTAAAAAAAAAGGATAACATATTAGGATCTGTTTGGTTTGTAAAAATATTTCTTGTTTTTAATTTCTGAAATGCATTTCCTAAAACACTGAAAATATCTTTTTGGTATTTTTAAATTTAGGCCTATTTTAAAAAATATTTTTAAAAAAATATTTTCAGTTAACTTAATCAAATATATTTTCAAGTCTATTTTCTGTTTTCAATAAAAATAAAAATAGAAAATGTTCAAACTAAACATGCTCTTAGTTTTTCGTCTCTCTCTATTAAGATCCACCATAAGAATTCAAGCAAACATGGAGGGGTTATATCAATATACTGAGTGTCTTGAATTATTTGATGAATTGAATTATGATTTGACTCAAAATTTTGGGAATATGACCCAAAAGGAAAAAAAAAAGTAGAGGTCTGTGGGGCGCCAAGCAGGGTGAAGACTGAAGATATAGACATTGTGCTTTAAGAAATACAATATTTCTCTCTTTACTTATAGATATAGATTACATTTACTGGACCATGTTAAATTCGTATTGTTCTATGTTTTAAATACAATACAAAATAAAATTTGACTAAAACATCTTTACCTGAAGAAACATGATATTTCTCTCTGCTCATGAATCAAGTTAAATTCATGTGTGTTGTGTTTTAAACTCTGTTTTAGCTTCTCTGCTCGCTGAATTTTGCTTGACACAGTATTTAACATGTGATATCACCATTCCATCAACAAAAACGGAGATTATATAGGAAATAATATTGGATTGATATTTGACACCTCTTCTATAATAATTAAATAATACATTATTATTTTGAACTAAACAATTACTTTATGTATCTTTCATGAACTCAGAAATTACTTTTGCAGGCGAATCATATATAACGGTGCTAGTAGTTGAAGAAAAGATGGAGGTTGGGAATTGGGAACCTAAGCTAAAAGGGCAATGATATAGACAGTTAATTAATATATGTTAGGCAAGTCATGATATTGTGCTTGAATTGAGTCCTGAAACGCAGAAAAGTAACTGGGATTTGTGCCGTGCTCTGTCAATTCCATTGTCTATGGCATCTTGTCTGACCACAAGCACATGTAGGCCATGCCATGGCTGCATCAAATTGATTTACGTTCAACAAAAGTTGCGGTGCAACACATGATCAATAAATTAACTTTGACTTCGTAATGTTAAGATTATCTTCAAAGTTAAAGAATTCAATCAATACCATTTCAGTTTTAAGGTTTTTCAAGTTTTTTATTATTCAAGATATGCCTCAGTACTATTATGGCAAGAATTGGTTGCAACTGAAGGTTACATGGGAATAAATGGCATTTTAGACCTATCCTTTAGGTAAGAACCTTAGCTAATCTTTCTTTATAGTTTGTAATATGATCATATGATTCTAAAATGTGAATTTTAATAAAAAGAAAAATAGAAAGGATCTATATATATATATATGTTACTTAGATTTCTTTGTTACAATTTTGCTTGATGCAATACAATTCAAAATGATATGTTTCTAGTTTTAATTCTTTTTGATTTATGTGTGATATTATTGATATGTTAATAGTTTTCGTATATGTATTTTTAATATGACATAGGAAAGTGAATTCATTAGCAAAATCGATGATAAAGATAGCCAAGTGCAAGACGATGGCGCGGAAGAAGGTGAAGTTGAATGTTATGAAGATTCTGATAAAGTAATTTTTTTAATATTTTGTGTTAGTGATTGAATAATGGTTATTTGGTGGTGTTGTTGGTGAATATTTTGTTTGGAAAGAATCAATAAAATAAATTATTGAGTTATTGAAACTTATGCTTATTATTTGATATTAGAATAGAATCATTCTAAAAATAACATTATTTAAGTATTGTTGAGATTTGTGCATTAACAACAGTTAAAAGATGTTACTTACGTTTCATAAAAAATATTATAATCTTCATTGTAATAGCTTAAAAATATAGTCTAAGATGATAAAATGTGTTATAATCTGTATTATAACAACTTAAAAATGGTGTCTGAGATGATCAAAAAATGTTGCAATCTTTACTATAACAGATTTAAAATATTGCCTAAAATGATACAAAATTGTTGCTTATAGTAAGATAAAACTGTTATATAATAGTGTTGCAAACAACTATTGCATTTGCTTTCTAATATTGTAGCATGAATAAAAACATCACAACCAATGCAATGTCAGAAAAACATTGTAAAATTGTTACAAATAAAATTGTTACAAAAAGCATAGGCAACAATTTTCTTTTTTCAAAAAATTTACAACGTTGTGTATCAAATATAATGTTTCAATGTATATATCTCTGTAATATGCGTAGAGTATTTTAATATCATATATTGTAGATCTGGATTGACTCCAGCACACGCTTTTTATTATGGTTAAAATAATCACGGTTATAACTATAACTAAAAGCATGCTAGACTTTTTAACTTCTATTGATGATCTGCTTCCATATATTATAATTATATATTTTTATATTTTCATACTTTTAATAGATACATTAATTATATATTTTAATATTTTAAGTATTACTTATTCGACCATGATTCAACCATTATTTTTGAATTAATGTCTTGACCAGTTTAATGATCGGTTCAGTCCCTATTAGATCAACCAGCCAACATGACGTTAGAATCTGATCAAGTGTGATCCAGGTTCGTGAACTCCTGATTCCGAGGGCTCATTGCCTATACCGTGTACTGAAAAGCTCCCTGTGCTTCTCATCAATCACTAAAAGTCTCTTGGCCCGCTGCCCTTTCCTGGCCATGTGTTTATCAAATTGCACTGAGATTTGACACTTTGTTCTGGATTTCCATGTTTCTGATACGTGGAAGTTGCATTGCTGCTATCTTTCTTTCACTACGTTTCAAAAGATGAAGTATTCGATTCCATGCACACCAGAGGAGGAGCAGTACCATTTCTTCCCTATAATTCCACTCAAAAGATGCCCCTTTCCCTCATCACCGAAGCTTATTTTCCCACAAAAGGAATACAGCAGGAACAAAACATCAAGAACATAACCCGATTCCTGCCCACAACATTTCTTAATTTAAAACTCGTGGCTTAAAATTTGGCCAATAATATCACCACTTATAGTAATAAATCAACAAATAATATTGAGTAAACCCACTTTTTGAAAATGGACCTTTAATAAACTATTACAGTTTTAGAAATTAATGTGCTTTTAATGAATTATTACAATTTTAAAAATTGATAGATTTAAAGTTTTTTAATAGCTCATTTAAATCTTGATTTCATTATAGTTTTCGCACTTATAAAAAAGTCAAAAAGGACTATTATCTTATTTTTTGGATTACAATTTATTATATTTTTACTGTTTTGATTCGTGAAATATTCTATCTTTTTAATTTTGAAGAAAGTTCTGTAATAACAAAATAATTTTTATTGAGGACAGTAACTTTTAAAACGTGATTCAAACTGCGTTGGGGACTAAGTTTTTACAACATACGTAAGCCTACCTCCATGGCCTATTGCAAACATAACAAGGACTTCTTTTTAAGGAGGCCTCACTCTTCTTTCTTTCCCGCTAACTAAGAGTTCTTCTCAAACCCATAATATTACTGCTGAAACCATGACTAGCTGTGATGAATGGAAGCCTTTTCTTGTAATGATAGCTATTGATTTTGCTCTCGCAGTGGTCAATATTTTCCTCAAGAAGTCCCTTGATGAAGGAATGAACCATTTCGTTTTCATCACTTACAGGTTGGCCACTTCTAGTATTTTCTTAGCACCAATCGGCTACTTTTGGGAAAGGTATTATTTACTCCCTTTTATTTTCTATTTTTGGAAATCTGTGATATTGTTTTTTAATGCCTTTAACATGAATGATAAAGTGAAAAATCTTATAAGCGTTTTTTTTTTCCTTGAGTTGCAGAAACGGGAGACCAAGGCTCACATTTCGAATTTTGTGTTACCTCTTCTTCAGTGCCATTGTTGGGTTAGTAATTTGAAGTCTTGCTCTGTTATTGATTCTGTTTCTCTGTTTTTTTTATCTCTTTACTTTCAAACTATGAAATTATCGCAGGGCATCAGTCACAATGTATTTCTTCCTTCTGGGCATTCAATACACCTCTGCTACTTTTGCTTGTGCCTTTGTCAATATGGTGCCTGTGCTCACATTCATCATGGCATTGCCATTTGGGTATGAATTTATATACACAACACCTTCGTCACCCTCCAATTCTTAGAAATTTGAAACTCTTAAATTTAGATAAAGATAACACAAAATGTGAGATTCATATAATAAAGTTCACCACTCAACTGGATGCCACTAATATCGTATCTATCTCTCTCTCTCTCTCTGAAGTCGAGAGGATTTATATCCACGTTCTTGATAGTAAGTCATCAGCTCGGAGACTTGATAGAGATCCATATCCATCATCTATCTCACTCCAACGGACACTCCAGATTTAAGGTGTCTATTTTTTTTTTATTTGTCTATTTTTTTTAAAAAAAATTCTTCATTCAATTTACACTGTCCATTGTAAAATAGAGACAGTTCAGTTGGGAGAAACGAACTTTCATTTTCTGCTCAAAATTGAGGGAATCCATTTCCAATTTTCAATAGCAATCTGAAGTTTCATATCGTGTCTAACACCAATACTGAATAGTTGAAGTGGTTAGTCACTTGATTCTTTCAAATACCTCAACTAAACTCTTCAGTTGAAATCTTGTGAATAGACAAAATTACCGTTGAAAGAACTTCATACCTTGGTATGCTAACATGACTCAAATCAAATTAGGTTAAACCCAATAAATTTTTTTGGAGCTAAAAAAATGTGTGTAACTCAAATATTAGACACATATTTAACAATATAACTGTGTTTTTGAAGTATCACTACTTGAATGGAAACCACCACTGAATGCAGTATAACCCTGTTCTGTTTTGTGTAACCTCTTGTTTGATGCACAGGGTAGAGACAGTGAACATAAAATGCAACAGTGGGAAGGCAAAGATACTTGGCGCAGTGGTGTGCATTGGAGGAGCATTGTTATTGACACTGTACAAAGGAATTCCTCTGTTCAGTTATTCTCATTCTGGTTCTGTGGCACCAATCTCTAAAAGTTCTGCACTGAAGTTGGGTTCTCCCATGAACACACAGAGATGGACCATTGGGGTGATATCTCTGATCCTAGGAACCCTGTTTGTGTCATCATGGTATCTTGTTCAATCAAAGATAGGGAAGAGGTACCCATGCCAGTATTCCAGCACAGCCATAATGACCTTCTTTGGAGCCATCCAATCAGCTGTTCTCGGCTTGGCCACTGGAAGGCACATGTCAATGTGGGTTCTCAAAGGGAAGATACAAATCATCACTGTTCTGTTTTCTGTAAGTACACTTTTTTTCTAAGAGAGAGAAGAGAGAGAGAGAATTTAAGATTGGCTTGTAGCAGAGAAATGGGAGTGCAATTTTTCTAAGGCTGCAGGCAGGTGTTTCTTTTTTCTTTTTCCCCTCCTGATTTGGGGAATCTTGTTGAGGGGGAAAAGGGGGAAATAGGAAAAGAAAGAAAAGCATCTAATAATGAGCAATTTCAAAAGCAAGCATTATATCACAAGAAATGACATGCATAAGAATTTAGGGGATTGGAGTTCTCTCCAATACTCTAATAATTTTTTCTCTATGGCCGCTCACAGTCGATGGATAACGACTATGAGTAACCATGGAGAGTTCAACATTGAAGAGGATCCCAATTCAAATTTAGATAAGTCATGGTCTCTTTAGAGCATTTCTAGTGGTGTTTCTTAGAGAGTTCTTAAATTTAAGAACCAATTCTTATTTTAGTTTACTACTGAAGTTCACTATGTTGGTTGCCACGAGTTTCGTATATAAGAACTGGTTCTTATACAAAAAGTAATAATAAAATAATCACCTCACAATAAATATTTGTGGAGAATAATAAATAGTGAAGTAATGAAGAGTTATTATAAGACCAATTTGTGAGTTTTTAATAGGTTTATCATTAGAGTAGAGGTTACTTAAAGTAATAGAGAGTTGCTTATACTAATGTGGCATTGTGAGATTCACAATAAGAACTCAAGTGTACTTCACTACTGAAAATGCTCTTAGTTTGTGAAAACATTTTCTATTTATATTTTTGTTTTTGTTTTTTGAATTGTATTTTCTGAAATACTGAAAATATTTTTTTTTATGTTTTAAGATTTGAGTTTATTTTAATAATTGCTTTCAAGAAAACGTTTTCATTAATCTCAACCAAACACATTTGCAAGATCATTTTTTATTTTTAGTGAAAATGAAAACAAGAAATGTCCACACCCAACAAGCCCTTAGTAACATGAAAAAAATAAATGAATTATTAATTTAGTTAATAAAATATTACAGTTTTAATTTAACTTTTAAAAAATTGTATTTGTCTCAATTTTGTTCATCGGTTTGTCAAAATAATTTTTACAACAAAAAATTTTAAGATTTAGCAATAATAAATTTGATGATTTAACAGTGAAAATGATTAAATTGAAGCACATGTATCATTAAAAAAGTTGAATTGAGATCTTTGATATTTGAAGGATTAAATTAATATAACTGTATTATTTTTGAAACTATATCAACAATTTATTCTTAAAAGAATTTGTTTGTGATATAAATATTAGACACTTGGTAGATAAAATTCATTTAAAGTTTGATTACAATCCAAATCAAGAGTAGATTGAGAGTGAAATGTTGTGAAAATGCAGGGGATGGTTGGATCAGGGTTGTGCAATGTGGGAATGGCATGGTGTGTGAACAAGAAGGGTCCTGTGTTCACTGCAGCATTCAGCCCTTTTGTTCAGATTATGGCAGCCATGATTGATATACCAGTCTTGCATGAAGACCTTCATCTTGGAAGGTGAGTTCTTCTACTAATTACTCATATATTGCAATTACAATGACAAAATTATTAGTTCAGTCCATAAAAAATTATAATTATTTTAATGTGGTCCTTAAAGGTCAAGTGTCTCCAAATAGTCTTTGAAAGATTTCATTTATTTCAATTTTGTATTCTTTATTGCTAAATTTAGAAAATCATTCATTGTTAAATCTCGTTATTTTTTGTTATTAAGATTTATTTTGACAGAAAAGAAATTAAATTAAGACAAACACAATTTTTTAAAAATTAAATTGAGACATTTGATCTTTTAGGGACTAAACTGAGATAATCATAATTTTTTAGAGACCTTTTAGAGACAAAATCAGTAATTTACTTGTACAGGTTGACTATATTAACAATTCAGTCCCTGAAAGATATATATGTTGATTGTCTAGTCCCTGAAAATTTAATTCTATATGATTTAGTCCCTAAATATTATAAATTCATTAAATATCATTATGAGTCAATCTCTCGAAGATAAGTAAATATACAATTTAGTTGTGTATAAAGACTAATTTGTACTGAGTTTGTAACTTATAAAATTTATTTCTTTCAATATTTAAATTTTAGCGACTAAACGATAAAAAATGCATTTTTTTGGGAACAAATTTGTGTGTTTACTCTTACAATTTCTATTGTTTAATCTTTGTTAGAGTAAATTACTAATTTAGTCTGTGAAAAGTTAAAGTTTTCTCAATGTCTCTTAAAAAACCAAGCGTCTCAATTTAGTCTATAAAAAATTGTGTTTGTTTCAATTTAATTTTTTTTATTGTCAAAGTAATATTTAACGATAAAAAGTTTAAAATTTAGCAACAGTTGATTTCATGTTTTAACAACGAAAATAACTAAATTAATACGAATACAATGTTTCAAGAATTAAATTGAAACACTTGATCTATCAAAGATCAAATTGAGACAACTTTGATCTTTCAAAGACTAAATTAATAATTTACTCTTTGAATTATGATGTGTTCCCTAATCAATTACTTGCAATTGGAAAAGCGAGTTAATTAATTACGAAAATTAATCAATTATTGTAGCGTTTTGGGTTCCATATTGGTGATGATTGGATTATACATTCTTCTATGGGGTAAGAACAAGGAGATGCAGAACAGAGTGACGAAGCTGGTCCAAGAAGCTGCAGAAATCAAGGAACAAGAGCCTCAAATACAACAAATCACAGTGTCATGTGAATCACGATGTCCTTGACAATGAGTTAAAAATATTTACTATCAAGCGACAACTTTTGCCGTTGTTTTAAAGTATAAATTTTCATAATCAAGAGTTCAAAGAATCACTAGTAACTGGTTATGGTATCCATCTGCTGTTAGCGTTATGTATATATATATATATATATATGTTTATTTATTTTTTATAATTATTTCTGTATGCTGACAATTATTTAAGTGGGCTGACATATTAAGGATTGTATGTGTATGCATATTTTTGGGACAAATATTAAATATTATCTATAATTAGGTTCATTTTTTAAGATCTTCATAAAGTTTGTGTTGAGGGACTAATTTGATATATTTTATAAATTGGTTTAGGACTTTAGTGAAAAAATTGTGTGTATAAATACCCGACCTTAAATAATAACAATGATATGATATTATTATAAAACGGACCAACCTATGGGTCGACCAATAAGTATGATGGATGGGTAGTGGTTCCTTGGATTACATGAGATGAGTGAGTTTTAGATAAGACATTGTGTGCGCTATTTGTTCCATTAGTTCAAAACCATTGTGATAATAATGGTTGTAACCCAAGAGGGGGGTGAATTGGGTTAAATAAAAATTTATTTAAAAGATAATAGGAAGTTTACGATAGTTTAAAGTTCAGTAGCAATATATTGACAATACAGAAAACAGAGTGATATAAAGATGAAGAAAGATGTTAAGTAATTAAACAATTAAAAGACTTTAAGCAGTTAAAAGAATAAGGAGGAAAGATAAACATAGATATTTATACTCGTTCAGCTTAATCCAAGCTTACATCCAATCCCCAAGAATATTTCTTGAATATTTCACTATGAACCACAAGTTTATGTAGAAGGACACTTGTGAGCCACTACAACAGAGATCTTTTTCTTTCCAAGGGTGTCTCTCCCCCTCACAGATTTGTTTTCTTACAAAAACAAACTCCAAGAAAGAACTTCCTTGATACACTCAGAGAAAAACAATTTTCAAAAGCAAACTCTCAAAACAGAGTGAATATGACAGTAGCAAGCTCTTTTGTAATACTCAGATTTGAATGAGATTGACTTCAAGGATATATAGCACACTTGATTTCTCTACTCTGTTACAAATAACCTCCTTAAGGCAGATATTTAAAGACCAGGAAGAAATAGAGCCATTGGAGATAAATTACAAAATAAATCTTGTATTACGTCAGCAAAAACTAGCCGTTAGAGCTCTTTTACGATGTCGGTGGTCGACCAGTGTGGCACGTTGGTCGACCAGTGAGCTCCAGAATTGAAACAACAGGTACGTTGGTCGACCAGTCATATTGCATTGGTCGACCAGTGCTTGATTTCTTATTCTGTTGGAGCTGGGTGGTCGACCAGTGGAGCGATGGTGGTCGACCAGTCTTCAAAACAATCTTCTTGCTGGAACACGATGGTCGACCAGTGTTCAATGAGTGGTCGACCAATGAGTGGCAGTGATGATTACTGAAGTTCATTGGTCGACCAGTACAGGAAGAGTGGTCGACCAGTGTATCACTTGTTACTGATATTTTGCTTCTGCCATCCATTGGTTGACCAGTGCAGGCATGGTGGTTGACCAGTGTATCACTTGTTACTGATATTTTGCTTCTGCCATCAATTGGTCAACCAGTGTAGGCATGGTGGTCAACCAGCGTGATATTACCATTCTGATCTTTTGCTTCTGTAAACCGTTGGTCGACCAGTGTAGGCAAGGTGGTCGACCAACGTGATGCTGAAATGCATAAGAACTTTAGATATGAACTATTTTAAGTTGATTTGTCAATCATCAAAATTAGAGAGTGCTTTAAATGCAATGAGTTCAACAATCTCCCCCTTTTTGATGATGACAACCAAATTAAAATAGTTGTATATTTGATATACTCCCCCTGAATCATATATCTTGATAAAAAAAATATTAAACAAACAGAGTAGTTTTGAAATAAACAGAGTAGTGTTAGCATCAGTATCATAACCATTAAAAGCATAATAATTAGACAACACATTCATAAGAGTAGCAACACAAAAGTAGCAAAATAATAATCCCAAAACATAATCTCTAAAACACATAAGTAAAACAGAATATTTAAAACAGAATACTTCTCCCCCTTTGTCATCAACAAAAAGAAGGGGAAAGGATGTTCAAGGCCGTTGATGTAGATCACGAACCATGTCCTTTATCTGCTGGAGTTCAGAAGCTTGAGTAGAAGCTGCTATTTCTAATGATTGGAGTTTGGAATTCATAGAATCCATCAAAGTAAGCATGTGATTTGAATTGTCCAACAAATCTCGCAGCATCTGTGAGGATGGTTCAGTAGGAATTGAAGGACCAGCTGAGGAATCTACTGGAGGGACCGTGTCTTCTTCTTCGTCAGAGTCCTCTTCACTGTCATTTGCTGCAATGTGAGTATGCACCCCACTTTCTCTTCTTTCTCGGGCCCGCTTCATAGTTACATTATCAGGAGCTCTTCTCCATTCGTTTCCAACTAACTCAAAATTCATCCGCCTCAGAGAGTTTTGATCAATAATGGAGGCGGATTTCATGACGTTGAAATGATTGTTGATCTTGTAATGTTTTACAATCTTGGAAACAATGTGAGCATATGGTAAAGGAGCATTCTGTTTGGAGACACTCGAGGCCATTCGTTCCATGATGAGGTAAGGAATATTAAACTGAGTTCCATTTAGAAAACAGGCCATAATAAGGAACTCAGATTCACTTCCTCCAACCCAATTGCTAGGTTTATTGATAAAAATATGAGTAATAACAATGAGCAATAACCTGTCATTTGCATCCATAGCATTGATCTTGACTCCTTGCCAGAGTATTCAACTTCTCTATTGATAGTCCGATAAGTTTCTTCTTTGTTATAGTCAATAGAGCTAAGATAATAATAGCTATCAGAGAAACACAAATATGAGTTATTTGGCGGTGGAAGCCCAATAATTTCTGCAAGTTGAGTTTTACTAAAAAGAATTTTAGTCCCTCTAACCTCAGCAGTACAAATCCCCCTTCTGGAATTATATTCAAACGTAGTGTAGAAAGCTTTAACAATTTCATCAGACCAGTGACCCTTGTATTTAACAAAATGCTTCACACCCATATTGTCCAGACAATCAATGAAAGACATATTTCTTTGAGCAAAATAATCCCAATCTAAGTATTTGCTGAGAAGAACTTTTCTTGATTGAAAAAATTGGGTATACCTTTCTCTTTGTTCCTCATTAACCAGAAGATCACCCATAGGTAGAGTACTGTGGTTTTTGGTCCTTGCCTTCCTTGTTCGTGAAGATGAAGCCATAATAGAGACTTGAAGGAACTTTGGAAAGTACGAAATTAGGGGAAGAGGCAAAAGTTTGAAGGATTTGAGCAGAAAGCTTCGAAAAAGCCCTAGAAAGTGCGATTTGGAGAGGAAAGGAAGATTGGAATTCAAAGATTGGAAGAAATGGTACCTGGGAAGGTCAGAGACGTGGTCGACCAGAGAGAACAGAGGAGATCGACTAAATGAAACGGTGAAGAATGATTTGAAAATTAGAGGATTGGAATATATAGCTGTGAGATTTAATGAGCATTGGTCGACCACTGGATGTCCATTGGTCGACCATCGAAGGAAGAAAAATAAGAGAGAACGTTCTATCAAGCGTTGGTCGACCAATGTTAGTCCACTGGTCGACCATCGAGGGAAGGGAACAACAAGATGTCGAGCGTTGGTCAACCATTGTGAGAGCGCTGGTCCACCACTCCTTACCAGAAGAGATTTTCTTACGTACTGCCTCAAACTGGTCGACCAAAGGCTACAGACTGGTCGACCACCTGTCTCAGCGTTCAGCTTTGGGCCCCTGGCGCTGGGCGTTGATTCAATGGATGTAGCGTTGGTCGACCAGTGATGCAAGCGTTGGTCGACCAATAAAATTTTTTGTAGATTACAAAATATAGAGGAATGACCAAAAAATATGGGATTTGTATAAGAATGAATTCCTGCAAATTATGGTTATTGGACACTCCGAAGCTCAAGTCAGTAGGGTAAAGAGAAATATTCGAATTAAACATATATGCAATGATGAAACAATTTAGAGTTCAAAGGGATTTGCCATGCCAAGTTCTCTTCTTATAAAGCAAAATCGTTCCTCACATAGAGGTTTTGTGAAAATGTCAGCTAATTGAAGTTCAGTTTGCACAAATTCTAGTAAGACATCTTGCTTTTGAACATGATCTCTTAGAAAATGATGTCTTATTTCAATATGTTTGGTTCTTGAGTGCTGAACTGGATTCTTAGACAAACAAATGGCACTTGTATTATCACATTTGATGGGAATATTTTTAAGAAATACACCAAGATCCTCAAGTTGTTGCTTCATCCATAAAATTTGAGCACAGCAACTTCCAGCTGCAATGTATTCAGCTTCAGCTCTGGATAAGGCAACACTATTTTGCTTTTTACTAAACCAAGAGACAAGAGAATTACCAACAAATTGGCAAGTTCCACTTGTACTTTTCCTATCAGTTTTGCTACCCGCAAAATTAGCATCTGAGTAGCTAATTAAAACATTTGAGGATCCTTTAGGATACCATAAACCCATCTTAGATGTGCTAATCAAGTATCTAAAAATTCTTTTTACATTTTTAAAATGAGATTCTTTTGGACAGGCCTGAAAACGTGTACACATGCAAACACTAAACATGATATCGGGTCTACTCGCAGTTAAGTATAAAAGTGAGCCGATCATACCTCGATACTTAGTTATGTCAAATGGTGGACCTTCTTCGTCCAAATCCAAGTATGTTGAAGTGCTCATTGGCGTAGATGCAGGTTTTGCATTTTCCATTCCAAATTTTTTCAGCAATTCCTTAGTATACTTGGTTTGACATACAAATGTACCATGATCCATTTGTTTTATTTGAAGCCCAAGAAAGAAGTTCAGTTCACCCATCATTGACATCTCAAATTCGCCTTGCATAATTTTGGCAAATTCTTTGCAAAGCTTTTCATTAGTAGCCCCAAAAATGATATCATCAACATAGATTTGCACAATAATCAAGTTATTCTTTTCCTTTTTAAAGAACAATGTTGTATCAACCTTACCTCTTGAAAAATTGTTTTCTAAGAGAAAAGAGCTCAATCGATCATACCAAGCTCTAGGAGCTTGCTTAAGACCATAGAGAGCCTTTTTTTAATTTAAATACATAATCAGGTTTTTCAAAATCTTTAAAATCAGGGGGTTGCTTAACATAGACTTCTTCCAAAATGTTGCCATTGAGGAAAGCACTCTTTACATCCATTTGAAATAGTCTGAAATCATGTATGCATGCAAAAGCTAAGAGCATTCTAATAGCGTCTCAATTTAGTCTATAAAAAATTGTGTTTGTTTCAATTTAATTTTTTTTATTGTCAAAGTAATATTTAACGATAAAAAGTTTAAAATTTAGCAACAGTTGATTTCATGTTTTAACAACGAAAATAACTAAATTAATACGAATACAATGTTTCAAGAATTAAATTGAAACACTTGATCTATCAAAGATCAAATTGAGACAACTTTGATCTTTCAAAGACTAAATTAATAATTTACTCTTTGAATTATGATGTGTTCCCTAATCAATTACTTGCAATTGGAAAAGCGAGTTAATTAATTACGAAAATTAATCAATTATTGTAGCGTTTTGGGTTCCATATTGGTGATGATTGGATTATACATTCTTCTATGGGGTAAGAACAAGGAGATGCAGAACAGAGTGACGAAGCTGGTCCAAGAAGCTGCAGAAATCAAGGAACAAGAGCCTCAAATACAACAAATCACAGTGTCATGTGAATCACGATGTCCTTGACAATGAGTTAAAAATATTTACTATCAAGCGACAACTTTTGCCGTTGTTTTAAAGTATAAATTTTCATAATCAAGAGTTCAAAGAATCACTAGTAACTGGTTATGGTATCCATCTGCTGTTAGCGTTATGTATATATATATATATATATATATATATATGTTTATTTATTTTTTATAATTATTTCTGTATGCTGACAATTATTTAAGTGGGCTGACATATTAAGGATTGTATGTGTATGCATATTTTTGGGACAAATATTAAATATTATCTATAATTAGGTTCATTTTTTAAGATCTTCATAAAGTTTGTGTTGAGGGACTAATTTGATATATTTTATAAATTGGTTTAGGACTTTAGTGAAAAAATTGTGTGTATAAATACCCGACCTTAAATAATAACAATGATATGATATTATTATAAAACGGACCAACCTATGGGTCGACCAATAAGTATGATGGATGGGTAGTGGTTCCTTGGATTACATGAGATGAGTGAGTTTTAGATAAGACATTGTGTGCGCTATTTGTTCCATTAGTTCAAAACCATTGTGATAATAATGGTTGTAACCCAAGAGGGGGTGAATTGGGTTAAATAAAAATTTATTTAAAAGATAATAGGAAGTTTACGATAGTTTAAAGTTCAGTAGCAATATATTGACAATACAGAAAACAGAGTGATATAAAGATGAAGAAAGATGTTAAGTAATTAAACAATTAAAAGACTTTAAGCAGTTAAAAGAATAAGGAGGAAAGATAAACATAGATATTTATACTCGTTCAGCTTAATCCAAGCTTACATCCAATCCCCAAGAATATTTCTTGAGTATTTCACTATGAACCACAAGTTTATGTAGAAGGACACTTGTGAGCCACTACAACAGAGATCTTTTTCTTTCCAAGGGTGTCTCTCCCCCTCACAGATTTGTTTTCTTACAAAAACAAACTCCAAGAAAGAACTTCCTTGATACACTCAGAGAAAAACAATTTTCAAAAGCAAACTCTCAAAACAGAGTGAATATGACAGTAGCAAGCTCTTTTGTAATACTCAGATTTGAATGAGATTGACTTCAAGGATATATAGCACACTTGATTTCTCTACTCTGTTACAAATAACCTCCTTAAGGCAGATATTTAAAGACCAGGAAGAAATAGAGCCATTGGAGATAAATTACAAAATAAATCTTGTATTACGTCAGCAAAAACTAGCCGTTAGAGCTCTTTTACGATGTCGGTGGTCGACCAGTGTGGCACGTTGGTCGACCAGTGAGCTCCAGAATTGAAACAACAGGTACGTTGGTCGACCAGTCATATTGCATTGGTCGACCAGTGCTTGATTTCTTATTCTGTTGGAGCTGGGTGGTCGACCAGTGGAGCGATGGTGGTCGACCAGTCTTCAAAACAATCTTCTTGCTGGAACACGATGGTCGACCAGTGTTCAATGAGTGGTCGACCAATGAGTGGCAGTGATGATTACTGAAGTTCATTGGTCGACCAGTACAGGAAGAGTGGTCGACCAGTGTATCACTTGTTACTGATATTTTGCTTCTGCCATCCATTGGTTGACCAGTGCAGGCATGGTGGTTGACCAGTGTATCACTTGTTACTGATATTTTGCTTCTGCCATCAATTGGTCAACCAGTGTAGGCATGGTGGTCAACCAGCGTGATATTACCATTCTGATCTTTTGCTTCTGTAAACCGTTGGTCGACCAGTGTAGGCAAGGTGGTCGACCAACGTGATGCTGAAATGCATAAGAACTTTAGATATGAACTATTTTAAGTTGATTTGTCAATCATCAAAATTAGAGAGTGCTTTAAATGCAATGAGTTCAACAATCTCCCCCTTTTTGATGATGACAACCAAATTAAAATAGTTGTATATTTGATATACTCCCCCTGAATCATATATCTTGATAAAAAAAATATTAAACAAACAGAGTAGTTTTGAAATAAACAGAGTAGTGTTAGCATCAGTATCATAACCATTAAAAGCATAATAATTAGACAACACATTCATAAGAGTAGCAACACAAAAGTAGCAAAATAATAATCCCAAAACATAATCTCTAAAACACATAAGTAAAACAGAATATTTAAAACAGAATACTTCTCCCCCTTTGTCATCAACAAAAAGAAGGGGAAAGGATGTTCAAGGCCGTTGATGTAGATCACGAACCATGTCCTTTATCTGCTGGAGTTCAGAAGCTTGAGTAGAAGCTGCTATTTCTAATGATTGGAGTTTGGAATTCATAGAATCCATCAAAGTAAGCATGTGATTTGAATTGTCCAACAAATCTCGCAGCATCTGTGAGGATGGTTCAGTAGGAATTGAAGGACCAGCTGAGGAATCTACTGGAGGGACCGTGTCTTCTTCTTCGTCAGAGTCCTCTTCACTGTCATTTGCTGCAATGTGAGTATGCACCCCACTTTCTCTTCTTTCTCGGGCCCGCTTCATAGTTACATTATCAGGAGCTCTTCTCCATTCGTTTCCAACTAACTCAAAATTCATCCGCCTCAGAGAGTTTTGATCAATAATGGAGGCGGATTTCATGACGTTGAAATGATTGTTGATCTTGTAATGTTTTACAATCTTGGAAACAATGTGAGCATATGGTAAAGGAGCATTCTGTTTGGAGACACTCGAGGCCATTCGTTCCATGATGAGGTAAGGAATATTAAACTGAGTTCCATTTAGAAAACAGGCCATAATAAGGAACTCAGATTCACTTCCTCCAACCCAATTGCTAGGTTTATTGATAAAAATATGAGTAATAACAATGAGCAATAACCTGTCATTTGCATCCATAGCATTGATCTTGACTCCTTGCCAGAGTATTCAACTTCTCTATTGATAGTCCGATAAGTTTCTTCTTTGTTATAGTCAATAGAGCTAAGATAATAATAGCTATCAGAGAAACACAAATATGAGTTATTTGGCGGTGGAAGCCCAATAATTTCTGCAAGTTGAGTTTTACTAAAAAGAATTTTAGTCCCTCTAACCTCAGCAGTACAAATCCCCCTTCTGGAATTATATTCAAACGTAGTGTAGAAAGCTTTAACAATTTCATCAGACCAGTGACCTTTGTATTTAACAAAATGCTTCACACCCATATTGTCCAGACAATCAATGAAAGACATATTTCTTTGAGCAAAATAATCCCAATCTAAGTATTTGCTGAGAAGAACTTTTCTTGATTGAAAAAATTGGGTATACCTTTCTCTTTGTTCCTCATTAACCAGAAGATCGCCCATAGGTAGAGTACTGGGGTTTTTGGTCCTTGCCTTCCTTGTTCGTGAAGATGAAGCCATAATAGAGACTTGAAGGAACTTTGGAAAGTACGAAATTAGGGGAAGAGGCAAAAGTTTGAAGGATTTGAGCAGAAAGCTTCGAAAAAGCCCTAGAAAGTGCGATTTGGAGAGGAAAGGAAGATTGGAATTCAAAGATTGGAAGAAATGGTACCTGGGAAGGTCAGAGACGTGGTCGACCAGAGAGAACAGAGGAGATCGACTAAATGAAACGGTGAAGAATGATTTGAAAATTAGAGGATTGGAATATATAGCTGTGAGATTTAATGAGCATTGGTCGACCACTGGATGTCCATTGGTCGACCATCGAAGGAAGAAAAATAAGAGAGAACGTTCTATCAAGCGTTGGTCGACCAATGTTAGTCCACTGGTCGACCATCGAGGGAAGGGAACAACAAGATGTCGAGCGTTGGTCGACCATTGTGAGAGCGCTGGTCCACCACTCCTTACCAGAAGAGATTTTCTTACGTACTGCCTCAAACTGGTCGACCAAAGGCTACAGACTGGTCGACCACCTGTCTCAGCGTTCAGCTTTGGGCCCCTGGCGCTGGGCGTTGATTCAATGGATGTAGCGTTGGTCGACCAGTGATGCAAGCGTTGGTCGACCAATAAAATTTTTTGTAGATTACAAAATATAGAGGAATGACCAAAAAATATGGGATTTGTATAAGAATGAATTCCTGCAAATTATGGTTATTGGACACTCCGAAGCTCAAGTCAGTAGGGTAAAGAGAAATATTCGAATTAAACATATATGCAATGATGAAACAATTTAGAGTTCAAAGGGATTTGCCATGCCAAGTTCTCTTCTTATAAAGCAAAATCGTTCCTCACATAGAGGTTTTGTGAAAATGTCAGCTAATTGAAGTTCAGTTTGCACAAATTCTAGTAAGACATCTTGCTTTTGAACATGATCTCTTAGAAAATGATGTCTTATTTCAATATGTTTGGTTCTTGAGTGCTGAACTGGATTCTTAGACAAACAAATGGCACTTGTATTATCACATTTGATGGGAATATTTTTAAGAAATACACCAAGATCCTCAAGTTGTTGCTTCATCCATAAAATTTGAGCACAGCAACTTCCAGCTGCAATGTATTCAGCTTCAGCTCTGGATAAGGCAACACTATTTTGCTTTTTACTAAACCAAGAGACAAGAGAATTACCAACAAATTGGCAAGTTCCACTTGTACTTTTCCTATCAGTTTTGCTACCCGCAAAATTAGCATCTGAGTAGCTAATTAAAACATTTGAGGATCCTTTAGGATACCATAAACCCATCTTAGATGTGCTAATCAAGTATCTAAAAATTCTTTTTACATTTTTAAAATGAGATTCTTTTGGACAGGCCTGAAAACGTGTACACATGCAAACACTAAACATGATATCGGGTCTACTCGCAGTTAAGTATAAAAGTGAGCCGATCATACCTCGATACTTAGTTATGTCAAATGGTGGACCTTCTTCGTCCAAATCCAAGTATGTTGAAGTGCTCATTGGCGTAGATGCAGGTTTTGCATTTTCCATTCCAAATTTTTTCAGCAATTCCTTAGTATACTTGGTTTGACATACAAATGTACCATGATCCATTTGTTTTATTTGAAGCCCAAGAAAGAAGTTCAGTTCACCCATCATTGACATCTCAAATTCGCCTTGCATAATTTTGGCAAATTCTTTGCAAAGCTTTTCATTAGTAGCCCCAAAAATGATATCATCAACATAGATTTGCACAATAATCAAGTTATTCTTTTCCTTTTTAAAGAACAATGTTGTATCAACCTTACCTCTTGAAAAATTGTTTTCTAAGAGAAAAGAGCTCAATCGATCATACCAAGCTCTAGGAGCTTGCTTAAGACCATAGAGAGCCTTTTTTTAATTTAAATACATAATCAGGTTTTTCAAAATCTTTAAAATCAGGGGGTTGCTCAACATAGACTTCTTCCAAAATGTTGCCATTGAGGAAAGCACTCTTTACATCCATTTGAAATAGTCTGAAATCATGTATGCATGCAAAAGCTAAGAGCATTCTAATAGCTTCAAGTCTAGCCACAGGTGCAAAGGTTTCATCATAGTCAATGCCTTCTTCTTAATTATAACCTTTTGCAACTAGTCTAGCTTTATTCCTAATCACATTTCCATTTTCATCTAGTTTATTTCTAAATACCCATTTTGTCCCAATTATTGTGTGATTATTCGGTCTAGGTACTAAATCCCAGACTTGGCTTATTTCAAATTGATTCAGTTCTTCTTGCATAGCCAAGATCCAATATTCATCAATAATAGCATCATCAATATTTTTCGGTTCACTATGAGAAAGAAAGGCAGAATGATTACAGATATTTCTAAGGGAGTTTCGAGTTGTTACCCTTTGTGATGCATCCCCTGTGATGAGTTCTTTGGGATGGCTTTTGGCATACTTCCAGTCTCTTGGAAGATCATTATTGTTACTGATAGAAATCTCCTCAAGAGGTATTTGCTCTACTTGAGAAATTTCTTCTCCTTGATTCATGGTGATATCTTCCTTTGCATTTCCTTCATGTTCCTGCTTTACTTTATCATCCAGAGAAAGGTTTTTGAAAGAATCTAACACTTCACAGTCATTAGTACAGTTTTTAAGAGAAGGGGTAAACTTATCGAAGACAACATGTATGGATTCTTCAATAGTTTGTGTTCTTTTGTTATAGATTCTATAAGCTTTGCTAGTGCTATAGTAACCAAGGAAGATTCCTTCATCGGCTTTGGCATCAAATTTTCCTAAATTTTCTTTTCTATTGTTCAATACAAAACATTTACAACGAAAAATTTGGAGATGAGAAATATTGGGTTTTCTTCCTCTGTATAATTCATAGGGAGTTTTCTTTAAAATTGGCCTTATCAGAACTCTATTCATTATATAGCAGGCAGTATTAAAGGCATCGGCCCAAAAGTATTGAGGAAGATCTCTTTCATTGAGCATTGTTCTTGCCATCTCCCCAAGTGTTCTGTTTTTACTTTCAACAACACCATTTTGTTGAGGAGTTCTAGGAGATGAGAAGTTATGCTCAATTCCATTTTCATCACAGAATTCCATAAAGTTATGGTTGTCAAATTCTTCGCTATGGTCACTTCTAATTCTCACAATGGTCAAGCTTTGTTCCTTTTGAATGAATTTTGCTAATTTAAGAAATGATTGAAAAGCTTGATCCTTTTGAGCTAAGAAGAGAGTCCATGTGTACCTTGAATAGTCATCTACAACAACTAGTGCATAGGAGTTGCCTCCAAGACTTTTTGTTCTAGATGGTCTAACAAGGTCCATATGGAGAAGTTGTAAAGGCTTTGTAGTTGAAACAATTTCTTTAGTCTTGAAAGAACTTTTGACTTGCTTACCTTTTTGACATGCATCACAAAGTCTATCATTTTCAAATCTTATTTTGGGTAAGCCTATCACAAGATCCTTTTTGACTAATTTATCCAAATGGTTCATGTTAGCATGAGCCAATTTTATGTGCCAAAGCCAATTTTCTTCATTTACACTAATTAAGCATTTAGAATCAATAGGAGAATCCTCATCAAGATTTATAACATAAACATTATTGATTCTTTGGCCAACAAGCTTAATTTGCTTATCAATGATGTTTTCAACTATGCAACAAGATGAATAAAAAATAACTCTATTTCCTTTGTCGTATAGTTGACTAATGCTAAGCAAATTATGATTAAGGCCTTCAACAAATAACACATTTTCAATGGAAGTTGAAGAGTTCTTACCAACCTTACCAATACCTTTGATTAATCCTTTGTCGTTTCCTCCAAAGGTCACTTTGCCTCCTTTTGGAAATAGAGAGTGAAACTTGGATTTATCTCCAGTCATGTGCTTGGAACAACCACTATCCAAGTACCATTTTTCACTCCTAGATTTGAGGCAAACCTGCAGAAATTTTATCTCCTTTTAGGTACCCAAATTTGTTTGGGTCCTTCTTTGTTAATTGTTCCTTTAACAACCCACTTTTTCTTGTTTCCATTTGGAGTCATTTTCTTATAGCAGCAGGAGTTAGAAATGTGTCCTTTTAAGCCACAATAGAAACAAGTAATGAAAGGACTATTTGACATTGCTGTTGGAACAAAGAAATTTTTGTAATATTTTTGCCTAGCCTTAGTCTTGTAGCCTATTCCTGCTTTATCAAAAACACATCTTTGTTTTCCAAGCAATATATTCAAATTGTCTCTCCCTTGAGTAAATTTTGCAAGGGTGGTATTTAAATCCTTATTTTCCTTTTCTAAATCAATGCACCTACAACAAGAACAATTATTTTTTTGGATATTTAAGCAAAGATTTCATGTTTGCATTTTCCTCTATCAAAACTGAATTTTGTTTTTCAAGATCCAGATTTCTTTCCTTGAGTATATTAAGATCATCTTTCAATTTTAGAATTTCACTCTCAAGCAAAGAAATCTTTTGTTTTGAAATTCTTAATCTTTTTGCAAGCTGTACAGATTCATCATGCAATTCTTCAAAAGCTTCTTGCAGTTCATCAAACGAATATAAAGGTTCAGAAGAAATTACCTCTTCATTATCTCTTCCCATGAGACAAAGATCTGCTTCTCTATTTTCGTTCTTGTTTGAATTATTTGAAGTGCCCAGCTGTAAATTTAATTTTTGAATTTCTTTTGCCATGAAGCAGAGATTAGCTTCTTCATCTTCTTCATCTAATTCACTGTTAGCCAAGATTGAAGATACATACGCCTTCTTCTTACTTTTGTCATGTCCTCTCTTTTCTTCTTGTTCTTTGTTGAGTTGTGGACATTCCCATTTTAGATGTCCAATCCTTTTGCATTTATAACATGTAGGGCCTTCTTTGCTATCTTGGTCTTTTCTCCATTTTCTTGTATTTTTGTTCCTCATAAATTTCTTGAATTTTCTGATAAAAAGACCAAGATCTTCTTCATTGATTTCTTCTTCTTCATTACTTTCTACTTCTGATTTCTTGGAGGAGTAAGACTTTAAGGAGAGAGTCTTCTTTTTCTTGGATTCATCTTCTTGCCTCATTTCCAGAATTTTTGGCTCATAGTTTTGAAGATTTCCAAACAGAGCTGTGAGCGATTTCATGGATTCTCCTCTTACTTCCATGATTGCTGTTCTCTTGGCTTCCCATTCCGGAGTGAGACATCTTAATATCTTGGTGGTTTGAGAAGATTCTGCATAAGTTACATCGAGAGCTCTAAGATGATTAGTAATATGAGTAAATCTTAATTACATTTCACTTATGCTTTCATCACTCTTCATTTTGAAATTTTCATATTCATATGTAAGAGTGCTAATTTTTGATTCCTTAACTCCTTGAGTTCCTTCATGTGCAACTTCTAAAGTGTACCACATTTCTTTGGCAGTTGTACAACTAGAAACTCTGAAATATTCATCCTGACTCAAGGCACTAACAATAATCATTATAGCTTTGGCATTTAAATGAACTAATTTCTTTTCTGATTCAGACCATTCTCTTTTGGGTATTGGAATACTTTGTCCTTCAACAACCTTCATAGGTATGTAAGGTCCATTTTCCACAATATCCCAGAGATCAAGGTCTACTGCATTAAAGAAAAGTTTCATCTTGGATTTCCAGTAGCTATAATGGTTACCATTAAAACCAGGAAGTTTTGTAAATGAGCTTCCTTCAGGTAAAATACAATCACCAAGACCAGCCATTTTATACTCTTAGACTGTTAAGTCTTTAATCAAGAGTCCAAGCTCTGATACCAATTGATAATAATGGCTGTAACACAAGAGGGGGGTGAATTGGGTTAAATAAAAATTTATTTAAAAGATAATAGGAAGTTTACGATAGTTTAAAGTTCAGTAGCAATATATTGACAATACAGAAAACAGAGTGATATAAAGATGAAGAAAGATGTTAAGTAATTAAACAATTAAAAGACTTTAAGTAGTTAAAAGAATAAGGAGGAAAGATAAACACAGATATTTATATTGGTTCAGCTTAATCCAAGCTTACATCCAGTCCCCAAGAATATTTATTGAGTATTTCACTATGAACTACAAGTTTATGTAGAAGGGCACTTGTGAGCCACTACAACAGAGATTTTTTCCTTTCCAAAGGTGTCTCTCCCCCACACAGATTTGTTTTCTTACAAAAATAAACTCCAAGAAAGAACTTCCTTGATACACTCAGAGAAAAATAATTTTCAGAAGCAAACTCTCAAAATAGAGTGAATATGACAGTAGCAAGCTCTTTTGTAATACTCAGATTTGAATGAGATTGACTTCAAGGATATATAGCACACTTGATTTCTCTACTCTGTTACAAATAACCTCCTTAAGGCAGATATTTAAAGACCAGGAAGAAATAGAGCCGTTGGAGATAAATTACAAAATAAATCTTGTATTACGTCAGCAAAAACTATCCGTTAGAGCTCTTTTACGATGTCGGTGGTCGACCAGTGTGGCACTTTGGTTGACCAGTGAGCTCCAGAATTGAAACAACAGTACGTTGGTCGACCAGTCATATTGCATTGGTCGACCAGTGCTTGATTTCTTATTCTGTTGGAGCTGGGTGGTCGACCAGTGGAGCGATAGTGGTCGACCAGTCTTCAAAACAATCTTCTTGCTGGAACACGATGGTCGACCAGTGTTCAAGGAGTGGTTGACCAATGAGTGGCAGTGATGATTACTGAAGTTCATTGGTCGACCAGTACAGGAAGAGTGGTCGACCAGTGTATCACTTGTTACTGATATTTTGCTTCTGCCATCAATTGGTCGACCAGTGCAGGCATGGTGGTCGACCAGTGTATCACTTGTTACTGATATTTTGCTTCTGCCATCCATTGGTCGACCAGTGTAGGCATGGTGGTCGACCAACGTGATATTACCATTCTGATCTTTTGCTTCTGTAAACCGTTGGTCGACCAGTGCAGGCAAGGTGGTCGACCAACATGATGCTGAAATGCATAAGAACTTTAGATATGAACTATTTTAAGTTGATTTGTCAATCATCAAAATTAGAGAGTGCTTTAAATGCAATGAGTTCAACACATTGTACAAGAGAGAGCCACTCGTACTCTCCCAGAAGAGCTTACCTGTAATTTGAAGAATTAGTTATAATTGATCAGGATACAATCTAATTTCTCTATTTTAATGTGTTCTTTTTGCTTATCAAATTCAAAAATAATAGAATTATAACATGAACATCATGTTCTTAATTTGAGAAATTTTGCATTTGAGATTCTATTATGCTAGATTGTTTGGCTTGAGTTTTGTGTAAAATTTTTAACAAGTGGTATCAAAGTCAGGTTCTGATAAGCAAGAGAACCAATTTTGTAATTAAATTCGAATTAGGGTTCATAATTGACAGTTTTGTAAGGAACCCTAGGTTTATGATTAAGTCAAATTTGATGAGAATTAGGAAAATTCTAATGTATGTGATTGTAATTCCTTTATTATGAAATGATTTTGCACTTGTTTATGTATGGAAACTAAGGGACTAGTCAAGTTTGGGTGAAATCTATGAAATTGGGAATATTCAGTATGAACATTAGAATTTGGAGTTTTCTAATTAAATGTGTTTTTGTAGGCTTTTGGGTGATTTTCACAAATTATTTTATGATTTTAATCAATTTTTGTGTTTGATTAAGTTAGAATTTATAAAATTTGAGTCTTGGATATGATTTGGTGATTTTCAGACGAAGAATAGCAAAGAACATCAATTTCTATGATTTTCTAAATTACAACAGTTGACTAGGATAAGCAAATAGTCGATTGGTTAATCTCTGTGAGACAACCAGTAGACCGTTATACTCAACCTTTCGATTGGTAATATATTGGATTTGGATTGGGATGAAGGCAGTCGACTAGGGTAAGTAGACATTTGATTGGTTGCTCTTTGTGAGATAACCAGTCGATTAGCCACTCTAAATAGTCAACTGGTTGCATTGCAACGAGTAGTTAGTCGATTGCATGTGGACAACAGTCGACTGCTTGATTTGGCAGTCGACTGTTGAGTATTTTAGTACTATTTTTTGTTCTAAATCACATCATATGGGTCTTTCATGAATTCTAATAAATCTTAAGAGAGTTTTCTTATTAAAGTTAAGTTGATTGAACTATTTTGTTGCCAAAGTAGCTAATTTAGGTAAAGTTGACTTAGTTTTAACAAAAAATATTAAAAGTCTATGCATGTTTAATATCCCAAAGGAGTTTAGTTGGTTAGGTTTAAGGAAGTTAACAAATGTATACTTTATTTGGGAAGCTTGCTTGGCATTTATCGACCTAAAGAAAGACATGTACTGAGTAAATGTATTTGTTTTACATTGGTTGGCATGTGACAGACTATTCCATCATTAATTTAGTGACAGACATTTCTGTCACCAAATTTGTTATGCCCCAAAATTCGGGCACATGATTGACAGGGAATCTAAGGATAAACCTTTTCAAGACTAGTAAGCCTAACTTAACCATAAACAAATACATTTTAGTCATGACGATGAGTAAAAGATACAAGGTACATTTCTTTTTTGAAAATGAAACCTTTCATCCATTCATTTGAAAACATCTTTAACATCATGTACAAACGATTTCCTTCAACGTAGTCTATTTACCATATAACACCTTTTAGAAAATATACAACCAACTCTAAGATCTTGGTGACCTATACCACTACTGTCACGACCTGCTATCTAGGCCTATGACTGACACAGTAACGATACACCCGTTATTGTAAGCCTTCCTACCATTGTCACTACCAGCTCTTTTAATTCAACTACGCGGAAACGTAAATGCTTAATTTCTCTTCCATGACATGCATGTCATACATATTATGTTAAATTTCCTTTTTAAGTATACATGGCTTCCTTCACAGATTACACATCATACAAATAGTCAATTAGACAAGCACACACAATTAAGTTTCAGGAGAAGACATATTTGATTTCCTTGCAATCCTGTTTGTAATAATATATTTTGCCAAAATATATCATTCCACTATTCATTACTCTTACGTATAAATCTTAAATAAATAAAAAGAATATTTTCAAACTAGGAGTGAAAAATCCATGGTTCCTTTTAGTAGTTCCTATTCAATTATCATGGGTTTAAAACTAACGTTATAACTCTTCTGTTTTTCCTTAATACGCTACACTTAGTAATGATGATAAATATTTAATAAAAATAATGTGCTAGATAAATAGATAGGAAACGAAACAATAGATTTTAGTACGATATCTCCTTTGAGAAAGTACATATATATTCCTAACCAAAATAATTACTACAACCCTTTATGATCTTCCTACTTATCTGTTTATCATTTATTTATTTAATTTTACTTCCTAATTGTCGTGATCTGCATATGGTCTATATATATATATATATATATATTATTTTTTCTAAACAAGTTAAAGAAATTAATCTAATATTAGTTGAATAATATATATACATATAAATATTCTAAACAAATTAAGAAAAGTTTAAATAATTATGATAACCCCTAAATTTTTCCTCAGTTTCTCATTCGTGTATAATTAGACAAGAAAATTCATGTGCCAATGTAATCGAAGCACTAGACGCCTCTTCCGAGATTTCTACATAATGCAACATTATCAAAATTCCAATATCCTACTTTCGCCACATTCTCACCTAATCATACAAGTCCCTTATCTTATCCCATGTACATGCTTTTTAACGCCAGTATATTTAAACTACACAACTAATTAATTTGTAAATTAAATATAAATAACATGAAATAAAATAAAATAAAAGTAAAATAAAATGACACATGGTCACATCATTAACATTATAATTTCCAAAATACTCATGTCAAGATGATGCAATTTAGCTAATATAATTAATTACTTTCCTATGATGAAGCCCAAATAGTAAATTAAAGTGTTTACAATTTAATGGATATCCTCCGAAATTTTTTAGATATCTTAGTTGACCATAAAATATCTTAAACTAAAAATGAACAACACCAGGACATGGGACCCACCCAACAATAGAAAAGGTTAGTTCATGCCACTACGACTGACGAATTGCCTAAAATTGAATTTATGGCGATTTGCAATATAATGAACATTCTAGGTCATATTCTCTTGTGAAATCTTGCTTCTAATTACCTAATTAATTATTCTAATACTAATTTACACTAATTACCTACTGATTAACATGGGGGGTGATTGCATAATTAAAAGCATAAAACATAAAACTAACACCTAACATAGCAAAACTGAAACAGAACAATAGAACTAAACACAATAACACTGAATATGTAATCAATCATTCAATCCCTAGAGCCTGCATCTATCATCATCTTATCCTTGATTTGTTTTGATTTAATCCTACCATTCAGTTTTTAACTAAAATTCCCAGAAGATATTCCAAGATTGAACCATGCTAGAATCATAATTAAGGAGATCTCCACTAATCATAATTTTCTATGCATGAGCTGTCCCTTTCCACTGCAATTTGCTGCTGCCTTTTCTAATTTTTTGTTCTGTATGCATGCTAATTTCTGCTATTGCTATGCTGCTGCTGTTTGCTAAACAGTATAGAAAAAGAGTCCAGAATAGTGTAGAAAATACTAGGTCCTACACAATCAACAGTCAATGCCCAGTCAGCAATTTTGTCCAGTCAGTAGCACGTTAGCATCTATGTGGCATCCAAGTCAACAAATTATATCTCTAATAATTAAATTTGTAAATTAAACACAAGGATTAATGAGTCTCTAATCAATTAAGCTAATAAAAATAGAGAATTAAAACATTTTAGTTCTATAATTATTTTAGACCCGATATTAGCAAAATATGATATAATTAGAGAGTTCACATTCTTTAAGATGCAGAAAGGACTATGAAAGGGACTAAATTGCATACAAAATTTTTGATATCAAAGGTCCACGGCAACTAATCCTCTACCTGATCTAGAAAGGGAAAATCAATGAGCGTGAGATAGAAATCTCAATGAGTGAGTCAATCCCCGCCCTAATAAAATTTAAATAGGTTAAAGAATAATAAAGTAGTCTGAAGGCATTATCATGAAATCACAAGGAAGGAAACATACTAGAGATAATGCAATTCAAGTCAAACAATCCAAACCAACGAAATTAGTACTCGTCAATTACCAAAATACTGAGGACGCACTTAGGCCAACTCACCAATCATCAAATCCCGCCATGACACACAACCTCATACACAACAGTCAAGGCGTCTTACGGGTCCCAATCCCCAACTCGGGGTCATCTTCACTCTCAAAGGTCAAAACACTCTATTACTCGAGTTTCCTGCCTTGACATGAGAGGGGATACTATCTTGTTCAAACACAATCATGAATCAATAACTCACAAAATAACTTATAGTCACATTAATCAAATCCATACAAAAATAAACATTATTATCTCAAACATAAAAGATGTTCATTACATATCACATGGTCATCATTTCCCTTAATGTTTCCTGTTAGCAATTTTATATCAACACTTGAATTCCTTCTTTCCTAACCATGAGTTTGCCTACCTTTCTACCTTACTACTTTAATACTAAGATAATATTAAAGAAGGGTTAATCCACTCACCTAGATTCTATATGAGAATCACCTTTTTAGGTTGCTATAGAGAAGAGCACGTGTGGATTCCACTTGTTCTTTTTGAAAAAAGAAAAAAAGAACCAGGATGTGTTTAGGGTTTTTAGGTTACCTGTTTCTTATTAACGAAAATTATCTTACCTAAAGAAGAATTTGTAGATTTTTTGTGAAAGATTTTAAATTTGTTTTTCCTTAACGGTTGCTTCTCTGATTTGTGTGTTTAGTATCGGTGAGGAACGTTGAGATGTCTTGGATGAAGTGGGGGACAGATACTTTGTGTATGTTTGTGTGTATCTCTCTGTGTGTGTGTGTGTGTGTGTGTGTGTGTAAAGGACGATTGAAGGTGGGAATAAGGGTTAAGTGTGGTGTTGATGTGTGTGTGTGTGTGTGATTTGGTGGAAGGGAGGTGTATATGTGATAGATAGTGATGTGGTTGGACTTTGCTTGGTGTAGGGTGGGGGATTGAAGGTGATGATGACAACTTGAGAGAAACAGATCCCCTCTAGGTGGGATCCACTCTAGGACCTTCCAGGAGGGGAAGATCCAAAGGCCCTTAATGTCCATGCATTATTCATCTTTTTTTTTTAAAAAAAATAAAAAATAAGAAGAAACATTAAGGGCCCTTGGAGGGATCCGATTCCCGACTTGAGTGGATTGGCAATGGGTGAAGAGGTGGATAGGATTATGTGGTAGCTTGAATGTTTTTGAAGAGGTGGATATGTGGCAACATATGTTAATGGTTGAATGGAATGTGTGTGTAGGTGATACGGCCGAAAATTCGAATTGGATAGGTGGATATGCCGATTTATGGTTTATCTTAATAATATTTAATCCCATAGAATTATATATTATCATTTGCACTTTTTGGATTCCCTATAGTTTATTAGGTTAGGATTTTTATTTGGTTATTTTATCAATTATCTACTAAAACTCGTACTTCTTATTAATTTTTTTTTTGTTAAAATTCAAAAATCAACTTAAATATCCAATCATAGATTTGTGTAGGTGAAATCTAAGATTTAATTTTAAATCTTGGAAGGTTTAATTTCAGATTTCTTTATCTAGGATTATCTATTAATTATCTTACTAGAATGTGTAGTCTTATTAATTTATTTATTTTAAATCTTGAAATTAATCTAAATAAATATATAAGATTTAGTTTAGAGTTTTTGAAGATATTTTTCAGATTTGTTTATTAAGAGTATTTATCTTTAGATTTAATATTAATTTAGGTTATGTTAGTTTAGATAAATACTTATTATTTTATTCTAATAATTTCAATTTATCATCTAGCTATTTCTATTATTAACTTTATTATTTTAAATATTATTAGTTAAGTTACACGGCTTTCCTCTTTTTATTTTCATAGTTTATTAATTATTCTTTCATTTTTCTTCTGTTGTATTTAATTTTTTCTTAACTACAATAATTTTATTCTAACAACCATATTACAACATTCAAATACAATTTTTTCATTTCTTATTTCACACCAAGATTTCTAGGATATTCTCCTCCTATTCCTACAAACATTTTATAAATAGTTCCTACCCCTAATCAAAACTTTTAGTTTTTTACTTTAGTCTTTGTGATTTTCACTTTAGTTTTTGTACATCTTAGCACCACATATTGCAAGCTTACAGCTCGAAATCACATACCAGAGCATCTTCACATCACAATATCATGCCACACATACATTTTTCCACATTACAACACAGAAAATTTCTCAAAAAACATCACAGACAAAATAGAACTCAACCGTTTATATGGAAAACAAACGGTGGGTATTGCAGTATTACCCCCTTTAAGAAATTTGGTCATCCAAATTTAACTTACCTCTAGTCGTAAAAAGATGCGGATACCAAGAACACAAATCAACCTCGGCTTCCTATGTGGCTTCCTCGTGAGTTTGATTCTTCCAAAATACCTTGACCGATGAAATCTCCCTAGACCAGAGTTTCTTTATTTGGCTATCTAAGATAGTTACCAGAACCTACACGTATGATAAGTCTTCGTCTAATTAGATGGTGTTCTACTGAAGTATGTGGGAATGATCAGGAAGATATGTGTTTAATGGAGAAAAATCTTCACGTGCCCGAGTTCACATTTTCTTTCGACGTCGTAATACTTAGGGTATTATAGTACTTCCCCCTTAAAAAATTTGATCTCTGAATTTTAACTACTGCTAATTCCTTCTTCACTAATACTTTGTTTCACCAAATTCCCATTTGTTTCTTGGTTTTTAACTATAATTCTTCTAGCACATTGCTAACTAGAGCTTGCTCTCTATCACGCTTATTCCGATCTAAGTTCTATATTGCCTACTCTTTTTTGTATTTGTCTCCTATTGTCGACTTATCCATCCCCCTGGTTGCATGATTTCCTTCCTAACCTATTGGTTAATGCTACATATAAAGTGAATTGCCCAAGTATGCAAATCTCTTAGCCTTTATGATGGAAACTACTTTCATAAATAGTGTTATATTATTACATGATAAACTTAGAGATACAGAACATAGTGCCTTTACAACTGTATATTAGAAATTTAGCACTACACATTAATACACATATTTATTTAAACAAGCCTATATATTTGCTTCTCCTAGTAACCCTTGTTTGCATTTTCCCCAGAAGAATTCCCTAGAATAGTTAATTCAAAACATAAATAGTGAGATGAGAATCCCCATAGCTAGCATATTTTTCAAAGAAAACAAATTTCGAGAAAGTTTTACCATTCCAATCATAAAAGCATAGTTCTAAGATAAACATTCCATGATACCTTATATTTTTGCAAAACAATAATGAAAAATAAACATTCCACGAAAATATTTCCGTTAATTTAATTTACTCAAATGTGAATCACAAAATTCGTTCTTAGAATAATTTCACAATTGAGAAAATCCCATAAAAAATTCAATTTCTTCCTTTACCATTCTTATTTTTCATTTGCTGCTTTAGTGGGATTCAACATGAAATTTACCTTAAAATTGTTGGAGCAGCAACTTGAAAAATAAGAATAAACACAAAATAGAAGAATTAAATATTAGTGTTAAAAATATAAATTGCGTGGTAATAGATTGAGGTCCAATTAGCTCGACTTTCTTTAAGGTAATTTTACTTCTCAAAAACTTGTTGGGCATTCTGGCAAGTGTACCAGTCTCACAAGTAATACAGTGATGAAATATGAGTATCGTCTCCACAGGGACTAACGTGCTAATTATTCCAGAAGTTAAACGTAATATTTAGGCGAATCGATTTTGGAATTAAAGTAGCTCTAATTGAAAGTAAATCAAATTGCAATTGAATCAAAGGAAGTAAATCAAATAAAAGGCCTAGAGTCACCAATCCCCCTCTTTCGTCCTAGGAATTGCTAATTCTCCCTACACCTGTAATTAAAATCAATTATACACAATAATCTCAGGTTTTCTAATGGCTTAAAGTAATTCTCCCAAACCTAGATTAAGCTACCCAACTCTACACAATCCTTTATGTGAGTTTGAGTCTAATTAAAGTTAACCTAATTTGATTAAACGACGTTAATTAATATTCCTATTAATTATCAAGTAAAACCCCTAGGTTCTATTACTCGCCCTAATCATTCAATATTCTACCAACATCTCCCTCTCCCAAGTTCAATGAAAGGAACATACATATCATAAAATGGCCAATTTTATAATAAGTTCAGGAAGGATTGAATGATAGGTATGTATAAATTGACAAGAATCACAAATCTCAAGAGAACACAAATCCTAGTCTGAAATTGGGTTCATAGGAACCCTAGAACAGAAAATTTAGCCACTCATAGCTCTAAAACTACAGAAAGCAGTAGAAGAATGATAAAGCTCCATGAATCTGGGGTTGGGTTGACGGAATTCAGGCTTGATTGGCTCCAGAGATGGATTCCTCATTCTCCTCTAGCAAAAGTCAGCGCCTTCCTTCTGTCTCCAACTCAGAATTGTCCTAAAAATTCATCTAACGCATTTTAAATGAGTTCCTTGTCGCGATATACCGCTATAGCAGTAACATCCCACTGCTATAGCGGTATAACACAGTATAAAATTCTCTTCATCAAATCAGGTGCAGGGCTCACCGCTATAGTGGTGGTGGACAGAGAGTGGGTGTCCTGGTTCTTCAGCTTCAGCAGCAGGCGCTATAGCGGTGAGGATCTACTGCTATAGCGGTAATGGACAGAAGCAATTTCCAGTTTTATGTTTAGCTCCAGGGATCACCGCTATAGCGGTGAGAGTCCACCGCTATAGCGGTGGTAGGCAGACAGCTTCCTCACAGCAACTCATACCAGTTCGAACGATTGCTTCAGCTTTGCCTAGCTCACCCTACATCAGAGACAATAAAATGGTGATTAATAGTATTCTAAGTCAAGGAATCACATGAAGCAGACTCAATTCTAAGAAATCCTAAACTAACTAAATCAAACAGAAACAACGGAAAAGACATACAAGCTAAGACAAGTAGGCGATAAAACGGATCAAAGATTTAGCACCAAATACTACTAAATCTAGCACTTAACACTCCCCCAAACTTGCACATTTGCTTGTCCTCAAGCAAATCATCCCTCTCAATAGACAACAGTGTGAGGCAGTCATAAAATAAACAGATTCGTTGACAAGATTAAATTGCATTCGTACTCGGCAAGAGAGAAATGCCAATTGCATACTTAAAAACATTTTCATCCTCTAAAATTTAAATTCAGGAACTGCTTCTAACAAAGGAGGAATCATACTGCCCATAATCATCAGGAAGTTTAAATCAAAACTTAAGTAGAAGCTTTGAAATCACAGAAGCTTCAAAAATCGGTAATACCATCACCCAAATCAGGCTTTCCTTTCTATACTTTCACACTCTCAAGGGTATACAGTTCAGATTCCAGTGTTCACATCAGCCCACATAGAACAAGAGGCATCAAGTAAGAAGTAGAGTCCGTGCGCCCAATCCACACAACTCTTCTTCCCCCTTCACACTCACGGTGAACATTGCAGAGTAAGAAAAGTACCCGTGCGCCTAATCCACACAGTACTTCTCTACCCTTTCATCTTCTTCAAGCAATCCAAAAGTAAGGTTCATTGGCTAAAACAATATCCGTGCGCCTAATCCACACAATACCACTCTAACCTAAACCCCACCTTCAAGCCACCAATGTTAACTTATTTAGTTTATTTATGAAATCTAAAATTGTTACCCCTTATTGAGTTTATATATCCTTTTTATGTTTCATTAGGAAAGATTAATTTAACCAACATCATTCACTCTTAGAATTTCCAGGTTTCAAACAGCCTGCTCAAATTTTGAGAAAAACCTCCTCATATTATAGAAAATAGGATCAGTTCTTCATTAAAAACAAATTCATGACTTTAGATTTTAATAAAATGATTATGTTTTTGAGTCAACAAAACACATTTTCTCTTGCAAAGGCCAAATAACAAAAAGATTAGATTTTGAAAAACAGAAATCTGCCTACGCCTATATCTGTTTTACACAATTGTCTGCCAAGACCACATATCGCACCAAAAACAAAGATAAAACATATTAACACAGAGATTCCCCTCCCCCAAACTTAAGTTTGACAGTGTCCCCACTGTTATGTGTCTGCCCAACAGAGGTAAGGAAATCACACCATGAAGAATGTATGCAACCCACATAACTGCTAATAATTGTATATACTGCCATTCACATCAATTCAGCCAGATATCAAGATCACATAGTCAGAAGACATAAACATATAGCACTTATACAAATTATCAGCAGATCAGAGAATGAATACACATAAATGCACAAAAGAAAAATAAGAAAAAGAGAAAAGGAAAAGAAACAAAAGAAAAGTGAATGTCAAAAATGGATGGTGAGGCCCGATTCTAGTTCATCAACTCCTCAGCATCATCAGCTCCCTCATCTGCCTCTCCTTCAGCTTCAGCACCGGTGCCAGATGCCTCCCCTCTTACCGGCAGCCTCGACGAATCAAGGCTGAACTTCTCCTCCATCAACGAGCCCAATGCAGTCACGTAATCCATTGTATAATGTACATCCTTCTATGTTCTACCCAGTTCTGCTCTGAAATAGGTCATTGACTGCTTGACCTCTCCTAGCTCTTTGCTAACGTCAGCCAACGTCACATTAGCTGGAGCTTGAGGTACCGTACATCGAGGGCGGCCGACTGGATGCCGCGGTGCTGGTCTTCCCTCCACAGGGAATAAACTGTCAATATAATTCCTTGTGATCCCCAGAGGCCTCTTTATTTTCATGTCATCTGTGGGAACTTCCTTCTTCAGCAAGAATGCTGTCAGGATGAAGGGGTATCCGATAACCCCAGCCTTTACTTGAGCCAATTCATCGACCTTTTCAGCTATGAGTTGCCTAAAATTAACTGTGATCCCTTTCATGATGCAGTAGATTAGCAGGGCTCTCTCGGCGAAGACATCTGAAAAGTTTGAGGACAGAAGCATAGTGTACTGCACAAAGCTGTACCAGGCCTTGGCAATTGACAATAATTCCATCCGCTGTAACTTGTATGGCTCACCCCTTGAGTTCAGTTCCTAATATGTCTCAGGTTTACATATCGTTTAGCGCACATCTTCGGGATCCCAAGACTTTAATATTAGCAACCCATAATAGTCATGTTTTCTTGGGTTCCACAGATCGAACGCCTCATTAATAGCCCCCTCAGAGAAGTTAATCAGTTTGCCTCTAACTTCAGTGTTGTACTTCTTCATTGTGTCGTTGGGGGTTCTGAAGGTATTGGCATAGAATTCTTTCACATATCCACATACGCATGCTCAGGTAAGTTGCATATCCTATCCCAACCCCTATCAATGATCTGGTCTTGAATCTTTGGATATTCATCCTCCTCTAAATTGAAGACTTTCTCAGGGAGGATTTTTCTTCTGCTTATCTCCTTGTCAAATCTGACCCCATGGTCTGGGGTCCTAAATGTAAGGAATTGTGCTGCTAATGACGATGCACCCGGGGTTTCTTTCCTCTTAGTTGGAAGTTTCCTCCTCTTAGGGACAGGGGGTGCCATAAGGAATGCCAACACAATCAAAGTTCCTGCATTCAAAAATATCTACTTCAGCCTCAATAGTCATGTTTAGTTAAAGCACATCAAAATGCATGCAATTCCGGTTCATAAAGGGAATTGGTAATTTGCATATCCCCCAAAACTCAGAAAAATAGCAAGCTAAACTCACAAGTAATCTTACCTTTGTTCCCACATTGAGTACACATGCTATTCCCAAAATCCAACGCATACTCTATTTGGCATTATATCAAACATCCTATTTGTTTGCGAACTCTAACCAAATTATACATCAACCATCGAATTGCAATTAAGTACTTCAATGTTAAATCACTCTGGCAGCAAAACCAAGCAGTTCATGCACAAACTTCAAACTAAAGTTCACTTGGGCATTTCATCAAACACTAAAGTGCACAAATCACCTAAACTGTTGTTATAGCAATTTTAAGCCCTAATCTCCATCCTTAATCATTTATGCAGCACAACCATCAATCAATAAGAGGCACAACCATCAATCAACAACATAAACCAGCTATGAACCCTCAGAATTCGAAGAAATACCCTACCTAGAATCAAAACTAGGAAAGCCCATCGTCTTCAACAACCAACCATCAGGGGAACCAACCATATATAGAAAACTCAAACAAATATTGCTTGAAATTCACGAACTCACAGCAGAACTGAACAAAAGAGGGGACTAAAGCACTTACCTTGCATGATGACTCACAACAGAGAACTTCAGCACACAAGAATAGGTTCAAGAGGCTTCAATTGACCGAAACACTATCTAATCGCCCAAAATTACCCCAATCCGTGATTAAGAGGGAAGGAATTTACTGGGGATGCTTCGAAATTTGCTCTAGAAAGGTATTCGCACAAAGGGAATTACAGAGGGAAGGGGGTCGACAGCGAGGGTATGAGGGTTAGGGTTCAGGTGTGAATATATACCCTGACGCGCCTCTATATCGGTAAGCACATACCGCTATAGCAGCACAAGATAGAGAGCCCCTTTTTATTTTTTTAAAATTTAAGATCTACCGCTATAGCGCTACAGTAACACCGCTATAGCGGTACTTGACAGAGAGGAAGGCTTCAGTTTGGGATTTTTTAGATATACACCGCTATAGCGCCAACAGTCCACCGCTATAGCGGTACTTGATAGAGAGGAAGGATCATGTTCCAGGCTTCACCGCTATAGCGGTACAGACCTACCGTTATAGCATTACTAGGTAGACAGTGCCTCTTCAAACTGCAGAATCACAACCAGAAACACCCCTCAATGGACCCTTAACCCTTCATAAGCAAGATTTTTTTTTCTTTTAGCCACAAAGTGTCCCAAAGAAGCATGCAAAATTAATCCATGTTCACACCCCCTCTCAACATTTAACCCTTTTACAACTAATCAGTCAGCAAAAATCAGGATCAGCTCTCACAATTCAGCAGTAACAATCACAGCAGCCCAAAATACTAATTCAAAACATTTAATAATGCCTACCCCTCACCCATAGTCAATATCAACAAAGCTTATCACCTAATATTAGCAAAATCCAACATATCACAGCACACCAGTAGCAGCAGACAATAAAATCAAGCAACAAAAACTAAAACCAAGAATAAAATTTAACTAGAAAAGTTAAAGACTTGGGTTGCCTCCCAAGAGCGCTAAGTTTATAGTCTTCAGCCAGACTTTACCAAGGCGCCTATGCATTCGGTGTTGCAAGATCAAGAGAAGTTCTCTCCTTTTCACCATCATGTCCAAGATAAATCTTCAACCGCTAACCATTTACCTTAAAGCTTCTAGTATGTTCAAGATCAGATATTTTAATGGCGCCATTTGGAAAGACTTCTTTCACAAAAAATGGGCCCGACCACCTTGATTTGAGCTTCCTTGGGAAGAGTTTTAGCCTGGAGTTATAAAGTAGCACCTTCTGCCCTGCACAAAAGGAACGATGTGCAATCTTTCTATCGTGCCACCTCTTCACATTTTCTTTATAGATTTTAGCATTCTCATAAGCTTGAAGATGGTAGTCTTCCAATTCATTCAACTCTAGTAATCTCTTTTTCCCAACTTGTTTCAGATCAAAATTCAAAAACTTCAAGGTCCAGAATGCCTTATGCTCGAGCTCAACAAGAAGATGGCAAGACTTGCCATATACAAGCTGGAATGGCGAAGTGCCTATCAGAGTTTTATAGGTCGTTCTATAAGCCCACAGAGCATCATCAAGCTTCTTGGCCCAATCTTTCCTCGAAGCATTCACCATTTTCTCAAGTATTTGCTTTAGCTCTCTGTTGGACACCTCCACTTGTCTACTCGTCTGAGGGTGGTATGGAGTAGCTATCCGATGCTTCACTCCAAATCTAGATAAAAGGCTTTCGAGAGGTTTATTGCAGAAGTGAGAACCTCCATCACTAATTAGAGCCCGAGGCACACCAAACCAACAGAAGATATTCTTTTTCAAGAATTCGATGACTACCCTTGAATCATTGGTTTGAGTAGGTGCAACTTCTACCCACTTAGACACATAATCCACAGCCACCAATATATATTGATTAGAGAAGGAATATGGGAACGAACCCATGAAGTCAATTCCCCATACATCAAAGATCTCTACCTCTAACATAATGTTAAGAGGTATTTCTTGTCGTTTGGATATGTTTCCAACTCTTTGACACCGATCACATCTGTCCACAAATTCTCTAGCGTCTTTAAACAAGGACGGCCAATAGAAGCCGTATTCCAATACCCGGTATGCTGTGCGCACAGTGCTATAGTGGCCCCCATATTCTGACCCATGACAATGCCACAATATTTTTGCCATTTCTTCCTCAGGTACACACCTTCGAAAAATTTGATCTGCACCAAGCCTAAAGAGATAAGGATCATCCCAGTAGTAGACTTTCACATCATGAAGAAACTTCTTCCTCTGCTAATATGTCAACTCAGGAGGGAGTATTCCACATACTAGATAGTTTGCAAAGTCTGAAAACCAAGGCGATTTCTGTTCCTCCACAAAGTACAGATGTTCATCAGGGAAGGTCTCTTTTATCTGAATTGATTTCTCATCTTGAGCATCAGACTCAAGCGAGACAAGTGATCTGCTACCTGATTCTCAGTTCCATTTCTGTCTACTATTTTTAAATCGAATTCTTGCAGCAAAATTATCCATCGGATCAATCTAGGCTTCGAATCCTTGTTTCTTACAAGATATTTTATGGCCGAATGATCAGTGAACACCGTGACACTTATCCCAACCAAATATGCCTGAAATTTGTCAAAAGAAAACACCACTGCTAGCAGCTCCTTCTCAGTGGTTGTGTAATTCAGTTGGGCATCTGCTAATGTCTTACTGGCATAGTAGATGGGATGAAATAGTCTCTCAGCTCGTTGCCCCAAAACAGCCCCCACGGCGTAGTCGCTTGCATCACACATGAGCTCGAAAGGCTTGTTCCATTCCGGAGTAACCATGATTGGAGCAGAAATAAGCCTTTTCTTCAATTCCTCAAAGGCTTTCAAACATTCAGCATCAAATACAAATGGAATGTCTTTTTCAAGCAACTTACACAACGATTTAGATATTTTGGAGAAATCTTTAATGAACCGTCGGTAGAATCCCGCATGACCAAGGAAACTTCTTATGGCCTTAACTGAATTAGGAGGAGGTAATTGCTCAATAACAGAAATTTTTACCCGATCTACCTCTAACCCACTCTTTGAAACTTTGTGGCCCAGAACTATGCCTTCAGGGACCATGAAGTGGCATTTCTCCCAATTCAACACAAGATTGGTCTCCTCACATCTCTGAAGCATTTTTCCAAATTTTGCAGACACAATTCAAATGAAGAACCGAAGACAGAGAAGTCATCCATAAATACCTCCACACTTGTCTCTACCATGTCGGAGAAGATTACCATCATACATCTCTGGAATGTGGCCGGTGCATTGCATAACCCAAAAGGCATTCTTCTGAAAGCAAAAGTACCATAGGGACAGGTGAAGGTTGTTTTCTCTTGATCACTTGGGGCTATTGCAATCTGATTGTAGTCACTTTACCTATCCAAGAAGCAGAAATACTCTTGCCCAGCTAGTTTGTCCAATATCTAATCAACGAAAGGCAAGGGGAAGTGGTCCTTACGAGTGGCGCTATTCAGCTTCCTATAATCCATACATACCCACCATCCCATAACCGTGCGTGAAGGAATGAGCTCATTACGGGTCTTAGCCACTACAGTCATTCCGCCCTTTTTAGGGACGCATTGGACTGGGCTCACCCATGAACTATCAAATATGGAATAGATAATCCCAGCATCCAGCCACTTAATAATTTCCTTTTTCACCACATCCTTCATCACTGGATTAAGACGCATGTGGTGTTCCACTGAAGTCTTATTCTCATCTCCCAAGTGAATTTTGTGCATACAGAAGGAAGGGCTGATACCTTTTATATCTGTAATGGACCACCCAATTGCATTATTGTGGCTTTTCAACACCTTCAGCAGCTGTCCTTCTTACTCATCAGTGAGCGAACTCGAAATCACCACTGATAGTGAGTCAGAGTCTCCAAGATAGATATATTTTAGATGTAGAAGAAGTGGTTTTAGCTCAAGTACAGGGGGTACCTCAACGGATGGCTGCAATGGTGAGCTTGCTCTAGCAGACATATCTAGCTCAAAGTAGTTCCTGGGCTTGAACATCACAGAAGAAGTGGTACAAGATCTAACCACTACTAATTCACCTTTCTCATCTTTTTCTGCGTCGTCAACCCAGAGATCCTTTAGCTCATCATTTTCCACAAATTCTAGAATTTGCTCATTCAACTTTCCTTCCAAAATCTGTATGAGGTTACACTCTTCATGGTCATTCGGTGCTCTCATTTCCTTGTTCATATTGAATTTCACATCCTGATCATTAACCCTCATTATCAGCTCGCCTTTATGAACATCAATTAAGGCTCTACCAGTTGCAAGGAAAGGTCTCCCCATAATGATAGGGATCTCCTTATCTTCTTCAAAATCCAGCACTATAAAATCTGCAGGGAAGATTAGTGTATCCACTTTCACTAGGACATCTTCAATCACCCCATTTGGGTAGCATATAGATTGATCTGCCAGCTGAAGGGTAACTGTAGTAGAACGAGTCTCTCCTAGACCCAGCTTCTTGAAAATGGATAGAGGCATGAGATTTACACTGGCACCCAAATCAGACAATGCCTTCCTTGCAAAACTCTTTCCAATATTGCATGGCACCACAAAACTCCCCGGATCTTGCATCTTGGTAGGCAACTTTCTTTTCAAAATAGCACTACATTCCTAAGTTAATGCCACTGTCTCAAACTCCCCTAGATGCCTTTTACGAGAGAGGACATCCTTCATAAACTTGGCATAGCTAGGCATATGCTCTAATGCCTCTGTAAACGGAATGTTTATATACAGTTGCTTCAAAACCTCTAGAAACTTTTTATACTGCCTCTCCAAATTTTGCTTCTTCGCCCTCTGAGGATAGGGCATTGGTGGAACAAAATTTTCAGTTGTTACATCTTTTATCACCTTTTTAGCTTTCTCTTTTACCTCTGGTGCATCAACTTTCTCAGTCACAATTTTTTGAGGTGGGGCAACCTCATCTTTTACTTTTTCAGTAACTACTTTCTCTGGTTGAGTATGTGACTTAACAGCATCAGGAATTTCCTTGCCACTTCTCAAAGTGATGGCCTTACAGTGCTCATTGCCCTCTCTTCTTGGGTTATTCTTAATATTACTAGGGATATTACCCTGTGGCCTGTTATTCAGTGCAAGGGCCAGCTGCCGCATATGAGTTTCAAGATTCTTGATAGCCATATTCTGATTCTGAAACATCGATTCACTTCTCTCCATGAATTTCATAAACATCTCCTCCATCGATGGCTTCTTCTCCACTTGAGGTGGTGGAGCTCTATTTTGAGGAGAAAAGCTGTTCTGACTATTAAACCCAGGAGGATGAGAAGGCTTACCAGAAGATGAAGTTGAGGGGTTAAGGCAGTGATTATTACTCGAAGAGATATTCGGATGATTCCTTGAGCTCGGATGGTAAGTGTTGGAGTATTGGTTATTCTGATTTCTCTGCATATTACCCATATGATTTAACTGTTTCACAGAAGGGAATTCTTCACAACACCCGTTAACGTGAGCCCCTCCATAGAAATCACAATTTGGTTCAGGCATTGCTACTGCATTTACCTTGGCCTGCTCATTTTGTCTAGAGCACAGCATGTCAACTTTCTTTGTTAATGCTTCGTTCTGAGCTAACAAAGCATGTAATGTATCCAACTCCATGACTCCCCTTCTTGCAACACTCTTGGCTCGACTAGATGCATTCTGGCTCGCCCCCATTGTCTCAATTATTTCCTTGACTTGCACTATTGATTTGCCATCAAAGCACCGCCAACTGCGGTGTTCAATTTGTCTCGAGTCCATATGTGAGACCACTACGAAATATGGTGAGCTGTTGCCATTCTGGGAGGCTATGATTAGGGCATTTCATAAGTAAGTTTTTGAATCGTTCCCATGCCTCATATAAGCTTTCCCCGTCATGTTGATAAAATGCTGTGATTTCATTCCTCAATTTGATCGATCTTGATGGCGGAAAGAACTTACCCAAAAATCTTTTCTGTAGTTCATCCCACGTTGTTATACTTCCTCTTGGCTGAGCATTCAACCAACTTTTAGCCATATCCCTAAAGGAGAAGGGAAACAGACGTAGGCGGATGACATTATCACTGCCTCTATTAATCTTAACCATATCACAAATATCTAGGAAATTAGTGATATAGTTGTTCGGGTCTTCCATCGGGCTACCCCCAAACTGGTTCTGCTGGACCAAATTCATCAAGACTGCTTTTATTTCGAAGTTGTTTGCATCAAGTGGAGGTTTCACTATGCTGGATGCGTGTCTAGCCTCAGTAGGTAATGCATAATCCCACACAGCTCGATTGTCATCCTCCTGAGGCCCATTACCAGTCCCATTACCAGCATTAACTTCAAACCCCGGTGGTTTTGGTTATTCTCAGCCATTTCTTCATGTATAGCTTGGTTCACTTGAGTTCTCCTTTCTCTCGCTTCTTTTCTAGTTCTCCTTGCTAATCTTTCGATCTCAGGCTCAAAGAGAAGATCAGAAGTATGAATGGTACCTCACATACACAATGAAAGACTCCAGTCAAAACTAATAAAAAGGAAATCACAAAACTTAATATTAACAGCAAGAATGACTAACTACCAATTAAAACAGATAAAATAAAAACTAGAACAACTAAAAAAAACAAAAGAAAATGCCTAAGCTAGCACCTTTAATCTCTTAGAATATTCGCTAAAAACCGTTATTCCCCAGCAACGGCGCCAAAAACTTATTGGGTGTTCTGGCAAGTGTACCAGTCGCACAAGTAATACAGTGATGAAATATGAGTATCGTCTCCACAGGGACTAATGTGCTAATTACTCCAGAAGTTAAACGTAATATTTAGGTGAATTGATTTTGGAATTAAAGTAGCTCTAATCGAAAGTAAATCAAATTGCAATTGAATCAAAGGAAGTAAATCAAATAAAAGGCCTAGAGTCACTAATCCCCCTCTTTCGTCCTAGGAATTGCTAATTCTCCCTACACCTGTAATTAAAATTAATTATACACAATAATCTCAGGTTTTCTAATGGCTTAAAGTAATTCTCCCAAACCTAGATTAAGCTACCCAACTCTACACAATCCCTTATGTGAGTTTGAGTCTAATTAAAGTTAACTTAATTTGATTAAACGACGTTAATTAATATTCCTATTAATTATCAAGTAAAACCCCTAGGTTCTATCACTCGCCCTAATCATTCAGTGTTCTACCAACATCTCCCTCTTCCAAGTTCAATGAAGACAACATACATATCATAAAATGGCCAATTTTATAATAAGTTTAGGAAGGATTGAATGATAGGTATGTATAAATTGACAAGAATCACAAATCTCAAGAAAACACAAATCCTGGTCTGAAATTAGGTTCATAGGAACCCTAGAACAGAAAATTTAGCCACTTATGGCTCTAAAACTACAGAAAGCAGTAGAATAATGATAAAGCTCCATGAATCTGGGGTTGGGTTGACGGAATTCAGGCTTGATTGGCTCGAGAGATGGATTCCTCATTCTCCTCTAGCAAAAGTCGGCGCCTCCCTTCTGTCTCCAAATCAGAATTGCCCTAAAAATTCATCTGACGCGTTTTAAATGAGTTCCTTGTCACGACATACCGCTAGAGCGGTAACGTCCTACCGCTATAGCTGTATAACACAGTATAAAATTCTCTTCATCAAATCTGGTGCAGGGCTCACCGCTATAGCGGTGAGGATCCATCGCTATAGCGGTGATGGACAGAGAGTGGGTCTCCTAGTTCTTCAGCTCCAGTAGCAGGCGCTATAGCGGTGAGGATCTACCGCTATAGTGGTAATGGATAGAAGTAATTTCCAGTTTTATGTTTAGCTCCAGGGATCACCGCTATAGAGGTGTGAGTCCACCGCTATAGCGGTGGTAGGCAGATAGTTTCCTCACAGCAACTCATACGTTCGAACGATTGCTTCAGCTTTGCCCAACTCACCCTACATCAGAGACAATAAAATGGTGATTAATAGTATTCTAAGTCAAGGAATCACATGAAGCAGACTAAATTCTAAGAAATCCTAAACTAACTAAATCAAATAGAAACAACGGAAAAGACATACAAGCTAAGACAAGTAGGCGATAAAACAGATCAAAGATTTAGCACCAAATGGTACTAAATTTAGCACTTAACACCTATAAGTTGATTTTGCCATATCACCCGATACAGAGATATACAGACGTGTTACGTTCAACATACAATAGCTCATGACACGCCTATTTGTTTACTACCTCTACACAAATGAGGTAAATTGGACTCACCTTTTTGCACACATTCGCTACCCAAAATATAACACATAATATATATTTATTATATACTTTATTCCTTCTAAGTGGAATCAATATATATCTCATATTTTTTCATACTACCTTTTTCTGCTTTTACATACACAAAGTCTCGCATGCGGGCACACACACACACACACACACACACACACACACATATATAAAGTTGCTTCAGACCTTCATGTTTTTCCAATAGCCAAAATGCATATTTTTGAAGCCCAAAATGGACCATTCCAATTATACCATAAGTAATCTTTATCTTATGATTTAATTGTTTTGTTTCTTACTTTTTTATTATGTCTTGACAGTTGTTTCACTTGAAATCTATTGGATGAACTTGATTATTGAATATAAGTTTAGTATATTATTTTTAAGCTTTGTCTTTTGATTTGTGAGTCTTATGACATCACTTGATTAATGTAGGGATATTAATGTTTGGGTATCTTGTGGATTGACAAATTTTGTGACTTATTTTATTAAAGTATGATAAAAAATTGGTAATTTTATGCTAATCTAAGAATGTTATGTAACTAATCATCTTAACAGTAAAGCAACCCTCATGAGTTATACTCAACTTGCTCCCATTTATCCAACCGTAAGGTATGTCCGTCACCCGTACTTCAACAAGGTGACCATTAGGAGTCTCTGCTTAACCCGATTCAATCCTTACTCCTTGTTGTTTCAGGGGAGGGTAACGATAGCACAACCATGATCAATAACACAATCATAATCAATGTACATGTACTATTATCATGATGAATGCAAGATCCCTTTACGAAATTTCGTACCTAGAATCTTCGCCACCTCAACAATCACAATATGATGCAATGCAACATTACCTTATGATCATGTATCAGCCTACATGTTATCATATTCTTTCAAATCCATACAAACATCAATTCAATGTCTATTTTTTACATTTATCACTAGGTTCTCAATCAACTTAAGCTAACCACATGTTATCTAATTTATAAAGCTAAGATAAGGTTAGGAAATCATCAAATCCACTCACCTAAATTCCTTACTAATTTTTAACATGTTCTACTATAATCCTTTGAGTAAAGGATGTCATAATGGATCTTTTCTACTGATTATTAAAAATTAAAAGGGTTAAAACTTGAAACAGAAAACTCACTTAAATTTGATTATGACATTTACGAACTTTTTCAGTCATATCTCCAAAATAATATGAAATTTTTCAGCGAATCTAGTTTCATCTGAAACTAGATGAAAAGAGGTTTACATTGATAAGTAACTCGTTAAAATTGGAGTTTCTATGAGGGAGTTATGACTAAATCAATGTATGTGAAAATCAAAGGCATAAATTCCGAGTGTTTGATCTTACCTTACCTTGTTTTCAACTTTTCTCCGGAGTGTTTTCTCGAAATCGTAGTTGTAAAATCGATTGTACATATCCTAAGAAGTGTGTTTGTGTGTGTTGGTTTTGTGGTGTAGGACTAGGGTTTTAGAAAAGTGTTCTAGGGAGAGAAAAAGAGAGAGAAAGACAATGGCCTCTACGAGGAGAGGGAGAGGAAAGTGAGTGACTGATGAATTTGTGAAGGATTAGGGGCCTATTTATATGTGAGGGGGGGGGTTTAGGCTTAGTTATTGGAAAGAATTTAAATTCAATTAGGATTCTATAGATTTTTTTTATCATAGGTTTATTTATTTATTAATATTTTATCTTAGTTATCTTATTTTATTTTATTTATCTTATTTCTGGAAGGTTTAATCCTATTTAGTGTATTTATTTATTTATTAATTATTATTATTTCCTTTTTTTAATTTCAAAATAGGATATCTTAGATCTTGGCTTATCCTTATTAATATTTATCTCATGTCTCATTGTTTTTATTTATTAATTTCTTTAGTTATCTCAGCTAGACTTAATTTTAGTTTAGTTTGTTGAAGTTTTGATTCTCTAATCTTTTATTTGGATACCATAATTTAAACTAAAATTAGGAAGTTTATAATCTAATTGCTTGAACTACTTACTTTATTTAATAATTCCTACTTATCTCATTGTTTAACCTTTTGTTTATTATTTATATTGTATTATATATATATATATATATAATATCATTTATCCCAACTCCCTTTGGGATAATTGTTTTATTTCTTTCTTTAATATATGATTTATTATTATTATTATTATTATTATTATTACACACACACACACACACACACACACACATATATATATATATATATATCCTGACGCCGTATGCATATATCTATATATATGTAGTGTTTTCTTGTATTTTATTATTAGTACTATTTTAATATGTAGTTTGTTTATTATTCTCGTTATCTTGTTTAATATGTCTATTCATTATATTTGTATCTAATTATATTAATCCTAATTCAATTATGCTCTTGTTTTTAAACTAATACTATTATTTAATAGTTTTTACTTATCTTATTATTTATTTATTTTGGTTTATCCATCATCTTACTGTTACTATTATTTATTATTATTTTTGTATTAATTTCAGCTTCATTATTTGATATTAAAATTTATCCTATTTATTTTATTTATTTTATTCATTCTCCTAATTATTATTATTATGTACGATTATTATTATATTCTTTTTGGGTTATTTCCTAATTGGGCTTCCCCTCTAACATTATTATGATGAGCGTCCATAGAGCCTAAATCTTATTTGGGCTTTCCTGACTATTAATATGCCATTATTTTATTTTTAAGCTCTAGGTCTATTATGCTTTTCTTTTCCCTTCTAAAGCTCACAAGCCTCACACCCCAACCCTAAACATGAAGTAGCACAAATTGAGTTTTTTTTTTTAAAAAAAGATAGCCAAAAAAAATTCAAATTTTCACATATATGTATTACAGTAGACGTCCAAGTAGCTTGACTTTCTTTAAAGTAATTTCACGTTTTTCACTTGTTAATTTTGTTATATCATTCGATACAAAAATACACAAATGTATTACCTTTAGTATATAAATAGCACATGACTCACTTGTTTGTTTACTATATCAGTACAAAGAAAGTAAACTTAACTTGGCTTTTCGTGCATATTCTCTATCCAAAATATCGCACACATAATATATATCAATATATTATATACTTTATTCCTTCTCAATAGAATCAATATGTATCTCATATTTTTTCACACTACCTTCTTCCTCTTTCACATACTATCACACGAAGTCGCGCTCACACACATATAAAATTGCTTCAAACCTTCACGTTTTTACAATCGCCAAACACACACACACACACACACACACACACACACACACACACACACACACACACACACACACACAGATATATATAATTGATAATGCATCTTTAAACATTTTTAATGGGCCAACATGAAGCAACAGTTTGATTAATAATTAAAAACAATTTTTTATTTATTTTATAATAATATGCAACATAATAAACATAACTGACCCAAAATATTTTGTTTCTAGAGTTTTAATGTTTTTCTTCGAGATATTTTTCAAAATTATCATCTTGATAAGTCTTAATAATAATACCACATATTTTTAACCCGTCAGATTGCTAGACATTTATGGCTTACCTACCTCTTTGCTGGACCACTGATTTGAACAATGGGACAAAAACAAGGAAATTTTGTTTTATTCTAGATAATAATAATTGAAAAGCTATGAATAAATTGAGTCCAGATTTGCTGTTAGGGAGGAGTTGCTTGCTTCTCCCCCTTTAGAAACTAAAGAGAGGAGCAGGGAGGAGGAGGATCAGCTTATCTTATTTCGAATAAATTAGCTCTTAGAAAATGAAAGAAAATAAATGTTAATAAAATATACAAACTATTAAGTATCAATAGGTGCAATATTCAAATCTCAAACGTATTGAGAATTGTTTAAGAGAATCATTAATCAGCATAACTATTAATGATCCCTTACATAATAGAGGACAAAGAAGACATTTGAGCAATAACCTTGCAATCTATTTCATTTAGTGAAAAAAATCTACTTCCAAATGTCCCAATCATAATTTTGGGACCCGGACCGGCCCTATGGGTTGATCGAAGACCCATTGACCTAGAGCTGGGATCGATCCAAGTCATTTTTTCGGACAAGCTATAATTGAACTGGCTGACCCGGGTTTCTCTCCAATTTTTTTAATTTAACTTATTGTCGCTCTAATCCTTTTTTTTTTAAACAGTTCCTTAATTTCTGAAAAGGCACAAAAAATAATTAAATTAAAATTATTTTCAAAAAAAGTAAAATAGAACAGATCGAGGAATATAAAAACTTTTTATAACACAATTTTCACAACAAAAGTTTCATGATCTAAGTCTTTGAATGTAGCCGAGAAATTCAGACCTGCATTCCTGAGAAAAATCGATGTTCTATATCTTGGTTATATTATAATGTTTGGATGATATTATTTATGGTTTTATAAATTATTATGAATATTTACAACTTTATATTTAAATTGTTATGGATGTTATTTATTTTACTTGTTTTAATTTATTTCTAAATATATATAGGTATATATATAATTTTTAATTTTTAAATTTATTTATCCTAATCAGCAATTAATCCAGAGTTAAACAAGTGATTCAATGACCCAAAAGTTAACTCAGGTCATTGACAGGTCAAAATATTGGTCCCAGTGCTTCATCCATTCCTCAACCCATTTTTGTGTACTGTACACCATAACAAATAAAAGATAAGGTTGCTAATTCTATAAAGTCCACGCAATTAGGGTAAGAGATTTTTTGTCAATAGCCAAAGAACTATTTATGTATCGTTTCAATTCTAACCAACATTCATCAGCTTCAAATTAATCAGCACTCAAAGCAAACCCACATGGAATCCCAATTTCCTCTCCTGTTCCTTATTTTCTTCCTTCTCGTCTTCTCCTTTCTTTGGGTATCAAAGAGACACCATAAGCAAAAGAATAAAGCTAAGATTTTGCTTCCAGGGCCATGGAAGCTTCATGTATTGGGAAACCTTCATCAGTTATTATTATCAGGAAGCTCACTTCCACATCATACTCTTCGAGAACTGTCTATGAAATATGGGCCTCTCATGCAGCTTCAGCTTGGTGAGATTTCTACAGTGATTGTGTCATCTGCTGAAGTGGCCAAGGAGGTCATGAAGACACATGATCTTGCAGTTGTGCAGAGGCCAGACATGGTTTCTGAAGTTAATAGTTGTCAATAAAATGTATGATTGTGCTATCCTACTCTATCTTAAAAATTGCATATATTTATATTTTGTGCACTTAATTTAACGCAAAATGCATTTTTTTGAAGAACAAATGGACCTTTCCAGTAATACGTATCATAAGTAATCTTTATTTTATGATTTAATTGGTTGATTTCTTACTTTTTTATTGTGTCTTGACTGTTGTTTTACTTGAAATATACTGGATGAACTTGATTATTGAATATAAGTTTAGTATATTTTTAAGTTTTGTCTTTTGATTTGTAAGTCTTATGACATCACTCGATTAATGTAGGGATATTAATGTTTTGGTATCTTGTGGATTGTGTTAACTTTTATGTAAGAAATTTTGTGACTTTGTAACTTATTTTATTAAAATATGATAAAATATTGGTAATTTTGTGCTAATGTAAGAATATTATGTAACTATCTATAATTTTGTCACAAGAGATAAGATCTTGCGATTTTTGATCTGATTTTACGATTTGATCTATTTTATTTCTTGTTTGTTTTTATGTAGGATCCCAATTTTGACAATCTTAATTTGATGATATTTGGCTAAATAGTACTTGGTACCCTTTGTGTTTCAAATACTACATTTGGCTTTTTTGGCATTTTGATACATATTGCAGAAATCCCCTTGATTTTACTTTATGTGTCATATTAATTAACTTTCCACACAATAATATAAGACTGAAATTTATTTTTAACATGACCATCAAGAGAGTTAAGTTAATGCCGAGGTAAGATATGAAATTGTGAATTTATGTTAATTAATAAGGCATGCAACATAAAGAAGTATGCAATTTTATTACTAAAATAAATCCATATCATGTAAAAAGTTGATTTCATTGACAAAAATAAGTTAGAGGAGAATCAAGTATAATATTGAAATAAAAAAGGATACCAACTGTTATTTAGCCAAACCTCATGAAATGGTGTAATTAATTTATCCACCAATATATTATTGAATTTTTAGAATTGTTACATTTTTCTTTTCATTGTGTACTCACCTTTTCATATGCTTATCCTAGGTAGCTAAGCTCATGAAATCAATTCAATCATCAACAAATTCAAAAATAAATCTCACTAGCAAGATTTACTCTTTGACCAGTGCAATTATTACAAAGGTTGCATTTGGTGAAAGTTCTACAGACCATGAAAAGCTTGTATAGTTTCTCGATGCAACATTAACACTTGCAAATGTGTTTAATTTTGTTGATTTGTTTCCTTCAATGAAACAAATTTATTTCATATCTGGAAGGGAAGTAGAGATGGAGAAGCTTGGTAAGAAGATTGACGAGATGTTAGAGGGCATTTTGAAGCAGAATCAAGAGAAGAAGGAGGCAAGGAAGGTTCCGAGGTAGAAAATCTTGTTGATGTTCTTTTACGAATCCAACGAAGTGGGAGCCTTGAGATCCCAATTTCAAATGACAACATCAAAGGGGTTATTTGGGTTAGTACTTACCTTCTATTTCTATGTTGCATTAACATGCATAATGGAATCTTCTATCGACATTTAATTGATATTAGATAGTATTGTGTCAAATGTTCCAATTATTAAATGGGCTAGCAAAGCAACAATTTAACATAATCATACCCACCCATTATGGCCTGCGACATAAATAGACTGTCCTATAAGCTAGATATATATTATTATTTTTAAATTTTTGTATTTAATCAATTAAATGTTAAAACTTGTTTGGAAAATAAATTTAATATTTTTTTATTAAAAGACAACTTATACTTTAGAATATTATCTTTGTAATGATTTTTAAATTATCAATAACCTTTAATTCAACACCAAAATTATAAAATTAACATGTAAAAGTAGGCTAGTTGCATTTATGGGTTGCCAATTAAAAGTTCGCATGTTGGCTCATTTAATCGTGAACCTATAGTAAGTGACATTGAATTATATTTGTTAACCCAGTTAATTGGCTCATTTAATCCTTTTAAGAGTTAGCATGGGTTACCTTTTTTTTTTTCAATTTGAACCATGTATCTGAAAATTTATAGGGCTAGCTCCAACTAAATTGGCTCGAATCAGGTTGGTTTATAGAGGTATAAAGCTCTCCTAGTGACAAACAAGTACTAAACCACATGAACTAATTAACTTTGGGGGGGGGGGGGGGGTCAGCTTGTTTGATAGTGATAATGATCACTTTACAAAATTATTTCACAGCACTGATGCAGGACATACAGAGACTTCAGCGACAACAATAGAGTGGGCTATGTCAGAAATGATAAGAAACTCGAAGGTGATGGAAAAGGCACAAGCTGAGATCAGACAAGCTATTAAAGGAAAGAAAGTAATCCATGATAGCGACATGGGAAAACTTAGTTACTTAAAATCAGTAATCAAAGAAACACTAAAATTACACCCACCTGCTCCTTTATTGGTCCCAAGGGAATGCTGAGAAGCCTGCAAAATTAATGGATATGAAATACCCATCAAAATTAGAGTCATTGTAAATGCATGGGCTATTGGAAGAGATCCAAAGAATTGGCATGAAGCTGAGAGGTTTATACCAGAGAGGTTCTATGGCAGTTCTGATATTGATTTCAAAGGGACAAACTTTGACTACATCCCTTTTAGGGCAGGAAGGAGAATGTGTCCAGGCATTTCATTTGGTTTAGCAAGTGTTAAGCTTCATTTGGCTTGCTTATTGTGCTACTTTGATTGGAAACTCCCAAATGGAATGAAGCCAGAGGATTTTGACATGACCGAAGCCTTCAGCTTTACGGTTGGAAAGAAAAACAACCTGTATTTGATTCCCACACCATCCAATGATCCTTCTCATGATAGTTCCTATTGAAGCACTCGACTATGATTATTGTGTGTGTAGAATCCCCTACTCCAATTTGTTCTTTTTTTTCTCTTGTCATACTAATTTTTCTAGTGATTTTTTATTATTATAACTCTAAACATGCAAAGCCAAGGGTTGTTAGTGTGTGTGAAGTCGTAATTGTTGTCATATGCTATATTTTAGTTGATAAAAGAGATTAATCAGTGAAAATTATAAATCTAAGTCCCATAGTTTTTTTTTTAATTTGAAATTTGGTTCTTATATATTTTTTAGTTTTTTTATCAAATCATTCCTTACACTTTGTAGTCATTTTCAATTTGGTCCCTAATATTAAAACAACATTGTAACTTTGAAGTTGACTTGGCCAATGGACTGTAGATTTGAAAAGAGTTCATTTATGAAGGATCAATTGTTAAAGGATTCCAATTTCATTAATATTACAATTTCGATTCAAGACATCCCAAGCATCTGAAATTATATTTTACAATTTCAAATTGATCAAGTAGTTTAACTAGACATTAATTGCTCATCTTAACAATCATAACTTGTATTTACTTGACAAGTATATATGGGGTTAAGATGGAAAAATTCTTATTGAAAGCATATACTTCCATTATATGGTAAAAGGTTTTAGAAAAATCATGCATGGTTTCATAGTTTATGGAGGATTTCATAGTTTGAAAGTGGCAAGCTTAATCCAAGCTGGTAAATTATTGGCAATCTTTGAGTGATGATGAACATGTTGTTAGGTTAAGAGAAAAGATAATAAGTTCAATAAATACAAGAAAGCTAGTTTTAGATGATCAGTAGTTCATCCTAGGTTTAATCCTTGCAAAGATTGACGTGAAGTGCTCATATGGCTAAATCTGTGTATATTAAAAAACAAGAAACTCCTAAAACTATAATAGAAAGACTAACAAACCTAAGATAATTAAAATGGACCAAAAGAAAGAGTTAACACTCTAAACTAACAAAAACACTCAAAGGTAAAAAAAGGCCTAAAATAAGTCTATTTCAAAGCATTATCAACAAATATCACAATTTCTAACAAAGTCTTCTACCTCTCTTCGAATATTCTACCAATACAACATGAGTAATTTATTTTTTAAAAGTTTTATGGCTCCTTTCATTTCACCTTAATGGTGTAATGAAATTCCTCAAGTAGAATTTATTGCTGACTTAATTAAAGGAAAGAAAAAGTTTATCATTGTTTATGAGAAGACCATTAGCTTTGCCAAATCCTCTTGCGGCTTCATTCTGTTGTAACTTTTGGTCAATCTTTAACAACTCCTTGATAAGTCCTACATTTTGCTTATTTTTTGTGCTTTTTATCAGGCGTTTTCTTCCCCTTGATCTTATTTTGCTACCCTTTTTGCATTATTTACCTTTGTTTTTGGTTAGTTTCATTGTGCAGTTGTAGTTTCCTTTTTACTTTGTTTTAATCCATTTTCCCTTGCTTTTTAAAGTAATTTGTGTATTTTTTTCTTGTAGATGTAATTTGGACTGATACAAGTTTGAGAATTGAAGCATGCTACCACACAGTCTCTCGGCAGCCCAAGCGCCACTGCTGGCGCCTTGGTCTTACCTTTACTGTTGGCACCCCATGCGCTAGCTGCCAAAGTCTTTGCCCAAAGCTCACAAGGTGGCGCCTTAGGCACTAGACCCTGAAGATCGTGATGATGTACAACATGGCGCCCCAGGCATGGACCTAGGCACCCAGATCCTGACTTGCACGAGACAGAGGCTATTTAAGGAGGAAATGGAGAGAGAAAAGGGATCATTTGGTTAAAGAAGAAGGAAGCTTTGTTAGGGCACTTTGAAAAAGAAGGAGAACCTCTTCTCTACTGAGTTTGAAGCCTTTTTATCATTCTCCTTCCTCTTGTATCATGTTTTATTGTAGATATGTGATGTTTTTCTTCCTTCTCTCTCTATGTGTAAATAAACCTCTAGGGTTTAGGGGATTGATGTAAATTGACTTCCTATGAAGCTTTGTTATTGAATACTTTGATATAATGCAATTTCTCTTCTTGGTGTAGATTTTACTGTTATTAATTGTTCTTGGATGCTTAGCTACCATTCAATAAAACTAGGGTTTATATTAATGCTAGGAATAGCTTGATATGGATATGCCTTTGTAGCTTCTACAGTAAATCAGGTTAATCTAGGAATAGATAATCTTATTTGCGTGATTTTTAAAAGTTTCTAAGCTTAAACTTCAAACTGAATAATTTGACTAAGGCATTAGCTAATTATTTGAGTGAGGAAGATTTGTCTCTTTAAGACATTAGGTTCAAATAATTTTGTGAACATAAAAAGAATTTGCAATTATATTAAAGTATCTTCTAACGACTCAAAGATTAGTTTGTCTATAAATTAATCAGATTAGGAGTCAAGTGAAATCAATCCCCTATACTTGCTTTGGTATTGTGTAATTCTTCATTGTTCTAGTTAACTTCTTGCTCTTAATTTAATTTACTTTTAGCTAATTTTAGTCTCAGTTCACTCAACCCTTCATTTGACCAAATATAACTTAAATTAGTGAAATTAATAGTTATTAAAAGTCGATCTCTAAGAACGATATTTTTCTCTCAGTTCACTACTAGTTGCGATCCAATATTAAGAGTAACTAGTAGGGTTGTTGTTTGGACCTTACTTTTTATTTTTATACTTATACTTCAAGTTATACTTTTATACTTCATTATACTTTTGTTTTTCTTTTACATCATTTATCTTACATAATTCCTTGGTTTATGCGAGGTACCACCGACCCAAGGTCGTTAATCTTCAACTCAAAAATTGAAAGGTCAGCTCGTAGACGCTGAAAGCAAACTAGAGAAACTAGACAAGCTCAACGAGCAACAATGGCGAACCAAAATCAAGACCAAGGGCAAAATCTACCTCCACCTCCTTCTTCAAGAACTCTCATGGATTATACATCCTAACCATGGAGGGATGTGGTGCTAACATAGCCCAACCACCCGTACAAGTGACCAACTCCGAGCTAAAGCCTGCCCTACTCTAATTAATTTAGCATAATCAGTTTAGTGGGCATCCTTTTGAGGATCCCAATGCACATATCTCACGTTTCTTGCAAATTTATGATACGATGAAGTTAAATAAGGTAGTGAAGAAGCAATTAGACTTCGGTGCTTCCCATTCTCATTAAGGGATAAAGTAAGTAATTGGTTGGATTCTTTGCCAAGGGGTAGCATGACAACATAGGCGGATTTAGTACAAAAATTCCTCACTTGGTACTTCCCCTCTTTTAGGTCCTCAAAGATCAAAATTGAGATCACCTCATTCAGACAACAAGAGACAGAATCCTTAACTAAAGCATGGTAGAGGTACAATGATATTTTGAAGAAATGCCTTCATCACTCATTTGAGCTTTGGATCCAAGCCCAAAGTTTCTACGATGGATTGGTCCCCCAAACAAGAACTATGGTAGGTGTTGTAGCAGAAAAAGCTTTAAACCGTAAGACCCCTAAGCAAGCAATTGAATTATTTGCCACGATGGCTTGCAATGATTACCAAGGCCATGGGGAAAGGATTATGGTCAAGAAGAGTGCTGAAATGTTAGAAGTGGGCCAAAATAAACAGATAACCCAACAGATAGCTGAGTTGAACAAGAAATTTGATGCAACCAATGTGAGTGTCATCAACCATCCAACCATTACCTGTGATTTCTATTCAGGAAACCATTCTAATGAGGATTGTCTAGGCAACATGTTTAACTCCACATATGAGCAAGTCAACTATATGGGGAACCAATACAATAGTCAAAACAATCTCTATTCTCAAATATACAACTTGGGATGGAGAAATCACCCAAATTTCTCATAGGGAAATCAAAATAGCTCGAATGCCTCTCACAAGCCATATCAACAATATCAGAGCTCTTCCTCTCAACCTCAATCCAATGAGAAAAGCAATTTAGAGACTCAAGTAGGCCAAATTGTAAGACAACTTGTGATATGCCTCAAGGTTCTTTACCAAGTGACACGGTAGTCAATTTGAAGAAGTATGTAAAGGTCATCACTACAAGAAGTGGGAAGGTAACAGAACCAAGTCCTAGAAAAAAGGTGATGATTGAAAAGGAAAATGAAGAGCTATTTGAAGGTGAAAACTCTGAAAGTCATGACACCTCTCTGAAAGTGGAAGATGAATGCAAGAAGGAGAAGACAAGTAGTGCAAACCCTCTTATACCACCACTCAAGGTGCCATTTGCCTAACAACTCCATAAGCAAAAAGAGGAAAAATAATTTAGTAAATTCTTGGAAGTTTTTAAGAAACTTCACATCAATATACCTTTTGCGGAAGCTCTTGAGCAAATGTCATCCTATGTGAAGTTTATGAAGGAGCTTCTATCAAAAAAGAGAAGGATTGGGGATGATGAAACAATTATGTTAACAGAGGAGTGTAGCGACATAATTCAAAAGAAACTACCTCCTAAGCTCAATGACCCCGGAAGTTTCTCTATTCCATGCACTATTGGGGATGTTACTTTTGGCAAGGCTCTATATGATCTTGGAGCAAGCGTTAGCCTCATGCCTTATTTTATCTTTGAAAAACTTAGGATTGTTCAAGTCAAGCCTACTATGATGACCCTTCAACTTGCCAATCGATCACTCGAGAACCCCTATGGGATAGTAGAAGATATCTTAGTCAAAGTTGACAAATTCATATTCCCAGTAAATTTTGTGGTTTTTGATATGCCCAAGGATGAAGAAATACCATTTATTTCGGGTAGACCATTCCTAGCTACCAGTAGAGTATTGATCAATGTAGCCGTTGGAATGTTGACCTTGAAAGTTTAAGATGAAGAGGTAACTTCAATGTGTTTCAAGCAATGAAGCATCTTATGGGAAAGGAGGAATGTTTTAAAGTTGATATGCTAGACTCCATCATCCATAGCGCATAGCCCCCTTGAAAAGGCATTAGTGCAAGGAAGGAGTATAGATGAGGATTATGAAGACCCAAATGTGATTGAACAAGTGGCTTTGCTAGAGTCCAATCTGGCTTACTCCATATCCTCTCCTCCTAAGATAGAAGAACTTTACAAGGAAGAACCCAAAGTAAAAGCTCCCAAGTTAGAGCTCAAACCCTTGCATACCAATCTAAGTACATGTTTCTTGATTGAGGTAACTTATCCCCCATAATCATGAATTCGGAGTTGAATAGATTAGAAGAGGAGAAATTGCTAAGGGTTCTCAGGGAATTTAAAAGTGTCATGGGATGGTCCATTTCTGATTAGAAAGGCATAAGTCCCTCTATATGCATGCATAAAATCCTCATGGAGAAAAATTACAAGGTTGTTGTGCAACTATAGAGGTGACTAAATCCTGTAATGAAGGAGGAAGTGAGGAAGAAAGTGGTGAAACTACTAGATGCGGGGTTGATTTACCCGATCTTCGATAGCTCTTGGGTTAATCCAGTTTAACTAGTGTCCAAGAAGAGTAGGACAATGATTGTGATAAATGAAAACAATGAGTTAATCCCTACAAGAACCGTGACGGGATATAGAGTGTGCATCAATTACATAAGACTAACTAATGCCACTCAGAAGGACCACTTCCCCCTTCTATTCATTGACCAAATGTTAGAGCGATTAGCCGGTTATGATTACTATTTCTTTTTGGATGGTTATTCTGGCTATAACCAAATAGTAATTGCTCCTGAGGACTAGGAGATAATGGTCTTTATCTACCCCTATAGAGTCTTTGCATACCAGCGGATGCCTTTTGGACTTTGTAATGCACCAGCCACATTCCAAATATGTATGTTGTCCATCTTTTCTAACATGAATGAAAAATTCATCGAAATTTTTATGGATGATTTTTATATGATAGGCTCTTTTTTGGCAAGTGTTTGTACAATCTATCTTTAGTATTAAAAAGATGCCAAGAAACTAATCTAGTTCTAAATTGGGAGGAAGTGTCACCTGATGGTGAAAGAGGGGATAATTTTGGGCTACAAGGTCTCTTCTAAGGCATAGAAGTAGATCGGGCTAAGGTTGAAATCATAGAAAAACTGCCCCTTCCAGTAATGTTAAAGGGGTATGAAGCTTTTTAGGGCATGTTGATTTTATAGGAAGTTTATTAGAGATTCTTCAAAAATTGCCAAACCATTGTGCAACTTCCTAGTTAAGGATGAACTTTTGTTTTCAATGAAACATGTTTGTTGGCTTTTAATATTTTGAAAGAAAAATTGGTTAGTGCTCTTGTAGTTACTCCCCATGATTGGAATAACACTTTTGAATTAATGTGTGATGCGAGTGATATAGCTGTAGATGCTATTTTAAGACAGAAAAAAGATAAATTGATGTGTGTGATTTACTATGCTAGTCATGTGCTTGATGCCACCCAACTTAACTATGCTACAACTGAAAAAGAACTTTTAGTTATTGTCTATGCTTTTGATAAATTTCGTTCTTATTTAGTTGGAGCTAAGGTGGTTGTTTACGCTGACCATGCAACAATTAGGTACCTGTTCACAAAACAAGATTCCAATCCACGACTAATCCATTGGATTCTCTTACTTCAAGAGATCAATTTAGACATAAGGGACAAAAAAGGATCAGAAAATGTGATGGCTGACCACTTGTCTCGAAATGAACCCCAAGACGAACACAATGATCACCATCTTCCAATTAAAGAGGAATTTTTGGATGAACAACTCTTCTTCATCCAAGAATTGTCGTGGTATGCTAATCTAGCAAATTTTTAAGCGGCAAAAGTTCTCCCAACTGATTTGAATAGGCAACAATTGAAAAAATTCCTTTATGAAGCTAAATTTTATGTTTGGGATGAACCATATCTGCTAAAAAGATGTAAGGATGGGCTGTTAAGAAGATATGTACCACAAGAAAAGGTAAAGGACATCCTATGGCATTGCTATGCTTCTAGATATAGGGGTCATTTTCAGTGGAGATTGAATAGCTACAAAAGTATTGCAATCAGGATTTTACAGGCCACCTATCTTCAGAGATACTTATGAGTATGTGAAGTAGTGCGATAGATGCCAAAGGACGGGGAACATTTCCAAGAGACATGAGATTCCTTTGAACTCAATATTGAAGTAGAGTTGTTCGACATTTAGGGGATTGATTTTATAGGCCCCTTTCCATCGTCCTATTCAAATGTTTACATAATCGTAGCTATTGATTACATGTCAAAATGGGTTGAAGCATCTGCAACCAGGACAAACGATGCTCATGTAGTGTTGAGTTCCTCAAAAAGAATATCTTCTCAAGATTTGGCGTGCCTAGGGCCTTGATTATTGATGAAGGCATGCATTTCTACAATAAGAAACTAGATTCTTTGTTTAGGAGGTATAGTGTAAAGCATTAGGTTACAACTCCTTATCATCCACAAACAAGCAGGCATGTGAAAGTCTTGAATTGAAGCGGATTTTGGAGAAAACAGTCAACTCCTCAAGGAAAGATTGGGCTTTAAAGCTAGATGATGCATTATGGGCCTATAAGAGTGCATGGATCTACAAGGAAAAAACTAAGCAATGGCATGATAGAAAAATCATCCCTAGGAGTTTTGAGCCTAGGTAATTAGTACTTCTCTACACTCAAGATTAAGGCTCTTTCCAAGAAAATTAAAGTCAAGATAGTCCGGCCCATTTATGGTCAAGGAAGTCTTTCCTCACGGAGTTGTGCTACTGTCCAACATAGAAACAGAGAAAAGCTTCAAGGTCAATGGACAACTGTTAAAGCACTACTGGGGAGAGGAGAGTCAACTTAAGTGCTCATCCATAACACTCTCAACACAATCATGAAGAAATCAGATAAAGTCTAGCTAAAGACTATAAACTTAGCACTTCTTGGGAGGCAACCTAAGTTTCTTTACCCTTATCTTGTAAATTCCATAATTTAATGCTTTCCAGTATTGAGTTTCATCTTGTTGTTGCTTTATTGTGTTGTTTGTTTGATTTGGCAAGTTAGCTAAAATTCTTGAATTGGATGAATATCTTGTGTTCTCTATGTGCTTCAATTAAACATGTGTTTATGTTGTAAATTTATGTTGCTGTCTGTGAATGTGAACGACAAAATTCATTGTCTATATTTAAACCAGTTATAAATTGTTGTTACTATTGCTAAATGTTTTATTCTTGGTTACTGTCATGTGGGCACTCGAGCCACCATGCAGGGTGTCTGAAGCACCTTGATCTAGGTTGAATTACAACACTTAAGTGCTGGTGCCAGGGGTTTGATTCTCGAGTACCCCAGTGCCCTAGGTGCCACTCCAGGCACCCTATCTAAGGGCTTTCAGTGATTTTAACATTCATATTTAAGGAAAATTTCGCCTTTCCACCATCTTTTCTACCATGCAACATCTCTTCTCCCACCTTTCTTCACTTTTTCACACATCTTCCTTCCACCTACCTTCTTCCACATATTTTCCCTCAAACCCCTACCGATTTCGAACTTCTCCATCACGATTCTCTTCCTCCATTGTGGTAGGCATCTTGGGTGCTATTTTTGGAGGCTCTAAAAGTGTTTTTCCCCTTTTACCAGTAAGCACTCTTTTTCTCTTCCCTTTTCCTTTATTTTTCAAAAACAAATTTCAAAAAAAAAAAAGGAAAAAATGTTCATCTTAACGTTTTGTTTTCAAATTTTTGAAATTTTATCTTCCGTATTTGCTAGATTTTGCTATTGGATGCATTTTCTTCCCCTTTGCTTTCATTTTCAATAAAAAAAAGAAATAAATAGGGAATTGAAATTTTATAAGTCTGAATTTTAGGATTCTTATGCTTAATTTAGACGTTCTTTTTGGTTCATCTAGGAGTTTATTGCTGAAAATATCTGGTAAACGCCAACAAAAGAACCAAGAAGAGTCTTCTTCTCATAGGAATTTTGATCAAATTAAGTTTAGATCCCTAGAACATAGTAAACGTTTTGAGGATTTAGAATCTAGGGAATTTATTGCTAAATGTGGTTTCAACCTACGGGATGGTGAATATCTTGAAATTCTAAATCAAATTCGAGAGTAGGGGTGGGAGAAATTGTGTGAGCTGGCCAATAATTTTTGTCCTAACTTTCTGAAAGAATTTTATGCGAATGCCTATCGGTTGAGGAGTGATGAAGGTGTTAAGAATGCTTGTATTTCTTTTGTTAAAGGAAAGGATGTTCAGTTTTCAATTAATAGTCTCAATAATTACTATGCTTTGCCATATGCACCAAGGCAATGTGTATTTGACAAATAGATTAGACATAGATATGTTAAGGCTCCTCACATTATTGCTACTCTCTGTCGAGAAGGAGCATGTTGGGAATTGGATGCCTCGAGAAAGCGACAAATTTTAAAAAATTAGAAATGAAACAAATCCCCAAGGTTTGGTGTACTTTTGTCCAGTCCAAATTGCTTTTTACTTCAAATCTATCAAAAGTAACCATAAAATATGCGGTGGTTATTTATTTGATCGTAACCGGAAAAGTGTTTAATGTAGGGTCCCTAATATCCCATAATCTTTCAAATTTAGATAAAAAAAATAGGGAGAACGATTGCGATATCCATGCCTTATCACAAACCTATATGAAAAGTATGAGGTGTCACTAGATGATGAACCACATAGAGTTTCGGAAGGCCCTATCACTAAACAGGTGGTAGACTTTATGTTTCAAAATTTCATGGCCCTCGCAGGACTGCTACCGACTCCTTAGGTACCTGTGAGACCTTGTGCTGCACCACCACCTGCAAGTATATCACAACACCTTAGTAATGTTGAGACTGACTGTTGAGAAGTCAAGCAAACCCTTAATGCCTTTGTCAGCACTCAAAATCAATAACATAGGGCAATGACTCATGCAATGTACTCTCTTGGTCGGCACTTTGGTGCCAACACTGATGATTGGTGTTTGGAGGATTCGACGATCCTTTCGCCAATGTCAACTTTGATCCCTCAGCTAATCGTGCATCCAACGGTGAAGGTAGCAACAACCCTAGAAGAGGAAACAAACAACGAAGATGATGACTGATGTTCCCTTTGTGATTCAATTCATTTTGTACTTTTGTTTAGTTTTATTTCAATTTGTATTTATGTTTTGAACAATTTTGTGATGTTTAGTGTTTTTTGTAAACTTTTAGATTTAGACGATGTTTTTTTTATTTAAGTCTGGACTTTTTTATGTTTCAATGGATGCTAGCTCATTTGCATTTCAATTTTATCGTTGGATGTTTACTTCTATTTAATTTTGTAGTTAATTGGAAAGTCATTGTTGATGGTTTATTTTGGGTACATAGCATTCTTTTTTTGAGACCCCGTCCCCCATTTTGATTGTCCTTTTTTGGGTGCTCAAACCTTGTTTTTGGGTTGGTTTGACATTGAGGACAATGTTTAGTTTAGGTTTGGGGGAGAAGAGTGGTTTTAGGTTTGGGGGAAAAGAGTGGTTTTAGGTTTAGATACCACTAACTTGGTTAACCTTTTCTTTTGTTAATAAGAATGCCATTCTTTTGTTAAACCATTGCTTTGTTAGGATTTTTCTTGATAAATTGGAAAGTGCCTTACAAGTCTTATGTTATTCCAATTTCAATTAATTTCATGCATTGTTATCTTATTTAAAATCTAGCCTAAATTGGGTTTCTAGAATTTTTTGATTAACTTGAAACACTTCAAACTTTTTAATTAAAGGTTGTTGACCCTCTTAATTTTCTTTAACCACTCTTCAAAATCTTAGAAAATTTTTAATTTTTAATTATGACAATTTTTTCTCAATAAGGGATTTCATTCTCTCAAAAAAAAGAGAAAACAAAAACAAAAACCAACAAATAAAATAAAATATAATTGAAGTGTGATTTAAGTTGAGGAAGTGTAGTGTGGATTAGGCACACAACACTTATTCTAACCAATAATCACATCTTAGCAAATAAAGGTGACGGGCAAAGCGATGTTGTGTGGATTAGGCGCACGGGCAACTCTTTGTTTCCTTAGCTTCATTGTCCTTTCTTTTTTTGTAGATTGAGGGGGAGATGTGTGAGTTAGGTGCACTATCTTCACTTCAATCATTTTATCTAAAAAATCTTTTGCTTGAGAAGATTTTCTTTAGAGCCAAATTCGTCATGGTAAGATAAATGTTTCCTAAGTTTTTGAAAGAAGTGATTTGAGAAAGTGAGGGCGTTTACAATTTGTCTTTAAAAGTTTTGAAAATTTTCAATTTCTATCTTTCAATTCTCAATTACCCACTGCCAAGTTTAGTTTTATTGAGATGCCTGTATGAAATTAGTTTGTTTTGGTTTTAGTGTTTTTGTTGTTCAGCACTTCTTTTATATCTTGAAAAATCCTTAGGCTTAGTTTAGTTTCTTGTTTTCTGTGTTAGGTAGTGTTTTGCTTGAGGACAAGCAAAATTTTAAGTTGGGAGGAGTTGATAAATCCTATATTTTGGTTATTTTCTATGGTTTTTATCAGGCATTTTCTTCCCCTTGATCCTATTTTGCTATCCTTTTTTTTTTGTTTAGTTTCATTGTGCAGTTGTAGTTTTCTTTTTACCTTGTTTTAATCCCCTTTTCTCTTGCTTTTTTGAGTAATTTGTGTATTTTTTTCTTGTAAACGTAATTTGGACTGATACAAGTTGGAGAATTGAAGCATGCTGCCACACAGACTCCCAGTGCCCCAGGCGCCACAACTTTCACTTACTGAACTCTCGGCCTCACCCTCATTGTTGGCGCTAGCCATGGGGCATCAAGGCCCCAGCTGCCAAAGTCTCTGCCCAAAGCTCATAAGGTGGCACCTCAGGCGCCACGTCTGGTACCAATGGTGCCAAACCCTAAAGATCCTAATTATGTACAACGTAGTGCCTAGGCGCTCGGATCCTAACCTACACGAGACAGAGGCTATTTAAGGAGGAAATGGAGAGAGAAAAGGGATTTTTTGGCTAGAGAATAAGGGAACTCTGCTGGGCAATTTGGAGAAGAAGGAGAACCTCTTCTCTACCGAGTTTGAAGCCTCTTTCTCATTCTCCTTCCTCTTGTATCATGTTTTATTATAGATTTGTGATATTTTTCTTCTCTCTCTCTCTCTATGTGTAACTAAATCTCTAGGGTTTAGGGGATTGATGTAAATTGACTTCCTATGAAGCTTTGTTGTTTAATACTTTGATATAATGCAATTTCTCTTCTTACAGTAGATTTTACTATTATCAATTATTCTTGAATGTTTAGCTACCATTCAATAAAACTAGGGTTTATATTAATGCTAGGAATAACTTGATATAGACATGCCTTTGTAAATTCTACCGTAAATTGGGTTAATCTAGGTATAAATAATCTTATTTGTGTGATTTTTATAGGTTCCTAAGCTTAAACTCTGAACCAAATAATTTGATTAAGGCATTAGCTAATTATTTGAGTGAGGAAGATTTGTCCCTCTAAGACATTGGGTTCAAATAATTTTGTGAACTTAATCACCATTAAAAGGAATTTGCAATTATATTGAAGCATCCTCTAACAACTCAAAGATTAATCTGTCTATGAATTAATCGGATTAGAAGTCAAGTGAAATCAATCCCTTATACCCACTTTGTTATTGTCTCAATTTACTCAACCCTTCACTTGTCTAAATATAACTTAAACTAGTAAAATTAGTAGTTGTTAAAAGTCGATATCTGAGTACGATACTTTTCTCTTACTTTACTACTAGTTGTGATTCGATATACTTGTCGGGAAAAATCACATCATTCCTCATATATAAAGCTTCTATAAATTCTAATTGAAGAGTGACTAAACTAAATAATGAAGATTCCTGCTTACTACCAGCAAATTACCTTGAAAGAGCATCAACCAATGGAATTTGAATTAGATATATAATGTGAATAGTGACAATTTCATAATTGCCTAAGATGTGATGGATAATATGGAAGAAGTGATGATGAAAGGAAGGGGGAAAGAGAGAGTGATGATGGATGTAGAAAGAGAGAGGTAGAGGCTAAATGTAGGAATGATTACTTTTTCTTATTCAATGCTCACTTTATCATTTACAAAGAGCAACACTTCATATACATACATATATATATATATATATATAGGTTACGTAAGTCAGTTATCTTTATGTACTAGAGCTTTCTACATATTTCTTTGATATTATGCATATTGCCTCCTCTGTTCATTACTCCCAATGCTTTGTCACCTCTGTTTCATTTAATATGATCCAGATTTTTCTTTTTGCCATTCATCATGTCTTCTTTTAGTATATATTCTAGATTTTTCTAAATTATTTTCTCATACTCTCCCATAATTTTAAAAAAAATCTATAACTCTAAGCATTTTTCTAAATTTGATGAATTTCTTTATGATAACTGGCTCTATAAAAATATTTGCTATCTGTTCGTCAATCCTGCAAAATTCAATCTCAATTTCTTCTTGTTCCACGAGTTCTCGGATAATGATGAATTTCAATATGCTTGGTGCTGTTATGAAATACCAGATTCTTCTCGATTATCTTGATTTCTTCATTCATAGTTTTTCTCAATTCTTCTTCTTTTGCAGCTTCTTCATATTTTTGAGGCTCACAAGAAAAGAATGTGACATCACAAGTTTGGTAAATATCTTGCAAAGATTGCATCTTTCTTGGAGGAGATGATTCTGATGATAAATCTGGTTTGAAATTTTGGCTTAGGCTTGGGCTTATGTCTTCTCTTACTTCCTCTTCAACATTTATATATTGGACTCCTTTGGGTGATCATTGCTCTATTCCCATCTTGCTCCTTCATTAAAGATTACATCTCTCGAAATGATTAATTATTTTGTTTCTGGATTGTAAAGATAATATCATTTTGACTCAAATAAAGATGCATCTTTCTCCTTTTTCATCGAGCTTTTCTCTGTTGATTTTCAAAATATGAGAGTACGCAATGCTGCTAAAGACTTTAAAATGATCAACTCTTGGCTTCCTCTTGAACCATGCTTCATATAGAGTTCTATTTAGAAAAAATTTTGTGGGGGACCAATTGAGAATGTAGACAATTATGTTTACTGCCTCGACCCAAAATGATTTTGGCAGTTGTTTTTATTGTAGCATTGCTCGTGCCATTTCTAAAATGGTTATGTTCTTCCTTTCTACCATGTCATTTTGTTGTAGTGTATATCAACAATGAGCTCCTTTTTTATGCCATGCTCCTTGCAGAAATTGATGAATCTCTAATCAATAAATTCTCTCCCATGATTAGTTAAAATTTTGAGAGGAAGCCCACTTTGCTTTTTGGCTAAGGCTTTGAATTGAGTAAAACAATTAAATGCTTCTAATTTCTACTCAGTGAAGTAGACCCACATCATACAAGCAAAGTCATCAATGAAGAGTAGAAAATATCTCTTCTTGCCAAGAGTGGGGGTTCTTGAAACCAGATATCTACATGCACCAATTCTAATGGAGCTTTTGCTCTCCAAGATAATTTTGGGAATGGTAATCTATGAATTTTTCTAAAAATGCATCATTCATAGTTTTCTCTTTCAAAATGCATAGATAGTAGCCTAAGCACCATATCTTTTTGATTCAATATTTTAAGGCCACTAAAATTCAAATAGTCATATCTCAAATGCCATAATGTCACTTCATCAACATTTTCACATTTCATAGCATATTGCCCAAGTGGCATATTTAGAGGAAAAATTTAGTTATGAGCCATTTTAATAGTAGTTATAATTTGCCCCTTATTTTTATCAAATATTTTGCATTTATCGTGATTAAAAAAAATCAGCTTATAGCATTTTTGTATTAATTGGCCAACACTTTTGAGTAAGGCCCAGAACATAATAGACTCCACGAATATACTTTTGTTGGCCATTTTTTGTTTTTACTACAATAATTTCTTTTCCTCCAACTCCTTGAATTTTTCCATCTCTAAGTATAACTTGGGTTTCATATTTTCATACAAATTGGCGAAACAATTTGCATTGCTTGTCATGTGGTTTGAACAACCACTATTTAAATACCAAATATCCCTTAATTCTTCTTGAATAGAAAATGCATAATAAAATATTTGATCAAGGAAGTGATCTTTTTTAGTAAAATTTGCTTCATTTTTCTATCAATACCAATAATCTTTTTCAAAATATGTGTGCCTTTTGCACCTTTTGCATTTATATCGACATTCTTTTGTATCATGATTATTCTTTTTGCATAAATTATAATAGAAGCTAGATCTATTTTTCCTCCCTTTATTATTATTTTTTCTGCCACTTCCATAGTAATTAGATGATCCTCTATCTTGAGGATTTTGTCCATTGTCATGTTTTTTATCTCCATTACTTTTGGAGATATTTACTTTTGTTTGAAAAGCTTACTCTAGTGGTTGCTCAAATCTTTGCATTCTCTCTTCATGAGTTTGGAGAGATCCCATTAATTCCGTTCAAGTGAGCTTTCATAGATCCTTAACTTCTTCAATTGTAGCCACTACATGATCATATTTGGCAGGAAGGCATCTTAATACTTTTTTTAATAATTTTTTCATCTTCTATTGTGTCTCTGTAGCTTCTTATTTGATTAATAATATTAGAGACATGAGAGAAGAAAGTTTGAATTGATTCACCTTCTTTCATTAATAAATTATCAAAAATTTTCCATAAAAATTGAATTAATAAATTATCAAAAAATTTTCATAAAAATTGAAGTTTAATAGTAATTACCTTGTTAAATCCCTTGAATTGGCTCTTCAGAATCTCTCATGCTTCCTTCGCATTACTTGCATTTATGATTCTTGGAGAGATTGTGTTGCTTACCCCTTGTTGTATGAGAAGTAACGCTTTTGCATCTTTATGAATAATTTGCTTGTACTCTATTTGCTTGGCAGTTGACCATGTTGCGTGCTCTTCAGGTTTTGGTTGTGGAAAACTTTCTTACATTATTTCCCACAAGTCTTATAAGATAAATAATGTCTTCATTTTTGTGCTCCAAAAATCATAAGATTCTCCTTCAAATATTGGGATTAAAGTTTGTGTATAATTGAAGGTGGTTTGAATGGAATTTGATGTGGGGGCCATTAGGGTTTATAGATAGGATACTATTATAGGGTGACTGGGATATAGCTAGGAATTTTTCGAACCAAAGCTCTGATACCACTGATGAAATTTGAATTAGACATATAGTGTGAATAACAGCTATTCTGTAATTGCATGTGATAGATGATATGAAAGAAGTGATGATGAAAGGAAGGGAGAGAGAGTGTGATGATGGACGTAGAGAAGAGAGAGGCAGAGGCTAAGTTGTAGGAATGATTGCTTCTTCATCATTTACAAAGAGCAATGCTTTATATACATATATATATATATAGGCTACGTTAGTCGGTTATCTTCATGTACTATAGCTCTTAGTATATATTCTAGATTTTCTAAATTATTCTCTAATATCGACAACTACATTTTGTTTCCTTGGCCTATATAAAATGCTATAATTGAAACCCAATAATTTGGACAGGTACTGATGTTGTTTAGGCATCTGGATAACTTGGTTCATCAATTCCTTTATGCTCTTTTGATTTGTGTAGACTAAAATTTTGTTACAGTGACACCGCTTGTCTACTGCTTGAGTGATGGCAAGTGATTCTCGTACATAAGCTGAAGCAACACTCATTTGTGGGCTCAATTTCTTACTAAAGAAAGCTAATGGATGATCTTTTTGAGATAATAGGTCCCCAATACCACAACCAGAAGTATTAGTACAGATAACTGTTCCGAGAACGGAGGTTCAAGCTTAAGAGGCAGAGAGTAAATCAAATGGAACACATGTTTTGGAATTCCTTATAGGGGAAAAGTAGAGCATTCTAAGTGAGTGTTAGACAAGATAAGAACGAATATCACTTAATATAAAACAAGAACTTATTCTTAGCAACTCAATCTTATTAAAATAAGTTGCAGAGAAAATTTTTCAATGAATCGGTCTAATGGAGTTTTGTCTATCTTTCTGAATGATTTTGGAGAGGTATTTCTAGGAGAAAGCTTGACCTGTCAATTCACTACAAAAAAATCAGTAATTAGCCACGGTTTAAACCGTGGCTAATGGACAAAAAACCGTGGCTAACATAATGTTGCCACGGTTGGAGAAACTGAAGCAAAATTGGGCGTGAGCTTTATTATTAACTACGGTTTCATCAACCGTGGTAACATCTATTTTATTACGGTTTAAATCGTGACTACCTTCGTTATAGCCACGGTTTAAAACATAAGTAATAATTTATTTTATTTTTGAAAACTTTTTTTAATTCATGATTAGCCACGGTTTAAACCGTGGCTAATATTTTAATTTTATTTTTAAAAAATGTTTTATTTGCCACGGTTTAAACCGTGGCAAATAATTACCATTTATTTTTTTAAAAAAATGATATATATTTCCTAAAAAAAATAAAATATGTACATAGAACGTGTCTAACTACATTGAATTAAAAAATTATACTAAACATATATAAGATCTAATGTGAACAACTGTATTCCTCAATGTTAACATCAATAAACATATACTTGGTCATAGTTTGGGAATGACTTTGCTCCAGTGATAAGGTTTAAAACCACGAGGCTGGAAACCCAAGATCTCAGGTGCCCTTTCTTTCTGTACTTTACCTGCAAGTAAATGGAATACAATAACTAAATAAGGACCAAATTGTGCTATCAACTCTGAAACTACTACCAGCTCATTAATGGGCTAATTGCAGAGAAGGGTTAAACGAAAGAGACATTATGTACGCTAATGTAAGATATTCCTTCAACAAGAGTATATTGAAATCATATATTTACTTCAAGATTTCCTCTTCACTTTTTTAGACTTGCTTTACCAAATTCAGAATGGTCATCTTATTGGCGAGTACATTGCGGTTAAGTATAGACGAGAGAAATAACAATTTATTCCTAATCAACAAAAAAGGTGTCAAATCATTTTAATTTTATAGAGGGCTCAAGTGATTTTTAGCTTTTCCCCTTGTAAAAGAAATATAAGTACTTATATCTTGTCTCCAAAGGAAGCAATAAGTCAGTCCTTATCTTCAAATTCAAAATATTCTATAAGCAATTCACTGAATCTTGAAAAGAAAAGGAGTTCTTAGCATGTTTGTGTGCTAGCCCATCACTTCATGTGAAACACAACATGCCATCATATATTTTTTCTCTGTTTGTAATATCATAGAAGAATTTATTATTTGTAACCAAAGCCATCACGTTATGTTTAAAATGGTAAAAGATAATTCTTTATGTTGCAGCTATAAATCTTTGGGATTGTATTTTGCTTGGCATGCTATATTTTGTGACCCCACCTTTTTAGGAACAATATATTTCCCAGTTTTATTGGAAACTTGTGCCTTATTCTTGTTAGGAAGATGTTTACTAAAACTCATAGAAAGGCCTTTAGATCTATGTTCAGCACTCTTTAATATAATTCTGTATATACAAGGTTTAATTTCATAATATGACAGAAATATCAATTGCAGCAGAACAAGAAATTAACCAGAAACTTTAAAATAAATTTAAAAACCAAAAATTGCAGCAGAGGAAGCACCAACAAAAATTTTAGAGAGAGAGAAAGAGAGCAGAGGAACCTAACCTGAGTAAAAAGCACCAACAAAAATTGTAGCAGAGGAAGCACCAACAACAGAGGAACCCTAACCTTCAAAAACCAGAATGGAAACCAAAATCCAAAAAAATATATATATTTTAGCTGGTCAGAGTTTTAAAGAGTATAAATTTTCTATCTCTAACTTCTTCTATTCCAACTTAGACATGACCTCAGGTTACATTTAAATTGGCAAAAAATTCCAAACTTTAAAAAATGCAAGAGAAAACCATTTGAAATGAACAAGAGAGAAAAAAAAAATACCTGAAAAAGAAGACTTTTTGTAAAATGATGTATGTTCTCTTGCTGTGCAATGAATTTCCATAAGCTATAATGTGATGGATGATATAAACATTAACCAATGCTATAATGTGATGCACGATATAAACATTAACCAATGTCATTTTTTTTTTTCATTGCATCCTCAGGAAAGAAAAAATGTATCTTCAACAAATAAAAATTAGTAAACATACCCAAGGAAATGATGTATTCAACAAAAAATTGGAAAAGAAAGGCACCTAAAAGCCCAGTTCCAATTACACCAATATATGAAATTACTGCAATTATCACAAATAAAAGTTAGTAATCAGACCCAAGGAAAGAAAAGTAGTATACCAGCCACATTATAATAAATAACTTAAGAGTATCTGTGGTCAAACCTATAGCTGTCTTAACATTTGAAAACATGGCAGCCACAAGAAATACCAGTGAAATTTGCAAGCTTATATAAATGAAATAAAACATGAATTGGATGCTGTACTTATTCAATGTAAAGAATTTTAACCCTGCTGAATGAAGTCAGCTGCATTATAATGAATTGGAAAATACCCAAAATGTAAAATAGTTCAGTAGCTTGTATTCTAAATAGAAGCAACTTGTTATCGTGGAAAGACTCTCTCCATGTGAAATCAAATCTCTCAATTCATTTTCAAGTTGAATCTCTGATGTTGGTTCAACTTTACTTTTTCTGCACCTTCAATCAATATGGTAAGTTCCCCCTTTGGTAAGCAGACGAAGCAAGAACCAAGGCACCCGACAGTAGGGAGAGATTGTTTGTAAGAGAGAGAAGGAATTAGCTAGAGATAGAAAGAGAACAATCCAGAAAGAAAAAGCTAAAAAATCTGACTTATCAAGTTCGGATATGGTAGGCAGAGGGTTCAATTTCTCTCTCATTTCATTGCCCAGCTGAAGAGTTTTATATTTGTGATGACTGATGAGCGAGGCACGTCTTTAAATAGGGCACAAAAATCAATCAACTTCGCAATCGCAGAACAAAAGTAATTTCATTCGATAAATATTTACAAGCATTAAATTAAAAAGGAAGAGAAGATGCAGAGTACCTAGATGCAAAGATGAGAGTCAGGTGTCTGGGTCAGAGGTTCGATTGGTCCACGCAAATCCACCGGAGGAAGATCTGAGAGTAAAAACTTAAAAAAAAAAAAGGAACAGAACAACGTTAGAGAAAGGATGAAGATCAGAGAGATGAAGTGTAAAAAAGGCAAGAGAGTACCTCTAACAAAATAGAGTGAAAATGAAAGAAAGAAAAGAGGGAGATTTTGGGAAGAAGGTAGAAACATAGGAAAATTTTATGGAAAATGAAAAGAGGGAGATGAGAGTTTCAGCCTGCGAAATAGAGGGAAGAGAGCAAAATGAAATATATTGAATAGATCTGAGAAGTGGTCCCTCTAGATGAATGGCGGAGAGCAGAGCTTGAGGAAGATGTAGTGAATCGGCGGGAAAATGGAGTGAAACGCAGACGGGAGATGAAGTGTAAAACCAAAAGTGAAGAAAAAAAAATGGAGGGAGATATTGGCGGTCCTTTTTGCCACAGATTCTTTCAGGGTTAGCCACGTCTAATATGTACGTGGCAGTATAGTTAATTTAGCTGGAAATTTGTCACGGTTTGTTCAACAGTGGCTACAAAACCGTGGCTAATCACCGATTTTTTTGTAGTGATTGTATGACTTGATAGCTAATATCATGTATATTTATATTAGTTACATTTTTTATCTTAGTCTTATTACATGACACTTTGGATTTTATTTGGTCTTAATTAATGTAATTTGTAAGATTAAAGAAGAGAATTAGTAGGTCTCCAAAAGTAATTTGGGCATACATTGATATTTTGATTTCATTCGATAAATATTTATATTAGCTAATATCATGTATTTTGCTATTTGGGCATACATTGATGACATAGACACTAACTTGGCGTACATTAATGACTGGGCATTTTTTAAGAGTGGATTGATGCTGACTAGGATATTGACTTGGATGTGCCCTCCACTCATATGTAATTATGTTTTGATATGATTAATTCAAAGATGTACTTCGATTTGGTTTAAGTTAAAACTAAATTAAACTATAGTTGGTTTTAGAAAAACATGGATTTATTTAATTTTATTTTTTGGACAGCTCAGTTTAATTTTGGGAGATTTAGGTTACTTTTTTAACAGGCAGTTTGATTCGATTTAAAGAGATTTTTGAGAAAAAATATCATAAAGTTCATATATAATATTTGAGATTTTTCATTATTATGTTTACAAAATTTTTTTTTTGTAAAATATTATTTTATAAACACAATAAACACTTATTTGTAACTTTTATATAGCTTTATATTTCTCTACTTATTAATAATTCAAATCATAAATTAATGAATTAATATTTGTCGCTACAAAAAAAATTAGTTATTAATACCAAAACTTTGTAGATATCAGACGTGGCTAATTTGAAGTGAACCCTGAGAAAAAAAGAGCACTAGATCCTTCCATTTTATTTATTTATTTAACTTTTCATTTTACACTTATACTTTTCGCTCTCCATTTTCACCATCGGCGTTTCACTCTTCCTCAACCTCTGCTCTCCATCGGCGCTTCATCGTCTTCTCTTATTCAGCTCCATCGATCCTTGCTTCTTGAATCGCCCAGAACCCACCGCTCTCTTCCGTCCTTCGTCGTTCGCATCTCTGCCAAGAGCAATGGAGTCTCCGCCACCGGCGACGACCTCGCTCGGGGTTATTATGTATCATTCTACAGAATCTTATTTTATCATTGCTATTCTATCTGAACTGTATTTTCTTTTTTGTTGTCAAATATGTTTTTTTTTCTTTACTGCGGGGTGGGGGGGGGGGGGGGAGGATGTTATTGATGCCTTTCATTCTTTTGTTTTCCCTTTTCTATATATATATTTTGTTACATTTTCTTAGTGTAGCGTTTGATTTTAATTTGGCAGAGAATCGCTGAAACTGTGGATGTTCAGATAAAGCGATGGGCTGCATGGATAGAAGGCAATTTGCGCGTTTTGCTATCAACATTACAATATGAGCTCTTTTACTGCTATTATTTGGGGCTCAAATCTAAATTTTCTGTTGTGTAGCATGATTGCGTTCTTGGTGATTAATGTAAGAAAGCATAATATCATGATATGAAAAGGAAATAGTAACATCAGGTTTTTTAACCCTGTATATGTTGGGTAAGTTGTTTGTAATAGGTTCAGAAAACAGGTCACTTGGAATTTCATGGTAGAATGATTAATTTTCTAAAATATGAAAAGATGAAAATGTGACGAAACAAAGATTATATGTTGATTATTTTGAATAACAGAACTTTATTTTATCATTGTGTCCAGTCTTTGATAGGAGCCCGAGGGATAGAAATAGAAAGCAAGGGAGTAACAAATCTTATTGGGAGCAAAAAGCAAGTATCTTAAATCAATTCACTGCCAACAAGATGATAAAGTATATTCGAGAAAACTATTCTCCAGATAACAACAATAATTACTTATCCAAATCTGACTTCAACAGGTAATCCTAAGGATATTTATAGCTAAATGAAATAACAATAATCCAACAAAAAAGGGTTTTATGCTAACTTACAGACTAAAAACTAGGAATAGTAGCTAAACCTTATCTCTAATAACTAATGGTCCTAAAGAACAGGAAACATGATAACTAAAAACAGAAATAGTTCAGATGCATGCTGAGAGGTGCTTATCTGGTTGTTAAATGCATCCTAGTCAGAACTAGTCTTCTTCCATTTCTTATGGTGATATGTTTTCAGTGGTCTTGGGGTTGTATCAGTCTTCCAGAATGTTCTATTTATCTCTAAACCTTATCTCTAATAACTAATGGTCCTAAAAAGCAGGAAACATGATAATTAAAAACAGGAAACATGATAATTAAAAACAGAATTACTTCAGATGCATGCTGTGAGTAATGTCTAATTGGAGAATATGTGATGGTAACTACATTTATTATTTTTATTTCTTTCACAATTATTATTATTTAGTCATCAGAGTATGGTAACTATATTTATACCATTTTTGTATTCCTCTTTTCCTGATATTGAAACAGGAAGCTTGGAACAAGTTCAATGCAGAAGAGCTTTCTTAGATCTCCTTGCTGATTGTTCTTGCCAATCCATATATCTATCAGGACTTGAACGATTTTCTCTTCTTTCTGTACTTCCTTCTCAAGTCTAACCATATTCTGATCCAAAAACTTTGAATATTATTATATCTAGATATAGAGACAAATTACTACTTGGAATTGTAAGCTTATAAATTTTGAATGGAGGAGTGTATATCTGCTAGAATAGAGATACAAACTCAAGCCAAACAACTTAATCTTAAAGGTTGGCTGGTAAAGTGGTTCATGGCAGACAAATATGCTTTGTGTATTCACAATTTCTTGACTAACCACAACCAAAGAATTAATAGAATTTGCCGCCTGAATCCTTAATTGTTTTATAGCTCCTTCTGGAACTATATCTGATAATTGATCTCTATTTCTGTATACTTGTAAAATTCTACACCTCTACTGTAGTCATTATATTTTTACAGAAAAAATAAGGATTATTAAAAAGGAAATAAAAGAATAACAATCCAGTTATGTCATTATTGCACCCCCTCCAAGAAGGTTTTAGCCATTCTAGATGTACCTACCTTTTCCTTGCAGTGTAAATCTGTTGCACCAATTTTTTTCCTTCTGTTTGCTTTTGCTTTCAAGTGAATTTCTTCTCCTTTGATCTTTTGTTGTTCTTCCTAATTTTGCGATTCTTGTGAATGCTAGAGATAAATGTTGAACACTTAAAAATATAAGGAGCTATGTCACTGTGACATTGTGGAAAATCTATGTATTACAATATGAAGTCTTGCTATCAATTTTGTACTTTAAAAATATAAAGAGTTATATCACTGCAAACAAGGTTTAAATTCTAAAACGTTTATCTAAAAAGATTACTAGAATGGTGTGATCCTGGAGGGGGCTTGTTATACTGGATATAATCTAGGGGGCTTATTATACTGTATGCTCACTTCTTAGTGCTGTCTTCATGTTGTTGCATGCTTAATCCTAAGCTAATCGGGTCTCTAACTTATGTAAGGGAGCAACTGATTCAGGAGAAATCAATATTAATGTGAGTTTTTTTTTTTTTTTTCATGTTGATCAATTTGGGTCTTTTGCATCTGGTGTATGGTCTCTAACTGTGGTATGGTCTTTTTCATCTGAGCTGTTGCTTTGTTTGTATGCTTTAGTATGTTCAATCTTGAATTAAACAAGCTGCTAGGTTCTTGGCTAAAAGTAATTGATCCATATGAAAAGTGGTAAAAATTGGTTGTTTTTTTTTTCTCTTTTTTTGTTGTGAGTTGTGACTGTTTTGATGTTTCGGCATGGTTTAAGTTTCTGTTTTTTATGCTGAATATCATTGCTGACTTAATGCCTCATTTACTGTAATATCTCAAGAATTTTTATGAATATTTAAAATCTATTTGAAGTTTATTGAAAAATTTAATTGCGTGAAATATGTTTTCTTTCTTTGAATTAGTAAAAAAAATTTGGGAATAGAAATTTCAATTTTTAATTTTTAGGAAATTTTTATAAATTCTCAAGGACCTAAATGAACAAATCTTAAAAGCTAAGGTGGCTATGCGCAATTTTATCGAAAAAGAAATTGATGGGGCCCACACGTACAATTATTAGACACATCTTTCTCTCTTCCTTTTTTTCTCCCCGAGGCTCTCCATCTTCTTCTTCATCTACCATTCTTCCATCTCCTTCAATCCTTTCTCTAATGTTCTTGCGGTGATTTTGTATTTTCTAACCATACTTCCGATTCTTAGGAGTTCTAGAGGCAAAGAGGTAAGTTTTATCTGCTCTATTTTTCTTTTTCTCCATTTTCGGACCTATGGAAGAAAATTAAAATTTTGAGTTTTAATGGATGAATTTAAGTGTGGATGTTAATGTAAAACATTATTAGGTGGTTTATGATGTTATTAGAACAAGAAATTTCGTATAATTTGGATATTTGAAAAAGTTAGTGTTATTGATGAAAATTTGAGATTTGAGCTTGGATTGTTGGTAAAAATTAGGGGTTTTTGTGTTAAAATACTCATTAGACATTGAGAAACAAAACCCATGGAAGAAATCAAAAGAAATGTTGTTTTAGATATGATTTTAGGATTTTTAGATGAAGAACACGAAGAGCATCCGAAAATTTTCCCCAGAAATTATTGTTCATCGAGAAAATTTTTCCAGATTTTTTCGACTACTGTAGCGTCGACTCGGTCAACGTTACTGTAGCTGCGTTGACCGTTGACCGTTGACCGTTACTGTAGCATCAGTTTTTTTTTAAATATCATTGAAAAGCTCTTTGGGTCTAGTTTCCAATGGTATAAGTTTCATCTGGATATTCATTACCAGTTAGGAGCTATGACTTGAGAAGTAAGTGAAGGTCGGGAATACTGGTAGGAAATTTCTCTATTTCGTAACCCTGATGGTTTTTATCTGGTTACAATAGGAATGGTTAAGGTGCAAGGTGGGAGTTCCGAGAGCGTGAAATCCAGGTGAGTGGGTTAATGCTTGCTATGATTAAATATCTTTGTTATGGACTTTATGCATCATAGTGAAAATATGTTATATATCCAAGTTTGAAGAGGATGATGACTCAAATATATATATTTATATGTTTAAATTATATTGTGCTTGAATGGGACGATGAGACAAACAATTGTGGAACTTGCCTGGTGATTCTTATTTTCTCATGAATGGAGGTTATATGATTGATTGTGAATGACATGTGAACTGAGTTGAAATGTGTCATACTCTGATTATTGAGTTCATCCATATGGGGATAATTGAAGTATGTTATTGTTGAATAATTGATCTATATTATAGGTTATGTTGCATACATGCTATGTTGCTGGAACAATATTATTTATGTTGTGACTTGAATTATAAATGATTGAGTTGTGTATGTGGCTCATGATTATGATTGAGTATGCTCTTAGATGTGATTGTGATTGTGTTTAACTAGAAAGGAAAGGTATAGTGGTGCACCCCATGGAGAAATCTACATGAAGCTATAAGGGTGGAGAATATACATGGAGCGAAAAGGGTGGATGCGACGGGGCCGCGTGCAACGATCCAGAGGTATCCTGGACGACCCGGTTGGTACGGAAAATGTGTGAAATTGATTTCACTATTTACTGTTGTGAAGTATTATGAATTATATTATATTATATTATGATCAATTACGCATGATTGCTGCATATTATCATTATGATGCATGATATTTTATTAACATTTTTTTCAGAGTTGATAGTTGAAAGTAAATATCTGTACAAGGAATTATGGATCCTTATCCCATGATTACCTTTTCATTTATTCAGGATAAAGGTATAATATTTAAGTTGTATAAATCTAGAAATCTCTGTAATCGGGTATGTTGACCCTAAGGCTATATGACATAAGTTTTGATGATTACAAATGTATTTGAATAGTAGCATTGATATATATAAAGATTAATTATCATATATATGCTACAAGTACTTAAGCATGATTATGTTATTTAATATGTATGTTGCATATATTGAATCATGCTATTAAACTAACCATTGGGTTTGCAAGTAAGATATATTTTATAGGTTGGTTCAAAACAAGAAGAGTGAGGATTGTATTGAAGAACAAGCAAAAGCAATATCATGCTTCACTCAAGGAAAACAACATGCAAGGATGAAGCTCCAATAAATGAAGAATTAGAAGATTTGAAGTCTTGGAAGCTTGGATGCATCAAGATAGCCTATGTGTTTAAATTAGGTATATTTTATATAGGCTAGTATATTTGTGCAACTCAATGATTTAGATTTGTATACATTGGCTCAAGCATTTTTGAACAAAAAGATAGTGAGATATGAAGTTTTACAAAAGTTATTTTTTGACCTTTGGTCACTCCTTATATCATATCTCATAAATGAAAAATCGGTTTTTCAAGTATCTTAATCTCATTTGATAGTAGACTTAAAGATCTTTTCAACGGTATATTATTTATTCAAAACGGAGTCCAAATGAGAAATATATGACTATTCAAAATATAGTTTGAAAAACTGAAAGTTGATTTTACTGTAATAAAAAATTATTCTGTTCTGACCTATAGTCAGTATTTTGATTATATCTTTTAAAAGAAAAATAATTTTTGAGTAAAACTTGGCTCATTTGAAACTAGACTCTAAGAGCTTTCCAACGGTATATTATTTGTTTAAAACGAAGTTCAAATGAGGGAGTTATGAATTTTTAAAGAAAGCTCAAAATCTGGACTGCACTATAACGGCTATATAACGGCTAGTTTTGTAAAATCTTATATATATGACCTTAGATACACGATTTTGAGTAAGAACAAAGTCCTACAATGTGATATTAACTTCTTCTATCATCTTTGAGAGAAAGGAAAGCATTCTTGAGCCAAATCTTGCATATTCTCTATCATTAGAGTTATTAGAGCTTCATTTGTTTTCATCTACTATTTAGAGAGTTTCTTTGTATTGTTGATTTTGATCAACACATATATTATTCTGAGTTGAGGTTTGCAAGTACCGGTGTTGGAAGAACTTGCTTTGGGTTGAGGAGGAGCCCGGATTCATAAATTCTTCATTGTGGTTTCGCAAATACACGGATCGAATTTGTGTGGTTGTAGTGGTTTGCAAGTACCCGGATTAAACTTGCAATTATAGTGGAAATACTCAAGTGGTCTCTTGAGGACTGGATGTAGGCTTGGATTAGCCGAACCAGTATAAATCTCCGAGTTTGCTTTCTCTATCCCTTACTCTTTAATTTGTACATATTGATATCTATTCTTTAATTTCTTGATCTTTATAATTATTTATCTTGACAGCACATTGATTTTTTGTATTGTATTTATTATCCTAAGCATTGTACTTTTACAGAAAATCATTTTAACTTCCAATTAATTCTTGTGAAAAATTTATAAAACCCAATTCACCCCCCTCTTGGGTTCCAACCATTACTTTCAATTGGTATCAGAGCTTGGGCTCTTGATTTAAGACTTAACCGTCTAAGAGTAAATATGGTTGGATCTAGTGAGTGGTTTATGTCTGAAAATTGTTCTTTCACAGAACCTCCAATTTTTTATGCTAATCATTTTCAATATTGGAAGTATGAAATGAAAATTTTTTTAATTTCAGTAGAGCATAAACTATGGGAAATTATAGAAAATGGTTTTTATATGCCTGTCAAGGAAGAACAAGGAAAATACATTCCAAAACCCAAGAGTGAATGGAATGATACTGAAAGAAGTTTAGTGCAACTCAATGCTAAGGCAAAATTGATTATTTCTTGTGCATTGAGTCAAGATGAATTTTTCAGAATTTCCAATTGTGCAACTGCTAAGGAAATGTGGGAAACTTTAGAAGTTGCATATGAGGAAGATCTTGTTGCAATGGAATTAAAGTCTAGAAATCTCATTAATGAACCCGATATCACTCAAATGAAAAATTGTGAAACCATTAATGAGATACGACTTGTGCTTAATCAATTGCAACCTCTTGGTGTTGAACTTACAGGAAAATCTCAAATCACCAAGATAGAAGAAAAAGAAAAAGGAGAAAAAGAGAAACCACAACCAAAAACTAAATCATCAAAGAAAGCTTACCTATATTCCATTTGGGGAAATAGCAATTCCGATGAGGAGAACACAAATGAAGAAGCCAACACTTGTCTTGTGGCCAGAGATAAAGATGAGGTAAATTCATTTGACTACTCTTTTGAAGAATTACAAGATGCCTTTGATGATTTACATGAAGAATCTCTTATACTTGCAAAGAAACTAAATATTTCAAAACAGAAAAACTATTCTCTTGAAAATGAGTTGGAAACATTGAAAAACGAATTTTCTATTTCCAAGGAAAAGAATTTTGTTTTTGAAAATCAAAACAGAACTTTGCAAGAAAAGAATTTGATTTTAAAGGCAAATATCTCTACCAACAAAAATTGCTTTTGTACCAAGTGTGATTCCTTGAAAAAGGAGAATGAGGATCTTAAAACACACTTAAAAAACTTTCTCAAGGTAGAGAAATTCAAAACTCTTCTGTTGAGAAACAAAGTAGTAGCTTTAACAAAATTGGTTTTGTTCTTAACAAGTCAAATCAGAAATATTTCGAAAACTACTTTGTTCCTACAAAAATGTCCAAAAGTCCACCTTGCACTTGTTTTTATTGTGGACTGAAAGGACACAAGTCTTACTCCTGTTTTTATAAGAAAAATCTTATTCATGGAGTAAAAATGAAATGGGTTCAAAAAGGACCTCATGACCCAGGCAAACTCAAAAAAATTTGGGTATCAAAGACAAAGGATTAATTTGCAGATTTACCTCGAAGCAAGGAGCGGAAATAACTTTTCAATGGCTACATCATTCAAACTCCACTCTCTTGCATCAAAAGGAGGCAATGGATAAGTAAACATATAAGCTGGAATGCATTGTAAGAAATTTGACTGATATGTTTACTGCTCTCTAATGCTTTTGTCTGTTCTCTAATATGCATTACATCTATCCTTGATACTCATGCATGCTATATCTGAAAACAATTGTTAGGTGTGCAGCTTATAGATTCAAATTTTGTTTTGAGATAAAATCTTTCTTTCAAATTTTGCTCAAACTATCCTTTTTACTGCATCATGAAAACTTGCTTCCATTACACGTACATTTTTTTTTTCTTCACAACAATAAGATTACTCCTACCCATAGTATTTATCCTTGCTGTAATCTTATTTAAATATTTTCAATGAAATCAAATTTATTACAAAATTGCATTTCATGTAAGCATAGCACTTTTATTAATATGGCATATCTTGAACATAATGTTGCTCCTAGTGCTCGAGATTTATTTGAACATCAAAGTGCTCCACCAAAAGTGTTTTGCAGGAGTTAATCCTCAAAATTATCCTCTAAAGCACATTCTTTCCTCTGCTCTCCGAAATCAGTAAGATTTATAGTTTTGAAGTTGGTTGGTCGACCAACACTCCTATCAGTAGTCGACCAACGAAGCCTACATTGAACCAATGCTTGATAGATCTTGCAAATAATCAATCAATTAAGATCATTAAAATTGTAAGAAGACAGGATCGATTAAAAGAAGAGCAATGAGCAAAACAAGGATATCAAAATCTTGAAGAGGAACTTCAAGAAGCAACAAAAGTTTGCCAAAATTGATGAGTATCTCTATCCTTTACTTGTTCATTATTTAATTGAATGATACTCCTTGATCTCAATTGTACATTCTGGTAAATTTTTTTTTACTGTCATACTTTCATTGCAATGACATATTGTTTTCTGACATCTTACATACTTGATCACAACATGACATATAAAAATATGTTAAATACTTAAATTATTTTTTTTAATACATCATGGTTTGAGCATTATACATATCATCTCTTTTACATAAGCTGTAACTTATGAACCATTGTTTATGGATTATAGTTTATATCTGATTATATCTTATTAATCCATATTACCTCAATTATGTTACTACATACTCTGATTATAATATGTTTTATCTTGAGTAAGTATGTAACTTGCTTTTGCTTTGAAATGATGATATATATATCCATGTCAGAAAATTCTTTCTATCTTTAAAATGGATATATATTTTTCAAAATATATATATCCTTCTATTGTACAAAATTTGTGCGACTGATTTTCTTTATCTTTCTTTATTATTATAATTTTTTTTAAGTACCGTCATCTGAAAGAAACCACTTGCATTAAAAAAAAAAAAACAAACCGAAGGATTACATTGCATTAAAAAAAAAGGGAAGGTTTGCTCATAGATGAGCAATCTACAGGCAAGGTGGTCTCGGATTAGGTGGGTTGTATTGAATCATCACCCCTCGGCTATTTCTTGGAGCAAGAGATTGAGCAATGTCACGGAGGGTAGTGTAAATCCCATTCATACAATCAACACTTCTTTGTTGTTGATTGCAGAAGCATTGGGTAGACCAATAGAAGAACCTATCTATTCTTGAAGTTAGTGCCGCATTGTTGCGTTTAGCTAACTTCTCCTGGTCCTCTATCATCTTCTTGAGTTTCTTCACCTCCTGCTCCAGACAAGCAATTTTGTCTTCTGACGTATGGCCTGTACTAATCTGCTCAGCTTCTTCGATCTTCATCTTCTTCTTTTGGTTCTCTTGAGATTCCTCCAAAGGTCTTTTGCCTTTGTCCTTGCCTAGACTCAAGTTTAAGTCGAGCTCTTCCTCCCTTGCCTCTACTGTGAGATCAATGAACTTTCTTGCTGCCATGGTTTGGAAAATTCAAAAATTTTTGTAGGAGTATGAAGAGAGAGGAATGTCAGAAAGTTATAGGCTCAGAGATGAATACTCTTTGTGGTGTGGTAATTGAGAACTCTGGGGCAGTCTTTATAGAGAGAAAATTATGACTAAGAGCCAACGAAGATATCTCTTCGCCGCACCCCTACACGCTCATCCTATGGATTTTGCAAGCTGGAAGCCAGAAGTCTAGGGTACGCATGCACACCGATAACGCGTCACATTAATGACAAAACCACGAAAGTCAATTTTCGGTGGATTTGCGGCTGATTTAATTTGTTTTGATTAGAAATTTTAAGGATTAATAAAATGGTGATATTCAGAACCGTATTTTTCTGCTTCGTTGTGTTGTTCTTGAGAGCTTTCAGTATAATATACATGATTGATTGCATCATGCTATGATCACATGTATCTAAGAACATATGTTGTGTATGCAATTCATGCATCATGAGCGAAGGCTATGGCTAAGAATAATATTTCATGATTCCACATGCACTCATACAAAATGAGCTGTCAAAATTTTTACATGTACTTATCCTCAAGATACATATATAAATTCATTTTGAATGGGTATATAAATTGCTTCCTTTGTGATGAAATTTATCTTATCCTTTATGAAGCAAATTTGTTTTGAAAAAGGACTTTAAAAATGCTTCTGTTATGTTAATATGTTTTATCATATGAAGCAACATTCTTTTTGAAAAAGAAAAGATTTTAAAGATCTCTTTTGTTGTAGATAACAAAAGGGATGAAAAATATTGATGTTTCATATATGGATTATGAACTATATGCTTGAATATATCTTATTACACTAATCCATATATATTGCTTCCTTAGATGAAACGTTTCTAAATTCCTTCGAAGCAAAATGTTTTTGAAAAATATCGTGAATCTCTTGAATTGCTTCCACAATGCTGAAATTGCTTTACCATATTGAAGCATTATCTGTTTTGAAAAGAAAATGATTTGAGTATCCTTATTTTAAATCACTTTTGCTATATGTTGAAATAATTTTATGCATATATGCAGAAATTGTTTTTCAGAAATCTTGAAAAATATTATTATTCGATTTATGGATTATGATTAATATTCTTGTTTATATCATGCTTTGCTAATCCATATATCATACTTCTGCTGTGTGCTGTAAATATTTCTATCATATGACAGAAAATGATGTTTTTTTTTCAAAGAGTTTAATTTTTCTGCTATTTACTAAAAATGCCTCTTCATAAACAAGCAGAAATCATTTTCAATGAAAATATTGTAGAAATTTCTTCAAAAATCTTACTTCAAAATTCTGCAATCAAAAACTAAATTTCCTTTATAATGATTTGGACAATCTTTTTCAAAGGAAAAATGTTATGAAATTCAGGGGGAGCTTTGTCTCACTTGAATGTATTTTTTTTTTTTGAAAAAGAATATATCTTGAAAAATTGGATATTCATTATTCATTATTCTTTTTCAAATTATGCAAGGTTTAAGGGGGAGCCTAAAACTCTTTCAAGTTTTATCTTTTGGCTCATTTCATTTGACATGAGAAAAATTTTTCTAAAATTTTCTTTTTACATGTCAATGAAATCAATGATAAGTTTTGATGTATCCTTACCCCATACTATATTGACATCTTCTGACATTCTGACTTAAAGAAGGTATGTGCTTTAACTTCTATATATTGTGTTCCTTACACCTTTTTGTTGATGTCAAATAGGGGGAGAAGAAACAATAGAAAAATATGTATACGTGCTTATAACATTGCATTCATTATCTTGTGATACATATTTTTATGTGGTGATTTGTCATCATCAAAAAGGGGGAGATTGTTGACCCTAAGGCTATATGCCATAAGTTTTGATGATTACAAATGTATTTGAATAGTAGCATTGATATATATAAAGATTAATTATCATATATATGCTACAAGTACTTAAGCATGATTATGTTATTTAATATGTATGTTGCATATATTGAATCATGCTATTAAACTAACCATTGGGTTTGCAAGTAAAATATATTTTATAGGTTGGTTCAAAACAAGAAGAGTGAGGATTGTATTGAAGAACAAGGAAAAGCAATATCATGCTTCACTCAAGGAAAACAACATGCAAGGATGAAGCTCCAATAAATGAAGAATTAGAAGATTTGAAGTCTTGGAAGCTTGGATGCATCAAGATAGCCTATGTGTTTAAATTAGGTATATTTTATATAGGCTAGTATATTTGTGCAACTCAATGATTTAGATTTGCATACATTGGCTCAAGCATTTTTGAACAAAAAGATAGTGAGATACGAAGTTTTACAAAAGTTATTTTTTGACCTTTGGTCACTCCTTATATCATATCTCATAAATGAAAAATCAGTTTTTCAAGTATTTTAATCTCATTTGATAGTAGACTGAAAGATCTTTTCAACGGTATATTATTTATTCAAAACGGAGTCCAAATGAGAAATATATGACTATTCAAAATATAGTTTGAAAAACTGAAAGTTGATTTTACTGTAATAAAAAATTATTCTGTTCTGACCTATAGTCAGTATTTTGATTATATCTTTTAAAAGAAAAATAATTTTTGAGTAAAACTTGGCTCATTTGAAACTAGACTCCAAGAGGTTTCCAACGGTATATTATTTGTTTAAAACGGAGTTCAAATGAGGGAGTTATGAATTTTTAAAGAAAGCTCAAAATCTGGACTGCACTATAACGGCTAGTTTTGTAAAATCTTATATATATGACCTTAGATACACGATTTTGAGTAAGAACCTACAATGTGATATTAACTTCTTCTATCATCTTTGAGAGAAAGGAAAGCATTCTTGAGCCAAATCTTGCATATTCTCTATCATTAGAGTTATTAGAGCTTCATTTGTTTTCATCTACTCTTTAGAGAGTGTTTCTTTGTATTGTTGATTTTGATCAACACATATATTATTCTGAGTTGAGGTTCGCAAGTACCGGTGTTGGAAGAACTTGCTTTGGGTTGAGGAGGAGCCCGGATTCATAAATTCTTCATTGTGGTTTCGCAAATACCCGGATCGAATTTGTGTGGTTGTAGTGGTTTGCAAGTACTCGGATTAAACTTGCAATTATAGTGGAAATACTCAAGTGGTCTCTTGAGGACTGGATGTAGGCTTGGATTAGCCGAACCAGTATAAATCTCCGAGTTTGCTTTCTCTATCCCTTACTTTTTAATTTGTACATATTGATATCTATTCTTTAATTTCTTGATCTTTATAATTATTTATCTTGACAGCACATTGATTTTCTGTATTGTATTTATTATCCTAAGCATTGTACTTTTACAGAAAATCATTTTAACTTCCAATTAATTCTTGTGAAAAATTTATAAAACCCAATTCACCCCCCTCTTGGGTTCCAACCATTACTTTCAGGGTAGGTTCATTCAGTGATGTAATGTGAATGACTGTCGTGTGTATAGAGAACTCGGTCTGGTTGCATGAAAAAGAATGGTATGATGCTTAAGAGAAAGATAGGCTTACGGAGGTGAAATGAAATTCACTTTCCGTGACGGTCACGTGCTCAGATTTTGGGACGTGACATTTACTGTTTGGTTCTGTTTTAGCCCTAGGTTGAGTTTAAACATCCTACTTTTGCACTAAGATACCACCTGTTAGGGCACTAAGAGTATCTTTAGTGTGAATTTGACTTGAGTTCTTATTGTAGGTCTCATAATATTACATCAGTTTAAGCAACTTCTAACTACTGTAAGCAACTCTGTATTCTAATAGTGAACCTCTTAACAACCCAAAAATGAGTTCTATAATCGACTCTCTACTAATATTTATTGTGAGTTAATTATCTTATTATTACTTTTTGTATAAGAACTATTTTTTATATAAAAAATGTTCTTACTCGTAATAGTCAGTATGGCGAACTTTAGTGGTGAACCAAAATAAGAACTATTTTTTAAATTTAATAACTCTTTAAAAATTACTACTGGAGATGTTCTAAGTAATTTATGATACATGGCATTGCTAATTTATTAGGATACACATCATGCACCAATCTCAATTGCTTAACTGTGTACAAAAAGGTAATTCCTAACTTTCTTAACTTTAATCAAATCTAGTGGCTTTGGATTTATATGCGAATTCAAATGGTATGATTGTGGTTGTCACGGCTTTTGTACTTAGAAGTTAGTAATAATCCAAAGCATGCTAAGTTTTATTTTATACTAAGCTATTAGGTATAACTGTTTTAGGTTTACAAACTAAACTTGCTAGTTTTGCTTGCTATTTATAGACTTATTGCTTAGATAATAAAACTTAAGTTATACCTTTAATTGTTTACTGCAATGTTATATATATTTGCATTTGAAAGTGTGTTCACCGTAGCTAAGCACCATTTTTTTTCGTAGTGAATATATAAATTTGTAATAATACATTTTAATTGGCATTCAATAATGATAGGAAATAAAATTAGTATATTAGTGTATAATTTTTTTTAAAATATATTCTGTATAATATGTGTGTGTATATATAATATTTTGTTTGATTCGGGTTTGAACACTTATAATTCCACTGGTGACTTGTTCAACTCATAGTGGGTCGGTATATTGATAATGTTTATATTAAATATCTATTAAGATTAATTTCATTAAGTTCTAAAATTCTTCATTCGAGTATATAAATCATAATAAATATTTAATATTATCTCCAGAAGGCTTCTTTCGATTATATAAAGTTTCTAACAGAAATGTTGATCGCGAAGCAAACTAATAATTGACAGGAGAGATTTCGAATCCTTGCTCTTGAGATTGCAAAGGTTAAGTTAATGGAGCCAAGCTGTATTAACAGTGTAATATAATTTTGATTATGCCATGTATATAGAAACTTTCATTTACACTACAATAAAAAAAAAGTAAAATTTGGGATAATTTTTTTTATTTCTTAAATTCTTGCAATTCCATCTCAAATTTTATTTTTGATTTTTGATTTTGTTAGAAAATATAAAATTTTGAAATAGAGTTATAGATAAAAATTAGAGACGAAATATTTTTATCCAAATTTGAGACAAAAAAAAATTATTTCTGATCAGTTTCAAGACAAAATTTTCTTTTCATCTCATATCAATTTAAAATGAAATTTTTGCAGCTTTGAAGCAGATTTTTTGGCCTCAGATTCTTAATTTTCTTCGAGTGTTATGTCTTGGCCAAACATAATTAAAAACAAAAGTATTTTTAAAGAAAAGTAATCATTTTTCCCACTTCCGAGGTAAAATAAGTCTTAAATTGCTTTCTTACGTGAATTACAGAGAATATAAGCATCAAATTATACCTTATAATTTTTAAAACTTATTATAGAAAACATCTCAATCATAAAGAATGGTACATTGTGAATTATAAAGTCATTGAATTGAATGCCAAAGTTTAACCCAACAACAATCGTCACAAGTCTAATAATAATAGGAATGATAACAATAACAATGATCAGGGCACATATATAGCAATGTGTATATATTATTCTTAATATTATAATCATAATTCATAATCATGTTTATGATGAAACTCGATCACTCTCCTATTGCAATATATCTGCATATTACACAACTTAACACATTCAAAAACCATCGTACGTAATTTGAAAGAGATAAAGCATGGCCGACAATCCAACACCAGGTCCTAAATAGCATTTATTAAGTATTGAATAGATTACTTATTTAGCTCCTAAAAAATTATAATTATGTTAATTTAGTCTTTGAAAGATCGAGTATCTTAATTTAATCTTAAAATAATACATTTGTTTAAATTTAATCATTTTGTGTGTAACTAGATTGCACCTACAATTATTAAATTGAGATAAATATAATTTTTTAAAAATTAAATTAAAATACATGATCTTTCAATAATTAAATTAAAATAATTATAATATTTTAGAAACCAAATCAATAATTTACTTTAAAATCTTTGACACTACAGCATGGCCTTACGTATCTGAATCAGAATGTCCAGAATGATCATGGTCACCATCGCTTTTGAAGGCTCCCTTCTTCTTTTTCTTCTTCTCCTTCTTCCCCTCCTTTCCGGCCTTATGGTGGTGGGCCGGCTCGGTGAAATCCGAGATCTCCATGCTCACGCCTGGATCATTAGCCTGGTAACTCCCAGAAAACATGATTGAGTTGTTCAAGGCCTGAAAATTGCTGTTCACGTAAGCCTTCAATGGCTCCTCCTCCTCCGGCTTTTCCGACTCCCCGGCCGGCTTTCCGTCCACTTCACTTCTCAGGGTGGCACCGTCATTGGTGCCGGAAAGAGTGATGATCCTAACACCACCGTCGTCGTCGTCTTCCTTGTGGTGGCCTGATCTGTGAAGATCAGTGACACGATTAGTAATGGATGTGACCATCTCTCTGATGTCTCTGTCTAGTTGCTTATGCTTATCCCCTTCTGAAGGGAAATGGTTGGAGTTCACTGCTTCTGAAGGCATAATTATAATAAGAAATAATTTTTCTCTCGATTATGTATTTGGGTTTTGTGGTGAACTTCAAATGAAGGTGTGGTGTTATATATAGTGAAAGTTGCTGTGGAATAAAGTGGCGGGATTACTTGAACGGCAATGTAAGGATTTGTGATTTATTCAAAGCAGATTGGGATTGCTTGACAATGAGTTTATCTCATATGCTTTTGTGACACTTATGTTTCTCGCTGTGAAATGATTGAAGAGAAAGAGCGCACCCTTAACGTAGACTAAAATCCCATTCTTGACAAATAAGGTATCCGTCAATTTGATCCCTTATAATTTTTTTTTAAAATTTAATTCTATATGAACAGCATATTTTTTAATTTGATTATGAATATTTTTAATTTGGTCCATCAGAAATAAATATGTTATCAATTACATGCTTCTATTAATGTGTTCTATATTAATGAAATTAACAAGGTCAATGCTAATATATTTTTTGACACATTATTGCTTATTTACTATTGTATAATATATAAATTGACAATTAACTTTATCAACAGCCAAGTAATGGAATAACATTATTGGTTATTATTTTATGGAAAAAAGAACTTTTTACGTCTGTAATGTTTACACAAAGTTTTGATGTGTTTATAACATTTTGTTTGCGTCAATTATGTTATATATATTTCTTTTTTGAATCAAATCTATCTTTTTTACTGTTATTCTACTGATAAAAAATGTTGATTATGTGGTCAGCAAAAAAAACATATTCGAAACAAAAAATAAAACATGTAGGATATAATTGACACAAAAAAAATAATGATGTAAAAATAGTAGGTTTGAGTCTTACATCTGTTTCATTTCAAATCTACTATTTTTACTAACTACTAGTAAAATGTATAGATTTAAAATAAAAATAAAATATGTAGGACATAATTGGCACAAAAAAAATTAGGGATGAAATTGAAACTTAGTGTAAATGTTAGGAATATAAAAAGTACTTTTGTCTTATTTTATTTGTAAAAGGGATCAAATTAAAATAATATCCTATCTTGGAAGGACGTAATTGATTAGGCAATTCTATAAGAGATTAAATTGACATATATCCTTTATATAAGGGATCAAAATGAGAATACTAATATATGGATGACCAAAACGAAAAACAAAATAAGAATTTAGTCAATATATATATATATATATATATATATATATGATAGAGTAAAAATATCCTTATACAAGCTTGAGCATCAATTGAAATAATTATGGTTACACTTTGGCTAATAATTTATCCTTTAACAATTATCTTACTAGAAATCAAACACATAATAATTTTGGCTCTAATTCATTGTTAAATTAACTATTTATTACTAGGACAAAATTTATAACTAAAAGTCATGACACACAAGTTTTATATCCTTTTTTAATTATTAATTGCACTCAAGTACAATGACTTAATTCTACATTGTGAGATAATTACTATTACGTCTTAACCATCAAGATAATCCCCTTTCCATCCTCCTTGTGTTGAGAAATTCATAAGAAATATACACACACACATATCTATATATGATACCACATTATTTATACAATTGCAAATAAAATTAAATCATTTGTTTATTGTTTCTATATTTTACTTACATCTCCTTTACTTAAAAATTAGGCAATAGTAAGAATCTTTTACTGAAAATTATAATAATTATTGCTAAAAATATAGTATACTAACTATTTTTTCTACTATTCCAATAATAACTAACTTCACCTACAATTTACTTGAAGATGCTAAAAAATGTTATAGAGATTTCAGCAATTCACAAGTGTTGCTAAAATAAGAAAGTACTTATTTCCTATTTTAGCAAGTCTCACGTTGGTTAGCTTTGTAGGTAGAGGCAAGTATTCATAATATAAAGGAGAAATTAGTATAATTTGAAAGTTTCACATTGCCTAAATTGATCATGAGGCTAGTGTTTATAAAAGAGAAACTTGTGCACATAGGCCTATTTATATGGGTTATAACTTGAATTAGTTTGCTATTGACATGTTTTTAGCAACTTCATCTAGTTTAACCCAATCAAACTTAGTTTTTGACCAATGTTGGTCCATCCATTTTTTGATTAACTGTCATGAACTTTGTTTGTGGTTTTGTAAAATTAAATTATGTATTTTTTATGTTTAAAAAGTTATAACTAGTTTTACGCTATGACAAAAGTAAGATTTCCTAGCAGTTTTTTTTTTTTTTTCTAAAGTAGCATTTATGCTAATGTTAGCAAAATGGAGTTTAGATATCTATTAGTAAAAGGATATATTGACAAAGATATAGCAGCAACTCGTGATTTAATATTGGCAATCAAGAAAACTGGTGATATAACATTCAACAGCAACTTTTTTTGTTTATAATGCCAATTTTAACTACTGTTATATATAATTTTTTCTAGTAGTACCCATACAATAATTAATTATGAAGTCAAAATTTGATGTGATCATTTAACTATTTCTTTTTAGATGATAAATGTTACATTGTGTGAGATTTACGTAAAGTATAAAAATAAAATAAATAACTTAATTTTATTAATTATTTTATAAATAATGTGGCTTGAATGTATTGCGTGCCTAAACTAAAGCGGAAGATAGAGAATATAGAGAGATCCGAAATCGAAAACAGACGATCTCATTTGGTCCTTTTCCTTCTTCCGCCTTTTTCTCTTTCATTAGCTGATTTTTGCATTCAGAAAAAATGGAATAAGAATCTTTTAATGTTTGACATTTTATTGAAATTTAATTTTTTTTACTTCCTCTTTTTTTTTCTCATTTGAACATACTTCTAGAAAAAAAATTTTAAAATCTAAATAAAAATATTAAAATTAAAAATCTTCACTTTTATATGTGGCTAAAAAAATTCATCTATTTTTTTCTCATTTGAACATAGTGCTAGAAAAAAATTTTAAAATCTAAATAAAAATATTAAAATTAAAAATCTTCACTTTTATATGTGGCTAAAAAAATTCATCTATTTTTTTTTCTCATTTGAACATAGTGCTAGAAAAATATTTTAAAATCTAAATAAAAATATTAAAATTAAAAATTTCACTTTTATATGTAGCTAAAAAAATTCATCTATTTCTTTTTCCGTATTATGTTCAATCCAATCATATCTTCAATTCCAGCTATTAATGTAATTCCCAAATGCCAATGAATTGAGATCCGCTGTCTGATTATAATCATGTAAAAATGTAAAAATTTAAATACAATAATTTATTCTTTCAACGTTAAAACTTGATGATAAATTTTTTAAAACTTTAAATTTTTATATCTATCATTTTAAACAACAAAAGGTCCATAAATTATATGAATTTTTTTGCTAGTTTAATTTTTTTAAAACTACGTAGATAAGTAGTGTAAGAATTTTGAAACAAAAAAATTAATTATACTAAATAAATTAAAAGTATAAGAATATCTATTCGCAACTTTTGAAGTCATGGAGATATCTATTGGTTAACATCAATGCCCCACATTGAAAACGGCCATGGTGCTGTCAAGTTATATAAGGGAACCGGTGGAGCGTGAATTTTGTCTGCACAAATGTAACATTTATGGCACTTCCCACTCCATGGTTAACCAAAAGTAACTGCACCTTTGGACTTGTCTTGATGGCATATGTCAATTTGCGTGTATCTCGCAAACATCCTCATGAATTTTTGTCATGAGTGATTGGGCTTCCTGGGAATTGACACATTGTAGCAGGGTGCCATCGTGACTCCTCTTGTAAAGGATATAATTCGCAATAAAGAAGGTCAGCGCTAAGCGCTAATCGGTGTATATTGCTTTCTTATCAGTTTTTGACGCGTTTAGGGGGTATTCCTCGTTTTTCATGTAATTTTTGATGTCATGAAACTAGTGTTGCCCGTCAGGCTCCTCCTAGACAGTAAGCTGGGAAACTCCTTGACCTAGCTTGAATAGGTTGGAGGTAAACTCTATAGGTAAGGCGGATCATGGCAGCGAGGGTCGCTAAGGCGTCCGCGAATTGGTTCTTGTCGCAGGACATATGATGGAAATTAATTTCTTGGAAGTGTTCTATCAATTGATCCAAGAATTTTTTATACAGGATTAACTTTGAATGTATCGTGCTCCATTTATAATTCACTTGATAAATCACCAAGGCTGAATCCCGAAACCATCAAGCTTCTTCACTCTTAGTGCTATGGCAGCCAATAACCCACTAACGAACACCTCAAACTCGGCGACATTATTTGTACACTCAAATAGAAGCACTGCCCAGTGCCATTTCCTTGGGCGTTGGATGCACCGTCAGAGTAAATCTCCCAGCTTTCTCCATTGTTATGTCCTTCATTTTTTTTGGCCAAAAAAGGAATTTCATGCCAAAAAATGATTTTTGATTACGTTTAGTGGACCTTTGATGACGACTTTTAATCAGTTGCCACCAAAAGACCGTCACCACCAAAATACCTTTGGTGGCGACTTAAATCAACAAAATTTTTTTAGACTCAGATTGGTCTGACGGATTGACCAGAGACCCATTCGACTTATATAGGTTTTAACCGATCCACTAACTTGTTGTTCTAGGGTGACTCTTTTTTTTTTATGCAATATTAGAGTTTATTTGAAATTAAACCAAACATATACATACTTGAGATTTGAACCTGGGTCATTTACTTCCAACTATGTGTGTCTTGTCATTACGCACCACTTTATTTGTTTTATGCAAGGGCAAAATATTATATATATATATATATATATATAATATATCATAATTATTTTAAGTTAAAAACATTATAACACTGAAATGAAACAACATCTAACTTAACGAAAAAGAAATATATTATTATTAATAGATTAAGAGATAAACAATATAATTATATATAAATAAAAATAAATTAACTTTTGGTAGTGACTCACAATAGTCACTATAAAAACTCAATTTATTTTTAAATAAAAATAAAAAAAATTTAGACTTTTGATGATAAAAATTTAGAATTGCCACAAAAAGTCAACTTTAGTGGCAATTATAGTCGCCACTGAAAATCATTCTTTGAATAAAAAAACATGTCAAAAAATGACTTTTGGTCATCATTGGTAGCAACTAAAAGTAGCCACCAATGGTCTTTTGATGGCTACTTTGAAAGTCGCCACCTAAAGTAAATTTTTTTAAATATAAGTAAAAAAATTATTTTTTACAAAAAAAAGTGCTAAAAAATGACATTTGGTCACCTCGACACCAATGATATTTTGGTGACGACTTTTAAATTCACCACCAAAAGTCAATTTATTTTTAAATGAAAATAAAAAAATGTCTTTTGGTCACCTTTGGTGGCGGCTATAGTCGTCACAAAAGGTAACTTTTGGTGGTGATTATAAGAGTCGACACCAAAAGTTTAATTTTTTTAATTTTATTTAAAAATAAATTAACTTTTAGTAGCAACTTTTGAAAGTCGCCATTAAAATTCAAACTTTTGGTGGCGACTTTTTTTTTAAATTTTATTTCAAATTAAATTGACTATTGGTGGCAAATTTCAAAAGTCGCCACCAGAAATCTACTTTCAGTGGCAACTCTTAGAGTCGCCACCAAAAGTCAACTTTTGGTGATGACCTTTTTAGTCGTCACCAAAAAGTCGCCACTGAAAATCAATTTTTTTGTAGTGTCCCAAAGACCGTGAACCCTAACCTTTGAACACTTAGAGCCAAGAGATGGACGAATCAGTTAAGTCCCTTGTTGAGAATTTTCTTAGAAATTTCTCACAACGAATTTTAGAGATTTCGAGATTTTGATGGTTTCACTAAATTACAAATTAGCCCCAAAATTTCACATATAAACATCTAATAAGATTAACATATTCACCAAGTGAATTAAAATTCACATGTATTACAAGTCTGGTTAGTGTCAAGTTATAGGAAATTTAGGGTCTCTATGCTACCACTAAGTTCATTTTAATGTATTATACTAGTTTCATGTGAAGATGGGAGGTGAAGAAAAATCTCACAAAAATTACTCATATAGCTCCAAAAATAAGCAGTGGTTTTATAACCTTCTTGGAATTGTATTGTTATTCTTACTTACAAAAACATGATGGAGAGTTTCAATTATTGCTAATAGGTGGGTTTAAAAAAAAAAGTAATTGTAAAGCAATATTCTCTTGATCACGTAGGATTATGTCCAGGTAATTAACATTATTTAAATATTGGAATCATCATACAATTGGTTTCATTATTTTAAGATATTTTTTTAGGTGAAAAAATGTCTCTTATAGTTACAAAAGATTACTGTTTTAGGTATTTTGAATATTTTTTGTAGGTAATTCTACTTGCATTCATATTTAAATAATGCATATGGTGGTTAATCATTATCAAGAAGATGTAAGTGGCTGAATATATTGATGCAAACCGCAGTACTTACCATTGATGTGTGTTGCACTGAGTATGAATTTAACTGTGAAATTTATCTAAAACGGTTCTAACTTTTACTTGCACAAATCATTCTGCAAAGCAAAAACTTTTTTCTAAGGTCAGTTTTTTTTTTCCCTTCTTGGTCACTTCTGAAATTTTCTAGTTGATATTATCTTAAATTGAGAAACTAAAGCAAAAACTTGATTGCTAGAAAGAACCAAAATGAAATGAAGATGTGGGGAATTGTTTGTTTAGAAACTTGATGCAGGAAAATTCTTTTTGGGCATAATATATCAATCTATGGGAGGAAATTGTTGAACAATGAAAAGCTATGTGAATGAAAAACTGCCATTCTTAATCTCTATTGTTAGCTGTGTTGTATTTGTTAACTTATCTTTTCCAAAATGCTTTATGTGCTCATACTATAAACATTGTTTATTTAATCCTAAAGACTAGTTAAAATGTATATCTATCCCTTCTTATAATTGCTTGTCTAGTATGTTTCTTGCAGTTAAGTATAGTACGTTAATTAAATAAAATGTATTGCTTTCACATGTTAGATATATAAATATGAAAAAGCAAATGCTATTGCTAGCAATCCAACTAGAAGAATTAAAACCCTTGAAGCTAAATTTCCTCATTAGCTGTGTGGAGAGGACAAGCTATAAACTTATCATAACTTTTAAATATAATAGATGTCACATAATGAAAAGAACAAATAGCAATTGCTTAACTAATAATAAAAGATATACTATTTTAATATGATAAGATTAAACTCATATATTGTAAAGATATTTGGACCCTGAATTCTTCACACTACAAAAAATTAATTAAATAGTGGCAATTTTTAATCCCATTTAGTGGCGTTTACAAATGCCAGTAGCAAATATAGTGGTGTTTGGTAAAATGAACAACACATGCTATTTAGTGGTATTTAGTTCCAAACGTAGGAACAAACGCCACTAAATTTGAACTCTATGGGGTTTAATGCTTTAAACGCCACTATATATAGTGGCGTTTAGTGGCGTTTATATCTCTCAAATGTCACTATATAGTGGCGTTTATGTAATGTAAACACCACTATATATAGTGGCGTTTAAAGTATTAAACGCCACTATATAGTAGTGTTGATGCGATATAAATGCCACTATATAGTGGCGTTTAAGAGATAAAAATGCCACTATTTAGTGGTGTTTATATCTACCAAATGCCACTATTTTGGAAGACTGGCCAAAATTATATTTGTAACTCATTTACCCTAGTACATTCTCTGCATATACTAACAACCTAATCCGATCAAACCACAAATATGCATATTTATATAAAAGCTACAAATGATTCTATCAAATGAATTAAATCAAACCACAAATGTTTCATTAATAAATTTAATATATAGTTGATTTGTCAAATGATATACAAAAAGTCATAATCCTAAGTCTCATCTTCATCTTCCTCATTGTCATCATCATCATCGTCATCAGCTTCATTCTCTTGATTACAAGATAATGGAGAGCTAGTTGCTTGTGCCGAACCACCTGTAATCTCTTGATCAAAAAACTGCAGTTGCAATAAAAGTATTGTAATAAGTTTATCATTTTTTTATGGAAAAAATTAATACAATTCAGTCTAACTTACCCTTCGTGCAAGATGCTGCTGAGGAGGTAGTTGATTCTATTGGAAGCTTTGCAGGAACTGCATCATTTCATCGTGCTTTCTAGTCATCTCCTCTATCTGAGACCTGAGGGAGGCTTAACATCTCCTCTACTTGAGACTTCAGAATTGCAACCTCTGTCTATAACTCACAAATAGATTGACCCGATGACGATTCGCCAATAAAATGCGAAGTGTGCCCAAACACCTGAGAAAGACAGGGTCCAAATCCCAAACCACACACTTGTCCAGGACGGTCTTCGCTTCCTGAAGCCAGGGCCAATGCATCATGAGGCGAGACTGTAGTTGATGCATACCCCTGCGACTTAATCTCATATATTTTTTCCTCCACACCCCCACATATAAAGTAAAACCATTGTTAACAAACTAGCAATTGTCATAATTCATCTCATATTTAAAAATTTTAAATATAAAACTTATATTGATGGCTCTCACCTCGTCACTGATGTATGAGCCATCTTTCTTCTTGTGAGTCGCTGTCCAAACTTTTGCCCTGCTGATGGGTCTACCATGCTCAGCAGCCTACAGAATTAAAGTTAATTTTAATTATGAAATAATATTATATTATCAATTTAAAAAAAGTTTACCATCTCGGCTCCTTTTTTAGCTAAACTCTTCGCGCCTCCTATGTGGTTGAGGGTTTGAGGTTGTCTACTGGCTTTATTTTTCTCAACCCTTTCCTATAATAGTTGAATGAAATATGTTATTATATTCTCAAAAAATGAAAAAAAAAAGAATAACATTTCAAAGTGTCATTACCAGATAGCGTGGGTCCTAACAGTGTCGAACATAAACATCCCAATCATCCCTTTGAACTCTTTCCGGGACATCTTCTATTATTTCCTCTCTCAATCTAATCCCGTTGTCCTGAGCCTTGTAAAGATATCGATGTCCACTCTTCCAACCTAAGCCAATTTTCTTTATAATGAACTTTCTTTCTGTGTCGCTCTCAACAACAAATCTGGTCTTAAACATAAAAATAAAAAACTTAATTAGAATATATATAAATTAAGAAAAAATAGTATGTGAGTAATCGATAACTACTACTGCAATATCACTTAAAAACACAACATCCTTGTAGTCACGTGGAACGGCCTTCCAATCAGGACAAGTGATAGGTAGGGCTGTGTAGTTACGCCCCTTAGGACCCGTGAATGATGACAACAGCCCTCCAGCATTTCCGATGGGCTACACAAGATCATTCCACTCTAGTCTGACCATCCGACCCAAGGGAAGAGCCCATAAAGAATCCACCAATAGTCGCTCAGTCTGCACAACTCCATTATCATCTATAATAGGAAAGAAAGATTTCTTTAACTTATATCTATAAATAACATTAAAATTAACTAGTGGCATAAAAATGTAATAGATTACCAATCGTTTCCACAATCCAAAAACCCGATGTGTGAGAACGTTGTTCAGAAGAAGTCTCAAGCTGTGGCATTGTCACCTCAGAATGTAGTGATGGAGCCTTGGGATGTGCAGCCTGAAGCTATGGTGATTGAGTCTGAAGTTGTGCTAATGATGATCAAGTGTGAGGAGTTGTCTGAGTGTGAAGTGGAATGACTGGCTCCATACTCATGGTATCTACACCACAACTAGCTGATGGACTCGATAGTGGGCTTCCACTACTAGAAGCTCTATTTCTAGCAATAGAGCATGATCTGCTCTTTTTCTTAAATAATCTCTTAATAATATGCTTAAATAATAAAAAAAACACATGTTAAAAGTCTGAGAAAAAGAAATAAAGATAGCACAATTAATCACATTCCAATTTATAAAAAAGGAAAAAGACAATTCTCACTCTGCATTGTCAATGATCTCCCTAGCTAGTAGTAGATTTGTTTCACCATCAGGGAATAATGACTCTAATTCTTGGAGATGATATGGTTCATTTTCGTATATCAAGTCCTCTTTGTCATCTCCCATATTATATAAATCTCTTGGTTTTAGATAAACAACTATCTTCCAATTCGTATCATGCTCATCATCCATATAATAAACTAATTAAGCTTCTGAAGCTTGTATATATGGCTCATCGTCTTTATAATCACCAGTATGGATCAATCGTGAAAAATTTACAGATGTAAAGCCAAAGTCATCAACAATGATCCCCCTAGGATTAGTTGTATTTGCCAATTTGCATTTAAATAACATTACCATAAATCTTCCCTAGTAATTTAGCTCAATTATATCTATAACTTAACCATAGTAAGGAACACCTCCGAATTGCATGTGTTCATCACTACTGCTCGCATAACTTCTGGTTCCAAATGTATCGAATACCCCACTATTCTGGGTCCTCAAACCCTTATCCCGTTCTACAACTCAAAATTTAAATCTGTTGATGTTATATGCAGTAAATCGTCTTACTCTATTAAGAGGGTCTGGTGCAAGAAATCAAAAATCCATAAAATGGGATCTAAAATCCCTCATAATCTTTAAAAAAAGAGAAAATTATGTCTAATTAGATTTTTAAAAAATAGAATTAAGGTAATACACATATATGAATAAAAATTTACTCACACGCTAAGAAAACTATCCAACGAATTCTCGATGCACCCTTCAGTCAATTTTAGCTTAAAACCGTGTGTGATATCTTAATTGTCTCTTAGTAATTTCCCTAAACTCCTTGTAACAAGAGAAATAATAATTATTATGGAACATGAGCTAACATGATGTAGAGATTGACAATTTTATTCTACTTATCGAGAAAATGGATCAACTTCTTTACAATTAGTTAATACATGTCGATGAGCTTGCAATTTCTCTATCGGAGACAAGGTAGACCACTCGGAACCCTCGACGACCTTTCTAATTGCAAGAAACAATGTGTCAACCACAAATGATCCAACATCAGGGTGATCGTTAACACATCCTAATTGATTGAATATTATCTCGACTCCTTATAAATATCTTGAACAGAAGGTTAGAACTTATTGTGCCATGTAACCCTTTGCAATATAACCTTCTGGTTGAGCCCTATTTCGTACATAGGACTTTAATTTCCCTAGATATCTACAGAAAATCAACTCGAAAGATTGTTATTGAAATCCCTATACATGAATAAGTTACTTAAGCAAAACTATGCCTAGTTACTAAATTACCTCTCTATAGGGTACATCCACCAATATTGAACTGGTCTGCCAGCTTTTACTTCATCAACCAAATGGACGATGAGATACACCATGACTTTGAAAAATGAAGGTGGAAACAACATCTGCATATTCCACAACAGATCATCCACATTTAATACTTTACTGCACAATTGCCTGAAGAATGAGCATAAGTCAATAATAACTGCAAAAACTTGTTTTTAGTAGTGTCTTTCTAATAGCTAGTGGTAAAAATTGCTACATGAGGATGTGTGAATCGTGACTCTTCAATCCTCCAAGTTTCTGCTACCTTAAATCAATACATCTAGAAATATTACTAGAATAACCATCGGGTACAATAATATTTTTTAATGTCTTCAGAAACATTTCTCTGCATTATTCATGGCAAAAACAGCCTGAGGATATCTACCAGTTTCATCAGGCCAAAGATCTGATCTAATACCCATTACTTGTAGATCTTTTCTTGCATTTAAATGTTCTTTAGACTTACCAGAATCATTTAGCAGTGTGAAAACGGCATTGTTACAAACATTTTTCTCTATATGCATCACATCCAAATTGTAACGTATCAAGTTGTTCACCTAACAAGGAAGATCAAAGAATATGATCTTCTTACGCCATTGTTGAAGGCTCGCATTTACATCACCAGCCCCTCGTGCCCTTTTCCTCTATCCATCATAGTCCACCTCTTTCCCAAACACGACATTAATGTCTAAAAGCTGACTCAAAATGCCAGAACTAGTCATTTTCATCGGAGGACCTTTCTTTTCCAATTTACCGTCAAATTGATTTTTAGCCAATCTGAATTTATGTTTTGGGTCTAAGAATTGACGATGTCCCATAAAACACCACTTTTGACTATCTGGAAGCCGATAAGGAATAGAATCAAAGTGGTAAACTGGACATACTAACCCAGTATGAGTGTTCCATCCAAACAAAGTCCCAAGACCAGGAAAATCACTAATAGTCCATAAAATAGCTGTACGCATGTTAAACATTTCATTTGTTTGAGCATCGTATGTTTCAACACCAATAGTGCACATCTCTTTCAACTCCTTTATCAACGGCTGCAAATAGATATCAATATCATTACCTGGGGCTCCTTTCCCCAAAATAATCATTGACAGAATGAGAGAACTTTGTTTCATGCACATCCATGGAGGGAAGTTGTAAGGTATTAGAACCACTGGCCAAATGTTGTAACTTGTACTTAAATTCTTGAATAGATTGAAACCATCAGTTGCTAACCCAAGACAAACATTACGAGGATCTAAAGCAAATTGATAATTTGTCAAATCAAACATTTTCCAAGCTTCACAGTCTCTTGGATGTCTGAGTAACCCATCGTTATTCCTATCCTCAGCATGCCATCTCATGTGTTTAGCAGTCTTAGATGACAAAAACAATCTTTGTAATCTAAGTTTTAATGGAAAATATCTAAGTATTTTGGCAGGTCGTTTTCTCCTCTTTCCACTTTCACTTGACACACATTTACCCTTAGGTTTCCATCTAGATACATTGCATTTTTTACAGACATCTCTATTTTCATCATCCCCCCAGTATAACATGTAATCATTCAAACATGCATGAATTTTAGTGTAATTCAGCCCCAATTTATTGATAGTTTTCTTGGCCTCGTAGAAAGATGTTGGAATTTTAGCATGTCCATATGCATCTGCTAATGACTCTAATACCATTGACATTGCCTTGTTAGTTATCCAACACATACACTTGATGTGGTACAGTCTTATCAAAAATGATAATTTTGTAAATTTCTCACATCTTTCTAACAGATTCTGTTGTCCATCTTTAAGTAACTCATAAAACTCTCTAGTTTCATTGTTCATTTGATTTAATGGAACAAAAGTTTCATCAACTTCTACTCTCTTATTTCTAATGTGGACACCAAATGCATCATGGACCATATCATGCATAGGATTGTCTGAGTTAATTCTATCTTCTACCATGTGTGGCCTTGAAACAAAATCCACAAAGGACTCTACCATAAGTGTCTCCCCATGTCGAGACCAAAACGTGTAACCTTGTAGGAATTGTTTGAGAATTAAGTGTTTGTGCACAACTTCTCTAACATGCCACTTCTTGAATTTACATTTGGGACATGGACATATGATTTTACCCTCAACACTATTATTTGCAAATACAAAATCTAAAAACCCATTAAGTCCCTATATATATTCAGGACTGTTTCGAGGTCTAGTAATCCAAGACTTATCCATTATGTTCTGTAACCAATCAAAACAATGTTTTTTATTAACTATGCATTTTACAACTAACTTAAAAATAGTAAAAACAAATTCTAATCTAATTTTATTAACTTTCATAAGGAAGATTTAAGAAACAAGCACAATATAAAAGAGCAATTGAACTCACTACAGTTAAAGCACAACACAAAGTTAAAGCATAATTAAACCGAACCAATTAAAAGGCTAAACAAAATTGCCTTTAACATTTTAACTATCTATTTACAAAATGAAATTGCATTTCATGTATATTAAAAAGAGCAATTGAATTCACTAAAGCTTACATACAGTAACTTTTAGGGAGACATACCATTTGATAGTCATGTTTTACGTATTTAATTATTATATGTATATCACATGCTTCTTATTTTTTTTCGTGTTCCTTGTGTAAAATATTACAAGGAACATTTCACACTCTTCATATCAAGAAATAAGTAAAGAGGGAGAATTGTGAATATTGTATTTTGTCCAAATACTTTAAGTAACTCAAATATACAATATAAAACAAAGTCACTTTATATTTACTCTAAACGATTAAGGAAAATATGCAAAATAACACAACACCCACAACATAGAGCTGAATCTTACCTAAAGAAGTAATTCACCAAATTCCCAACTCCGACTCCTCAAGAACACCACCGAAAAATAACAAATCCTCGTGCAACCCCAAATTTTCTGGTTTAAGAAGTAAAAAAATAAAAAAAAAACCATTCAAAAAAATGCAAAATGTTTACATTGACTGTATGATGGCTTGAATTGCTTCACCATAAAAGCCTTTTAAAAAAAACACCACCATATAATATGGCACTCAAAATTATTTTAGGAGTGTAAAGATCAGTATACAGTTATACATCCAGTTACTAGTTAACTCTTGATAACATCCAAAAACTCTTTAAACATTGTTGAATTACAGTAACAGACAATTTATTCTCTAAAATATTGTATTTGTTTTAATTTAATTATTTTCATAGTTACATTACCAAGTCTAATATTGCTTAATCCTAAATTTATATTTGTTAAAATATTACTTTGATAGACCCTATCATTGTTCAAGTTCTCATTTAGACTGTCTAAATACTGGTAAAAGAGGAGAACTTTAAATTTATAGGTTTTCATTTAAATTTAAAAGGTGAGAACTTTGATAGACCCTATCATTCTTCAATTCTTCATCTATCATTGCGTCATTCTATATCAACTAATGTCTAATAACCATGATGTTCCTTTTGAGTAGATATACGAATTGATGTTTAACGAATACCTTTTTGATTCTTTTCTTTCAGAGTTTAAATATCAAATGAAGTAGTCTTTATAAAATATAGACTCAGTATAAATTAATTTTTTAAAAGATTAAATTATATATTTATTTTTGAAAGATTAGCTTAATAATAATATGTAATAAGTTTATAATATTTAAGTGTTGACCCTAAGGCTATATGCCATAAGTTTTGATGATGACAAATGTATTTGAATAGTAGCATTGATATATATAAAGATTAATTATCATATATATGCTACAAGTACTTAAGCATGATTATGCTATTTAATATGTATGTTGCATATATTGAATCATGTTATTAAACTAACCATTGGGTTTGCAAGTAAGATATATTTTATACATTGGTTCAAAACAAGAAGAGTGAGCATTGTATTGAAGAACAAGGAAAAGCAATATCATGCTTCACTCAAGGAAAACAACATGCAAGGATGAAGCTCCAAGAAATGAAGAATTAGAAGATTTGAAGTGTTGGAAGCTTGGATGCATCAAGATAGCCTATGTGTTTACATTAGGTATATTTTATATAGGCTAGTATACTTGTGCAACTCAATGATTTAGATTTGCATACATTGGCTCAATTATTTTGAACAAAAAGATAGTGAGATATGAAATTTTACAAAAGTTAGTTTTTGACCTTTGGTCACTCTTTATATAATATCTCATAAACGAAAAATCATTTTTTCAAGTATCTTAATCGCATTTGATAGTAGACTCAAAGAGCTTTCCAAAGGTATATTATTTATTGAAAACGGAGTCCAAATGAGAAATATATGACTATTTAAAATATAGTTTGAAAAACTGAAAGTTGATTATTCTGTTTTGACCTATAGTCAGTATTTTGATTATATATTTTAAAAGAAAAATAATTTTTGAGTAAAACTTGGCTCATTTGAAACTAGACTCCAAGAGCTTTCCAACGGTATATTATTTGTTTAAAACTGAGTTCAAATGAGGGAGTTATGAATTTTTTAAAGAAAGCTCAAAATCTGAACTGCACTATAAGTGCTGTAACGGCTATATAACGGCTAGTTTTGTAAAATCTTATATATATGACCTTAGATACACGATTTTGAGCAAGAACAAAGTCCTACAATGTGATATTAACTTCTTCTATCATCTTTGAGAGAAAGGAAAGCATTCTTGAGCCAAATCTTGCATATTCTCTATCATTAGAGTTATTAGAGCTTCATTTGTTTTCATCTACTCTTTAGAGAGAGTTTCTTTGTATTGTTGATTTTGATCAACACATATATTATTCTGAGTTGAGGTTCGCAAGTACCGGTGTTGGAAGAACTTGCTTTGGGTTGAGGAGGAGCCCGGATTCATAAATTCTTCATTGTGGTTTCGCAAATACCCGGATCGAATTTGCGTGGTTGTAGTGGTTTGCAAGTACCCGGATTAAACTTGCAATTATAGTGGAAATACTCAAGTGGTCTCTTGAGAACTGGATGTAGGCTTGGATTAGCCGAACCAGTATAAATCTCCGAGTTTGTTTTCTCTATCCCTTACTCTTTAATTTGTGTATATTGATATCTATTATTTAATTCCTTGATCTTTATAATTATTTATCTTGACAGCACATTGATTTTCTGTATTGTATTTATTATCCTAAGCATTGTACTTTTACAGAAAATCATTTTAACTTCCAATTAATTCTTGTGAAAAATTTATAAAACCCAATTCACCCCCTCTCTTGGTTTCCAACCATTACTTTCAATTGGTATCAGAGCTTGGGCTCTTGATTTAAGACTTAACCGTCTAAGAGTAAATATGGTTGGATCTAGTGAGTGGTTTATGTCTAAAATTTGTTCTTTCACAGAACCTCCAATTTTTGATGCTAATCATTTTGCAATATTGGAAGTATGAAATGAAAATTTTTTTAATTTCAGTAGACCATAAACTATGGGAAATTATAGAAAATGGTTTTTATATGCCTGTCAAGGAAGAACAAGGAAAATACATTCCAAAACCCAAGAGTGAATGGAATGATACTGAAAGAAGTTTAGTGCAACTCAATGCTAAGGCAAAATTGATTATTTCTTGTGCATTGAGTCAAGATGAATTTTTCAGAATTTCCAATTGTGCAACTGCTAAGGAAATGTGGGAAACTTTAGAAGTTGCATATGAGGAAGATCTTGTTGCAATGGAATTAAAGTCTAGAAATCTCATTAATGAACTTGATATCGCTCAAATGAAAAATTGTGAAACCATTAATGAGATACGACTTGTGCTTAATCAATTGCAAGCTCTTGGTGTTGAACTTACAGGAAAATCTCAAATCACCAAGGAGATAGAAGAAAAAGAAAAAGGAGAAAAAGAGAAACCACAACCAAAAACTGAATCATTAAAGAAAGCTTACCTATCTTCCATTTGGGGAAATAGCAATTCCGATGAGGAGAACACAAATGAAAAAGCCAACACTTGTCTTGTGGCCAGAGATAAAGATGAGGTAAATTTATTTGACTACTCTTTTGAAGAATTACAAGATGCCTTTGATGATTTACATGAAGAATCTCTTATACTTGCAAAGAAACTAAATATTTCAAAACAGAAAAACTCTTCTCTTAAAAATGAGTTGGAAACATTGAAAAACGAATTTTCTATTTCCAAGGAAGAGAATTTTGTTTTTGAAAATCAAAACAGAACTTTGCAAGAAGAGAATTTGATTTTAAAGGCAAATATCTCTACCAACAAAAATTACTTTTGTACCAAGTGTGATTCCTTGAAAAAGGAGAATGAGGATCTTAAAAACACACTTAAAAAAACTTTCTCAAGGTAGAGAAATTCAAAACTCTTCTGTTGAGAAACAAAGTAGTAGCTTTAACAAAATTGGTTTTGTTCTTAACAAGTCAAATCAGAAATATTTCGAAAACTACTTTGTTCCTACAAAAATGTCCAAAAGTCCACCTTGCACTTGTTTTTATTGTGGACTGAAAGGACACAAGTCTTACTCCTGTTTTTATAAGAAAAATCTTGTTCATGGAGTAAAAATGAAATGGGTTCAAAAAGGAACTCATGACCCAAGCAAACCCAAAGAAATTTGGGTACCAAAGATAAATGAATAATTTGTATATTTGCCTCGAAGCAAGGAGCGGAAATGACTTTTCAATGGCTACATCATTCAAACTCCACTCTCTTGCATCAAAAGGAGGAAATAGATAAGTAAACATATAAGCTGGAATGCATTGTAAGAATTTTGACTGATATGTTTACTGCTCTCTAATGCTTTTGTCTGTTGTCTAATATGTCTTACATCTATCCTTGATATTCATGCATGCTATATCTGAAAATAATTCTTATGTGTGTGACCTATAGATTCAAATTTTGTTTTGAACTAATATCTTTCTTCTAAATACTGCTCAAACTCTCCTTTTTGCCGCATCATGAAAACTTTCATCCATCACATGCATATTTCTCTTGCTTTCACAATAATAAGATTACTCTTGCCTATAGTATTTATCCTTATTGTAATCTTATTCAAATATTTTCAATAAAATCAAATTTATTGCAAAATTGCATTTCATGGAAGCATAGCACTTTTATTAATATGGCATATCTTGAACATAATATTGCTCCTAGTGCTCGAGATTTATTTGAACATCACTAATTTGAGAATCAAAGTACTCCACTAAAAGTGTCTTGCAGTTGGTTGGTCGACCTGCTAGCTCATCAGTGGTTGACCAGCAAGGCTTATATATGTCAATCTGTAAACCAACGCCTCACGCCAGATGCCAACGCTAGACGCTAAGTAAAGAGGATGTTGCAAATAATCAATCAATTAAGATCATTAAAATTGCAAGAAGACAGGATCAAAAGAAGAGCAATGAGCAAAACAAGGATATCAAAATCTTGAAGAGGAACTTCAAGAAGCAACAAAAGTTTGCCAAAATTGATGAGTATCTCTATCCTTTACTTCTTCATTATTTAATTGAATGATACTCGTTGATTTCAATTGAACATTCTGGCAAATTTTTTTTTACTGTCATACTTTCATTGCAATGACATATTATTTTCTGACATCTTACATACTTGATCACAACATGACATATAAAAATATGCTAAATACTTAAATTATTTTTTTTAATACATCATGGTTTGAGCATTATACATATCATCTCTTTTACATAAGCTGTAACTTATGAACCATTGTTTATGGATTATAGTTTATATCTGATTATATCTTATTAATCCATATTACCTCAATTATTGTACTACATACTCAGGTTATAATATGTTTTATCTTGATAAGTATGTAACTTGCTTTTGCTTTGAAATGATGATATATATATATCCTTCAACTCTGCTGAATTTGTGTGGTTGATTTCCTTTATCTTTATTATTATAATTTTTTTTTGAGTACCGTCTAATGAAAGAAATCACTTGCATTAAAATAAAAAAAAAACAAACCGAGGGATTACATTGCAAAAAAAAAAAGGAAAAGTTTGCTCATGCATGAGCAATATACAGGCGAGGTGGTCTCGGATTAGGAGGGTTGTATTGTATCATCACCCCTCGGCCATTACTCGGAGCAAGTGAGTGAGCAATGTCACGGAGGGTAGTGTAAATCCCATTTATACAATCAACACTTCTTTGTTGTTGATTGCAGAAGCATTGGGTAGACCAATAGAAGAACCTATCTATTCTTGAAGTCAGTGCCGCATTGTTGCGTTTAGCTAACTTCTCCTGGTCCTCTATCATCTTCTTGAGTTTCTTCACCTCCTACTCCAAACAAGCAATTTTGTCTTCTGACGTATGGCCTGTACTAATCTCCTCAGCCTCTTCGATCTTCATCTTCTTCTTTCGGTTCTCTTGAGATCCTTCCAAAAGTCTTTTGCCCTTGTCCTTACCTAGACTCAAGTTTAAGTCGAGCTCTTCCTCCCTAGCCTCTACTGTGAGATCAATGAACTTTCTTGCTGCCATGGTTTGAAATTTTTTTTTGGAGTATGAAGAGAGAGGAATGTCATAAAGTTGTAGGCTCAGAGATGAATACTCTTTGTGGTGTGATAATTGAGAATTCTGGGCAGTCTTTATAGAGAGAAAATGATGACTCAGAGCCAACGAAGATATCTCTTCGCCGCACCCCTACACGCTCATCCTACGGATTTTGCAAGCTGGAAGCCAGAACTCTAGGGTACGCATGCACACCAACAACGCGTCGCATTAATGGCAAAACCACGAAAGTCAAGTTTCGGTGGATTTGCGGCTGATTTAATTTGTTTTGATTAGAAATTTTAAGGATTAATAAAATGGTGATATTAAGAACCGTATCACTCTGCTTTGTTGTGTTGTTCTTGAGAGCATATATGATTACATCATGCTGTGATTATATATATCTAAGAACATATGTTGTGTATGCTATTCATGCATCATGAGCGAAGGCTATGGCTAAGAATAATATTTCATTCCACATGCACTTATACAAAATGAGCTGTCAAAATTTTTACATGTACTCATCCTCAAGATACATATATAAATTCATTTTGAATGGGTATATAAATTGCTTCCTTTGTGCTGAAATTTATCTTATCCTTTATGAAGCAAATTTGTTTTGAAAAAAGGACTTTAAAAATGCTTCTGTTATGTTAATATGTTTTATCATATGAAGCAACATTCTTTTTGAAAAAGAAAAGATTTTAAAGATCTCTTTTGTTGTAGATAACAAAAGGGATGAAAAATATTGATGTTTCATATATGGATTATGAACTATATGCTTGAATATATCTTATTACACTAATCCATATATATTGCTTCCTTAGATGAAACGTTTCTAAATTCCTTCGAAGCAAAATATTTTAGAAAAATATCGTGAATCTCTTGAATTGCTTCCACAATGCTGAAATTGCTTTGCCTTATTGAAGCATTATCTGTTTTGAAAAGAAAAGGATTTGAGTATCCTTATTTTAAATCACTTTTGCTATATGTTGAAATAATTTTATGTATATATGCAGAAATTATTTTTCAGAAATCTTGAAAAATATTATTATTCGATTTATGGATTATGATTAATATTCTTGTTTATATCATGCTTTGCTAATCCATATATCATACTTCTGCTGTGTGCTGTAAATATTTCTATCATATGACAGCAAATGATGTTTATTTTTTTATTTCAAAGAGTTTAATTTTTCTGCTATTTACTAAAAATGCCTCTTCATAAACAAGCAGAAATCATTTTCAATGAAAATATTGCAGAAATTTCTTCAAAATTATGCAATCAAAAACTGAATTTCCTTTATAATGATTTGGACAATCTTTTTCAAAAGAAAAATGTTATGAAATTCAGGGGGAGCTTTGTCTCACTTGAATGTATTTTTTTTGAAAAAGAATATATCTTAAAAAATTGGATATTCATTATTCATTATTCTTTTTCAAATTATGCAAGGTTTAAGGGGGAGCCTAAAACTCTTTTAAGTTTTATCTTTTGGCTCATTTCATTTGACATGAGAAAAATTTTTCTAAAATTTTCTTTTTACATGTCAATGAAATCAATGATAAGTTTGATGTATCCTTACCCCATACTATATTGACATCTTCTGACATCCTGACTTAAAGAAGGTATGTGCTTTAACTTCTATATATTGTGTTTCTTACACCTTTTTGTTGATGTCAAATAGGGGGAGAAGAAACAATAGAAAAATAAGTATACGTGCTTATAACATTGCATTCATTATCTTGTGATACATATTTTTCTGTGGGGATTTGTCATCATCAAAAAGGGGGAGATTGTTGACCCTAAGGCTATATGCCATAAGTTTTGATGATGATAAATGTATTTGAATAGTAGCATTGATATATATAAAGATTAATTATCATATATATGCTACAAGTACTTAAGCATGATTATGCTATTTAATATGTATGTTGCATATATTGAATCATGCTATTAAACTAACCATTGGGTTTGCAAGTAAGATATATTTTATAGGTTGGTTCAAAACAAGAAGAGTGAGCATTGTATTGAAAAACAAGGAAAAGCAATATCATGCTTCACTCAAGGAAAACAACATGCAAGGATGAAGCTCCAAGAAATGAAGAATTAGAAGATTTGAAGTCTTGGAAGCTTGGATGCATCAAGATAGCCTATGTGTTTACATTAGGTATATTTTATATAGGCTAGTATACTTGTGCAACTCAATGATTTAGATTTGCATACATTGGCTCAATTATTTTGAACAAAAAGATAGTGAGATATGAAATTTTACAAAAGTTAGTTTTTGACCTTTGGTCACTCTTTATATCATATCTCATAAACAAAAAATCATTTTTTCAAGTATCATAATCTCATTTGATAGTAGACTCAGAGCTTTCCAAAGGTATATTATTTATTGAAAACGGAGTCCAAATGAGAAATATATGACTATTTAAAATATAGTTTGAAAAACTGAAAGTTGATTATTCTGTTTTGACCTATAGTCAGTATTTTGATTATATATTTTAAAAGAAAAATAATTTTTGAGTAAAACTTGGCTCATTTGAAACTAGACTCCAAGAGCTTTCCAACGGTATATTATTTGTTTAAAACTGAGTTCAAATGAGGGAGTTATGAATTTTTTAAAGAAAGCTCAAAATCTGGACTGCACTATAAGTGCTGTAACGGCTATATAACGGCTAGTTTTGTAAAATCTTATATATATGACCTTAGATACACGATTTTGAGCAAGAACAAAGTCCTACAATGTGATATTAACTTCTTCTATCATCTTTGAGAGAAAGGAAAGCATTCTTGAGCCAAATCTTGCATATTCTCTATCATTAGAGTTATTAGAGCTTCATTTGTTTTCATCTACTCTTTAGAGAGAGTTTCTTTGTATTGTTGATTTTGATCAACACATATATTATTCTGAGTTGAGGTTCGCAAGTACCGGTGTTGGAAGAACTTGCTTTGGGTTGAGGAGGAGCCCGGATTCATAAATTCTTCATTGTGGTTTCGCAAATACCCGGATCGAATTTGCGTGGTTGTAGTGGTTTGCAAGTACCCGGATTAAACTTGCAATTATAGTGGAAATACTCAAGTGGTCTCTTGAGTACTGGATGTAGGCTTGGATTAGCCGAACCAGTATAAATCTCCTAGTTTGCTTTCTCTATCCCTTACTCTTTAATTTGTGCATATTGATATCTATTCTTTAATTCCTTGATCTTTATAATTATTTATCTTGACAGCACATTGATTTTCTGTATTGTATTTATTATCCTAAGCATTGTACTTTTACAGAAAATCATTTTAACTTCCAATTAATTCTTGTGAAAAATTTATAAAACCCAATTCACCCCCTCTCTTGGGTTGCAACCATTACTTTCATTAAGAACTATATAAATTAAAATTAAACTTTCAAAAAATAATTGATTTATGTATCTCTAAACAACTATTTTTTTTATATCCAGATCTCTCTCTCTCTCTCTCTCTCTCTCTCTCTCTCTCTCTCTCTCTCTCTCTCTCTCTCTCACTCATATTAAGCAATGGAATTCAATCAGGCACACACACACACACACACACATATATATATGACTATCTCATTTGACTAGCTATCTATCTTAGTTATGATGATTTTATTTCATTCTATGCTTTTACATTAGGCTAAAATACAAGCACCATATGAACTTGTAAATTTGGAAAAACTTTTTTTCAAAGGTACATCTAGACCTTTGAGTCTTTTGACCTCGCTGATTCAAAAAGACCTAAAAATGATGGCATTCAAGAATTTGCCATGCCATCAAAATCATCAACTACTCTCCTTTCACAATATTTATTACTCAACTAGAAGTAATTTTACTCAGATTACAATGAAATACTAGATGAGAATACCTCATTTAATAATAATTCAAACCTAAATTTAAGTTGATGCCCAAAATGGGTCTAAAAATATATAGTAGGTTCTAGATGATAAATACATGAAAAGCAAAGGGTTCATCAACATTAATTACATGTGCTAGTGTCAACTGTCATATATAGTCATATTCTTGAAGCTCCTTTTTTTTTTCCTAATTTTGTCAATCAACAACTTTGATGCCTATTTGATATGACTCCATCCAATAGGCTCTAAACCTACCACCCCCTTTTCTTATCCCCCTTTTCTTTTCCCTACCTTTTTGACTCTTAACTAATAATTAGGGTCTTTTAGTCAATGTGGCAGAAATTTTCCATCTTCAATATTTAGCTAGTTGTTATTGTCGATGTATTTAGGTCAAAAAGCAATCAACTCCTATCATTAACCATTGCCCCACTTTGATCCCTCTTCCTCTAGTTTGTGACTCATTTAGAGATAAATTAACCTAAACCGTAGGTAAGAAAATTTATGCTATAACCATCAATTCAAACTTCAAATAAAGAGACTAGCTCTTAGGGAAGGTCCTTTTAATTGCAAAAGTGAATTGAATCACATGATTCAATTTATGAAAGTGCATCAGCACAGTAATTTGCTTCTTTGTAAATTTAGAAATCACTATTGGTTCTAATGTCATCAATAATTACACCTAAGAAGTAAGTAGAGGCATTCCTTCTCTAGATAAGATGTAGGACAATTAAAGCTTATTTTTTGCTTTGTGCCATTCTTATGTGACTTCAGCCTTACACTATTTACTATAATCACTATTAAGTAATGTTGGAATTAATTTGACTCTACACAACTCATCAAGACCAAATTTTCTCGAACACATACTTACAGTTTAGGTGTGGAACCAAATAACAAATTGCTAGGAAACAAACAAGAAGTGGACCTACCATATCTAATTAGTGAGGGTTCCCATAATCTAGGCTGCAGTCTTATCAGTGGTGCAGGTTGAACCCAGTTATCAAACAAAACAAAGCATGGAGACAAAGATGAACAAATTTATTGATGTTCTTCCACCCATGACCCATTCATCAAAATTGAGTTCATAATCTAGGTTAGTTTTTAACTTCTGTGTTAGGGTGTTGAATAGATTTATATGTCTTTGGTGAATGTTCATTAACTTTGAAAAAAATACAACCCCCTTTTTTCTTTCTACTTCCTTTTTTGATAATTTTTGATTCATTTACAGGATACTTACTTTGTGAACAATTTCGTATTTGAAAATGACCTAATAAGTCAAATAGCTCGTATTGTATCACTACTCACAATGCTATACAGAAGAGACATAGAGACAAAAAATGTCATACACACAGAAAGATTGAACCAAAACTAAATTACCTTTCAATGCAAACTGAGGAGGAAGAAGGGTGGCTTCTCTTTTCTAGGTCTTCAGATCTGCAAAAGGATATGTAGGCTATTCAACACCAAATCGAGTCAAACCAAGCTTCAATTTGTTGGGTGAGACGCAGGAGAGAGGGACGGAGGAAAGATGGAGGAAGGGAGAAGCGTTACCTCAGGAACATAAATGACGGCGAGAGAACGACAGACCAATGGACGACGGCCACGCAAATAGAAGGTCACATGAACAAGGGGGAGAGGGTCACAGATGATTGCGCAAGGCTCACATAATAGAAGGTCACGCGAAAAGGGGCTCATTGTCAAATTAGGGATTTAAGTGAGCAAATATAGTGGCATTTATAATTTAAATGCCATTGTGCATTTACAATTTAAACGCCACTGTATAATGGCATTTAAATTGTAAACGCCACTATGTAGTGGCGTTTAAAGAGTAAACACCACTATGTTGGCGTTTAGTGGCGTTGACTCATCACATGCCACTATATAGTGGTGTTTATTGAGTAAATGCCATAATATTTTGATTTTGTGGCATTTTTTTTATAAACGCCACTAAAATAACGCCACTATATAACAATTTTTTTGTAGTGTTAAAGAGACAAATCATTGTAACAATTCAGTCATATTATATTGTTAAACCATAGGAAACAATTTTCAGTTATGTACAAATTCAACTGAAGTTGTACATCAACCAATATTTTCTCTCTTTTCCAAATTAAGTAACAAAAGCTTAGAGTGATCAAGAAAATAGAAAACTAATGTAAAATGTCTACTGAATCAACAACTATTAAGTCATTGGTCTCCCAAAAAAGAAATCAACAACTAGGTCACAACATTTCAACAAGATTTTTTAGCAACAAATCAACTATAAAAAGAAATCCTTCGACAAAAAATTAGTGGTTAATCAGCTGAAAAAAAATGGTAAATGGCTTTGAAAGAAGTAGTACACTAAGTCAAATACAGCCTCAATGTTATTTGCTAAATTAAGGGTAAATTACAGTTTATCTTCCTATAATTATTTAATTTGACCCATAATCCAATTGGGTTGATCAACTTCAATTTAACCACAAGAGATTAAACTGTAATTTAAACAAGCTGAAAATGCAAAGTTGAAATACCTGTATATGTCTCTTCATAAAATCCAAAGGGTATGTGAAGGTCTTCCTAACAAGCCAATGAGAGCTTCGCAATAGAGGTGAAACAAAATGGATCTAAAAGAAAACAAATAGGATTCCAACATAAAGGTGTTGATGATTCGGATAATAAATATTTTTGAAATGAAACAAAGGAGGGAAAAACTTTTACCTACAAGCAAGCCTTCCAACAGATCAAAGCAGTCTCTATCAAAAGCCTCTACTAATTAACTTGAAGGGGCAAAAAATTCCACATTCTATCAAGCCTTCTAAAAATCTACCAAAATGAACAAATCAAACCCTCTACTAATTAACCTCTCTCCTTTCCTCGAGTCTGCTTAACTATATGCCAATTTCCTTTGCTAATAGCAAAGCTAGAGTCAAATGGTTGAATACAATGCATAAATTGCAACGAATAGTCCATTTATTCATAGATAGAAAAGTGAAGACAACATAATTAGTCTATCATAGCGACTGAATCTGAGGAAGAAAAGAATTCTTTGCCATGTAGGAAAGAAGAAATCAAAAGTAACATTGTAGCAAACAGAGACATCCTGGTGAATAAAAAGGGAAGCATTTTAACAACAAAATGGTAAGGAACAAACCTGCAAAAGATAATGTAGTTAATGGTCTCAACTTTCTTGTACATATTTACTATCCTGGAAAAGCAAGAGAAAATTATCAAAGATAAGCCATCATTAAATTTTCATTTAACTTATTACAACCTAAACATAAAGGTATGGGTATGTTGTACCTTTGCTAAGGATACCAATTCTATTCTTTTGTTAATGTCTTTCACATAATATATTTCATCCTCTTCTAGTATCAATCGCAGAATAATTGACGTTTTCAAGACTCTTGGACAAAATGTCTTCAAGCTTGGTAGACCAGTAAGTGTCAACCATCCTAGTCTATTGAATATGATTCCACCTTCTGCTTCTTCACTCTCATTTGTCACAATTTCCTCCATCCTTTTGCAGTCCATTATCAACAATGTTGTGAGACTCACTAAACTTTTGGCCGTTGAAGTTGTTACTAAATAGATCAGTTGATGACATCCAGACACCTTCAAATAAGTTAGATTTTCAAATAAAGCAGAGGATGGTACCAACTTAATCAAGCTTGGACAACATTCAACTTCAAGGCTTTTTAGATCTTGATGAGCTGGTTGTAGCTGAGAGTCATCATTCCATATGTTCTTAAGCTTATCCAAATAGCCAAGGTGTAGTTTCTTAAATAGTGCAATTTTTCTCGAACAATCAACAATTTGTGGTTGAGAAGGGATTATCTCCCAAAAGGAACAATGGAGAATATGAAGTTCATGGAGATTTGGAAATCTCTCAAGGAAGCCATATGCAGAGATGGTTGATTCATCAAAGAAGCTTTCTAGGTGAAGAGTCTCCACTTCATGAAAGAGGTCTGCTTGAAATTGACCTTTCTTTATCATGGAAGCATCTTTCTGAGTTAACAATAATCCCTTTAACTTGGGAATTACCTGTAAAATGATAATTAACAAAATAATTTTGGATAAATAAAGGATTTTAAAATTGATTAATCTTTTCTCATTAATGCATCAAGTTCAGTGAAAGAGAGGGGGGAGGACTATTATTTGCAAAACAGTAAAAATTAATTCCTATGTATGTACTTTGGGTTGATAATTAGTATGCTTTGAAAATATACTGTGAGGTAAACATAATGAAACTAAAGGATAAAAAGAAAATACAAAAACATTGACCATATAAGGATTATTTAATGGTTATAAAATAATAGTTGTTAAGCTTCCATTAGAAAGTAAACCTATAAAAGTTGCTATTTATCTGATAATAGTGCGGAAAATTCCTCAAATTAATTAATGCTTTTTGGTCTAGAAAGAATAAAACTAGGATTTTATGATATTGTCTATTTCTATTTGGCATTTTATTAAATATTACCTCAATGTGGTTGATTAAAGACCAATGAAAACAACTAAAATTTTGGTTATTTAGGAGAATATAAAATTAATAATTTTATTAACTAATAGAAAAAAAATTGTGTCCAAACTAACCTTTTCAACCAAGAAGAGAGGTCGCTGAGTTTCTACTCCACTCTCTTTAAATAATGTTGTGTTTCTTGTCATTTGCGAGCCAAATACTTGTAGATTTTCACATTGGTACACGAATAAATCTCTAAGTTGTGGCCATTCACATGTATATCTTGGAGGACAGAAACTCTTGAGATTAGGTAGATTTCGCAGTAATAAATATCTTAATTGAGGAAATACAGAACATGAGGATGCTCTTGATTCTGAAATCTCATCCTCTGCGACAATCACCTCAATTTTACATGATTTTATAACCAACTTTTTGAGTTGGGTAAGCCCATTAGCTATAGATGCCACAAAGATATATCTCAAACTGTCACATTCACAAACATACAACTCTTGCAAGTACTTGAAAGAATTAGTTCCTTTGTGGTCTTTGGTCCACAAATACTTTAGGTTGGGTAGATGATCTAGTTTCAACTTTTCCAGATGTATCACTTGCAATGAATGTGTCAAATCTTCATCCACATTTATCCCTTTTAGATCAAATATTGTCTTTAGAGAGTGGCAATTACGCACCTCCAACTCTTTCAAATTTTTTAAGAATCTTACTAAATGTGTTGGGATCACATATTCAAATAAGAAATCACAATTGTCCACTACTAGAGATTCCAATCTGTAAAAAGACAAGTGGTGTGGAGGTTTTCCATCCCAAATGTTTTTCATGTCTGGATGTTCATCAAGCTTCAAATGTTCTATCTAAACAATACAATAAACAAGTTAAAAAGGAATGCATCTCACAAACTTATTAATCAGTTCATCGTACGTTCAAGTACAATTAGCAATGAAATTGATAATTTAAAATATTATGGGAGAAAGATTGGCCTAAAAAATTGTTTCCAACTAACCAAAGAAAATATATAAAATAAAAGGTTAACAGGTAAAATTCACCAAGATTTTAACATCATTTATAAAACTAGAAATAATCAATAATGCCTTCATTTCTTCTATTAGATCTCCATAGAAATTTTACTTAATTAGAAGTGAATTTTTGTGGGTTTCTCAATCTATTTTACAATATCAGAACTTCTTTTGGCTAGAACATATTTTAAGTAGTGAATCAATTTCGTATTGGCAAAAGTACACTTTACGTCTCTAACGTTTAAACCAAGTTTCATTTTCATACCTAATTTTCTTTTTTGTCTGCATTTATGTCCTACATGTTTCATTTTTTTAGATACATTTTTTTATGAATGTCATCAATTTTACTAACAGAAAACGCTGACTAGGTGATCCACATTGCACATATCAGGCTTCATGTCACTTGCCACGTGGGCACAATCCTAAAATTTCAAAAATACCCTCAATGTCTTACTCTCAATCTCGGTCATCCCTCTCTCTAATCTTTGAGTCTCTCTCCTTCTCTCATCTTTGTCTCTCTCCTCTCATTTCTCTTTCTCTCTCTCTCTCTCTCTCTCTCTCTCTCTCTCTCTCTCTCTCTCTCTCACAATCTCGATTTGTCCCTCTTTCTCTTCGTCTCTATGTCTCTGTTCATCCCTCTCTCTAAAGAGGGATGACCATAAAGATAGAGATGAGAGAGAGAGAGGGATGAATAGAGACAAAAAGACAAGAGACAAATTGTGTCTCTATGTCTTTGTTCATCTTAGTGTCTCTCTCTATTTGTCTTTGTGCCTCTCTCGTATTGAGAGAAAGAGAGAGAGAGAGATGAACATAGATTGAGAGAGAGAGATGGGAGAAAGAGAAAGAGAAACAGACATAGAGACAAGAAAGAGAGAGGGATGACAAAGATTGAAATAAGAAATTAAAGGTATTTTTGGAATTTTAGGATCGTGCCATGTGGCACGTGACGAAGAACCTAATATGTGCCATGTTGATCACCTAGTAAGCATTTTTTGTCAAGGGAATTGGCGGCATTAGTAAAATAAAATTGGAACTCAGTATAAACGTTAGAGACATAAAGTATACTTTTACTTTTTTTTTAATTTTTTGTAGACTAAATCTTTTGAATCAATAGTTGTATGTTTTACTAAAATAAATTTACATTTACCCCAAAACATACACACCTTTTAGTAGAAAAGACTTCCAAAAAATTTTGTTGCCTCTTCCCTTAGTTCCTAATTATGTATGTACTTAGCTAACATTTTTTTAAGAACAACAATAATGATAATAACAATAATTGCAATGTAGTACATTAATTGTAATACCTAATTAATATTATATGTGATATAGAAACTTTATAATTAGTAGGTTGATGACAAAATATTTAACCTTCAATATTTAGTGATACTTATGCTGCATATCATTTGACTTAATCTTTGTGATTGGATATTTTCCTAAAAATTAGAAATGATAGAAATGTTAATGCTTTAATTTGTACGCACCTGTTGTGTATACCACAGTTGGATTGTTCTGTTAAGATTGGTCTCCCATAGCATATCTTTTTTTGTCACTTTCACGCCTTTCAGCAATGGTGTATGAGTGTTGCTTGGACAAAACATGCTCAATTTAGGACACTCTCTTATAATTACTTGGTCCAATAATGGAAACATGAAGTTGTAACTATGGCTACAAAACCTCTTCAAATTTGGTAACATAGTAAGTTCCAGACATTCCAATTTCTGGAAATCAATCTCCTTTTCTACATCATTTCTCTGCTTTGTTATAATTTCCTGTATTCGTTCGCAATAACTTATTGTCAATCTTTTGAGTTGCACCAGACTCCTAGCTGTATGTGACATCAACAAATTTATCATTCTCTCACAATAATGCACTTTGAATTCTGTCAGATTTCCTAAAGAAATAAAGGATGGTCCCAAGTTTATCAAGTCTGGACATTGGTTAACATCTAGGCTTTCAAGATTTAGGAGAATATGTGGTTGAGAATGCTCATTCCATATGTGCTTGACCTCATACAGCGAATCGAGAAGTAATTGTGTAAATGGTGCAACAACATCCCTATGAGGCTCCGTACATGGAAATACAATATCCCCCATCCAACCCTCCAATCGAAGCCGCTCTAAAGTTGGAAACTTTTTAAGAAATTCGTATAGAAAAACTGCTGTGTTATTAGATGAAGCATCTAGAACAAGACAAAGCATTTTTACTTTACGAAAGTAGAATGGAGATTGGCCATTCCATATCATCTTAGCATATTTTCCATGCAATGTCAAGTGCTCCAAGTTGGGAATGACCTGGAGAAAGCAAAAAGCACATGCCTTATGCTCATCATTCCTACTTAATTGTTTTTATATATCTCTGACAAAATAATAACAAAGAGAACTAATGGAGCAAGGGACACTATCAAATTCTAGAATTAAATGAAACATTCCAAATTTTAATTAATTTTGTGATTTTTCACTGACATTATATTAATAATGATTTCACTTTTAATTTCTTCATTTTAGAGATTATAACTAACAAAATACTAAAGTCTATTAATTGGAACATTTGTTATGTACAATTCATTACTAAATCTTTCCATTTCATGCCTAATTAACAAAACTATAAACTGCATTTTAATAACCATTTCATAAACTTTTATTTGTATGGTTAAATATTAATAATGGGTTAAATAAAATATATATGTTACATTCATGAGAGTTTGGATATAATTTCTTTTGTAAATTTTCATTTTTCTTTTAAAAACTGCTCAATAAGATTTTTTTTTTTCATTTCGTTATGAATAATAGTCATTGAAAGAATCACTTATCAATATATTTATAATTCAAAACATTGTTTAAATTGTGAAAACATATATTAATATGTTTTTCGTATTCATTTTAATGCTTAAAATCTTATTTTCTCTTTTATGAACTTTGCAAAATAAATACTGAATATCTAATTTGAAAGGTATATACCTTTTCACGGAAGAACATAGGATATTTTGAATTAGGTGCCTCCTCCTCTTGGATTGTTGATGAGCTTGAGACTTCATTTTCAAATATCTCTAATTCGTCACAACGCCTAATCTTTAACTTTTGCAAAAGTGGCCATTCTGACATGTGCCTATGTGGATATAAATTCCTTAGCTTAGGAAGATTTCGAAGATTAAGGGAGGTCAGCCTAGGGAATATAGATGTAGTGGCACCAGATTCATCTTTTGCAACAATTACATCTATCACACAATTCTGTATTTGAAGCTCATCAAGATGAAGCATACCTTTTGCTATAGATGCAGGAAACACACTTGTCAGGCTTTCACATTCATCAACATCTACCTTCTGTAGATTATGGAAGGAGACCATTCCTTTGGTGTCATTACTCCACACATTCTTTAGTTTAGGCAAAAAAGATAGCACTAGCTCATTCAATGGTACACCCAGTAATGATTGTGTCTCTTTATAACTGTTCAACTCTTCAAAATCAAACACCGTCTCCAACAACTCACAGCCACTTATAGCCAGCTTTGCCAAATTGCTTAAGGATTTGAGTACATGTAAGGGAACCAATTTCACAAAACCACATTTTACCACAATCAATGATTTCAAGTTTCTGAATGAATTTTGTGGATGTCTATCATCCCATATTGATATAATCAAACTGTTAATAGAGTTTAGCTCCAATCTCTCTAGCTTGGGAAATAATACCTGTTGAGAGGACATACAAAAACAAAAAAGAAAATAATTTTGATATATAGACTTATTTAACAAAGATTGTTTACATAATAATTTCATAAACCACAATTTGGACCAAATCATAAAAAAAATTAAAAATTGAAATACAAAACCATGTTATAATAGCACTTTTGTGGTTAGAAATCCACCTTATTATATATTGATCCAACATTCACACACACACACACACACACACACACACACACACACACACATATATATATAATTTTACAACAATTTAGCATTGTCAAATTTTTTAGGATTTACTTGGTAGCTATATTGCTAATATAGATATGTAATGATTTATTTAAGTACTTTTACATATAAAAATAAGAACAATATCTAGAGTGTGTTTACATATATATATATATATATATATCAGTGAAAATGTTCATTGAAATATCAAGATTCTACTCCACCATCTAATTGTAATTGGAAAAGAAAAATTATAAAGAGAACGAATCATCCCAACTTGAATTTATAAAAAATTAGCTAGTTCAAAAACTGTAAAATATAGATTACCCAAAAAGTAGAATAAATAATTGCTCCAATAAAGAGAATGCAAATGACCATAGCAAACTCATTCATTAAAGATTTTTAAATAATAATTTCATCAACCACAATTTGAAAAAAAAAAGTTTATAAATGTAAATATAAAACCATGTTATAATAGCAATCAATTGGTATATTTTAGAAATCTACACAAATATTTAATGATTTATTTAAATATCTTAACACTCATATTATAAACATAAGCACAATCTTTAATATCTATATATATATATATATATATATCAATGAAGATTTTCTTTAAAATTTCAAATTTCTCTGTGACCATTGAATTGATTGGAAAAGAATAATTATAAAGAAAATAAAGCATCCCAACTTGATTGGAAACCGAAAAAGATAATTTATAAAGAACTAGGTAAAGAAAAGTAAAACATGGATTATCCAAAAAAAAAAGTAGAATAATTATTTGCACATACAAAAAGAATGTAAAAACCCGCAGCAGAAGCAACAAGGGAAAAAATTAATAGTAATTTAATTTGAGCATACCTTATTGCTAAGAAGTGCTTTAGAAATTTTATTGGATTCACGATCCATTGCATTCTCTTCAAAGTAGAACGTTGTAAGTACTGGTAAATCACGAATCTTTAAAAAACGCAATTGACTAAATATGATGACATCAGCAGCTAACTTTTGCTCATCAAATGAATCTTGGGTGGTAGAGGCCACAATCTCCGTCATGGATTTACATCTATAGATGACAATTTCTTCAAGGTGGTGTAATAATCCAGTCATTGAAATTGAGAAAACATTTTTCAACTCATTACAACTCTCCACTTTAATTACGTTTAGATTTTGGAAGAAGGCAGCTGTAATTCGCCCTTGGCATAATTTTTTCAGGCCATTCAAATTATAAAGATTTAAAGTCTCAAGGTTGGGGAAGGCACTAACAAGGCGTTTTGTTTTAATGACAACATATTCAATTTGGTCATTATTCTGAATGTGAAGATGCTTCAAATTTGGAAATCCTCTCCTATCCAAATCGTAGACAACATTTGTGATCCCACTTAGTTCATCTAAATACAAGTCTTCAACTCTTCCCAATAGCTTTTGAATCCCATGCTCCGATTGGATGCCACTCTTAAGCTTGAGTTTCAATGTCTTTGAGGTTTCATATCTACCTTCCCACTCCCAATCTTCTCCAATAAATATTTTGTATCTCTCCAAAGAGTTCTCTAAGAACAGTTCCGTTGGTAAAACAAAGGAATCAGGAATATGAACTTCTAAAGAAGAGAGCATCTGCAAATGCCTTAACTCATCAAGACTAGCATTTTGATTACCTTCCCTAGATGCTTTATCTTGCCATTTGTTAAAGCCATTTTCCATGTACAAAATCTGTAATCTTTTTAAGCTAGATAAGAGATTTGCAGGAATAGCTTCAAGTTTGGAGCAATGGGCCAAGTTCAACATTTGTAGGCAAGTCAATTGTGCCATTTCACATGGCAGTTGCTTAATATCGGAGTAAGCAAGACTTAAAACTTTCAAATGCTTCAAGTTTCCAACCTCGGCTATATCTTCCAATATACAAGAGTGTAGACACAATGTGCTAAGCTTTTCTAGGATGCCGAGTGAAGATGGTAAGGATGAAAAGTGCATATTCGTAAGGCTCATCACTTTGAGTTCATTCATTGATTTGAAAAATGTATTTGGTACTCTCAAACTAGAGTCCAAATTATCGAGTAAAAAGAATTCTAGTCTTGGACAATAAAACTCCTCCGGAAGCTCACAAATGTCACATTTATCCAAGCTCATTCTAGTGTACGCTTCTAGTAGAGTTTTGCTTGGCAAATCATACTGCTTTTCATGTCTCACCACTAAAGCATGTTGCTCTTTGGAAGCAATTGAAAGTGCAAACTCACGGACGACATCGTGCATAGTAAAACGATCATTAGAAGAACTATTAAGCAACAAACTCAAGGCTTTTAGCTTACTTAACCGACCATCTAATGCATCTTGAGCTTCTTTCATGGAATGTACATCATGAAGTAAACTTAACCCATCTGAGTACATGAGCAAGTCTACAATCAAGGGGTCATGGGACAACATGGCCGAGAACAAGAAAATAGATTGAAGTTCATCACTCTCCAAATAATCATAACTCAACTTCAATGATGAATCCACTTCTCTTATCCCTGTGATGTTTCTTCGTAAAGGCCTTTTTAATCGTTGCAAGGCATCCCTCCATTCAGTTGGTTTTTTGTTTCTCAATGCTCCTGCAACTGTAACTATTGCAAGTGGCAATCCACCACATTGTTGAGCAACTTCAGTAGCTAAATCTAGATGAACAGAGTCATCATAGAGTTCTGCCTTCTCTTTAAACAATTTCCATGCATCCTTTTCAGCTAAGATACCTACCTTAATATTTTTTTTACAGTTCATTTTATTGGACAATAACTCTTCATTTCTTGAAGTCAACAAAATTTTACAGCAATTATTATTCATGTCATTCTCATTAACAAGCAGGTCTTTTTTCTTACCATCATGATCAAAGGGAATCCCCACTTGAGCTAAATCAAGTGGCTCCCAAAGATCATCTAACACCATAAGTAGATTCTTTTCTTTCTTCAACCTTTTTCCCAAATGACTTGCTCTAGCATTTAAACTATCTACATCAAGTTTCATTCCTACATTCTCTGCAATTTGTGATTGAATTTTCTTAAGGTTTGGATTTTGTGCAACAATCACCATGACCACCATGTCAAACAGGTTCTGTTCCTTTGCTTTCCTTGCTACTTCTTTGGCTAAGGTAGTTTTGCCCACTCCAGGAAGCCCACACAATCCAACAATATTAACATTGGGATCAGCCAGTGCCTTGAAAATCTCATCCATGATAGATATTCTTGAACCCATCCCTTCATTCATAGTGGATGATGAAGTGGATGGAAGGCCAACCATTTGTGGAGGCACATAGAATGAAACTCCATCAAACTTTCCTTTGTCCCTGATTTCTGAAACTTCTTGTGTCATCTTCTTTGCTTTTTTGCTTATCTGATGTCGCGACCATAGATTAGCATAGGACCTGTAAGAACACCTTGTGTTTGCATGGCTTTCCTCTCCATAGAATTTCTCTGCCTGCTCTGTTATTTTATCTACTTTCTTGAACCAATTTTGAACTTTCTCTTCAATGTCTTCACCTTGTCTTAGAGCAGCATCAACCAAATGTTGAACAACTTGTCTTTCATCATGGAGTTCCATAAATTCATCCTTCAACCCTTTCACATTCCTATCATAGAAAATTAGATACCCCAGTTGTCGTCCAATCGGTTTCACAGTAAGCTCGAGAAACTTTGCAGCAATAGCACTAAGAACTTCCATTTTCAGTCCTAAGAAATATTTAATCACTTAAGTGCATACATTTTAGAAGAAAAGCAAATCACTTTAAAATAGTAAAAGAAATGGTTGTGATCTGTGAATATACATTTCCATCATTAAATTCAGCATTATTTGTACAATTATAATTTTTCTCATGATTTTTCATTCGTGATTTAAAGTTTCGTCATATTAATTCAAGTATAGGGAACATATATTTAGAAGAATTAAAAGTTACAAATACTAGTTGGTCAAAAGAAAGATACACTAATTAATTGATTAAAATAAACTAACCGTAGCCCCTCTTTTAATATACTGAAACAACTAGTGTGCTTGAGAACATTAACTATTAAAATTGAGAGTAGTCACAAAATCACAAAGTTGATTTTTATTTTTTTTATTTTTGTGTTTTTGTATACTTTTAAAATTAAAGACCAGCTAAAATAAATGAGAAAAAAGAAAGTAAGAACAAGTCAAAGCAAGAAATGTAAAACGAGCAATCATTCTTCCGAAATTTACCATTCTGAGACTAAAAGAGGAGATATATAGGGACAAAAGAATAGAACCTGTAAAATCATTATAGGCAAGTTTGTCTCTAATAAACTGTAATCATTAAAGGTATAACTAAGAGCCCTATATTTTGAACTGAGTGCCAAGAGGTTGTAATAAGAACCCCCATTTGCTTGCTTCTTTTGCTAACAACACTATAATATATGTAACTGCCTCCAATTTTTCTTGAATAAAATACATCAGTCTTGGTCTTGGATTCAAAATTTTAGTTATGCGCACATTTAACAGGCTGAAATAAAATTATTTTTAAAAAACTACTATTATAAAATATCCAACAACTTAGCAAAATGTTAGTGCAACTTAAACTGTAATTTTTATTTAAATTAATGACGCACAATTTTAAAAAAAGTAGTTTTATTTACCTGACCGTAGATCCGATCTGAATTCAGAGAATGTGATCTAACAATAGTATCAACTAGCCTTAAGTTCCAACAACAGACGAAGACACACACAACTTTAACAACGAAGAACGAAAACAAAGAGACTTCTGCAGTAACTAAATCAAAGGAAACAGCTTCTTTTTTTCTTTTTGGTGGGCAAAGGGTGGAAGCAGGTAAGGAAATAAAAAAGGAAGAAGAAAACGAAGTCCGTTTCGGAAGAATCCCTGGGTTGAGTGGAATGCAGAGTTGTAGAGGGACTCAGGGAAGTATGAATATAGAGGTTGAAAAAAGGAAGATGCAAATTTGAAGATAAGGCAGTGAAGTCAAAAATCACTTTAGAAGACCCAATGAATTTTATAGCTTGTTGATTGTGTTGCGTGCTCGTCAAGTAGGCCTACAAGTCATTATAATTAAAATAAAATTGTGTGGCTGATGATAATATTTATTTTCTTACACTAGATTATATTTATGAATACCATTAATGAACTTTTATATTTACAAGCCACCACATTTTTCACATTATTTTCAAGAAAACTTTTTGAAAGCACCTAAATCTTGTTTTTATTTTTTTTCAAAACAATAATTTCAAAAACTCTTTTTAAAATATATCTTTCAAAAACCTATCATCAAACAAGTTTTATAGTTTTGGTAATTTTTAATAAAAAAAATTGTTTTATAAAACAATAACCATTACGAGTCAGGGCCATAATTTTTAATAACAAGTTTTCGGAAACTGATTCTGGCTGGGTCAAAGTTACTGTTTGCGTTGAAAGGGTGATTTAAGATTATTAAATATTACTTTTAACAACGTTTGAGGACAGTGTGACTTTCACACTCAGAAAAAAAAGGAATTCAATGGTCGTTAAAAATAACTTTTAACAACCCTTTCAATTGTCACTAAATACCAATGTTAAAAAAATTAGACCAAAAAATTAGCAAATCAGTCAGCCGTCTAATCTGAAACATGTATGAAAATGGACAAGGAGTTAAACCGGTCAAAAATTGAAAAATTCATAAATACCAATTGTTTTGCCACGGTTGATCGGTTCTTTCATTTTACCAAAATCTTATAAAAAAAAAAGAATAGAAGAAAGAATAGGAAGAAGGTAGTCAAAAATCATACAAAAAAAAAGGAATATTTGCATCATTGCAACAAAAATAAAGCTAGTTGAAGAAGATTTGTATCGTTGCAGAAGAAATCAAGCCAGTTGAAGAAGATGGAAAAAAAACATTGTTGCAGTAGGTTGTGTGAGGAAGAAGATCAATTTGTAGATGTAAAAATGGAGACCAGAGTCCTTGCTTTTCTGTACCGGAAAAGCAAAGGCTTTTCTTGTTGGCCACGGTTTTAAGGAAGCTTCAGCAACGGTTTTTAAACCGTTGCTATAAGTTTTGTAAAAAAATGTTATAATTAATATTTATAACAACGTGGCAACTTGTAGCAACGGTTTTTACCGTTGCTACAAGTAGAAAAGCCCTTGCTTTTCTGATACAGACAAGCAGGGACTCTGGTCTTGTGAAAATGAGTTTCAAGCATGGTCACAGAAAAAGCATCCTGTAGACTTTCAGGTCGCGTGAGGGAGAAGATTTGCAATGGAAAGAGAAAGACTTTTTGACTTCTGTGCCCCTACTTTTATTCTCCCCACATCCCTATTTATTTTTTATTTCCTAATGTAAGCCACTTTTACTGTAGACCGGTATTATTTGTAAGCGTGTCGTCGCTGATAGGGATGACACGCTTCTATTAGGGGCAACACACATATTGCTCAAAATACTTTGGTTAGCATTGGTATACTCTCATCTCGGTGGTTTTGGTGAATAGTAATACTGTCATCTCAGTTATTTTAAAAAAATGAGAGAAAGAAGGCTACTCACACTTCAGGAGCTATTCTGGAGAATTATTTTGATTAAAAAATTACTAATTATGATTTAAAGAAGCCTCCCACGTGAACCCTCTTCCCAAGGCAAAAAAATTATGTGATACTTTGAAAGTAGAATAGTTCCTGAAATGTGAGTAGCCTTCTTTCTCTCATTTTTTAAAATAATCGAGATGACAGTATTACTATTAACCAAAACCATCGAGATGAGAGTATACCAATGCTAACCAAAGTATTGTGGGCAGTATGCGTGTCACCCCTAATATAGGCGCCCATGTCAAGGGTAATACTGCTTTATATGACAAAAATATGTCGTGTCACCCCTAATATAGGCGCCCATGTCAAGGGTAATACTGCTTTATATGACAAAAATATGTCGCCCCTGTTAGAGGCGACATACTTACAAACGAGACTAGTTAACAGTAAAAGTAACCTACAGTGAAAAATAAAAAATAAATAGGGATGTGAAAAAAAATTTAAAATAAAATTGGGACATGAAAATCAAAAAGTCAAAAGAAAAAGAGAAAAATGGACCTTGACTTTTTGACTTTTCAATTCTCTTTTAATATTTAAATTCTCTCCCCATTCCTATTTTATTTTAATTTACGAAATTAAATTATTTTTATTGTGATTTTTTTGTCTTGCACGCATATTGTCTATGTCAAGGGTAACATAATGTGTTAGGGACGACACCTGGCCTTTAATATTTACAATTTTTTTGATATTATTTATAATATTTTCTGAAACTTGATATAACTAAAATGTCATGTTTTTCTCTATTTTCAAAGCTTTTTTTTTCTCTCTCTCTCTATTTCCCAATATCTGCTATTCACTTTCTAATATCAAAAACATTAATATGTGAATAAAAGTATATTATTAATCGAGAAATGAATATGTATTGAGAAACAACACAAATTTAATTGAACAGCTGCTGGTTCCTCTTAATTAATTTTCATGTACAAATTTATATTAATTGATTTTCACAGGTTCCATGTTATAAATTTGTACACTAATTGATTTTCACACTATCAGGGAAGACTTTCACCCTTTAATATTTTTTTATTAAAAAAAATGTACTTTACCTTTGTAAATATTTTTTATGTACAAAAAACTTTTTTTAATTTTTCAAACTTAACAAAAAAATCTTTTCAACTTTCATTTTATGTTAAAATTTTTTATAATTAATTGACCGTCAGTTAATCATTACTAAAATATCATGTCATCAGTAGATTATATAGCTCAAATACCACGTCACCCATTTTTACAACTTACCTATCACATAAGCGTTGTCGTCATTTTTTATAGTTCACTTATTAGGCACTACACGTCAGCATTTTCAAGAGGCGGCATCCTAATCTCATCCGTCTTCTCTCCCATCAACCCAATCTCTCAGACTGCACTGACCTCACCGGCGTCACCATTTCTAAGTTCAAAAAACTCATCTCTCTTCTTAACTGCACCGGACACACCCGATGCCGATTCCCTCCTCTTCCTCCTTTTCTCCTTCAACTTCTACATCGCCACTGCCATCATCCCCCACGCCCTCCTCCTCCTTCAATATTTCCCAATCGTAAATTCCTAATCTACCTCTGACACAGTTCACATCTCCCGCGCCGATTTCAAATTTGATCACCATGCATCACGCTCCAATCAACAACACCACTCCTCCTCCCTCCGGGTTCGTTCCGGTCCAGTCACGGTCTCTGACTCTCGATTTCATGAAGCGTAACTTCTTGAGTACCAAAACAAAGTCCCTAGAGCTGGAATTCTCGAAGGAGACCTTCAGCGTGTCCTCAAATCCGCACCCCCCGCAATATATCCATCATCATCAACCTCCTCGAAGCCTCCAACGCCACCAAGAAATCCCCCATCTTCGTCTACATCCTCCACCTCGTCGAGGTCATCGGATCTATTGAGTGGCGAGCAATTAGATGTCACACCACATCACGATTATGTTCTTTGGTGAGCCAGACAACAAAGAGGCGTTCCCAAATCTTCGAGATCTTTCTGTACTTCGATTTTATGGGCTTGTGACTTCTTTTCCCGAAATAATAGTTTGGACTTTGGAATTGGGGATGAGAAGAACGGAGTCTGGCAAAAGAGAATCGAGCTGGAAGTTTACACCTATGGTGTCACTCATGGACCTCGTGGCTGCGAGAAAGCTTGAGTTTTGGGGAATCTTGTTTGATTTGATTTTTATGTTGTGGGTTGGATTCAGATCTTGATGGTTTTGATTGGGGCTCACTTCAGGATTTCGAGCTCATACTAGATAGAAACGTAAAGCTCCAAGAGATCCTCTGCTTCCATTAATGGCGGCATCGAAAAATCAGCAGATGCAGAGCCTTTGCGAAATGCCTATCTAAACTCCGTTCTTTTCCCCAAATCCAAATTCCAAACCAATCTTTCGAGAAAAGAAGTCACGGACCCAGAGATCGAAGTACAAATTAGAGAGAAAGATTGCCTCTAATTCTGAGATGATTTCAGAGAGGATTTCGCGGCGACGGCGTCGGGGTCTGATTTTAGAGGAAGGAAGTTAAGTGCAATACAAAGGAAGTGAATTAGAGGGATATCCAAATTAGTGAGACGATGAAGAGATTTGAGGTGTAAAAAATTAGTGATATAACACGTGGAGTATAAAATTTATTGGTAACATAGTATAAATATTAGTGCGCGTTAGTATTAAATTGATAATTAATTAATGAGAGAAAATTTTTTTTACACAAAATAAAAGTTAATAGAAATTTTTTATTGAGTTTAAAATTTTAAAAAAAAAATTTGTACTTAAAAAAAATTTATGGAGATAAAATATAATTTTTTTCTTTTTGATTTTAAAGGCCGCCTACATTAGAAAACTGGAATCCATATATAGATGTTTACATCTATACATATATATATATATATATATATATATATATATCCATATATAGATGTTTACATCTATATATATATATATATATAATCCATATATAGATGTTTACATCTATATATATATATATATATATATATATATCTTGTTTTAATTTTGATATTTTAAAATTTTGTTGTTTAAGTTTTTTTTTCGTTTCTCAATTTCATCATCACATGAACTAGTTTATCAAATAATTAACAAAGATACATCACCTACCATAAATATCATATTATGCAGAGGGAACCAGCAACTATTCAATTAAATTTGTGCTGTATCTCAATAAAAATTCATTTCTCGATTAATAATGTTGTGGAATAAATAATTACAAATTTATATTAATTGATTTTCATGGGTTCCATATTATAAATTTGTACATTAATTGATTTTCACGCTGTCATTAAGACAGGAAAGACCTTCGCCCCTAGATATTTTTTTTATTTTAAAGGCCCCCCTACATTAGAAATTCGAGTCCATAAATAGATGTTTATATATATATATATATATATATCTTGTTTTAATTTTGATATTTTAAAATTTTGAAGTGTGGTATAAGTTTTTTTTTTCCTTTCTCAAATTCATCATCATGTGAACTAGTTTATCAAATAATTAACAAAGATACATTACCTACCATTAATATCATATTTTGTTGAGGGAACCAGCAACTGTTCAATTAAATTTGTGCTGTTTCTCAATAAAAAATCATTTCATGATTAATAAGGTTTTGGAATAAATAATTTGACTTTTATTCACATATTAATGTTTCTGATATTGAGAAGTGGAGAAAGAGAAAGAGAGAAATATTTTGAAAATAGAAAGAAACATAACATTTAAATTATATCAAGTTTTAGAAATTGTCATAAATAATATTAAAAAAATTATAAATATCAAATACCACTGTTACTCATAAGACGAGTGTTGCTCTTGACAAAAAGTGGTATACATGCAAGATGAAAAGGCCATGCATAAATGGCTTAGTTTGTTAAAATAAAATAAAACGGGAATGAGAAAAGAATTTAAATATAAAAGAGAAACTGAGAAGTCAATGGGTCTCATTCAACTCTCAACTCAAGTATAGTCACGGTAGGTGAAGACGTGATGGAGTAAGGTGAGATAAACAAAATGTGACAATGACGCATGGCGCACATCTAGATAAGAAAAAGTTGGACTTTTTGTAACGTGCAGACGTGAGTTTGGGTCAAGAGATGAAAGTGTAAAATTCAGAAAATTAACTTATATATTAATTATATATTTTAATATATTTTAAGTATTATTAATTTAATTATAATTTAATAATTGATCTTTTAACCAATATTTTAACCAATTCAAAAACTAGTTCAATTTCTTAAACTTTACTAAATACAAAAGTGATGGTTACCCCAGCCATCACCAAATGCACCCTTGCGAGGGCGGTTTTCAATAATTGTTGGAATTACTGTTCCTAAGACATGTATAATAGCAATTACCATTTCTGCCACTAGTAGTCTCTACGTAATTTTTAGGAAAAAAAATAGTAGCAGTTGTAACCGTATGGTTTAAAAAGATAGGGAAAAAAATACTTATAAGGATTATTAAAAATAATTTGAATACTAAGAAATTATGATAAAATCTAAACAAACTTACTGATAATATCTTAAATTGAAAAATATTCGATGGTATTTAAAATTTCAAATATAAAATTAAATAATTATATTACCTGAAAGCAAAACAAAAAATAATTATATTACCAAAGAACAAAATGTAAAACGGAAAAAAAATCATATGTTTGTCTTGAAATGGCAAAGCATCAAAGACTAAAGATAGAAGGTTTTGAATTTTGATACTCTCAAAATGATAAATTTCAACTCACAATCACCTGTATTGCTCCTTCAATTTATTAGCAAGAGCATAAATATAAGAAGGAACATTATAAGTGGTAGAAATTGAAATAATCAAACTTTTCCTTTTACAATAAATGCTTAAAGAAATTTGCCTATATCATACGACATAAAAAATGTTAGCTTACTTTTTTATGGATGAATAGTTGCAGTCATGAAGTAGCTAAACATTGGCTCCAAAAACATCCACACAACAGGCATATATAAAGTTATACCTTGACTGTCCAAAAATCTCAACTCAATTCATTCTCAAGACATAAGTTCTAGAAAATCTTGATAGTTGTGAGTTTAATTCCTTTTACGTGGCACTCCCCTTTCTCTAGGCCTTGGGCCTTATTTGTAAAAAAAAAAGAGGTTAAAAGAATATGAAACACACGAAGATATAAAATTATACCTCCATTTATGCATGATAACTTGATAAGGCAATTTTTTTGTGTCAAAGTTGTCCCCAGTTTCAGTTTAATCCTACAATGATTTAATTCATTAAAAATAGAGTTTAAAAGAATATGAAAATTATTAAAGGAGTAAGAAAGAAAAGCATATTTGGTTTGTTTGATTCGCATTATAGGGTAGGAATGAAAAGGAAAGGAAAGGAAAAGAGAGAGAGAAAGTAGAGAAGGAAGATGGAAAAAAAAATTGTTTGGTTGGAAATGAAAAAAAGGAAAAGGAGAGAGATAAATAGTATTAATTATATAATTAAAAAATAAAAAAAGTAATTTCAGGGGTAATTTTACTAAATTACCCCTCACTCATCCGTTACTTTCTTTAGCAAATTCATGCCCTACCCCATCTGGGAGACGCAAGCCATTGACGATAAAGCTTCCCTTCCGGAGCGAGGATTTGCTGGGTGGCCGATGCGACTTTCGAGGGCATCTTCGACGACAGTAGGGTGGCTCGCTTGCCTTCAATGATAGTCCCTTCAACGTCGATGTGAGGTAGGTACGCTCTCTCTGACCCATCTCTTCGATGTGTTTGCTTGTTTTTTGGTTATACCTTTAGTACCTATCTAATTATCATTTATGTGTGATGTAAAATTCTCAAAAAATGTGGCAATGGGGCTTTATACTTACATTATGTCTTTGGTGCCTTTGCTGGAAAATTTATGATTCAAGTGCTTATTGTCTGTAGGTGTACTGTGTTGATCTAGTTAATTTGACATGTCATTATTTGGTTAGTTAATGCACGCAATAAGTTTGTTATATTGTTAATTTATGCCATATTTTGTTCCATTTCTGAAATTGTTTGGTTAGTTATGGCATTCACAGGCTGAGGTGAGTTTAATCTGTCAATTGCAGGAGGCACATGATAAGCTTCAATTTGAATGGCACCTCTACCCAGGGGGTCTTAAAATTAAAAGAGAGATACTACCTATGCTTACAACGAGCTGCAATAAAGATCTCACATTCGAAAAAGAACTCGAATCTCGTGTACGTAAAGTGTGAGGCTAATAGGTGTGACTTTTTTCAGTGGGTGAAGTTTAAGGACGTGGAACATAGGGACTCTATAAACAGCATTCATCATCCACAAGTTGAGAACGCTGACATTGATATACTGTGTGATATCATGGACCGTATTCAAAGAGATATTGCCATGATGAAGGAACAAATTGGGGACATTACAAAGCCATGAGAGCAGCAAACCAAGAAGCCTGGAATGGAAATATGGCTGCAATGGCTATACTGGTGCTATTACTTTCGTGGTGTTATTTGTTAGGTAGCTAGTAGGTTCTGTGTCAATAATGTAAACAGTTAGGTGAATTTTGGAGACTAAAGTATCTACTGGTTGTAACAATGCCTGTTTTGATTATGAAATAGCACGGTCTCAATTTTATATGTTTTGGCTTCAAATTGAAACCCATACCTTCATTATCAACTGATGTATTATAAATTTTGCAATATCACAAAATTAAAATCAAGTATCTCTTATGGACAATTTTTTGTAATGTCTACAACGCATATTAATTCTTTCTTCATGAAAGCATTATGCATCAAGAAAGTGTGGTATGTACTGTTGACCCCGTTGCATTTAAGGCAATATTTGATTTTAATGAGTGACAAAGCAAATTAAAATAGCACATTATAAATGAATATTGACTTATTGATGAAAACATTTGAAGCTTTGTTTATATAGACTTTTCAATTTCAGCCTATTAGTAGCTGGCTGGTCAATCGCTTGAAACTAATCGGTCGATCGCTTACTTCATGCAAATAAGGCTTGACTCTCTGTTAGAAGCCGGTTGACCGCATTAGAGAAGTTGATTGACCACCCTATATTGAAAAAAAGTATTTACTCTGTCAGCAGCCGGTCGATCGCATTGCAGAAGCCGGTCGACCGCCTCACATTGGAACGAAGTTCATTTGAAGAACATAAGGCAACCAGTCGACCGTCGTGCTTTAACCGGTTGAGCATTTACTCATTGGAATGAACTGGTCAACTGCCTTGCTTCAACCGGTCGACGGCCAATACTTTTAAACGACTATTTCTTACTGACATCATACAGAAAATTTTCATAAAACCAATTGATCCCCTTCCCCCTTGGGTTCTAGCCATTTATATCATGTTCAAGGGAAACTGTCGTGTAGCTTATTGTGTACTGTGTTAAAAATTTCATCTTTTCCCTGTGACAGTGAAGTGAAGTTGTTGGTATCATGTATCAAATCAAATAAACCATATGTGATACTATATTGGTTTGTTCATTGAGATCTAAATGCTTGTGAGGATTACATGTAGTAATAATTTTCATCTTTAATAATGAAGAATGCTCGTTTATTTAAGCCAAACAAGAGGGAAATGTGCATTTATTCTTTAAATTCCATAGCATTTATTTGCAACACATCATAAAACAAATTAGATAAAGCATTTTTTGTGATGGAAATAGCAAATAGCCAACAGGGAAAATCTAAATGAATTAGAGTACTTTAACGCAAAGGTAACCATATTAGCATCTCTTCTCTTAAAACTGTAATAGACAATTATTCTTGACAGCATGCTTTAGCAAGATAACATGCAAACAATGCACCTGTCAATGATCCCCAATGAGATACCATATCTAAAATTTTCAATTTAAAATTTTATGCAATAGCAAACCAAATATAATAAAAGAAGCATATCCATAGAAAATGTATGTCTCTAGAAGTACTATTTATAATTCATTAATTGTTCAACAAAACATAGATATCCAAGGTCATATCAAAATCACAATCCAATGTTTGATGCACCTACTAGACACAAAATGTATCTTGTTCATTGTCCCAACATCATATTACATGTAGCCACAACAAGAAATGCATTACAAGCTAATATCCTAACGGATGATTGACATAATCCATGCTTCCTTCAATGCATCTGGTACAAAAGGGAATTGGACCAACAAGTTGTGGTTACGTACAATCACTAAGTTGGCCTGGATTACTTCTTATTCAGTTAATCCTGAAACCATCATCAATTCACTAAGAAACTTTTCCTTTCTAGCAACCATATTAGCATCACGATTGAACATGTCAAATGATGTTGTAATGGAAGTGGAAATGGAGCTAGAGGCCTCCTGAATGCACTCCCTCATACCTGTTGTGAGCTTAGCTAGGGCTGTAGCAACATCGTCACCAGCACTGCTTCTTCTTCACTTTATGCTTGCACTTGATGTCACCTTAGACTGGATGTTAGGAGTCCCATTGCTAGGCACGTCAGAGGCTGAGGTATAATATGTGTCTATCTCAGGATCTGGAGTGGGCATCACATTGTCCTCCTCTCATACTTAGGTTGTCATCTCTTCCTTAATATCAACAAAGGATTGTGCTTCTCTTCCTATTGCACAGTCTCTTCTATATACAATGGACAACTTATCAAAGAAGGAGAACGTCGATTTCTCCAACCACACTTGCTCAGGTTAGACTGCAGAGAAAACAAAGCATAGGAGTCAGACTTATAAAAAATGGAAACAAACAATGCAAAATTGGATCCATAATCTACCTATATATATTCATCCCAGAAGGCGGACTTTGCTACAAGGCATTTTGTCATAGGATCCCATCTAAACCTGCTTGTATTTGGACCATGGACCAGGTCATATAGGGCTTACCAAGCAGTCTTCAGTGTCTTTATTATAGATTGGATATGAGGGAAATCCCTTATGCCGAGGCTGGGAGCCTTCTTAGCAAGCATCTATAATAAAGACACTGAAGACTGCTTGGCAAGCAGTCTTCAGTGTCTTTATTATAGATTGGATATGGGGGAAATCCCTTATGCTGAGGCTGGGAGCCTTCTTAACAAGCATCTATTCAAGTTTCGATAAGTACCCAGGCTTGAAATTTTTGTCAATGTGATAATCAACGTTCATCCTCATCTCTATAAGTGATTCTACGAGCAGGGAATCTTCCTCGAAGGCCCAGTGGTGTGACATATCTGAGCCTATTTTCATAAACATTACAATAGTATAATACATAATATCAACAAAAATACAAATGGCCATCATCTAATATACCACAGATATCAACAAAAATAAAAATGGCCACCATCTCATATACCATAGGTATCAACACAATCTCATCGTCGCCTATTCCTAAATTCACCATACATTTCCTCTGCTAAGTTATCTCTCTATAGAGTCCAAGCATTTTTCGGCTCAATTACATTAACATGGTCGGTGTCAGCGGGCTCAGTTTCTATTTCTATGTCCTCCTCGTCGTCTAGGGGATTGGCCCGTGTTATGAGATTGTGCAGCAAACAACAAGCAATTATTATTCAGTTGTGTGTTCTAACTGGGTAGAAGGACGGACTCCTAAGTATCGCCCACTTCTTTAGCATCCTAAAGCACCTCTCAATCACGTTTCGTGCTGCTGAGTGTTTCATATTGAAACATTCACGAGGATTTGTGGGTTGACGACGCACTACCCGGTCATTTAGGTGGTATCATTGTCCTCGGTAAAGTGCTAGAAACCTTTCGCAATTAGTGTACCTCACATCTACTAAGTAATAACTGTCTAAACAAAATGCATTTTACTTGTCACAATTTTTTACAGAAGTGGGTAAAATATTCAAGTAGCTGTGAACTACACACGATACTCACTTGGGGGAACTCTCAACCCATGTGGCCTAGAAAGTATGTCACGTAACACTCGTGCATCAACTGCAAACCCCTCCCGCCTAGGCAAAACATATATGAATTGTCCGTCTTGAGAGCAAATGCCTAACACATTAGTGGTAATATCGCCTTTCCGATTTATGTACCTTACCTTATCCTCAAGAGGGACCGTTAGGTCTATGTGTGTTCTGTCGAGGGCGCCGACATAATTCTGTGATAGACAACCATTAAATGTCAAATAGTCACATATGTACTTCAATACTAAGGCAAACTCAAGATAGACAATTACCTTGAACCATTTCCACTGGGGATCGGCTGACTCTGCAGGCATAGGCTCAGGGTTTTTGAAAAGATCGATATCTAGATGCATCATAGCATTCAAAACCCTATTGAAATGTCTACTCGCACTTTCTCCTGATCTCTTAAAGTTGTCTTGGATGACTCTATTCTTGACATGATGCGACAAAATGTGAGCAAAAATAACAACTTGCTCATCTACAAGCATATGTTTAGTGGGCCTTAGTCTGCCTATAGCATCAAGCATTGCACATAGGTTATCTAGAGTTTTCCTATTCATTCTCGTTAAGTGGTGGCAAGATATGTCACTGCTATAGACTAGACTCCTAAAATAGGCCCTATGATCATGGAAATCAACATTGTACAATCTTCTACCAATTCAGTGCCTACAAAGAACAACTTCAACAATAGAAACGTTATAGCTACATATGCCAAGGATCATGTTGAACCACCAACTCATAGCAACAGCAACAATTCTTATTTTCAAGTCATCCATAGATAAATATGCTTGCTTGAAATGCCTAAATAAATTTAGAGTACATTACACTAATTACATTGTTGAGTTACAATGTTGCAAATTAGACATAAAGAATGTTAGTAGCTTGTGCATTGCTACATATACAAATCGGAAACATAATTAAAAGGTATAACATTCTTGGTAGAAAGTGACTATTAGGTTATAAAACTTTGAAGGTATTTATTACGTAGATCACCGACTAATAATTAGGTGGACTAAGTGTAATACCTAAGAAAAATAAAATATAAATATTTGTTTACAAACTACTGTTACTATTTCAGTATACGGTACTATTCACCCGTATAATACTATTTACATATACGATACTGTTCATTTATACAATCGAAATGTCAAGTACTAGATGTGGTTTGGTCATAAGAGAAAACTAGGAAGAAGTTCGTAGGAGAAAATGACGTTTTATGGGTGAAAATACCCTCAAGGACTAAAGTGAAAGGACTGATTTGAAAAGAAACTTAAAGGTTTAAGATGAAAGGATAGTTTTCCCTTAAGTTTTCAATAGTAATGACAGAAAAATTTTCCATGAGGTGTACATTAACTACATTATTAGAAATTTCATTTTCATGAATAGTTAATTGAATATTTTATTAGCGCATAGTGTCAAATAGTACTCTTGACTTTTGATATAAATAGGCCATTTTATTTCACTTCTAAACTCACACCTTCAACTTCTCTTCTTCTCTCCTTAAGTTTCTCTTACTCCAATGCTAGGCCTCTAAGATTTTGGGCCTTTCCTTTTTGCTTAGGTAAGGATACTATGACCTTTCTATGTCTTTCAAATTCTAGAAGTTATTTTCTTAAGTATGCTCTGTGGTTGCGGCTTTGGCCGATCTTCCACATCAGAAAGACTGTTCTTAGCTGTTTATATATTATTTTTATTCTCTGATTACCGAAATAGAATGTAAAATGTGAAGAATACATGTCTAGAAAAGTTCTAGCTAAGGAAAGACCTGGTTTTTAAGTGTGTCCAGTGTGACCCTCCACTCTTTCCTGGGAACTTACCTGGTGTACTCTTTTACAGATTGTATTCTCTATTTCTGGTATAAATAGTATCCGTACATATGAATAGTAACTGTATGAATAGTAACCATACATATGAATAGTATCTGTACATAAAAATAGTATTCATACGTATGAATAGTGACCATATGTACGAATATTATATGTATGTATAAATAGTATCCATACATATGAATAGTGACTGTATATATAAATAGTGACTGTATATATGAATAGTAACCGTACGTATGAATAGTGACCATATATATGAACAGTGTCTGTATGAAAACAATCCTAACTTGTTTTCTCTAATCTTTCATGAAAATCTCTGTAGCGGAATACTGAAATTCATCTGTGTACTCTTGTCTGTAACGATTTAGAGAAGCGATGCTCGTACGGAATCCAGGTGAGTGGAACGACCCCGTTTTAATAGAGTTTTAGCATTACTGGTGATAAAAAGTATGTCGTAGGACACTCCCAAGATTCATAGGGGGAAATTGGATTCAAAATGACGAATCTAAATGAGATAATTAATCCATAAGTATGGATAAAATGAAATAAGTATCTTATGATGATGTGAAGATTGAATCTCTTGAATTGTGGTTTATAAAGCTATAATATAGTTATATACTATACCTGTTATATGGATGAATATTATATTGAGCTTCTGATTATGATATGAAATGCTATTGATTGTGATTGAGCGGGACAGTACCCCCTCTCACGGCAAGGCGGAAAACCCGGTTGACAGGGTGTCTTGACCAATGAGTGTGGAGACAACGATTCCCTCAGTAGGGATATAGCCCGGATTGGTGATAAATCCGTGAGGCGCCCTAGCTAAGAGGATGAGGTTGTGCGTCATGGCGGAAATATACATAATTGGTGAGCCGGCCTGTGTGCGCTCTCCGGGATATATTGCCATTGACGAGTACTAGTAACGTTTGTTGAATTGGATGAATTTTTATCTTCTTGTATGTAAAAGGATGATGTTGTGCATCATGGCGGAAATATACATAATTGGTGAGCCGGCCTGTGTGCGCTCTATGGGATATATTGCCATTGACGAGTACTAGTAACATTTGTTGAATTGGATGAATTTTTATCTTCTGTCTATTGGTTGAGTATGAGCCTTCGGATATGCTTGCATGACTGGTAATGTATTTGAATTTTATTAACGCGAGGCCGATTCGCTCATTGAGTTTAAAAGCTCACACTGTTTGTACAACCTTTTTGTTCAGATCAGGTTGCCAGCGAAGAATATCTGCTAGAGGAGTAGATCACTTTGGACCTTCCCGTTGTCGGGTAGACCCCTCTTTTGTTATAGATTATGTTGCTCTGTAATCGTCTAGTACATCTAGTTCAGGGGTTCGACATTTGGCTTGTATGTCAGTATAATAATGTATTTTAAATTGATAATCTATTATTACATGCAAATCATCTCTATGATTTTCAGATAAGAAAATTTGATATATTTATCGGAAGGCTTACAGTGATGAGAGATTCATCATTGTGCCGGTCATGTGCCTAGAAAATGGGTCGTGACACTAAGGTTATATATGTATGATATATATATATATATGTGTGTGTGTGTGTGTGTGTGTGTGTGTGTGTGTGTGTGTGTGTGTGTGTGTTTGTGTGTGTTAAATTATTTAATTGACAAGAAACAATATAATTTAATCTAAATGCCAGAAAACAGAGCTATTTCATATCCATTCATGCTGAAAGGGAAATGAACAAATATATCTAGAACTTAAACCTGTAGCAGCCATCTGTTCAAGTCACACAAATATATCTAGACCCTCACCTAGAACTATGTTATTATTTTGTTTGGGCATTCTTGCTTGTGTTCAATTTAAGTTAATATTTTTTTGTCAAAGTCGTGGGGAGGCATTTTTTTATTCACATAATTTTACCAAATCTTATTGTTTTGGATCAGTGTTTTTTTTCATCTAATGAGATATTATCATTCAATATATTTGTATCAACCATTTTCTCTTTCTTGAGTATAATATAATATATATATATATATATATATATTGAAGAGACAAATAGAAAAAATATCTATTACATATTTGAGATGGATGCCAGGGAAGCCATGAAAAAAAGAGAACAAAAATCTCCAAACATGATTCTACATTCTAATAGCAAAATAATATCTTGATCTCTATCTCTTAAAATCCAACATGAATTTAAAATTTGGTAGGATATCCAAATTGACCTGAGCAATAACTAATGATAAACTAAGCTTTCTTGCTCGTGCGTGTTGAATTTTGAAATTAAGATGCACTCACTGTACACACTAGGACAAACATGAGCAAACGAATGCAAAGGGAAATCAAAAGCCAACAAAAGATCCTAATTAGACCATATGTTTCTTGCCTGGTACTTATTTCCTTTTCTTCCCTGTACACTGCAACAATGAAGTGATGTTGCAAAAAAAAAATTATTTATAAATGGCACCAATAGCCAATCTGACTAATGTCACGTTTGACTGAATAGAGGCTGCAGTTACCAATGATGGGGTCTCTCTCCCAACAAATATATAGATAGTAGGCCAATAAGAGCAAATACTTAAACACTAGTTATTCTTCTTTAGCATTCACAATTGTTTAAACAGGGGGCAATAATCATTGAGTGGCTCGATATCCTCCAAGTATAAGAGGCTGACAAGCATATGGGTGTTATATTTCCACATGTTGAAGTCTTGGACTGTTCCCATTCTTTGATCTCAATTTTTTTTCAACTTCATCATTGCTGGCTGGTTTAGTTATTTACAGGTTTTGACTATGCACTTCCTATTTGATGTAATTAAAAAAGACATTCATTTATTTCTCCTTCTTGTGTTTTATGTACAAACAATGCACTGTAATTTTTTAATTACAAGGGATAGTTGTTTTCATTTTCCTAAGTCAAATAGAAACTGGAATCTTTGTTTAATCTAAGCTTACCATCTCTTAAATATTACCATTGCTAAACTAGATATTTCATCTACTTAAATCCAAAGCATTTTGTAATTCGACTAAAGCTCTTCCTACTCATAGCACATCTACTTCTTTTTCAGGGGTTTCGACTAAATTAAGCACCATTTGCATCGAGCACTGCAGAATGTATATAAAAGAAATACAATAACAGTTAGAAGACGAGAAGAAATTCACAGCAATTTATAAGAACCCACACATACCATAAATCGAGCAAAGGCAAAGCACGACGGCACAGGATGGATAGCAATGCGCAAGCACACTAGTGATGGCAAATGGGATAGAGAAGATGACCTAAGTAGTGATTCAAGGACTTCTGGACTGAATCTGGAAATACCTTCAGTTGTAAAGGGTACTCATGTCATTACACAGGCTTCTCCCATCAGGAAAGGTGGGTTTTTGTGCGTCTAGGAGGGGAGAAATCCGTACCATTAATGAAGGAAAACAATACAAGGAGGAGAGGAAGCTTTCTTGGTGAGCAGACGAACCAAATGGTGGAAGAGATGCACATGCACGAAATTCCTTTCCAGTTTCAAGGTCAGCAAGTGAACCAAACAGAGCAATTAGGTTTTTATGATAATATAAGCCAAGGAAAGCATACTACGATTGGAAGCTAATCATACTATATAAGTTACTAAAGAATGTTGACCCATTGCATGAGAAATTAATAAATTATGTTTTGATGAAAATAAACAAATTAAAATAAATAAATTCCCTATTTATAACGTCTAATCCTTTAAGGAATTTTGATCAAGTTAAGACATCAAGAACAAGAGAAGTATTTTATCTTTAAATAGTGCCTTAGGGATGTAGATATATTTGTAAAGTAATTTGATGGCAAGAAAGATATTTTTAAAAGGCTTGAAAAACTCTTTTAAAAATCTATACAAGTTGGAAAAGATTTGAAAAATGTTGGACAAGTTCTATTGGATCTTAGAAATCTTAAATGTTTTGAAAAGTTTAATTTTAACTCTAGTAGGCTACCAATCAATCGGTTACTCTCGGGTTTAAAATTGGCTAAGATTTCAATGAACTACCAGCATTCCAAGATAAAGGAATATAGATCCGAAGACTCTGCTACTCCTTGTACGAAGACTCACCAGTAAGGAGGTACAGAGAAAGGAGTGAGCATAAAACTCAGTAAAGGGAAAAACAGCAAAGAAATTGCAAACCAAGCACCCTTTTGTAGAAAAAGGCCCATAGGTGAATTCTGTATGACATCATCAATCCCATAACACATATGGCCAACACAAAACCTACAAATCAGTATATACATAACACTGCTAATAGAAGTTACAACCTTAACATGAAATTATATAGGGGTCCACGTAACTTCACCAAAGCGTTTATCTATTTTGCTTCATAGGCATCCATGTTACCCTACACAAGGATTTTAAGTTGGGCCAAGGCCAATTCACAGTAAGAAAGCCACCGAGGCTAAATCAAATAAGAGAGACCACTGAGGTCAATCTACAATAGTGAGCCACTTAGGCTAAATCACATAAGGGAGACCACTGAAGTCAATCCACAATAATAAGCCACCAAGGCTAAATCACATAAGGGAGACCACCGAGGTCAATCCATAACAATGAGCCACCAAGACTAAATCACATAAGGGAGACCATCGAGGTCAATCCACAACAATGAGCCATCGAGGCTAAATCACATAAGTGAGACTACCGAGGTCAATCCACAATAATGAGCCACCGAGGCTAAATCACATAAAGAGACCACCAATATAATACCCGTGAAAAATAAAATATAATAATGTGTTCTCAAATTATGGTTACTATTTCAATATACAATATTATTCACCTATATAATACTATTCACGTATATGGTACTATTCACTTATACAATTAAAATGTCGAGTACTAGATGTGGTTTGGTCATAAAAGAAAATTAAAAAGAAGTTCGTAGGAGAAAATAATGTTTTATGTGAGAAAATATCCTCAAAGACCAAAATGAACGGACTGAATTGAAAAAAAACTTAAAGGTTTAAGGTGAAAGGATAGTTTTTCCTTTAAGTTCCTAATAGTAACCAATAATTCAGCCGCCTTCGTTTTTCCATGATTTGCACAGTAAGCTAAATTATTAAAATACATAGTAAATTGAATTATTTTATTGAAAATATCATTTTCATAAATAGTAAATTGAATATTTTATTAACGCATAGTATCAAATAGTACTCTTGACTTTTTCTATAAATAGGCCCTTCCATTTCACTTCTAAACTCACACCTTTAACTTTTCTTCTTCTCTCTCCTTAAGTTTCTCTTGCTCTGACGTTAAGCCTATGAGATCTTTGGCCTTTTCTTTTTAGCTTAGATCCAAAGTGAGGATACTATGCCCTTTTTATGTCTTTCAAATTTTAGAAGTTATTTTCTTAAATATGCTCTGTGGTTGCAGCTTTGGCCGATCCTCTACAACAGAAAAACTGTCCTTAGTTACCTATATATTATTTTGATTCTCTAATTACCAAAATAGAATATAAAGTATGAATAATACATGTTTAGGAAAGTTTTAGCTAAAGAAAGACCTGGTACTTAATTGTGTCCATTGTGACCCTCCACTATTTCTTAAGAACTTACCTAGTGTACTCTTTTTACAAATTGTATTCTCTATTTCTGGTATGAATAGTGATCCTACATATGAATAGTAACCATATGTATGAATAGTGACCACACATATAAATAGTAACCGTATATATGAACAGTGTTTGTACGAATACAACCCTAACTTATTTTCTCTAATCTTTCATGAAAATCTTCAAAGCAGAACACTAAAATTCACTTGTGTGCTCTTGTCTGTAACAACATAGAGAAGTGATACTCATACGAAATTCAGGTGAGTGAAATGACCTCGTTTTAATAGGGTTTTAGCATCATTGGTGATAAAAAGTATGTCGTAGGACACTCCCAATACTCATAGGGGTAAATTAGATTCGAAATGACGAATCTAGGAAGGTAATTCAAATTAATCCAGAAATATGGATAAAATAAAACAAATATTTCAGGGTGATATGAAGTTTGAATCTTTCCAAATACAAATTAATTATTATCTTGATTTGTGGTTTATAAACTTATAATATAGTTATATATGATACTTGTTATATAAATGAATATTAAATTGTACTTTTGATTATGATATACTGTACTATTGATTGTGATTGAGGGGGATAGTACCTCCTCTCATGGTAAGGCAGAAAACCCAGTTTAAAAGGTGTGTTGACCAACGAGTATGGAGACAAAGATTCCCTCGATATGGATATAGCCTAGATCAGTAACTAATCCGTGAGGCCCTCTAGCTAAAAGGATGAAGTTGTGCATCATGGCGGAAATAAACAAATTTGGTGAGTCAGCCTATGTGCACTCTCTATGATATATATTGCTATTAATGAATACAAATATCGTTGAATGAATTGGATGACTTTATATCTTCTAGTATTTAATTTCTACCTATGTTTATTAGTTGAATTTGAGCCTTCGGGTATATTTGCATGACTAGTTATGCATTTGAATTTTATTAACGTGAGGTCGATTCGCTCACTGAGTTTTAAAGCTCACACTCTCTGTGAAATCTTTTTATTCAGATCAAGTTACCGGTGAAGAATATCTTCTAGAAAAGTAGATCACTTCGGACATTCCTGCTGTTAGGTAGGCCCCTCTTTATTGTAGATTATGTTGCTCTGTAATCGTCTAGAACATCTAGGTCAGTGGTTTAGCATATTTGGCTCTGTTTTTAAAATCGGACCTGTAATACCCGTTAATTTCAGAATATAATTCGCTTAAGAGTATTTTAGAATTCTACAACATTACTTTAGTTATTTATTTTGGTCATTTTTAATTTTCATATTTAATTGTTCTCTTTGAATATTATTTATGAAAATTGAGTTAAATGACTGGACTAAATATTTGCACAATGAGGGATATATTCTAAGAATGGTGAAATTCATGAAAAAGTGGTTTCAGAATGGTCAATTAGTCCATTTATTGTAAATTGACTGGATGGGTTTGGATGTTGGGTTATTGAATAACCCATTAGAAATATTTAATATAAAGTATCAATAGTAACCCTCATTTTTCACTCAGCCGAAGGAAGCAGAAAAGCATTTCTCTCTCAGTTCTTCATTTTCTTCTCAAATCCTTCCCTTGATCTTCAGAGTTTCAATTATTTGTTCGGTTCAAAAGCTTTGTAAGGATCAAAGGTAAGCTTTAATCCGATTATTTTCCTTAAATTTCAGTTTATGTAGAAGATCAGAGGAGGTTTTGTTCTTGAAGATTTTGATGATAATTCATGAATCTCAGTAGTTTTAGAAGTTATATTTGAGTTATAATCGGTTAAAAGAGTTGAAATTCTGGTTTTGAAACAAGAAAGGAAAGGATGAATTTTTGAAAGATTTTTCTGCAAAAATTCGAGTTACTGTAGCGACCAGAGATTTCGGAAAAATTCTGGAAAATTTTCTTCGGGTTACTGTAGCAGTACTGTAGTGTTGGCAGTCAACGGCACTGTAGCAGTCAACGTTACTGTAGCGAACCGGCACTGTAGCAAACCGTTACTGTAGCGAACCGACACTGTAGCAAACCGTTACTGTAGCAGTCAGAAAATTTTGCGTATTTTTTGTGATTTTGTTTCCTTTCTTATGTTTCCTTGTAATATATTTTACTAGGAAATTTTCCTACACAAATTCTAGTGTGGAACAAGGTAACTTGGACAAACATCAAGGTGAGTGAATAACCTTGCTCAGTTAATTTGATATTACTAGTCAAAGTACAATATAAGTCCCATTTACAATATTATTTGGATAATAAGCAATTAATTTTTCATATGGGAGTATATGATGATCAATAGAAATAAGAGTATGTAGAAATTATTTATTTCATGACAATTGTACTATGTGATGAATTCTCACTATCTTATTAATGAGTAAAGATCTACGGGATCTAATACACGAGTGTGAAAGGGTTAAAGTCCCATACTACTCGGCGTATATCTAAGAAATCCTATACACGAGTTTGAAAGGGTTAAAGTCCCATACTACTTAGTGCATATCTATGAAACCTATACACGAGTTGAAAGGGTTAGAGTCCCATACTACTCGGTGTATATCGATGAGATCTTATTCACGAGTTTGAAAGGGTTAGAGTCTCATACTACTCGTTGTATATCTAAGAAATCTTATTCATGAGTTTGAAAGGGTTAGAGTCCCATACTACTCGATGTATAAGACAATTAATTATATGAGTAAATGTGGTATTTGTACTTTTGATATTCTATATAGTACAGTTATTTACTTACTGAGTTTTTAAATAAACTCACACTCCCTATGATTATTTTTCAGATACAGAAAACAAAGAAGAAGAGTATCCGTTGGAAGATTAGAAGCCCCTTGGGATTACTCTCTATTTCTGTCTGGTGGGATACCAGTACTTAATAATGTGGATATTAGAAACGCTCTGTACTTTCTATAGGTCTCCTAGGCTTGCGATGAGATAGAAATATCAGACTATGTATGTCTATATTTGCTTATCAGATGAATATAATTCTGTAGTGTGGAATGAATGATTAAGGTTGAATGTAAAACCTTACAGAATATATGTATATAACGTATGTTTGAGAATTATATCAAATGAGTAGTATCTTTTCACATGCTCAATTTTTGGGATGTGACAGGACCGGACCAGCCGGTTCAACCGGTTGGACCGGGAACCAGTCCTTCCGGTCCGGTTAACCCTTAAAAATTGATTAGCGTTCGAACCGATCAAAAATCGGTTGAACCGGTTGAACCGGCCAAACCGGCCGGTTCACTGGTCTGACCGGTTCCTTCTTTTTTTTTGGTCACTTTGCTTTTTTTTTTTGGGTCATTTTGGTCACTTTGTTTTTCTTATTTTATTACTAGATGTTGAAGAAATTGAAAACACCAATTATAGAGTTAATTGATAAAGTAATAATTGATAAATGATAATTTTTTTGATTAATTGGTTTATTTTTGTTGTTACTTATAAATATTTATTTGAATATGTTATCTTGTTAAAACACTTTTTGTGTAATTGAATATTAAATATTATTTTTAATTAATTTTGTATTTGCACATATATAAATTATGATATGTTGATATATAATTATAATTATATAGTTATTTGAAATAACTTATTTCACTATTTTTATGTATATATTTTATTTTTTAATTTTTTAATTACTACCGGTTCGACCGCGGTCTGACCATTGAACCTTGAACCGGTGTCCCTTTCGGTTCAATGACCGGTCCGGTTATGAAAACCTTGATATTTGGCTTGTATTTTAGTAAATAATATATTTCATAATGAGAATATATTATTATATGTAAGTCATCTCTGTGTATTTCAAATAAGAAATTTTGATATGTTTTCTTCATATTTATTTGATAAGGAATGGTTATTTTGATAACACTGAGATAATTACTAATAATTTAACTCATGGTTAGAATTTATAGAAAGGCTTATAGTGATGGGAGATTCATCATTGTGTCGGTTTTGTGTCTAGATAATGGGTCATGACAACCAAGGTCAATCCACAATAGTGGGCCACCAAGGCTAAATCACATAAGGGAGACTATCGAGGTCAATCCATAATAATGAATATAATTCCTTCTTAGCAAAGCCTCAGAATAATGAGATGTGTATGGATCCACAATAATCGTCAAATATAACCCAACATAGTTAAATATTATCTCAACATCAATGATATTCAATTTATAGTGATGACAAACACCATTAGGAAGTAAAAATTTTCCTTGACATATTTCAACATTTCCATGGGATGTAACAAAGGGATCCCTTACACTTTTAGGTTTCCTTACAACTCAATTAACGTATGAATATGTATAAACATACACATATGTTTAGGGTTATGTCCTTCACATCTCTAATCATGAAAAAACATGAATGTTTAAGAAAAGATCGCACTAGTGTCTCGGTTAATTATTTTACACCACTCACAATAACAAAACAACTTCAATATATTCTTGTATAAATTATTCATCATTCTACTTAAATATATTACATGCTCATATTTAGACTAATTACTCTTACTTATACCGGAGTAATGTTTATACTTCCATACATTACCAAGATTCCTATCTTAATGGTTTATTAATGCACTTTGAAAGTTGCAGTCCAAGATTAAAGAAGAAGGGGTATTTCTATTAAAATCACTTCTTGCTTCACTAGGCTCAAAGTGTCCACTTAAAATATCATTAGGTGAGCCTACTATGGAACTAAAAGCCATGAGAATATCCCCTTATGTATTATCTGCCCTTTCCTACTTAGTTTAGAGGTAAGTCCCCTTTAAGACAATTAAGTTTTTCCACATTCTCAGTTTAAGACCAGATTTCAAATCCTGATCTTTGTGAATTTACTGGGTAGCCATCACAAGTCCAAAATTTATGAAATTTGGTAGGAAACATCTATAATATATCTAGAATCTGAGATAAAAGTTTCAAAAATAAATATTTTGATTTGCCCTATTAAAACCACATTTTCGTAGCTGCTACCCAGACTGTTTCTACAGCATGAAGATCTCGGTTTTGCATATTATTAGCCCATTAAAACAACTCCAAAACTCATGAAATTTGGTGGACATGTACTTTAGTATTATGACATCCTTCCATAAAAAGTTTCAAAGCAAAACTTGACCATTTGGCCAAATGAACCCAACTTTAAATCAAATTGGTCAAATTGTTTTGATTTCTAAAGTAGTTTCGGTTTCCCTAATATTTGAACTAGCAATGACCTTCCAAACACCATGAAACTATCCAGTCCATAACTACACATGCAAAGGAATGCCTCATAAAAATTTCAAGTCAAAAGGATGTGATTTATATATATATATATTCATCTCACAAAGCAACTTGATAGTGAAGTTGTCTTAAATAGGCCTTAATAGGGAACTAGTTGACAATTATGATGGTCCTTATGCAGATATAATGATTAATCCAAAAGATTTGTATTAGATAGATATTATGGTGTTCCTTATATTATGATGTTTAACTTTTGAATATTTGTTTGAATTATTATGAATATTTATGATTTTATGAATTTAGTGTCATGGTATATGTACTTTGAAGTTTGCATTTTAACTAATTATGACTAATGAGCATGGTTTAAATAATTTAAAGTGTGAAATTTGTATATAAATTATTTGTTTTACTTGTTTTGATGTTTATTTTTGTGTGTGTGTATATATAATATTTTATTTTTTATTATTTCATCTAATTTAACAATTGACTTAGTGACTTGGAAGTTGGACCAATAATTTGATGACTTGGAGGTCAGCTCAGGTCAATGACTATACCGGTTCCAAAAACATTATTTTTTATGTTTGAACATGTTCGTATTATGATAGTATTTAGATGCTTACATTATAGATGTGTTTGACATGCATTTTAAGTTAGTTTATAGCTTTTTTGACTAACTTATAAACGTGTTAAAAATGTTTGATAAATAAGTTTATTTAAGTAGCTTATAACTTATTTTGAAACACTACTTTGATTAACTTATAGCTTTATTATTTTATTAAAATTCTAAAACTACCCTTATTTATCATATCTCCTTACCTGTCCCACTTTTGTGTTTTCGTCCCTATATATATATATATATATATAAATAAGTATATTTTTTATGTCATTTTATATATATCAATTAATTTAATAACTATTTTTACCAAATATTTCTTATTCAATAAACTAACTTAACAGCTTTCAGCTTTTAACTATTAATTTTTAGTTAAAAATTAACTTTTAAACTTTTGGCTAATTTTTAAACTTTCGACTGTATTATCAATTATTTTTGTTAAACATAACGTATATCAAGAAATTTGTGCATCATTATAACATATGAGAAAAGTAATGGCATCATTAGAGCAATGATGGACCGGACATTATGAGAGTTAATTACTAATAACTTAGAAAAAGATTCAACCAAATTAAATCAGAACGAATCAAACTAAAGGGAATAATAATGGCTTTTTGCGTACTAACTACTAAAGTTTTGATTATGAAATGATAGCCTAACGTGTTACTATAAAAAAGGAAAAATGCCATGCCCATCAAAGGGCTAATAGTGATTATTGGCGTAGGGAGATTAATTAAAATTATTAGAACCGGAAAGTAGCCAAGTTAAAGGTGTATCATAAGGGTTTTGGATCAGACGAGGGGAAGTAGTTTACATATCAAATATTAATTAAGATAATTAAGGGAGAAAAGAAGTGATTCCATATTGAGTATTAAAGGATTGTAATAAAGCAATTTATTTTACCAGGAGTAATGAAACTTTTACCTATCTTTTGAGAGTGATTGTCGAATATATTCGCCCTGCTTGTTGATTTCTACTTCTTTAGTTATAATTAGGGCAACAAAATTCCCTCCTCTTTTAAGTGAGAACAAGAGAATATGTTTTGCTTAGTCTGTTGATTTTTAAGATTAATGATCTCTGATTAAATATTAATTTTTTTAAAAAAAAATGTAAAAACAAAGAAACCATAATTCTTAGCTGTTCATCTCCAGCTCATAATGAATCTGAGGTAATCTTGTTCCGTTGTGAAGAGCTAATCTTTCTTTCACTTCTTTTTTTTTTTTGCAAAAAAAAAAAAGATTGTGACACTTTCTCTATTGGGAAATGAGGCCCACTGAATGAATTTTATGAATTAGTCGAGCTCGACCTACAAGTTCCACCTCTTTCTTAGGAGAATCGTAATATAAATTAAAGGGGAGGAAAATTTTTGTAATAATAAAAAAGGGAAGACTATTTTTTTTTTTGGTCGGTAGAAGGAGATAGTTGAGGAATTGTTGGATACCACATATGGTAGGATTCGGGTTTGCTGCTGATTCTTGTGCTGCTTTTCACTTTTAGCAACGATTTTTACCGTTGTTAAAAGTTATGGCAGCAGTTTTGTTGTTGCCAAAACTTTCAGCAACGGTAAAAACCGTTGCTGAAAGTGAAAAGCAGCATCATTATTGATCAGCAGCAAATTCAAATCCCATATGGTAGTGTGCTATTTATATAAAAACCAATAAAATCAAGCATTTGCCTTAATTTTATATTTTACTTATATCCCATGCAATAATTAATTATTAAATCAAAATTTAAGATGATCATTTAGTTGTTCCTTTCCATATAATAAATGTTATATTGTTAAAGATTTAGATAAAGTGTAAAAATCAAAACCAATGACTTAATTTTATTGACTATTGTATAAATGATGTGGTATCATATAGGGTACCTAAATATTTTTCCAGATAGTTTTTCCTGTTCATAGTTTTTTTTTAATTAGTAAAAATTTATCTAATATAATTGTAGAATTTTAATGATTATTTTTTTTAATTTGCTAGATATCACTCTTTGAGGCTAAAACATCTTTTTTTTTAATGTTTTACTTTACCTCAAGTCTCATTTTAGTTAGTACATTAATTTAATTTTGTTTCATTTAATTCTTTAATTTTACTTTAAGTTTGACTTTTATCTTTTAATTTTACTTTGTTTCAATTTAGTCCTTTAACTTTATCATAAGATTGATTTTAGTTCCTTAATTTTATCTTAACTTTTACTTTTGTCCCTTTTATTTTGTTTCAATTTAATTCATTAACTTGCATAAATTTACTCAAGCATTTTCTTCTCTTTAACACAACCAATAATTTAACCAAAAAGTTTTATGGGGCTTTTTGATAGCTCAACTCTAATAACGTATTACCAACTTGGGTTTTACTAGTCATAAATTCTTTTTTTTTTAATTCTTATCTACTTCAACGTGTTATTGTGTGGACTTTCCTCAATTCTTATATATTCTTATGTTATTACTCTAATTTAATTAATGCTTCTAAGTTTTTTCAACTTCTGTAAGCATATGACATAAATTAGGGTCACTAAGATTAATTTTATTAAGCAATTTAAATTTAACTGTGTTACAGAGAAAGAAAAGTTTAAGTAGTGATTGGAAGTAGTGATTGGAAGTTAAGGGACCAAGTTGATAAATTAAGAAAATTAAAGGATGGAAATGAATTTGATGTTAAAGTTAAAAGACTAACGTTACTGAAAAAAAAAAATTCTATCTCTAAATCAAACGTTGTTGATACGTTAAGGCAGAATAATATATATTTTAAATAAAATATATGAAGCAGTCAACGACAAGTGATTGTTGGAAATTTATTATTATAAAATATTAAAATATATTATTTCCTTTAATGTTTTCCATAGTTACAATTTCCAATGATATTTTATCATTGAAATTTATTAGAATCAAAACCTTTATTCTCCTGCGTACGTTGGCACATTGGTTTGGAATTTTTGATGTTATTAAAGTTTATATAAGTCTGTAGCATCAGCTAGTAAAATTAATTTAATAAAAATTGAGATGCTCAGATTTTAATCTAATATTACATAATTTATATTTTTAACACTAATTAACTTTTAAATTTTTTATTTTATATTTATTTTTACTTTTTAAATTACTACTCTAACACTGGTGGAGACCACCGACAACGACTGATGAGGACCCTACCGGTGGGAGTAAAATTCTGCAATAATATTATCCTCCCTTAGATTTAAACCTATATATTTGTTGACTAGGTGCCTTACTAAAGCTCCACCAGTAGCTTGTTGAATTAATATGCAAATTAATTTATATATAATTCAGTTGGAGTTAGATTTTGAGTTACAAAATTTCCTTTCAAATTTTATCTCAAATTTTAATTATAAATTTTTAAAAATATTTACAAAATTACAGATAGAGTTTGAAATGAAAAATTTTTTTCTCAAAATTTGTCTTAAATTTAATTTAATTTTTTTAAAAAATAAAAAACTCTAGATAGAATCTAAGACAAACTTGCAACAAATTTGAGAGCCTCAACAAATTTGAGAGCCTCTTTTTCCGTCTCAAATTTTGTATTTTTTTTTGTAGTGTAAATTGGAACAAACAAAAGTAAAGTATTAAATTGAAACAAAATAAAATAAAAAATAAAACTTAGTAAAGCTAAAAAGGTAACAGATAAAAATGATAATTCAGCCCCTAATATATATTTATGCATCTAAGAAAATTGTGTCCCATAAATAATTCATTTGTTAATAACACAAAATGAAATTAGTCCGTCCACACTTCCTCAGTTTTATTTGAGAGGCAATAAGGATCACAATTGTCTTCACTACAGGGTTTGCTTATAATCACATGAAAATTTATTAAATTCTAACTAATTTAATTTGATTTGAATCAAATCACAGAAGTGTAAATCTTTTACAATGTTTATTTTTTTATTTACAATACTTAAACTAAAAACCTTATTTAGAGATAATAAATGCCAAACTATTTAAACTAAAGAACAATAATAGTTTCTAGGGCCTTTAGAATCATAAGAGGGAGGCAAATAATTAATGATTCTCATAGTAAATATTTTTATTTAACTGAACAGTTTAAAATTTCAAAAATTTTTAAATGCTATCATAATGAAATTTCATAATAGATAACAGAAACCGGAAAAAAAAAAGCAAAACTCAAAAGAATCTATGAAAAAGTGAAGAAAAATAACTCCCAGTAAGGGGCCTTTTGGTATGTTCGTGAAAGCAGGAAAGGAAAGCGTCTTTCTAATATTGTAGCGTTTTATCGTCGTTTGGTATGGTATACTGTATTAGTTTGAAACGGAAGTCAGATTTTACTTTTTTTTCAAAATCAACTTTTTGACTTCCATCGTATTGTGGATGGAAAACCGTTCATTTTGATGGAAAGCAAAGTAAAATTCCTTATTTACCTATTCATTTAAATTTCAATTATGCGGCACTCATCCTACTTGGCTCTTGATACCGGAGGTCACTAGACGCAGCTGTTGGTTAGTCGGGTGACTGCCAGGCGCTTGGCAGCCACCCAACCAGCGACTGTCAGGCGTCTGCCAGTCGCCAGGACCGGAAGTCGGTTGATCGGCTGCTACTAATGCCTGCAACCGGTTGACCGATTGCTACAAAGCGTGACAGTCGGTCGACCAGCCCTGCTGAGGGCTCTTGGGGTTTAGTTAAGGGCAAAATAATAAATTACTTTTATATTTATTTTTTATTATCTTTAAAAAATATAATAATCTTATTTTTTTCTTTCTTTTCCAATACATATTAAACAATTTTTTTTTCTTTTCCTTCTCTTTTTTCCATTCTTTCTTTTTTTTTCTATTTTCCTATTTTTTTTTCATTCCTACTCTTTCTTAAATACCAAACAGCCCCTAAAGACTTAATTTGATTAGTAATAGGGGATCCCGTGGGCTATCCTTTTCTTTTTACAAAATTTAGTTTTTTTATATAAAGTCTTACTTTATTATATTTTATATTTCATAATATTATATCCAATAAATGTCTTAATAGGAAAAATTTGTTATTTTCAAACTGAATGTAAAATATTCAAATTTAATACAGGTTGAGTTGGCCCCAATTAAATACATATTTACTTGCCAACATTTTCAAAAGCATTCTTCTTAGAATACTTTTATTGAATTTAAATAAAACATCTTTACTATATTTTATCACTTTATAATAAGGACAAAATATTTAGTATCAGTTGGCGACACCACCAATAGCGTCCATTTTCTGGTTACTGCAGCTGTGACCTATTTTTTAGATAAATGAGCACTCACATCACATATATTTACAATATATAGAATAAAGATTGAATACACAATTGATGTAAGATTTTTATAGTCTAACTAAATAAGAAAAATTATTAAACACTATTCTAATATTTTAGTAAACAAAGAATCGTATAATTAAATGATCTGAAAAAAGCTATACCATTACTTTGATCAAAACTTGTGGGCAGAGAAAAATAAAATAAAAATAAGGTGTGCATCTTCATTAACAACCAAAAAAGCTTTAACTTTTGTTCTAGGTTGGCTGAGATAAAGATTGGAAGGCGTTCCTTGAAGTTTCTATGAAAACAATAATTCATTATTTTATTATTTATTATCCACACACCACATCACATGATGCCATCCCTCGCCAACTGACGATCATCATTGCTCAATTTTTCACCAACAGATGAACAAACTAGAGAGTCAAATCGTCCATCCCTTATTAACCAGCCGGTGACGTGGCACAACCCGACAAACAACTCAACTTACCCGCATTTTATTATTTTTTAAATAATAAATAGAGTAAATTACACTTTCTTTCTCATAATTTTTTAAAATTATATTTTTCTCTCTCATAGTTATAAAATAATTACATTTCAATCTTATTTTTCATTTTTTATCTAGAGGAATACGTTTTATTTTATCTTTGACTAAAAACTCATTTTATCCCCTCCCGGATGCCTTTTTTCGATTTATTCTTCACAAATTTTTATTTGTTATTTTGTTTTTTACATATCTAAATATTCTTAATTTGATTCTTATATATGACTGTCAATAAATAATTTAGCAAAAGTACTGATTTGATAATTAATTAGCTAATTTAGATATCATGTAATTTCTTTTCTTCCTTTGTACTATTATGATATTGTGCAGTGTTAAGAGATTCAATAAAAGTGAGAGTCGCGTAGAGGGACTAAATTAAAAATATTTGAATTTTTGAGAAATCAAATCAAAAACAACAATTTAAGAGAGACTAAATTGAAAACATTTAATATGCATGAGACTGAATTGAAAACATTTAATATGCATGAGACTGAATTGACAATAAAAATATCTATAAAAAATTAAATTGAGAAAAAAAAATAAGAAACTAAATTGAAAAACAAGGCATTTGTGAAGAATATGTGACCAAATTGAGAAAATTTGAATTTATGAAAAATTAAATCAAAAACAATAATTTTAGAGAGATTAAATTAAAAACATTTAATCTATGTGTGACAAAATTGACAATAAAAATATTTATAAAAAATAAAATAAAAAAAATAAGAAACCAAATTGAGAAACAATAGATTTGTGATGGATTGAAATTGAGTTCAAACTGTTCATTTTTTGTTTGTTAACTTTTGTTTGCAAAAAGAAATGAAATACCTGTGCGTGAGACATCTTACTCTATAATAAAGCAAGGAAGGATACCAAAAGACATATATAGTAACAAATTTTGTTAGATAACAAGAAAGAATATTATAAAAAATATATATATGAAGTTGGAATAAAATATAGCAAATTTTAAAGGAATTGCATATATTTTATAAGTTAAGAGGAGGAGGGTGTAATTTTAAAAACTTGTAGAGGAGCTGAGTGTAATTCACTCTAATGAATATTAAAACAATAAATTTGTTAGCTTTAAAGAAGATAAGGTTGGGATGAGATAATATATATGACTGTTTTCCTCTCAGTTTCATTAAGCAGCACACTGAAACTCCAAAACCGTTTACCATTGTCAGGTTTTCAACAGATTGAACCAGTGGTAGCGCCGCTGGTACTCTCAGGAGCCACTTGGTAATTACCGGGTAAACAAATCGGGTCTTGTTCCTATATATCCATCTATACGCGCTCTCTCAGTATCCTTCATTGTTCGTGCCTTCTGCCTTCTTCGACGCGGGTCCAGTCTGTTTCAAATTTCAACCCGACTTGTTTGTTACATCACTGTGAGTGAGGTGATCGGAAAAGATGATTCTGGTGGCGATCCTGGCGGAGGTGCTGGAGGAGTACACGGCGGTGCTGGCGAGGGTGGTGGAGCAAGTGTTCCGCTCCGCCCCTGTACCTCGGCGAGTTCGCTTCCTCATCCTCCATAGCCTCCCTTTCTCGTCTTCTCGGCCTCGGATTCAGGCCACTGCGCGTTAGCTCTTATCAAACACCACGCGACGTTGTGAAATTTTGCTGTGTCGAAGTATTCGCGTCAGTATCGGTGTACATGCATCCTTTCAAACTTCTTTTCGATTGTCTGTGTTTTTCTTATGATTGAGCTTCTCGGTCTGTGTATATTTGTCTCGAACTTGTATACTATTTTTGGTGTTAGCTATAATCGCAGATTCCTCTGTTTGGTTTAGATCTTCAACGATTTTACGGTGATTTTGACTTTCTCTCTATGTAATGAATTGGATGGGATATCTTGAACAAGCAATTGATTATTTGAATGTGCATTTGAAGATCCCGATTTTGATTATCGGCTTCGGGCGATCTATCGAAGAGGGTAAAACGAGTCCTGACTCGTCCATTCAGAACCATTTCAGTAACAGGCGGCAGCCCGAGTCACGAGTCACGACTCAGTAGCGATAAGAGTAAATGTATCACTACTCGCTCACTAGGCGCTGGAAGGGGTAGAAACTTCTTTATTTAAGTTTGATTTTTTTGTTTTTATTTTTATTTAATAAAAATTCCTTTGCGGAGCGAAAGAAAATATCCTTTTAGGAATTGGGAGGGGGTTGAAAAGAAGAGAAAAAAATTGAAAAGAGATGATAATGTCATAATGATTAGACCGATGAACCAGACGCTACGAGAGTTTAAAAACTTGAATGATTCAAACAACTGACATCAGAATGAATTCGACAAAAAGACAAATAATAATGGCATTATATACTGTCCAAAAAAAGAAATGGCATTATATACGTTCTACTAGATATTTTGGTTATCCTCGCTGCTAGATATTTTGCTTTGGATTGCGTGATCATAACACGCGCAGTAAATTGTTAATCCCCATAAAATGATGATTGCATCCACGCTACTAATTAAATGGTTAGTTATCGAACACAAGTTAGTCAAGTTTTGCACCTTTTTTCATACAATAGAAAAGATACAAAACAAAATGCAAAAATAGGAGGCTTTTATGAAAATATTTTTTATTTTTATTTTTAATTTTTATTTTTTAAAATATATTTTTTGAAATACTAAAAATATCTTTTTGATATTTTCAGATTTAGACATAATTTAAAAAATATTTTCATAACTCAACTAAATATATTTTTAAATTTATTTTTTATTTTTAATAAAAATAAAAACAAAAAATATCTAAATTAAACAAGCTTTAATATTTAATAAATATATTGAAGCAGTAACGATAACTCTAAAGGGGACTTCTCACAAACTCAAGCAGACTGTACCATGGGCATTTATCTTCGTCTAGATATCACTATGTCTAATCATAATTTTGGATATTATGGTAAGGGAATGCTTAATGTCGTCTATGATATTGCTAAATTCATGGATGGATGTATTTTCGGCTTTAATTACGCTCACAACCTCAATCCAATTCAAGCTCCAAGTGCATTCCTTTCAATCAATATGTAGCAGTCAATATCTCTTAAAAGAATGATTTTTAACTCAGCCAGCATATTAGTAAGGATATTAGTATGACCAAAGAAGCTCAAAACATAAATGTCAAATTTGGATCTCCTCAAGGGTCATTGACGAAAGTTCTTTCAAGAATTAAATCTGAATCGTTGGATAAAATTATCTAACGAATCAATTTAATTTTGTATTTTTATCTTTTTTTTTTAAATTTTATGATTAATTTTTAAAAAATAAAAAAATACAACATTAAATTTATTAAAAATTAATTATACAATTCTTTTAAAAAAAGATAAAAAAATATAAAATTAATTTGAACCATTGAATAATCAAATTTAATGGTCTATATTTGATTTTTGAGAGAACTTTCCTAACATGACTCAAATCAAATTGATTAAAATGAACATATGAATATAATGATTCAAACTAAAACAGAATAGCTAGCTAGTTCTGATTACTCGAAACTGTTGTGATTTTCCCACTTTGGTATGTTACAGGTATAACGCTTAGAACTAGAAAGCTTAGTTAAAGCTGAAATTTTATTAGAAGGTGTATGTAAGGAGAGGAATGGTTTATCAAAAATTATTTAAGAGAATTAAAGGGAAAGGCAAAGGGATTCAACTAGAAATGAAGGGACTGAAATTGAGATATTCTCCTACAGTTGGGATGGCAATTTTCTCTGCTTGTGGAATCGTTGAAATTGAGAGATTCTCCTACATGACTAGTACGGGGTAAATTAAGAAGGTAAAAGAGCCTTTGATTGATAAACAGACTCCCAACACCAATACAACTTCTTTTGAAAACCACACATTACCATGTTTTGAAAATTTTGACGTACTGTCCTCATAATATTAATAATTCCCACATTTACAAATAAATCAAACAACCTATAAAGAGAGCTCTACTCTCCATATACAAACAACATATTAGAATTCAAACAAAACCAAAGCATAGATGCATCAAAATAAGACCAACATAAAGCTTTATGTGACTTTAAGTTTAGCCAACATATATATATATGTATATATATATATATATAAGATTATATCCAGTTACCAATTAAAAAAAATGCTAAGTTATATTATTATTGAACGTAAAATGATTTAAATAATAAAAAAATTGTCGAATAATAAAACTAAATTTTATAATATCATATAATATTAGAAATGATAACTAAATGTTTAAAAAAATACTTGAGTCGTGACATTTTTACTGTAGGGGCATTTAAGTCAATTTTTGTCATATTTACAGTAACTGGTCATTGCTCCTGACTAAATGAATTTATCAAACGGGTGCACCAAGGGACGACGTTTAGTGGCTAGATTTTGAGGATGTTGGAAAAAAGTACATATTGGTGGGTTAAGAAAGAAACTTAAAAATTGTTAGAGTCCAATCAAATTGTTTTAGGCATTTGGATACAAGACTACCTTTTTCACTTAATTAAAACGTTAACATAGTGTTAACATCAAATGGTCTTATAACTCATGAGGATCTATAGTTAAAAAAAAAAAATAATAATAATAACAGAAGCCCAACAAATATAAAGAAAACAAAAAATGTTGGATACCTTTAACCAGGCAAAGAGAAGAGACCTTGAGGTCTTTTGAAATTCAAAAAACACAAACTCAAGATCGAAAAAAGTCACTATGCTTTATAAAATGTGAATCAACCAAATCAAGTTGTTTTAGACATATTAAATACAAAGTTATTTATCACACTTAAGTTTCGTTTGAGTAAATATCTTATTTAGAAAAAAAATTAAACTATAAATTTCTTTTAAATTAAATTATTTAGTATTTAAGTATATATATTTAAAGAAACACTTTTAAATTATAATTAGAGAAGGAAGAAGGTGAACAATTTAATTCTCATGAAATTTTAAATTATAATTGATAATATACTTGTTTTGTGAAAATGTAAAATAACCTTTCGATCATGTGAATTTGAGTTTTTATACAAGACTTTTTAATAAAATTTAAAAATTAACTTTATAAAATAAGTTTAAAATAGTTTTTTTTAAATAATAAGTTATTTATTTAAGTTTATCCAAACTTTTTTCTTACATAAATACACTTTTACTAATAGAGAAGTTTTAATAAACTATAGGTTATCCTATTTCAAACGGAGCCTTAATCACTTTAAGAGAGGGCTAGTGACTAGAGCGAATTGGAATCCAAATTTTCTCCTACTCCCTAGAGAGCAAGAGCCTCCTATTCTCTCCCTCTATTGTTGGATTAAATTTGATCTAACAGCTATGCTTCTTTAGCCCTTTGCCTTTATTTAGTTCAAACGAAACTTTAATCACTTTAAGAGAGGACTAGTGACTAAGACGACTTGGAATCTAGATTTTCTCCTACTCTCTAGAGAGTAGAAGCTTTCTATTCTCTCCCTTTGTTGTTGGATCAAATTTGATCCAACGGCTATGTATTCTTCAGCCCTTTGCCTTTATTTATTTATTTTTTAATAAATGCAGCCAATCAGTATGTAACATATGGCGTTGACTTTTAATAATTATTTATTCAATCTTCTTTTAATCTAAATCATAAACTTTAAATTCTAATATTTACTTAAATAAATTATAATAAATTAAATTAAATATTATTGTAAACTATAAACCATAAACTCTAATCATAAATTTTAAATTCTAAAAATTAAATCCTAATATTTAATTAAATAAATTGTAATAAATTAAATTAAATATTATTATAAATCTTAAACTCTAAAATTTAAATCCTAAACTCATAATATAAAATATATTTTTAATTAAATATATTTATAATTATTAAAAAAATAAAAACAAAAAAACGGGAGGAGGCGGTTCGCGCTTACGGTGACTCGGGGCTTGCGTTTGCGGAAAGAGATGAGGGCTTTGGATGTGGAGGAAGATGAGATAAAAGGATAAAACCAAAAGCAGAAAAGAAGGGGTGGGAGAATACACAGTGTATTGCATGATTGAGAAGAAAAATATCAAAATGTTAATATCTGTCGTAATGCCCATATGAAAGGGATAAGGGTGAAAAAACTACATGGCATTAACGTTGACACTTGACATCCCTTTCATAAACACCGACACAATTTCAGATGGCAACCACGCCTCCAGTGAGGGATTATTTTGAAAACAAGCATCTGTGAGAGGGACCAACTGAGAAAACCCCATATGTTAATGAATCAAATGGAATTTCAGTCAATTTATAGGTTTATTATAGTAAGCCTGATTTTGAGCTGAAAAAGCCTATCTGATCCACACAAAAAAAAAATTTTGAAAGGAAGTTAAAAATTTGGGCCTAAATTTAAAAAGCCAATTTTTTAAAAAGCTCAAAACATATAGACCAAATTGGTTATTATTCTTCAAGTTCTGTCTGAGCTTCACCTGGCCCAAATTAGTTTTAGATATTTTTAAAATAAGAAATTATATATATATAAATAACAAAATATTATATGTTTGATAAAAATTATATACCGATTCTATATGCATATATAAAATTAAAATTCTCACTGAAAAAATATATCATATTAAAATGTGTAATTTATATAATATGTAACTTTTATTTTTTATATAATGTGTAATTTGTTGGATGATGAAAACTGAAGAGAAGGGACAAAAGAGTGATGATGCAGAGAAGTGTAGAGAGAGACCTGATGTGAGGGGGAGGAGAAAAAGTTATTTTTTAAAAATTATACATTTATTATGTTTTGATTAGAGAATTATACACTTATCATATTTTGATTAAAGAATTTGATAGTAAATATATAATGAATTACATCTAAGTTTTTTCTTTTTTGAGGAAGAAAATAAAATTTTTATATTTTTACTATCAATTTCTTTAATAAAAACATATATGTAAAATATTTTTTTTAAAAAAATAATCATATAATGGTAAGTTGTAAAAAAATATAAAATTATTTTTAAAAATTATATACTTATCACATTTTAATTAGAAAATTATATAGTTATCATATTAATAAATATATAAATAACAATGCGCAAGTTTTTTCTATTGATGAGGGAGGGGGTAAGGTAGGATTTCTATTTACACACACACTAGTAAGCCATTTTTGCTTCGTTATATTCGGATTGAAAAAATGCTAGTCCACATTTTTAGTATTCAAATGGGATGGGCTTGAATTATAAAACTGTTATAATTTAAGTTGTTGTGTATTTTATTTTAATTTTAATTGAATGAGAGAATTCACTATAATTATTATTTTTAATGTATCACATGTTTTTTTAAAATGATTCTTTGAGTTGCATAATATTATAATTGAGGTCAACTATTCAATACAAAATTAAGATTATTTTTATAAGTTGAAATAAGAAAAAACTCTCAACTTGAATTAAAAATAGATATATATATATATATATATATATATTTATTATATTTAGTATTGTTAAAATAAGTCGGCTCAGCCCATAAAGAGCCCGCCTTAAATGGGACAGGCACAGGCTATCTCATTTATCAATGAGTCTGGGTTCTAATGCCTTGGCCTACCATAACTTGGCCCAAGAGCTAACAGGCTAACCCGTAGGCTAGGCTAATTTTTTTTTAAAATTATTTTGGTTAGATTTAAATTCTAATCACCAACTTCAATTATTATTGAATGAAAATTCTTCTTTTAATTTGTCATTATCTAATATATTGACAATATTAATGATTAGGACTTTCCCTACGTATTTTGTTATCATGTTATGTATTGTTATTATACTGCCCCCTCCAACTTTTACAAAAGTGGCATATTTGTAATACACTAATACTTATACAATTCAAAGTTTTTTTATACTTACTTTATCAACATTCTAAGGCTTTCTTCTAATAAATATTTTTTAAATAAAAAATATAACTTAAAAAAAAAGCAAGTTAGAACGCAAACAAATGGGCCAAGTCTGTTTAGACTTGTTTTTAAACTAGCATAATTTCTTGAATTTAGGCTTGCTGGCCATTTTTCCTGTGTGAATTTGATTAGTTCGAGCTTGGACCTACTTCTCGTTCATAACTATTAGGATAAGTTTATAGAGAGTTCAACTTTTAAAAGCATTTCCAATGAGAGTTCTTAAAAATTTTATAAATTTAAGAACTAGTTTTTATTGAGGTTGATCGTTAGAGTTAGTCACAATAGCTACCATGTATAAGAACGATTCTTATATAAAAAATAATAATAGAATAATCAACTCATAATAAATATTAGTGGATAGTAATAAATGTTACAGTAGTATAGAGTTGCTTGTGACACCCATTTGTGAATTCTTCAAAGTTGTATCATTAGCATGAAGAGTTGCTTAAAGTAAAAAATAATGATATAGCATTGTGAGGCCCACAATAAGTAACTCAAGTGAGGTTCACCATTAGAGATACTCTAAAAATGTTGAGTTCCCTATTGTTGGATCATCTTGAGATCTGTGTAAAATAATTTTTAATTGTTATACATACAAATCTCAACGTAATCTAATGTTTGAAAGTAATGGTTGGAACCCAAGAGGGGGGTGAATTGGGTTTTATAAATTTTTCACAAAAATTAATTGGAAGTTAAAATGATTTTCTGTAAAAGTACAATGCTTAGGATAATAAATACAATATATAAAATCAATGTGCTGTCAAGATAAATAATTATAAAGATCAAGGAATTAAAGAATAGATATCAATATGCACAAATTAAAGAGTAAGGGATAGAGAAAGCAAACTCGGAGATTTATACTGGTTCGGCTAATCCAAGCCTACATACAGTCCTCAAGAGACCACTTGAGTATTTCCACTATAATTGCAAGTTTAATCCGGCTACTTGCAAACCACTACAACTACGCAAATTCGATCCGGGTATTTGCGAAACCACAATGGAGAATTTATGAATCCGGGCTCCTCCTCAACCCAAAGCAAGTTCTTCCAACACCGGTACTTGTGAACCTCAACTCAGAATAATATATGTGTTGATCAAAATCAACAATACAAAGAAACTCTCTCTAAAGAGTAGATGAAAACAAATGAAGCTCTAATAACTCTAATGATAGAGAATATGCAAGATTTGGCTCAAGAATGCTTTTCTTTCTCTCAAAGATGATAGAAGAAGTTAATATCACATTGTAGGACTTTGTTCTTACTCAAAATCGTGTATCTAAGGTCATATATATAAGATTTTACAAAACTAGCCGTTATATAGCCGTTACAGCACTTATAGTGCAATCCAGATTTTGAGCTTTCTTTAAAAAATCATAACTCCCTCATTTGAACTCCGTTTTAAACAAATAATATACCGTTGGAAAGCTCTTGGAGTCTAGTTTCAAATGAGTCAAGTTTTACTCAAAAATTATTTTTTTTTTAAAAGATATAATCAAAATACTGACTATAGGTCAGAACAGAATAATCAACTTTCAGTTTTTCAAACTATATTTTAAATAGTCATATATTTCTCATTTGGACTCTGTTTTCAATAAATAATATACCTTTGTAAAGATCTTTGAGTCTACTATCAAATGAGATTAAGATACTTGAAAAAATGATTTTTCGTTTACGAGATATGATATAAAGAGTGACCAAAGGTCAAAAACTAACTTTTGTAAAATTTCATATCTCACTATGTTTTTGTTCAAAATAATTGAGCCAATGTATGCAAATCTAAATCATTGAGTTGCACAAGTATACTAGCCTATATAAAATATACCTAATGTAAACACATAGGCTATCTTGATGCATCCAAGCTTCCAAGACTTCAAATCTTCTAATTCTTCATTTCTTGGAGCTTCATCCTTGCATGTTGTTTTCCTTGAGTGAAGCATGATATTGCTTTTCCTTGTTCTTCAATACAATGCTCACTCTTCTTATTTTGAACCAACCTATAAAATATATCTTACTTACAAACCCAATGGTTAGTTTAATAGCATGATTCAATATATGCAACATACATATTAAATAACATAATCATGCTTAAGTACTTGTAGCATATATATGATAATTAATCTTTATATATATATCAATGCTACTATTCAAATACATTTGTCATCATCAAAACTTATGGCATATAGCCTTAGGGTCAACAATCTCCCCCTTTTTGATGATGACAAATCACCACAGAAAAATATGTATCACAAGATAATGAATGCAATGTTATAAGCACGTATACATATTTTTCTATTGTTTCTTCTCCCCCTATTTGACATCAACAAAAAGGTGTAAGGAACACAATATATAGAAGTTAAAGCACATACCTTGTTTAAGTCAGGATGTCAAAAGATGTCAATATAGTATGGGGTAAGGATACATCAAAACTTATCATTGATTTCATTGACATGTAAAAAGAAAATTTTAGAAAAATTTTTCTCATGTCAAATGAAATGAGCCAAAAGATAAAACTTGAAAGAGTTTTAGGCTCCCCCTTAAACTTTGCATAATTTGAAAAAGAATAATAAATAATGAATATCCAATTTTTCAAGATATATTCTTTTTCAAAAAAAATACATTCAAGTGATACAAAGCTCCCCCTGAATTTCATAACATTTTTCCTTTGAAAAAGATTGTCCAAATCATTATAAAGGAAATTCAGTTTTTTGATTGCAGAATTTTGAAGTAAGATTTTTGAAGAAATTTCTGCAATATTTTCATTAAAAATGATTTCTGCTTGTTTATGAAGAGGCATTTTTTGTAAATAGCAGAAAAATTAAACTCTTTGAAAAAAAACATCATTTGCTGTCATATGATAGAAATATTTACAGCACACAGCAGAAGTATGATATATGGATTAGCAAAGCATGATATAAACAAGAATATTAATCATAATCCATAAATCGAATAATAATATTTTTCAAGATTTCTGAAAAAACAATTTCTGCATATATGCATAAAATTATTTCAACATATAGCAAAAGTGATTTAAAATAAGGATACACAAATCCTTTTCTTTTCAAAACAGATAATGTTTCAATATGGCAAAGCAATTTCAGCATTGTGGAAGCAATTCAAGAGATTCACGATATTTTTCTAAAACATTTTGCTTCGAAGGAATTTAGAAACGTTTCATCTAAGGAAGCAATATATATAGATTAGTGTAATAAGATATATTCAAGCATATAGTTCATAATCCATATATGAAACATCAATATTTTTCATCCCTTTTGTTATCTACAACAAAAGAGATCTTTAAAATCTTTTTTTATTCAAAAAGAATGTTGCTTCATATGATAAAACATATTAACATAACAGAAGCTTTTTTAAAGTCCTTTTTTAAAACAAATTTGCTTCATAAAGGATAAGATAAATTTCAGCACAAAGGAAGCAATTTATATACCCATTCAAAATGAATTTATATATGTATCTTGAGGATGAGTACATGTAAAAATTTTGACAGCTCATTTTGTATGAGTGCATGTGGAATCATGAAATATTATTCTTAGCCATAGCCTTCGCTCATGATGCATGAATAGCATACACAACATATGTTCTTAGATACATATAATCACAGCATGATGTAATCATGTATGCTCTCAAGAACAACACAACAAAGCAGAGTGATACGGTTCTGAATATCACCATTTTATTAATCCTTAAAATTTCTAATCAAAACAAATTAAATCAGCCGCAAATCCACCGAAAATTGACTTTCGTGGTTTTGCCATTAATGTGACGCGTTATCGGTGTGCATGCGTACTCTAGACTTCTGGCTTCCAGCTTGCAGAAATCTATAGGATGAGCGTGTAGGGGTGCGGCGAAGAGATATCTTATTTGGCTCTTAGTCTTAATTTTCTCTCTATAAAGACTGCCCCACAGTTCTCAATTACCACACCACAAAGAGTATTCATCTCTGAGCCTATAACTTTCTGACATTTCTCTCTCTTCATACTCCTACAAAAATTTCTGAATTTTCCAAACCATGGCAGCAAGAAAGTTCATTGATCTCACAGTAGAGGCAAGGGAGGAAGAGCTCGACTTAAACTTGAGTCTAGGCAAGGACAAAGGCAAAAGACCTTTGGAGGAATCTCAAGAGAACCAAAAGAAGAAGATGAAGATCGAAGAAGCTGAGCAGATTAGTACAGGCCATACGTCAGAAGACAAAATTACTTGTCTGGAGCAGGAGGTGAAGAAACTCAAGAAGATGATAGAGGACCAGGAGAAGTTAGCTAAATGCAACAATGCGGCACTGACTTCAACAATAGATAGGTTCTTCTATTGGTCTACCCAATGCTTCTGCAATCAACAACAAAGAAGTGTTGATTGTATGAATGAGATTTACACTACCCTCCTTGACATTGCTCAGTCTCTTGATCCAAAGAATGGCTGAGGGGTGATGATTCAATACAACCCACCTAATCCGAGACCACCTCGCCTGTAGATTGCTCATCTATGAGCAAACCTTCCCTTTTTTTTTTAATGCAATGTAATCCTTCGGTTTGTTTTTTTTTATTTTAATGCAAGTGGTTTCTTTCAGATGACGGTACTTAAAAAAAATTATAATAATAAAGAAAGATAAAGAAAATCAGCCGCACAAATTTTGAACAATAGAAGGATATATATATTTTGAAAAATATATATCCATTTTAAAGATAGAAAGAATTTTCTGACATGGATATATATATCATCATTTCAAAGCAAAAGCAAGTTACATACTTACTCAAGATAAAACATATTATAATCAGAGTATGTAGTAACATAATTGAGGTAATATGGATTAATAAGATATAATCAGATATAAACTATAATCCATAAACAATGGTTCATAAGTTACAGCTTATGTAAAAGAGATGATATGTATAATGCTCAAACCATGATGTATTAAAAAAATAATTTAAGTATTTAACATATTTTTATATGTCATGTTGTGATCAAGTATGTAAGATGTCAGAAAACAATATGTCATTGCAATGAAAGTATGACAAAAAAAAATTTGCCAGAATGTACAATTGAGATCAAGGAGTATCATTCAATTAAATAATGAAGAAGTAAAGGATAGAGATACTCATCAATTTTGGTAAACTTTTGTTGCTTCTTGAAGTTGCTTTTCAAGATTTTGATATTCTTGTTTTGCTCATTGCTCTTCTTTTGATCGATCCTGTCTTCTTACAATTTTAATGATCTTAATTGATTGATTATTTGCAAGATCTATCAAGCATTGGTTCAATGTAGACTTCGTTGGTCGACTACTGATAGGAGCGTTGGTCGACCAACCAACTTCAAAACTATAAATCTTACTGATTTCGGAGAGCAGAGGAAAGAATGTGCTTTAGAGGATAATTTTGAGGATTAACTCCTGCAAAACACTTTTGGTGGAGCACTTTGATGTTCAAATAAATCTCGAGCACTAGGAGCAACATTATGTTCAAGATATGCCATATTAATAAAAGTGCTATGCTTGCATGAAATGCAATTTTGCAATAAATTTGATTTCATTGAAAATATTTAAATAAGATTACAGCAAGGATAAATACTATGGGTAGGAGTAATCTTATTGTTGTGAAGACAAGAAAAATGTGCGTGTAATGGAAGCAAGTTTTCATGATGCGGTAAAAAGGATAGTTTGAGCAAAATTTGGAAGAAAGATTTTAGCTCAAAACAAAATTTGAATCTATAAGCTGCACACCTAACAATTGTTTTCAGATATAGCATGCATGAGTATCAAGGATAGATGTAATGCATATTAGAGAACAGACAAAAGCATTAGAGAGCAGTAAACATATCAGTCAAATTTCTTACAATGCATTCTAGCTTATATGTTTACTTATCCATTGCCTCCTTTTGATGCAAGAGAGTGGAGTTTGAATGATGTAGCCATTGAAAAGTCATTTCCGCTCCTTGCTTCGAGGCAAATCTACAAATTATTCCTTTATCTTTGGTACCCAAATTTCTTTGGGTTTGCCTGTGTCATGAGTTTCTT